>OX336389.2:611403220-612672554 GCA_946902985.2 Meconema thalassinum | reverse complement strand
AATGCCATGTAGTGAACAACATATCGCCTTCGATTTCCAAGATGAGGAATTAGTTTTTTCAGAGACGAATCCTTAGGTTGTGTACACTCTGGTAGGAAAGGTAAATCGTTGTGTAGATCATGAAGGTCAGATGGGTAATCAACATCAACGTCTAGAATGTATCCCACAGGATCGTCTTTCTTTAGTTTTTCTAGATCAACAGTATCTGGAGAAACCCACTGAAATCCACCATAAGGAAGGGAGTGACACATAGCCCACCCGTATTGGTTGTTGGCATCATCATAGGTAATAAACTGCGATGGTTTCTCAGAATCATAGGTTTCCATGTATTTATTGTTA
This sequence comes from Meconema thalassinum, assembly GCA_946902985.2. Lineage (NCBI taxonomy): Eukaryota > Metazoa > Arthropoda > Insecta > Orthoptera > Tettigoniidae > Meconema > Meconema thalassinum. The sequence continues at coordinate 612,672,215 of OX336389.2, read as the reverse complement.
GCTTCAGCATACCGATGAGACACCTGGCATATGCCTCCACGTATTCCAGACTCGATTAAAAGAATCTGATCGTAATCCTGTAGCAATTCCAGTTCAATGCCTGTGTAAAGGAGCATTGCCTCGAAACTTAAACCAGGCGAAGTAAAAAAGTGTGCAGCATCCACTCGGTGTGTTTCTAGTGTTTTGTTTCTAAAGGTTTCAAAGCTGTCTGCAAGAAGGAGTACATCTGAAGTTAGGTAGAGGTCACTATATTCCCCTAGAGTTTTAATGTTGAACTGATTCCAGACACTTTTGGCATGTTCATAGTCTTCTTGACTAACATCTTCTTGACTTAATTTGTTTAAAGAATGCCTCTTTTGGAGGTAAACACGTTTCACTTAACTTTTCCCATGAGTCAATGTAGTCATAACAAAATACCCCTTTACGAGTCATGAGCATTGCATTTTCTTTTCCAAAGTACTTGTCTGTTTCAGGGTATGATGTTAAGTTGGAAACTAAGTTTTCCAAACTACTCGGCATTAACCGAAACGTATCCACAAATCTAAGCTTAACATTTCCTACATATTTGGTAAAGGAAATGTACTTTTCTTTGGAGTTAGCGATAACATCCACTCTCTCAGTAGTACATCCCAATTGCTTTACAATGAAATTTGCGTCGTAGCCACTCATATTATGTAGAAACACAGGAACGGGGTTTCGTGTTTTACACCTCAAATTACAGTTATTGTGAGCACTTCCACGGTATTCCCCTGTAATATGGCAGTGGTCTCGAACTTTCCAGTCCTCTTTGGTGAATGGTTTTCGACACAAATAACAGGTTTCAGAACATTGGAACTCTGCTTCTTGAGCCTGAGTTAAGGCCTTTGGAACATTTAAGCTGTAAAGTCTATCAATTTCATTAGCTATTGAGATCAAACAGTCCATAAACTTTTCTGCAGCGTCAGGTCCACGATAAATAACAGGTTGGCTTGGAAGATTTGTCTTTATGTGTTCCACAGCGGGTGATGGTTTAACGTATATACCAAAGCTCATAGGAACATGACTCTGGTATGGCACTGTATAACTTGCTTCAGGATTGGGCAAACATGTTTGATAGGGTAAGAGTATACTTTCGAAATCTGCATAGATAACGTAAGGTATTCTTAGCATTTTTTTCCACGTTTAAAAATTTGACAATGGGGTTTTTAATAGGCATTTCAACCCTAGCAATGTCATGCTGGACACACAAAGCTCTATGTTCTTTCAATTTTTCCATTCCTTGTTGTCCATATTGATTATCAAAGTGAGTAAAACACCGTTTACCACGTATATATCTTATGTTCACGGCGGGTAATCTGATGTGCTACTAGTTTATCAAAATCTTTGATAAAGACGTAGTGGTTCTGGCCGGATGATGAACTTAGCAGAAGGAGGTCGCGATGGTCTTGCATCTCTTGATCCACAACCTTTAGAGGGAACAATTTGTTGTCTTGTTCCAATCCAAATACATTAATGGATATATCGTTGGCTTTTTCAAATTTGGGAATGTCAACTAGCGATGTAGGAAACGATATTACAGAAAAATCATACTTGTTGTCCAGGTCCTTGTATTTACTAATGCGATGAGCATTCTTTTTAACCAGTTTTGCTAAAATGGCATACATAAAACACTTTTCATCATTCAAATTTTCAGGATTAATGCAGGCTTTTCTTGCTTGTATAGCTGCTGGTAATGGAATATATGTGCTTCCACGCAAGGGATTGTACTTATTTATTTTCAATCGTACTCCTTCCACTGCTAACAAAGCCCAATTACTGCCTTTTAGCTCAGATTCCTCCATTTCCGTAGTTAACTTTGTAAATTGTGTTTCCAAGAAACTACTTAAGTCCGTTTCCAAAAATAGGGCCTGATTTCGTGTTTTAAAAAGCACGATCTGTAATGTCATTGGTAGATGTATGAATGAATCTACATTCAGCCACAAGATTAACTTTTATCGACTTGTGCATTGCTAGTTCTTTCTGCATAGCTTGTATTATTTGCTGTTTGGACTCTTTAAGGTATGAATTTAAATCCTTGCACGTATCGCAACGAATGAAATAGGATTTAAGTCGACCTTCAAAAGATGTCTCATATTCAATAAGTCCATTTTTGTCAGGGACCAATGACAGTAGGTAATGTTTTGTAGGCTCTGCCTTTTGTCTTTTAGCTGCCGACACAACATTACAACATTCTTCATGACGACGTCCATTGTAGGCATTGTTGAATGTACTACCACAGGTCTTGCACTCATGAAATTCACCACACGATACTTCATGTCGCTTCCTATGATAGTCTCGAAGAAAAGTCTTTCCACACTCTTTACACATATAGCTAGAATGGCTTCTTCCATTATGATTGTTGATTTCTGCAAACAGCTGCTTACTGCGTATCACAGGGCTAGAGGTTGGTCAGTGAGACGGTCTTTCACGATGTGAACACCGTGAGAGGTAGTAGTCAACTGGTGCTATTCTTGTGAAGGGTCCTCTAATATACCCCTAGTCTAGACCAACAGCTCTTTACAGCGTATGACAAGGCTGTATACTGGACAGTGAGACGGTCTTTCACGATGTGAACACTGTAACAAGTAGTAGTCAACTGATTATATACTTGCTAAGGGTTCTCTAATATACAATAGTCAAGACCAACAGCTACTTACTGAGTAGTACAAGGCTGTACAATAGTTGTTTTGACAGTCTTTCACGATGTGGTCACTGTGAATAATGGTAGTAGTCAACTGATGATATTCTTGATAAGGGTCCTCTAATATACCCCTGGTTAAGGGTAACAGCTGTTCACCGCTTATGACAAGGCTAAGACTGGTTACTTCAACGGTCTTTCACAATGTTAACACTGTGACAGGTAGTAGTCAACTGAAAATATTCTTATGGCCTACTCAAGGTTATCAGGTACTTACTGCATATCAAAAGGCTGTACACTCATGTGTGTTAGGCACTCTTTTTTGCTAAGGACCCCCAATATTCCCTACACAAGGCTATACATGTTAGTTCTAAACACTTAGTGGTTAATTGTATATTCAATTTTTGTACAAAGCTTATACAAGCACGTTTTATGAGGTAAAACTTTGTTAAATAACTGCATGCGACACGCAAAGTATGTTTCCGCTATCTAGCGGTGACTATGAGTACTACTTGAACGACCAGCATGCTACCTAGCGCTCCATTTCAACACTCGCTCACTGAACGATCAGCATGCTATCTAGCGGTCGATAGCAATACTCCTCAACTACCAGCCTGCTATCTATCGGTCAATATGACAACTCACTCAACTACCGACATGCTACATGGCTCTTTTGGTCAGTTTTTTGTTGGCTTTTTTTGGTCAGTTTTTGTTGGCTTTTTTGTTGGCCTTTGTTGGCTTTTGTTGGCTTTTGTTGGCTTTTTTGTTGGCTTTTGTTGGCTGTTGTTGGCTTTTGTTGGCTTTTGTTGGCTTTTGTATTAGCTCTTTCATATTTGCTCTTGCTTGTGGGGGCTTATTATTTGGTCTTGGAAAGTATGTCAGTCCTTTTTTATGGCTGCAAAATGCTTACAGCCATGTTTGTAAGCAGCAACAACAACAACAACAACACACAAAATTCAAAAAAAATCCAAAGTACTCTAAGGTTTATCAATGACTCTCAACTCTTACACTTACCTCTATCCCATGCCTAGTCAAAAAAGTAGTGTATTTTTCAAATTTTTCAAAAAAATATTTGGAAAGTAGGCTATATCATTAAACTAAAAATCCTGAAAAGACATATGTTAACTCCAACACCTACCTCTATACCACTCTCAGTCCAAAAATAATGTATTTTTCAAATTTTCCAAAACATATTTCCGAAAATGGGTTATATTTCCGAATTAAAAAGTTAACAAAACATGTTTGTTTGACATAAATGAATGGCCTTTGCCTCCTCTACCACTGTACCAAGTCCCAGGTCTCCAGGACAAAAAAAAAAAATTTTTAAAGGGTTTTATTTCCAAAATTAGGAATTTTACAAAAAAGTTTGTTTGACATAAATGAATGGCCTTTACCCCCTCTACCCCCACACTAAGTCTCATGTCTCTAGGACAACAAAAATAAAATTTTCAAAATGGGCTTATATTTCCAAAATTAGGAATTCTACAAAAAAGTTTGTTGACGTAAATCAATGGTCTTTACCCCCTCTATTCCAACACCAAGTCTCAGGTCTCTAGGTCAACAAAAATAAAATTTGGAAAAAATGGTCACTATTTTGGAAACTAGGAATTCTACAAAAAAGTTTGTTTAACATAAATGAAAGGTCTCTATCCCCTCTACTTGTAAACCAAGTTCCAGGTATGTGAGACAAAAATGAAAAAAGTTCAATTGGGAAAGTAGGCGATTTTTCATATAACCAAACATTCAAAAATGTGTTCATTGGGCTGCAAATAATGGCCTCTATGTCCTTTATTTTTATAATAAAACGTTTTTATTTTTTTCATTTTTTTGAAAAAAGTTCAATTTTGAATTTTTTATAATTTAGAAACTAAAGAGTTTTCAAAAAATTTTGTTTGACATAAATGAATGGTCTTGACCCCCTCTACCCCCAAAATAAATTTCAAGTCTCTAGGACAAGAAATAACAGTAGTGGAGTACTAGGAGTTCTGCCCCACTTCAAAACCCCCCTTGCTCTACTACTAAGCCTCAGCCATGTTAAATATCTCTTGAACGCATGGTCCGATTTTGACAAATGAGGTATTGTTGGACTCGGGCTGACGTCCTCTTTGCTATGGACCACTCATTATATTTTTCAAAATTTTTTGAAAAATATAATGAGTGGTCCATAGCAAAGAGGACGTCAGCCCGAGTCCAACAATACCTCATTTGTCAAATCGGACCATGCGTTCAAGAGATATTTAACATGGCTGAGGCTTAGTAGTAGAGCAAGGGGGGTTTTGAAGTGGGGCAGAACTCCTAGTACTCCACTACTGTTATTTCTTGTCCTAGAGACTTGAAATTTATTTTGGGGGTAGAGGGGGTCAAGACCATTCATTTATGTCAAACAAAATTTTTTGAAAACTCTTTAGTTTCTAAATTATAAAAAATTCAAAATTGAACTTTTTTCAAAAAAATGAAAAAAATAAAAACGTTTTATTATAAAAATAAAGGACATAGAGGCCATTATTTGCAGCCCAATGAACACATTTTTGAATGTTTGGTTATATGAAAAATCGCCTACTTTCCCAATTGAACTTTTTTCATTTTTGTCTCACATACCTGGAACTTGGTTTACAAGTAGAGGGGATAGAGACCTTTCATTTATGTTAAACAAACTTTTTTGTAGAATTCCTAGTTTCCAAAATAGTGACCATTTTTTCCAAATTTTATTTTTGTTGACCTAGAGACCTGAGACTTGGTGTTGGAATAGAGGGGGTAAAGACCATTGATTTACGTCAAACAAACTTTTTTGTAGAATTCCTAATTTTGGAAATATAAGCCCATTTTGAAAATTTTATTTTTGTTGTCCTAGAGACATGAGACTTAGTGTGGGGGTAGAGGGGGTAAAGGCCATTCATTTATGTCAAACAAACTTTTTTGTAAAATTCCTAATTTTGGAAATAAAACCCTTTAAAAATTTTTTTTTTTTGTCCTGGAGACCTGGGACTTGGTACAGTGGTAGAGGAGGCAAAGGCCATTCATTTATGTCAAACAAACATGTTTTGTTAACTTTTTAATTTCGGAAATATAACCCATTTTCGGAAATATGTTTTGGAAAATTTGAAAAATACATTATTTTTGGACTGAGAGTGGTATAGAGGTAGGTGTTGGAGTTAACATATGTCTTTTCAGGATTTTTAGTTTAATGATATAGCCTACTTTCCAAATATTTTTTTGAAAAATTTGAAAAATACACTACTTTTTTGACTAGGCATGGGATAGAGGTAAGTGTAAGAGTTGAGAGTCATTGATAAACCTTAGAGTACTTTGGATTTTTTTTGAATTTTGTGTGTTGTTGTTGTTGTTGTTGCTGCTTACAAACATGGCTGTAAGCATTTTGCAGCCATAAAAAAAGGACTGACATACTTTCCAAGACCAAATAATAAGCCCCCACAAGCAAGAGCAAATATGAAAGAGCTAATACAAAAGCCAACAAAAGCCAACAAAAGCCAACAACAGCCAACAAAAGCCAACAAAAAAGCCAACAAAAGCCAACAAAAGCCAACAAAGGCCAACAAAAAAGCCAACAAAAACTGACCAAAAAAAGCCAACAAAAAACTGACCAAAAGAGCCATGTAGCATGTCGGTAGTTGAGTGAGTTGTCATATTGACCGATAGATAGCAGGCTGGTAGTTGAGGAGTATTGCTATCGACCGCTAGATAGCATGCTGATCGTTCAGTGAGCGAGTGTTGAAATGGAGCGCTAGGTAGCATGCTGGTCGTTCAAGTAGTACTCATAGTCACCGCTAGATAGCGGAAACATACTTTGCGTGTCGCATGCAGTTATTTAACAAAGTTTTACCTCATAAAACGTGCTTGTATAAGCTTTGTACAAAAATTGAATATACAATTAACCACTAAGTGTTTAGAACTAACATGTATAGCCTTGTGTAGGGAATATTGGGGTCCTTAGCAAAAAAGAGTGCCTAACACACATGAGTGTACAGCCTTTTGATATGCAGTAAGTACCTGATAACCTTGAGTAGGCCATAAGAATATTTTCAGTTGACTACTACCTGTCACAGTGTTAACATTGTGAAAGACCGTTGAAGTAACCAGTCTTTAGCCTTGTCATAAGCGGTGAACAGCTGTTACCCTTAACCAGGGGTATATTAGAGGACCCTTATCAAGAATATCATCAGTTGACTACTACCATTATTCACAGTGACCACATCGTGAAAGACTGTCAAAACAACTATTGTACAGCCTTGTACTACTCAGTAAGTAGCTGTTGGTCTTGACTATTGTATATTAGAGAACCCTTAGCAAGTATATAATCAGTTGACTACTACTTGTTACAGTGTTCACATCGTGAAAGACCGTCTCACTGTCCAGTATACAGCCTTGTCATACGCTGTAAAGAGCTGTTGGTCTAGACTAGGGGTATATTAGAGGACCCTTCACAAGAATAGCACCAGTTGACTACTACCTCTCACGGTGTTCACATCGTGAAAGACCGTCTCACTGACCAACCTCTAGCCCTGTGATACGCAGTAAGCAGCTGTTTGCAGAAATCAACAATCATAATGGAAGAAGCCATTCCTAGCTATATGTGTAAAGAGTGTGGAAAGACTTTTCTTCGAGACTATCATAGGAAGCGACATGAAGTATCGTGTGGTGAATTTCATGAGTGCAAGACCTGTGGTAGTACATTCAACAATGCCTACAATGGACGTCGTCATGAAGAATGTTGTAATGTTGTGTCGGCAGCTAAAAGACAAAAGGCAGAGCCTACAAAACATTACCTACTGTCATTGGTCCCTGACAAAAATGGACTTATTGAATATGAGACATCTTTTGAAGGTCGACTTAAATCCTATTTCATTCGTTGCGATACGTGCAAGGATTTAAATTCATACCTTAAAGAGTCCAAACAGCAAATAATACAAGCTATGCAGAAAGAACTAGCAATGCACAAGTCGATAAAAGTTAATCTTGTGGCTGAATGTAGATTCATTCATACATCTACCAATGACATTACAGATCGTGCTTTTAAAACACGAAATCAGGCCCTATTTTTGGAAACGGACTTAAGTAGTTTCTTGGAAACACAATTTACAAAGTTAACTACGGAAATGGAGGAATCTGAGCTAAAAGGCAGTAATTGGGCTTTGTTAGCAGTGGAAGGAGTACGATTGAAAATAAATAAGTACAATCCCTTGCGTGGAAGCACATATATTCCATTACCAGCAGCTATACAAGCAAGAAAAGCCTGCATTAATCCTGAAAATTTGAATGATGAAAAGTGTTTTATGTATGCCATTTTAGCAAAACTGGTTAAAAAGAATGCTCATCGCATTAGTAAATACAAGGACCTGGACAACAAGTATGATTTTTCTGTAATATCGTTTCCTACATCGCTAGTTGACATTCCCAAATTTGAAAAAGCCAACGATATATCCATTAATGTATTTGGATTGGAACAAGACAACAAATTGTTCCCTCTAAAGGTTGTGGATCAAGAGATGCAAGACCATCGCGACCTCCTTCTGCTAAGTTCATCATCCGGCCAGAACCACTACGTCTTTATCAAAGATTTTGATAAACTAGTAGCACATCAGATTACCCGCCGTGAACATAAGATATATACGTGTAAACGGTGTTTTACTCACTTTGATAATCAATATGGACAACAAGGAATGGAAAAATTGAAAGAACATAGAGCTTTGTGTGTCCAGCATGACATTGCTAGGGTTGAAATGCCTATTAAAAACCCCATTGTCAAATTTTTAAACGTGGAAAAAATGCTAAGAATACCTTACGTTATCTATGCAGATTTCGAAAGTATACTCTTACCCTATCAAACATGTTTGCCCAATCCTGAAGCAAGTTATACAGTGCCATACCAGAGTCATGTTCCTATGAGCTTTGGTATATACGTTAAACCATCACCCGCTGTGGAACACATAAAGACAAATCTTCCAAGCCAACCTGTTATTTATCGTGGACCTGACGCTGCAGAAAAGTTTATGGACTGTTTGATCTCAATAGCTAATGAAATTGATAGACTTTACAGCTTAAATGTTCCAAAGGCCTTAACTCAGGCTCAAGAAGCAGAGTTCCAATGTTCTGAAACCTGTTATTTGTGTCGAAAACCATTCACCAAAGAGGACTGGAAAGTTCGAGACCACTGCCATATTACAGGGGAATACCGTGGAAGTGCTCACAATAACTGTAATTTGAGGTGTAAAACACGAAACCCCGTTCCTGTGTTTCTACATAATATGAGTGGCTACGACGCAAATTTCATTGTAAAGCAATTGGGATGTACTACTGAGAGAGTGGATGTTATCGCTAACTCCAAAGAAAAGTACATTTCCTTTACCAAATATGTAGGAAATGTTAAGCTTAGATTTGTGGATACGTTTCGGTTAATGCCGAGTAGTTTGGAAAACTTAGTTTCCAACTTAACATCATACCCTGAAACAGACAAGTACTTTGGAAAAGAAAATGCAATGCTCATGACTCGTAAAGGGGTATTTTGTTATGACTACATTGACTCATGGGAAAAGTTAAGTGAAACGTGTTTACCTCCAAAAGAGGCATTCTTTAACAAATTAAGTCAAGAAGATGTTAGTCAAGAAGACTATGAACATGCCAAAAGTGTCTGGAATCAGTTCAACATTAAAACTCTAGGGGAATATAGTGACCTCTACCTAACTTCAGATGTACTCCTTCTTGCAGACAGCTTTGAAACCTTTAGAAACAAAACACTAGAAACACACCGAGTGGATGCTGCACACTTTTTTACTTCGCCTGGTTTAAGTTTCGAGGCAATGCTCCTTTACACAGGCATTGAACTGGAATTGCTACAGGATTACGATCAGATTCTTTTAATCGAGTCTGGAATACGTGGAGGCATATGCCAGGTGTCTCATCGGTATGCTGAAGCTAACAATAAATACATGGAAACCTATGATTCTGAGAAACCATCGCAGTTTATTACCTATGATGATGCCAACAACCAATACGGGTGGGCTATGTGTCACTCCCTTCCTTATGGTGGATTTCAGTGGGTTTCTCCAGATACTGTTGATCTAGAAAAACTAAAGAAAGACGATCCTGTGGGATACATTCTAGACGTTGATGTTGATTACCCATCTGACCTTCATGATCTACACAACGATTTACCTTTCCTACCAGAGTGTACACAACCTAAGGATTCGTCTCTGAAAAAACTAATTCCTCATCTTGGAAATCGAAGGCGATATGTTGTTCACTACATGGCATTAAAACAGGCTTTAGATCATGGAATAAAATTGATAAAAATTCATCGTGTGTTAAAGTTTAAACAAAGACCTTGGTTAAAGGCATACGTTGATTTTAATAACAACCTTCGAAAACAAGCCAAAAATGATTTTGAGAAAAATCTGTACAAATTATTCAACAATGCCATTTTTGGGAAAACAATGGAAAATATCCGTAAAAGAATAGACATACGTCTTGTGACTGACAGCAAAAAGGCAGAAAAGCTAATAGCAAAGCCGACATTTATCGACAGAACAATTTATGGCCCTAACCTAGCTGCTTTCCACATGTCTAAACGTAACATTGTATTCAATAAGCCTATATATATTGGAATGTGTATACTGGATATTTCAAAAACTCTCATGTATTCCCACCACTATGATGTCCTGCTACCCTATTATGGCATGAACAATATTAAACTCATGTATATGGATACTGACTCGTTCATATATTTGGTTAACACCCCAGATGTATATCAAGACAAGTTGGATTTCCTACAACACCTGGACACATCAGATTATCCTACTAATCACATATGTTACTCTACATCAAACAAGAAAACGTTGGGGAAATTTAAAGACGAGGCTTGTGGACAAATTATAAAAGCATTTGTTGGACTTAGAGCTAAAATGTATGCATTAGACATAAATGGTAAAGAAATCAAAAAGATTAAAGGTATTAACAGAGGTGTTGTCAAAAATTGTATAAGCTTTCAAGATTATAAGGATTGTGTCATGAAAAACAATGTAAAAAGAATACCAATGAACATTATCGCTTCTAAACAACATGACATATCATCTATAAGACTAAACAAAATTGCTTTGTGTCCTGGTGATGATAAAAGAGTGATTGATGCTGATGGTATAGGTACACATGCCTATGGTCATTACTCAATCATTAACCATGCTTAAAGAGTTAAGTTATGAATATCAAAATCTTCTGCCTGCAACTAGCAAATACATAAAACAAAACAATTTAGGAAATAAAACAATAGCACTACAAAAATAAAAATAAAACAAAATAAGAAATGGCATTCATAATCAAAAATAAATAAAATAGAAAACAAAATAAAAACAAGTGTACAATTTATAACAATAAGGAATATATATAAAAATGTATTATGTGTAAATAGTGTACATGTATTTAAATAAAAAAATATTGTACCGTATGGAAACTGCTTGTACATTTTTTATTACTACTCACCTCTCTCCACTCCTAATGCAAAATGAACATGTAAAACACAAATTGGAAAATCCATGTTTCCATATTGACAAAATAAAAAAAAAACATTAAACTGAAATTTTAAAAACTGTAAATGGGAATTTGGTAAATTGACAAATGTGTAAACAACAAATTGGAAAATCCATGTTTCTATATCATGAAATTGAAAAACTTTAAACTGACATTTTAAGAACTGTAAATGGGAAATTGTGAAATTAATAAATGTGTAAACAACATAATGCAAAATCCATGTTTCCATGTTATGAAATTGAAAAACTTAAAACTAACATTTAAAAAAATGAAAATGGGGAATTGGAAAATTGTCATATGTGTAAACAACAAATGAAAAAAAAAACGGTTGGGGTAGTTATCATATTGTACAGTAACCTATAAAACTAGCATAAGGATAGTTGCTTGTACCCTTATATACTTTGTGTATGTGCATTAGCCTTTGAATTAGCTTAAGTTAGGTTTGGCAAAGTTAGGTTTGGTGAGGTTAGGTATGTGACCTAGTAGTTTACTCTTTTCGGAAAATGTAAAAAGTAAAATCTAAAATCAAAAAATCTTAAATTTAAAATGTAAAATCTAAAAAAAACTAACATCTAAAATACAAAAAATCAAAAATGTAAAATGTAAAATCTAAAAAATGTAAAATGAAAAAAATCAAAAATCTAAAATGTTAAAACATAAAATCTAAAATCTTTAAATGAGGTTTCTGTGGGTTAGGTTAGGTTAGGTTATAACTAAGTTTATTATTTGTGCTCTCTCATTTGCTCTTACATTTTTGCTCTCACTTTGAAGTTTGGTTATGTTAGGTTAGGTTAGGTTAGGTTAGGTGTGGTTAGGTTATAACTAAGTTTATTATTTGTGCTCTTACATTTGCTCTCACTTTTTTCTCATACTTTTTGCTAAATTTTTTTCGCTTGCAATTTTAAATTAGGTAGGTTACGTTAGGTTAGGTTAGGACAGGTTAGGTGAGGTTAGGTTAGGTGAAGTCAGGTTAGGTTATAACTTAGTTTATTATGTGTGCTTTCACATTTGCTTTTATATTTGCTTTGACTTTGAAGTTAGGTTAGGATAGGTTAGGTTAGGTTAGGTTAGGTTAGGTTAGGTGAAGTTGGGTTAGGCAGAATTGTTGAGGTATGAATCAAAAGCCAGCTCTTGTCAGTTTTGCCTCACAAGGCTGAGTGTACCCCGTTCCACTCATGAGACCAGAAATTAAATTTCTTGGCAGAGCCGGGATTCGAACCTCAGGAATGACCTCCAAGAATGCTAGCCACTACACCAAAAAGTGGACAATATAAGGCTGGTCTTGATTATACATGATCAATTAACAATTACCTAATAATAATAATAATAATAATAATAAATATTCCATTTGGCAACTACACGGCCGACCTCTCCCTGTGACGTAATCCACGGTCTCAGGCCGTGGCGGCCATTTTGCCCAATAGCCCCTGTGCCAGCTCTGAATGAAACCTCCATAAGAATAACATAGAGTGATTGCGCGCGGCGGCCATCTTGCCCATTAGCCCCTGTGCCAGAACCGGCTTATTTATCCTACTGGCATCCGGTCTTAAATCCCCAGCCAAAACCATAACGAGCCGGGTTGGCTCCGGCGACCCCAATTAATTGGGATAAGCCGTAGAGAATGATGATGACGATGATGATTATTCATTGACAGTAAACACAATAATTCACTGTTAAAACAAGCTATAAATCGTTAACGAGTACCTATACGTTCACTAACATATACTAATAATAATAATAATAATAATAATAATAATAGTCTAATAATAATCACAATAATATTAATAAATAAATAAATAAATGATAAATAATAATTAAATATATAAATAAAACATCAGTGTCTCTCCTACTTATAAAAAGTTTGTATTCCTGGGTGTCGGTCTGATGCACTTTTACTAGTTTATTTTCTTTTTGTAAAGAACCAAAAATGCATGCCTTATACTACTGCCTCTGTACTACTCTCACAGAACCACAATGGCACTTGTTTATACTCCACATTCGCTAGCCACCACCAGCCGAGTAAGCTGATACTAGCTGGAAACACCGCACATTCCTCCCGTTATCAGCAGCTCTTCCCAAACCTCAAGCCAGTGTGACTCTACAACCAGAACCCGGCGAAAGTATGAAAGCGTGTGTCTCGGCGGCCATCACAAAGGTCCAGGTTCCATTCAGCGCTGTATCAATACATTTTATCTCTAGTGTAAGGGTTGGAACAGGGTACACTAAGTCTTGACAGCTAAAACTTTTGGCTCAATTCATGGTCCATGACAAAGGGTTGTCCATCCTCAGTTGTACAACACCTCATACAAATGTTTACTATTACTGGTTAGTTACCTATACACACATTAATCCATAATTTCCTAATAATAATAATAATAATAATAATAATAACAATAATAATAAAATAAAATAATAATAATAATAATTACTCACAAATATTAAAGACGACAACGGTTTGGATTAAACAAGTCCAAACTGATCTCAATAACGCCAACATCACACCCACAGATATCGAAGACCGCAAAACTTTCAGACATAAGATCTACACTTGGTAAGCTGCATCAGAGGATAAGCCCAGCAGACCTAGGGGAAAATGGACTGACGAACGTCGAGCTAAACATAGCGACATGATGAAAGAATTCTGGAAGAACAAGAGAAATAACAGCAACAGATCATAACTTGCTTTATGTGATCCTGTATGGGTCGAAACATACTAAATAAATAAATAAATATTAATTACATAATAATAATAATAATAATTAACAAGCCGTCATCCTGCACACACACATTCATTAAAGCATGGTTTCACAAAACGCTTATGCTTTATAGATGTTTAATACCTCTTCCCCTGTAACATTACTATTTCCTGTTTTAGGCGTCAAATAAAATATCGAGGTAATAGTGCATGTCATCATCAATTTTTTCAACTAACACACCTAATTTTAGGATTCCCAGTTTGCAAGATATCGATTTTTTCAATTTAGGGGTAGTTTTCATCCCCCTACTATTTTAATCAAAAACAAACTATGTTAGGTTCAATTATCATTTTTACACCTTTAACACATTTTCCCCCTGTAAAATACCTATTTATTGGTTTAGGGGTAAAATGATCTATCCAGCTAAAAGTTATGTCATGACCTATTTTTTAAGCAATCACACCTAATTTAACGGTTCTTAGTTTCCAAGGTACCGGTATCGATTTTTAAATTTGGGGGGTAGTTTTCACCTCCCTGCTATTTTTCATCAAAAACAAAAGATCTTAGATTCATTTATCATTTTTAGTGGTTTAACACGTTTTTTTCCCATAACATGACTATTTACTATTTTAGGGGTGAAATGACGAATTGAGGTAAAAGCCTATGTCATAATCTCTTTTTCAGCTATCACACCTAATTTTAGGGTTCTTAGTTTCCAAGATATTGATTTTTCAATTTTGGGGGTAGTTTTACCCCCCAAAGGAGGGCCTCGCCCCAAGTGCTAGGACCCCTCATACAAGTCACTAGCATGATTGGTTCGCGAGATATTAACATAAGTTTAGTTAGGGCCGTTTGACAAAAATGAATCATACATTCGAAAACGGGTGTCACCTCAAGTGCTAGGATACTGCCTATGGCAAAATCCCATCAGGGGTTCAGAAAATATTAACAAAAGTGTAGTTAGGTCCTTTTAACAGAAGCCATAAGTGCGCACACATACAAAAAATATATTATTTACCCCCGGTTAAGGGCAGTTTTTTATTTTGGGGTGGACATACCTCGTCCATTGAAAAGGGGATTTCACCACGACTCTTAAGACACCCCATATGTTTAAATCCGATTTTTGGTTAGCGAGATACTAAAAAGCGGATGACCTATGAGTTTTTTGATTCTTTAATAAATATTATTAAAACTTATCTTTAAATAATCATTTAAAAGCCCTCAAGTACACATGCATACAAAAAAACACTACTTCACCCCCGGGTGAGGGATATTTTTATTTTGGGGTGGACATACCTCATCCATAGAAAAGGGGAGTTCACCACGAGTCCTACGACACTCCATATGTTTAATTCCGATTATTCGTTAACGAGATACTAAAAAGCGAATGACCTATTAGTTTTTTTGGTTCTTAATTAAATATTAAAAAAACTCATGTTTAAATAATCATTTAAAAATACCGCTCTCTTACAAAAGCCCTCCAAGTGCACATGCATACAAAAAATCACTATTCACCCCCGGGTAAGGGTAGTTTTTATTTTGGGGTGTACATACCTCATCCATAGACAGGGAGAGTTTACCACGAGTCCTACGACACCCCATATGTTTAAATCGCATTATTGGTTAGCATGATACTAAAAAGCGGATGACCTTTTAGTTTTTTGGTTCTTTAATAAATATTAAAAAACTCATCTATAAATAATCATTTAAGAAGACCGCTCTCTTACAAAAACCTCCAAGTGCGCATACATACAAAAAAAACACTACTTCACCCCGGGTAAGGGTACTTTTTATTTTGGGGGTGTACATACCTCATCCATAGAAAAGGAGAGTTCACCACGAATCCTATGCCCCCCCCCCCCCATATGTTTAAATCACATTATTGGTTATTGAGATACTAAAAAGCGGATGACCTATTAGCTATTTTGGTTCTTTAATAAATATTTAAAAAAATCTCAGCTATAAATAATCATTTAAAAAGCTCGCTCTCTTACAAAAGCCCCCAAGTGCGCATACATACAAAAAACACTACTTCACCCCCGGGGTAGTTTTTATTTTGGGGTGTACATACCTCATCCCTAGAAAAGGAGAGTTCACCACGAGTCCTACGACACCCCATATGTTTAAATCGCATCATTTGTTAGCGAGATACTAAAAAGCGGATGACCTATTAGTTATTTTGGTTCTTAAATAATTATTAAAAACTCATCTATAAATAATCATTTAAAAAGCCCGCTCTCTTACAAAAGCCCTCAAGTGCGCTGCATACAAAAAACACTACTTCACCCCCGGGTAAGGGTAATTTTTATTTTGGAGTGGACATACCTCATCCATAGAAAAGGGGAGTTCACCACGAGTCCTACGACACCCCATATGTTTAAACCCGATGGTTAGCGAGATACTGAAAAGCGAATTACCTATTCGTTTTTTGTTCTTTAATAAATATTTAAAAAAAACTCATCAATAAATAAATATTTATAAGGCCCGCTCTCTTACAAAAGCCCTCCAAGTGCGCATGCATACAAAAAAATCACTACTTCCACCCCGGGAAAGGGTAGTTTTTATTTTGGGGTGTACATACCTCATCCATAGAAAAGGAGAGTTTACCATGAGTCCTACGACACTCCATATGTTTAAATCGCATTATTGGTTAGCGAGATACTAAAAAGCGGACGAGCTATTAGTTTTGTTGTTCTTTAATAAATATTAAAAAAACCTCATCTAAAAATAATCATTTTAAAAGCCCGCTCTCTTACAAAGGCCCCCAAGTGTGCATACATTAAAAAAACAATCTTTCACCCCCGGTTAAGGGTAGTTTTTATTTTTGGGGTGTACACGCCTCAACCATAGAAAAGGAGAGTTCACCACGAGTCCTACGGCAACCCATATGTTTAAATCGCACTATTGGTTAGCGAGATACTACAAATCGGATGACCTATTAGATTTTTGGTTCTTTAATAAATATTTAAAAAATCTCAACTCTAAATAATCATTTAAAAATCCCGCTCTCTTTCAAAAGCCCCCAAAACATACAAATGAAAACACTACTTCACCCCTGGTAAGGGTAGTTTTTATTTTGGGGTGGAAATCAGTTGTCCGTAGGAAAGAGGGGAGGGGGGTTCATCACGAGCGCTACGACACCTCATTCGTTAAAATCCGACCATGCGTTCGCGAATTATCGCCAATGTTCGCGAGAAAGTAGGCTATCTTTTATTTTTGTCCTACACACTTGAAAATTGCCATTGCCATTCATTAACGTCAAACAAACGTTTTTCCAATATTCATCGTTTCCAAAGTAGTGCCAATTTTAAAAACAATATATATATATTTTTTTAAATACCAACACACATTCTTAGCAAAGAGGACGTCATCCCATCACCTTGTTCGTTAAAATCCGATCATGCGTTCGGGAGATATCGGCAAAGTTCGTAGGAAATTAGGCTGTGAAGCAGAAGTCCCCTTCTGTCACTACTATTGTAATACACTGGCATCTAATTTAGTTCATTTGTATACATAACCTCAAGATGGCGGCTGTGCGAAATAATTCACCGGCATTCAATATCTCCGAAACTATTACTGATAACGCCCTGAACCTTTGTACGGTGATAAAGGGTGCTGCTAGAATTTCAGATATGAGACTTCCAAAAACCTGTAAAACAAAACGAACATGGCTGCGAAGTGAAGGTGAGATATTTTAATAGACTTTTCTCGCGATTTAACCATGTGAGCGCAGTGAAATATGGTACAGTAAATGTTTATACACATCGTAATGCACTGGTATCTAATTTAGTTCAATTGTTCACATAACTTCAAGATGGCCGATGTGCGCACTTTTAAAATTGAGTTTTTATTTCTTATGTATGAATCATGTGATCGAAGTGAACGTTTCAATAATGAACCTACGCAAAAATCATCATCTAATAGTACATAACTCTATGGCCGACATGTATAATACTCCAACATGGCGACCATCCGAATGTTTAAACAGTACTCAATACCTATTAATCTATGATAGCAATCAAACTGAAATTTTGAATGTTGATAGAGGCAATTAACTTAAGTATGATATATGAAAATAGGCTGTATAGTTCTTCACGGAATTACTTGGTTTTATTTAGTGACTAGCAGTAGTGCCCGGATTCGCCCGGTGGATTTATTTGTTTTATGGATGATAATGAATACTTCTACAGAACTGGCACATGAGACTTATACTAACAGAAAACAATATTTCAAAAATATATATTTTTGTGGTGGTGGTGGTGGTGGTGGCTGGTGCTGGTGGGGGGTTGATAAGTAGTACAGTGTAATGGACGTAACATTCAGGTCATTTTCTCGTAATGCTAATTATGAATAGGGAAACAGCTATTTACTAACTACAGCACCGACACATGTAAGTTACAAACAAATTTACAAAAAAAATAATAGAAAGAGGAGTAAATGAAAAAAAACTCTGCCTACGGCCTATATCCCATTGGCTGTTAGAAATATAGAGACCAATAGTGTCGTCTTTTGTCGCATAGCGCCGTAGGAAAATAATCAAAATTCTTTAGAAAACTTCGGCTGTCCCGAGCTACTGAGGTAGCAATAGTATCATTTATCGCCACAAAGCGCTTAACGATAAGTTTCGGAATAAATGAAGGTAAATTTGAAAGCACCAACGCTTATTGCAGCTGATAACCTCAATGTACTGCACCAACACCATTGCACTTATACAGAGGCATAATATTTTCATGATGATAACTGTTTAAATGCGCCTAAGAAATCTTTTTGCACTAATTACCCCCGTGACTGCAATTTATAAACAGCGCAAGATGCAACTATTTTCGCAATTCTGCACCAGAACACTAGTAGGGGTGACGTGATGCAGCCCGAACTGCCCGTCAACAATAGACTTATTAAAATACCCTTACAGTTACACAACTACGGACATGAATGTTTCTAGGGCTAGGGCTTTTCAAGTTCATTTTGTCTGTTATTCCAAATGTAGGGAATGGAGAGCGTTGTCCTAAATATCAAGTGAGCAGTGTTACCAGTAGGGTTTCAATGTGTATGTAAAATTTGGTGCAATTAGGAGAAACGGTGTAGATTTGTGATGAAAGGCCTAAATGCAGGGAATGGAGTGGGCTGTCCAAAATTTAAATTGGGCAGTGTCAACCGCAGGGTTCAAAAGTGTAAGTATACAAAATGTGGTTCAGATCGGTGAAACGGTGCAGATTTGTGCCAAAGGGCCTAAATACAGGGAATGAAGTGGTCTGTCCGAAATTTCAAGCAGTGTTACTCGTCGGGGTCTAAAGGGTAAGTATGTAAAATTTGGTTCAGATCTGTGTATATTTGTGCCAAAGGGCCTAAATACAGAGAATGGAGTGGTCTGTCCAAAATTTCATGCAGACAGTGTTACTTGCAGGGTTCCAAAGGGTAAATATACAAATTGCCGTTCATATCGGTGAAACGGTTTGGATTTGTGCCAAAGGGCCTAAATGCAGGGAATGGAGTGGTATGTCCGAAATTTCATGTAAACAGTGTTACTCGCAGGGTTCCAAAGAGTAAGTATTGTTATACACCTGGGGTATGCCACCCCCTAAATCCCTTATATTTCATACATAAATCATATAAATAAAACTCCCAGACGACTTATACAAAATCACTACAAATCCAAAGGCCTGGCACTTCAGATAACCATCAGTAACCTCATACTTGTCCTCCAACGACCCCCGGCCAGCACAGCACTTCCTAAGGAATCCACAATTCTGCAAACTCGACAGGCGCACTCTATAAAGCAGCAGAGGTGAGGTGACTGGAAGTCAGTCATTGACAGTGCAACCAGGTGCCAGACCGCTGCCCAAAGTCGTCACGTCCAGATTGGTGAGTGTCCAGTGAGCACACGTACACACACACAAACACTTATACTATCATCCCCTCAATAATTGTAAAAGTAACAAGCATCTGAATTGGTAGTTTCTGCTCTGCAGTGTTCTTTAGTACTCCACATTGGGAGTACGCATTAAATCCTAACATCTAGAAACTAACTGGTCATTTGGTTTATTTATTTAAATAGTTGGTAAGACCCTACCCTTTAAACCACTTCCCGGTAGGCTCCTAAGAACACTTGCTTAATTGCTCAGCAGCTTCCGGAGTCAGCTGCTTGCGTCACGTCACATTGCTTGCGTGCGCGCTATCCAATAGCAGCGCGGCCAGTCAATCCACGTTAGCAAGAACCCGATCGGCAGTAGAGTTGATCCAACACTTATTTAGCAAACCACCCCTTGTCTTCATCCCTCCGAACTACCCAAGCAGAC
This sequence comes from Meconema thalassinum, assembly GCA_946902985.2. Lineage (NCBI taxonomy): Eukaryota > Metazoa > Arthropoda > Insecta > Orthoptera > Tettigoniidae > Meconema > Meconema thalassinum. The sequence continues at coordinate 612,652,029 of OX336389.2, read as the reverse complement.
TGTATAATTGGGAGTTCTTCTTTCGAGTGCCTGCACGCTCTCGAACAACTACACCTCTCACAGCCAAGCTACGAGCAGCTTTCCAGCTACTCTTATTTCATCCACTAAAACAATACATTGTAGAGGACACCCTCTCAGGTACCCTACAGTATACAACTTTTGGGTCAGATTGGTGAAAGGGTGTAGATTTGTGCCAAAGGGCCTAAATGCAGGGAATAGACTGGTCTGTCATAAATTCCATGTAGGCAGTGTTACTCGCAGGGTTCCAAAGGATAACTATACAAATTCTGGTTGAGATCTGTGAAACGGTGTAGATTTGTGCCCAAGGGCCTAAATGCAGGGAATGGAGTGGTCTGTCCGAAATTTCAAGTATACAGTGTTACTCGCAGGGTTCCAAAGGGTAAGTATACAAATTCTGATTCTGATCGGTGAAACGGTGTAGATTTGTGCCAAAGGGCCTAAATGCAGGGAATGGAGTGGTCTGTCCGAAATTTCATGTAAACAGTGTTACTCGCAGGGTTCCTACGGGTAAGTGTACAACGTTTGGGTCAGATTGGTGAAAGGGTGTAGATTTGTGCCAGAGGGCCTAAATACAGACAATGGAGGGGTCTGTCCAAAATTTCATGCAGACAGTGTTACTCCCAGGGTTCCAAAGGGTAAGTATACAAATTTTGGTTCTGATCGGTGAAAGGGTCTAGATTTGTGCCAAAGGGCCTAAATGCAGGGAATGGAGTGGTCTGTCAGAAATTTCATGTAAACAGTGTTACTCGCAGGGTTCCAAAGGGTAAGTATACAAATTTTGGTTCAGATCGGGTAAAAGATTTGGATTTGAACCAAAAGGCCTAAATGCAGGGAATGGACTGGTCTGTCAAAAATTTCACGTAGACAGTGTTACCATCAGGGTTCCAAAGGGCAAGTATACAAATTTTGGTTCAGATAGGTGAAACGGTGTACGTATCACTAACCATAACGCCAGCGCATGCGGATATAGATGTTCGGGAGCGCTTGTTCTACCGACTTACTGAACAATAATCAATCTTTAAGGTTACCTGAGAGGTGTAGCCTAATGCTACATAGCCTAAACTATTCCTCTTGAGTCTGGCTATTATATAAAAATAATTTTTCGAATCTGACTGGTAGTTCCAGAGATTAGCGCGTTTAAGCACATAAACACACAAACTCTTCAGATTTATTATATTAGTATAGATTAATTTAGTTTAAAAATTAGTTAATTATTAATTTAGTTTATTTTTTAGTTAATTATTAATTTAGTTATTTATTAATTTAGTTATTTATTAATTTAACTATTTGTTGTTGTTTTTCGCTATGTTTTTACCCTCCAGGGTTGGCTTTTCCCACGGACTAAGCGGGGGATCCCACCTCTACTGCCACTGAGGACGGTATCCTGGAGCTTGAGATTCTGAATCTGCGATACAACTGGGGTGTGGGACCAGCACTACGCCCAGGCGGCCGCACCTGCAAAGCGAACAGTGGCCTGATGAAGGGAGGGGAAGAGTGGGAGGGAAGGAAGTGGAAGGAGGTGACCGTGGCCTTGCGGTAGGTACTGAGCCCGATTATATCAAGGCAGTACTTGTCGAATCCAATGGAACAACCGGACCGTAGAACCTAAAAGTCGCCAGCTAGAAAAAAAAATAGAAAAAAACTACCGACAAGCACAACATGAAAAGGGAACATGCATATCCTAACACGATTGAGTTAAGAAACGACCAAAGTGAAAATAAAAGAACTATCTCAGTCGAATAACTACAAGAATGAAGCAAAATAATGTATCTCAAAGCAATGGGTAATGATGAAAAACACCTAACAATGGTCTTCCTAGCACAATCATAAACCATCACTATAAATCACCACGTCAAAGAAAATTAAATATCGTAAAATATAATTATCCGAATTTATTGATCGAGGACATTAAAACAAAATATCAGAAATCAAATATCAAAATATCAAAATATGACTTACGACGTAGATCGTTGAAGCAATTCCTGCTTGGAATTTTTAAATGTCTTATTTATAACGTAGATATCACTATACTCAATATTAATTAACACTGCATCTAATGTACACACTTGTTACAGGATTCCTAATCATTCATGTTGCTCAAATCATTATCATATCATTCAGAAATTACGATGAAATATTTCCAAAATATATACATAATACTTACAAATATACCCCCTTAATCACACCTGTATCTAACACATTGATATAATCATCAATTGCGCGTCATAATTATTCATAATTCCTCTCGATAAATTTCACTCATATTCTGGTATGTTTTAAAACCAAGCAATGAAGCTAAGCAAAACGATTGTATAATAATTCTTGTAAATATTCCTATAGTTATGACGAAGAATCCCTGCATTAGCGTCGCTTTTCGAATAAATCTCTTATAAAATTTATCATGATTAACACCATTCAACATTCCAATCTATAGGCTACACAGTAGAATTTCCACTTCTAAACTCTCTCATTCAGCATAAAAATATTCCATTACACTGTTAATAATAATATGTGTCACACCTCACGTTAGCAAGCCTTCAACAAAATTCATTTAATATAATTCCATCACAATCCTTCAAAAATTAAATATCGACTTTCGTAACACCAATTACAACGATATCCTTCAACAATTGCAATACAACTTTATGTTACTTCTATAGTTTCAATATAATTCGACGACAATATAATACTATCTCGGTGATAAATACACCTTCATAATAGCTAGGCTTATTTCAACAAATACTCTGCATATTCGCATGCCATTCAAAAATTCGTAATACCATTTTACAGATTTAAATGATTAAACAAAAGTTTCATGATCATTTCACTAAATTTAATTAGCTATGCACCTTATGAATACTCTTCGTCATGATTTAGTAAAAATAAATTTATGAACTAACCATCAGAAATTATGTTCACTGAATTAATATTAAAATATTTAAATTCTCAATTTGAAAATGTATCTACTGTATCTTTCATCAGAATACAATCAATCCTACAACAAGGAAATCATACCAGTATCTTGAGGCAATGAAGTATCCATTAGAATCAGATAGGATCAGAAAGAATAGAAATAATCTCAGCTCAACTGAATTCAAAATGACTGCAACAGTCTACACCATGAAGCTCACGTTAATCAGATTACTCACCGAGTTCATTAGAATAAATCGACGACAAATTTCTTTCAAAGAAAGCAGTAGGAATTATCAAAATCGAGAGTATTCAATATCTTCTCTGAATGTCTACTACCTCCTCAATAAATATTCATAAATGTGATTGACAACACTAATTCTTCATTACGACGATATCTTAATAACGTAGATCAATGAATATTTATTCTGAAAATATTCGTAGACTTATTAAAAATGTTAGTAGGGGAGTAAGAGGGGTTTAAACGCACTCGGCGTTGCTCGGGCGGCGTCCATGTTAAATAATTAATATTTCGCGAACACATAGTTGAATTTTAACAAATGAGGTGTCGTTGGACTATTTGAACTTTGAAAATTTTTGTTTTTGAAAGTAGGCGATAGTTTGGAAACCAAACATGATAGAACGTTGTGCCATGGTTCAAACGAATGGACTCTATGACCTTTATTTTGTAAAATAATTTTTTTTTATTTTTCATGTTTTTTTGAAAACAGTCCAATTTTGAAGTTCTTATATTTTGAAAACTAGGAATTCTACAAAAACGTTTGTTTAACATAAATGTAAGGTGCCTACCCCATCTACTGCCAAAATAAATTTCTAGTCTCTAGGACAAACACTTCTGTTTTGATAGTAGTGGGATGATGACAGAGCTGAGCCAGACCCTACTTTCATATAAACTTTGCCGATATCTCCCGAACGCATGATCGGATTTTAACGAACGAAGAGTTGTTGGAGTTGGAATGACGTCCTCTTTGCTAAGAATGTTTGTTGGATTTTTTTTTGAAAATTGTTGTTTTTGAAATTGGCGCTATTTTGGAAACGGTGAATTTTGGGAAAACGTTTGTTTGACGTTAATAAAAAGGCGATATGACCTGTAGGCAGACAGCAAGTTTCAAGTGTTTAGGACAGAACAAAATGATCGCCTACTTTCTCGCGAACATTGGCGATAATTCGCGAAAGCATGGACGGATTTTAACGAACGAGGTGTTGTTGGCATTGGGGGTGACTCCCCCTTTCCTATGGACGACTTGTTATATTTTTCCAAATTTTGAAAAATTCTGTTCTTGGAGGTAGGCGATAGTTTGAAAACCAAACATGATAGAACGTTGTTCCATAGTTCAAACGAATGATCTGTATGACCTTTATTTTTTACAATAAACTTTATTTATTTTTTACATTCTTTTGAAAAAAAAACCAATTTTAAATTCCTATATTTTGGAAACTAACAAGTTTACAAAAAAGTTTGTTTGACATAAATGAAAGGTCCCTACCCCCCTCTACCACGAAAATAAATATCAATTCTCTAGGACAAAAACTGTGCATTTCAAAACTTGGTGTTTTATCTGTTTTAATTTTTTAAATGAGAAGTGGCGGTAGACAGAGAGGGACGATACCGCTGGGACGAGTGTTGCAACGAGGCTATGACTGGCCACGGTGGTGGTGCTATCTCAATAGAGCAATCGATATTTTGGTGGGGCGGATTACAGCAGAACGAGGGGTCGCTTTTCTGATATTTTCTTGTGACGAACAAATGAAGGCGAATATTTCAAAGAATCCCTCATGGCGATCTTTAAACATGTTAGTAATGAGTGAATTGACAAATGATAATAATGGTATGAGGTGAATGAAAGCGGGACGTTTGATAGTTGTCATTAAGAAGTTGAAGAACTTGCTTTGTATGTCTTGCTGGAAGCCTGAACGACGAACAGAAACTCTGCTCGGGGCCTGGCTGGGAACTGGCTAGGAGACATGGTCATGTATTGAGGATTGTCGCTTGCTAATGATTATTATAATTAATATTATTTTTATTATTACAGTAAAATATTTAAGACACACACGTTTTCATTGCTAGCAGACAGTCCTGCTCGCTGGAGACTGAATACTTTACCTAGCTAGAGGCCTTGTCAGAACTGCTGCTGCTGATAAGAAAGGAATGTCTACGTGGGCAGGAAGTAAAGTGTCAGGTTACTTGGCGGGTGGCGGCTAGCAGGTCTGGCGTTTAAACAGAGACCGCCATTTTGGTTCCTAGACAGTCGTACTACTGGTATATAAGAGGCAGCCATTTTGGTTCCTTATTAAAAACATGAAACTAGTATAAGGTACGCGAATCTTATCGCGCTTGAGGAATATGGGGAGGCGTGGGAAACACGTGAGAGACAGAGATGAGTTGAAGGTCAAACCGCTGAGAAAATGCAACTCTCTCTGTTACTAAGTGAACTGATAAGGATTGCGTTAGTGATACACTTGCCGTTTTATCAAACGGTCGTATACCGTAGAGCTGTGAGAGGAAAATCCTTTTATTTTTCGTTAAGTACCTATTATGAACCCTTATTGATCTACGATAAATAAGTATTCATAATTTATTATTATTATTATTACTGCAGCCCAGACAGTACTTGAGGAAGTTGACGAGAATAAAGGCAAGGTAGCGTGTCGCCATGATTGCCACATAAGGAGAGCTTGTAGCTATTCTTGAAGAACGGCCTGGTAAACTTGAGTTCTAGGCCAAATTGTGTAACATCTTGCTCCAGAATTGGAATCACAAAGGGGTAGTCACGAGTTACTTACAACCGACCTACGATTGAATCACCCAATCAGGAATGACCATGCCAAGATCACGCGATGGATGGCGTCAGTGGTAAAAAGCGCGCGGAATTGATTATCTAAAGAACCGCCGGTCGGAATTATCTCCGCACGAGTGCGATGAGACGTTTGATTTATTTGAAGAAGATTGATACTAGTCCCATCTGTGTGAGATGAAAACTCTGGAAAAATTTTCTAAATCCAACCCACTCTTCCGTACCCTGTCAGTTTCTAATAAATTGTTCGACGAGAAGCTGTTCGATGTCTTTCTGTGTGCAAGCTCTGTGAGCTAACTTCACGCCCGTTTGTATAACGATTTTAACGCTCTGATATATTGGAAGTTATTTTATTTGTGAGCTCTGATGAGCTAAACTCACGCTAGTTTGCGCAGCAAAATTTTAACGCTCTGATATAGTTTGAAGTCTTTCTGTTCGTGAGCTCTGTGAGCAAACTTCACGCCCGTTTGCATAACGATTTTAACGCTCTGATATATTTGAAGTTATTTTATTTGTGAGCTCTGATGAGCTAAACTCACGCTAGTTTGCGCAGCAAATTTTAACGCTCTTAATTATTTGAAGTCAATTACTTTGTGAGCTTTGTGAGCTAAATTCACGCCAGTGTGCGTGATGATTTGAAACTTGTAATATTATCTTAAAGACAACTATTTCAGCTCTTAGGGGCAAGACTCGTAACTTTCTAATTAGCGCTCACCTGAGCGAAGGTCAAAGCAGCGCAGAGCAGTAGATTACCGAGAGAGATAGCGACTGTGAGTCAGGCAGTCTTTGTAACTTGTTTGTCGAGCCAGTGGCGTTGGACTCGAAGTGTGTATTTCATGTATATTTTAAAGTGTATTTTTCATGTGTGTATTGTGCGTGTGTGAGCGATATTTAGGGAAAGTCTTCGTAATTAATCGCATAGGACTAATTGTGGGCGAATTTAGTAACCCACAAGCGATTATAGCCAGGTCGAAATATAATCATTGAACTTTTCTTCCAAGGAGACTACATCAAGATGTCCAACGTGTGGTCAGGAGTTGGGATGACGTCCGGCGCTTCAACGAAGACGAATATGGAGTGCTAACTTTTCCATAGGGGAAATGGGCTGAGATGGATGTCATAATGTTCTGCAAGCTGAGACGGTGGCGTACAACAATTGATTATTCAATTATGTAGTTAGATTGGCCGAGGAACCTTTGTAAATAGTTCATTTGTCTAGAGTTTTTTTTGTACCGACACTAATTGTTTTAAATGTACGTTGGCGCGTGGCCAAAGTGTTTGCTGTATATTTGTTTTTCTTGGAGTCATATTTAATGTGCACGGCGCGTGTACGTGATGTTATCCATGCAAATGCGAAACCCGTTACATTCGATAAGTGGTGCTTTATTAAAGTTCATATTTGTGATAGGAATGGGAGGTAATTACTGTAAGATGTTTGCTGATCATGTTATTAGTCATATTAGGATTGCCAAGTGCAACGATTTTAGATGTAATTTTAGAACACCTTCGTTCTAATTTGATAGATTTCTTTTGAGTCCTTTTCAGGTTAATTAGTCACGGCGGGGAGCGATGGCGCCAGCAAGTGGAAAATATGTATGTCTTTTTATTTCAGGGTCTGTCAAACCCATACGTGTGATTCTGTGTGTGTTACTGTGTCAGGTGTGTGTGTTGATTCTACGTGAAGAGGGGTAGAGGTCCTACCGCCCTCATATTTTGTTGTTGTTGTATTTTGATGGAAAGCCAGGGTGCTCTAGGGAGACCGCTGTTTCTTGTCCATATTGCTGATTTCTTGGATTTCCGAGTGGAAATGCCGGGATATTTTGTTCACACACACACACACACACGTATTATTGGGCTTTGGGGCACGCTTCTTCGATACACACGTGGGTTGACAGATATGCAGATTTCCACAAGTCGCCCGCCCCGCCTGGTGACTTATTTTGATAGGCAGTCCTGTTGTTCCGACTGGCCCCTTTAAGCTTTCAAGTAGCAAACCTGTTCATTGTGATGGTTATTTTGGAACCATAATTAATTGGGAGTTCGCCATGTGTGCGACGGATTGTTGCATGTTTTATGGATAGATTGTTGTGTTAATAATGTAAATGTTGGCTTTGAGCCTAGTGCTGTGTTTATGACTCAATTCATGTAATTTTAGTATGTCACACCCGTGTGGTGTAGTGGTAGTTTACTTGTAAATTTGACGGCGGTCATTTGAGTATTTTCTTTTATTGGTCACGTGTTAACTTACTTGTGTTGATTTGTGTGAGAAGTCCTAAGTTTTTAGGCAGTAATGTTTTTGCTACGACAGTTTGATTCCAATTTCACTCGGAAATTATTGTGTTGTATATTTTAAGTATAGGAAGTGTCGGTTTAGTTTTAGTGTTGTATAGTTGTTCCCCGCGTCTGTCTAGCTCTAAGCAATGTGGATTCGTCGTCTGAATGTTCATTCTGGATGATGACGAATCATGCATTCGATTGTACACATCGTGAAGCATGCAGAACGACAAGCGCGCATACATTGTCACTATTGTTGATTTTCTTAAGGACACTTTGTCCGTGTATTTAATCTCTCCTGAGATTTGGCCTAGTTTTGGCATATTTCATTTTATTATGTGGGAGTCATTTGGGAGTTTGTTTTGTTAATTTTTTGTATAGTTAGGTGATTTGTTATTAAATTCATTGTTTTTAACCCTGGCTTCACTTTTTCCTGCATGTTATTTTGTTATATGTTACCCTGCATGTTAATGAAGCGCTTTAACAACAACTTACGATATGGACTGTTACACCCCCCGAAATAGAGTCTCATAAGCTTGTTTGCAAGGGTTCATAAAACAAAAATGGCTGCCCAAGTGGGACTGTTGTTGTTGTTGCTTCGCTGATCTCATATTTATTTCGTTGAGAAATAATGCCAGGTCAAGCGGGCAAAGTAAATTCAGTAAATTGAGGCGATGTTGTACCGCCATGTGCATTAGTAAAATCACTGAGTTCCTAAAGTTAGAGATATTGAACAAGGTTAGAATTTGATATTGTATTTGTTATAAACCTGTTCTGGCGCCCGGCATTAAAATTAGAAAATTTGCATATTATTGAACTCAGTCTAAGCAGGAGGGTGTTGCCTTATATTTGACATTTAATTAACTTCGGTTAATTGGTGTTCTTCGTAAATTCTGTTGGTTAGGAATTTGAAAGCAGATCACTAGGGATTATTTTGTTGTTTGGGAATAAGAGTAATTTATTCAGTAAATTTTGTTACTGAAAATTTTGTTAAATTAGAATCAGTAATATTTAAATGTTATGACATGTATGCGTGTGTATGACTGAAATCTTAGTGCATGACCCTGTTTTCTCTGATTATATTTTGTGTATTGTGCAATGGCGAGTGTTGAGGTGATCAAGGCATTGTTGGAACAGATGTCCGTCCAAATGTCCGCGAAAACGGAAGAACAGTTAAAAATTCAGAGCGAGGACAATAATAAACAATTAAATAAACAATTAGAAGCTCAGCGTGAGCATAATGATAAACAATTAGAGCAGATGTCCGCGAAAACGGAACAACAGTTAAAGAACAGTGAAAAACAGTTACACGACATGAGCGGTAATATTTCGGTCCAATTAGAGTTCCAGAAATTGGACACTGATAAACAATTAAATGAATTAAATCACAATCTATCGGAAACTGATAAACAATTTCACGAAATAAATCACAAATTAACAGAACAGGCGGTAACAAACAGAGCAATTATGAAAGATCACTAATGACATCAATCAAAGTGTGAGGGAGGTAGAGAAACTGGCAGGTGAGGTCGCAGAAAATAACGTCAAACAATTGGGTGAAATTAAAAAGTTGGAGGCGAAGTTTGACAACAAACTCGTACAATTTGACGAAATCGTGGCCGGTAAACTACAGCAGATAGAGGGAGCATGTGTCAATAACACCGCGGGAATAAAGAAAACACAAGATAAATTGCAGCAACAAATTAATTCAGTCGACAGCAACGTACTGGAATTAATAAAAGAAATGGATAAACTTGAGGTCAAGGCAGAAACGGAACGTAGGCACTTGCGTGACAACTTAGAGGACCAATTAGTTAAAACACAAGAGGTCATAAGAAAGGAGGTCGGAGAACAATTAGTGAAAACACAACAGGTCATAAGGGAAGAGGTAGGAGAACAGCTCATTAAAAATCTGGATAATCTGGAAGACCAATTAAATAAAACACAGCAGCAGATACAAGAAGTCGGGGAACAATTGGTTAAAACACAAGAGGTTATAAGAGAAGAGGTAGGAGAACAGCTCATTAAAAATCGGGTTAATCTGGAAGAACAGGTAGTCAATACACAAGAACAGATACGAGAAGAGCTAGAAAAGAATCAGGAAAGGAGCGAAGAGAAAACTAACAGTTTGAAAAGTAGGATCCGAAGAGATTGGGAACAGCAGGCAAACGCAAATAAAGAAGACAGGCTGACAATTTTAAAGCGGATGCAGGCTTTGGAGGAAGGCGTAAAATCTAAATTACAAGAGCACTCAGATTTAATAATTAAGAACGAAATTAGATCATTAGAGAATGCTACATTATTTTCGGCTGAAAATATACCGGAAAAGCAGGCAAGCATTGGAAGTCCGGTGGGCTTGAAGTTGGCTGAGGATAACAGCCGGGGTCAAAGTCCCAAATTAACGAGCAACGCATTCCAAGCGTACAGGGGAGAGTCTTCAACACCACAACCAAACTTGGCACCCGCCCAAGTAATCCAAGTCATTAGGGGAAACGATTTCAAGCCCGATAAATTCAAGGAACACTCAGGAACCACTCCCAAAGCCTTTCTACGACAGTTGACTGATTATTTCAATGATCAACATATCGGCCCCGAAAAACAGCTGAGACTCGTGGAGAAATTTTTAGACGGACCAAGCTTAACCTGGTATTTAAGCTTTAAATACACTTTCACTGACATGGCTCAATACTGAGAAGCATTTTTAAAGAAGTTTTGGAGCCCTTCTTTAGAACAGGGGTTAAGAATGGACCTGTATACACGTAAATACCACAGCACGCATCCGACCAGATTTTCGGAATTCTTTAGCCAACAGCTGGTAAAATTCCGTGATTTTGACGACCCCCCTAGCGAGCAAAATATGGTTCTAACCATCGGGAAACAACTTCCCATGCACATTCAACAGCTGTTAGTAGCCGGAAATATTCAGACCGCAGTGCAGGCCGAAGAATTACTCCGACACCTAGACGAGACGAGTATGGTCAGTCCACAGACGGGAAGGAGAAATATGGAATGTGTCAACACGGCAGAGGTGGTTCAGGGACTCCAAAATAGTCACAGCCAGGGGAACCAAACGAAAACTCAGTCCACAGGAACACAGTTCACACCGAGAAGGCAAGATTTCGATGGCCGGAACCAGTTCAACCAAAACAATAGAAATTTCCAGAATAACCGCGTTAGATATAACCAAAACAACCAAAACCAGCACAATCAATGGACGTACCAGCGGGAATACACCAATTGGAGGGGAAACCAAAGACAGGGTCGACCTTACCAAAGAAATGGAGATGGCAGGTGGAACAACGCGAGGAACTATCGCCAGGAAAATAGGGGAGACTACCGCAACAATTGGGATGAGCGATATGTCGAGTCACAAAAATACTTAGACCAATTAAATGCCGAAGAGACGGAAAAAGAGAAGTGGGGGCGTGCAATGGCAAACAGACGGAGTCCAGACAATCATCAAGGAGAGGGGGCAGAAAGTTTATTGAGGCAACAGGAGAGGCGCGATAACAACCGGCGGAACACAACAAGTGGGCCCCGGGATAAAAAAAACTTCAATTGAACTAAAAAATGACAGTCTGAAAACGGAGGATGCCAGGGAGCGAGAAGAGATGATAGTGGCTAATATAGAAGAGTGGGTAGCATTCCCGGACGATTGCCTGGAGGAAGTGGTGAAAGACCGAGAAAATGTCATCAGACAACTGCCAATTATTTACGCACATATCGGGGGTATGAGGGTGAGATGTTTAATAGACACAGGTAGCCAGGTGAGCTTAGTCACTGAAGTTTTGGTAAAAGAAATCGGAAGAAAACAAACTGTTCCAATTATGCCTGTACCGCTAATGAAAGTCAGAGGGGTTATTCCTGACAAAACCATCAATTGTAAACAGCAAGCATATTTAGACCTGGAAATATTGAACCACACTTTTTCGCAAACATTCATTGTCATTCCGAAGATGAACTATAACATAATTTTGGGAGCCAACTTCATCTGTGATTTTCATGCTGTAATTGACTTACATAACAACACTGTAAGTTCCAAACAAGTTGAGGGGTTGAATCACGTTGGTTTAAACATGGAAGAGAGTCCGCTAGAGAGAAAGGTGAATACTTGGGTCGTTGAAGAATGCACTAATGAGGTGATCAGAGATAAGAACTTGACGGGAGAGCAAGTAAGCCAGACAGCAGTGGTGGAAATTGACAGCCGAGATATTTCGCAGGAACTTTGGGTACATTTTGGCGGAAGAAGAAATTAGCGGAACCAAATTTGAAATTCTACTTCAGGAGCGACTTAAGGAGGCCATAGTAGGGGAACCTGATAGAAGAAAACTGGAAGAAATTTTGAGATTACATAAAGGAACTTTTGACACCATCCCTGGAAAAGTTTTAAATTTTCAATATGCCATGCAAGTTACAGACTGGACCCCATTTAAAAGTAAATCGTACCCGATCCCAGAGAAACATTTTGCTCAGGTGAAGGACATTATTACTAATTTATTAGAATCTGGCATGATAAGGAAAGCAGCAACCCCGTACCTGAACGCAATATTGGCTGTGGCCAAGCCAAATGGATCAATTAGCCTATGCCTAGACGCGCGAGTTTTGAACAGTAAACTGCTAGTTGAGCATGACCATGCACCTAAGATCAAAGATGTTTTGAAAGGCCTCCGTGGGAAGAAGATATATTCGAGTGTCGATTTGACAAATAGTTTCCACCATCTTGAACTTGAAGAAAAATCTCAACTGTTGACAGGATTTTTATTCGATAACCAAAGTTATATCTGGTCTCGAATGCCCTTTGGCGTGAAAACTGCTGGATGTGCACTGATAAGAGCACTCGATAGGAATCTGACCGAGGAGGTCAAGAGCTTCACCACGAGATATGTTGACGACATATTAATTGCATCTGAAACAATGGAGGAACACCTGATAAACTTAAATAAACTTCTGGATAACTTGAGAACCATGAACTTCAAAATTAATCTAAAGAAATCACATTTTTGCCAGAGCGAGATTCTATATTTGGGGCATATAATTCATGTTGAGGGCGTGAGACCTAATCCAGACAAGATTGATGCTATCAAGAAATTTCCCACACCAACTAAAGTCAAGCATGTAAGAGCGTTTTCGGGAGTGACAGGCTTCTTCAAAGAAAATTGCCCTGGATACACAGAAACAGTAGCACCTATGCAAGAGATGTTAAAGAAGGCAAATCGATGGTCATGGAATGAGGAGTGCGACAGGTCTTTTAGAGCCACGAAAGATTTATTGGAAAACTGTGTGAAGCTTGGATATTCTGACTTTGAGAAGCGATTTATTATTCAAGCAGATGCTTCATTGATTGGAATCGGTGCTATGCTGTACAAAGAGGACGCTGAAGAACCCAAGAAGAGATCGTATTTGGCATTTACGAGTCGTAAATCGAGGAAGCATGAGAGGAACTACACCGTGACGGAGCTTGAGCTGCTAGCAATTTTATATTCTCTTCAACAGTGGCGTAAGATTATCTACGGTTATTCCATTATTGTTAGAACCGACCACCATGCACTGACATTTTTATTCAAGACGACGATGGCAAGTGAGAGAGTTACGCGCTGGTCCATCTACATACAGCAGTTTGACATTACAATAGAACATTGCCCTGGAAGGATGAACGTCATACCAGATGCCTTGAGCAGGAATCCTGAGGACGAGAACGAAGTAACAGCGGATGTTCACAATATAACACTAACACCTAAGGCTCGTGAGTTTTTGGCGAAATTAAAGGAAATTCGGAAGGAGCAAAAAGCAGACCCGTGGATGATGATGATGATGATAAAGTTCTATAGGAAGGAATTACAACCAGATTCACCTGAATACCGAGAGGCCCGTGCTAAAGAAGCGAGATTTCACTACTTAAATAACTTGTTGCATAAGTACGTGGATGAGCATCATACCAAGCTGCGAATCCTAGTTCCAGCATCACTACAGAGAGGATTGACGTGGCATGTCCACGAGAGCCTAGCACATATCGGCACGGATAAGACTGAAGCTACGATAGGGGAGACTTTTACTTGGCCTAAGATGCGATTCACTATTGTGGAAGTGATCAGAACTTGTGACGCATGCCAGCGCACTAAACCGAACAACTTCATTATGAAACAACCTCCAAGATCACTATTACCTCAGAAACCATGCGAGCTGCTCGCTATTGACTGTTTTGGCCCTCTAGTCAAAGGAATGCGTGGATGCCGACATCTTCTAGTGTGTGTCGATTTATTTTCAAAGATGGTCGTGTTATGTCCAATCCAGAAGACGACATCAAAACAAGTCCTCAGTAGAATTCAGAACAAAGTTATTCCGATGCTTGGGAAGCCGGAATCCATTTTATCAGACCATGGAATTTATTTCACGAGCTATGTTTTTAGGCAAGGTCTGGAGAGCCTAGGAATAAAACACATATTTTCAAGCATTCGTCATCCTTGTGGGAATCCGAGCGAGAGAACGATTCGCTGTGTTGCCAAATACTATAGAGTAATGATTCCTAACGATCATAATAAATGGGTTGACAAAGTAGGAGAGATTGAGATGTGCATGAACACCACTAAGCACGAGTCGACGGGGCAAATTCCACTAATTGTACACCACAATAGGTTGCCGGAGAGGTCTTGGGACAAGATTATTCCATGTCCAAGCGATCCACTATTAGCGCACGAGTTGCGAATCCAGCGAACGAGAGAGCACATGAGGAACCAAGCGGACCGAAGACTCAGAAGATACAGAGGAAAGAAGTTTCACCGGGAACTACAAGAACAAGAGTTAGTGCTGGTTCGCAGACCACCGATATCTGACCCCAAAAACAAAGTCTTTGCCAAATTCTGTGCAAAATTTATTGGCCCATTCCGTGTCATTAAGAATCTGGGTAACAATTCTTACAGGCTTGAAGAAGTGAGCACTGGTGCTAAATCTGTTTTCAATAGCGCCAACTTAAAACCGTATTACAGAAGGGAAAAAATGAAGAATAAACAAGATGATGTGTGCAAAATCAGTATTGCAAAATATTTTTTTGAGAGCCAACACTCAAATGTACGTGGACGTGGAGCGCCGGAGAGAGAGCGCTTTGTTTTGTAAACAACAAGAAGCTGAGACGACAGGAGTGGCAATCATGGGAGGAGAAGGGGGAAGGTCTAGCGAATTAGTATGAATGACATTCCGACGAGGGAGCGCGCACACTAATTGGGTCACTGGACTGTACACTCGAGCGGCTGGGCGAGGTACTAAAGAGATGTTGTTGTAACTACTGTGGATATTGTTTTTGAAATCCAAATCAATTACTTGCTTCGAATTTCAAAACCTTGCTGAGGATAAATGAACCCTTATTGATCTACGATAAATAAGTATTCATAATTTATTATTATTATTATTACTGCAGCCCAGACGGTACTTAAGGAAGTTGACGAGAATAAAGGCAAGGTAGAGTGTCGCAATGATTGCCACATAAGGAGAGCTTGTAGCTATTCTTGAAGAACGGCCTGGTAAATTTGAGTTCAAGGCCAAATTGTGTAACATCTTGCTCCAGAATTGGAATCACAAAGGGGTAGTCACGAGTTACTTACAACCGACCTACGATTGAATCACCCAATCATGAGTGACCACGCCAAGATCACGCGATGGATGGCGTCAGTGGTAAAAAGCGCGCGGAATTGATTATCTAAAGAACCGCCGGTCGGAATTATCTCCGCACGAGTGCGATGAGACGTTTGATTTATTTGAAGAAGATTGATACTAGTCCCATCTGTGTGAGATGAAAACTCTGGAATTTTTTTCTAAATCCACCCCACTCTTCCGTACCCTGGCAGTTTCTAATAAATTGTACGACGAGAAGCTGTTCGATGACTTTCTGTGTGCGAGCTCTGTGAGCTAACTTCACGCCCGTTTGCATAACGATTTTAACGCTCTGATATATTTGAAGTTATTTTATTTGTGAGCTCTGATGAGCTAAACTCACGCTAGTTTGCGCAGCAAAATTTTAACGCTCTGATATAGTTTGAAGTCTTTCTGTTCGTGAGCTCTGTGAGCTAACTTCACGCCCGTTTGCATAACGATTTTAACGCTCTGATATATTTGAAGTTATTTTATTTGTGAGCTCTGATGAGCTAAACTCACGCTAGTTTTCGCAGCAAATTTTAACACTCTTAATTATTTGAAGTCAATTACTTTGTGAGCTTTGTGAGCTAAATTCACGCCAGTGTGCGTGATGATTTGAAACTTGTAATATTATCTTAAAGACAACTATTTCAGCTCTTAGGGGCAAGACTCGTAACACTCTAATTAGCGCTCACCTGAGCGAAGGTCAAAGCAGCGCAGAGCAGTAGATTACCGAGCGAGATAGCGACTGTGAGTCAGGCAATCTTTGTAACTTGTTTGTCGAGCCAGTGGCGTTGGACTCGAAGTGTGTATTTCATGTATATTTTTAAGTGTATTTTTCATGTGTGTATTGCGCGTGTGTGAGCGATATTTAGGGAAAGTCTTCGTAATTAATCGCATAGGACTAATTGTGGGCGAATTTAGTAACCCACAAGCGATTATAGCCAGGTCGAAATATAATCATTGAACTTTTCTTCCAAGGAGACTACATCAAGATGTCCAACGTGTGGTCAGGAGTTGGGATGACGTCCGGCGCTTCAACGAAGACGAATATGGAGTGCTAACTTTTCCATAGGGAAAATGGGCTGAGATGGATGTCATAATGTTCTGCAAGCTGAGACGGTGGCGTACAACAATTGATTATTCAATTATGTAGTTAGATTGGCCGGGGAACCTTTGTAAATAGTTCATTTGTCTAGAGTTTTTTTTTTTACCGACACTAATTGTTTTAAATGTACGTTGGCGCCTGGCCAAAGTGTTTGCTGTATATTTGTTTTTCTTAGAGTCATATTTAATGTGCAAGGCGCGTGTACGTGATGTTATCCATGCAAATGCGAAACCCGTTACATTCGATAAGTGGTGCTTTATTAAAGTTCATATTTGTGATAGGAATGGGAGGTAATTACTGTAAGATGTTTGCTGATCAGGTTATTAGTCATATTAGGGTTGCCAAGTGCAACGATTTTAGATGTAATTTTAGAACACCTTCGTTCTAATTTGATAGATTTCTTTTGAGTCCTTTTCAGGTTAATTAGTCACGGCGGGGAGCGGTGGCGCCAGCAAGTGGAAAATATTTATGTCTTTTTATTTCAGGGTCTGTCAAACCCATACGTGTGATTCTGTGTGTGTTACTGTGTCAGGTGTGTGTGTTGATTCTACGTGAAGAGGGGTAGAGGTCCTACCGCCCTCATATTTTGTTGTTGTTGTATTTTGATGGAAAGCCAGGGTGCTCTAGGGAGACCGCTGTTTCTTGTCCATATTGCTGATTTCTTGGATTTCCGAGTGGAAAAGCCGGGATATTTTGTTCACACACACACACACGTATTATTGTGTTTTGGGGCACGCTTCTTCGATACACACGTGGGTTGACAGATATGCAGATTTCCACAAATCGCCCACCCCGCCTGGTGACTTATTTTGATAGGCAGTCCTGTTGTTCCGACTGGCCCCTTTAAGCTTTCAAGTAGCAAACCCGTTCATTGTGATGGTTATTTTGGAACCATAATTAGTTGGGAGTTCGCCATGTGTGCGACGGATTGTTGCATGTTGTATGGATAGATTGTTGTGTTAATAATGTGAATGTTGGCTTTGAGCCTAGTGCTGTGTTTATGACTCAATTCATGTAATTTTAGTATGTCACACCCGTGTGGTGTAGTGGTAGTTTACTTGTAAATTTGACGGCGGTCATTTGAGTATTTTCTTTTATTGGTCACGTGTTAACTTACTTGTGTTGATTTGTGTAAGAAGTCCTAAGTTTTAGGCAGTAATGTTTTTGCTACGGCAGTTTGATTCCAATTTCACTCGGAAATTATTGTGTTGTATATTTTAAGTATAGGAAGTGTCGGTTTAGTTTTAGTGTTGTATAGTTGTTCCCCGCGTCTGTCTAGCTCTAAGCAATGTGGATTCGTCGTCTGAATGTTCATTCTGGATGATGACGAATCATGCATTCGATTGTACACATCGTGAAGCATGCAGAACGACAAGCGCGCATACATTGTCACTATTGTTGATTTTCTTAAGGACACTTTGTCCGTGTATTTAATCTCTCCTGAGATTTGGCCTAGTTTTGGCATATTTCATTTTATTATGTGGGAGTCATTTGGGAGTTTGTTTTGTTAATTTTTTGTATAGTTAGGTGATTTGTTATTAAATTCACTGTTTTTAACCCTGGCTTCACTTTTTCCTGCATGTTATTTTGTTATATGTTACCCTGCATGTTAATGAAGCGCTTTAAACAACAACTTACGATATGGACTGTTACACCCCCCGAAATAGAGTCTCATAAGCTTCCTTGCTGCATGCTTCACGATGTGTACAATCGAATGCATGATTCGTCATCATCCAGAATAAACATTCAGACGACGAATCCACATTGCTTAAAGCTAGACAGACGCGGGGAACAACTATACAACACTAAAACTAAACCGACACTTCCTATACTTAAAATATACAACACAATAATTTCCGTGTGAAATTGGAATCAAACTGCCGTAGCAAAAACCTTACTGCCTAAAAACTTAGGACTTCTCACACAAATCAACACAAGTAAGTTAACACGTGACCAATAAAAGAAATACACATATGACCGCCGTCAAATTTACAAGTACACTACCACTACACCTCACGGGTGTGACATCCTAAATATTACATGAATTGAGTCATAAACACATCACTAGGTTCACAGCCAACATTCACATTATTAACACAACAATCTATCCATACAACATGCAACAATCCGTCGCACACATGGCGAACTCCCAATTAATTATGGTTCCAAAATAACCATCACAATGAACAGGTTTGCTACTTGAAAGCTTAAAGGGGCCAGTCGGAACAACAGGACTGCCTATCAAAATAAGTCACCAGGCGGGGCGGGCGATTTGTGGAAATCTGCATATCTGTCAACCCACGTGTGTATCGAAGAAGCGTGCCCCAAAGCCCAATAATACGTGTGTGTGTGTGAACAAAATATCCCGGCATTTCCACTCGGAAATCCAAGAAATCAGCAATATGGACAAGAAACAGCGGTCTCCCTAGAGCACCCTGGCTTTCCATCAAAATACAACAACAACAAAATATGAGGGCGGTAGGACCTCTACCCCTCTTCACGTAGAATCAACACACACACCTGACACAGTAACACACACAGAATCACACGTATGGGTTTGACAGACCCTGAAATAAAAAGACATAAATATTTTCCACTTGCTGGCGCCATCGCTCCCCGCCGTGACTAATTAACCTGAAAAGGACTCAAAAGAAACCTATCAAATTAGAACGAAGGTGTTCTAAAATTACATCTAAAATCGTTGCACTTGGCAACCCTAATATGACTAATAACCTGATCAGCAAACATCTTACAGTAATTACCTCCCATTCCTATCACAAATATGAACTTTAATAAAGCACCACTTATCGAATGTAACGGGTTTCGCATTTGCATGGATAACATCACGTACACGCGCCTTGCACATTAAATATGACTCTAAGAAAAACAAATATACAGCAAACACTTTGGCCAGGCGCCAACGTACATTTAAAACAATTAGTGTCGGTACAAAAAAAAAACTCTAGACAAATGAACTATTTACAAAGGTTCCCCGGCCAATCTAACTACATAATTGAATAATCAATTGTTGTACGTCACCGTCTCAGCTTGCAGGACATTATGACATCCATCTCAGCCCATTTCCCCTATGGAAAAGTTAGCACTCCATATTCGTCTTCGTTGAAGCGCCGGACGTCATCCCAACTCCTAACCACACGTTGGACATCTTGATGTAGTCTCCTTGGAAGAAAAGTTCAATGATTATATTTCGACCTGGCTATAATCGCTTGTGGGTTACTAAATTCGCCCACAATTAGTCCTATGCAATTAATTACGAAGACTTTCCCTAAATATCGCTCACACACGCGCAATACACACATGAAAAATACACTTAAAAATATACATGAAATACACACTTCGAGTCCAACGCCACTGGCTCGACAAACAAGTTACAAAGACTGCCTGACTCACAGTCGCTATCTCGCTCGGTAATCTACTGCTCTGCGCTGCTTTGACCTTCGCTCGGGTAAGCGCTAATTAGAATGTTACGAGTCTTGCCCCTAAGAGCTGAAATAGTTGTCTTTAAGATAATATTACAAGTTTCAAATCATCACGCACGCTGGCGTGAATTTAGCTCACAAATCTCACAAAGTAATTGACTTCAAATAATTAAGAGCGTTAAAATTTGCTGCGCAAACTAGCGTGAGTTTAGCTCATCAGAGCTCACAAATAAAATAACTTCAAATATATCAGAGCGTTAAAATCGTTATGCAAACGGGCGTGAAGTTTGCTCACAGAGCTCACACACAGAAAGAGCATCGAACAGCTTCTCGTCGAACAATTTATTAGAAACTGACAGGGTGCGGAAGAGTGGGGTGGATTTAGAAAAAAATTCCAGAGTTTTCATCTCACACAGATGGGACTAGTATCAATCTTCTTCAAATAAATCAAACGTCTCATCGCACTCGTGCGGAGATAATTCCGATCGGCGGTTCTTTAGATAATCAATTCCGCGCGCTTTTTACCACTGACGCCTTCCATCGCGTGATATCGGCGTGGTCTGCCCTGATTGGTTGATTCAATCGTAGGTCGGTTGTAAGTAACTCGTGACTACCCCTTTGTGATTCCAATTCTGGCGCAAGTTGTTACTCAATTTGGCCTTGAACTCAAGGTTACCAGGCCGTTCTTCAAGAATAGCTACAAGCTCTCCTTATGTGGCAATCATTGCGACACGCTACCTTGCCTTTATTCTCGTCAACTTCCTCAAGTACTGTCTGGGCTGCAGTAATAATAATAATAAATTATGAATGCTTATTTATCGTAGATCAATAAGGGTTCACTATTAATGATTATTTTAATAATGTAATACTAATGAACCTTAAATTTGTAGTTATTGATAAGGAAATTAATGATTTTTTTTACTTATTTGTTTGCAGATAACCGGTATACCTCACATGTCTGAGAGAGAAGAAACCATTGCACTTTTGAGCCCACTAGAAGGAAACAGCAAGAAGCCAGTACAAGTCAAGGTGAGATTTTTAAAACTAATTTGTTTCATTTTTTGCGTGTGATTTTTTATTTTATGAAATGCATGTATTAACCTGAATTTAGGTATTTATGACGGTTTATTTGATTTAATTTTAGAAACTTGGAAAGAAAAACTTTACCGCTCTACTGTATACGTCTGTTTGCTAAAACGGCAAGTGTATCACTAACGCAATCCTTATCAGTCTGCTTAGCAACAGAAAGAGTTGCATTTTCTCAGCTTTTTGACCTTCAACTCATCTCTGTCTCTCACATGTTTCCCACGCCTCCCCTACATTCATCAAGCGCGATAAGATTCGCGTAACTTATACTAGTTTCATGTTTTTAATAAGGAACCAAAATGGCTGCCTCTTATATACCAGTTGTACGACTGTCTAGGAACCAAAATGACGGTCTGTGTTTAAACGCCAGACCTGCTAGCCGTCACCAGTCAAGTAACCTGACACTTTACTTCCTGCCCACGTAGACATTCCTTTCTTATCAGCTGCAGTAGCTCTGACAAGGCCTCTGGCTAGGTACTGTATTCAGTCTCCAGCGAGCAGGACTGTGTGCTAGCAATGAAAATGTGTGTGTTTCTTAAATATTTTACTGTAATAATAATGATTTATTTGTATGTGTACCCCTTATTATTCCCGTTTTCCAACGGGGTCGGGGATGAGATGCGATGGAAGTCTTTGTGGCGATGGTTTTTTCGGCCGGATGCCCTTCCTGACGCCAACCTCATGAGTGGAGTTAATGAGAGATGAAATGAATGAAGGTGAATGAAACTGGGCAAGGATGTGGAAGGAAGCGGCCGTGGCCTGTCAGAAGGTACCGTCCCAGCATATGCCTGGTGTTGAAAATGGGAAAACCACGGAAAACCATTTCAAGGACGGCCGACGGTGGGGCTCGAACCCACGCGTCAACAGAGTCAGCAGAGAGCTTGGCCCCATGACCTAATGCTGCGCTTTAGCCAGCGTAGCCACTACTGTCGGTACTGTAATAATAATGATAATAATAATAATTATAATAATCATTAGCAAGCGACCATCCTCAATACATGACCATGTCTCCTAGCCAGCTCCCAGCCAGGCCCCGAGCAGAGTTTCTGTTCGTCGTTCAGGCTTCCAGCAAGACATACAAAGCAAGTTCTTCAACTTCTTAATGACAACTATTAAACGCCCCGCTTTCATTCACCTCATACCATTATTATCATTTGTCAATTCACTCATTACTAATATGTTTAAAGATCACCATGAGGGATTTTTTTAAATATTCGCCTTCATTTGTTCGTCATAGGAAAATATCAGAAAAGCGACCCCTCGTTCTCCTGTAATCCGCCCCACCAAAATATCAATTGCTCTATTGAGATAGCACCACCACCGTGGCCAGTCATACCCTCGATGCAACACACGCCCCAGCAGTATCGTCTCTCTCTGTCTACCGCCACTTTTCATTTTTTAATAAAAAAAACAGGTAAAAACAAAGTTTTAAAATGCATAGTTTTTGTCCTAGAGACTTGATATTTATTTATTTTGCTAGAGGGGGTAGGGACCTTTCATTTATGTCAAACGAACTTTATTTGTAAACTTGTTAGTTTCAAACTATAGGAATTTCAAAATTGGACTTTTTTCAAAAAATGTTAAAAATAAAAAAGTTTTATTGTTAAAAATAAAAGTCATAGAGATCATTCGTTTGAACTATGCCACAATGTTCTAACATGTGTGGTTTTCAAACTATCGCCTACTTTCAAAAACAACATTTTTCAAAACATTTTTGAAATAATATTATGTTGTCCATAGGAAAGGGGGCGTCACCCCAATGCCAACAACACCTCATTCGTTAAAATCCGACCATGCGTTCTTGGATTATCGCCAATGTTCGCGAGAAAGTAGGCTATCATTTTTTTGTCCTACACTCTTGAAACTTGCTGTCTGCCTACATGGCATAGCGACCTTTCATTAACGTCAAACAAACGTTTTTCCAAAATTCACGGTTTCCAAAATATAAGAATTTCAAAATTGGACTGTTAAAAAAAATCAACACTTATTCTTAGCCAAGAGGACGTCACCCCAACGCCAACAGCACCTCGTTTGTTAAAATCCGATCATGCGGCCGCGAATTATCGTCAATGTTCTCGAGAAAGTTGACTATCATTTTTTTTGGTCCTACACTCTTGAAACTTGCTGTCTGCCTACATGGCATAGCGACCTTTCATTAACGTCAAACAAACGTTTTTCCCAAGTTCACCGTTTCCAAAATAGCGCCAATTTCAGAACCAACAATTTAAAAAAGAACACACATTCTTAGCAAAAAGGACATCATCCCAACGCCAACAACCCTTCGTTCGTTAAAATCCGATCATACGTTCGGGAGATATCGGCAAAGTTTATATGAAAGTAGGGGGTGGCTCAGCTCTGTCATCATCCACTACTATCAAAACGGAAATGTTTGTCCTAGAGACCCGACATTTATTTTGGCGGTAGCGGGGGTAGGGACCTCTCATTTATGTCAAACAAACATTTTTGTAGAATTCCTAGTTTCCAAAATATAAGGACTTCAAAATTGGACTGTTTTCAAAAAAAGCATGAAAATAAAAACGTTTTATTGTTAAAAATAAAGGTCATAGAGACCATTTGTTTGAACCACGGCACAACGTTCTATCATGTTTGGTTTTCAAACTATCGCCTACTTTCAAAAACAATAATTTTCAATTTTTTTTAAAATTAATAATAGGTCCATAGCAAAGCCCCCGTTAGCTCGAGTCCAACGACACCTCATTTGTTAAAATCCGACCATGGGTTCGCGAAATATTAATTACTTAACATGGACGCTGCCCGAGCAACGCCCAGTGTGTTTAACCCCCTCTTACTCCCCTACTAATGTTGATCAAAATAGCAATTCTGTAATGTCTTCTTCGTGTAATCGCAAATCTTCACTCTAACGATTTTCTTCTCAACGTATAAAAATCTTCATGATGAATTAATAAAAACGCAATAGTTCGAATATATTAAATGTATTTAATTCCACAATCCATAATTGAAAAACTGTAGTAGGATGCATTCGTAATTCGAACTAAAATCCCAGTTGAAGATGTAACAAAGCATGAAAGCACATCATACTTACACCACGCTCCAATTATGCTAAGAAAATATATGACAAATCGGTTACTTCAATAATCTCAATCTACTACTACATAATGATTTGGTCGTCCTTCTACTTTGTGATGAAACTGGTCGAATGCATATATTGGCAAATATGCAACAGCCTTCTTTCCATACGATACTGCGGTTCCACATGCCCATCTACACGTTCTGGTCTCGAACTGGAATAGCCATCTCCTGCTACTCGTCCCCTCCTGGATTGTAGACAGCATCTATCATCTAACCGGGTTCCCGTACATCCAGTTTGTAGACACCATCTCTCTTGATTGTAGACTCTCATCTCGTAATAGCATTCAATTTCTGAAGTATTGCTGTGGTTTAACCATACTTCCTCCATGATTTTGAGTGAATTGATTCTCGTGTTTATAGGCGTCGCTGGTTACTCAATAGAATAAGAACCTTCTCGTACTGACACGTCAGTCACTCTACAGTTCAAAAAAATAAGACCCTTCTTCTCCTCTCACCACCTTCTTCCAGCACTTTCTCACACCATCGATGGCCTTCTCGCGATATGTCTCGATGTTTAACATACAATTCCGTTACGTCATTCACACAGTATTTTATTCAACAAGCTCTCAATGAAATAACATTCCTGCTTACTTATGGTAATTTCTGGTGTATGACAGCGTGTACTTTTAATTCTACATTCCTCTGTATTCATGAGATATTACGTTCTGCAACGCTTTCGATCTATTTGTAGTCAGTCGATCAGCTGGGAGACCTCACACCCTTCCTTAACTTGCGTGCGCTGGCAAGAATGACGTTGAATAAATCTGAATTCCGAGTAACATTGCGGGATGCCTACACTCCTGGCATTCTTCGTCTCATAACATATGTTTATTAAGTAATTCTTACCTCTCCTAACTGGATTTTACACTCGTAAAAATTGTATGCGTTGAGACTGCTGTTCTGCTCCAATCGCTTCAGCAAAATACTGGTACAGTACCTACCGTCAGGTCACGGCTGCCTCCTTCCCTCTTCCTTGTCTATCTCTCCCATTCATCCCATCCCATCCCTCATGAGGCCCCCTGTTCGCTTTGCAGGTGAGGCCACCTGGGCGAGGCGCTAGTCCCGCCTCCCCAGTTGTATCCCCCGTCAGGATGTCAAGCTCCAGGACACTGACCGTAGAGGCGGTAAAGATGGGATCACTCGCTGAGTCCGTGGAAAAAGCCTACTTGGAGGTTAAACTGACTACGAAAAAAAAATGTTATTCCTCAATTGTGGCACGAATGCCCAAAGCTTAAAATGTGCATAAGAATATTTGGCGGTGGTGGGATTCGAACCCGCCACCCAAACTCAGGTCTGCTATCTTCTACGCACTTGTTCCATTGCTCCACGGCTACTCCTCCTTTTACCTTGCCTGAAAGCGTAAGCGATGTGATGCTGCTTTACACTTCGAAGTTTCATTCACGTTTTTTATCAGTAAGCCACCGTACCCAGCGATAATTTCGTATGCAACTGAATCCGTATAATCGGCCCGTATGGCCGTTTGATGCATTGTATAAACATTTGTCGCACACATGTTTTTGTAATGGTCTTGCTTCCATGTCGTCATAAAACTTGTAAAGTCGGTAAGAGCCATTGCGGCTTGACTATAGACGGGAATTGTCGACCATGGTGCTATCAGACGTTGGAAGTGTGGCCGAAAACTACAAAAATAAGCGGCAGAAGATTCGCACAGTATAGGGTCATCCATATATCGTTTCTCCGCAGTTGAGGTGGCGTCTCTCTAGGCCGATAAAACTGCGTTGCGAGACCCAGATTATACAACTTATCGCTGCAGACTGCTCCCTTCCCCCCTGCACATACGCTGCTCCGGCAGGTAAAAAGCGTAAGCTTATCGGCCAAGCGGAACCCAGCCTCAGCTGCAAAGACACAATGCATGGATGCCCCAGTATATTCAGGGAACATAGTTTACATAATACCATTCAGTTAGACAGTCATCAACAGTATACTGTAATAGTTCTTTTGAAGCAAGGTCTGATTAACTATGAACTTAAAGGCCTGAGCCTCTCTTATATTCCTAATCCTAGAGAACAGTTTATTGTGGAGTTTTTATATTCATGATAATACATAATGACTTTCCAGGCCCTTCTGGAGTCGTACAATATCTATCTATGACTACTCCTTATTAGTCCAGTTTCCAACGGGGTCGAGGATGAGATTCGATGAAATTCCACGTGGCTGATGGTTTCTACGGCCAGATGCCCTTCCTGACGACAACCTCATGAAAGGAGTAATTGACAAATGAAATTATTGAAGATGAATGAAAGTTCAATTCCAAGTAGTTTCAACTTTGGCTACCAGACGCCACTTTCACGCATCGGCGATCGTTGGAACTAGATTGAGCGTTTCTAATCCAAATAACCAACAAATTAATTAATTAATTAATTAATTGTAGTGGAAGGTTATTTTTCATGCCATAGATCTATGACATGAGCCCGCCGACTTTACGTCCCCTCCGAAGAAGGCATACTGACGGATTTTAACGCTCAGCATGCTTCCGACTACACCACCGAAGCCGACCTTTTTGATTCGTACACTGTAAGCCATTAAATTATCTTTCCCTGTGGTGATGTGCATAGAATCTCTAAAATCTACTGTTTGTTTGTTTGTTTGTTTGTTTGTTTGTTTTGTAGGGCATGCATGTCATCTAAAGTAGACAACACATACAAAGAAGGAACAGTTAACGCTCCAATTTCTTTCAATATACTGAGGATCTAAAGTGACCCCTTGTACCTTTTCTTGCAATTTAGCGTATGGGTTTCTTCTGCAATACAAATACTGAACATTCTTCGCATTGGCACTGTTACCCCAAAGCAATATTCCATGAATTTTATGTCAATGGAAGAAACTGAAGTGCATAATGAGGAAATAAATCACGCAATCTTACCTAAAGGAAAATTACCCGTGATTGTTTCTTACCTCGTAATTCCTCAATGCGAATTATTCACGATAGTTTAGTTAGTTAGTTATTGTTGTTTTAAGGGGCGGAACTACGAGGTCATCTGCCCCCCACGATAGTTTGACAAGTAATCAAATGCCTAACATTTTCACTGCTTGAGCTAACATTTCATTGTTCCTCAGACTAAGGATAAGTGTCTTGCATTTTGTTGTTCAAGAAGAGTTTGTTATCTGAAAACTACTAAGATGTCCATGTCAGCCATGACACTTTCTAAATCATGAAAACTCTTCAGGATGGTAATATTGTCAGCATATGATACTAGTTTTTCTGGAATATCTTTTAATGAATCTTTGACTGTCACGATGAACAGAAAAGGATCAATAATTGACCCTTGAGAAACACCTACCGAGATACAACATAAGGCCAAGCAAACCCCGTTTACTTGAACCACCTGTTGCCTGTCTTGCAGATATGATTCTATCACTGATATTCCGTCACCCTTCACACCATAGTACCGTAACGATTTCAGCACGACATCGAGTGGCAGTCAGTTAAAGACTTGTGTTATATCACATAACATAGCCAAGGATTTATTTTATTCTCAAAAGCTTACAGAATGAATCTAGGAATACTCTCGACTACTAGACTGGAGAATTTGCTAGATCTGAACTCAATTTTCTCTTCACATAGTAGACCATTGTCTTTAAAGTTCCTTACAAGTTGCTTTAACATAACAGCCTCAAAAACTTAAGAAATAGTTGGTATTAGCGATAAAGATGTATAATTTGATAGATATTTCCTGTGACCTTTCTTAAACACAGATACACTCTTGTCTACTTTTAGAACACTAGGAAAGACTCCTTGTCTGAGACGCTGGTTAATGATAACATTTTTAGTGTTCAAACACACTGAATAATTCATTTAAACAGAGTACTGCAAAGAACATAAACGCTCTCTCTGAATGAGCTGCTAAGGCTCATAACTATTTCAGGAAGGTGCCTAACATATTGCCAAGTGAAAGAAATTGCGAAAGGATCAAGGTTACTTAAAACAAGTCAGCAGAGTAGAAAGAGTTGGCATAATTGATTTGTAATTCCTGTATGACTGTATACAGTAGTGGTTAAATTCTTCTGTAGAGAAATTTTAAGTGCCTTCAGTGGATTGAAACTTGACTTCCCAGATACTTCAGTATTTAATTTTCAGGCAGTTGTTTTATTAGAACTATTGAAAATAAGAGTTTCATTATGATGAGTCGGGCCCCTCTTAACTCCTTCCTGTAGGCTATCTTTCTGTGAGTGAAGTTTGTCAACTTTAATTTCATATGGCTGATTTACTCTGAGCTCAGTGGTATACCAAGATCTCCGAGTAACCACACATGTTGATCTGTTGTTAGTCTCAACTGATTTAAGGAAGCAGAGTAATAGTGCAATAATTACCTCAGAATAACGTACATTTTTCTACTTCATCTTCATACACCTGTAGTTCAAGCCAATTAATTGCACGTAGGCAGCTTGCATATTGGTACACACAGCACACTATCCCTCTCTGATTGTTGTGCTCGTTTTTCAAACAATCTATGGTGTGTACTACACTGAATCAAATAGCTGTACACAGATCACCTACATTAAGTCTAGTTTTGCTGTAGTGAATTCCGCATGCATATCGGGAAATAACTCAGTAACTCAGGTACAATATAACTGCTCTGTACTCTTGAAGACACAACAATGGCATCAGCACCCTGGTTATGTATGATCTTTGTGGCAGTAGCAAAGAACAATATTGACTAACAATACATTAACACAATATGATTCTTTGATTTTCTTGCAGTTTTGTCATGGGAACTTAACATACAATCAAGACACAATCAAGCCTCCAGTTTACACACAATAAGTGAATTTAGGGCCGAGTGGCGTTAGGGGTCAAAACTGACTGCCCGTCGTTACTGCGTAAATGGCTGCTCTGATTATAATTAAAATGTGGAAATGATTATATTAATTCTCAGGGCACAGAAGAGGCTATATTAAATTACAGAAAATATTGGGGGCTGGGTGGACTTATTTTCGACAATAAATGTATGAATTATATGTTGCTTGAAAGGTTAAATTGAGTTTCACATGACTGGCTGGGTGGCTCAGCGGTAACGTTCTAGCCTGCTGATCCCTAGGTTGCATGATCGAATCCCAGCGCAGTCAGTTGGTATATGAGGGTGCACTAATGTGAGGTAGCCATGTCAGTAGATTTACTGGCACGTTTAAGATTCCCTTCAGGGCAAAATTCCGGCACCATGGCGTCTCTAAAAGCCACAGTTATTAGAAAGGACGTAAAATCAATAACATAATTATTATATTGAGTTTTACACGGATAGATGTTTAAATTTTTGACATTGTTTTGGGGACCCAGGGTACACATATCTATTTAATCCCGCATATCTTACTTAATGAATTTGCGCAATATGTTCCCTAGATGTTTTTGAAACGTAGCTATGGGAACTTAATATGCACCCAGGACACGAAAGAAATTATACTGTTGTTAATTCATTTTAAGGGGTTTGGGAGATCTTGGTCATCAGTCCCGTGTGAGTGTGAGTTGAAATTTTGTCTGATAACCGGTATTTATGTGATGACTAGTAGTGTGTATAATTGTAATAGGGACAGGAATGAGATAGGTGCCCCGAGACTTGAAACAAGGTAGCCTACTATCCCGACATTTTCCTGGAGGGAGTTTGGAATTTAAGGGAAAACCACAATCACGATAGCCACTGTCAGCACTGGGATTTGAATCTTCAATCTCCAGACTCGCTGTAGCTGCCCTCGAGGCCATGGTGCACGATTTAACGAGCACGGATACGCCACGGTAATTAGATGAATTCTGATGGGCTTCGTGTGGCCGCAAATATTTGACTTGGTTTGGATGTTTCGAGCATAACGATAATTAGGAACATGCAAGCTAGCCTCTGGGTGTCAAATTACGAAGCTTGCACCCGGCACCTGAGGCCATACGATATTATTATTATTATTATTATTAGGAAGAAAATAGAAATGGATACTTATTTAGAATTGAATTGAAGGCTCTTCATGAACGTGTGTACTGTCAACTGTCAAACAACACAACAGTGTTATCAAAGCCTATTATCGTCTAGAAGGATATTCTGATCACATTGAAAATTTGAAAACGGATTTATTGTTTCAAGGTTGCAGGGTAGGATCTAGATCGTTACCGAAAATACAGTATAAGAGATCATGTGCCTTTAATTATTTTTATGACGTTAAGTAAGGTATAAATGAGATTTGCACGTGAAACCATGCGAATTATAGTAGGTTTGTTTGGAAGTTTTATATGTTGTTCATGTGGCTAAAACATGTTTGCATGGAAGTTCGTCTTTTATTTTTAGGGTCGGCAGTATTGAAACATTACAGAAGGCTCTTCATGAACGTGTGTACTGTCAACTGTCAAACAACACAACAGTGTTATCAAAGCCTATTATTTATTTGTACAGTTTGCTCTAACAAGGAATGGACGCACTCTTGCTGACTGTTTTAACCAAGTCCCAATAGCAGACTTACACGAGAACCTTAACAGCAGTGCCATATCCAAATAATCTATCCAAATTTTACCACGCAAGATCGAAAACTTTCTACTTTTTGGATGTCTTTCGTAGAAGTCGTTGAGAGTAAAACACCAATTATATTTATTTATTTATTTATTTATTTATTTATTTATGTATGTATTTATTAGATGTCTTATTCCACATGGCAGGCAAAAGTCGCAAAGCCCGGTGTTTCAACCGACCATTAATCATCACCAACGTTTAAAATATTATAGGGTGTAAATATTTCGGTTATGAATATAATGTATAGATGGATACTTATACTAGAGCTTTTAGCGGCCGATGACTTTGCTGTTTCACCCCTAAACACAACACTAGAGCTCGGCAGTGGTTGCAAATGTTTTAGTCGGAAGGGGATAATTAATGTGCACAGGTAAGTTATATTAAAGCATCCTCAAGTGACAACTGACTGCGTCACCAACTGCAGAGCCTTGCTAGCTATGTTACTCTCTGGGAGCTAGCTTGAATTCACAATATGAAGTCACACTTTGTTCGGATAATATTTTTGCCCTCTTTCTGAACTCTCAGTTCTCTATTTTGTTTGTCAAGGTACTGTATAATAATAATAACCTCAATGTTCCTAGAAGGGCAAAGGCCTCCTACAAAGAGGGTAGCTCTTACTAGGTTTGTACATGGTAACTTAGAGATTTCTTTCTTGGATTTACTTCTGACTTTAATTACTTTGACACGTTCAGTACTCTGTCTTCCATGGTCCTCCACGTGCTCCTGCTTCTTGCTGCTCTGGTCCTTTGTGGTGCTGCCTTCACTCACTCGATATTCTGTCTTCCATGGCCCTCCACATGCTTCTGCTTCTTGAATCTCTGGTCCATTGTGGTGCTGCCTTCACTCACTCGATATTCTGTCTTCCATGGTCCTCCACGTGCTCCTGCTTCTTGCTGCTCTGGTCCATTGTGGGCCTGCCCACGCAGAATAGAAGTCTGACCATCTCCGCCTCGTTCTCTTTCTCTGATGCTTTCCCATTCTTGTATCCCACATGGTAGTCTTGTGTGTCCATCTGTCGTCTCGCATCCTCGCAATATGACCTCCCCATTTCCATTTCTGCCTAGTGACCTTTTCTGCAATACCTGATATTTCTGACAGTTTTGATAGTTGTTCATTTGAGACCATTATCTTTCTGCGTTATTCCCAATATCTCACGCTCCATCTTTCTTTGGCACACTTGTAAAGAATTCATCTGTCTTCCCGTTGCTGACCACGTTTGGCAACCGTATATTAATGTAGGGAAGACGCAGGATTCTAGAATCTCAAATTTCAATATTCTGTTCAACTTTTTGTCCAGGAGTATAAATTGTAGGGACCAGAAATTATTTCACGCCCGAGCAATCCTTCTGTTTATTTGAGGCGCCTAGAATCAAAACCCGCCAAATCCATATTTTATGAAAATTGAGATAAGCATTGTTTCATATAGCTTTTGCTGAGCTGAATTCATTAAAACTATTATTTTGTTACAAAACCCGCTACATCTTACTGTAGAACGAAGTCAAAGTTGAGGCTTAGTTGCAATATCCGCCAAGTCCAACGACAGTTTCGCCATTTTTGGTCACAAAACCCGCCACATCCTCATGAGCCAATAGGAGCACCCAGTTCCGCCATCTTACCTTCCATGATGCATTGCGAAGTGTGTACTCTTTACCTACGTGCATTAGTCAGAGAATGTACCTCTGCCTGACGTGATTAGAATGGTTTATGTTGTTGTACTTTTTGATAGTAATTTGTTTTGGATAATTTTGACGAAGAACAAGAAGAACAATAACATTTTGGTCTGGGTGATGTTTTCCACAGAACTGACATTTGCGAACACAAAAGTGTTATAAAACCTGATTTTGATATGACTACGTAAAGCCAGAAGCCATAAACAGAGGGATTGTCCTTCAGGCACAAGAAGTGAAAGATGATTCGAGACTGCTTTCGAAGCATTTTGGAGAAAGATGGACGGAAAATGTAGAGCTGCAGTTTTATTGCAATCTGCAAAGTCGTGGCGGACACGAAGAGAATGATGATGATTGAAAAACTACTATTGAGGATGAGGTAGAAACAGAAATTGTGTAGCTATAACTTCCAGTAAATAATGTGATTTAATAGTTGAATGACGATAGTTTTGTCTCTAAAGGCCTAGACCATAGTAATTGAATATTAATTTAATTTGACGACTTTCCTTATTATTATTATTGTTCAGTACTGTAGGCTACAGTATTACCGGCCCCGAGGTGTTGGGGGTAGCGCGCCTGCCTCTCACCCGGAGGACCCGGGTTCGATTCCCGGCTCCGTCAGGGATTTTGGAAACTGACGTGAGGGCTGGAACGGGGTGCACTCAGCCTCGTGAGGACAATTGAGTAACTGACTGTGAGGCATCGCCCCGATCACGAAAACCAAGATTAACGGCCGAGGGGACCAGATGCGCTGGTCATGCGGCACCCCAATATCTGCAGGCTAAATGGCTGGGGATTAGGCCCTTCACGGGCTGTAGTGCCAGGGGTTATTTACTGTACAGTATTATTACCCTTTCAGGAATTGATTGCCGGCGGTGGAGATAGGAACTACTCTTTATGTAATTGTGTCACACGTCAGCTTGCTTCGTTGACAGGTACAGTTGCGCGTAGGATATGACTCAGCTCCAGTACCCCCAGTCATCATTTAACTGTCCATGGTGACATGAGCTCCTGTGACGCTTATCTGACACAATGCAGCGTGACCTATGTGCAGATTGCACTCTGTCATCGCTGTGTCCTCCGCTTCGCCCCGCAGAGCTCATGCTACAATAAATATAAACGCTGGCACAGCCACACTCAGCGGCAATCAAATCTTGAATGGGTAATATTAGTTTTATTCGTTTTCTGTTTATTCTAATAAATCACAAAAACGCCCCTTAAAACAACAATAACAACAACAACAAAACACAAAAATTATACGATTTCTTATATTTTATAACCTATATTCAGTTAACTTTCATTCAAATATTAATTTCTGAATAAAGCTTACGCAGTTTCTACAATCTCTTCGCAACTTCAAATGTATTAGGGCTCTTTGATATCGAAACCTACCAAATCCAAATCTTAGTAACAAACCCCGACAAATCCGAATTATTGCTTTATATTTTTCTACATACATTTTTAACTATATCGGGGATCAGCTTCGTACTTCGTCACTGTTTTTAAAAATAATTAATTCATTTTTTAGTGAAAAAAGTATTTCTTTTTGGGTATTGGTTCGTTTGTGACAGTTTTTGTCACTTTGCCGAAAAAGTGAAGGAATGGATTTGGCGGGTTTTGATTCTAGGCACCTCATTTCTTTGTCTGTCTTGTCCTTGAAGGAGATTTGTTGCCCTAGATATGCATACTCTGTTACATATGGAGGTGTTCTTCCTTCCACTGATACTGGAGTTTCAGCTCTGTTTGTCATTAATTGTGTTTTGGATTTGTTCGTTAATAGGCCTACTTCTTTACTTTGTGTGTTGAGTTGTTGTAGCATTGTTTGAAGTTTTTCTGGCGTTTTTGCGAAAAGTACTACATCGTCCGCTAACCTCAAATTTGTTAGACGATTTCCATCTATGTTTATACCATATCCGTTATTCCATTTCAGTTTCCTAAATATGTCCTCCAAAAAACATGTAAAGAGTTTGGGCGAGGTACTGTATATATTGGTGAAAAAATACATTTATGTTCGACCCTGACTATTATGTGTCAGAAAAATGTATCATAATGAGGCTCATTATAACACTATTTTTCATTGTGAAACAGTTTCTTCCACCAATCAGAGCTCAAGAAACAGTTGTGTGACCAATTAGATAAGGATACCTTCTCGCATGCGCTCAAAATCCAACATGTCTATACAAATTACCGAAAGTGCACCGTCCATATGTTCGCGTAAATAAACTGGTGAATATGAGACAAGAAATAGCACTGTACCTTAATATCCCCAAATCCAATTTCTACACAGCGCGTTGTTTTCAAACGACTCCGGTGACAGTTTTACTGAATACTG
Source organism: Meconema thalassinum (assembly GCA_946902985.2). Lineage (NCBI taxonomy): Eukaryota > Metazoa > Arthropoda > Insecta > Orthoptera > Tettigoniidae > Meconema > Meconema thalassinum. The sequence goes on along the minus strand of OX336389.2, from coordinate 612,617,132 downwards.
GTGCACAATCTGAACATATAGTATTGAAGGACACAGAGCGCATGCGTCGGTCGGCCAGAGAGCTTGGAAAACAGAGATATACTACCCAGCGCAGCACCCGATCACAACATTCTAGTGACTGAACAGATATTTATGAATATTTATGTTAAAACATGTACCGGTAATAAAGTTGTAATTATCGTCGAACATAAACAGTCGTATGCAACTCGCCTATAATGGTAATTAAGACACTCGTATGGAAATTATAAAACTCGCATACGCTCGTTTTATGAACATACTCGTGTCTTAATTATTGCCATTATAGGCTCGTTGCATAATGTACTATTATGGAATACCATGTTTATTCCGAGTGTACAGAGTTCTTAATATGTAAAAATGTTCCTTTGTCATACCATATTTTGGTAATATGCAGATAGATGTATTCTACAGAGATAGATAGTGAGTAAGAGGTAATCCGTAAAGTGTTCGTGGTGTGTTTATCTTTTTCACAGAGTGAGGGCAGCGCAGTGCAATATCTCGATAACGGTTCATCGTACGGGCTCTAAGCGTGAATTTCGCATCCCATTGAACTATCGAGTTTTTTTTTTGCTTAAAAGGGCCTCAGTCCGGTCCTTCTATGACAAAATACGTTGTTTAAAAGGAGTTCGCTACCATTCTTTAATTAGTAATAGACTAAAGTGAATAATTTTGGCAATGCTTCTGAATCACGCCTATGATGGATACATGTACATTAATTACCTCATAACTACCACCCCTTTAAAGTCAAATTACACAAGCCATAGCCATAATATTTATTTTCTATTATTCCATTGTGTCATATTTCATACTCGGCTTCATAAACTAGTGTAAAACCCCACAGCGTAGTCGTGCGCGATATATGGCTAACCACAACCATGCGATGGGGAGCTGCATTAAGTTAGTAGATCTGAGGTTCGAATCCCTACACTGACAGCGGCTATCCAATGTGTGTTTTTCCCCAATTTCTCCCACACTTATACCCAGACAAATGTCAGGATAGTACTTTATTCAAATCCAGGGGCTCCTACCCCACCCCGACCCTAAAATTACAACTACACTCACTTCTACAGTCACCACAAAATCATAGGTTATCAGACAAATTTAACACACACCCAATTACACGGGGATGACCAGGATGTCACAAGCGCATAAAATGAATTAACAGCGATAACAACTACTCGCGAACCCTTCAAGAAAAAATAATGTAGTTATTCAAAATTGTTAAAACATGTAGTTAGGCAAATGAGGCTTTTGTTCCCAAAAATAACATTCCTACTTAACTTCAAGCATCACCGCCGTGGACATTTCAAACACATATGACCTTATGTTTAAAATGGGCACATTCCTCACTCAAACAGTTTAAGAAATAGGTGCAGTCTTCTGGAATTTTAGCAACAGCAATATGAATCTCAACAATGCTTCAAATCGACAACTCTTCAAACACGTGTCTCTTAGGTTTGATTTTAAAGCACTTCAATTGGCCTACGCATTTCGAACTCAAATGTCTATATTTCACCCTTTAGAAATACTGACAGTAGTGGCTACGCGGGCTAAAGCGCTGCGTTAGGTCAAGGGGCCAAGCTCTCTGCTGACTCGGTAGACGCGAGGGTTCGAGCCCCACCGTCGGCTGTCCTTGAAATGGTTTTCCGTGGTTTCCCGTTTTCAACACCAGGCAAATGCTGGGACAGTACCTTCTGACAGCCCACGGCCGCTTCCTTCCACATCCTTGCCCAGTTTCATTCATCTTCATCCATTCCATCTCTCATCCCGACGCGCAGGTCGCCCACGGGCTTCGACTAGAAAGACCTGCACTCGGCCTCTCAGGAGGCTACACGACAAAAAAAAACCTTTAGAAATGGAACTTTGTAAAATCCAGTCTTACTCTTTGCTTATGAACTTAGAAACATCCATGCAAAATTTTAAGGTTACAGGTTCAAAGGTTTCAGAGATATGGTCATGAGTGGGTAACATGTGTCCTTTTATATTTTGAGATTATCAGTGTAACACGAAAGGAAAATTATCTCTCAGCTAACGGAATGTATTTATGTCTGGAGGAAAGTCCAGAAAATTGTACGGTCGTTCAAACAAAGAATGAGCGCACATTTGTTTACTGCACAGATGATTTTTCTTTCTTTCCTGTGTAGCTCCCGAGTACAGAGCAAAAACGTTTATGAATGAGTCGAGTAGCCTCTGACACCGCTACGCTGTGAAGGTTCTATTGTCAGTCCGCTGTTGGGACAGTTGTTCCCATTTTGATTTTGTTCGATTGCACTGTACAAACGAATAAGAGGCTTCGATTACGTTGCTGTAGTGTCCAACAGCTGACTGCCTCAAGTTCATAAAGAGCCTTCCGTGATGTTTACATGCTACCGATCCTGAAAGTAAGAGACGAGCTTTTGTGCAATCGTGGTTTGGACCACATAAAAACACAGTACTTGTTGTTGTTGTTTCATCCAGGGGCTTGGACATCGTGTGTAGAATTTGTATGACAACTTATATCATTGTAGTGCATGTAGTAGTGTGTTTATTTGTAATTCAGGTAAGGATTGGGATGAAGGCGCCCGTGGCCTTAAGTTAGGAATCATCCAGGCATTTGCCTGGAGTAGAAGTGAGAAACCACGGAAAGCCACTTCCAGGATAACTGAAGTAGGAATTAAACCCACCTCTTCTCAGCGTTTTCTCACGAGGCTCAGTGTGCCCCGTTCCAGCCTTCAGACCCTCAGACCAGGAATCAAACCCGGACCTCTGGGGCTACAGCCAAGAATTCTAGCCGCTACACCAGGAGGTACGAGGTACCATGGGCCTACTGTAATATGACTTCTGGTCGAAACACCTGCTTGATGCTTATTTTGGATACTATCTGTATACAGCAATGTTTCACGAAACACTCGTAATGATCTTCACCAAGGTATCAATGGCGATGTAGTTCCCTAGACGTACAAATAAATATACAAATATGAAGAGTAAAGTTCGGGGAATTGAAGGCCACCTCCGTTTCTCTTTTGTTTAATTAAGAAGTTTTAACATTGTGATTAATCACCCCAGGAACATTTTGAAGGAAGCTTGTAGTCACTGGATTGCCTCTTTCTCTACGTGGAATTCGATCTATCGGTTGCGACATTTCACCTCGAAAATCCCACATGCATTGACCAGGAACCGAACCAAGCAGGCAAAATGCCTGTACGCTACGGCATCACAACCCTATAGTGTATCTGTGTGTGTGTGTGTGTGTGTGGGGGGGGGGATTTGTGTATAACCTGTGTTATTTTCCGGTGATTTCTGGTCGAAACACCTGCTTGATGCTTATTTTGGATACCATCTGTATACAGCAAGGATTCACGAAACACTCGAGTTAGGATTGATAAACAGGCGGCCGTAGCCTTAAGATAGGTGCCACCTCGGCCTTCACAGGGAGTTGAATTGGGACACCGAGGATGATCCAGAATGGGATTCGGAAGCACCTTTCTCTCAGTGTTCTTTACACCACATTTCAATCTTCATGCCAGGAATAATTGTTGTGCTAATTCATATAGGGCTTTGCGACATCGTGGTCATATAGCCCTGAGTACTTGGGTGTGTGTAGAATGTGTCTGATAACCTGTGTTATTGTGAGGTCTGTATCAGGGTGTGTATTTGTAATGCAGTTTAAGATTGGGAAGAAGGCGGTCATGGCCGTAAGTTATGAACCATACCGGCATTTGCCTATAGCAGTAGGAAGTTAGTAGTAGTAGTGGGAAACCACGGTAAACCACGTCCGGGATGGCTGAGGTAGGAATGGAACCCACCTCTTTTCAGTGTTGCCTCACGAGGCTGAGTGGACCCTGCTCCAGCCCTCACACCAGAAATTAAATTTCTTGGCAGAGTCGGGAATCGAAACCGGACCTCCGGGCGACAACCAAGAATGCTAGCCGCTACACCAGGAAGTGGACGTACCTAGGTTAGAACACACAACGGCGGACCTGGTTACCAAGCTCGGCTTACTGTACGGAATGCTCTAGACCACAACGGAGATGACTTTTATCTTCAGTCGTGAGAATCTGCTTGTGAAGAAAGTAGGGGAGTATGTCACACGTGGCTCGAGGAATAGCCTACTGTCACTCGCGTGCCAAAAGAAAATGACTGTAAAAGAGATTGCTTTGCTTTTATATTATCAATCAACTAAGTGCATTTGCAGGAAAAGGTACGGCTCCACACATGCAAGTGAAGTCGGTCACACGCTATAGCGCTCATTCAACACGTGTTATTTTCCTTTAAGTGTTCAAACAAAACAGCAACTAACGACTGCTTCCAGCAGCGCGGGCTTTCCAAATTAAAGATGATGGACTGCGGTTGGGGGATATAATTAGCTCAGTATATCCTATTTAAGCGTTTCACACTTCTGCATTAAAGGAAATGTATTCCCGAGCAGACAAGTGTCACTCAGCAAAGGTAATTTAAAGAGGACCTTTCTCTCTTTAAACCCCTGCGGCGTAGCCATGCTCGTTAAATTGCGCACCATGGCCGCGAGATCAACTGCAGCATGTCCGGAGATTGACACTGTCAGTGTCTATCCTGAATGTGGTTTCTCCCCCGGTTTTTCCACACTCTGTCCAGGCAAATGCCGGGATGGTACCTCACTTCAAGACCCGGGGAATCCAGCTCATCCCTGTCCGTAATACAGTTACACACACTACTACAATCATCACATAGATACAGCTTATCAGACAAGTTCCACACACACCCAACTACACGGGACTGATGACCAAGATGTCCCAAGCTCGTAAAACAAATGAATAACTCGTCCTTGCGAGACCATGGGACTTGGAAGACGAGTGGGTTCGAACTCCACCGTCGGCCAACCCTGAAATGATTTCCCGTGGTTTCCCATTTTCAACTCTAGGATGGTTTTTTGTAATAGATAACGGCCACTTCCTTCAAATTCCTTGCTCAGTTTCACTTACCGTATGAATTTCATCTCTCAATCACTTTTATCAAAAAGGGCATCTGGCCATGAAAACCATCCACCACGGATAAATCTCATTTCATCTCACCCTATCCCTGACTCCGTTGAAACAGGGAAAAGGAAGGTTATCTCCTAAAGGGTCGAGAGGCGAGGTAACTCTGTAAGCAACAACTGGAGCGTATGTAGAACTAGTCATAGGTAAGACTGTGACATTGTACAAGGTAACCTACCATCGAAGCGTTAGATTGAACAAGAAATCCGAGAAAGCAGCACTCATCCGGGATGGCTGCCCGGAGTTGTCGAGGCCATTATAGGAACCAAAAATCGATTATTCAACAGAGCAGCTAAAAATATATAACTTAGTATACTGAGGGTTAGTGATAACACTGGTCAACACTCATGCTGTTAAAATGCATAATACGTACAGTTTCAGGAAAGTTTGATGCTTTTCAGTTGTCAACACGATTTTACCCAAATGAGATGGGGTATTCCCTAACCCTGAGAAAAATGTACATGCGATTAATAAATTCACTTGGATGACCAGTTTCGATCGTCAAGCGATCATCATCAGATCCATTACACTTAGGCTACAAAATATTTATGTCTGAAAGTATGGCTGAAAATTAACTGTAGACAAAACAAAAAACGACGCACCGGGAAGGCATTGTCCGATTGTAAGGAAATTACGTTTGCACATTCGGACCGAACATGCAACTCATTAAAGCTTCGTGTCCAATGAATGAATAGCGGGAGCTCCCGCGCATCCGAACTGTGCATGCATCAGGTGTATATAAGGCGCAATTCTGAAGCGTATGCTCAAATTAGCTGTTGCATTTGACTGCGATATCTGATCATCGGCTGTAAGAATTCCACGCCGAAGGATTCGTGCTCATTACGAGCAGATGTCAGAGTTTGAAGGAAGTCGTGCGATCGGATTGAAAGAAGCTGGTTGGTCGAATCGAGCTGTCGCTGGACATTTGGGTCGAAGTGATGCGGCGATCAGACGATGCTGGGAAGCGTGGGTCAGCAACGGCAGGCATCAGCGTCAGGACGGCAGTGGTTGACCAAGGGCCACAACAGCACGGGCAGACAGAGCGATTGTCAGAACAGCTGTCACAGCACCGGAGTCGTCGTTATCAACGATCCAGCGTGTGACCCCCGCACTTGTGTCCATCATGACCATCAACAGACGCCTGAGCGACAGGAAATTTCGCTTGCGCCGCCATTTACGCCACTTACCACTCACGCCCGTTCACCGTCAAGTCAGATTACTCTGGTGCCGCGCTCGAGCAAGGCCAACTAGACAGACAGGACATCAGGCTCCCCCTCCACTTTGGTCACTACGTCACACAAGTGGCCGGCCGCTTCACTTCTTGCCAGTCACTTGTAGGCTGAGCTGAACCTCGCGGCAGTGAAGTTATCAATGGTATTTAATGATTGAAACGTGTGTGAACATAGTGAATTATGCCCACGTCGAGTTGTGTACCTGGTTGTAGAAGCAACTACAGTTCTAAACAGCCTAAGATTCAATGTTTAAATTCCCTATTGACTTGGTTCGGAAACAAAAGTTGATCTTAGCCATCCATCGAACCGAATTTGTCCCTTCGGCAAGCTCTGTTGTGTACATAGAACACTTCGGCGAAAGGTTCAGAATTAGGGAGGATTCTGTTAAAAGACCCGATGGGTCCATTTTAACTGTAAAACGTGACCATTTGAAACTCTCAAACGATACTATTACTACAAAGTTCGAAAATGTGCCAGCCTATCTGTCTAAAAATCTTCCAACTCCGAGGAAAACTCCTATTCAAAGACAAAAAGAAATTGGAAAACGGGAAGAAGAATAAAGAAAGAAAAAAAGAAAGAAAGACAGAAAGAAAACTGAGGAATAAGATGATAGGATCAAGTTGGTTTCTAGTGTTGGTCACCTTAAACAGCTGCATAGAGGAGAAGAGAATAATGTAGTTAAGCTTGCTCCTGCCCTGAACCAAAAAGTTTTGTACCCAATTTCCTTAGAGCGACAAAATGTAAACCTTTGTTCTAACCTGTTCGAGGAGAAAAATGTCGCCGCTTTAAAACACATTGACAACATAAAAGATACAAATGATTTTAAAGGAACAGCAGTATTTTAAGAAATAATTCTTCAGTGGTGGAAGATTTTTAATGATAAGAATGCATTCAAAGGCGATAGATTTGGCGACCCTCATTATAACGCAATATTTTCAATTCATGTCGACAATGTTTTATTTCTGCGCAAGTTTTAACCTGGTTAAATAGGTGGGATAATCTGCCTGTTGAAGGGGAGATCACACAAAAAAAGAGACTCGTCATGGGAAACTTACTAATGAGACACAAACTGCTTACTTCCCACTTTAAAAACTATTTTGGGGTTGATAAATGTATTGAAAACAAGTTTAGGATTCAAGTATTGTGCCAGTCAGAGGAGCTATCAGGGTTGCCAACAGCCGAAACGACATCCCTAACACCTCACCTGCCGGACACATGTGCCATGAGGATCAGGTGAATATCTTATAGGCCGTAGCGGCACGAGAATCCATGATCCAGGGGATCAGTGGTAACATGGTTGCTAAAAAGGTCATAGACAGCCCAAGAAAATACACCTTCTCAACCTAGACTGACAAATAAACTTCCAGGCTTAAATAAAACTTGTAGAAATATTTATTCAAAATATTCAGACACCTAGCCTAGTTCGGAGGGTTTCTATCGGCTAATCCGTTAACTAATAAATAAATAAAAATAAAAGATCAGTACCCTACCTGTAAACAACTGTAAACCCTCGCGAAAGATCTATCTGAAAAAGTAAAGCAACAACAGCAACGCTGGGAAAATGGTACGGTAATAATCTTTAAGTCAGGTTACAAAATAAGCTAATAACGGAATTTACATTTCACAGGGTAGCAATAGCAAGTCTATGTTAGGATGATACCATTTCCTCATTTACATTTATTTTTAAATAATCTAGCTAATTCCTAACAATTAATACAAAATTTACGGCGATGACGTCCGTAAAGCAAAACAGTTAGTACAAATCTACATGACAAGCCGTAAAAAAATAATTAAATGCCCTCTTACAGTCTACAAAAAAAAGGGTAAACATGGGGTTATCATACACTTGAATAAATAATAACAAGACCATAAAAATATTATTCCTGCCTTCGCCCTGGGTTACTCTTTGTAAAGCAGTGTCATCTACGTGCATGTTAATTACGGTGGCGATTGCGTAGTAAAAAAAAAAGTCTAACGTCGCATGAGGCTCACGCTCCACCAGCTACTGACTAAAGGTTGAGCAAGCACTCCGTCGATAAAAATTAATGTCATCTGTCCTAGATTACTTCCACAAAAGAAGTGTGTGCACAAAGCAAGTGTCAGCCAGCAGGTCCACAATGCAAGAAAATCAAGGTTAAATGCTATAAATAGTTAATTATCATCAGTTTATAATAATGACGTTTTTGATTATTATAATCGTTGGTTTATGGCGAATAGGCTGACAATCCTGAATACCTTGGGATCAGCAGTAGCAGTCTCGTGAGAGATCAATCTCTGCTATAAAACACCGTCAACGAGCTCTCCCGCTCGGACATAACAATAACACAGGTTATTAGTGGCTCTCGGCTCACTTAATTTACCTCTGGGTAAGGCCTGGCATGAACATCAGTTACCTCCCTACAATAACACAGTCAACAGAATCGAAGTCTGGACACACATAAATATAGCCTCTATACAGGTGCCTCATCTAGCCTCTTAATTTCAACAAATAAACCTTAACAGAACGTGTAATCATTCTCAGATGGAGAAGAAAGATAGTCGCTTCAATAGCGTTGCAAACATAAGGCTCTTGCCATTCATCTCAAAGTAGCAAAACATCTGATTATTACAAAATGTTGGCCTGGACATTGACCTACATATGAGACACATCATTTAAATGTTAGTAATGCTATAAGCATTGTCAAAGAGTCTGAAAAAGTATGTCTCACTGAGTGAGTGGTGCTATAGTACATTGCATGCTGGGAACTGTTACCACCTGTCCATAATTCGAGCTAGCCTCGCTACTCACAATCATCCACACGGACAGTTTAGAAAATGAACAACACTGAAAGCAGGCAGCTTTCTCGCAGAAAGTCCTATCAGAAAACTGGCCTTGTTATCATGTCCCAGGTATAATACAAAATCACATAAGCATTAGGCTTAAAATCACGCCTCAAAACTATGCACAAAGACGTGGCCTGTGTGTAAACGTCAAAGAAATGAAAAATACAGATATTCTACTTAGTCTGAACCTCTTTGAAATGTGCAGATATGTCAGTTCATAACTGCTCTGTCTAATCATAACCAAAATAATAACTGACATGAAATAAACATCATAAAGGCGCAAATCTTACAATTGCTAAGTTTGCCAATGATACGGCATTCATTGTAGGGTTCGATGCTAGATTGCATACAAAATGTAACACCCTGAATGTGTTCATAACTTGAACTGGATGGCTTCATAGCACATCAAAATGAAAATGACATTGAATTACAAAACTGATAGCTTCAGTCGGCTATCTAATGATACGGACTGTTTTGACTAATCTGTGGCGTGACAACATTTACTAGAAGGGGGTGTTATAAAAATAACACTGGCCATGACGTCTGATCGTCATCCCAAATAACTGTACACAAAATCACCCACCTAGGGTTGAACAAAACGTAGTAACAAAGACTACAGTCACGCTTTGCAGGGGTAGAAATAACATCTTAGCGATGTCTATCAGAATGCACCGTGATCGAAAAGAAATTCAATCACAACGGGTGACTAACAAATCACTGAAAGTGAAATAAAATGATTACTTCTAACAGTATAAAACCTACCTATGGCTTGTCAAGGAGTTCGGCTGATTCTACAATAACCTACAATAAACTACACTAAGCTACACCACAAAAGAACCTCACAAGGAATGAATTATTCGGACTCACAAGAAAGGATGTCTACATCTCAGTCGTTCCAACGAACTGAGGTATACAATAAGGCTTTGGTCTCCGGACAAGGGTTGTCCAATCTGGGCCTCTACATAGGCTCTATCAATCACCACGGCCATTATTCGTCCTCGTCGTTGTCGTGATGAGACGATCAGACTCCTCCCCAATGTCATCATTTTCCTTGGCTTAGCGGATGCTAAATTCATGGTTCTCCCGTCATCGGCTGTAGTTCTCCGGTCCTTTCCTTCACATGATGAAGCTTAACAGCTCATCTCCACAGGTGATGCGTAACAAAGATCGTCGTACACGTGGTTATCAAGAAGTGACATTTTGAAGTACGAATTTACCACTTGAAAATACGAAAAATGAGCGTAGCACAGTTGCACTGAAGCTAGCTATAATGTGGTACTAAATTCACTGCTGCTACACGGCGCAGATGGTTTATAAATTGGCCATGCACTATTATCTGCTTCACTAACACAGATTTTACTTGCCCACAAATCACGTGGCATCGACGTTGTGTTTCACAGAAAAGAATCGCACTTGCGATTAAAGCAATATTTGTAGTTATGAGTGTTGAAATGATTCACTCGGTTAATAATTTCACAGTGAATGATATATTTTATCGCCACTTGACGATGTCGAAATACGATGTCCAAACACGTGGTTGAAAATGTGGTGTTCCACAATTATAATCACTTTTCCAAAAATTCACAGTATTCGTAGCACAAGCCTTCTCCGGCTGTAATATTCACAAATATTATGTACTGTTTGTAGTTAAATAATGTGAGATGCACTAAGATTGCTTTACTCGCCTCCAGGCGGACTATTACATCGTCTTTTAGACGGACCTGACAAGAACAACATCCAACTTGGATGGTAAACCAAACACATGTGATAAGAGCTCAGTCCTGCGCTGCGTGAACTTGTGAATACACTAGTCGTGCAGCGACTGTCTGGTTCCGGTTCGCGTATCTGCGATGTTAATACCTTACCAAAAGCAGAAATTACATTCTAAAGAATGTTTCGGTGATACAGAATTACAACATGAGCATATCTGAGCTTCGTAGAAAATAGAAGTGTCATAATTTAGCCTCAGATTATTTAATAATGGTTTTCTCCATAGTCAAAAGATCAACCATTTATAACTCCAAAGAATGTTAGCATGTGGCGACAGCATGGTCGGTCAGTGGGTACGTCTCTAAAGTGATGCATCAAAAATGCGTTGCGATGAAATTATCACAAGAACCAGTGCTTAGCGGGTTCATCTGCCTCTCCGTCGTTTCAAATAAAAATGAAGGAATGCATTTTTATTTGTCTCCAATTCAAGCTCAAGCTTGGTGATATTTTTTTTATTAGCTGCGTTGAAGGTTCCAATGCGCTCTCCAGTTTGAAGATCTTCAATCACATAACTTCCATTGATCAGGGGTTCGTGAACACGATTAGGTCCATAATATAACGATAGGAATTTCCCGTATACTCGGTCTATAGGATTTGATATTCCGGGTCTCCTTATAAGAACAAGGTCCCCAGCGACCAATGGTTTTCTGAATCTCTGGCGTCTCGTTCTTCTCAAACGTTTCGCAGCTTGTCTGTCCAAAGTGTCTCTCGCAGCTTGAAGTCTGCTTGCGCGTGAGGGTTGTAAACACGGTGGTGTTACAAACACTCGGTTCCATATTCTCATTGGCGTCTGGTCCAAATGCAAGACCATGGGTATTTGACCAGTACTTTCATGGACAGTTGAATTTATACAGTTCGCCATTATCACAAGGACTTCAGTCCAACGCCAGTGTTCCTCCTGACAGTATAAACGACAAAATTTTGCAATAGTTGACATAACGCATTCCGCCGTATTGCTCTCAGGGTTGCGAATAGATGATAGTAGGTGTCCTATTTCCATATCGATCATAGCGTTAGCAAATTCAGCAGAGGTAAACTGTGATCCTTGATCAGTCAACAGGAATTGTGGCTTTCCTGCCTCTGGTATCACTTGTCATCTTATCCTTTGTATAATTTGGTGTGCAGTGGCTTTCTGTACAGGGTGGAGCATCGTGTATTTGGTAAACACGTCAATCGTTACAACGATGAAGCGGTTCCCTCGGCGAGCCTTTGGGATCGGTCCATAAAGATCTTGCGCGTAAAGTTCCCTCGGTTGAGTTGGGAGCATGGGTCTAGGTGGTTCTTTCAACAAGTGTGACGTGTACTTGTTACGCTGGCATGCGTCGCAAGCACGTAAGCACTGTCTAAAAGAGGTTCCTAACCCTTTCCAAGTGAAGGACTCTTTAATCATCGCAATGGTCTTATCAGTCCCTCCGTGTCCAATAGATAGATGTACCAAAAGAATAACAGTTTTCTGGTGTCTTCGTGGAATTTCTGCAGACAATTGAGTGTGGTCCTCATCGAGAAATGTATATAAAACACGATGGTAGATCAAATAATCATCGGCGATAGCAGCTGTCTGAGCATAATTGACATCCTGGGCGTCCATTCGGTTTTCCAAAAAACGAATGATATTCCTCAGTTCCTCCTCACGTCGTTGTCCTTCAGGTAAGTGACGAAGTCGGAGAAGGTGTTCTTCGCATTCTCCCTCGACGTCAATGGCATTCACAGTGGCTTCAGGATTCCGGCTGAGAATGTCGGCCAACACATTGTATCTGCTAGGACGGTAAACAATCTCTAGATCAAACTGTTGAAGAAGCAGTGTCCAACGTGTAATCCTGTCGCTTGCCAGTCTTGTTCGTAATATGAAAGTCAGCGCATGATGGTCGGTCCTCACTATGATCTTCTGGCCTAACAGAAGTTTCTGCCAGTACTCCAATGCATAGACAATTGCAAGTGCCTCGATCTCCGTGGTAAAATAGTGAGTTTCATGGGCTCTCAAACGTCTGCTTAAGAAAGCGATGTAGTGACGTTTCTTCTCATCGTCTTCCTGCAATAAGATTGCTCCGATTCCCACGGCAGATGCGTCAGTTTCCAAGATGAAATTCCGGGAGTAGTCTGGATATTCCAACTGGATTGCGTTCACAAGCATCTGTTTAGCCTTCTGAAAAGCTGTCTCACACTTTTCGTCCCATGCCCATCGGCAATTCTTCTTAAGTAGACCTTGAAGTGGTGCGACGGTTTCGGAATACCTCTCACAATGAGCAGCAAATATTGGAGAATCCCCAAAAACTGCCTCACATATTTGACACGGGTCGGTGTCGGAAATGCTGCAATGGTTCTGATCTTCGCCAGATTCGGCCAATATCCATCTCCGTTAATTATGTGTCCCACGAATTTAACTTCTTTCTGGAAGAATCGACACTTGTTGAACTTCAACTTGAAATTAGCCTGTCGAAGATTATCAAATACAAGGCGAATGGTGGCTAAATGTTCCTCTTCCGTCTCTGAAGCTATTATGATGTCATCCACGTAGCATATGACTTTCCTCTTCACTTCAGGAGTCAACTTCGCATCGAGTGCTCTAATTAATGCAGCTCCTGCATTCTTCAATCCAAAAGGTAGTTTTCGGAAAACATACTTGGTCTGTTCAAACAAAAACCCCGTATACTTCTGAGTATGCTCGGACAATCTAATATGATAGTAGGATTGTACCAAGTCTAACGATGAAAATACTCGTTTTCCCTCAAATTTTCGTAGAAGATCTCTGATCTTCGGTGGTCTGTCATGCTCTGGAGCTAAGCGTTCATTCAAAGCCCTGGCATCTAAACAAAGCCTTTGACTGCCATCCACCTTAACTACAGGCGTTATAGGATTCACATATGAAGTCGGTGCTTTCTTGATAATACCGGCTGCTTCCATCTCATGGATCTTCCTAGCAGCTCCCTCTTGGTGTTTCTCCACGATAGGGTAAACCTTCTTCTGAAATGGAGAATCGTCTAGTACAATCAGGTCGTACTCATAATCAAGTATCTCACCAGGCGTGGCATCAAAATTATCCTTAAATTCAGTCAGAAGTGCCTCTAATTTCTTTTGTACGGGTGCTGATAATTGCTCTGCCTCTTCCTCGACGTTTTGTGTCTTACCATTTCGCTTGCCATTCAACTCTTCAACTATGTTGACTTCGGATTCAATTTCCGGATCATCCTCCACTAAATTCATCTGAATGGGCTCGTTCGGCGTAAATTCCACAGTATTACGTCCCATATCAATGATTCCATCGTATTTGCGTATGAAGTCTGCGCCTAAAATGGCGTCATGATGCAGTCCCTTCAAGACTAAAAATTGGTGCAAGTACACGTGCCACGAAATTTTTAAAGTGCACAAAATCTGGATTTTGCACGTTACAACACGGTCAGGTATAACTCCTCTGACTCTTACCGCAGAAACTGGCAGCTCTGTCACCTCAGAGTTTGTTTTCAATCGGGCATGGCAATCAGCAGAAATGACACTTATCATAGCCCCTGTATCAATGAGAATGGTCACTGGACATTCGTTCAAAGTAGCCGTTATTTTCGGTAGACGTGTTAATTCGTAGTCGTGGTTCGTCGATCGTCTTTCGTTCAAAAGATCTTCCTGGATTGGTTCCCAGAGTAAGATAATGGCTGTTACTCTGTGAACAATCAGGTGAGAATCTATTTCTTTTTCGGTGTTTTTTTTTTCTCTTGGGAAGTACTGGGCTGGTCATGCTCAATATCTTCCTCTGGAATTTCGCGTGCATCCCTCGGTGTACGGTTTTGATCCACCTCTCCTTGTTGATTGTGGAGTTGTCGGATGTATTCTCGACTCTCCTGTGCACATCCTCGCCAGTCTCGATCGACCCTCCACCTAGGATCTCGATCGCGTCGATAGCCTCCACTGTAGCGATAGTCTCGACGAATACTTCCTCTTCCTCGCTGATTCTCTCCTGTCCCACGACGGTCGTTGTCGTGACGACGGTTGTCGCTCATCCCTTGGTTGAAACGTCGGTTCTAATATCACCTATTGTCACCTTGTTGTCTCCCTCTCGCACATGGAGTATTATTCCAGTTACTTTGATTGGGATTGTAACTTCTTCTATTCTCATTCTGAGTCTGAGGTTGCTGTGGCGTCTGACTAACTTTATCCACAGTAGTCAAGTTCACGTGGCGTGTCTCTCCTTTGGTTGGACGGTGGCTTGCAAATTGTTCAGTATTTGCGTCCAATCGCCTCAGAATTTGGTCACATTGCTGGAAGGTTGTTGCTCCCGCAGCAATTAATACTCGTTGAACATCGGCTGGATATTGCCATATAATAGTGTTCACTAAATCCTGCTCTGATAGTGGGGGTTGAAGACATCTGAGTTTCGTCAGCTGGGTTGCAAAGTAATTTGCATAACGTGTAGGCGTATTAGAGCTGTATCGGCGAGTGTACATCTCCGCTCTGATACTCTGCTGTATGTCACTCGACCAATAAGTACGTAACAAAGCTTCTATAAAATCCTGGTATCCAGTAAAAGAGTACTTAAGGGCCCTGAACCAAATGCTATCTTGACCTTCAAGAAGACGCCCTATGACCCTGAGCTCTCTTTCCGGTGTCACCATAGTGTCACGTAGATAACTCTCTACATTTGCCAAAAATTCGACTGGTGTAATGCCGCTACCAGTACCTGAGAATCGAGCTGGTTGCTCTTCTCTTGAGCGTATGATCATCACATTACCTTGATTGTGCTGAGTTTGTGCTGGTCTAAATGGATTTGCAGTGTAATTCAGCGTTAATTGAGTATTTACGTTGGCGTTATCACCGAAGTATGACTTCGTGAACGGTGATGTTTCATTGTTCATGGTATCTGCCAATCTGAATGGTTGTGTTTCGGGTGGTGCGCTCGGTTGAATACAGGACGATGTCGATTGTACGAATTGTGGTCCTGGTGTACTCTGCGTTTTAGTTGACAGTGTGGAAGTTCGAGTCTCTCTCGGTTGAGCTTCCAACTTATCTAAACGTCTCTCAATAATTTCGAGGCCTGAAATAGTCTTTGCCTCAATTTTACTTCCAAGATCGTTTAATTGCAATTCGACCCTTTCGATTTTCCCTTTGGGGTTTGTGTCGACTTCTCAAATCGATGTCCTAAGGTTGTGGTTAAGTTGAAGACGCTCTGTCAGTGCAACTTCTTCTAACCTTTTCTTCATGGATTCTACTTCCGTTTCGAATTTGGATACGTCCTCTCTGACCTGGTAAACGTCCTCCTTACCTCTGTGACGTCCCCTCGAAGTTCCCTTACTTCGTCTCGAACACGAGCTACTTGAGCTTTGACAACATGTTTGTGTTCATTAAAATCTCCTCTTAATAATGAGATTTCAACTCTCGTTTCTTCTCTATGAGTGTGTACGGTTTCGCGTAACTCTCCCACTGTGTCCGTTAACTGAGTAACGTTCTTCGTATTCGTCGCTAGTGTTTCTCTGAATTCAACTATGTCGTCGGCGATAGCTTTCACATTAGCGTTTACGGCGTTCTTGACATTGTCGATAAATTCCTCGACGTTTGTGACTCGATTACCAAACTCTTATCTAGTGTGATCCAAATCAGCCCTCATATCGATCTGAACTCTATTTATGGTCGCCTTAATCTGAGTGGTGTGTTCGACAAACCTGGTTTGAACATCTTTCCTCGCTCGGTTCATTTGATCGGTTAAATGATCTATCCTATCATTTGCATTCTGGTGGTGTCGCAAGACATCAACTCTAACTGCGGCTAAACCTGCTGTAAGGTTATTCCTAGCCTCTTCCCAATGAGCATCTATGTCAGCCCTGACCTGAGTTAGATCAGCCCTAACATCATTGATATCAGTCCTAACGTTATTTACATCAATTCTAACATTATTGACAGTCTGAGCATTGGCTTCAAGATCAGCCCTAACATTATTTACAGTTTGGGTGTTGGCTTCAAGATCAGTCCCAACATTATTGATAGTTTGAGTATTCACACCCAAGTCACCCCGGACTTGTTCAACATTTCCACTTACAGTTCCTAAGTCACCTCGGACTTGATCAACATTTCCACTTACAATTCCTAAATCAGTTCTAATCTGTTGGAGGTTGGTGTTAACAACAGCCAACATCTCCCCCATCACACGACGAATCGTCTCCTCATCCATGACACAAGAATATATATTAGAGAACAGAAGGAGCATTCCAGAAAACTTACAGCTATGACTAGTTACTTTTACGGTGTAGAACAGCCTGCTTTCTCTTAAATAAATATTACAAGTACTGCTGGAGTATGCGAACTAAGTGCTTCTACATTTACATTAACAACAACAACAAGCAACGCAAAGTCTTACATTTACTTACGATGAGGAATCATCAAAGAAAAAACTATCCTCCAAATACTACAAAGCCTCACCCCATGGACTTTAATCACGCATGAATGCCATGTGGTAAATTGATCTGCAGTACGACTTCTTAAGTTCACCCCAGTCCAGTCAATTTACCTTAAATCACAATAAAATCCTCATAAAAATAGCATGGAGCAGGTCACCATGTCTACATCGGCACAACCAGTTGGGCGCCAAAGAAACAAGAGAAGTAGTTATGTGCCCGTCAGAGGAGCTATCAGGGTTGCCAACAGCCGAAACGACATCCCTAATACCTCACCTGCCGGACCCATGTGCCATGAGGATCATGTGAATTTCTTATAGGCCATAGCGGCACGAGAATCCATGATCCAGGGGATCCATGGTAATATGGTTGC
The DNA here is from genome assembly GCA_946902985.2 of Meconema thalassinum. Taxonomy (NCBI): domain Eukaryota; kingdom Metazoa; phylum Arthropoda; class Insecta; order Orthoptera; family Tettigoniidae; genus Meconema; species Meconema thalassinum. The sequence continues at coordinate 612,599,548 of OX336389.2, read as the reverse complement.
TAAAAAGGTCGTAGACAGCCCAAGAAATACACCTTCTAAAGCTAGACTGAGAAATAAACTTCCAGGCTTAAGTAAAACTTGTAAAAATATTTATTCAAAATATTCAGACACCTAGCCTAGTTCGGAGGGTTTCTATCGGCTAATCCGCAAACAAATAAATAAAAATAAAAGATCAGTAACCTACCTGTAAACTACTGTACACCCTCGCGAAAGATCTATCTGAGAAAGTAAAGCAACAACAGCAAAGCTGGGAAAATGGTACGGCAATAATCTTTAAGTCAGGTTACAAAATTAGCTAATAACGGAATTTACATTTAACAGGGTAGCAATAGCAAGTCTAAGTTAGGATGATACCATTTCCTCATATACATTTATTTTTAAATAATCTAGCTAATTCCTAACCATTAATAAAAAAAATACGGCGATGACGTCCGTAAAGCAAAACAGTTAGTACAAATCTACATGACAAGCCGTAAAAAAACATTAAATGCCCTCTTACAATCTAAAAAAGGGTAAACATGGGGTTATCATACACTTGAATAAATAATAACAAGACCATAAACAATATTATTCGTGCCTTCGCCCTGGGTTACTCTTGGTAAACCAGTGTCATCTACGTGCATGTTAATTACTGTGGCGATTGCGTAGTAAAAACTACGTCTAACGTCGCATGAGGCTCACGCTCCACCAGCTACTGACTAAATGTTGAGCAAGCACACCGTCGATAATAATTAGTGTCATCTGTCCTAGATTACTTCCACAAAAGAAGTGTGTGCACAAAGCAAGTGTCAGCCAGCAGGTCCACAATGCAAGAAAATCAAGGTTAAATGCTATAAATAGTTAATTATCATCAGTTTATAATAATGACGTTTTTGATTATTATAATCGTTGGTTTATGGCGAATAGGCTGACAATCCTGAATACCTTGGGCTCAGCAGTAGCAGTCTCGTGCGAGATCAATCTCTGATATAAACACCGTCAACGAGCTCTCCCGCTCGGACATAATAATAATACAGGTTATTAGTGGCTCTCGGCTCACTTAATTTACCTCCGGGTAAGGCCTGGCATGAACATCAGTTACCTCCCTACAATAACACAGTCAACAGAATCGAAGTCTGGACACACATAAATATAGCCTCTATACAGGTGCCTCATCTAGCCTCTTAATTTCAACAAATAAACCTTAACAGAACGTGTAATCATTCTCAGATGGAGAAGAAAGATAGTCGCTTCAATAGCGTTGCAAACTTAAGGCTCTTCCCATTCATCTCAAAGTAGCAAAACATCTGATTATTACAAAATGTTGGCCTGGACATTGACCTACATATGAGACACATCATTTAAATGTTAGTAATGCTATAAGCATTGTCAAAGAGTCTGAAAAAGTATGTCTCACTGAGTGAGTGGTGCTATAGTACATTGCATGCTGGGAAATGTTACCACCTGTCCATAATTCGAGCTAGCCTCGCTACTCACAATCATCCACAGGGACAGTTTAGAAAATGAACAACACTGAAAGCAGGCAGCTTTCTCGCAGAAAGTCCTATCAGAAAACTGGCCTTGTTATCATGTCACAGATATAATACAAAATCACATAAGCATTAGGCTTAAAATCACGCCTCAAAACTATGCACAAAGACATGGCGTGTTTGTAAACGTCAAAGAAATGAAAAATACAGATATTCCACTTAGTCGGAACCTCTTTGAAATGTGCAGATATGTCAGTTCATAACTGTTCTGTCTAATCATAACCAAAATAATAACTGTGTCGAAACACTTGACACGAAATAAACATCGTAAAGGCGCAAATCTTACAATTGCTAAGTTTGCCAATGATACGGCATTCATTGCAGGGTTCGAAGCTAGATTGCATACAAAATGTAACACCCTGAATGTGTTCATAACTTGAACTGGATGGCTTCATAGCACATCAAAATGAAAATGACATTGAATTACAAAACTGATAGCTTCAGTCGGCTATCTAATGATACGGACTGTTCTGACTAATCAGTGGCGTGACAACATTTACTAGAAAGGGGTGTTATAAAAATAACACTGGCCATGACGTCTGATCGTCATCCCAAATAACTGTACACAAAATCACCCACCTAGGGTTGAACAAAACGTAGTAACAAAGACTACAGTCACGCTTAGCCGGGGTAGAAATAACATCTTAGTGATGTCCATCAGAATGCACCGTGATCGAAAAGAAATTCAATCACAACGGGTGACTAACAAATCACTGAAAGTGAACTACAAGGATTAATTCTAACAGTACAAAACCTACCTATGGCTTGTCAAGAAGTTCGGCTGATTCTACAATAAAGTACAATATACTACACTAAGCTACACCACAAAAGAACCTCACAAGGAATGAATTATTCGGACTCACAAGAAATGATGTCTACATCTCAGTCGTTCCATTGACCTGAGGGATACAATAAGGCTTTGGTCTCCGGACAAGGGTTGTCCAATCTGGGCCTCCACATAGGCTCTATCCTTCACCACGGCCCTTATTCGTCCTCGTCGTTGTCGTGATAATATGACCATATCCTCCCCAAAGTCGTCATTTTCCTTGGCTTAGCTGATGCTAAAGTCATGGTTCTCCCGTCATCGGCTGCAGTTCTCCAGTCCTCTCCTTCAAATGATGAAGCTTAACAGCTCATCTCCACATGTGATGCGTAACAAAGATCGTCGCACACGTGGTTATCAAGAAGTGACATTTTGAAGTACGAATTTACCACTTGAAAACACGAAAAATGAGCGTAGCACAGTTGCACTGAAGCTAGCTATAATGTGGTACTAAATTCACTGCTGCTACACGGCGCAGATGGTTTATAAATTGGCCATGCACTATTATCTGCTTCACTAACACAGATTTTACTTGCCCACAAATCACGTGGCATCGACGTTGTGTTTCACAGAAAAGAATCGCACTCGCGATTAAAGAAATATTTGTAGTTATGAGTGTTGAAATGATTCACTCGGTTAATAATTTCACAGTGAATGATATATTTTATCGCCACTTGACGATGTCGAAATACGATGTCCAAACACGTGGTTGAAAATGTGGTGTTCCACAATTATAATCACTTTTCCAAAAATTCACAGTATTCGTTGCACAAGCCTTCTCCGGCTGTAATATTCACAAATATTATGTACTGTTTGTAGTTAAATAATGTGTGATGCACTAAGATTGCTTTACTCGCCTCCAGGCGGACTATTACATCGTCTTTTAGACGGACCTGACAAGAACAACATCCAACTTGGATGGTAAACCAAACACATGTGATAAGAGCTCAGTCCTGCGCTGCGTGAACTTGTGAATACACTAGTCGTGCAGCGACTGTCTGGTTCCGGTTCGCGTATCTGCGATGTTAATACCTTACCAAAAGCAGAAATTACATTCTAAAGAATGTTTCGGTGATACAGAATTACAACATGAGAATATCTGAGCTTCGTAGAAAATAGAAGTGTCATAATTTAGCCTCAGATTAGTTAATAATGGTTTTCTCCATAGTCAAAAGATCAACCATTTATAACTCCAAAGAATGTTAGCATGTGGCGACAGCATGGTCGGTCAGTGGGTACGTTCTAAAGTGATGCATCAAAAATGCGTTGCGATGAAATTATCACAAGAACCAGTGCTTAGCGGGTTCATCTGCCTCTCCGTCGTTTCAAATAAAAATGAAGGAATGCATTTTTATTTGTCTCCAATTCAAGCTCAAGCTTGGTGATATTTTTTTGATTAGCTGCGTTGAAGGTTCCAATGCGCTCTCCAGTTTGAAGATCTTCAATCACATAACTTCCATTGTTCAGGGGTTCGTGAACACGATTAGGTCCATAATATAACGATAGGAATTTCCCGTATACTCGGTCTATAGGATTTGATATTCCGGGTCTTCTTATAAGAACAAGGTCCCCAGCGACCAATGGTTCTCTGAATCTCTGGCGTCTCGTTCTTCTCAAACGTTTCGCAGCTTGTCTGTCTAAAGTGTCTCTCGCAGCTTGAAGTCTGCTTGCGCGTGAGGGTTGTAAACACGGTGGTGTTACAAACACCTGGTTCCATATTCTCATTGGCGTCTGGTCCAAATGCAAGACCATGGGTATTTGACCAGTACTTTCATGGACAGTTGAATTTATACAGTTCGCCATTATCACAAGGACTTCAGTCCAACGCCAGTGTTCCTCCTGACAGTATAAACGACAAAATTTTGCAATAGTTGACATAACGCATTCCGCCGTATTGCTCTCAGGGTGGCGAATTGATGATAGTAGGTGTCCTATTTCCAAATCGATCATAGCGTTAGCAAATTCAGCAGAGGTAAACTGTGATCCGTGATCAGTCAACAGGAATTGTGGCTTTCCTGCCTCTGGTATCACTCGTCGTCTTATCCTTTGTTTAATTTGGTGTGCAGTGGCTTTCTGTACAGGGTGGAGCATCGTGTATTTGGTAAACTCGTCAATCGTTACAACGATGAAGCGGTTCCCTCGGCGAGCCTTTGGGATCGGTCCATAAAGATCCTGCGCGTAAAGTTCCCTCGGTTGAGTTGGGAGTATGGGTCGAGGTGGTTCTTTCAACAAGTGTGACGTGTACTTGTTACGCTGGCATGCGTCGCAAGCACGTAAGCACTGTCTAAAAGAGGTTCCTAACCCTTTCCAAGTGAAGGACTCTTTAATCTTCGCAATGGTCTTATCAGTCCCTCCGTGTCCAATAGATAGATGTACCAAAAGAATAACAGTTTTCTGGTATCTTCGTGGAATTTCTGCAGACAATTGAGTGTGGTCCTCATCGAGAAATTTATAAAAAACACGATGGTAGACCAAATAATCATCGGCGATAGCAGCTGTCTGAGCATAATTGACATCCTGGGCGTCCATTCGGTTTTCCAAAAAACGAATGATATTCCTCAGTTCCTCCTCACGTCGTTGTCCTTCAGGTAAATGACGAAGTCGGAGAAGGTGTTCTTCGCATTCTCCCTCGACGTCAATGGCATTCACAGTGGCTTCAGGATTCCGGCTGAGAATGTCGGCCAACACATTGTATCTGCTAGGACGGTAAACAATCTCTAGATCAAACTGTTGAAGAAACAGTGTCCAACGTGTAATCCTGTCGCTTGCCAGTCTTGTTCGTAATATGAAAGTCAGCGCATGATGGTCGGTCCTCACTATGATCTTCTGGCCTAACAGAAGTTTCTGCCAGTACTCCAATGCATAGACAATTGCAAGTGCCTCGATCTCCGTGGTAAAATAGTGAGTTTCATGGGCTCTCAAACGTCTGCTTAAGAAAGCGATGTAGTGACGTTTCTTCTCATCGTCTTCCTGCAATAAGATTGCTCCGATTCCCACGGCAGATGCGTCAGTTTCCAAGATGAAATTCCGGGAGTAGTCTGGATATTCCAACTGGATTGCGTTCACAAGCATCTGTTTAGCCTTCTGAAAAGCTGTCTCACACTTTTCGTCCCATGCCCATCGGCAATTCTTCTTAAGTAGACCTTGAAGTGGTGCGACGGTTTCGGAATACCTCTCACAATGAGCAGCAAAAATTGGAGAATCCCCAAAAACTGCCTCACATATTTGACACGGGTCGGTGTCGGAAATGCTGCAATGGTTCTGATCTTCGCCAGATTCGGCCTATATCCATCTCCGTTAATTATGTGTCCCACGAATTTAACTTCTTTCTGGAAGAATCGACACTTGTTGAACTTCAACTTGAAATTAGCCTGTCGAAGATTATCAAATACAAGGCGAATGGTGGCTAAATGTTCCTCTTCCGTCTCTGAAGCTATTATGATGTCATCCACGTAGCATATGACTTTCCTCTTCACTTCAGGAGTCAACTTCGCATCGAGTGCTCTAATTAATGCAGCTCCTGCATTCTTCAATCCAAAAGGTAGTTTTCGGAAAACATACGTGGTCTGATCAAACAAAAACCCCGTATACTTCTGAGTATGCTCGGACAATCTAATATGATAGTAGGATTGTACCAAGTCTAACGATGAAAATACTCGTTTTCCCTCAAATTTTCGTAGAAGATCTCTGATCTTCGGTGGTCTGTCATGCTCTGGAGCTAAGCGTTCATTCAAAGCCCTGGCATCTAAACAAAGCCTTTGACTGCCATCCACCTTAACTACAGGCGTTATAGGATTCACATATGAAGTCGGTGCTTTCTTGATAATACCGGCTGCTTCCATCTCATGGATCTTCCTAGCAGCTCCCTCTTGGTGTTTCTCCACGATAGGGTAAACCTTCTTCTGAAATGGAGAATCGTCTAGTACAATCAGGTCGTACTCATAATCAAGTATCTCACCAGGCGTGGCATCAAAAATATCCTTAAATTCAGTCAGAAGTGCCTCTAATTTCTTTTGTACGGGTGCTGATAATTGCTCTGCCTCTTCCTCGACGTTTTGTGTCTTACCATTTCGCTTGCCATTCAACTCTTCAACTATGTTGACTTCGGATTCAATTTCCGGATCATCCTCCACTAAATTCATCTGAATGGGCTCGTTCGGCTTAAATTCCACAGTATTACGTCCCATATCAATGATTCCATCGTATTTGCGTATGAAGTCTGCGCCTAAAATGGCGTCATGATGCAGTCCCTTCAAGACTAAAAATTGGTGCAAGTACACGTGCCACTACATTTTTAAAGTGCACAAAATCTGGATTTTGCACGTTACAACACGGTCAGGTATAACTCCTCTGACTCTTACCGCAGAAACTGGCAGCTCTGTCACCTCAGAGTTTGTTTTCAATCGGGCATGGCAATCAGCAGAAATGACACTTATCATAGCCCCTGTATCAATGAGAATGGTCACTGGACATTCGTTCAAAGTAGCCGTTATTTTCGGTAGACGTGTTAATTCGTAGTCGTGGTTCGTCGATCGTCTTTCGTTCAAAAGATCTTCCTGGATTGGTTCCCTGAGTAAGATAATGGCTGTTACTCTGTGAACAATCTGGTCAGAATCTATTTCTTTTTCGGCGTTTTTTTTTTCTCTTGGGAAGTACTGGGCTGGTCATGCTCAATATCTTCCTCTGGAATTTCGCGTGCATCCCTCGGTGTACGGTTCAGATCCACCTCTCCTTGTTGATTGTGGAGTTGTTGGATGTATTCTCGACTCTCCTGTGCACGTCCTCGCCAGTCTCCGATCGACCCTCCACCTAGGATCTCGATCGCGTCGATAGCCTCCACTGTAGCGATAGTCTCGACGAATACTTCCTCTTCCTCGCTGATTCTCTCCTGTCCCACGACGGTCGTTGTCGTGACGACGGTTGTCGCTCATCCCTTGGTTGAAACGTCGGTTCTAATATCACCAATTGTCACCTTGTTGTCTCCCTCTCGCACATGGAGTATTATTCCAGTTACTTTGATTGGGATTGTAACTTCCTCTATTCTCATTCTGAGTCTCAGTTTGCTGTGGCGTCTGACTAACTTTATCCACAGTAGTCAAGTTCACGTGGCGTGTCTCTCCTTTGGTTGGACGGTGGCTTGCAAATTGTTCAGTGTTTGCGTCCAATCGCCTCAGAATTTGGTCACATTGCTGGAAGGTTTTTGCTCCCGCAGCAATTAATACTCGTTGAACATCGGCTGGATATTGCCATATAATAGTGTTCACTAAATCCTGCTCTGATAGTGGGGGTTGAAGACATCTGAGTTTCGACAGCTGGGTTGCAAAGTAATTTGCATAACGTGTAGGCGTATTAGAGCTGTATCGGCGAGTGTACATCTCCGCTCTGATACTCTGCTGTATGTCACTCGACCAATAAGTACGTAACAAAGCTTCTATAAAATCCTGGTATCCAGTAAAAGAGTATTTAAGGGCCCTGAACCAAATGCTAGCTTGAACTTCAAGAAGACGCCCTATGACCCTGAGCTCTCTTTCCGGTGTCACCATAGTGTCACGTAGATAACTCTCTACATTTGCCAAAAATTCGACTGGTGTAATGCCGCTACCAGTACCTGAGAATCGAGCTGGTTGCTCTTCTCTTGAGCGTATGATCATCACATTACCTGGATGGTGCTGAGTTTGTGCTGGTCTAAATGGATTTGCAGTGTAATTCAGCGTTGATTGAGTATTTACGTTGGCGTTATAACCGAAGTATGACTTCGTGAACGGTGATGTTTCATTGTGCTTGGTATCTGCCAATCTGAATGGTTGTGTTTCGGGTGGTGCGCTCGGTTGAATACAGGACGATGTCGATTGTACGAATTGTGGTCCTGGTGTACTCTGCGTTTTAGTTGACAGTGTGGAAGTTCGAGTCTCTCTCGGTTGAGCTTCCAACTTATCTAAACGTCTCTCAATAATTTCGAGGCCTGAAATAGTCTTTGCCTCAATTTTACTTCCAAGATCGTTTAATTGCAATTCGACCCTTTCGATTTTCCCTTTGGGGTTTGTGTCGACCTCTCGAATCGCTGTCCTAAGGTTGTGGCTAAGTTGAAGACGCTCTGTCAGTGCAACTTCTTCTAACCTTTTCTTCATGGATTCTACTTCCGTTTCGAATTTGGATACGTCATCTTTGACCTGGTAAACGTCCTCCTTACCCTCCGTGACGTCCCCTTGAAGTTCCCTTACTTCGTCTCGAACACGAGCTACTTGAGCTTTGACAACATGTTTGTGTTCATTAAAATCTCCTCTTAATAATGAGATTTCAACTCTCGTTTCTTCTCTATGAGTGTGTACGGTTTCACGTAACTCTCCCACTGTGTCCGTTAACTGAGTAACGTTCTTCGTATTCGTCGCTAGTGTTTCTCTGAATTCAACTATGTTGTCAGCGATAGCTTTCACATTAGCGTTTACGGCGTTCTTGACATTGTCGATAAATCCCTCGACGTTTGTGAGTCGATTACCAAACTCTTCTCTAGTGTGATCCAAATCAGCCCTCATATCGATCTGAACTCTATTTATGGTCGCCTTAATCTGAGTGGTGTGTTCGCCTAACCTGGTTTGAACATCTTTCCTCGCTCGGTTTATTTGATCGGTTAAATGATCTATCCTATCATTTGCATTCTGGTGGTGTCGCAAGACATCAACTCTAACTGCGGCTAAACCTGCTGTAAGGTTATTCCTAGCCTCTTCCCTATGAGCATCTATGTCAGCCCTGACCTGAGTTAGATCAGCCCTAACATCATTGATATCAGTCCTAACGTTATTTACATCAATTCTAACATTATTGACAGTCTGAGCATTGGCTTCAAGATCAGCCCTAACATTATTTACAGTTTGGGTGTTGGCTTCAAGATCAGTCCCAACATTATTGATAGTTTGAGTATTCACACCCAAGTCACCCCGGACTTGTTCAACATTTCCACTTACAGTTCCTAAGTCACCTCGGACTTGATCAACATTTCCACTTACAATTCCTAAATCAGTTCTAATCTGTTGGAGGTTGGTGTTAACAACAGCCAACATCTCCCCCATCACACGACGAATCGTCTCCTTATCCATGACACAAGAATATATATTAGAGAACAGAAGGAGCATTCCAGAAAACTTACAGCTATGACTAGTTACTTTTACGGTGTAGAACAGCCTGCTTTCTCTTAAATAAATATTACAAGTACTGCTGGAGTATGCGAACTAAGTGCTTCTACATTTACATTAACAACAACAACAAGCAACGCAAAGTCTTACATTTACTTAGGATGAGGCATCATCAAAGAAAAACCTATCCTCCAATTACTACAAAGCCTCACCCCATGGACTTTAATCACGCACGAATGCCATGTGGTAAATTGATCTGCAGTACGACTTCTTAAGTTCATCCCAGTCCAGTCAATTTACATTAAATCACAATAAAATCCTCATAAAAATAGCATGGAGCAGGTCACCATGTCTACATCGGCACAACCAGTTGGGCGCCAAAGAAACAAGAGAAGTAGTTATGTGCCCGTCAGAGGAGCTATCAGGGTTGCCAACAGCCGAAACGACATCCCTAATACCTCACCTGCCGGACCCATGTGCCATGAGGATCATGCGAATTTCTTATAGGCCATAGCGGCACGAGAATCCATGATCCAGGGGATCCGTGGTAACATGGTTGCTAAAAAGGTCGTAGACAGCCCAAGAAATACACCTTCTAAAGCTAGACTGAGAAATAAACTTCCAGGCTTAAGTAAAACTTGTAAAAATATTTATTCAAAATATTCAGACACCTAGCCTAGTTCGGAGGGTTTCTATCGGCTAATCCGCAAACAAATAAATAAAAATAAAAGATCAGTAACCTACCTGTAAACTACTGTAAACCCTCGCGAAAGATCTATCTGAGAAAGTAAAGCAACAACAGCAACGCTGGGAAAATGGTACGGCAATAATCTTTAAGTCAGGTTACAAAATTAGCTAATAACGGAATTTACATTTAACAGGGTAGCAATAGCAAGTCTAAGTTAGGATGATACCATTTCCTCATTTACATTTATTTTTAAATAATCTAGCTAATTCCTAACCATTAATAAAAAATTTACGGCGATGACGTCCGTAAAGCAAAACAGTTAGTACAAATCTACATGACAAGCCGTAAAAAAAACATTAAATGCCCTCTTACAATCTAAAAAAGGGTAAACATGGGGTTATCATACACTTGAATAAATAATAACAAGACCATAAACAATATTATTCCTGCCTTCGCCCTGGGTTACTCTTGGTAAACCAGTGTCATCTACGTGCATGTTAATTACGGTGGCGATTGCGTAGTAAAAACTACGTCTAACGTCGCATGAGGCTCACGCTCCACCAGCTACTGACTAAATGTTGAGCAAGCACTCCGTCGATAATAATTAGTGTCATCTGTCCCAGATTACTTCCACAAAAGAAGTGTGTGCACAAAGCAAGTGTCAGCCAGCAGGTCCACAATGCAAGAAAATCAAGGTTAAATGCTATAAATAGTTAATTATCATCAGTTTATAATAATGACGTTTTTGATTATTATAATCGTTGGTTTATGGCGAATAGGCTGACAATCCTGAATACCTTGGGCTCAGCAGTAGCAGTCTCGTGCGAGATCAATCTCTGATATAAACACCGTCAACGAGCTCTCCCGCTCGGACATAATAATAATACAGGTTATTAGTGGCTCTCGGCTCACTTAATTTACCTCCGGGTAAGGCCTGGCATGAACATCAGTTACCTCCCTACAATAACACAGTCAACAGAATCGAAGTCTGGACACACATAAATATAGCCTCTATACAGGTGCCTCATCTAGCCTCTTAATTTCAACAAATAAACCTTAACAGAACGTGTAATCATTCTCAGATGGAGAAGAAAGATAGTCGCTTCAATAGCGTTGCAAACTTAAGGCTCTTCCCATTCATCTCAAAGTAGCAAAACATCTGATTATTACAAAATGTTGGCCTGGACATTGACCTACATATGAGACACATCATTTAAATGTTAGTAATGCTATAAGCATTGTCAAAGAGTCTGAAAAAGTATGTCTCACTGAGTGAGTGGTGCTATAGTACATTGCATGCTGGGAAATGTTACCACCTGTCCATAATTCGAGCTAGCCTCGCTACTCACAATCATCTACAGGGACAGTTTAGAAAATGAACAACACTGAAAGCAGGCAGCTTTCTCGCAGAAAGTCCTATCAGAAAACTGGCCTTGTTATCATGTCACAGATATAATACAAAATCACATAAGCATTAGGCTTAAAATCACGCCTCAAAACTATGCACAAAGACATGGCGTGTTTGTAAACGTCAAAGAAATGAAAAATACAGATATTCCACTTAGTCGGAACCTCTTTGAAATGTGCAGATATGTCAGTTCATAACTGTTCTGTCTAATCATAACCAAAATAATAACTGTGTCGAAACACTTGACATGAAATAAACATCGTAAAGGCGCAAATCTTACAATTGCTAAGTTTGCCAATGATACGGCATTCATTGCAGGGTTCGAAGCTAGATTGCATACAAAATGTAACACCCTGAATGTGTTCATAACTTGAACTGGATGGCTTCATAGCACATCAAAATGAAAATGACATTGAATTACAAAACTGATAGCTTCAGTCGGCTATCTAATGATACGGACTGTTCTGACTAATCAGTGGCGTGACAACATTTACTAGAAAGGGGTGTTATAAAAATAACACTGGCCATGACGTCTGATCGTCATCCCAAATAACTGTACACAAAATCACCCACCTAGGGTTGAACAAAACGTAGTAACAAAGACTACAGTCACGCTTAGCCGGGGTAGAAATAACATCTTAGTGATGTCCATCAGAATGCACCGTGATCGAAAAGAAATTCAATCACAACGGGTGACTAACAAATCACTGAAAGTGAACTACAAGGATTAATTCTAACAGTACAAAACCTACCTATGGCTTGTCAAGAAGTTCGGCTGATTCTACAATAAAGTACAATATACTACACTAGGCTACACCACAAAAGAACCTCACAAGGAATGAATTATTCGGACTCACAAGAAATGATGTCTACATCTCAGTCGTTCCATTGACCTGAGGGATACAATAAGGCTTTGGTCTCCGGACAAGGGTTGTCCAATCTGGGCCTCCACATAGGCTCTATCCTTCACCACGGCCCTTATTCGTCCTCGTCGTTGTCGTGATAATATGACCATATCCTCCCCAAAGTCGTCATTTTCCTTGGCTTAGCTGATGCTAAAGTCATGGTTCTCCCGTCATCGGCTGCAGTTCTCCAGTCCTCTCCTTCAAATGATGAAGCTTAACAGCTCATCTCCACATGTGATGCGTAACAAAGATCGTCGCACACGTGGTTATCAAGAAGTGACATTTTGAAGTACGAATTTACCACTTGAAAACACGAAAAATGAGCGTAGCACAGTTGCACTGAAGCTAGCTATAATGTGGTACTAAATTCACTGCTGCTACACGGCGCAGATGGTTTATAAATTGGCCATGCACTATTATCTGCTTCACTAACACAGATTTTACTTGCCCACAAATCACGTGGCATCGACGTTGTGTTTCACAGAAAAGAATCGCACTCGCGATTAAAGAAATATTTGTAGTTATGAGTGTTGAAATGATTCACTCGGTTAATAATTTCACAGTGAATGATATATTTTATCGCCACTTGACGATGTCGAAATACGATGTCCAAACACGTGGTTGAAAATGTGGTGTTCCACAATTATAATCACTTTTCCAAAAATTCACAGTATTCGTTGCACAAGCCTTCTCCGGCTGTAATATTCACAAATATTATGTACTGTTTGTAGTTAAATAATGTGTGATGCACTAAGATTGCTTTACTCGCCTCCAGGCGGACTATTACATCGTCTTTTAGACGGACCTGACAAGAACAACATCCAACTTGGATGGTAAACCAAACACATGTGATAAGAGCTCAGTCCTGCGCTGCGTGAACTTGTGAATACACTAGTCGTGCAGCGACTGTCTGGTTCCGGTTCGCGTATCTGCGATGTTAATACCTTACCAAAAGCAGAAATTACATTCTAAAGAATGTTTCGGTGATACAGAATTACAACATGAGAATATCTGAGCTTCGTAGAAAATAGAAGTGTCATAATTTAGCCTCAGATTAGTTAATAATGGTTTTCTCCATAGTCAAAAGATCAACCATTTATAACTCCAAAGAATGTTAGCATGTGGCGACAGCATGGTCGGTCAGTGGGTACGTTCTAAAGTGATGCATCAAAAATGCGTTGCGATGAAATTATCACAAGAACCAGTGCTTAGCGGGTTCATCTGCCTCTCCGTCGTTTCAAATAAAAATGAAGGAATGCATTTTTATTTGTCTCCAATTCAAGCTCAAGCTTGGTGATATTTTTTTGATTAGCTGCGTTGAAGGTTCCAATGCGCTCTCCAGTTTGAAGATCTTCAATCACATAACTTCCATTGTTCAGGGGTTCGTGAACACGATTAGGTCCATAATATAACGATAGGAATTTCCCGTATACTCGGTCTATAGGATTTGATATTCCGGGTCTTCTTATAAGAACAAGGTCCCCAGCGACCAATGGTTCTCTGAATCTCTGGCGTCTCGTTCTTCTCAAACGTTTCGCAGCTTGTCTGTCTAAAGTGTCTCTCGCAGCTTGAAGTCTGCTTGCGCGTGAGGGTTGTAAACACGGTGGTGTTACAAACACCTGGTTCCATATTCTCATTGGCGTCTGGTCCAAATGCAAGACCATGGGTATTTGACCAGTACTTTCATGGACAGTTGAATTTATACAGTTCGCCATTATCACAAGGACTTCAGTCCAACGCCAGTGTTCCTCCTGACAGTATAAACGACAAAATTTTGCAATAGTTGACATAACGCATTCCGCCGTATTGCTCTCAGGGTGGCGAATTGATGATAGTAGGTGTCCTATTTCCAAATCGATCATAGCGTTAGCAAATTCAGCAGAGGTAAACTGTGATCCGTGATCAGTCAACAGGAATTGTGGCTTTCCTGCCTCTGGTATCACTCGTCGTCTTATCCTTTGTATAATTTGGTGTGCAGTGGCTTTCTGTACATGGTGGAGCATCGTGTATTTGGTAAACTCGTCAATCGTTACAACGATGAAGCGGTTCCCTCGGCGAGCCTTTGGGATCGGTCCATAAAGATCCTGCGCGTAAAGTTCCCTTGGTTGAGTTGGGAGTATGGGTCGAGGTGGTTCTTTCAACAAGTGTGACGTGTACTTGTTACGCTGGCATGCGTCGCAAGCACGTAAGCACTGTCTAAAAGAGGTTCCTAACCCTTTCCAAGTGAAGGACTCTTTAATCGTCGCAATGGTCTTATCAGTCCCTCCGTGTCCAATAGATAGATGTACCAAAAGAATAACAGTTTTCTGGTATCTTCGTGGAATTTCTGCAGACAATTGAGTGTGGTCCTCATCGAGAAATTTATAAAAAACACGATGGTAGACCAAATAATCATCGGCGATAGCAGCTGTCTGAGCATAATTGACATCCTGGGCGTCCATTCGGTTTTCCAAAAAACGAATGATATTCCTCAGTTCCTCCTCACGTCGTTGTCCTTCAGGTAAATGACGAAGTCGGAGAAGGTGTTCTTCGCATTCTCCCTCGACGTCAATGGCATTCACAGTGGCTTCAGGATTCCGGCTGAGAATGTCGGCCAACACATTGTATCTGCTAGGACGGTAAACAATCTCTAGATCAAACTGTTGAAGAAACAGTGTCCAACGTGTAATCCTGTCGCTTGCCAGTCTTGTTCGTAATATGAAAGTCAGCGCATGATGGTCGGTCCTCACTATGATCTTCTGGCCTAACAGAAGTTTCTGCCAGTACTCCAATGCATAGACAATTGCAAGTGCCTCGATCTCCGTGGTAAAATAGTGAGTTTCATGGGCTCTCAAACGTCTGCTTAAGAAAGCGATGTAGTGACGTTTCTTCTCATCGTCTTCCTGCAATAAGATTGCTCCGATTCCCACGGCAGATGCGTCAGTTTCCAAGATGAAATTCCGGGAGTAGTCTGGATATTCCAACTGGATTGCGTTCACAAGCATCTGTTTAGCCTTCTGAAAAGCTGTCTCACACTTTTCGTCCCATGCCCATCGGCAATTCTTCTTAAGTAGACCTTGAAGTGGTGCGACGGTTTCGGAATACCTCTCACAATGAGCAGCAAAAATTGGAGAATCCCCAAAAACTGCCTCACATATTTGACACGGGTCGGTGTCGGAAATGCTGCAATGGTTCTGATCTTCGCCAGATTCGGCCTATATCCATCTCCGTTAATTATGTGTCCCACGAATTTAACTTCTTTCTGGAAGAATCGACACTTGTTGAACCTCAACTTGAAATTAGCCTGTCGAAGATTATCAAATACAAGGCGAATGGTGGCTAAATGTTCCTCTTCCGTCTCTGAAGCTATTATGATGTCATCCACGTAGCATATGACTTTCCTCTTCACTTCAGGAGTCAACTTCGCATCGAGTGCTCTAATTAATGCAGCTCCTGCATTCTTCAATCCAAAAGGTAGTTTTCGGAAAACATACGTGGTCTGATCAAACAAAAACCCCGTATACTTCTGAGTATGCTCGGACAATCTAATATGATAGTAGGATTGTACCAAGTCTAACGATGAAAATACTCGTTTTCCCTCAAATTTTCGTAGAAGATCTCTGATCTTCGGTGGTCTGTCATGCTCTGGAGCTAAGCGTTCATTCAAAGCCCTGGCATCTAAACAAAGCCTTTGACTGCCATCCACCTTAACTACAGGCGTTATAGGATTCACATATGAAGTCGGTGCTTTCTTGATAATACCGGCTGCTTCCATCTCATGGATCTTCCTAGCAGCTCCCTCTTGGTGTTTCTCCACGATAGGGTAAACCTTCTTCTGAAATGGAGAATCGTCTAGTACAATCAGGTCGTACTCATAATCAAGTATCTCACCAGGCGTGGCATCAAAAATATCCTTAAATTCAGTCAGAAGTGCCTCTAATTTCTTTTGTACGGGTGCTGATAATTGCTCTGCCTCTTCCTCGACGTTTTGTGTCTTACCATTTCGCTTGCCATTCAACTCTTCAACTATGTTGACTTCGGATTCAATTTCCGGATCATCCTCCACTAAATTCATCTGAATGGGCTCGTTCGGCTTAAATTCCACAGTATTACGTCCCATATCAATGATTCCATCGTATTTGCGTATGAAGTCTGCGCCTAAAATGGCGTCATGATGCAGTCCCTTCAAGACTAAAAATTGGTGCAAGTACACGTGCCACTAAATTTTTAAAGTGCACAAAATCTGGATTTTGCACGTTACAACACGGTCAGGTATAACTCCTCTGACTCTTACCGCAGAAACTGGCAGATCTGTCACCTCAGAGTTTGTTTTCAATCGGGCATGGCAATCAGCAGAAATGACACTTATCATAGTCCCTGTATCAATGAGAATGGTCACTGGACATTCGTTCAAAGTAGCCGTTATTTTCGGTAGACGTGTTAATTCGTAGTCGTGGTTCGTCGATCGTCTTTCGTTCAAAAGATCTTCCTGGATTGGTTCCCTGAGTAAGATAATGGCTGTTACTCTGTGAACAATCTGGTCAGAATCTATTTCTTTTTCGGCGTTTTTTTTTTTCTCTTGGGAAGTACTGGGCTGGTCATGCTCAATATCTTCCTCTGGAATTTCGCGTGCATCCCTCGGTGTACGGTTCAGATCCACCTCTCCTTGTTGATTGTGGAGTTGTTGGATGTATTCTCGACTCTCCTGTGCACGTCCTCGCCAGTCTCCGATCGACCCTCCACCTAGGATCTCGATCGCGTCGATAGCCTCCACTGTAGCGATAGTCTCGACGAATACTTCCTCTTCCTCGCTGATTCTCTCCTGTCCCACGACGGTCGTTGTCGTGACGACGGTTGTCGCTCATCCCTTGGTTGAAACGTCGGTTCTAATATCACCAATTGTCACCTTGTTGTCTCCCTCTCGCACATGGAGTATTATTCCAGTTACTTTGATTGGGATTGTAACTTCCTCTATTCTCATTCTGAGTCTCAGTTTGCTGTGGCGTCTGACTAACTTTATCCACAGTAGTCAAGTTCACGTGGCGTGTCTCTCCTTTGGTTGGACGGTGGCTTGCAAATTGTTCAGTATTTGCGTCCAATCGCCTCAGAATTTGGTCACATTGCTGGAAGGTTTTTGCTCCCGCAGCAATTAATACTCGTTGAACATCGGCTGGATATTGCCATATAATAGTGTTCACTAAATCCTGCTCTGATAGTGGGGGTTGAAGACATCTGAGTTTCGACAGCTGGGTTGCAAAGTAATCTGCATAACGTGTAGGCGTATTAGAGCTGTATCGGCGAGTGTACATCTCCGCTCTGATACTCTGCTGTATGTCACTCGACCAATAAGTACGTAACAAAGCTTCTATAAAATCCTGGTATCCAGTAAAAGAGTATTTAAGGGCCCTGAACCAAATGCTAGCTTGAACTTCAAGAAGACGCCCTATGACCCTGAGCTCTCTTTCCGGTGTCACCATAGTGTCACGTAGATAACTCTCTACATTTGCCAAAAATTCGACTGGTGTAATGCCGCTACCAGTACCTGAGAATCGAGCTGGTTGCTCTTCTCTTGAGCGTATGATCATCACATTACCTGGATGGTGCTGAGTTTGTGCTGGTCTAAATGGATTTGCAGTGTAATTCAGCGTTGATTGAGTATTTACGTTGGCGTTATCACCGAAGTATGACTTCGTGAACGGTGATGTTTCATTGTGCATGGTATCTGCCAATCTGAATGGTTGTGTTTCGGGTGGTGCGCTCGGTTGAATACAGGACGATGTCGATTGTACGAATTGTGGTCCTGGTGTACTCTGCGTTTTAGTTGACAGTGTGGAAGTTCGAGTCTCTCTCGGTTGAGCTTCCAACTTATCTAAACGTCTCTCAATAATTTCGAGGCCTGAAATAGTCTTTGCCTCAATTTTACTTCCAAGATCGTTTAATTGCAATTCGACCCTTTCGATTTTCCCTTTGGGGTTTGTGTCGACCTCTCGAATCGCTGTCCTAAGGTTGTGGCTAAGTTGAAGACGCTCTGTCAGTGCAACTTCTTCTAACCTTTTCTTCATGGATTCTACTTCCGTTTCGAATTTGGATACGTCATCTTTGACCTGGTAAACGTCCTCCTTACCCTCCGTGACGTCCCCTTGAAGTTCCCTTACTTCGTCTCGAACACGAGCTACTTGAGCTTTGACAACATGTTTGTGTTCATTAAAATCTCCTCTTAATAATGAGATTTCAACTCTCGTTTCTTCTCTATGAGTGTGTACGGTTTCACGTAACTCTCCCACTGTGTCCGTTAACTGAGTAACGTTCTTCGTATTCGTCGCTAGTGTTTCTCTGAATTCAACTATGTCGTCAGCGATAGCTTTCACATTAGCGTTTACGGCGTTCTTGACATTGTCGATAAATCCCTCGACGTTTGTGAGTCGATTACCAAACTCTTCTCTAGTGTGATCCAAATCAGCCCTCATATCGATCTGAACTCTATTTATGGTCGCCTTAATCTGAGTGGTGTGTTCGCCTAACCTGGTTTGAACATCTTTCCTCGCTCGGTTTATTTGATCGGTTAAATGATCTATCCTATCATTTGCATTCTGGTGGTGTCGCAAGACATCAACTCTAACTGCGGCTAAACCTGCTGTAAGGTTATTCCTAGCCTCTTCCCTATGAGCATCTATGTCAGCCCTGACCTGAGTTAGATCAGCCCTAACATCATTGATATCAGTCCTAACGTTATTTACATCAATTCTAACATTATTGACAGTCTGAGCATTGGCTTCAAGATCAGCCCTAACATTATTTACAGTTTGGGTGTTGGCTTCAAGATCAGTCCCAACATTATTGATAGTTTGAGTATTCACACCCAAGTCACCCCGGACTTGTTCAACATTTCCACTTACAGTTCCTAAGTCACCTCGGACTTGATCAACATTTCCACTTACAATTCCTAAATCAGTTCTAATCTGTTGGAGGTTGGTGTTAACAACAGCCAACATCTCCCCCATCACACGACGAATCGTCTCCTCATCCATGACACAAGAATATATATTAGAGAACAGAAGGAGCATTCCAGAAAACTTACAGCTATGACTAGTTACTTTTACGGTGTAGAACAGCCTGCTTTCTCTTAAATAAATATTACAAGTACTGCTGGAGTATGCGAACTAAGTGCTTCTACATTTACATTAACAACAACAACAAGCAACGCAAAGTCTTACATTTACTTAGGATGAGGCATCATCAAAGAAAAACCTATCCTCCAATTACTACAAAGCCTCACCCCATGGACTTTAATCACGCACGAATGCCATGTGGTAAATTGATCTGCAGTACGACTTCTTAAGTTCATCCCAGTCCAGTCAATTTACATTAAATCACAATAAAATCCTCATAAAAATAGCATGGAGCAGGTCACCATGTCTACATCGGCACAACCAGTTGGGCGCCAAAGAAACAAGAGAAGTAGTTATGTGCCCGTCAGAGGAGCTATCAGGGTTGCCAACAGCCGAAACGACATCCCTAATACCTCACCTGCCGGACCCATGTGCCATGAGGATCATGCGAATTTCTTATAGGCCATAGCGGCACGAGAATCCATGATCCAGGGGATCCGTGGTAACATGGTTGCTAAAAAGGTCGTAGACAGCCCAAGAAATACACCTTCTAAAGCTAGACTGAGAAATAAACTTCCAGGCTTAAGTAAAACTTGTAAAAATATTTATTCAAAATATTCAGACACCTAGCCTAGTTCGGAGGGTTTCTATCGGCTAATCCGCAAACAAATAAATAAAAATAAAAGATCAGTAACCTACCTGTAAACTACTGTAAACCCTCGCGAAAGATCTATCTGAGAAAGTAAAGCAACAACAGCAACGCTGGGAAAATGGTACGGCAATAATCTTTAAGTCAGGTTACAAAATTAGCTAATAACGGAATTTACATTTAACAGGGTAGCAATAGCAAGTCTAAGTTAGGATGATACCATTTCCTCATTTACATTTATTTTTAAATAATCTAGCTAATTCCTAACCATTAATAAAAAATTTACGGCGATGACGTCCGTAAAGCAAAACAGTTAGTACAAATCTACATGACAAGCCGTAAAAAAAACATTAAATGCCCTCTTACAATCTAAAAAAGGGTAAACATGGGGTTATCATACACTTGAATAAATAATAACAAGACCATAAACAATATTATTCCTGCCTTCGCCCTGGGTTACTCTTGGTAAACCAGTGTCATCTACGTGCATGTTAATTACGGTGGCGATTGCGTAGTAAAAACTACGTCTAACATCGCATGAGGCTCACGCTCCACCAGCTACTGACTAAAGGTTGAGCAAGCACTCCGTCGATAATAATTAGTGTCATCTGTCCTAGATTACTTCCACAAAAGAAGTGTGTGCACAAAGCAAGTGTCAGCCAGCAGGTCCACAATGCAAGAAAATCAAGGTTAAATGCTATAAATAGTTAATTATCATCAGTTTATAATAATGACGTTTTTGATTATTATAATCGTTGGTTTATGGCGAATAGGCTGACAATCCTGAATACCATGGGCTCAGCAGTAGCAGTCTCGTGCGAGATCAATCTCTGCTATAAAACACCGTCAACGAGCTCTCCCGCTCGGACATAACAATAATACAGGTTATTAGTGGCTCTCGGCTCACTTAATTTACCTCCGGGTAAGGCCTGGCATGAACATCAGTTACCTCCCTACAATAACACAGTCAACAGAATCGAAGTCTGGACACACATAAATATAGCCTCTATACAGGTGCCTCATCTAGCCTCTTAATTTCAACAAATAAACCTTAACAGAACGTGTAATCATTCTCAGATGGAGAAGAAAGATAGTCGCTTCAATAGTGTTGCAAACATAAGGCTCTTGCCATTCATCTCAAAGTAGCAAAACATCTGATTATTACAAAATGTTGGCCTGGACATTGACCTACATATGAGACACATCATTTAAATGTTAGTAATGCTATAAGCATTGTCAAAGAGTCTGAAAAAGTATGTCTCACTGAGTGAGTGGTGCTATAGTACATTGCATGCTGGGAACTGTTACCACCTGTCCATAATTCGAGCTAGCCTCGCTACTCACAATCATCCACACGGACAGTTTAGAAAATGAACAACACTGAAAGCAGGCAGCTTTCTCACAGAAAGTCCTATCAGAAAACTGGCCTTGTTATCATGTCCCAGGTATAATACAAAATCACATAAGCATTAGGCTTAAAATCACGCCTCAAAACTATGCACAAAGACATGGCGTGTTTGTAAACGTCAAAGAAATGAAAAATACAGATATTCCACTTAGTCGGAACCTCTTTGAAATGTGCAGATATGTCAGTTCATAACTGTTCTGTCTAATCATAACCAAAATAATAACTGTGTCGAAACACTTGACACGAAATAAACATCGTAAAGGCGCAAATCTTACAATTGCTAAGTTTGCCAATGATACGGCATTCATTGCAGGGTTCGAAGCTAGATTGCATACAAAATGTAACACCCTGAATGTGTTCATAACTTGAACTGGATGGCTTCATAGCACATCAAAATGAAAATGACATTGAATTACAAAACTGATAGCTTCAGTCGGCTATCTAATGATACGGACTGTTCTGACTAATCAGTGGCGTGACAACATTTACTAGAAAGGGGTGTTATAAAAATAACACTGGCCATGACGTCTGATCGTCATCCCAAATAACTGTACACAAAATCACCCACCTAGGGTTGAACAAAACGTAGTAATAAAGACTACAGTCACGCTTAGCCGGGGTAGAAATAACATCTTAGTGATGTCCATCAGAATGCACCGTGATCGAAAAGAAATTCAATCACAACGGGTGACTAACAAATCACTGAAAGTGAACTACAAGGATTAATTCTAACAGTACAAAACCTACCTATGGCTTGTCAAGAAGTTCGGCTGATTCTACAATAAAGTACAATATACTACACTAAGCTACACCACAAATTAACCTCACAAGGAATGAATTATTCGGACTCACAAGAAAGGATGTCTACATCTCAGTCGTTCCAATGACCTGAGGGATACAATAAGGCTTTGGTCTCCGGACAAGGGTTGTCCAATCTGGGCCTCCACATAGGCTCTATCCATCACCACGGCCCTTATTCGTCCTCGTCGTTGTCGTGATAATATGACCATATCCTCCCCAGAGTCGTCATTTTCCTTGGCTTAGCTGATGCTAAAGTCATGGTTCTCCCGTCATCGGCTGCAGTTCTCCAGTCCTCTCCTTCAAATGATGAAGCTTAACAGCTCATCTCCACATGTGATGCGTAACAAAGATCGTCGCACACGTGGTTATCAAGAAGTGACATTTTGAAGTACGAATTTACCACTTGAAAACACGAAAAATGAGCGTAGCACAGTTGCACTGAAGCTAGCTATAATGTGGTACTAAATTCACTGCTGCTACACGGCGCAGATGGTTTATAAATTGGCCATGCACTATTATTTGCTTCACTAACACAGATTTTACTTGCCCACAAATCACGTGGCATCGACGTTGTGTTTCACAGAAAAGAATCGCACTTGCGATTAAAGAAATATTTGTAGTTATGAGTGTTGAAATGATTCACTCGGTTAACAATTTCACAGTGATTGATATATTTTATCGCCACTTGACGATGTCGAAATACGATGTCCAAACACGTGGTTGAAAATGTGGTGTTCCACAATTATAATCACTTTTCCAAAAATTCACAGTATTCGTAGCACAAGCCTTCACTAATATTATGTACTGTTTGTAGTTAAATAATGTGTGATGCACTAAGATTGCTTTACTCGCCTCCAGGCGGACTATTACATCGTCTTTTAGACGGACCTGACAAGAACAACATCCAACTTGGATGGTAAACCAAACACATGTGATAAGAGCTCAGTCCTGCGCTGCGTGAACTTGTGAATACACTAGTCGTGCAGCGACTGTCTGGTACCGGTTCGCTTATCTGCGATGTTAAACCTTACCAAAAGCAGAAATAACATTCTAAAGAATGTTTCATTGATACAGAATTACAACATGAGAATATCTGAGCTTCGTAGAAAATAGAAGTGTCATAATTTAGCCTCAGATTATTTAATAATGGTTTTCTCCATAGTCAAAAGATCAACCATTTATAACTCCAAAGAATGTTAGCATGTAGCGACAGCATGGTCGGTCAGTGGGTACGTTCTAAAGTGATGCATCAAAAATGCGTTGTGATGAAAAATATCACACGAACCAGTGCTTAGCGGGTTCAGTATGTAGGCTATTGTTAGGGAAATTTCAGACTGATGAATTAGAAGCAAGATTTGGGCAGTACAGGCAAATGAGTGGTGCCTGCTACCATATTTCAGTGAAGCAAGTCCTTGTGTCAGAACGAAAATTAAAAGCCCTGACGGTAATAAATGCATACTCTGCTAAACACGCAGATACCCCTATTAGTGATATTTCATTAAGTAAGTATGTGGATTGAAAGAGCTCAGATTGTAGAAGCTTCAAGATTACAGAAATTTCACATTTTGAAAGTGTGGAGGTTGAGATTAAAGATGTTATTGTATCTGAGAATATTTTGTTAGGTCTAGTTTATATTGGCGGATATATTTGTAGAATAATAATGAAAAACTCTCCTTTTAGAAGTTGTCAAGATGTTTTATTGTTAAATAATGATAATGTAACGTCAGATGTGTTAAAGCCAGAAGAAAATTATTATTTCAATGTAATCGACAGGGGAGCTTTGAAATATCCATCAGATTTTATTGTTGACATTTTGATCACACAATTTAAATTATTTAATATACTTATAAGTGATAAGTATGAATCGATGGTATTATAATGCGACTCTCAAAGAAATATTCTGATTTTGATTGGCAACAATGATCTGGACAATGGAAACCTTGTGTTTGAAACATGCAACGATTGTGGAAGTAGTTTTAAAAAATTTGTTGACAAATATATAGGCATCTTTTGTAATATATTATTGAATAACTATAGAAAAGTTATCGAAGACAAACTCATGGCTAAGAAGAAGAAATCCTCAAGTAAGAACACCCAGAAATCGCCAAAGAAAAGAAAAATTGATAAATCAAAACTTTAGGAATTTTTAGATAAGTTTTAAGCAGAAGCCTAATATTTAAGTTAGATTCCAGCCTATTACTGTGAATTCCTATCATGTATTTGCCTAGAAACATTAAAACTAATTTTATAGTTTTCTTTTACATGAAACTGTGTTCCGTTACAAATGACAGTTGACAGCTTAAATTTACGTAAAGAAATTTCTCTTGAGGTAATATTGGTACATAAACAGCCCTGCCACTTTTCTCCCCGCATAATACTCGTGTAGTACACAAGTCTAAATACAACTACAATTGAAGGCTTGTTCAAATACATCGATAACGTTCAATAAATGAACAATACCATGGTGACAGCGAGAGCGGGCCTTACAATGCCATGCTGAACGTGGGCCACTTCTGTGACGTCACGGCCGGAGCCTTGTGGTCTATCTAGTGCGGCCTTGGCTCGAGCAACGTGGAACTGCGCTGACTGGGGAGTCTAGTCTTTCCAACGGTGCCCCGACGACAACCGCAGACGTGTTTGGAGATGTTCTGGCCAGCGTGGGTATTCTGCTTTGACTATCGCACGCCACACAGCCCCACAACAGAGGGTGACGGTCTGGAGTGCCATCTCCATTGATAGCCGGTCCACTCTGGTAGTCATTCATGGCACACTGACAGCACAGTGGTATGTTGATGACATTCTACGACCGGTTGTGTTACCGTTCCTTCAGCGACATCCAGGCCTTACTTTCCAACAGGATAATGCCACGGCCGCACACGGCAGCTTGGTCGCCTGATCTCTCTTCTATAGAGCACATTTGGGACGTCATGGGAAGGCAATTGCGAACATCCCGGAATGTCGCCGATTTAGCCCAACAGTTGGAGACCATTTGTCACGAAATTCCGCAGGACACCATTCGGGAACTCTATCGGTCCATGCCACGTCGACTGACAGCTTTCATCCAGGCCAGGGCTGGACCAACACCTTATTGACGTCCGCACTTTGTAACGCTCTAATTCTGCAATAAATCATTCGATTGTTGTTCTGCACTTTTGATCGTTTGTTTCTCTATGTCTGTTCCTCACATCCACCGATTTGTATCGCCATCGGACAATTCTTTCTTGGTGCGTCGTTTACTTGATTGTTATACAGTGAATTTACAATATGTTCACTTCTTTAGTTGCGGCATTAGTTGAGATTGTTCTACTCGTTAATATTTGTTAGTTATAGTCTAGTCTATGTGATGTTTAGTTAAAATACTGGGATTGGTGATTGACCTCCAAACCTGCTTGTTTACAGTGAATATGTGATTGTAATTAAATGGTCAATTCTGGTTGTATTGCACAGTCTACTAATCTGATTGAGTCTTGCGTGTCCTGGTGAGAGCAGTTGCAGAAACATCGAAATGGAGGTAAGACTCTCTAGATTGCTGCAGGTTAATTGTCAGAGTATAGGCAGTAAAAATAATAGAATTTTGGAATCTAGTAGATATTATATTCACCGGACGATGTCATAGCTACTGAATCATAGTTAAATGAGGATGTAAATAGTAATTAAATAATTCAGGGTACCTACGAAATGTACAAAAGAGACCTAGGTAAAAGAGGTGGTGGTTTATTTATTTGTGTTCGTAAGGACATCGTAAGTTGCTTAAAATGGGCCAATGTGGATCATGAGCTGTTATGTGTAGAAATATTGGATGAAGCAAAGTTAAACCCTCTTCAGGTGATAGGGGTGTAATCGAGCACCAAAATACAACTTATCGCTACTGGGTATTCTTTATGACATCACCTGTACGGGTAAAACTATGGAAAATAATGTTATAATTGCCGGGGATTTAAATCTTCCAAGTGTGAACTGGTCCGGTGATTCAACTAGCGGTAGCCAAGCCCAACTTGCAGAAAACAAGCTAGTTAGGGAGTTTTTTCCCCATGTGGTTGATTTCCCCACGAGAGGGAATGATACTTTAGATGTTTATTTAGTACGACCTGCACTGTATATTAGTTTTATGAAAGTTCCTGCAATTAGTGTCCACTCCGGTGTTGAACTAAATATTAGACACAGTGACACTCCAATACTTGACTCCTTCGAAGCAGTTAAAATATTTCAGTACAGCAGAGCAGATCAGAGCAAATTTCAGGATTACATGAATGAGTCATTTGTAACATGGGCGTTGGAGGGGTGTCATATAAATACAGTATATTGTGGGAAACTTTTCTAAATATCGTAGATCGTGCAATTCAGAAATTCGTACCGTTTAAATTACTGAAGCAAAACCCGGATCCGGAATATTACACAAGGGAAACCAGGGGACTCCGAAGTAAATTAAGGATGATGATGATGATAATTGTTGCTTTAAGGGCCTAACATCTAGGTTATCGGCCCAGGAAATTAAGGAAAGCTTATATCAAACGACACGATAGTTACGAGCATATGCTAAAGTTTAAATTATTAACGAAAGAGCTTAGTCCTCAAAAAGAAGGCTGCTCACAATAATTAAATGCAAAATTTAAATGGGGGAGGGGGTGATGGGTGGATTTTTTTTAAAGTTACGTTAGACGGCGGAAGGGAAATTCCAATGATTTGTCTAAGATAATGTCCAGAGATGGTGAAATAATTACTGAGAACCAGGCAATTGCCAATGAATTAAATACATGGTATGGTAGTGTGTTTAATGAATTTAATCGCTGTGCGTTGGACCTTAACTATAATTCTGATAGCCCACTTTCCGAATAAACCAATCGTTGATTCTAGCAAGAATAAAAAAGCTACGTAGAAATATATAGAAAAGCCCAGACAATATTTGTGGAGATGTGCTAAAACTGGGAGGTACAGCCATTGGGGGATACTTGGTGGTGCTGTTTAATGTATTAATTAATAACACACAAATACCAGAAGACTGGAATAGGGCTACAATAGTTCCAATATTCAAGGGAGGGAAGAGATTGCTAATGGGAAACTATAGGCCTGTTAGCCTCACATCCATCATACGTAAACTGATGGAGCACCTTATTTCTGATTACTTAAGGGAACAGTGGGGAAATTTATCATGGCTTAATGGGAGGCAACACGGATTTAGACAAGGGTACTCACGTGAGAGCCAAATTTTATCACTCTTTTAGGATATAAATGACTCGCTTGACAGGGGGGTGCAAGTTGACGCTGTAATTATAGATTTTGCGAAGGCATTAGATGTCATCCCACATGACATACTACTCCGAAAATTGGCAACGAAGATTGATAAAAGAGTAATTTTATGGATTCAAGAGTTCTTGACTGGTCGCTCGCAAACGGTTGAAATAGGTAATGTAATCTCGGAGTAAATTTGATAACGTCCGGGTTGTGTGATTGGGCCCCTGTGATTTCTGGCATTTATTAACGAGCTAACAAAAGGGATTCAAAGTGACTGACGATTGTTTGTGGATGATTGTGTAATATACCGAAAAATTCAAACATCACAAGACAACGAACGCTCAGTTACAAACTGACCTCAACCTGGTTCATAAATGGGCGGTTGACAACAAAATGAAGATAAATACGAGTAAATGTAGTCTCATGAGAATAGGGAGAGGGCGAAAGCATGGTCTTCAATATAATATCGGCTCGGAAATACTTGTAGAAGAAGATTCGTGCAAATACAGTACTTGGGCATCCATGTAAGGAATGATACGAATTGGAATACTCCTGTGGGTTGTGTCGTCTCCAAAGCGTACAAATCACTTCATTTTGTAATACGGGTAAAAGAATTAGGATATTTGACCCTGGTGAGGCCAATCTTGGAATACGGCTCAGTGCTTTGGGACCCATATCAGGTAGGGCTCATCAATGAGCTGGAGATGGTACAAAGGAAGGCTGATAGGTTTGTGCTCAATGATTTTAATCCTAGAAGTAGTGTAACTCGAATGATAGAAACCCTATGATGGGATTCTCTGGAAGATAGAAGGACGAAATCCAGACTATACGCTATGTTTAACACTTACACTAATCGGTCAGCATGGGGTGAACTAAGCAAACGTCTGGGAAATCCCACCAAACTGAGCAGGGCAGATCATCCACATAAAATCAAGGTCCGTCCACAGCGTACAAATTATGGGAAATATTCTTTCATTAACCATGTTATTGTTAATTGGAATTCATTACCTGCCTGAGTCTTAGAGCCTTTCCCCAAACATATTGATGTGTTTAAGAGAAGATTGAAATTTTGTGTAAATACTACGATATAATTAATATAGTTCCTAAATTGCGAAATGTGTATATTGTGTTTGATGTTATTGTTGGTGATTTTCTGTATTTCTGTATTTATACAATTTGCCACCGGGGAATTACCCCCATTTGCAAATATTATGTATAAAAAAATATCTACCCTCAACTGTGTGCCAAGGTCTCTTATATACCTGGGTAATTGCCAGCTCGCATACCTAGGTTTCTGTATTCGTCGTAAAAATGTGACTGTATGTGGCCAAGTCTAGTTTCCCTAATGTGGTGTATGTTATTGTATT
The DNA here is from genome assembly GCA_946902985.2 of Meconema thalassinum. Lineage (NCBI taxonomy): Eukaryota > Metazoa > Arthropoda > Insecta > Orthoptera > Tettigoniidae > Meconema > Meconema thalassinum. The sequence goes on along the minus strand of OX336389.2, from coordinate 612,570,520 downwards.
CAGGATAATCTTCAACTATTAAAGACCTGGTTTCAATTCGCGGCACTCATGAGCTAATAGCCATATAACCAATGCCCGGTCAAATGAGAATGTCCCGGCACCTTTAATACTACTGCTAATACCAGCCTGTTTATTGAAGAAGAATATACATCGTACATCCTGATCCAATAACATGTTTCCCTTAATAATCCCTTATCTAGCTTGGCTACATCGTTATGTTGTGTCTTGTTTCCGATGGGGTGTAATTTCTAGTAGAGTGAAGAGGGGCGAACTCTCCATGAATGTGTGTTCGTTTGAATTATTAGGGTTGTTTATTTTAGCTAAGTGTATCTCGATTCCTTCCTTTATGTCAAGAGCTCTGTATTTCGGTTCGTGATGAATTATTTTTAAGTCGGTTTCAATGTTAGTGAAACTGTGTCCCGCGTCGCACATGTGTTTGCATATGGCTGATTGCGTCCCGTATTTTATCGCATTTCTGTGTTCATTGTATCGTGTATCCATTCTTTTCCCACTCTGTCCGATGTAATTTGCTTGACACTGTGTATCTTGGCATGTAATGGAATATACCCCTGATTTTGAATACGGGTCTTGTTTTATTTAGATTTCTATTGGGCAGATGCTTTCCGGTTGTGTTATTCGTTGTAAATGCTCTTTTTATGCCTTACTTTTTGAACAGGTTGGTGATTTTATTTGTATTCGCGTTCACATGGTTAATACGCGCGAATTGTTTCTCATTATTGTGCGGCTTTTGAGTCGTTTTATTTTTGTGTCTGGCTACAATTTGATCTATTTTGCTGGACGGATTTTTTCCTTTACTATTTATTTGTTTATTCTGATTTCCATATTGTAATTGTCTTTTGACATGGGTATGATTAAATCTCAGTGCACCATTGAATTGAACCCCGCTAATTTTGTGCGAACTGGGGTGATTGGACTGATTGTCATTTGCCAGCGAAGTTTGTGTAGTTTTTGGGAGTATGGAATATAAAAGCTCATCTTAACGTTCGAGAGTTATGTCGAGATAATTAATTTTCCGATCGGTTTCGGATTCCTAAGTGAATTTGATAGAGTGGTGTAGGCTATTAATGGTTTGGAGAATTGTTTCTTTGCTTGTTAATTCAGTGTCGTAAATGCAAATGACATCATCCACGTATCCTTTCCACGTTTCTATTCCCTTCGTCGAGGTCTTTTCTAGGAAAGTATTTTCCAGTGTGTTGATGTCGGCGATTAGCGCGCTTAGTGGTGACCCCATCGCTAGGTCCTATTTTTGTGTATATATATATATATATTGTTATCAAATTGAAGCATGTTTTGGTTGAGTACGACCATCAGTAATCTCACGACCTCTTCGGTTTCTTTTGCCGAGTTGTTGAACTTGTTGTTCTCTATACTAATGATTGCTTCATCAATTCGAATGTTGGTGTACATGTTAGTTATATCGAAGTATTCTAGCCGCAAGCTAGGTTTCATTTGTAACATGTTTAACGCAGTTACTAGTTCCGTTGTGTTCTTTACGGAAAATTTTTTGTCATTGGAAAGGCCGTGTTTTAAAATTGTTAGTAATTCTTTACTGATTTTGTAGTTTGGCGCGTTCCTGCAATTAACTATTGGTCTAATTGGACTCTCCATTTTGTGAATTTTTGGTATTCCCCTCAAGGAAGGTACTTTCGGGTTCACATTTATTAATTTTGATTTTTCGGCTTTGGTCAATATGTATTCTGTTTCTTTTAACGAAATTTTCATTTGTTTTTGGAATTTGTTGGAAGGGTCTTATCCTAGTTCCTTGATTTCATTGTTATTAATATATTCCATTGTTTTATCGATGTATTCTGTTTTGTTCAGAATTACTGTGGTGTTCCCCTTGTCTGCTTTCGTGATGACTAGGGGTTGTTCTTTTATTCCTTGTTTCAATGACTCTACCTCTTTGAGTTGCCTGTTGCCGTGAGTGTTGTTGCTTTGGCTCTCTCGTCTAAGGATTCTTTTGGCCTCGTTGGTGGCTAAATGTTTGGCTATTTCCCTATCTTGTGCTGGAAGCTTGTGACTGGCTATCTCAATGTCTCCGATTATTGTTTAATATTGTGGGTCGTGTGGGTGTTCGTGCAATTGTATTTTAAACCTTTGTCTAACATATTCATTTCTTGTGTGGAAAACGCTACGTTTGTTCTGTCATTTACTCTGCTGTGAAAGTTGAATTCATTGTTATTCGTGAGTTGTTCATTAAGTTCAGTGTTTTATGTTTCCCCTAGTATTCTTAATTTAATTTCTAGCGATTCGTGCTTCCTCGTTGCTCTTGTTTGGACAGTGTCGTGTATATGTTCAGTGAAGCTGCTCCATTGGGAAGCATGCCAGAAATTTAAAAAATGCAGTTGAATGTCGTGCAATTTTTGGTTGATTTTGCGTTTTCTAATGTACGTGAAACATAAAACTCAGCAATTTTTCTTGGTTTGTGCCGTGTCTTGTGTGGGATTTCGCCTACGACATCAAGCTGGCTCATCAGTGGGCTGTTGGTGTCCCCACCTGGACGCCCCCAGGAGTCCGTTTTTATGAAGCGCGCCTGTGCCTCTCTACTGCGATAACTAAAAGCTCAAGCAGCCATAACCTCCCAGTGAAGGCTTCACTGGCCGTGAAAGCAAATATACCATCTACATGAAACATAATTTGTTTAGCATCCGTAGCGCTTTGGTTTGTTTTGATGAAATGATCGCCGTTGGTGTTTTTGTTTCGGTTTATATTGTTGGTATCGTACGTATTTTGGACTAAGATTCAGTTCTATGCATGTTTTGAACCAAATTGACTTGTCTAACTTCATGAGTTTGAGCCTGAGTGATTTGAATCCTTTGGCTTCACGATTTGCCTGACTAGCCGAGAACATTATGGTGTTTGAAGCCATGTAAAATCACCAACCCTGTTCAAAAAACAAGGCATAAAAATAGCATTTACAACGAATAACACAACCGGAAAGCATCTGCACAATATATATAACCGCTGGCACTACAGCCTATGAAGGGCCTAGGCCTATCAAGCGACCGCTGCCCAGCCATTTGGCCTGCAGATATTGGGGTGACGCGTGATCAGCGCATCGGAAATAATCTGAGAATATTATTATAAATAAAAGAGACCCTTATTCAAACTCAGTGGGTATATTCCATTACATGCCAAGATACAGGTGTCAAGCAAATTACATAGGGCAGAGTGGGAGAAGAATGGATACACGATACAATGAACACAGAAATGCCATAAAATACGGAACGCACTCGGCCGTATGCGAACACTTGTGCGACGTGGGACAGAGTTTCACTAACATTCAAACCGACTTAAAAATAATTAATCACGAACTAAGAGGCAGAGCTCTTGACACAAGGGAAGCAAACGAGATACACTTAGCTAAATTAAACAACCCCAATAATTTAAACAAACACACATTCATGGAGAGTTCATCCCTCTTCACTCTACTATAAAACACACCCAATCGGAAACAAGACACATCATAACGATGTAGCCAAGTTAGATAAGGGATTAATAAGGGAAACATATTATTGGTTCAGGATGTACGATGTATCCTTTTCTTCAATAAACCGAGGCTGGTATTAGCAGTAGTATTAAAGGTGCCGGGACATTCTCATTAGACCGGGCATTGGTTATATGGCTATTAGCTCATGCGTGGCGAGAATTGAAACCAGGTCTATAATAGTTGTAGATTATCCTGAATACAATAACATACACCACATTAGGGACACTAGACTTGGCCACATACAGTCATATTTGTACGACGAACACAGAAACTTAGGTATGCGAGAGGGGAAATACCCAGGTTTATAAGGGACCCTGGCACACAGGAAGCTCCCCAGTTGAGTGTAGATAGTGACGAAGACAAGTGCTCTCACCGGATCACGCAAGATTTTCAGATAAGTTGCCTGTACAATACTACCAGAATTGACCGTTTAAACTACAATCACATATTCACTCTAAACAAGAGAGTTTGGAGGTCAATCACCACTTTCAATATTTTAACAAAACATCACATAGACTATAACTAACAAATATTGATGAGTTAAACTATCTCAACTAATACCGCAACTAGAGAAGCGTACTTATTGTAAATCTTTTCACCCATACTTTCAGACATAAAATTTTCCTAGCCTAAGTGTAATGGATCTGATGCAGATCTCACATTGTAATTTGTTTTCAGGATTAGTGAATAACCCATCTCATTTGGGTACAATCGTGTTGACCGACTGAAAGGCATCAAACTTTCGTTTACTATGGCAACACTGAAAATGGCTTCCAACACCATAACCTACAGTTTCATATGCACATGTTCCTACTAATTTTAAATATCCATTCATTCAGTTTCTTTGTAAACTATTATGACCTTCAGCGTCCAGTCTTATCTGCAAGGCTCTGTTAGCGTACGAGGCACCCCCATTATCCCGTATTAGTAGTTAGTACAGCATCTCTTACCTGGAAATCGTTGAACACTAATCTAATCATCCCCTATCTACTACTTTTACCCTACATAGCCGATTAATATTGACAATCATCTGTCCCCATTCGCCTCACATTACACCACCATCTGGTCTGGCTCATACGAACAGCCTCATCTAATGGGTTAATTTCTAGCATACCCTTTTGATTACGAGTTTTCTCCCGCCATTGCTCCAATATATTTTCTAAGCAATCGTTCATGCTATATTCATACCATTTACCTCCGGCTTATCCAATATCCACCCAGCTCTCATTTCCATACAATAAAGCCAGTCTGAATATTGAGTGCTGCAGGGTGAGTTTTGTAGCTGTGCAAAATTCTTTGTTTCAGCATATCGTATATCGTAGGTGAGAATTCACCGCATTGGTTTTTACACACAGTGGTTCTGTCTCCTTCACTGTAGTGTGCTATCATCTTGGGTAAATTCTTTGTCCAAGTACTTGAAATGGTCCACCTGTTCCAGGTCATACTATCCGGTGTTCTACTTTCTTGCGTTTCTTCCCTACTGATATCACCTGCGCCTTTGAAATGCTGATTTTCATAACATACATTGTTGTACTAGTTGTAACATGCTATCTTGTAACAATGGAAGTCGGTGAGGGCATAGTCATATACTGTACCAGGTGAATCAGCTGTCCCTATTAATATTGTTTTAAGCAGCCCAACTAGCGTGTTATCAGAAAGGTCGATGACCTCGTAGTTCTGCCCCTTAAAAATCAATGACTAACTAACTATTCTCTGTTTGCATCCCGTATGGTAATAATGCACTGAAAGAATATCCTGTAAACATTACTGAACACTATTATCCTTCCTTCGATGTGACTGCAGACAAATGAAAGATCCACAGCCTACTTCCAGTCGACCAACCAGGTCAGGGAATGGAATGAATGAAGCCCCCATCTAGTGGCAAGGATATGAACTGTGCCGGCTGCCGAAGCCTGTCACACTCCCCTGGGGAAATGATTAAATGAATGACAGATGAAATGAAATGATAGTAGAGAGTGATGCTGGAATGAAATTGTGACAGGGAAAACCGGAGTACCCGGAGAAAATCCTGTCTGCATCCGCTTTGGACTGCAGACTAATACGAGGGAAAAATAATGGAGTTCAGTATCATTTGCGGGATATGCTTGCACTGCATTAGTACCATACTAGATGCAAGCAGAGAAATATCGACCTTCCTGACAACACGCGTTAGCTGGGCTGCGTAAAACAATATTATTAGGGGCAGCTCATTCACCTGGTAGAACATGCACTGCAATGATGGTTGGTAATAAAGCTAAATGGTTCTTGCTAAGACATATTTTCTAGGGTCTTTTTCATTGACTCGGTCTCAGTAAACCAATGTGCTTCATTACACCGGCACCCACAGTTAACTTTATACGGGAGAGCAACATTTTTCAGGTGTTGGCTCAAAGTTCTATATAAATCACAATCATATGGATTATGATTCCAACAGCATTTGCTAATAAGTTCTCTTTGCTTGTGTTATATTTAGATATTTTGTACATTTGCCTTCCAATCAAAAAAGATTGGAAATAATGTATATAATTCTATAATGATGATAATTAAACATTCTCTTACCTAAACTTAATCATAAGCACATTTTCACTGTTACAGGAATACCCAGTGATGACCTGTGGTCCTTCTTGTTCACATGTTTTAGCCTATTTTCATCTCATGAAAAAATAGGCTTATGAGATCACCTTTGTCCGTGTGTGTGTGCGTATGTGATCTGTGTGTACCCCTAATAAAATCTAAACGGCAGGTGCGATTTCAATGAAAGTCGGTGAGGACATAGTATTATAGTATTTTGTCTGATCCAACCTTGCCCTTCAAATTTAAATACATTTCACAAATCCAATTGGGCGGCCACGCGGAGTAATTCACCGCGATTCTATATCTTGGAAACTATTAGTGATATCACCCTGAATTGTTGTATGGTGGTAGAAAATACTACGGTGAGTTCAACTATGTAATGCTTGAAAACATATCAAGTACAAAACCAACATGGCGGTCAAGCGGAGTTAACATATTTAAATGGCAATTTAATCTACCGAACGCAGTGAAACATAGCACGAAAATGTTTATACAAGCTTTCATGTTCTGGCCTCTATTTCAATTATTTTTTCCTCATAAAAGCAAGATGGCAGCTGTACGATGTACTTAACAATTAAGTTTCTATTTCTTGTGTCCTAATCATGTGATAGAGGCGACGGTTCGAATAATAAAACTAGGCAATAATCTTCATCTAATGGTACATAACTCTATGGTCTACATATAGAACATTCCGAAATGGCGATCATCCGAAATATGTAGGCGGTTCTCAATATCTGCAAATGCATTACAGCAATCAAACTGAAATTTTGTACGTTGATAGACGATATTAACGTAAGTTCACCTATGAACCTTTAAATAACCTGTTGGAAACAATGCAACATGATGGCGACGCGAAATTTAAATATTCAAATCGATTTTCTCTCGACGTAATCATCCAAGTGCTGTGAAACTTGGCATGGTATATCTTCATAGAAGACATAATATATTGCCGTATATTTTAATTCGATTTCTATGAGAACTTCAAAATGGTGGCTGTGCTAAATGTTTAAATACATGTTTATAACTTATGTCTCGTGTACTAAACAAGCGATAGATATGTAGGCTGGTATGAGCCACGATTATAATATTCGTCTGCTAACATATAATTCTATTTAATATTTTTATGAAACAATCCAACATTGCGTCCATACGATACATTTCAGCGGTTCTCAATTTCTTCTGAACTATTTAAGTAATCAAGCTGAAATTTTGCATGGTGTTAGAGCACTCCTAAGTGAGGACAAATATTTGACGTTCACTAATCCTGAAGAAAACAAAACATCATGGCGGCGAAGTTATTTTCAAATATTGTAAATAACTTTTCTGGCGATCTAATCACTCGAGTGTAATGAAACTCTGCACGGTGAATCTCCATTCAGAGCATTCTATAGAGACATCTAATGATGTTCAATTGTTTTCAAAAATTCAAGATACACCAGTTCGTAGTTTTAAAGCCTTTTTGTATTTTTTTATTTTTCGTATCTTATTCAGGTGATCAGAAAGATGATTCGTATGCTGGGCTGCGATAAGAATCCTTATCTAATGCACTACATTCTGTAGCTTATATTTCGTAAATCATAGAAGCCGTGCATTTGACTTTTCTAAAAATTAATTCCCGGTTACAGAAAGATGCCATCTTGCGGGAGGATCCTTGATCACCGATATTGAAAGCTATATATTCTAGCTATATATTCTTATTGTAATGGTGTTTGTGAAAATATACAGTAGGCCGTGAACCAAGAGCTAGTTAGTGTATCGCATGGAATATCCTTGTCATAGGCAGGAGAATTTTAATGGAAAAGGCCGGTGGGATACATGAAAATAGGCTATTTAGTTCTTTACAGAACTACTTGTTAATTAATGGACATTTTATCCAAATTTTACATCAAGTAGAAGTAGCGAGAAGTCTCAATCCATAATACCATCAGTCATAATCAACTGCAGGTTGACCCAGACATGAGTAATTATTATTGCATGCACACAGGTATATGTTTTTGTGCTATTCTGCATCAGAGAGTGACATGTAATGGAAATACCAACGTATGAAAATCTACACAGTATAATTCCTGGTGGATATATGGAACGCTCGTAATTAAAATTTATTCCGTGAAGAACCGATATAACTTAATTTCATATATACTACCGATCCTTTGCATCTAAACACCCTCCCGTCCGCCTCGTGGTGCAGTGGTCAGCATTTTTGGCTGTCACCCCTACGGTCCGTGTTCAAATCCCGGCTCTGCGAAGAAATTTACTTTAGGTCTGTGGGCTGTAACGGGATATCCTCAGCCTCGTGAGGCAAAACTGAATAGAGAAGGGCGTGAGTCTCACCTCAACCAGTCTGGAAGTGCTTTTCCGTGGTTTTCTGCTTGAGGTAAATACCGGCACGGTTCCTAACTTAAGACTACGGTCGCCTCCTTACAAATCTTCACCTAAATTACATATACACACACTACTGCAGACTAATAACAAGGCTGGCTGCGTGGCTCAGCGGTAACGTCCTCGCCTGCTTGTAACGTGTTTTTCGTGGGGTTTTTATGCAACTGGCATAAGTCAGTAGGAAGCCATTCTATATTTATTTACGCGGCAAATTGTTCAGCCAAGAGAATTTTTCATGTTAATTTATTATTATTAATAATTTATTATAATTATTATCTAGATATTTTCGGGGCATTTTATAAAAATTATTAGCATTCAGATAGGTTTTCTATGTCTTAGAAAACGCTATCATGCAAATTATTACGAACGACGATATCATAGAAAATTATCTGATTACGGAATTTTACGGAGTTTTTGTCAGTTAGGGTATTTGAGAGAGATGACTCACTGGGAATTCAAATACAAGCTGATTCCTGTCGAGAAGAATTACGCAAGCGGGCTCGCATCGTCCAGGAAAGGCGAATTGTTGAAACGGAACCCTCCCGCCGAGTGTAATGACCCAGAGAAGGGGAAGATAGCGCGACGTGCTCAGCCAATCAATGAGGACCACGTAAGCTAGAAGCCGGGTGAAGAGTGGGGGAGCCGACGTGTGCATATATCGTTCAGCGCGCCGTCGAACGAGGACAATCTGTGAAATACTTGAGGAGTATGGGTGCGCGTGCGTGTCGCTCCGATGTTCAGTGGAGTTAGTGACAATCTGTGAAATACTTGACGAGTATGTTGTACGCGGGAATCGCTCCGATGTTCCGTGGATTGGAGGACTAACTTTTGTAAAACTTAACCAGTGTGGTTATACGAGTGTTTGGGTCCGATGTACGGACCATAGAATTATCTAATCTACCAGTATATCATCAAACATCGACGAAGATGACGACATCCACGAGACTGTGGGAAGCTCACAGCATCATCAAGTACGAGGGAAATGCTTTGGCAATTTCCAGTGGTAAGCGCAAATGACGCAGAGACACGCAATCTCTCATTTTCTTTGTTTTACATTTCATATTTCAGTAACTTCATAGCTTGGAAATAAGAGTAAAATCAATTTATCAGACTCCGTTTTCACGTAATTTTCTATCGGTAATATTCAAATCACAACGCTCCAATTTAAGTTTTATACTTATTATTATTATTAATTTGCTATACTTGTTTTATATAATAAATTCATTTCTTTTACAATGCAATCTTTGCTTTCAGTAGGTAGCATTAGATATTGACCAATTCCTTCTCCTGATACAATTGTTTGTTGGGTTAATGATCAAATCATACCACGATCTGAGTGAATAGAGTCTTGAATGTGTTCTGCCAGAGCTAGACGTTGTTAAATACAAATTTAGATTTCAACATTGCGTTGAGGTCTTGGCGCCCATTAAAACAACATAGCTTAGGCAAAGGTAAACAGTTACATTTCTCACCCAACAGTTAGGAGCTAGCAAAACGTTTCATTTGTCGCCGAGAACTTGGGGCTGAAAACCTAATAACATTTGTGGAAGGAGAAGGGTATATATTTCTGTGCCTGTATTTTGGGGGTTATTTGTCTGTGTCAGTGTATATCATTATGGGGGATGAGAAAGAAAGACAGATGAGGTTACGTAGTGGTCATCAACGGGAGAGTGATGATACGAGCAGTATGTCGAGTGATGGTAGTACCGGGGTAGCGGAGGTAAATCCCGATACTGAAACAGGGAGTGTAGGCGGCCACCCAGAATTAAAAACTTTACTTCTCGAGTTCATGTATCAGAACAAAGTTAGTAGTGATGCCTTAAATGCTAAATTAGAACAAAACAGTAGGGAAAATAAAGAAAGTACAGATGCCTTAAATGCTAAATTAGAACAAAACAGTAAGGAAAATAGAGAGAGTACTGAAACTTTAAATGCAAAATTAGAACAGAATAATGCAAAATTAGAACAAAACAGTAGGGAAAATAAAGAAAGTACAGAAGCTTTAAATAAAAAATTAGAACAGAATAATGCAAAATTAGATAAGAACAACAAGGAAATTAGTGTGAAAATGGAGCAGATTAGAGGAGAAATCAGAGGAGTAATGGAAGAGAAGGTTAAAGAGATCATTGCAGATGTAGACAAGAAATTAGGAAAAGTACAGGAGGAGTTGGAAATTAGAATCAGTACACAGGCTGAAAATTTAAAAGAACTAGTGCAACTGGAAACACAGCAGGTCAAAAAGCAATTGGGGGGAGAAATTGACAAAATTCAGGTAGCTACTAAAGAGGTTAAGGAACAGCTGTGGGGTGGAATTGAGAAAGTCCACTCACAAATAGTTGCAGAAGTAAATGATTTAAGAGAGAGTAATAGAGAGAGCATTAGCAAGATTGAGGAGAAACAAGCAAAGCTATATGATAAAGTAGAAGAATCAGAAGGAAACATTAAATTAACAGTAAACAGTATTGAAAGGAAGGCTGAGGAGAAAATCGCAGAATTAGAGTTAAAATAAAAGCTAGGATCAGGCAAGAAAATAGTCAGAATAGGCCAGTTTTTGTGAATAGCACACACAGGGAGGTAGAACTGGGTAAGTTCAGCAATCGACAGGGGTGCCCAATGGAGTTCATGAACACTATAGAAAATAAATTCGGGGAAAGGTTGGAAAATGGTAGTATTCAGTGGTGCCAGGTAGTTGAAATTTTAGAACAAGTGTTTGTGGGGGAAACGAGGAATTGGTTTGCTGTCTACAGAGACAAGTTTACTGATATCAATGATTTTAAAATGAAATTCTGTGAAAAGTTCTGGAATGAGGTTATTCAGTCGCAGCATCGTGAGGGAGTAGTGTGTGGTAAATATAACCCTAAAGGAAGCTCCACCATGACCGAATACTTTTTAGGGCAGGTATTAGCGTGTAAATATCTGGATGGCTTGAAGGAGGAAAGTGATGTGGTAAGGTTGCTACTTTGGCACTTTCCCTATAGGATCAAGGAGGCTGCTTGTATCCAGAATGTAAAGACAATATCAAAAGTAGAAAATTTGTTAAGCACATTTGATGCACTAGGGAGAGGGGGTTATGAGGACAATTTCAATAGGAACCAGGGTAATAATAATAATAACAGACCTAATGAAGCCAGGCATCAAGAAGTTCAAGGGAACGGTGGCGAAGGGGCCAACGCTCAAAATAGAAATAATAATAATAATCAGCTAAATCAGAACAGAGGAAATGGCTATGGTAATCAGTATCAAGGGAGGAACAATGATTTCAGGGGAAATCAAGGGAGGAACAATGATTACAGGGGAAATCAAGGGAGAAATTATAATGACAATAATTACAACCAGAATAGGGGTCAAGGAAGAGGACAGCCTAGTGGTAGTAATATACAGCCAAACAATGACAACACAACTCAGAACAACCAGACCAGTGCAGTAGTAACTAGTACTACGGCCAGCTGTAGCGGTTCTTTAAACGCGAACCAGGCTGCGAAGTAAGGTCAGAATCTCAGTCTGTAGCATGCCCTGTCCATACAATTATACAGGAACCCTATGACTTAAATGTAAGAAATGAATTATTACATGAACTAAATGATGAAGGTATTATTCAGGAAGTGGTTAGTAAGAGCCCCATAGTTAAATTTAACGTGTCCGAGGCGTACACAGATGTTTTAATTGATAGTGGTTGTATGAAGAGTTGCATAAGTAGTGCATTTTATGATAAAATGAAAGGAACTGGAGTAAATTTTGAGGAGATGCCAATTAAAAGCACTTTTGTTATCACAGCTGTTGGGAAGAGGTCTAAAGTAATTTCTAAGCAAGTTTTAGTAGACATTAAAATTAATAATCATGTAGAGAAGCAGATTTGCCTTGTAATTCCAAATTTAGTATTCAGTGTTATCTTGGGTTCAGAGTGGCTAAGTAGAGTGTCTGGTAACTTATGTTATGATGTAGGGAGTTTGAAATTTAAATGGGGAGATTCTGAAGTAGAAGTAGCGTTCAATGACCATATTCAGAGGAGTAGTATTGTAGGTGTGATTTGTACTTTAAATGAGATATCGCCAGCCGTAGAGCGGGGTTCTCCATGTTTTGTGGGCAGTGTGATTACGAACGGAAGTCTAGAGGACTCGTTACGTGAGGCTGCATTTCAGGGTAATATAGAGGTGGAACAATGTGTTCGGCTCTATGATGTGTTATTGTGTAATAGGAGAGTTTTTGAGGATCGCATTGGTATGGCCAATTGCTATACACATTCATTGAACGTTATTGATAGGTCAGTATTCACAGGACATAGATATCCTGTACCTTTCGCTTATCAGAGTGCAGTTGAGGCACAAATTAACCAGATGCTTGAAGATGGGATTATTGAGCACTCTAACAGTCCATATGTTAATTCTTTGATCACGGTACCCAAGACCGACGGCACTGTTCGTATTTGTTTAGACGCTCGTTTGGTTAACAGTAGAATTAGTTCAGATCAGCTGAAATCTATGTCAATAGAAGAATTAATGCAAACATTTGAGGGGAAGAAGTATTTCACTTGTGTAGATTTGAGTTCCAGTTTTTGGCAAGTGCCACTTATGTACGAAGATAGACCATTTACAGCTTTTAGTCATAAATATAACCTTTATCAATTTTGTAGAACACCTTATGGGTTAAAGAGTAGTTCAGCAGCTTTAATTAGGGCTTTAAACATCGCATTAGGGGATGACACAGGAGAGTTTGTAACCATTTACATAGATGATATGGTAATTAGTTCACGCAGTTTTGAGGAGCATCTATGTCATTTAAATATAGTTTTTCAGAAGTTAGATCAGGCAGGGTTCACTTTGAAGCTGTCTAAGTCGTCATTCTGTCAGTCAGAAGTGACATTTTTAGGTCATAGAGTGTTGAGTAGAGGTGTTACACCAGAAGGAAGTAGGGTTAGCATGTGTGGACAGTAGCAACAGGGCATCGTTACAGATACTGAGAAATATGCTAGGCAGAGCAACGTGATGACGTTCATTTAAGGGAGCCACTTGCAAGGTTGGAAGCAGGTGACGCAGAAACATTTATAGTTTCCAAACGCATTGGGAGAACAGCATATGTGCTGGAGGATAGTAAGGGAAACAGATTATACGGGACGTATAATATTCATAGTCTACGAAAATATGTGTCATAAAGTGAGTGTGTTTAGCTGGCGAGCCAGCCTATCAAATGAGTAAGTGTGGTGTTTGGTGCGTGGGAAGATCTGGTCTTCCAGGCAGGCGTATCAGAAGTCACACAGGGGGGTAGTATGTAAGTAAATGAGAGTTTTTAAGGTACAGGGAAATATGACGGGATTGTCGGATGCTCTTGAGCACTAAAATGTCTCGATACACCAAGGCCAGAATTTGGTAGCGCTGGTGAATTCCCATTTGCCTCCAAGAGATGGGTGAGCGCTTGTACATGGCATTTTTGCTTAAGGCGTCCACGAGGCAAAAGATGGGCCATCAGAATGCGAGACAGTCCTTCATGAAACTCATACATATCAGCACACGTGATTTCTGTTTACGGCCTCGCCATGTAAGATTTGTAAGTGTGTAATTTAAGGTAATTTGTACAATGGTATTATTTCTGTGTTGAGAACTAGTACTAAGTAGAATATGGTCTACGGGAACTTAACAAGACAGGGCGATTACGGCACAGAAATATTTGGTGTTATATGTAATGCGCATTTACTGTTTTTTTTTCAGAAGTCAATATTAATTTAATCTGCTTTAAAGAGAGATTAAGTATTATGGTCACGAGGCGCTGCCACAATAGTGTGATCGTGTGCTCAGTGATAAGTGAGATTAAATTTCACCATAAGGAAGGGACCTCCAGTGAAATTAGGAAGTTCTATGGTGATATAAATATATCAGAACACCTTCAATGCGTGTGATATGACATCAAAAATACATAGTGCTCACACATTTATTATGTCTATTTCTCCAACATAGAGGAATTTGAGAGGCGGAAATATCCGTGGAACACTATTTTATATGAGAAACATTGGACTGGTTGCAAAGTGCAATCCATAGTGACAACAAACTTTGACGCAAAGTGCGTGAAGAAAAATTATGAGTGTATATATCTGTAATTTAGGGAGATTTCATTTATGTAATATGTATTTTGGATGGGGTTTATTAACGTGTCTGGGATAATCGGATAATGGACCGTCTTCACGGTAAATCATCCGATGATCCGAGGCGAATATGTAACGTGTTTTTCGTGGAGTTTTTATGCAACTGGCATAAGTCAGTAGGAAGCCATTCTATATTTATTTACGCGGCAAATTGTTCAGCCAAGAGAATTTTTCATGTTAATTTATTATTATTATTAATTTATTATAATTATTATTTAGATATTTTCGGGGCATTTTATAAAAATTATTAGCATTCAGATAGGTTTTCTATGTCTTAGAAAACGCTATCATGCAAATTATTACGAACGACGATATCATAGAAAATTATCTGATTACGGAATTTTACGGAGTTTTTGTCAGTTAGGGTATTTGAGAGAGATGACTCACTGGGAATTCAAATACAAGCTGATTCCTGTCGAGAAGAATTACGCAAGCGGGCTCGCATCGTCCAGGAAAGGCGAATTGTTGAAACGGAACCCTCCCGCCGAGTGTAATGACCCAGAGAAGGGGAAGATAGCGCGGCGTGCTCAGCCAATCAATGAGGACCACGTAAGCTAGAAGCCGGGTGAAGAGTGGGGGAGCCGACGTGTGCATATATCGTTCAGCGCGCCGTCGAACGAGGACAATCTGTGAAATACTTGAGGAGTATGGGTGCGCGTGCGTGTCGCTCCGATGTTCAGTGGAGTTAGTGACAATCTGTGAAATACTTGATGAGTATGTTGTACGCGGGAATCGCTCCGATGTTCCGTGGATTGGAGGACTAACTTTTGTAAAACTTAACCAGTGTGGTTATACGAGTGTTTGGGTCCGATGTACGGACCATAGAATTATCTAATCTACCAGTATATCATCAAACATCGACGAAGATGACGACATCCACGAGACTGTGGGAAGCTCACAGCATCATCAAGTACGAGGGAAATGCTTTGGCAATTTCCAGTGGTAAGCGAAAATGACGCAGAGATACGCAATCTCTCATTTTCTTTGTTTTACATTTCATATTTCAGTAACTTCATAGCTTGGAAATAAGAGTAAAATCAATTTATCAGACTCCGTTTTCACGTAATTTTCTATCGGTAATATTCAAATCACAACGCTCCAATTTAAGTTTTATACTTATTATTATTATTAATTTGCTATACTTGTTTTATATAATAAATTCATTTCTTTTACAATGCAATCTTTGCTTTCAGGAAGCTTGTAGTTTAACGTGACCGTTAATCTTGAGATCATGAGCCACGGGACCTCCTTTTTACGTGGAATCCGAACCACAGGACATGGCATTTCACTTCGAAAATCTCACATGCATTGACCGGGAATCGAACCCGGACCGCCTTGGTGAGAGGCATACAGCTAGACCGCTGAGCCACCACGCCCCCCTTCTTTCTTTGCTTTCAGTAGGTAGCATTAGTTATAGACCAATTCCTTCTCCTGATACAATTGTTTGTTGGGTTAATGATCAAATCATACCACGATCTGAGTGAATAGAGTCTTGAATGTGTTCTGCCAGAGCTAGACGTTGTTAAATACAAATTTAGATTTCAACATTGCGTTGAGGTCTTGGCGCCCATTAAAACAACATAGCTTAGGCAAAGGTAAACAGTTACATTTCTCACCCAACAGTTAGGAGCTAGCAAAACCTTTCATGCTGTACCCAAGGTTGAAGGATCGAATCCTGGCGCAACCAGTTGGCATTTAAGAGTGCGCAAATGCGAGGGAGCCGTGTCAGTAGATTTACTGGGACGTTAAGGATCCCCTTCTGAGCAACATTCCAGCACCCAGGGTCTCGAAAATCCGCAGTTGTTAAAAGGCACGTAAAACCATTAATATTATTATTAGACTAATAACAGAGGTTATTAGACAAATTTTTCACACACCCAAGCCCCTCAAATTAAACATCATCAACAACAAATTCTCCGGTCAAATAAATATATTTTTTATTTGGTGGACTAAATAGATTTTGGTTCCTGACCTAAATTGCAATAAACTACAGGACAAGAATTTCAAATTCAAAACGCATTATACGAACATTGTAGTCATTGTAAACAATAAACAAAAATAATAACATAAGATAGCAATATGGACTTGCAATGGTACGACAGTAGTGTTTGACATGTCTTCGACCAATGCTTATATCGTTGCTCAAGATGACTCTCTCACACACATTGAAAAACAACGTATCCCATTTCACATGATGAGGTGCTATCAACAATACGGTACTTGAATACAACCTAAGGAATTATTTACCAGAATATTTAGTTCATGGCAGTGGCTTAACTTTCCCTAAGATCGGTTCAATTGAACATAAGTAATCGAAGACCTTTTTCAGAAATTGAAATGCGTACGGTATAATGTATAATTTACAATACCTACACTAAAGAAACGGGCAGATGACTCTATTTTGAACCCCTAAAAACAATCATCACCACCAAGTTTATAATACAAATTTACGTACTGTGACTGTTCAGGCCACAATAACGTTCCCAAACCCTTATTTGGTTGACTTGGTGATAAGTCAGGTTTCATACCATTCCTTTTTCTATGTTAATCATCATTATCATTTAGGTCATAGGATTTAATTTAATTTATTGTATGTTGGATAAAGCGTGGACTCAGTCAGGATATATTTTATTTAAATTGTAAGTAAGATCTCAACATTGGATTGTGTCAGCCGAGTTTCAGCTGATGTTGTAACGACGGAAATCTCTAGACCAAATTTAGATCGGGCCGAGAATAACTTCCTTTGTTTGGAATAAAGCTCTGTGTGTGGTAGGTAAGGTTAGTGACGTCAGAGAGAGAGTTTCGCGCCATGAATTGTAAGAAAATAGTATGGGTTTGAGATTATTGGTGTATATTGTCTGGCTTCGAGGGTATGTTTAACCTGGTGGAAACGGCAGAAACATGTGATTGCAAGATGGCAGGATGCTTTTTACGTATCGAGTGAGAGGTCACTTGAATTCTAGCGTCAGGACAGGAAGGTAGTGTTTTAGCTATTTGGCTTCGGCCTAGTAAAATAAAATATTATTTGTCGCCAGCATGGTGTTTGAGCTTGCTCGAAACTGCTACAAATAAGAGCTATGTTCCCTTTATAAGTGTATCAACTTTGTTGAGAATTGTAACTGAGAACATGTGGTTCGACTTAAATCATTTCCGCAATGAGAGGTACATTCAATTGCTCTCGCAGAGATGTAGTATTGCATATAACATAACCTGTTCCCGTATGCGTGTTTTACGCGTGAGCTTGTATATACAAATGTATCATTGCGAACAAGGCCTCTAGTCTCCGCATATTTTGGGAACTGTGTATAAGTCTGTAAAGTGTAGAAATGCATGAAGTTGCCATCTCTGATGGCGTGTAAATTATTTCTTTGGACCTATCAGGCAAACTTAACAACTGCAGGTGAAACCAGGTGTGAGAAAGCATCTTGTGAACTTGGTTAGATCTGATCTATTGAGCATGTCTTCTAGAACCGTAGAGGATCTACAAGACCTGCATTGAGTGAGTAACAGCACATCTTTATATTGAACACGTATTACACATGCTGTATAATAATGATTCATGTTTTTATTTTATTCATCATATTGGAATATATGTATTGTACAGGGGATAAGGCAGGGAACCGGATGGTGTTGCAAGGTGTCTGTAGTGAGGAAGGCAGTTGGTGCAAGCGTGATATAAATAGCCAGTTCTGGGAACTCAGGTGCATGAACTTTCGAGCGTTGCTTGGTCCCTTTGTTGAGGCAGGTCAGGACAGAGAAGGAAGACTTGTAATGAGTAGAGATGGAGTTATGTGTGACGTCAGGAAGTGCGTGGTGATGGACCGTAACCCAACGTCCGAGGCTTGAATCTAACGAATCACAGAGGGGACGCCATCGTAGCGCACCAAAGATGCGTGATATCAGGAAGTGCGGGAACTGCGTTTTGATTGATTGACCGATCGGAATGAGATCCGCTGACTATGGATGTAACCTGCGTGAAAATGCTGATTGATAACACGAACGAGTTTGTAGCTCATATGCTTCAATTAAAAATAATTTTATTAATCCCCACTACTGAGTTTGTGCCGATTTTGAATAAATGAGACCACGATGCTGGTCTGATTACACATTTCTGAAGTCTTTGAGGAGACAAGTTGCTGCCCGACGATATTATAAATTTTGAAGTACTTGGTTTGAGTCTCAATGGAGGCAAGTCTATTACGACGAGTGAACTTATAAATTTTCAAGATAGACCGTGGGTCTAGTCAACATTAACTTTGTAACAGTTTAAAGTTTTGTGAATATGAATTTTGCGTGTGTTAGTGCGTGTGGAGTTAGACATTTATGATAATAAGGGAAAGTCGACGATATAAATTGCACAGGACTGTGAGTGAAACTAGTAGCTCATGTGGCAATTTTAGCAGGTTATTTAGTGTACATTCATTTATATTATTTGAACATTTTCATCTTTAAGAAGTCCAAGATGTCGTCAACGTGGTCAAGAACCGGGATAGTGAACTTGGAATCTGCTGTCGAGATGGTCATGGCAGAGTAGAGAGATCCTGCTGGGGCCATGTCTTGTGACGTGCGCTGAGTGAGACGTAGTAATGGATAAGTACTGTGCCCAATTGGACACGGCTGACTGGCATCGAACCGGGGTCTTTATAAAGGAAAGATCAGGTCCATGATTTTTCTAAGAATCGAACCATTGAACTCTGAGGGGGAACAGCCACAGTGAACCCGAGGAACAATGAGATAATGACAGTATATAATAATAATAGCTTAATTCCACGTCCAGAACGGGAATTTTAAGCAATAAAAGTTGGAATATTGTGTGAATATGCAAGGCAGAATACGAATATGTTAGCGAAAGCTACAGGAAAGAGCCAACTTGACATTTGACAAAGCGGAGTTGAAAGTGGGCGGTGCAGACGTGACGCCAGGGCACTATTTCTCGGCGACAGTGGGGTGAGAAGGCCGTGATTAACGACGAAGAAAGTCCCCACTGGACAACACAGAACAGTAGAGGGGGGAGAGTCATCAAGACAAATTAATTAATTCCTGCCAAATGAAGCATTCAAATGGAATGAGACTTACACCCAGAGACTTCTATTTGAAGAGCGGTAATTTAGGAGTATGTGCACACCTAAATTAAGGCCTGTATGTGTTTATGAAGATATTGACACACGTACTGCGCAGGGGCACGGATAAGTCTCGTAGCAGGAGGGGATTCCCACGAGGTAGCGTCATAACGCCATGGAGGAAAGCAATTAATTTCAATTAATTGAACGAAGGAATTGTCAGCACGCAAGTGAATCTGGAACCTCCATGAATAGACGAGCAAGAATCACGCTTCACCTTGTCAGAAAACGCGTTATTTAAGAAGAGAGCCGCTTCTGAAATTCAAGTGGACTACTTTTCGTCAGAAACCTTTATATGGGAGATGAAGGAGGAGGCAGTCAGTTCGTCCTGACTCAACTCGTGGAACGACATGCTGCTCGACCACGAGGGAAAAGTGCGCGAAATTTATAAGTACTTACGTTCAGTATCTTTGTGATGAACAATGAAAGGCGCATCATGCAGCATAATACAAGTAATTCTGCATTAATATTATAACCAGTCTACAGCAGACGTATAAGCAGCCAGTGAACGCGACTAATAATCAGTACAGCGTAGAGATATTTAAGTATGATTTTTATAGACAACGAACTTATCCACAGGGAGTGTTACGATATTTAAAATAACACATATAATTGTAACGCATACTACAGATTACGGGAACCCTGGAAAGCATCACAAGTATTTGTGATTTATGATTGAGCAATATTGCAAGATAGAAGATAGAAGCGGTAGGAGACGGGAGATGAGCACACATACGAGAGATAGACTCTCGGAGGAGCCAGGCGGTTGTCAGAATTTGGCTGCGTCGCATCTCTGAAGTCAGGCAATAGTGGAAAACCAAGCAAGGCTCCGTGTGTAAATTATGTGCAAAATTCTTTTAAAAGTGATCATTAAAAGTGTTTATATTTGTATGTTAAAAGAATGTGTGGTGTTTAAAAAGTGTAAAATGCCGGTATTGCAAGATATAATTAACATGTGCAAACCATATTCAATGTTTCGTATGAAAAGAGTCATGATGGCTTAGAAGTAAGCAAAAATGGTGGGGGAGTTATTGTCATGTTGGACAAACCCAGCAAAAATGAAAGTGAGTACCAGCCAAATACGTTAATATGATTTAATAGCTCACCATACAACTAATCATTTCCTCAAATATTAAGAATTAGCAGTCATTTGTATACGAGCTCACATCCCTCGTATTTTTTTAAATTAATATATGGCTTTGAGGATGATAAGCTTACGACCATTTAGGCGTAAGACGTTGATGAAAGTAACGGTAACGTTAACTAATAATAATAATAATAATCTGAGGTCGGTGTCAATAATAAATATATAAATCGGCATATTGATGCCTATAGAACGTGCAAAGTGTGTCATATCCATTGAAAGAGTACTGTGTTATTGTGAAAAGTGAGAAAAAGAGATAAAATAGCGAGATAAAGAGAGTTTTTCAGTGTAATTGGAATGTTAGATAAATGTTATATAATGTTAAATGCTACATGGTTGCATTTGAGAGCCATTAAGGTAGTCAATGTAAGTGCCAGTAAATTAATACTTGTTTTGGAACTACGTAAAACCTTGGCTTATAAGAAAATGTATGGAGGACAGGAGTGCTTTATGAATTGAGTCATCTGAAAAAATGTTGTTTTAGCCGCTACCAGCGAGCATGTAACGTAGAATCAAGAGATTTGCGTCAATAATTGCAGGGACCATCCAAGAAAAGTTCGCGCGTTGACGAATCTAGTAGGCCAATCTTCGAATCTACGATGTGGTATCGCCTCAGAACATACATATGTATTAGCAGAGGCTGTCTGTATCCCACTGTTAGCAGAGTCTTCGCTGCTAGGGAAAACGATTAGACACCCTAGATACGCCAGTATAGTAATTCATCTACCCATAGAGGTAAGATAAAGTTCTTCGAGTAGGAAACAGTTGATTTCCTCTAAATATATTCGTACCCGTACAGTGAGATAACAGTTTGAAACTCAGCTGGGACGCGCACAGAGCCACTGATTACGTCCATAGAACGGCGAAACTATTCGTGATCCATCCCTCGCTATGAATATTAATTAGGAGCCGAAATGAGCCCATTAAATACCCTAAGTGTAAGTATTAAATACTTAGATCGACTCAATTCGTAATGACACAATCCAATCAGGTACCTCTGACAGAGCTGCACCATTGAGTGAGCACATGGCCAAGTTTATTTTCAGGAAGGGGCCGATAACCTAGATGTTAGGCCCCTTAAAACAACAATTATCATCATCATCATATTATTTTCAGAAAGTCGGTCAGGATGGCATGTGGAGGCCACAGACCCGGTAGCCATCTTGAAGAGGGCGGTCCGTGACGAATCTTTTGTTCACTCCAAGGAGAGTCAATTTGACCGGATCCCTTTTTCTTTTATTTTAAGATTGTTGTGGTACACTGAAGAATCTCGATATCTCGAAAAGTAATTGAAATATGCTTGATATTATGGTATCAAATGAATTATATGCACTGTTTCCATGCATATAGAATGTTGGATTGGAGTAATCGAATACGATTTGGCCAAGTTATTGTCTGAGGACAACTTAACTGCACCAAATAAACAGATGCATTTTTGTAAAGAGTAATTACCCAGTTTATGCTAATTTATTCAGACGGGTAGCGCAATTTAACGATATGACACGTTTGTAATGATAATGTTGATATGACCAGACCCAGAAGATTGTTGTATGGTGAAGCTAAAAATTCAATAACTTTGTGTATTTTGGAGGGAAAGGAATACCACTTCAGCGTTTGAAATTTAAGGGAAAAGAAGACGATGTGCGCGGAAAAGCAACACATGTTAAGCAAGGCATAAGCTAATGAAATCAATGTTATTCAAGGTAAATGTACCGTTTCAAAACGGATAAATATTTAATAATTGCACATAAATGTTAGTTAAATGTAATTTGTGTTTGTTGTGTCGTGATATGCAAATTTATGTTAAATTGTGCCACGTGAAAGACACTATGGACACGCGTAAATGTTTATTTATTCGTATCAGAAGCAATACATCATGTAAAATTAGCATAGATAACTTTTTTAAAATAAAAATACACTAAAGGTACTTTCAAAATAACAATTAAATTACATCGCACCAAAGTTTGGCAAGATCTCGTCCATTTGGTGTGGCCTGAACTACATCCTGCATGGTGCAAATGAGAGGGCAGGAGTTGCAATGGAGAAGGTGCGCCATGGTTTGTTCTTCTCCGCAGGCGCAAAAGGTTGACTCATCGGAAAGGCCCCACTTCTTCATATTGGTCTTAGATCGACCGACCCCAGACCGCAGCCTGTTCAGACTCTTCCATGTAGGCCACGACTCTTCATAACCGGCAGGGAGAGTTTCAGATGGAACCATCCAACCGTTGAGATTATTGTTTCTGGATCTCCAGGAAGTTAGCCTTGATGATTGAGGTGAATCCGACAGGCACTCAGTAGAGTGTAGGAAACTTCGCCTAGATTTCAATCGTTGTTGAGCAGGTTGATAATTATGTAGAGGATGTGTCTGGGAAACTTCTACTTCAGATTTTTCATGTTTGGCAGCTACTTCACGTCTAATATCTGGGGGAGCAATGCCAGCCAAGCAATATAACTTGTCACAAGGTGTAGATCTTAGGCAACCAGTTATAAGCCGACAAGTTTCATTTAAAGCAATATCTACCTGTTTGGCATGACATGATCTATACCAAACAGGGCATGCATATTCTGCTGCAGAGTAGCTCAGTGCTAAAGCAGTAGTTCTCATTGTTTGAGCTTGCATTCCCCAGTTGGTACCACATAACTTGCGAAGAATGGAATTTCGCATAGATACTTTGTGCTTCGTGTTAACACAATGTTGTTCATACGTGAGTGCACGATCCAGAGTTACCCCCAGATATTTAGGTGTAGAGCAATTATCCAAAAGAGCACCCTCCCAGAAAATCTTCAGTTTTCTTCTTGCCTGCATATTCTTTAAGTGAAAAGCGCAAACTTGCGTCTTTGAGGTGTTAGGCTTTAGATGGTTTTCTCTGTAGTATGGACTCAGTTCATCTAAGGCTGCCATTAATCTCCGTTCAACACTCTCAAACTGATCACCCTGGGTGAGAATAGCTCGATCATCTGCATAGATGAAGCTTTTAGTTCCTTCTGGCAAGGGTTGATCATTCGTGTAAATATTAAATAATATTGGAGACAAAACACTACCTTGAGGTAGGCCATTCCGGAGATTCTTCCAACGACTATGTCGCCCTTGGAAATCTACAAAGAATCTTCGATTTTCAAGAAGACATCGAAGAAATTCAGACAGCTTGTTGTCCTTGGTCATCTTATGAAGTTTACTCAACAGAATTTGGTGGTTAACTGTGTCATAGGCCGCAGTTAGGTCGATGAAGACTGCCCCAGTTATTTTTCGATTTTCAAAACCATCTTCAATATATTGGGTCAAATGGAGTATTTGTGATGTACAATTCTTCCCTCTTCTAAAACCAGCTTGCTCGGGGATCAAAAGTGGTTCAACTATTTTTGCAAGCCTTACCAGAACCATTCGTTCTAAGATCTTGAATAAATGACAGAGCAAGGATATTGGTCTGTAATTTTTAGGATCATGGGGATCTTTTCCTGGTTTGAGGAATGCTATAACTCTAGATTTCCTCCAGATTTTGGGTATTCTGCAGGTTCGAATGCAATTGTTAAATAGATTGAGTACCCATTCTCTAGTAACAGGTCCAAAGTTCTTGATTTGTTGAATACAGATTTCATCTACACCAGGAGCCTTACCATTTTTGCTGATATTTATAGCGTCATTTAGTTCTGCCAAGGTAAAGGGATTAGAAAGTATACTGGTCTCTGGTCTGAATTTTGGCCTAGTATCCACTTTTGTTCTAGAACTGGAGTTTATAGACTTGCCATTTTGGACGAGTTGGTGAGCAATTTGGTTTGCAGATACGTTATAAAGAGAAGATGATTTATTAGGATCATTACTGAGACGCCTGAGTAGCCTCCAGGCCTTATGGCTACTCCTATCCATGTTAACTTCTTCCATCAATTTTAACCACTGTTCTCGTTTAGACTCTGAAATAGCAGAGATAAGTTTTTGTCCGCTTGCAATAGTTTCAGCACTAAAAGGATCCCTTTCATACAAATTGAAGTAGTTTGTCAGTAAGGCAGATGTTTCCTGGGAAAGACCTTGTATGTAATTAGTTCTGCATCCTCTTGGAATGGCTTCTTTAGAACACGATCTAATGGCATCAATAAATTGATCATATGCCTCTGATATGGGACTGATTGTACTCATCTTTGTATCTAAAGAGGAAGTAAAACATTCCCAGTTTGCCTTTTTGAAATTGTATCTTCTCTTAAAGTAAACACTCTGTGGCCTGACGGCTGCTACTATCTGGCACATTATTGGACGATGTTGTGAGTTAGGAATAGGAAGGCAAACAGATTTAATACACTGATGGGCAATCTGATCACTCACAAAAATAAGGTCTGGATTATATCCACGTTTCCACCTTCTACTGTTGAAGGATGAAGGAAGTTTGTTATCATGAATGAGGGACAGTTGGTGTGATTCCGCCCAATGCATAACAGCTTCTCCATTCTCATCATCATGTGGATAACCCCATATAATGCTGTGGCTGTTGAAATCACCCACGAAGATGGACACTTTCTCCAAATTCAGATTATCAGGTTGTCTGAATGAAAAGATTAACTTTGGGGGTTTATAAATGGAAAAAATGATTGAGTTACTCAATTCTATCGCAATAATTTCTATGTCATTGTCAGCTGTGATGGAGGTTGCAAGAATCCTGATATCTGGTTTAGTGAAGATGGCACATCCATATTGGCCATGAGGACGTTCGACTGCCAATCTCATTCCAGGGATTTTAGGACGTCGTTGATTAACATCCCTATGAGTTTCTTGTATACATAAAACATCACAATTATGTTTTAGGCATAATTCACGTAAAAGATCTTCTTTACAAGAAGACAGTCCTTCAATGTTAAAAGAAATAATTGTTAAATTGGGCTCTGATAAGAGCCTTTCCCTACTAGAATGAATCATTTCAGATAGAACTTTAATGATGCTTCTGGAATGCTGACGTTCAGTTCAGTAACGGAAATTCAATTCCGACTACCTATGCAGGGGCACCACGAGCAGGAATCAGCTTCACTCGTAAATGTCGAAGAGTATCAACGTTAGGATATCTAGGGTAGATATGGGTGCGGTGGTGCACCAAAAGTTATGAGAAGAGACTCACATATAATTTTGATTTTTGTTGTGGGAAGTAATTGTAATATTTTTGTGTTGTGTTTTGCCATGAATTAATACCATTAAATGATATATTTAGGAATTTGTTGTTTCTTTCATGTAGAGTAGTTACCTGACAGACTCAAATCCTGAACATGTGGTTGTATAGTGGGTTGAACGCCCCATGCCTCGAAAGACCGTGGACTAGCTGGGATACGAACACATGTTCCATATGATGAAGCAAGGGAACATGGAGGTCATGTTATTGTACTAGGATTGAGTCACAGGTACTACTAAAAGTCGGCCATGGTAGTAAATGGTAGAGACAAAAATAGCAGCAAAGTTAGAGCATATTAGGAAAGGCCGCGTCCCATATTTGATAAGCTTACACGTTCGAAATAAATGTTGATAATCCTCCTTGAGACTTTCTTAAATGTAAATGTAATATCGTCTCTTAACTTTATCATGTCGCTGATACATGGGGCCAGTTGAAAACACAAGTCACCATAGGCGCATGGTAAACCCTCTTCACTTTATCGTGGCATGGCCCAGCGAGGGGCATTCGGCAATAAAAACCACTCCGTGGACGGTTTTTGCTAATAATTCAGAACTTGGCCGATGTCTTGCATTAGGGCAGCCAACGCTTCACATTATCATGGCGCCCAGAAGAACGTGGTGGCTTATGGGATTCAGAAAAACCCATAATAAGAGTATGGTTTCCATCGGGGAAAACCATAACAGTATCTTTTTCCTCAAACTGTGTTTGAGTGATTGTGAGTCTTTTTAGGTTATACTCAGACATTAGACATTGTTGTCAGACGAGTGAATGTACAGACGGTTACGCATGTCTAAACCCACTTCATAAGTGTTCACAGCACTGTGCTAAAATGAATGTTGTTTTTCTTGCAACATCGGAATTCTTTTCCCAATATAACGCACCAACATGTACAGCACAGGCCCACCTATATCTCAAAAATAAGAAATACAGGATGGCGGGTACTGAGGGGATACTAAAATGTATCGCAGGGTTGAAGGAACATTTTGATGCTACTCATGCTAAGAGTAGGGAAGATGCTAAGGAATTTCAAGATGAAATAACGGGTAGATTTGATCCTAATCAAACTGAAATGAACAATAGATTGGATGCTAATCAAAACGAAATGAGCCAGAAGTTGGCTACGGTAAATACTCAGTTAGAGGCTAATCAAACCGAGTTGAGCCAGAGGTTGGCTACAGTAAATACTCAATTAGAAAATAACCAATTAGAGGTCAATCAAAGATTAGATTCAAATTTATTACAGGTCAATAAAAAAAATGATGATGTTAAAGAATCTATTAAACAAGAGGTAACTGAAAATATTGTTAGCGTGGTTTCAGAGACGCAAGCAAATAATGACAAACGCTTTGAGTCAATAGAAGTAAAGCTCGAGAATAATCTGCAAGTGTGCAGAGACTCGCAACGTGAGATCAACGATAGATTAAAGGATATGTCCGTAGAGCTCAAAGATATTCAGAATCAAAGCGAAGCGAACACTAAGCGGCAGGAAAAGCAGTTTAATACGTTCACTCAGACCGTTGATCAAAGGCTTGAAGGTAGTGAAGACAAATGGGATAAGCGTATGGCAGGTTACGCAAAAGCAGTAGATGAAGAATTAAGGAAGCAGGATCAGAATATCCTTGACCAATGAAAGGAGATCAGTGAAATAAAAACTTCCGCTAAAGAAAATAAGGGAATAATTATGAATATGAAGACGCAGGTTGGGAAAGTCCAAAAAGAGTTAGAACAAACTCAGAACGATCTAGCAGTCATTCTCAAAACGCAAGATGAGGACCAGGGAGAAATTACCAAAATAAGGACCGAAATTTCCAATATGCACGGTCACATCCAAAAATGAGTTACAGGCTTACGAGAGGAATTGGAAGTTCGAGAGGGCTTCAAAAATTAAGTCAATGATAAAACTCTTGCCGAGGTAAAACAAGGTTTAGCTGGGGAAATCTCTCATATAAAAGAGAGCCTTAAAGATGACAAAGAGAAAATCTTTTCTGTGGCAGAGGAAAATCGTGATCGCCTAAAGAAAATAGAACAAGAAGTATTAGCTCGTTTAGAAAGAGCAGAAAATAGGCATAGCCAAATAGAAACCAGGATGATCGCACACGAAGAGTCCATATTGTGAAATCCTAGATCCAATGAAGGAAGCGTGGATGAAAATATGAGAAATAGATGGGCAGATTTAGAGGTACAGCCCACTCCAAGAAATACAGCCATGCCAAGTGACAGCCCGTATATCACACCTGGTATACTAATTGCTACTTCCACACCGCATGAAAATGCTGTACAAAATCAGATAGTCGCTGTTATAAGGGCTAATGACGAGAAACCGAGAAAGTATTCTGGGAGTAACTGAAACATGACACCCAAGTACTGGCTCAGAGAGGTTTCCGAATATTTAAATGACACAAAGGTACTGCCAGAGCGAAGATTAAGAGCTATCGAAAAACTTACTGAAGGTGAATGTGCCTTATGGTTCAGAAGTTTCCGTTACACGTTTGACACAGTAGAAGAGTTTCGCCAGGCATTTTTAAAGAGATACTGGGATCCGAACATCCAACAGAATCTAAGATTGGATCTGTACTCCAGACGTTATAGTACAGATAATCCAACGAAGTATGCTGCATTTTTATAGCACAATTATGCCGTTTCAGAGAGCTTGATGAAGCCCTTAGAGAATCAGACCTTTGTGTAGCGATAGCCAAACAGTTACCATATGAAGTCCAAAGACTATTAATCTCTGCTAACGCCAAACAGCGACTGAGATGGAGGAGGTACTCAGACAACTCGATCTTACCACAACGCAGCATATGAGGCAGAGTCGGAACACGGAACAAGTCCATATGACTAGTCCACAAACCGAACCGACTAGGGTGCAGAGCAAAAATAAATCCACCAGCACAGAAACTGTAAGGTCAGATTGGCAACGTGAAGAAAAGGAAAACCAGAATTGGAGGCCAGCATAGAGAGGAAGATCGAACCGCGGACACCGAGGAAGAAAACCCTGGAATCAGCGCGATTCAAGGAATCAACAGCCTGATAACAGAAGAAATTATGGCCGAGATGGGAGTAACCAAGAATGGGGACCCCAAGAACAGAGTCGCGGGTTCGACGAAGAAGCAGAAGAACGTTACCACGCCTCATTAAGGTATATGGAGGAGCGTGGAGACGACAACAGAAAATCGCAAGTGCATTGGGATGAAGCGATTAAAAATAGAAGGTCGCCTGACATCTATTAGAATGACGACGGAGCAGAGAGTCTGGAGCTTCAACTGCACGAAGACAGACAGAGGAACTCCACAAGAAGCGGAGCAATAGAAAAAACACCAAAATTAAATGACCATAAAGGAGAGAGAAATACAGGTTGGAATACAGTGAATGTGGTTAACTAGATTGCTAAACCTGAGGAACTCATTGAAGACCGAGAGGAAGGGTCGGTGATTGTAAGAAGGGAACTACCCATTATAATTGTAAACATCGCAGGCATGAAGATAAGGAGTCTTCTAGACACTGGCTCGACTGTATGCTTAATTACCCAGGCGCTGTATAATGAAATTGAAATTAAAATACACGTATTGAAAATACCTATTTCAAGCGTGAAAATAAAAGGCGTGATACCAGATAAAGTAATGATATGCAAATACCAAGTATTCTTAGATTTGCAGATAGGGAACTCTATATTTTCCACAGAGTTTTCTACTGGTGAATAAGCTACCTTTTAATAGCATCGTGGGTGCGGACTTCATAAGAGAATACAAGGTCATAATAGATCGCTCACAGGACATTGTTATGTTTCGCGTGAGTGAGGAAAAGGAGAATTTAGAGATCTCATTAAAACACAGTGAAACGAGACCAGAAGGGTACGTATGGCATACATACGGAGATATGACTGGGGATGCAGTATTGACCACAGAAGATATCGAGGGAGAGTTGGCAACACTGGCCGGAGACATTGAAAAGGACCTCGAACCACAATTCGGAGAATACCTTGAAGAAAAAGTAGAGGAAGCTAAAATTGGTCCAGAACATAAGCAGATGTTAAGGGAACTGTTGTTTGAACATAAAGGAGTCTTCGATTCGAGACCTGGCCGAATCAAGAATTTCCAGTGTGCGTTCCAAGTAAGTGACTGGACGCCATTCAGACAAAAGCCTTACCCAGTAGCCGAGAAGCATTATTTAAAAGTCAAGGAAGCAATGCAGGAGATGCTGGAGGCGGGCGTCATTGTAAAGACCTTATGTCAGCCCACTGGTAGTTGTACCTAAACATGACGGGAGTGTAAGGATATGCCTAGACTTGAGAAATTTGAATTCCAAGGTCATACCGGAATTTGACCAAGTGCCACCCATAAAGGAGATCCTCAGGAGATTCAAAGGAAAGACTGTATTCACAAATCTTGACATTACAGCAAGTTTCCACCATATTGAACTGGAGGAGAAAACAAGCTTATTAACCGGATTCTTAGTCGATCAGCATACATATTCATTTCTCCGTCTTCCATTTGGATTAAAAACAGTGGGTTCAGCGTTGATACGAGCGCTTGATCAAAACCTGTCGGAAGAAGTAAAAGCAACAACCATAAGCTATGTAGATGATATCCTGCTAACATCAGAAACAGTGGAAGAACATATCAGAGATCTACGCAAGTTATTAGATGAGCTGAGTCAGGCTAACTTTAAGGTCAATCTAAAGAAATCTAACTTTGGTCAGAGAGAAGTTAAATTCCTAGGCCATGTAATAGATGCGCAAGGAGTAAGACCGAATCCGGCAAAATTGGAGGTAATTAAAAATTTCCCTAGACCAACGAAGGTGAAGAACGTCAGGCAGTACTTAGGCGTTATTGGATTCTTTTCGAGCCATTGCCCGAAATACACCGAAACCGTGGCACCACTCCAAGATTTATTGAAGAAAGGGGGAAGGTGGCGATGGACTGAAAAATGCGAGGAGGCCTTCGTGAAATCTAAACAGATGCTTTTAGATTATGTGAAATTGGGATATCCTGACTACACCCAGAAATTTAATATTCAGACTGACGTATCACTTATAGGCATTGGTGCAATGCCTTACCAGGAAAATATTGACAGGCCAGAAGAGAAAACTTTCATCGCATTCATAAGCAGAAGATTGAAATCCAATGAAAGAAATTATACGGTCACGGAGATTGAATTACTCGCAGTACTATATGCTCTCCTGTATTGGCGACAAGTCATTTATGGGTTCAGAGTCGTGTTGAGAACAGACCATAAAGCCCTAACATTTCTGTTGAAAACTGACTTGTCAAGTCAAAGATTGACGAGATGGTCCTTGTATATACAGCAATTTCAAGTGGAAATCGAGTATTGCCCGGGGAAGGATAATATTATACCTGACTTGCTAAGCAGATACCCGACAGCTGATGAAGAGGAAGCTCTAGCTATCGAGATAGAAGATAGAGACGAGAAGACCTTAGACGGTTTGAGGAGCATCACCGTCTTTCAACGTGAAGATCCCTGGGTACGGTTGATGATTAATTACTTCGAGGGAAAGCTTGTCAGAGGAACCCCGATGTATGTAGAAGCCGAGGCACTATCAACAGAATATCTATGGTTTAACCAGATGCTACATAAATGGAGTGATGCAGATCATACTCGACCCAGAATTGTTATTCCGCCAGCATTGCAAAGAAGATTAGTGTGGTTAGCACACAGAGCTTTTGGTTGAAAGAAGCATTTATTCGGCCAAAACTTAGAGATACAGTCAGAAATACAATCAGGACATGCGATATTTGCCAGCGAGTAAAGCCTAACTCGTTTTTAATGAGGCAAAAACGCATACCACTCCTGCCAGAGAAGCCATGTCAGCTTATGGCACTGGACAACTTAGGCCCTCTCCCGAGAGCCAGAAGGGGAAATAAACACATCCTAGTAGCACTATACGTATTTTCTAAAATGGTAGTCCTCGGTCCAATTCAGAAAACCAGTACGAAACAGGTACTTAAAAGACTGAAGGAAAGGGTCATTCCTATACTAGGGCAGCCGGAGAACATATTGTCAGATCATGGTAGCTGTTTTACCAGCGTGGAATTCCGCAGGGAGCTGGAAAATCTGGGAATAAGACAGATTTTGTCAACAATTCGACACCCAGAGGCCAACAGCGCAGAGAGAGTAATGAGAGAACTGCAAAAATATATGAAAATATACAGCTCCACAGAGAACTGGAAGTGGATAGACGTACTGGACATTATCGAGTATTGTATCAACAATACAGTGCACGAAGCAACAGGAGAAGTGCCCGTGAGCCTACACCTTGATAGAAGACCGGAGAGGCCATGGAACAACGTCATCCAGACACCTGTAGATGCACAGCCAGGACGCGAATTAAGGATCCAGAGAACATTCGAGTATCTCAAGAAGCAAGCGGACAGACGGCAGCGGAGAAACAGAAGGAAACGCTACCACAGACCATTACTCGTAGGAGAGTATGTTTTATTGAGAAAACCAGCTAGCTCAGACCCAGAGAACAGGAAATACAAAAAAATTCAACATAACTACCACTGGCCCTATGTAATTATAAGAGATTTGCAAAATAATGCTTACAGAATCAAAGATGAAGAGACAGGCAAGAAAGTTGTGGTAAATGCCGCCAATCTCAAACTCTATAATCCACCAGAAGAGTATGAAACCACGGAAGAACAAGCCATGCACACCCAAGTGTACGGGGAATCATTATGTATGCACGCAGAGAGTCTACAGAAAGGCCAACACCAGTCTGAAAGGAAACAAAACAGCCAGTTTGCAGACTCAATGGGAACGAGAAAAGAATGCAGCTGTCAGTTGAGAGAGTATTATAACCAGTTAAGGGAAGCAGCAAGGGAACTCCGAGCAATGAATGAGGCTCTGAGGAAAGAGAACGACGAAATACGAGACGTTAGGCAGACCCGAGGGGAGGGGGAGCGAAACGACACACTGCCCGGGAGCACTGACCGCCTAACGTAAACATTGCCTACAAGGTCGATGCAGTCAGAGAGAGGCTCGAAAGAATTCACTTGTAAAATGAATTGTTCAAACTTAGCTGGGGGAAGATCTGCCCAATTGGACACGGCTGACTGGCATCGAACCGGGGTCTTTATAAAGGAAAGATCAGGTCCATGATTTTTCTAAGAATCGAACCAGTGATCTCTGAGGGGGACAGCCACAGTGAACCCGAGGAACAATGAGATAATGACAGTATATAATAATAATAGCTTAATTCCACGTCCAGAACGGGAATTTTAAGCAATAAAAGTTGGAATATTGTGTAAAAATGCAAGGCAGAATACGAATATGTTAGCGAAAGCTACGGAAAAGAGCCAACTTGACATTTGACAAAGCGGAGTTGAAAGTGGACGGTGCAGACGTGACGCCAGGGCACTATTTCTCGGCGACAGTGGGGTGAGAAGGCCGTGATTAACGACGAAGAAAGTCCCCACTGGACAACACAGAACAGTAGAGGGCGAGAGTCATCAAGACAAATTAATTAATTCCTGCCAAATGAAGCATTCAAATGGAATGAGACTTACACCCAGAGACTTCTATTCGAAGAGCGGTAATTTAGGAGTATTTGCACACCTAAATTAAGGCCTGTATGTGTTTATGAGGATATTCACACACGTACTGCGTGGGGGCACGGATAAGTCTCGTAGCAGGAGGGGATTCACTCGAGGTAGCGTCATAACGCCATGGAGGAAAGCAATTAATTTTAATTAATTGAACGAAGGAATTGTCAGCACGCAAGTGAATCTGGAACCTCCATGAATAGACGAGCAAGAATCACGCTTCACCTTGTCAGAAAACGCGTTATTTAAGAAGAGAGCCGCTCCTGAAATTCAAGTGGACTACTTTTCGTCAGAAACCATTATATGGGAGATGAAGGAGGAGGCAGTCAGTTCGTCTTGACTCAACTCGTGGAACGACATGCTGCTCGACCACGCGGGAAAAGTGCGCGAAATTTATAAGTAGTTAATTTCAGTATCTTTGTGATGAACAATGAAAGGCGCATCATGCAGCATAATACAAGTAATTCTGCTTTAATATTATAACCAGTCTACAGCAGACGTTTAAGCAGGCAGTGTACGCGACTAATAATCAGTACAGCGTAGAGATATTTAAGTATGATTTTTATAGACAATGAACTTATCCACAGGGAGTGTTACGATATTTAAAATAACACATATAATTGTAACGCATACTACAGATTACGGGAACCCTGGAAAGCATCATAAGTATTTGTGATTTATGATTGAGCAATATTGCAAGATAGATGATAGAAGCGGTAGGAGACGGGAGATGAGCACACATACGAGAGATAGACTCTCGGAGGAGCCAGGCGGTTGTCAGAATTTGGCTGCGTCGCATCTCTGAAGTCAGGCAATAGTGGAAAGCCAAGCAAGGCTCCGTGTGTAAATTATGTGCAAAATTCTTTTAAAAGTGATCATTTAAAGTGTTTATATTTGTATGTTAAAAGAATGTGTGGTGTTTAAAAAGTGTAAAATGCCGGTATTGCAAGATATAATTAACATGTGCAAACCATATTCAATGTTTCGTATGAAAAGTGTCATGATGGCTTAGAAGTAAGCAAAAATGGTGGGGGAGTTGCTGTC
The DNA here is from genome assembly GCA_946902985.2 of Meconema thalassinum. Taxonomy (NCBI): domain Eukaryota; kingdom Metazoa; phylum Arthropoda; class Insecta; order Orthoptera; family Tettigoniidae; genus Meconema; species Meconema thalassinum. The sequence continues at coordinate 612,535,906 of OX336389.2, read as the reverse complement.
ATGTTGGACAAACCCAGCAAAAATGAAAGTGAGTACCATCCAAATATGTTAATATGATTTAATAGCTCACCATACAACAAATCATTTCCTCAAATATTAAGAATTAGCAGTCATTTGTATACGAGCTCACATCCCTCGTATTTTTTATAAATATATGGCTTTGAGGATGATGAGCTTACGACCGTTTAGGCGTAAGATGTTGATGAAAGTAACGGTAACGTTAACTAATAATAATAATAATAATAATCTGTGGTCGGTGTCAATAATAAATATATAAATCGGCATATTGATGCCTATAGAACGTGCAATGTGTGCCATATCCATTGAAAGAGTATTGTGTTATTGTGAAAAGTGAGAAAGAGAGATAAAATAGCGAGATAAAGAGAGTTTTTCAGTGTTATTTTAATGTTAGATAAATGTTATATAATGTTAAATGCTATATGGTTGCATTTGAGAGCCAGTAAGGTAGTCAATGTAAGTGCCAATAAATTAACACTTGTTTTGGAGCTACGTAAAACCTTGGCTTATAAGAAAATGTATGGAGGACAGGAGTGCTTTATGAATTGAGTCATCTGAAAAAATGTTGTTTTAGCCGTTACCAGCGAGCATGTAACGTAGAATCAAGAGATTTGCGTCAATAATTGCAGGGACCATCCAAGAATAGTTCGCGCGTTGACAAATCTAGTAGGCCAATCTTCGAATCTACGATGTGGTATCGCCTCAGAGCATACATATGTATTCGCAACAGAGTTGGGGCAGAGGCTGTCTGTATTCCACTGTTAGCAGAGTCTTCGCTGCCAGGGAAAACGATTAGACACCCTAGGTACGCCAGTATAGTATTTGATCTACCCATAGAGGTAAGATAAAGTTCTTCGAGTAGGAAACAGTTGATTTCCTCTAAATATATTCGTGCCCGTACAGTGAGATAACAGTTTGAAACTCAGCTGGGACGCGCACAGAGCCACTGATTACATCCATAGAACGGCGAAACTATTCGTGATCCATCCCTCGCTATGAGTATTAATTAAGAGCCGAAATGAGCCCATTAAATACCCTAAGTGTAGGTATTAAATTCTTAGATTGACTCAATTCGTAATGACACAATCCTATCAGGTACCTCTGACAAAGCTGCACCATTGAGTGAGCACATGGCCAAGTTTATTTTCAGGAAGTCGGTCTGGATAGCATCTGGAGGCCACAGACCCGGTAGCCATCTTGAAGAGGGCGGTCCGTGACGAATCTTTTGTTCACTCCAAGGAGAGTCAATTTGACCGGATCCCTTTTTCTTTTATTTTAAGATTGTTGTGGTACACTGAAGAATCTCGATATCTCGAAAAGTAATTGAAATATGCTTGATATTATGGTATCAAATGAATTATATGCACGGTTTCCATGCATATAGAATGTTGGATTGGAGTAATCGGATAAGATTTGGCCAAGTTATTGTCTGAGGACAACTTAACTGCACCAAATAAACAGATGCATTTTTGTAAAGAGTAATTACCCAGTTTATGCTAATTTATTCAGACGGGTAGCGCAATTTAACGATATGACTCGTTTGTAATGATAATGATGATATGACCGGACCCAGAAGATTGTTGTATGGTGAAGCTAAAAATTCAATAACTATGTGTATTTTGGAGGGATAGGAATACCACTTCAGCGTTTGAAATTTAAGGGAAAAGAAGACGATGTGCGCGGAAAAGCGACACATGTTAAGCAAGGCATAAGCTAATGAAATCAATGTTATTCAAGGTAAATGTTCCGTTTCAAAACGGATAAATATTTAATAATTGCACATTAATGTTAGTTAAATGTAATTTGTGTTTGTTGTGTTGTGATATGCAAATTTATGTTAAATTGTGCCACGTGAATGACACTATGGACGCTCGTAAATGCCGAAGAGTATCAACGTCAGGATATCTAGGGTAGATATGGGTGCAGTGGAGCACCAAACGTTATGAGAAGAGACTCACATATAATTTTGATTTTTGTTGTGTGAAGTAATTGTAATATTTTTGTGTTGTGTTTTGCCATGAATTAATACCATTAAATGATATATTTAGGAATTTGTTGTTTCTTTCAAGTAGAGTAGTTACCTGACAGACTCAAATCCTGAACATGTGGTCGTATAGTGGGTTGAACGCCCCATGCCTCGAAAGACCGTGGACTAGCTGGGATACGAACACATGTTCCATATGATGACGCAAGGGTACAGTACTAAAATTGATTTATTTCAATCATGTAGTTCGATTTTGGTCTGTATATAGTTTAATTTAGACTTTGCTCGTGTTGTTTTTCGATTTCTGTTGATAGGGTCTGTTCCGACGCTCATATTTAAAAGTTGGATGACGCTTGACTATTTATTGTTTTTTTTTTGTGTAAATATTTCAGTGTAATGTTAATGCAATTGCCGCGTGTACTTGAATGTGATAAATTGTTTTTGCGAACATGAGTTACGTATCGTGTGATAAGTGATACGTTTATAGATTGATTTAAGAGTAGATCTGGGAGGAAACTAGCTATTTTTGGTAGCCGTTTGGATTAAACAGGCTTTATTGTTCATTTACTATTTTGAGTTTGCCTTTGCAATCAATTTTTGAGGTGAACAGTACGTTCTCTTGTTTGATGGTAATTAAATTAATTTCGGTGTGAAGCTTTTGTCGAGTCTATGATCTGGTGCGGTGCGTGTGAGTGATTTTATTATATATATTTTTAGGTATTGTCAACCCTGATGTATGTGTTGTGTGTCAATTCGTGTGTTTGTATCAAATGTGTGTATTTTGCGCAGAGGAAATGGCCTTGACCTTCCTTGTCTGCTGCAGTGAATGGGCGTCAGATGTAGCTCTTTGGATACTCTGTTATGACCCCGACTAGGTTCTTTAATTGTCCGTGAATTAATGGAACTATTTTATTTTGGTGACACACTCGGTATTCTTCGGATCTTGGAGCTATGCATTAGGCTAGCCTAAGATATTATATGACACACACATTATTTTACTGGAGTACAGTAAGAAGTCTTCGTTCTTGGTGGCATGCCTCAGTCGCTGCACTGGGATATTTGTTTACGCATTGGGTTGTTGACATTTGGCAGGCGAGACTCTCACCGAGCACAGATCTATAGATAAGGCACACTAATGAGTAGAAGGGGCTGGCTTCTCCGGTCCTATTAAATCTTAGATGCCTGTTTAGTTGAAACTTAGATTATTTAAAGGGCCAGATTCTCACGCACTGACGGAATTCTCATGTCTCGTTAAAAATAAACTTGTTTTGTTGTATATAATTGCCATTTGGCAGTGTGATTTGATATTCTCATTTAATGTTTTATTTGTTTTTGACACCTTGTTGGTGTGTCTGTAAAAGGTGACGGCGGTCATCAGTTGATGTCAGTGGAGCGTAGTCACGTGCGTTCATACTTGTTTTGATTTTATGAAGTCCTGTTTAGGCATTTGTTCGTGTCTTTGACACTGGGTAAAGATTTCGACCGGAAATCTCAGTTGTAGTTTAATAAGGCTAGCGAGTGTCGGGTATTTGTAAGATTTTGTGTAGTTGTAGTTTATATTCCCAGTACGATGTCTACATCTCATATACGGACCTGCAGCTTATCAGCTGTTGCCTATTCATTCATTCATTCATTCATTTATTTGCAATGGGGGGTGTGTCCCCCGGTGGCAAATTGGATATACATAAGAAATAAATAATTATACATAACAATTCAATTACAATTATACAAAAATTAAACTGGAGTATTTACACAAATAGTCAGTCTTTTCTTAAACACACCTATATGTTTGGGAAAAGGCTCTAAGACTGCGGAAGGTAGAGAGTTCCAGTTATCAATGGCACGGTTTACAAAAGAATATTTACCATAATTTGTTCGCTGTGGTCGGCCCTTAACTTTGAAAGGATGATCGCCCCTACCCATGTAAGTGGGCTTTCCCAATCGTTTTCTAAGCTCACCCCATGCTGGTTGATTTGTATACGTGTTGTACATAGCGCAGAGTCTAGATTTCATCCTCCTAACCTCAAGTGATTCCCACCCAAGTTTCTTTAACATTCCTCTCACACTGCTCCTGAGATTAAAGTCACTGAGCACAAACCTAAGGCCTTTCTTTGTACCATTTACAACTCATTGATGAGCCCTATTTGATATGGATCCCAAACCACCGAGGCGTATTCCAGAATAAGTCTAACAAGTGACAAATATCCTAATTCTTTAGCAGAGGTACTACTTCCTTTTAATACCCTCATTACAAAGTGCAGGGATTTGTAAGCTTCTGAAACTACACATCCTACATAACTACTTCATTTCATATCATTCCTTACGTGAACGCCCAAATATTTGCAAGAATCTTCTTCTACAAGTATTTCCGAGCCAATGTTATATTGAAAATCCTGCCTTCGCACTTTCCCTATTTTTAAGAGACTACATTTTCTTGTGTTTATTTTCATTTTATTTAAAATCGCCCACTTATGGACCAGGTTCAGGTCCTCTTGAAGCACTGCATTGTCTTGTGAGTCATGTATCTTTCGATATATTACACAATCATCCGCAAACAATCGATAGTCGCTGCGAATTCCATTTGGTAAGTCATTTATAAACGCCAAAAGTAACAAAGTTCCAATTACGCTGCCCTGAGGGATACCCGACGTTAAGGTAATTTCATCTGAGAATATGCCTTCGACTTTCACTTTCTGGGAACGACCCGTCAAAAATTCTTGGATCCATAAAATTACTCTTCTATCAATCTTCGTCGAAGCTAATTTATGGAGTAGCATGTCATGCGGCACGACATCAAATGCCTTCGCAAAATCTATAACCACGGCGTCGACTGAAACTCCATGGTGTAACGATTCGCTAATGTCTTGAAAAAGTGATAGCATCTGACTCTCGCATGAGTAACCTTTCCGAAATCCATATTGCCTATCATTAAACCATGATAATGTTTCCCACTGTTCCCTCAAGTAGTCGCAAATGAAATGCCCCATCTGTTTACAAACGATGGACGTAAGGCTAACCGGCCTGTAGTTGTCCAATTCAAGTCTGCTCCCTCCCTTAAATATTGGGACTACCGTAGCTCTTTTCCAGTCATCTGGGATTTGCGCATTGATTATGGACACATTAAACATCACCTCCAAGTATCGTGCCACGGCCCTACCTCCTAGTTTAAGTACTTCACTAACAATATTATCCGAACCCTTTGATACATTGAAACGTAGTTTTTGTATTAGCTTTACAATTGCTGACTGGTTTATTTGGAACAGGGGAGCCCCTGATTATCGTTAAGGTCCAACACACAGCTATTGGAGTTATTGAACACAGTACCGTAAAAGACATTTAATTCATTAGCAATGGCCTGTTTCTCAGTAATTAATTTACCGTCACCGGACATTATCATTGACAAATTATTTGAATTTCCCTTTCTTCTCCTAACATAACTGTAACATTTTTTCCACCCATCACCTCCCGTACCAAGTAAACCTTGCATATAACTGTCATGAGCAGCCCTCTTTTTTAAGACGAGCTCTCTTGATAAGGACTTAAATTTCAACATATACTTGTCACTATCATGTCTTTTATTGTATAATTTCCTAATTTTCCGTTTTAGACTCCTAATTTCTCGTGTGTAATACTCAGGATCTGGGTTTTGTTTCAGCAATTTAAATGGGACAAATTTATCAACAGCGCTATTTAAAATTTTCAAAAAGTTAGTCCACAGGATATTAATGTGATTTCCTTACGATGCCCATCCTACAAATATCTCATTCAAATACCCCTGAAACTTGCCCTGATCCGCCCTGTGATACTGGAATATGATCTTTTTTGCTACATCAGAGTCTAATTTTGTAATGCCACCATATCTAATATTTAATTCAACCCCAGAATGGTCACTAATTCCTGGTACTTTCAGACAGTTAATATACAGCTCTACAGGCCTTACGAGATAAATATCTAAGGTATATTGTCTCTAGTTGGGAAGTCAACTACCTGGGAAAATCCCCCCTCCCTTAAGAATTTATTTGCAGCGCTCTGAGCTTGACCACAGCTAGTTGACTCACCAGACCAGTCTACTTTGGGGAGGTTTAAATCTCCAGCAATTATTATGCTCTTTTTCATAGCATTACCCGTACAAGTTTTATCATACAGTGTTTCGAGGAGAGAAAAGTTATCTTTCGGTGCTCTATACGCCCCTATCACCTGAAGAGGGAATTTATTTCCTTTATCCGAAATGTGTACACATAACATTTCATAATCCATTTCAGCCCACTTTAAGAAACTAGCTATATTTTTGCGCACACAAATAAATAGCCCACCACCTCGCTTCCCCCTAACCCTTCTGTACATTTAGTAGGTCCCTTGAATTATTTCGCTACTATTTATGTCCTCATATAGCCAAGATTCAGTTGCAATGACAATGTCCGGAGAATACGTCTCTACAAGATTCCAAAATTCAATTAATTTATTTCCTAAACTCTGACAATTAACCTGCAGTAACCTTAGAGTCTTACCTCCACAGCAAATATCTCGAAATAGCTCCTTCTGTTCCCATCGGCTGGCAACCTCTGGACCTGCTCCTCCTCACATACGCCGGCACGAACCGATGACCCTGTCATGTAGGCTCCCTAGGTTGAAAGCGCCCCGTCGATTTAGATGCAGCCCGTCTCGGGCGAAGTCACGGCCACCAATCCAGCAGTCAGCTTCTACGTACACTAATCCCAGTTGTGCACATACCCAGTCCATGCGGTCATTTACAGTCTTAACTCTCCTTAACGGAACATCTGCCCGCCGAACAATGCCACTCATTATAATTTTTGCATTTCTAAACTTGCTTTTAGCTTTTCTGCCTAGTTCGTAGAGCTCCCCCATGATGTAATCAGCTGTAGCCCTCTTCTTCAAATCGTTCGTCCCAACATGTCCCAAATTTAATTTTTTCACAGTCCTCTACATTTGATTCTTCCACTTGTTGGGCAAGCTGGTCAATTTTAATCCCCGGATAACACCGCACTTTCGCACCTGATTTCCTCGAGATATTCTCACTCCATCGTATCATGGAATCACCCATTATGATAACGTCATCCTCAGTTTGCTCCTGCACGCCCTCTTCCACACTTATCCCAGTAGAAAGCCGTTCAGTCACATTCTTCACAGTTTCTTCTGATTCACGAAGCTTTGCTCTAAGTTCCTTTATTATTTGATCCCTTGCACCCTCAAACAGTCCGGCGTATCACATAATTTACAAAACCAATTTCCGACATCACAATCCTCCTTCTTGACCTTAATACAGCTGAAGTGAAACCATTTCTCACATAGTCCACACTCAACACCATTCTTCAATGTTTTACTGCACGTCGAACACTTAAAACTGCCACTGGATCATTTGCCTGATTCACATTTGGAGTAACAGGCCCTGGATTCACTTCCACTCCACCAATAACTAGCATTGCAGCTATCACTAGGGCTATGAACCACAAGTTGCTAGGTCCCGTACGCACACACAAACACCGGAAATCCCGACTACCCTTCGCATACCACAGTCCGATCCTCGCCCGATAACACTCCAGAGAACAACCCATTTCAGCACACATGAGAGCTCGGGAAAAACACGACCTTTCACTTTGACTGCCAACTGATAACTGATGGTCGCGGGTCGCGTATAACATAGTACTTATTCCATTTTCTGTTTGCTCGTCACGTCACCACACATGGGTTGAAGGAGTGACAGGACCATTGATGGCCTCAATTTGATATAATCTCATCAGATAGATTTTTGCTTGATATCTAATAATTAATTCATTGCGGATGTAGTTTTGGGAGTTGTTTATTCTTTTTATTGTTGTTTCGATCTGATATTAAATTTGTTTAGCTAAATCTTGGCTTAACTTTTCTTTCTTTTGTGATATTTTTACCTATGTTACCTTGATACTATAAGAAGCAAATATTTATAACAACCACGGTATGGACCGAAACACTTCCCTTAAAAAGAGTCTCATTACACTTCTTCTCAAGGGTTCATAGAGTACAAAATGGCGCCCAACGTAGGGTTTGTTGTTGTTGTTGCTTTGTAGAATGGCTAGCCACTATGGTGCATTGTTGCCTCATATTCATGTTGTTGAGATATGACGCCAGACAACGCCGGTTTTTTTAATGTAAATTCAGTAAATTTAAGCGAAGTCTTACCGCTATTTGTGACCAAGTAAAATCATTGAGTTCATTTAATGATAATAAATACGAAACACTGTTGTATTTGATATTTTGATTGATTTTGTGACGTGTTTCTGACGCCCAGTTTAATTAAATTAGAAATTGTTTTAACCAATGAACTCAGAATATTTAAATGCCGGGTAGGTGATGCCTTAAAATTTTAATTGACACTTGGTTAATTAAAATATTTCTTGATGTAAATTTAGGCGGGTTAGTAATTTAAAATCAGATCAATGTGTGTGAATTAAAATTAAAAGTAAATTAATAATACCCAAGGATGCAACGATTGCTGTTGTGTTGTTAACTTAAAAATAAATGAATTGGGTATTGGTAAAGAGTAAATATCAAACATGTGTGGGTGTGTTGCGGGCGTCACTATGTACATGGTCCCTATTTCTCAAGAGTATATATTTGTGTATTGCCATGCCAAAGATCGCTGAGATCAGTGCCCTTATTGAGCTTGTGTCAGCAAGAACCATGGAACAATTATTAGAAATGAAGGAGGAAATGAAAGACACTAGTAAAGAACAGATATTAGAATTAAAGGAGGAAATGAAATACACTAGTGAAGAACAGTTACCTGAATTATAATCAGAAATTAGTCATAACATGGAGGAGCAATTATCGGCGCAGAAAGACACTAACAACGAACAGATAGTGGCATTAAACAATAACATTACAGAACAATTAAATGCGCAGAAAGCCGATTTAAATGATAACATTGCGGCACAATTAAATCGCATAAAACTGAATTAAACACTAGGTTAGCAGAACAGTCGGCGGCACAAACAGAATAACTGCATAAAATCACAGCAGACATTAACGATTGCACAAAGAAGCAATTGGATTAACTAGCTAACGAAATGTTTGATATTAATAATAAACAATTACGGCAAATTCAGATTATCGAGGGCAAATTCGACAAGAAATTACTCGAGCTGGATGAAATGGCAGCCGCTAAGCTAGAGCAGATTGAGCAAGCTTGTGTGAATAATACGGCGGGTATTAAATTCGCGCAGCTTGAGCTACAGGATAGATTTAATCAGATGGAGGCCAAGACAGTCAATATACATGAACAGATTGAATCGGTCGATAAAAAATTAATGTATTAGGTCTCGTAAAGGAAATGGACCAATTGGAAATCAAAACAGATGATAGGTGGTAACACTTGGAGGCGGACCAGTATCAGATAAAGGAATGTATAGCAGAGAATAAAATGCAAATTGAGGAACGGATGGAAGAAAACAAAATGCAAATTGAGGAACGGATGGAAGAGAACAAAATGCAAATTGAAGGACGGATGGTAGAGAACAAAATACAAATTGAGGAACGACTGGGGAAGATAGAAGCATTTCAGACAGGAAACCAAGAGATGAATGAAGAAAGGATAAAATTACTTAAAGACAAGATTTGGAATGACTGGAAAGAGATGAGCGAAGATACGAAAGAAGAAAAATTACTGATAATTAGGAAGCTGGGAGAAAATCAAAATTGGATTCAGGGTCTTGAGGAAAGCATTAAGGTCAGGTTCCAGGAGCAAGCCGACATGATTATTAAAAGCGATCAACGATCACTTGAGCAGGGTAATCTATTTTCGTCCGAGCAAGTAGGGGGGAAGCCGGAGAGTGTGGGGAGCCCCAGGCTATCGAAATCAGCAGGTGGTACAAGTAATGAGCAGAGACTTAAGACAAGAATAAACACAGAAGTGTTTCGCGACTACAGGGGCAGAACATCGACTCCTGTGCAGAACACAAACAATGCGCAAATAATTCAAGTCATTTGGGGGAACGACTTCAAACCTTCGAAATTTAGTGATGGAATGGGTACTACACCAAAAGCTTTCCTGCGCGATCTGGAAGAATACTATAATGATCAACAGGTTAGCCCCATGAAATAAGTAAGAATGGTGGAAGTATTTTTGCAAGGTTCTAGCTTAATTTGGTTCCAGAGCTTCAAATACACTTTTGAAAACATGGAACAATTTAAGGAGGCTTTCTTAAAGAAGTTCTGGAGTCCCTCTTTACAACAAAGCTTGAGAATGGACATATACTCAAGAAAATACTACAATACACATCCTACGAATTTTTCAGAGTTCTTTTCGCAACAAATGATGAAACTACGGGACCCTGACGAACCGCCGTCCGAAGAAAACTTAGTTTAAACGATAGGGAAGCAATTGCCCATGAGCATACAGCAATTTCTGGTGACAGCAAAAGTGTAAACGGCACTTCAAGCAGAAGAGATTCTGAGACATTTAGATGAGACCAGTTTAATCACACCTCAGAGAAGACAACGGCAGATAGAACAAGTTAACACCACGGAAGTAGTCAGGAGTACAAATAACAGTAGTACAAATACTAGGTCCCAGGCGACGAACACGCTATTCACGTCGCGGAGACAAGAATATCAAGATAACAGGGAACGTTATGGGTACCAACAGAACAACAATAGAAACTATCAGAACAGAGACCATATCAGAGGGGTTATTCGAATTGGCAAGAGAACAGAAGGCAGGAAAGACCATATCAAAGGAATGGCGAGATGCGATTTTGGAAGGACTGGCGGAATAACGTGGAATCAGAACCACGGGATGACAGAAATAATTGGACGGAACGTTACCTGGAGTCGCAGAGATACTTAGAAGAGCTGCACAGAAATGAAAAGACGGAGCGGGAGAAGTGGGGAAGAGCAATTGAAAAATGAAAAAATCCCGACAATCACGGTATCGAGGGAGCAGAATGTCTAGCCAGACGGCAGTAGAGACAAAACAATAACAGAGGCGGGAGTTCACAAGGGGGTTTCCGCGATAAAAGAAACAGAAAATCAGAACTAGGAGATAGCATGGATCCGGGAGTAGCTGATGACCAGGGTGAGCTCATTATCGCACATATCGAGGAATGGATAGCTGTACCAGAGGACTGCTTGGAAGAGGTTATTAGGCCACAGAATGATGTTATAAGACAGTTACCAATAATATATGCCAGAATAGGAGGGTTGAAAGTGAGATGCTTACTAGATACGGGTAGTCAGATCAGCCTGAAGTACTGATTAAAGAAGTGGGAAAGAACCAGAACGTTCCGCTGATTCCCGTGCCACAAATTAAAGTCAGCGGTGTAATTCGTGAAAGAACAGTCATATGCAAACATCAGGCATATTTCGAATTAGAGATCAAGAACCATAATTTCGCACAAACTTTAATCGTCATGTCTAAGATGAACTATAATATTGTTACGGCTGTGAGTTTGTGTCATCACTCGCCGCATGAGTCACAACTGCCCCAGGGCTGGGCTGTGTCCTGCCTCCTGTATTGCGCGCGCCTTATGCAACAGGGCTACTAGACAAAGGGATAGTCCAGAATATTCGTGACTGGACCAGCGATGGAAACCTCGAGAAGCCGTGAACCCTGGATGGATCTAGAAGCATTTATTGAGTCACCGGCCTGCTATATAAGTGCGACCTGTCTAGCAGTTGTTGTTGTTGTGTTTTACGAGCTAGTGCGAGCGATTATCTTGTGCGACAGAAGTGTGGTGACGAAGTGCTGTGTGAGTTACGAAATCCAGTGACATTGTTTCTCCAGCTTGTGGACAGCGAAATAGCCTGCAGCAAGTGATCGTAAGTAATTGTGGTCGGTGAACATAAAGGAGAGGAGCAGGTAGTTTCTGTCAAGGCCACCCTACTCATTAGGACGGATTAAATTCTGTGATCTCTTGACAAGTGGAAGGGCCAAGAGCGCTCAAGGAAGAGACTTGAGGAAACTGGAGTAAGGCTCCTAATTGCTTGTATTTGCTGATTAGTGTAATTTTCTGGCCACAATAAAGTTAATTATTTCTTTAAGCAGTAATTGGTGTTGTGCTTTGTACCCCACCGTAATCCAGTTAACAAAAGTGCCACTAGGGGGTGGCACGTAACAACTGGTGTCAGAAGCCGGATTACGAACTCAAGCACAACACCTGACGGTCCTGGTTTCAAAACCCGAGCAGGTCATTTTCTCTAATTTTCCTGTTAGTGCATGCCCCTTACAAGACAAACATCTAAAATGGAAGAGCAATTCGCAGCATTGCTAGAAAAGTTAAATGACATGGAAACCAAGATGGAAGACGGCCAGAAGAAATTAGCCAAGGACCTGAAGGATGACCTGAAGAAGATGGAAGACGGCCAGAAGAAGATGGAGGACGGCCAGAAGAAGATGGAAGACGGTCAGAATAAGTTGACACAGGACCTGAAGAAATTAGAACTGGGTCTGCATGAGGAAGTCACGGCAGTGGAAAAGAAGTTCGACGCCTTACAAAAGGAAGTTGCCGAGCTACGCCGACGCCCGCTGACGGGGGTGGAAGAGAGATTCAACGCTCTACAAAAGGAATTTGCTGAGCTGCGCCGACACCCGCCGACAGGGATGGAAGATAGATTCATAGCCCTACAAGAGGAAGTCGCCGAGCTGCGCCGACGCTCGCCGACCAGGGTGGATGAGAGAGTCAAAGCCCTACAAGAGGAAGTTGCCGAACGGCGCCAACGCCCTCTCACGGGGGTGGAAGAGAAATTCAACGCTCTTCAAGAGGAAGTTGCCGAGCTGCGCCGACGCCCACCCACAGGTACACCGGGGACATCAGGAACGGGACAGAGCAGAGTGACGCCCCCAACCTTCGACGGAAAGGTCCCGTGGAGCACCTACTTACGTCAGTTCGAGGCGGCCTGTTCCATAAATAACTGGAACAACACAGAAAAGGCTACAGCTCTCATTGTAGCACTGAGAGGTGACGCCCTTAACGTCCTTCAGGCCATCCCGACTGGATCCCAGGACTACGCTTCCCTGATCGCCCATATGGAGTCCCGATATGGAGATAGCCATCTTCAGCAGGCCTATCAGATGCAGCTCCGGACCCGGGTACAGAAGAACGCGGAAACCCTGCAGGAGTTCGAGATGGACATCGCACGCCTCGTAAGGCTCGCCTACCCAACAGCGCCGGCCGACTTTCTGGAGCAGATAGCGACGCAGACTTTCACCGACGGGCTACGGGACTCGGACACTCAACAGGCGCTGCGACTCGCGCGCAATAAGACCCTGGCAGATGCGCTGAGCCACGCACTTGAGTTCGAGACGGCAAAACAGGCATCCAGAATGCACGCGCGGGTGCGTCAAGTGGACGTCGACGAACCAGTAAAAACCAACGAGACCAAGCCCCTGGCCGACGAATTAATGGAGGCGCTAAGCCGTTTCTTCGATAGTCGCGGCACCACCAGCAACGACACAGCCGGAAGGTAACCGGAGAGGCGGCCCGGAAGAGGACTACCGACCTGCTGGACCTGCGGTAAGAAAGGCCACCTGAGCAAGGACTGCGGTGATCGCCGCCACCGAGGGTATCCGACGGGAAATCAGTCGTCTGAAAACCGCGCGACCCAGGGAAACGAGTATTAGCCAGCCTTGGGGGGCAAAGGTTGGCTTGTGGCAGTCGTCAAGCCCCGGCAGTCCAGGTTCGTGTGACGAAGTTACGGAGGGACAATAGCAGCCTGATGGTCGACGGAGTCGTCAACGGAGAGAGCTGGCCCATGCTAATCGACACGGGAGCATCGAGGACCATCGTCAGTCCCACCGTGATCCCGAAGTGGAGAGTGCAACCCACACAAAGGAACCTCCAGCTAATAACCGCGACCGGAGAGACCGCACCGGTAAATGGCGAAGCATCACTGGAGTTCGTCATTGGTCGACGGGCGATAAAGCATCCAGTGCTTGTGGCTGACGTATCAAATGAAGTGATCATCGGACTGGACTTCCTGGACCAGAACAACATCATCTTGGATCTGAGTACCAACACTCTGCACTTCGGAGGTGAGGAACTTGCTTTGCAACCTGCGCACGAGTCCATCACCGCACGACGAGTAAGGCTGAGAGAAGACGTCATCGTTCCCGCCAGGACGGAGGTCAGCGCTGCCGTAATTGTCGACGGAACTGCTGAGGGAGTGGCGGCTGTCATCGAGCCAAAATATGAGGACATCCAGACAAAAGGATTGCTAGTTGCCGAGACTCTCATCAACACGACGTCTCGGCCGTACGTCCGCCTGTCCAACCTGAACGACTACGACATTACGGTTCACCGGGACACCAACCTAAGAGTCTGCGAGCCCGTTACCTGGATTGCCCGCATCACAGATACGACGGACGGACACCTGCAGACGGACAACCGAAGAAGACGCGCCCTGCCAGAAGAACTACAGAAGCTGTACCAATGATCCCAGGACCATTTAGACGAAGATCAATCACGCCAACTTCAGGACCTGCTACGCGAATTCCAGGATGTCTTCTCTGTGGGGAGCAAAGACTTCGGCAGGACAAGCTTGGTCCAGCACAGAATCGACGTTGGGGACAGCGCACTGATTAGGGCCCCCTTTCCGACGTGTCCCGCTCGCCAAGCAAGCTGAAGTCGACCGGATGGTAGAAGAGACGAAGGAGCAAGGGGTGATCGAGCCATCACATAGTCCTTGGAGTTCTCCGGTCGTGCTAGTGAAGAAGAAGGACGGTTCCACCAGGTTCTGCGTGGACTACAGGCGGGTGAATGACGTCACGAAGAAGAACAGCTACCCTCTACCCCAGATCGACGACACGCTGGACACCATATCAGGATCAAGATGGTTCTCCACCTTGGATTTGAAGAGTGGCTACTGGCAGGTGGAGGTCCACCCTAAGGACCGCGAGAAAACGGCGTTCTCTGTGGGCAGCGGGCTCTGGCAGTTCACCGTCATGCCATTCGGTCTGTGCAACGCCCCTGCAACCTTCGAAAGGCTAATGGAGTCCATTCTGAGGGGACTACACTGGAAGACCTGCCTGGTATACCTAGACGACGTCATCGTTCTGGGGAGGAGCTTCGAGGAGCACTACAGCAACCTGAAGGAGATCTTGTTGAAGCTACGGGCTGCCCAGCTGAAGTTGAGCCCCGAGAAGTGTCAGCTCTTCCAGAAGCGGGTCCAGTACCTTGGGCATATCGTCTCCGAGGAAGGGGTGCGCACCGACCCAGAGAAGACCGCAGCTGTGATGGAGTGGCCAGTTCCGAAGGACAAGTCCCAACTACGAAGCTTCCTGGGACTCTGCACTTATTATCGTCGCTTCGTGAGAGGATTCGCCGACATCGCCAAACCTTTACATCGACTGACTGAGAAGGACCAACTCTTCACGTGGACAGCAGAATGCCACAGTGCCTTCGAACAACTCAAGCAGGCTCTGTGCACCGCACCTATTCTGGCCTACCCCAGACCTGGAACAAGGTTCATCGTCGATACCGATGCCAGCGACTTTGGCATAGGGGGAATCCTGTCGCAAGTAGTGGACGGCGAGGAGAGAGTAGTGGCCTACTTCAGCAAGGCCCTGTCAAAGCCAGAAAGGAACTAGTGCGTCACCAGGAAGGAGCTGCTCGCCATCGTGAAGACCATTGAACACTTCCACAAGTACCTGTACGGGCAAGAATTTCTCATCAGGACCGACCATGCATCCCTGCGGTGGCTCCTGAACTTCAAGCAGCCCGAGGGTCAACTCGCGCGGTGGTTAGAGAGGCTTCAACAGTACAACTTTGAGATTCAGCACAGGAAAGGCCAACTGCATTCTAACGCCGACGCCCTGTCACGAAGACCGTGCGCCGAAGACTGCACCTTCTGTGCCCGAAGGGAGGAGAACACCGGGATACAGTGCCGACGGACTACTGTGGAACTTCAGGGGAACTGGAGCCGCGAATCTTTTACGCGGGCACAAGCAGAAGATGATGACCTGGGACTGATAGCCGAATGGAAGAGGGCCTGTGTCCCCAGACCCGGGTGGAACATTGTGAGTGACTGCAGCCCAAAGTTTAAGTCCTACTGGGCACAGTGGGACTCGCTGATTGTAAGGGATGGCCTCATCTGCCGCGCCTGGGAGAGCACCGACGGGAAGACATCTCGGGAACAAGTCGTCGTTCCAAAGGCTATGACGGAGGAAGTCCTGAAGGAAGTTCATGGAGGATCATCTGGTGGACACCTAGGGATAAAGAAGACCCTGGAGAAGCTGAGAGAGCGGTTCTACTGGATCGGATGCCGAACAGACGTGGAGAACCACTGCGCGAGGTGCCACGATTGCGCAGCCAGCAAGGGCCCAGGACGAAGACGACGGGGTCCACTGAAAACCTACAACGTGGGCGGCCCCATGGAGAGAGTGGCCATCGATGTTGCTGGGCCATTCCCGTTAAGCGAGGCAGGGAACCGCTACATATTAGTCGTCAGCGACTACTTTACCAAATGGCCGGAGGCGTATGCGCTCCCTAACCAAGAAGCCGCGACGGTTGCAGAGACCCTGGTGAAGGAATTCGTCAGCCGGTACGGAGTACCCCTGGAGCTGCACTCCGACCAAGGGAGGAACTTCGAGTCGCAGGTGTTCCAGAACCTATGCCAGCAGCTCGGAATCCGGAAGACAAGGACAACGCCGCTACACCCTCAGTCCGACGGGATGGTAGAGCGATTCAATCGCACCATCGAGAACCATCTCCGAATAGTCGTCAGCGAGCACCAGAGGGATTGGGACAAACATCTTCCACTATTTCTCCTGGCCTACCGCGCCGCCGTGCATGAAGCCACCGGGTGCACACCAGCCCGGGCCATGTTTGGGAGGGAGCTCCGTCTACCTGTCGATCTTGCCTTCGGCCGACCTGGGAATGATCCGATCCCGGTATGCCAGTATTGTCAAGAACTGGTCGACCAACTGGAGGACGTACACGCGTTCACGAGGAGGAAACTACGGATCGAGACCGACCGAATGACGACCCGATACGACCAGCAGACGGATGCCGGCGGATTCCACGAGGACGACCTGGTCTGGCTCTTCAACCCATTACGGAAGAAAGGCCTGTCACCCAAACTGCAGAAGTCCTGGGAGGGCCCGTACCGAGTCGTGAAACGGATCAACGATGTCGTCTACAGGATCCAGCGGAGCCCGAGGGCGAAGATGAAGATCGTGCATCGAGATCGCCTGGCAGCCTACGGAGGGACACAGACGGACCAATGATTGATCGGGACGATCAGCCTTTTTAGGAAGTGGGTGGTGTTACGGCTGTGAGTTTGTTTCATCACTCGCCGCATGAGTCACAACTGCCCCAGGGCTGGGCTGTGTCCTGCCTCCTGTATTGCGCGCGCCTTATGCAACAGGGCTACTAGACAAAGGGATAGTCCAGAATATTCGTGACTGGACCAGCGATGGAAACCTCGAGAAGCCGTGAACCCTGGATGGATCTAGAAGCATTTATTGAGTCACCGGCCTGCTATATAAGTGCGACCTGTCTAGCAGTTGTTGTTGTTGTGTTTTACGAGCTAGTGCGAGCGATTATCTTGTGCGACAGAAGTGTGGTGACGAAGTGCTGTGTGAGTTACGAAATCCAGTGACATTGTTTCTCCAGCTTGTGGACAGCGAAATAGCCGGCAGCAAGTGATCGTAAGTAATTGTGGTCGGTGAACATAAAGGAGAGGAGCAGGTAGTTTCTGTCAAGGCCACCGTACTCATTAGGACGGATTAACTTCTGTGATCTGTTGACAAGTGGAAGGGCCAAGAGCCCTCAAGGAAGAGACTTGAGGAAACTGGAGTAAGGCTCCTAATTGCTTGTATTTGCTGATTAGTGTAATTTTCTGGCCACAATAAAGTTAATTATTTCTTTAAGCAGTAATTGGTGTTGTGCTTTGTACCCCACCGTAATCCAGTTAACAAAAGTGCCACTAGGGGGTGGCACGTAACAATATTATTTTGGGAACCAACTTTATATGTGACCATTACGCAGTCATTGATCTTCACAATAACATTGTTAATTTTAAATACTGGAAGACTTGAGCCACGTAAGGTTGAACATGGAGGAAACGCCCCTTGGACGAGAAGCGAGTACTGTCCACGTATATTCTAGAGGCGGTCTGTTGGATATCCGAAGCAACGGCTGGATTCGTAGACCCTGACTGCTCCGGCGCAAAATACAAGTCAAGGATCTACCTCCAACTAGACCCTCGCGAATATACGTGGCGGAAATTACAATACAACTGTGAATTACATGAAAAATACACTTAGCTCGCGGTAAAACTCCTACCTTAATCTCGGGAATCTCGTGGCCAGCTTCTCTGGACCTAAAATGGGTTTCACAGTTGCATCTCCTTATATCTAAAATAATTCACGACAACACGGTTTCTAATAAAACGAAACAATTTAATAACAAATGTAAACTAAATCTAAACATTCACACTACAAAATAAAATACACACTCCCATTCATTCATCTCCACTCTCACGCCACTGACAGAACAGCGTTCTATCAACATAATGACAAAATTTGGTGTAGCTTGGGTCCATACAACAAGCTGTACAACAATTACACACCACGGTGTATTAACATTCTTCTGGCTCGCTCCCAAGCACATATGGGCGCTCGGCGCACGCGATCATTGCCACGTGTCCGATGACATAACATTCACCACTACATTCCCAGTCTGACAGGTTTAAAAAAAGAAAAAGAGCGAGCCGGGCAGTTTGCCACATCTCTCCCCATTTGGTTGGCCTGGCCGTGCTATGGCCTTGGTTGGAAACGAGTATAAAGAAGTCCCCGCTATTCCAGCCTGGTCCACAAACGAGCTCTTCATAACAATGGCAGATTCACGTCAGACAAATACGTGAACTGCACTCAAATCCTACATGCTACTGGCGTAAAACCTCTATACACACTAACATTCACACTCTCGCATTGTGACGTCCCAATGGAGTTCATTTCATTCGCACTGAACAAGAAACAAACCACATGCAATCACATACTCATTCACACTCTAATCTTTACGTTAAACAAACGAAAACTTCCTATTCTTAACACGTTATACACTCGATTGATAAATAATAAAGATTAACCAAAAAATAATTTATAATGACGCTTATAGCACCAGCTATAGTCCTTCCAAAGTAATAGCGTCTAAATACAGTCGAGCTTGCGCTCTGATCTAGCAGTTATGTCAAATACAGTGAACTGTGATCTTTAATATCTTCTACCTCACCAGAAATAACCACCACTAGTCTCTCCTATCTGATCTGGTGTCGAAATAAGTTTAATACATTCGACCACTAAAGGTGAAACATAAGCTGTTACAAGTCTGGTTTAATAATCTCGATAAAAGTATAGCATAAAAGCTGTCATCATCAATTTCCTGTTCCAATTTCAACTGTGAACCTTCCTGTCCTATCTAAATTCCATGTCGTGTATAACATAATAAGGAGTACTCTCTACTCACAGTCCAAATGCCTTTGCCAACACTAGTCATGCACACGCAATGACTGTACTATAAAGTGCGGAACACACCTTCGCAATAACCTCGTATGCCAACTACATACGGAAATACACAAAAAACACTATCAAAGGGTTATCAACTCCACTTCTATCAACCTGGCATTCCTTCAACACGGCATAATTTCACAGCTTTGTCACCACAATCGCTGGTCTGATGAACAATAACAACAATTGTTATATTAATAATTTATACATCTTAACGACCTCTGGAATTCACGATACTGAACCTCCTCACTTAATACTATTGAAACGATACTCTGATAAGTATAAACTGTCGTTCATACATTTAATAAAAATACTACATCTCATCTTCACACATCTAGGTTCGACTTTAATCGAAGAAGGAATATTATGTCCCCAACGTGACATGATATTACTCCTCGTAAGTAATTAATCACAACATCATATCTATGTGTTTGTGTCCAACAAGAATCTATCACGACGAGGATATCAAACGATAACTACCCTAACGTCGGATGATAAATAATCTTCCAAGAAGATTCTAGCTTGAAATAAATTAAATGACTGAAAGTTCAAAGCTTTCTTCAATAAAACATACAGTTAGTCATATTCGTATTCTCTTCATTCAGAACGAATGTCTATGAGTTCTGACGATAATAATCGTGTCCACGTTAAATATTTCTTTTCCATAATGTGACATGATATTTCACAATATATCACTACCAAGATCTTCTTTCTTGACGTTTCTTCTCGACGGATAAAATGCCCAAATTAAGCTAATAAAAATTAATTTAATGGGTAACATAGACGAAAATGTCTATCACCTGTATTCAAAATGAATACAAAAACGTCGAAAATAAATTACTGTTCCTTAAAGGAAATGACAAAATCTTGTTCCTCGAACAAGTAAATAATCTCATTTCAGAAACTGGATTCCTAACAAACGAAGATAATAGCATCGCTAGACGATCACTATAATAAATTTCGAAGAATAAAAATGCTATACATGGAGTACATAAATACTGCATCGAAAAATGGATAAAGGATTTGCTCAGTAAATGTCACTACAAGCTCTAACTACAAGGTTAGTGAACACTGCTACATGGTCTCGAAGTCTAGAAGATCAAGATAGAGTATTACAAAATACTCTGATGTTACATCTCCCAAAGATCTGGGCTGGATCCTAGTTCGTCTCCACGAACTCGTGACCTCAGGAAAGGAACGAATTCCCCCACTGGAAACAGCAAGCTCTGACCGGAATCGAACTGCGGGCCTCCAATCATCATCTTTATTTTGACCGGGATAACCCTGGACCTCTTGAAAATCTTGATGCTTCTTCTATCTCCGTCACAGCACAGTCTCATTTTAACAGTGAGTAGCGTCGAAAGTTCTGCTTTCCAATTCAAAATGCATTTGAAGAGAAAGTCTTGGACCTCACTCGTATAACGAACATTCATGTAGATGGAATCTGAACATCGTTCTGTAGTCTCTGATGTTAATGTTGAGCTCATGTTTGACCAGAATGCACTAGAATGGAGTTGTGCATCGAGTCTCATGATTGCTCACTAAGTAGACATTCACGAACAGTCTCTTCTAACGAATCTCCATCGCTGCCTATATTGCTTCTATCTGCCTATACTCCTGGTGCACATAATAATCTAGTCCACAATAATCTTCATAATGCTAGACTGAATATTGTTCTTCACTATGGAATACATCTCCATCCTAAGTGTTTTAATACAGTTCCACACAAGCAATAGTAATACACACTCGTACTCACGGGTGGCTGTTGCCTGAGCTGCAGTCGCTCGGACAAAGTATCGTATCGCGCTGGAGAAAAACACTTTTCTCGCGCTTCACTAAACTGCTTATAATTGCTGAAATAATTCTTCCAAACTTCTGTAAGTTTGCAATATACAGTATCTGCTAGTCAGCTACAATACGTAGTTGAAATGAATTCTCTGAAGTCGATCAGACCGAAGTTAATGCGGTAAATGTAAACCTCGCAACTTCACCTAGATTCATGGCGCGGTCGTCTCCTGATTCCTCTCTCGCTCAAGCCTTGTCTCCACGAGTCAACTTCTACTAGACCGCTGAAACACTCGGAACTCCTTTCTCCTCCAATTTCACACGTCTGACCTTTTCGACGTTCAGATACACAAGAGCCTCGGTGCTTGGCGTCTCCCCTCCAAGTCTACCGATTTTAGCCGCCTTTTCGAGTTCCCTCTCGAATTCGCGCGGGCTCTAGCAAATCGCTTATTTCTTCCAATAGCGACCTGCTATTGACTTATAAAATATTTCCAATATTTTAATATCATATTCTTCTCTTTTCCAATATGTAAATTCATTCTTTAAGGGCTTAAATGAATTAAATATCCATAAAAATTTAGTTGCTGGAACTCCCGTCTTCTCTAAAACTTCTTCCTATTGGCTGTAAGCTCATATCCAATGGGATAATTTATAACAATATCTAAACAAACCCTGGGAATATTCACTGTTGCTAGGTCGATTCCAAGCTTCTCGAAACTTCCATTGCGCAATACTATCACGTGACGGGTTTTCCCTCCTAGCTCGACGTCGCCTCACGAGTGGTTTCTGCCAAGTTCCAGCCATCATATTCCTTGGTTAAATTTTATCATGGGCTTCGAAAAAAATGTATTATTCCCATTTTCATCCCTTATAATTCATTTTACGGGGGCATTCCTCTCCCATCTCAGTTTAAAAACAGTTGCAAAATTGTTTTTAACCACCTCGAATCAGGACCTTAGACATGTCACTGAACTCGAAAATGAATTATAATTTTCAGCCTACTTTCTTAAAATATTTCTTCAGGTTCTTTGCATTGTATTTTCCCAAAATGACATTGTTCTCTTCATCATACAGCTCATAACAATTATTCCCATAGACAGTCTCAATTCGGAACGGTCCAATGAATATATTCCTTAACTCCGGGTATATTTTCTTGGTTACGTCCGCTTTGACAGGTCGGCGCAATAACACCATGTCTCCTACTTCTAAGGGCTTATTAAATCTTTTCCCTTCTACTCTTTTCATGCGTTTATCGGCCGCCTTCTGTAGCTTTTCCTTCGCTCTGTCTATTCTCTCTTGTCTTCCTACATCTGGGTCTGGAGGAATAAAGTTAAATGCGTTGACCCAAGGTCTTTCTGGTTTCCTTCCTAAATGTAAGACCATTAGAACTTCTGCCGTGCTCTCTTGAACTGTGGAGTTCAAACATTCTTCAATGATAGGCACATACTTAACCCAACTGGGGTGATCATGAGGGCAGAAAATTCGACAGCATTTACTAAATTCAGCCATATATCTCTCACTAGAATTTGATTCCGGATAACGCACGCTGGAAAATATGTGTCGTATTCCTAATCTCTCCATGTCTGCTTCGAATTCCGCTGAGGTGAACTGGGCTCCGTGATCAGATAACAAGTATTCTGGTCTCCAGCTTTCCAAAAAACAGAATTTTCCAATCTGCTCACTACATTTCTTGTATTTGCTTTCTGCATGGGGTCCATCGTCACAAATTTGGAGAAGACATCCACTGTCACTAACAAGAATTGGTTCACTTGGTAACCCTTCAGACAGGGACCAAAAATGTCCGCCGCCATAAGCTCATGTCGTCTAGAGTGTATCATAGGCCTTGGTTTGCCTTTTAACAATTCGGAGGTGAATTTCCCTCTTTGACATTTATCGCAAGATCTTATTATCTTCCTAATGGTGGATCTCATGTTGGTCCAAGTGAATCTCTCTTTCAAAGTGCTGAGAGTCTTGTCAAAA
Organism: Meconema thalassinum; assembly: GCA_946902985.2. Taxonomy (NCBI): domain Eukaryota; kingdom Metazoa; phylum Arthropoda; class Insecta; order Orthoptera; family Tettigoniidae; genus Meconema; species Meconema thalassinum. The sequence goes on along the minus strand of OX336389.2, from coordinate 612,512,639 downwards.
CCACCATGTCCTATCGATTGGTGTGCTAGCCATACCAACTTCGAAATTAAAATAGGGGGCACAACTATGCGTGGCTTTGAATGCTCGGCGTCAATATACTTGCATACTAGATCTCCGCTCAAGACAAAGTGGCGCGATCGTCTCTGGGTTGCGATATAATCCTCATCAGCTATGTCCATGAAACCTTTTAGGAACCTGTACATTTTCCTGATTGGAGCGTATCTCTTCTGTGATACACCGATTCGGGCTAATCTCCTAACGGTTTCTTGATTTTCTTGCTCCAATTGTACATGGTTTATCTGCACATTTTTAATAGGGTTTCTCGATAACGCATCAGCCAGTAAGTTATCTTTCCTTGGCTGGTGGACAATAGTAGCGTTAAACTGCTGAGTGAAAAGGGGCCATCGTGTTAACCTGTCACTCGACATTTCAGTTTGAAGCATAAACTGCAATGCATTGTGGTCGGTCACGATAATGATCTGATGACCAATCAGTATCTTCTTCCAAGCCTGCAGAGCTGTAACAAAGGCTAACGCCTCCAGTTCTGTTGTAAAATAGTTCTCCTCATGTCGTTTCAACTTTCTACCAGTGAAAGCGATCAAGTGCCTTCTTCCATCCTCGTCCTTCTGGTACAGAACAGCACTTATACATACGCGAGTGGCATCGGATTCGATATAAAATATACGGTCAAAATCCAGGTCCAAGTGAATCTCTCTTTCAAAGTGCTGAGAGTCTTGTCAAAACCACCATGTCCTATCGATTGGTGTGCTAGCCATACCAACTTCGAAATTAAAATAGGGGGCACAACTATGCGTGGCTTTGAATGCTCGGCGTCAATATACTTGCATACTAGATCTCCGCTCAAGACAAAGTGGCGCGATCGTCTCTGGGTTGCGATATAATCCTCATCAGCTATGTCCATGAAACCTTTTAGGAACCTGTACATTTTCCTGATTGGAGCGTATCTCTTCTGTGATACACCGATTCGGGCTAATCTCCTAACGGTTTCTTGATTTTCTTGCTCCAATTGTACATGGTTTATCTGCACATTTTTAATAGGGTTTCTCGATAACGCATCAGCCAGTAAGTTATCTTTCCTTGGCTGGTGGACAATAGTAGCGTTAAACTGCTGAGTGAAAAGGGGCCATCGTGTTAACCTGTCACTCGACATTTCAGTTTGAAGCATAAACTGCAATGCATTGTGGTCGGTCACGATAATGATCTGATGACCAATCAGTATCTTCTTCCAAGCCTGCAGAGCTGTAACAAAGGCTAACGCCTCCAGTTCTGTTGTAAAATAGTTCTCCTCATGTCGTTTCAACTTTCTACCAGTGAAAGCGATCAAGTGCCTTCTTCCATCCTCGTCCTTCTGGTACAGAACAGCACTTATACATACGCGAGTGGCATCGGATTCGATATAAAATATACGGTCAAAATCCAGGTATTCCAACTTGACATTATGCCTCAACATCTCCTTCGCGTTTCCAAAGGCCTGATCAGCGGCACTCGTCCACTTCCAACGATTGTTCTTCTTCAGTAGTTCATAAAGAGGTGCCATGATCTCAGAGTATTTTGGACAGTGACTGCTAATAAACTGGCAAGCTTCCACAAACTCGCGTACTTGCTTGAACTTGGTGGGCTTAGAGAATCTGGTTATAGCCTCTACTTTCTCAAGGTTCGGGTGGTAACCTTCCCGATCGATGGTGTGACCTAGGAAATTAATCCGTTCGTGCATGAAGCGGCATTTACCAAAGTTCACTTTGATATTCGCATCCCTCAAGTTCTCGAAAAGTTTACGTAAATGCACCATGTGTTCCTTAACATCAGGAGATGATATGATCAGATCATCGATGTAGCATATCACGTTCTTCTTGACCTCGTCAGTGAGCTTACCATCAAGGGCTCTGATTAGCGCTGGACCGCTATTTACTATACCAAAAGGTAGCCTTTGAAATACCCATGAAGTTTGGTCGAAGAGGAAACCGGTGTACTGTTTACTCTCCTCCTCCAACTCAATTTGGTAAAACGACGCTGTTAAGTCCAAAATGGAAAAGCAGGCCTTTCCTTTGAATTTCCTTAAGAGATCACGAATTTTCGGGAGCCTGTCTGCCTCAGGAAGAATTTCAAGTTGATCGAACGTGCATCTAGACATAGGCGTAGCTGTCCATTATTCTTCTTCACTACAGTGATGGGGTTGATATATGAAGACGCCTGTTTCCTAATAATGCCATCTGCTTCCATCTTTCTGATTAACCCTCTTACTTCTTCATAATATTTCTCTGGAATGGGGTATATGCGCTTCTGATAAGGGGTTTCATCGGTCAATCTAATCTTGAATTTGTAATCCTTGATTAACCCAGGTTTGTCGTCAAAAACATCCTTAAATTCCATAATTAATTCTTCAAATTCCTCTTGAATTTCGTCAAACCCTTCGGCTTTGAGGGTAAGCTTTTCTCTAGCATTCTCTGCCTCCTCAATAACATTAGTTAGAATGTCTTTCCTATAACCCATATCTGGGCTGTTATTCAGTTCCTGTTTTTCTAACTCTTCTGTGTTAATAATCCCCTCGCTAAATTTAATAATCCTATTCTTCATATCAATAATGGCTCCTACCTTCGTGATAAAATCAATCCCAAGCACGATGTCAAAATTTATCTTGTCCACCACGATGAAAATATGTTCATAAGCACGTGCATTTATTTCAAAGTTCAGCAAAACTTGAATCTTACACTTCACAGCTTTATCTTGAAAGATGCCTCGCCCTTTCACAGCAGACGCGGTCAAAGCCGTCATCTTGTCACTACCCAATAATCTCTGGTAACACTCATGAGATATTATAGACATAATAGCTCCCGTGTCCATCAAAGACTTACATGTCTGATCATCAATATTTATACCTATAATTGGTAATTCATATGGCCTTTCCTCTCTTATGATCTCGTCTTCTAACAATAGGTCCTCATCCGTCACCTCGTATACTTCATTTATCAAAATCTGCTGTAATGTGGTGGTATTTCTCTCTTCCTCTAGCTCTGTTTTGAAAATGGAGTTTTTTTTTTGTCCCTGAGCGTCATTCTCTCGGATTCCTTGCTGGCTAGTACCGGGTTTAGGATCCACGCTCAAGTTCGAATTACTTCCGTTTCCGCCTTCCTTTTCTCTTAATTCCTTCAAGTATCGTTTTCCTTCTTGATGGCGTTCATCGTAGTTCTCTTTGTTCATAACCTCATTTCTTTGTGGTCTATCGCTGTTCTGATTCTGGTAATTGCGGTTGTTTCGACCATTATAATTATTGTTATTGCGATAATTATTATTATTGTGGAAGAAACCGCTTCTTCGACTTTCCTGGTAGTTTCCTCGTCCTTGCTGTTGTTGATAGGGACGGCCACCACGGAATCTCCTATACCTTGGTTCAGGTCGCCTATCTCTAAAATAGGTATTTCTTTCTGGACCTACATTTCCTTTCTCCTGTTCTTTAGGGTTTTCTGTTTGCTGTGCCTGATCAATATACACAGTATTAATATCTTTGTAGTCCTGACGTTGGTTTCTAGCTACGACATTGGCCTTGGACTAGTATAATCCAATTTCCGAAGAAGTTCGTCCATGCCGGCCAAATCGCTGATTCCTGACGAAATTATCAGTCTTCTCACTTCAACTGGCAACATTCGGACAATGGCATCTATTAATTGTGCCGTAGACAGAGGGGGTTGCAAAAAACGTAGCCGGGCAAGTTGCGTTGTGAAGAAATCGGCGTAACGCGTCGGTAATGTACCCGAATACTTCCTCGAGTATACTTCTGCGCGTAAACTGTTCTGCGCTTCCACAGACCAATAACGTTTCATGAGGGCTTCTGCGAACTCCTCAAAGTCCACAAATGTGTACCTGAAGGCGCAAACCATTCAAGGGGGCCTTCTCCCATATAGCGTTCCACTATCTTCATCTCTCGTTCTCTCGGAATGTGAGCCTCCGCAAAATATTCACGGATATTCCTGATATACTCAATTAAGGTGTAAGAATCGAGGTTGGTAAATTTACGCAGTTTGTCCTCAAAATTTCGGATTATCGTCACGTTTCTCTGTTGAGAATCTTGGAAACTGGGACGATATTCCTTCCTTTCTCTTTCGGGTTCTCTATTCCTATCCTCGAGTCCTTCATGGTGTCTTAACATCCTTTCTTCTGGTCTCACTTCTCTATCTCCTAATTCCGTACTGAGGTTTCTACGATAATCTCCATAGTCCTCCGTTTATATCTTCTTCCTCTCTTCTATCTCTGCAATCAACTCTTTCACTTGCTTCTCTATTTCTTTCTTCATATCCTCCTTATAGACTTCAAGATCTGCCACGTCTCCTAAGCTCAGATTTTTCAATTTCCCACTAATGTATTCCTCAATGTTAGTGGATTTTCCTTCCTTAATCTCATTTACGACGGTGACTTCTGTGTCTATCCTTTCATCTAACCGTTTACTACTACTTTCTAACGTCTCTTTTAACGCTTGATTCTCCTCGACCGATTGATTCTTGTCGTCAACCTGTCTCGGTAATAGTTGATCAATACGCTTCCCTAGATCCGACCTAACAGACATTACATCACGGTAGATCTGTAATTGCGTATTGGCAAGCTTACTTTCAACTATACCCTGAATTAGCTTAATATGTTTTGCGCTCGACTTATCCCATTCGTCTTTCCAAATGACAAAATTTTATTGTGGTCTATCACCTGACTACGCAGAGTATCAACATTTGTCTTCAATTCGTCTAAAGAAACAATGGTCTTTAGAGAATCGTCAACAAATTGCGATCTCAAAGCACCTATACCTTCTGAACATTGAGTTTTAGACTCTTCCACTTCCTTCCTGATTTTATTAATGTCCCCTTGGACCTTATTCACATCAATAAACATCGAATTAACCTCAGACTGTACTTTACCGATATCATTTTGTACACTAGTTATTTCTGTCTGGACATTATTAACATCGATTTGCATATTGTTTACATTCTCCTGTACCTTATCTACTTTTGTTTGGACATGGGACACATCTGACCTTACATTGGCAACTTCTGTTTGAACATTGTCAACATTTGATTTCACAAGAGACACATCATCTTTGACTAGGGCAACATCAGAATGCACACCCTCTACTTTATCTTGTACACTGGCAACATCCTCTTTCAATTCAGCGGAGCTGGTCTGCAATCCCTGTAAAGAATTTTGCATACCCTGAATATCTCCCTTAAAACTCTCCTCTACACAACTGACCTTATTAACGACAGTGTCAAGATCTGCCTGATGATCTTTCTTTAGATGCTCTCTGTCCTGCTTTGCCTCGTACAATTTCCTCTGTAAATCAATAACATTTACTTTCAGATTCTCTTTAATCTGATTTTCCACACTATCCAATTTCTTATTCATGTTCTTGTCCATTTTCTCCATCATCTTACGGACATCGTCTGCCGCCATCATTGCCATTGCAACAATATCAATAATAAAAGTGCTATAGGAGAACAAACAAATAGAACAATATATCAACTCTTTAGAGCATCCTTTCAATCCATGTATTTGGGCATCTTATCGTCTCGCCTTAACCCTACATTTTATTCTAAAATGCCAGTACCTAAACGTTCGCGTGTGATTTATTTTAGATATACTGCCATATAGATTATTTACATTTATCACCATTAAACAAGTTAGCTTTACATTAGCATGGCCATCAATAACCATGAGCCGGTAAAATGAAAATAGATTCAGATCATAGGTCATTCTGAAAAATATAACCTATTACTCCTTCCTCAGGCTATCCATAAGATCTGATCTCTTGTTGAGTGCAATTCTATTAAACACAAAGCAAATATAACCTATATAATTACACTCTAGCTCATCACAGATGATATGGTTAATTAATCCCATAAACTTAAAAATTAGGCTGTCATCTGGATAGCTCCTAAATGGCCTCACGAAGCTATTTTCGTGACCCCAAAGTCTAGGGTGCCATCTTTCCACTGTCCCCGTATATTCTAGAGGCGGTCTGTTGAATATCCGAAGCAACGGCTGGATTCGTAGACCCTGACTGCTCCGGCGCAAAATACAAGTCAAGGATCTACCTCCAACTAGACCCTCGCGAATATACGTGGCGGAAATTACAATACAACTGTGAATTACATGAAAAATATACTTAGCTCACGGTAAAACACCTACCTTAATCTCGGGAATCTCGTGGTCAGCTTCTCTGGACCTAAAGTGGGTTTCACAGTTGCATCTCTTTATATCTAAAATAATTCACGACAACACGGCTTCTAATAAAACTAAACAATTTAATAACAAATGTAAACTAAAGCTAAACATTCACACTAGAAAATAAAATACACACTCCCATTCATTCATCTCCACACTCACGCCACTGACAGAACAGCGTTCTATCAACATAATGACAAAATTTGGTGTAGCTTGGGTCCATACAACAAGCTGCACAACAATTACACACCTCGGTGTATTAACATTCTTCTGGCACGCTCCCAAGCACATACGGGCGCTCGGCGCACGCGATCATTGCCACGTGTCCGATGACATAACATTCACCGCTACATTCCCAGTCTGACTGGTATAAAAAAGAAAAAGAGCGAGCCGGGCAGTTCGCCACAGCTCTTCCCTTTTGCTTGGCCTGGCCGTGCTATGGCCTTGGTTGGAAACGAGTTTAAAGAAGTCCCCGCCATTCCAGCCTGGTCCACAAACGAGCTCTTCATAACAATGACAGATTCACGTCAGACAAATACGTGAACTGCACACAAATCCTACATGCTACAGCGTAAAACCTCTATACACACTAACATTCACACTCTCGCATTGTGACGTCCCAATGGAGTTCATTTCATTCGCACTGAACAATAAACAAACCTCGTGCAATCACATACTCATTCACACTCTGATATTTACGTTACACAAACGAAAACTTCCTATTCTTAACACGTTATACACTCGATTGATAAATAATAAAGATTAACACAAAAATAATTTATAATGACGCTTATAGCACCAGCAATAGTCCTTCCAAAGTAATAGCGTCTAAATACAATCGAGCTTGCGCTCTGATCTAGCAGTTATGTCAAATACAGTGAACTGTGATCTTTAATATCTTCTACCTCACCAGAAATAACCACCACTAGTCTCTCCTATCTGATCTGGTGTCGAAATAAGTTTAATACATTCGACCACTAAAGGTGAAACATATGCTGTTACAAGTCTGGTTTAATAATCTCGATAAAAGTATAGCATAACAGCTGTCATCATCAATTTCCTGTTCCAATTTCAACCGTGAACCTTCCTGTCCTATCTAAATTCCATGTCGTGTATAACAAAATAAGGAGTACTCTCTACTCACAGTCCAAATGCCTTTGCCAACACTAGTCATGCCCACGCAATGACTGTACTATAAAATGCGGAACACACCTTCGCAATAACCTCGTATGCCAACTAAATACGGAAATACACAAAAAAACACTATCAAAGGGTTATCAACTCCACTTCTATCAACCTGGCATTCCTTCAACAGGGCATAATTTCACAGCGTTGTCACCACAATCGCTGGTCTGATGAACAATAACAACAATTGTTATATTAATAATTTATACATCTTAACGACCTCTGGAATTCACGATACTGAACCTCCTCACTTAATACTATTGAAACGATACTCTGATAAGTATAAACTGTCGTTCATACATTTAATAAAAATACTACATCTCATCTTCACACATCTAGGTTCGACTTTAATCGAAGAAGGAATATTATGTCTCCAACGTGACATGATATTACTCCTCGTAAGTAATTAATCACAACATCATATCTATGTGTTTGTGTCCAACAAGAATCTATCACGACGAGGATATCAAACGATAACTACCCTAACGTCGGATGATAAATAATCTTCCAAGAAGATTCTAGCTTCAAATAAAATAAATGACTGAAAGTTCAAAGCTTTCTTCAATAAAACATACAGTTAGTCATATTCGTATTCTCTTCATTCAGAACGAATGTCTATGAGTTCTGACGATAATAATCGTGTCCACGTTAAATGTTTCTATTCCACAATGTGACATGATATTTCACAATATATCACTACCAAGATCTTCTTTCTTGACGTTTCTTCTCGACGGATAAAATGCCCAAATTAAGCTAATAAAAATTAATTTAATGGGTAACATAGACGAAAATGTCTATCACCTGTATTCAAAATGAATACAAAAACGTCGAAAATAAATTACTGTTCCTTAAAGGAAATGACAAAATCTTGTTCCTCGAACAAGTAAATAATCTCATTTCAGAAACTGGATTCCTAACAAACGAAGATAATAGCATCGCTAGACGATCACTATAATAAATTTCGAAGAATAAAAATGCTATACATGGAGTACATAAATACTGTATCGGTAAATGGATAAAGGATTTGCTCAGTAAATGTCACTACAAGCTCTAACTACAAGGTTAGTGAACACTGCTACCTGGTCTCGAAGTCTAGAAGATCAAGATAGAGTATTACAAAATACTCTGATGTTACATCTCCCAAAGATCTGGGCTGGATCCTAGTTCGTCTCCACGAACTCGTGACCTCAGGAAAGGAACGAATTCCCCCACTGGAAACAGCAATCTCCGACCGGAATCGAACTGCGGGCCTCCAATCATCATCTTCATTTTGACCGGGATAACCCTGGACCTCTTGAAAATCTTGATGCTTCTTCTATCTCCGTCACAGCACAGTCTCATTATAACAGTGAGTAGCGACGAATGTTCTGCTTTCCACTTCAAAATGCATTTGAAGAGAAAGTCTTGGACCTCACTCGTATAACGAACATTCATGTAGATGGAATCTGAACATCGTTCTGTAGTCTCTGATGTTAATGTTGAGCTCATGTTTGACCAGAATGCACTAGAATGGAGTTGTGCATAGACATTCACGAACAGTCTCCTCTAACGAAGCTCCATCGCTACCTATATTGCTTATATCTGCCTATACTCCTGGCACACATAACAATCTAGTCCATAATAATCTTCATAATGCTAGACTGAATATTGTTCTTCACTATGGAATACATCTCCATCCTAAGTGTTGTAATACAGTTCCGCACAAGCAATAGTAATACACACTCGTACTCAGGGGTGGCTGTTGCCTGAGCTGCAGTCGCTCGGACAAAGTGTCGTATCGTGCTGGAGAAAAACACTTTTCTCGCGCTTCACTAAACTGCTTATAATTGCTGAAATAATTCTTCCAAACTTCTGTAAGTTTGCAATATACAGTATCTGCTAGTCAGCTACAATACGTAGTTGAAATGAATTCTCTGAAGTCGATCAGACCGAAGTTAATGCGGTAAAATGTAAACCTCGCAACTTCACCTAGATTCAAGGCGCGGTCGTCTCCTGATTCCTCTCTCGCTCAAGCCTTGTCTCCACGAGTCAACTTCTACTAGACCGGTGAAACTCTCGGAACTCCTTTCTCCTCCAATTTCACACGTCTGACCTCTTCGACGTTCAGATACACAAGAGCCTCGGTGCTAGGCGTCTCGCCTCCAAGTCTACCGATTTTAGCCGCCTTTTCGATTTCCCTCTCGAATTCGCGCGGGCACTAGAAAATCGCTTATTTCTTCCAATAGCGACCTGCTATTGACTTATAAAATATTTCCAATATTTTATTATCATATTCTTCCCTTTTCCAATATGTAAATTCATTCTTTAAGGGCTTAAATGAATTAAATATCCATAAAAATTTAGTTGCTGGAACTCCCGTCTTCTCTAAAACTTCTTCCTATTGGCTGTAAGCTCATATCCAATGGGATAATTTATAACAATATCTAAACATTTCTGGGAATATTCACTGTTGCTAGGTCGATTCCAAGCTTCTCGAAACTTCCATTGCGCAATACTATCACGTGACGGGATTTCCCTCCTAGCTCGACGTCGCCTCACGACTGGTTTCTGCCAAGTTCCAGCCATCATATTCCTTGGTTAAATTTTATCATGGGCTTCGAAAAAAAATCTATTATCCCCATTTTCATCCCTTATAATTCATTTTACGGGGGCAGTACCTGGATGATGGAAGCGATAACGGATGACATCACGGACGAGACGAGCATGCAGGAGGGAGAGACATTTTACACGGCAGTAGTAGAGAAGACAGATCGAGATAATTTGCATGAACTGTGGACATTAATGGCAGAAGAGGAAAATATTGCATCAAAATTTGAAATTTTATTGTTGGATGAATTGAAAGAAGCTAAATTAGGGAAACCTGACCGAAGAAAATTAGAGGACATTTTACGTCGCCATAAAGAAGTTTTTGATACAATTCCAGGAAAAATCCTAATTTTCCAATACGCTATGCAAGTTGATGATTGGACACCCTTTAAGAGTAATTTGTACCCCATCCCAGAGAAATATCATCCTCAGGTGAAGGACATTATACATAATCTACTTGAAGCCGGTATGATAAAAAAATCACCGACACCGTACTTAAATGCTATTTTCGCGGTGGCCAAACCAAATGGTTCCATTAGGCTGTGCATAGACGCGAGATTTTTGAACAGTAAGCTTCTGTCTGAACACGATAAAGCGCCGCTTATACGTGACATACTGAAAGGATTTAGAGGGAAGAATATTTATTCTTCCGTAGATCTCACCTACAGTTTCCATCATCTCGAGTTGGAAGAAAAATCCCAGTTGCTCACGGGATTTTTATTCGAAAACCAAACATTCATATAGCAAAGGATGCCGTTCGGAGTAAAAACTGCAGGCTGTGCGCTTATCGGAACCTAACAGAAGAAGTGAAAAAAAAAATCAGTACGTTATGTGGATGACATTCTCATAGCATCTGAGACAATGGAAGAACACTTGGTAAACCTAATTAAACTCCTGGACAACTTGAGAACGATGAATTTTAAGATAAACTTGAAGAAGTCTCACTGTTTCCAAAGTGAAATCTTATATTTGGGGCATATTATCGACCAAGATGGTGTGAGGCCAAATCCCGCGAAGATTGATACAATCAAGAATTTCCCAACACCAACCAGATTGAAGCACGTCAGACCATTCTTAGGAGTTACTGGATTCTTTAAGGAGAATTGTCCCAACTATACCAAGACAGTGGCACCGATGCAAGAGATGCTCAAGAAATGTAATCGATGGTCTTGGAGTGAGGAGTGCGACAGGCCCTTCAATGCAACGAAAGAATTACTTGAAAATTGTGTGAAACTTGGATATCCTGACTTCGGTAAGTAATTTATTATACAAGCGGATGCATCTCTAATTGGAATCGGAGCAATGCTGTATCAAGAGGAACCTGCTGAACCCAAGAAACGTTCATATTTGGCATTTACAAGTCGCAAATTGCGCAAGCACGAAAGAAACTACACCGTCACTGAACTCGAATTATTAGCAATACTGTATGCTCAGCAACAATGGAGGAAGATTTTTTGCTATTCCATTGTTGTCAGAACTGACCACAAAGAGCTGACTTTTCTTTTTAAAACAGCAATGGTGAGTGAGAGAGTAACTCTTTGGTCCATCTATATCCAACAGTTCGATATTTCAATAGAACACTGTCCTGGGAAGATGAACATGATCCCAGACGCTCTGAGTAGAAATCCCGAAGAAGATCTTAGGACAGCAGTGGAGGTGCAACATTTAGAACTTACAGCCAAGGATCAAGAATTTTTGAACAGATTGAAGGATAGCCAGTTGGAACAGGAACGTGACCCTTGGATGCTAATGATGATCAAGTATTTCAAGAAAGAGACACAACCGGGAACGCCTGAACAGAGGGAGGCTAAATCAAAAGCAGCAAAATACCACTATTTCAATAATTTGTTACATAAATTCGTGGATGAGGAACACACAGGATTTCGGATTCTCGTTCCAGCATAAAGAGAGCACTAACATGGCATGTTCATGAAATTATCGGTCACATCGGAGTAGACAAAACTGAAGCGACGATAGGAGAATCACTCACTTGGCCGAAGATGAGATAGACCATTGTTGAGGTAATCAAGACTTGCGACGCATGCCAGCGTACTAAGTCCAATAATTACCTCATGAAACAATATCCAAAACCTTTACTACCACAAAAACCGTACGAACTACTGGCACTCGATTGTTTTGGGCCCCTCCCAAAAAGAAGACGTGGGTGTAGACATCTTCTTGTGTGTATCGATGTCTTCTCAAAATATGTTGTGTTATGCCCTATCCAAATGACCACGTCAAAGCAAGTCTTAAGCACACTTAACAACAAAGTTATACCCACGTTAGGAAAGGCTGAGTACTTACTCTCAGACCATGGGTGTTATTTCACGAGTTCTGTTTTCAAGAAGGGAGTTGAGGAGATGGGAATTAAGCACATTTTAGCTAGCATCCGCCACGCACAAGCCAACCCGAGCGAGAGAGCAATCCGTTGTGTAGCCAAATACTACCGTTTTCTAATCCCTGATGAACATAACAAGTGGGTGGTTCGAGTGAGCGACATTGAGACGTGCATTAACACGACCAGGCACGAATCTAATGGACAGATCCCTTTAATTGCCCATCACAAAAAGTACCCGGAGAGATCTTGGGATAATGCCATCCAGAGTACTAGGGATCAATTAATAGCGCGTGAGCTAAGAGTGCAGAACCAAGTGGAACATATGAGGAGCCAGGAGGACCGACGTTTGCGCCGATACAGAGGAAAGAAGTTCCACCGGGAGTTAAACGAAGGGGAACTGGTCCTTGTAAAACAAAACACCTATTTCCGATCTTAAGAGCTTTGCTAAATATTTTCCAAAATATGTTGGCCCGTTCAAAATCATCAAAAACTTGGGTAACAATGCCTACAGGATTGAAGATCTGAGTTCTGGAACAAAGTCAGTCTTCAATATCGCCAATCTAAAGTTGTATTATAGAATGGAACCGTGGGAGAAGAATGGAAACGATGTGGCAGCAAATTATTTGGAGTTTTGAAGAAACACACCAAAATGAACGGGGGTACTGTAGGTGAAGTATGACTGAGTAAGGCAGCTTTGTTTACAATACGAGACGGGAGGCGAGAGGTCGCCGTGCTTGTTATGAGAGAGAGGGAGATACTACGAGTAACAGGTGATGACAGCTATGTGGAGTCCGCAGCGCGATGAGTCAACAGCAGAAGGAATTAGTGAGGCGAGACAGGTCACTGAACAGACGGAAGTGGGACACTATAAAACTGAAGATGAACGCTGAGTGAATTTATAATGTAGTGGGTGGCTGAAAATCGACTCAATGTCTTGAGCCTGACTTTCAGTTCAGCTGGTGGTAAATGAACCCTTATTACACATGCTGTATAATAATGATTCATGTTTTTATTTTATTCATCATATTTGAATCCATGTATTGTACAGTGGAGAAGTCAGGGAGCCGGATGGTGTTGCAAAGTGTCTGTATTGAGGAAGGCAGTTAGTGCAAGCGTGATATAAATAGCCAGTTCTGGGAACTCAGGTGCATGAACTTTAGAGCGTTGCTTGGTCCCTTTGTTGGGGCAGGTCAGGACAGAGAAGGAAGACTTGTAATGAGCAGAGATGGAGATATGTGTTGTGCCCGATAATCTGGCTTTGGATTGGGTGGCCCGACATATACTTCAACCCTCACCCAGAATTCGGTACAACACGAAAGAAAAAAAATCTTGAATGTCCGAATCAATTTTGGCCTTAAAAAAACTGTGTCGGGAACGAGATTCAAGCAATCCCGGGGTCTTTACAATGATGGGTACAACTGGGGTAAAATCTTAAAATTGATCCGGTGGACACACAAGTATGACATCGAACAAGAATGACAAAAAACTCCGCTGTTAAGATAAAACTCATCCACCATTTATTACAGAACCACACCACTAAATACATAGAATCACACACAGAAGCCTACCTCCGCTCGGAGACTTCTCAAAATTACTCTTGATGTGCAAATAAATAAATGACGCAGAAGCAAAATTCAAATTAATGAGGACAAAAATCTCTGGGCGTCCTAATCTTTGGATACAAAATAACTTACGGAGATCAGAGCTATATCATTCTAGTATTACAACCATTACTTCAAAATGCTATGTCACCTCTCCGCTAATAGTCCATGAATGAGCAGGTGCATAAATCTAAAAAGATATTCAAAGAAAAAAATGTTGCCTCATTCGATCTCCTTCTAACTAAATGCAATCACCAAAATATGAAAAAGTATATTTTTATATATGGATGTCACTGGCGTTAAAGACTTTATTTCCAGACCCTTTTATTTATGGATTAAATACTTTCATTATTATTTTCACTGGTTTTCGTTCAGCTGTGCCTCACTCAGAAAAAATGACTGGTTGTTGGCTTTTACATTCATCACTATACATTTTAACATCTTTATGATCCCAAATATTTATTTTTTTCATTTATTAATCACTGCATGCTCTTCACATATTTATAACTACACCATAAACATTTAAGTAGATGGCCTCTGCCTATCCGTATTATTTTTCAACTGACAATTGCCTCAAAATTTCATATACTTGAACCTATCACGTAACATTAATTATAATCATTTATTTTATTCACCTCGCTATAGCGAGAACCTTTAGTTTCATCATAACTTCTTATTATGCAACCCTGCTATTTTATCAATGCAGTATCATTATTTACACAACCTTGTATCAGTCACCTACCAAACGCATCTCCTCATGTTAGCATGTAAAGGGAAACCTCAGTGGCGTGTGAGTGTTTAGCATAAATATGTTGTGCGCACAAAAAGTGGCCCATTAAGTGTAAATGTATCCCTTGTAATTTAAGCCTGTTCAAACCATAAATTGTCATCCAGGTTGCACCAATTCAAAGAACACAGCGACTTAACACGCTGACAGATCCCTGTACTCAAATTATATTTTAAAGCATCCATATATTTACTTTTAAACCCTAAAGAAAACTGCCTTAATCTCTCAAAAGAAAACTTAAAATTTACTATCCTATTAATCACGTCATTATATCGCATTTTATCCTTATTGATTAACTTCAATTTCGATTTTTGCCCAACTGCCCAAATCTTAGTAACCACTACCCATTAACCACTACTTAAGAATTAACATGGTTTTCAGTACCTTTCGGCCACCTCAGTCTTGGTTCCGCTGACACGTTTCCTGGGGTTTGGGTCCAAGTTCTTCCCATTGAACATCCTCCCCTCTCGTCCTGGATCCAGCTCGCGACCCTCGGGGTGTCCATGGTCCTGGCTCGCCTTCGTTTCCACGTCATCGTAACAGCTTCCACATACTAAACTTAGCTTGCCATCTCTTCGCTCGTAAAGTTCTTGACACAAAACTCGCACTGGTCTGTACTGATAGCCTTTATGTCCGTCCAATACATCGCTGCAATTTTCATGTCGACTATGCCAAGTAATATCAACTCATGGCCGTGAAAATAACTCTATAACGGCACAGGTTATATCGTATGCGTCTACACAAGCCTGTACTCATAAGGTCTTACGTCCGTCCTTGACCTAGAATGTCGCTCTATATTTGGACTGCACTCAGCTTATCTCTCATAGTTCACTGACCCTGGACACTCATTTGTCTGGTCGTCAAACAAAAGCACATCGCTTCGTTCATATGTTCCGGGCGTCAGTTATATAGCGCACGGCCCATACAGTCCCGTACCTGGTAAAAGCTTGAGACACCACGTGGGTCTGCTCGCACTTCATTGTACAAATGACTAGTGTCCCACAACATAATGCATTATGATCTGCGTTATAATATCACCTCGCCACATTCAGCTTTAGTATTCGTTAACACAGAGCTGTCCACGCACGAAATAATACTGAGCCTTTCAGCTATGTCCCAAAAACTGTCGGAATACCACACTGGTTCCAAGCGGCCACGGTACGACTGCTACTACACACTTGTTAGGAACTTCAGCGTGCGGCGACACAAAAATAAAGATGCACTTCGGCGTACGGCGACACAAAAGAAAGTGAACTTCGTTGGACGGCGATGCAAAATGAAGTGACCCGCGTCGTACGGCGATGCAAAATAAAGTGACTCGCTTCTCCGGTGTGACCTTTCCACCTCAACTTTTCCTGGAGCTCATCAGCGCCCTCTACACTTCTGGAACCTTCGCCTAGTCATGCTGTCGACTATGTCCATGACGTAAAAACATCAACCTCAGGTTACTTCGGCTTGCTTTCTTCCTCCTGCTATGCGACGTTGCCAGAGCTCTCAAAACCATGCGATATCGGTCACATTGTGAAGTCAGGAAGGGCGTGGTGTTGGACCGTAACCCAACGTCCGAGGCTTGAATCTAACGAATCACAGAGGGGACGCCATCGTAGCGCGCCAAAGATGCGTGATATCAGAAAGTGCGGGAACTGCGTTTTGATTGATTGACCGATCAGAATGAGATCCACTGACCATAGATGTAACCTGCGTGAAAATGATGATGATTGATACCACGCACGAGTTTGTAGGTCATCTGCTTCGATTAAAAATATTGTATTAGTCCCCATCCCTGAGTTTGTGCCGATTTTGTATAAATGAGACCACGATGCTAGTCTGATTACACATTTCTGAAGTCTTTGAGGAGACAAGTTGCTGCCCGACGATATTATATATTTTGAAGTATTTTGTTAGAGTCTCAATGGAGGCAACTCTATTACGTCGAGTGAACTTATAAATTTTCAAGATAGACCGTGGGTTTAGTCAACATTAACTTTGTAACAGTTTAAAGTTTTGTGAATATGAATTTTGCGTGTGTTAGTGCGTGTGGAGATAGGCATTTAAGATAATTAGGGAAAGTCGACGATATAAATTGCACAGGACTGTGAGTGAAACTTGTAGCTCATGTGGCAATTTTAGCAGGTTATTTAGTATACATTCATTTATATTATTTGAACATTTTCATCTTTAATAAGTCCAAGAATTCGACAACGTTGTCAAGAACCGGGATGGTGAACGTGGAATCTTCTGTCGAGTTGGTCATGGCAGAATAGAGAGATCCTGCTGTGGCCATGTCTTGGGACGTACGCTGAGTGAGACGCAGTAATGGATAAGTACTAAAATTGATTTATTTCAATCATGTAGTTATATTTTGGTCTGGGAACTGTATATAGTTTAATTTAGATTTTTCTCGTGTTGTTTTTCGATTTCTGTTGATAGGGTCTGTTCCGACGCTCATATTTAAATGTAGGTTGACGCGTGACTATTTGTTGTTTTTATTTGTAAATATATCAGTGTAATGTTAATACAACTGCCGCGTGTACTTGAATGTGATAAATTGTTTTTGCGAACATGAGTTACGGATCGTGTGATAAGTGAGACGTTTATAGATTGATTTAAGAGTAGATCTGGGAGGAAACTAGCTATTTTTGGTAGCTGTTTGGATTAAACAGGCTTTATTGTTCATTTATTATTATGAGTTTGCCTTTACAATCAATTTTTGAGGGGAACTGCCTGTTCTCTTGTTTGGTGGTAATTAAATTAATTTCTGTGTGAAGCTTTTGTCGAGTCTATGATCTGGTGCGATGCGTGTAAGTGAATTTATTATGTATTTTTTCTATGTATTGTCAACCCTGATGTATGCGTTGTGTGTCAATTTGTGTGTTTGTGTAAAATGTGTGCATTTTGTGCGGAGGAAATGGTCTTGACCGTCCTTCTCTGCTGCAGTGATTGGGCGTCAGATGTAGCTCTATGAAGACTCTGTTGTGACCCCGACTAGGTTCTTTAATTCTCTGTGAATTAATGGAACTCTTTTATATTGGTGACACACTTGGTATTCTTCGGATCTTGGAGCTATGCATTAGGCTAGCCTAAGACATTATATGATACACGCATTATTTTACTGGAGTACAGTAAGAAGTCTTCGTTCTTGGTGACATTCCTCAGTCGCTGCACTGGGATATTTCTTTACGCATTGGGTTGTTGACATTTGGCAGGCGAGACTCACCGAGCACAGATCTATAGATAAGGCACGCTAATGAGTAGAAGGGGCTGGCTTATCCTGACCTAGTAAATCTTAGATGCCTGTTCAGTTGAAACTTTGATTATTTAAAGGGCCAGATTCTCACGCAACGGACAGTATTCTCATGTCACGTTAAAAATAAAATTGTTTTGTTGTATATAATTGCCATTGGGCAGTGTGATTTGATATTCTCATTTAATGTTTGATTTGTTTTGACACCTTGTTGGTGTTTCAGTATTTAACTCCATATTGGAATTTTTGTTAGGTCCGTGTTGACAAATGACAAATGAAACTTATTTCGGAAGGAATCTCCTTCGATCAATACTTGTATATGTTTACACAATTAAAATGGGAACATGTTTCGGACATATACAGTCCTTCTTCAGCCCTGTACCATCAAGATTTTAGAATCAATCAAAGCGTGATGAGACATAACATCAACATAACACTAGTTATCCATGCTTTATACATAAAAATAAATACAACCCTGAAAAATCAACACAAATTAAAATAGTAAAAAACACACATTTAAAACACTGTAGTATTTGATCTAAAGTTCGCTTGTCATAGCGTGACGATGCTAGTCCTGTTGAATACTTGACCACTTGAATTTCTTAAAAGCAGACTTGAATAATAGTGCACTTTAAAATGTGACATGTCATATTGACAATGAAAATGGTTTCTTGCCCATGTAATTTCTGTATAAGAAGACTAAATATTTTCTTGCCGAGTCTGTCCAAGGGAAAATAAATCAAAGAGTAGTTAAATACAAAACGAAGAAAATTTAAATCAAATGTTTAAACCTAAAACATCTTACAACAACCCGATACCCGAAAAATGCAAGTTGACTTACGCCTATTGAAGCACGTCAATAAAGAAGACGAATGGGCCCTTATTCTTGCTCATCTGAAGTTAGCTGAAAGGAACAAATTTAATCGTGAATAAGAAAAACTTAATGGAAAAATAAAACAAAATTAGGATGTGACGAGAAAACGAGTGTGGTGTGAAAAAGAAAAAAATAAGTTACCTGTTTAATGTTGCCTGAGCGGAGGTCGCCCGTGGAGTGGTGCTGGAGCTATGACTAGATAACGTGTGGACCCGCTAGCAGTGAAAGCGGCGTGGAAGGGGGGAAGGAGGAGAGGTAAAGTAGGGGAGGGTGGGAGCGCTTGGGAGTGAGGTCGTTGAACCATGGAGCGACAAAGCTGATGGGTTGCTACTGTATGTCTCAGGCGACTGGTGTGGGTTTTTAAAATCTGGTTCTGATAATGTGGTCTGCTAGTTTGTCGTAAAGAATATTGGATTCCCAATAAATTTCGTTTAGATTATCTGCTGGTTTGAATCTTTGTGCTAAATTGATCTCAAACTGTTCCAAAACTTTCATTGTTGATCCCTTATTATCGAAATGAAGTATGCGCAAATCATTGTTAGTGTCCGTAAAATTGTGGCCTGTTTCTTGCATGTGAATAGCCATAGCAGAGAAGTTTTTGTGTTTTGTGGCGTTGACATGCTCAGCATATCTCGTAAAAACGCTCTACCTATTTGTCCTATGTAATTAGATTGGCATTGTTGACATTTTAATTCATAGACCCCTGACCTGTTAAATTTGTTGTTTTGGTTGATTTTTGTGGAATTAAATATTATCTTCTGATTTGTATTGACTGATCTAAAAGCTATTTGGCAGTCATTCTTCTTGAAAATGTTAGTAATATTATAAGTTAGTTTGTTGTGAAACGTTAACAATCCAAATTTAGATTTGTTTTTAATTTCCGGTTTGAGTTTAGTTGCGGCTTTGTTTTTAATTCTATGAATGATGCTATCGACATCTTTTAGTGAAACCATTTGCTTGTGCTGTTTGATAAATTATTGAAATTTGTCCCTATAATCTGGTTCTGACATAGGTATATTAATTGCCCTGTTGACAAAACTTATGAGGGCGGCTCTTTTGTGGGATTCTGGATGGAGAGAATCCTTTCTGATAATGCTATTTGTTTGGGTTGGTTTCCTGTAAATTCGATACTCTAAGCAATTATTTTTTCTTTTTACAGTGATATCTAAATAGTTGATAATGTTGTTGTTTTTGGATTCTATTGTGAAATTAACACTATTGTTCAAAATGTTAAGTTCCTTGAGTAGGCAATCAGCATTTACTTCAACTTCATCGATGATTATGATTACGTCATCGACGTACCTACCCCAGAAGACCAACCCTTTAACCTTGTTGATGATTTGGTTGTGTTCCAAATCATCCATGTAAATATTGGCAAGAATGCCTGACAGAGGTGAACCCATTGCCAAACCTTTTGTTTGTGAATAGATTTTGCTATTGAACTTGAAATGATTATTTTCTAAGATGAATTAATGTTCATAAATTCACTTATTTCAACTGCCGAAAGTTTGCTATACGTTTTCAAGTTCTTTTCGATGATTTTAATTGTTTCTGGAACAGGTATGCTGGTATACATGTTTTTTATATCCACAGTGAGCATAGAATGAGAATATTGTAAAGTTAAATGGCTGGTTGCTTCGCAAAAATGAACCGAATTGTTAAAACTGCTATTTGCTTGAAATTTGAAATATTTTTTGAGGAAACTTTGTACAAACTGTGAGACTTTGTAAATGGGGCTGCTTCTATAATTGACTATTGGTCTAATCGGGGTGTTAATATTATGTATCTTAGGTAATGCCCTGAGTGTGGGAATACCCGGGTTCATGTACACTATTTTATCAGACTGTTTTCCATTTTGCACCAAGTTTCCTCAAAGAACATTTCAAAATTCAAACAAATAGCAGTTTTAACAATTCGGTTCATTTTTGCGAAGCAACGAGGCATTTAACTTTAAAAGATTCTCATTCTATGCACACTGTGGTTACAAAAAACATGTATACCAGCATACCTGTTCCAGAAACAATTACAATCCTCGAAAAGAACTTGAAAACGTATAGCAAACTTTCGGCAGTTGAAATAAGTGAATTTATGAACATTTTAGAATTCATCTTAGAAAACAATCATTTCAAGTTCTACGGTATAACAAAATATATTCACAAACAAAAGGTTTGGCAATGGGTTCACCTTTGTCGGGCATTCTTGCCAATATTTACATGGATGATTTGGAACACAACCAAAACATCAACAAGGCTAAAGGGTTGGTCGTCTGGGGTAGGTACGTCGATGACGTATTCATAATCATCGATGAAGTTGAAGTAAATGCTGATCGCTTACTCAAGGACCTTAACATTTTGAACAATAGTATTAATTTCACAATGGAATCCGAAATGAACAACATTATCAACTATCTAGATATCACAGTAAAAAGAAACAATAATTGCTTAGAGTATCGAATTTACAGGAAACCAACCCAAACAAATACCATTATCACAAAGGATTCACACCATCCAGAATCCCACAAAAGAGCCGCCCTCATAAATTTTGTCAACAGGGCAATTAATATACCTATGTCAGAACCAGATTATAAGGACGAAATTTCAATAATTTATCAAGTAACGCAAGCAAATGGTTTCACAAAAGAGATGTCGATAGCATCATTCATAGAATTAAAAACAAAGCCGCAACTAAACTCAAACCAGAAATTAAAAACAAATCTAAATTTGCATTGTTCACGTTTCACAACAAACTTACTCATAATATTACTAACATTTTCAAGAAGAATGACTGCCAAATAGCTTTTAGAACAGTCAATACAAATCAGAAGATTATATTTAATTCCACAAAAATCAACCAAAACAACGAATTTAACAGGTCAGGTGTCTATGAATTAAAATGTCAACAATGCCAATCTAATTACATAGGACAAACAGGTAGATAGTTTTTACGAGATATGCTGAGCATGTCAACGCCACAAAACACAAAAACATCTCTGCTATGGCTATTCACATGCAAGAAACAGGCCACAATTTTACGGACATTAACAATGATTTGCGCATACTTCATTTCGATAATAAGGGATCAACAATGAACGTTTTGGAACAGTTTGAGATCAATTTAGCACAAAGATTCAAACCAGCAGATAATCTAAACGAAATTTATTGGGAATCCAACATTCCTTATGACAAACTAGCTGAACACATTATCAGAACCAGATTTTTAAAACCCACACCAGCCGCCTGAGACATACAGTAGCAACCCATCAGCTTTCTCGCTCCATTGTTCAACGACCTCACTCCCAAGCGCTCCCCCCTCCCCTACCTTACCTCTCCTCCTTCCCTCCTTACACGCCACTTTCACTGCTAGCAGGTCCACACGTTATCTAGAGTCATAGCTCCCGCCAAATAGCTTAATATGATAATAGTGGAAACTCCCGCGAGAAACTGGCGACATCGATCCTGCACGCTATCTGGCGGTTCGCGCAGTCAACTACGTGGTTGAGTTCAATCAGCTGGCAAGTTTAAGTGAAGTACATTCGAAGTATTACTTTTGTAATTAAAATAGTATTGTTTTGTGCTGTTATGTGCCACAATTTTGGTAATGGCTGGAAGAGTAGTTATTTGTAGTATGTATGGGTGTTTCAATTATAAAATACAAAGTGATCCCAAGTCATTTTACAGATTTCCAAAAAACAAACAACTGTGAGTATACCTACTAATGTTTACGGGTACCTGTATTTTATTTTCTATTAATCTGAACATACCCTACTTTCTTTAAAACAATGTTGTGAATAAACCTATCCATTTAATCGTTTTCCAGGTGTGCTCAGTGGGTTGTGAAGATCAGAATGGCCGATTTAGATGAAATTCTGACGACAAAAGGACCAGAACGTTTGAATAAAAGTTATGTAGTGTGTTCGGACAACTTTACGGAAAAGGATTTCAGAAACAAGGATCTCTTAAGCCAAGGGTATATAATTTGTTCTTGTATTACTTATGGACTTTTTTTAACTGTTGGAATATCAATTTCTCATCAACATAGGCCATATTTCAACTTTTTGCACTAGTGAATGCCCCTGATGATTAAAGAATCGTATTTGTTACAGAATCTGGCCTGGTGCAGTGCCGTCACTTCAGTGCCACAATGTCAAACAGACACACTTGAGATGCAGCCCGAAAAAAAGAAAACGAGAGTGTGATTTTACCCCAGAAATTCCAGATGATTTACCAACAGAAAGTGCTGTCCAGGAAAATGACAAATTACTGGTGAAAGAAAGACTGAATGAATGCTGTTCAAGCATAATGTTGAAATACAGGAATTGTCAGAAGTTGCTTTCAAAGTACAGGTCAATAAATAAAAATCTAAGAAGAAAATTATCTGTGGTGCAGAAAAATCAGTCGAAGTGTAATTGTGAAAAGAATGTTGTTGATAAGAGTGTTTCTCAGAACTTCATAAATCTTCAAATGAATCAAAGAAATCGTAAAGCTCAGGGCCGAAGATATTCAAATGATGACAAAAGTTTTGCATTAGCTTTGCATTATTGTTCGCCTAATTCATACAAGTTCATGCAAAAGCATTTTTCTTTGCCCAGCACCAGGTCATTAAGAAGCTGGTTACAAAATGCCCGAGTGGAACTTGGTGTTAATAAAATGGTTCTAAGCTTACTAGAAATTAAAGCTAAAAAATGAAAAGGGAGGAGAAGGTTATTTCCTTGGTATTTGATGAAATTCCCATCAAGTCGTCTCTGTCATATGATCGTCAGAAGGATCAATTGGAGGGATATGAATATTTTAGTG
Source organism: Meconema thalassinum (assembly GCA_946902985.2). Lineage (NCBI taxonomy): Eukaryota > Metazoa > Arthropoda > Insecta > Orthoptera > Tettigoniidae > Meconema > Meconema thalassinum. Next base: position 612,489,006 of record OX336389.2, on the reverse strand, counting down.
TAGATACTCCTGTACAGCCAATCACAGCTCCCATCCGCCAACAATGTAACCAGGCTATGGTATTTATGATTAAAGGTTTGTATCTCAATTATAAACAAATAATTGGGTACTTCATATCAAACAATGCTATGGCAGGGCACTACATCAAAGAGCTGGTGCTATTTATTGTCAACTTCAGGCAATTGGGTTAATTCCTAAAGCAGTTGTGTGTGATCAAGGAAGTAATAACATGAATGTGAGGAAACTTTTAGGTGTGACTGCAGAGAAGCCATTCATTGAGGTAAACGGTGAAAACATTTATTTTTTTCATGATCCTCCGCACTTGATTAAGTCAGTGAGAAACAATCTGAAAAAGTATGATTTTGTTTCTGGTGGTAAAGTTTGTAGTTGGTCTCACATAAGAGAATTTTATGCTAAGGACTCCAAAATGATTCCAAGGTTGTCTCCAAAGTTAACAAAGAAATGTATCACACTTCCCCCTTTTTCAAATATGAGGGTATGTTTAGCTACCAGGGTTCTCAGTCATTCTGTAGCTTCTGGAATACTAGTTCATATATCATTCAATTCTTTGCCATCGAGTGCTGCACACACTGCAGAGTTTATAGAAATATGTGGCACATTGTGTGATATTTTTAATTCTTCCACTGTCAGTAGCCCCAAGGAGTATAGGAAACCTTTAAGCAATGAATCAAGGCATATGCAAAAACTGAATGACATTTGTGACTGTCTCAAAAAACTGGAAGTACTGAATAACCGCAAAGGCAATCCTCTTTGCATTCAGGGTTGGGTAGACAATATTTCTGCATTGAAACTATTGTGGTCAGAATTACACAATGATTATGATTTCTGGTATTTGCTAACTAGGAGGATCACACAGGATTGCATTGAAAACATTTTTTCAATCATTAGATCAAAAGGAGGCAACAATGTAACCCCAAATGCAACCAAATTTCGCAGTGCCATAAAAAGTGTTATGGTAAATCAATTACTTTGTGCTTCTGACGACAGTAATTGTGAATCTGATGCTGCAAACTTTCTATTGACTCATAATGATGTGATGAAGAGTAATTTTGAAGCAAATGTCAGTGAAGAGTGTGACCTAAGTGATAAGGCAAATGATCATGACTATGATGTAATTCAAGAAAATGCTGAACACTATGTAATGGGCTGGACCTGTAGCAAGTTTCCCCATGCTGACTGTAGGAATGTAATATCATCTTATGATAATGATTCTAGTATGGGAAATTTGCACATAGAAATGAAGAAGTATGATGATAATTCCAAAATTCTATTTCCAAATGTGTGTGGTGGAAAGTTGTCTGCCAAAATGTCAGAGGCATTTGGAAATAGTTTTTGCTATTTTTTTGTCATGGGATAAAAAGCAAATTAACTGGTTATTTTCTATCAATTAGGCCTACTGACTCTAGTGAAGGTATCTGTGACAGCTGTATGAAATTACTGACTGACAAATATTTCAAAGTCCTTATTAAGGCATATGTGAATAGAACAAATGATTCATCAGTGAAAAATGTCACTAAAAATATCAAGTTCAATAAGATATTACACGTGTAATTAACTTTTGGAAAATCTGTAGGCTGCTTAAAACTTCATCATCATAACCATCTGTAGGCTATCACACTGCTGTCATGAATTGACGATCAAAAGTTTTAATGTGAATATACACGTATGTCATTCTTAATACTGCCCCTTTCGGACATCTCCCTTCCTTACAGTATGCAACAATTAGTTAGCAAAGGCCTTAAAATCTGTATTTCTTTGCGTTTTCTTAGTCGAATAGTGTTACTCTTCAATAGTTCGTTCGAGTAGTTGACTATTCGAACCGCTAGATGGTAGCACTGTGCGCTGTCGCCGCTGCCACGCGTGTTAAGTTGCGAGAGTTTCCACTATTATCATATTAAGCTATTTGCTCCCGCAGCACTCCACGGGCGACCTCCGCTCAGGCAACATTAAACAGGTAACTTATTTTTTCGTTTTCACACCACACTCGTTTTCTCGTGACATCTTAATTTATGTTTTATTTTTCCATTAAGTTTTTCTTATTCACGATTAAATTTATTCCTTTCAGCTAACTTCAGATAAGCAAGAATACGGGCCCATTCGTCTTCTTTATTGACGTGCTTCAATAGGCGTAAGTCAATTTGCATTTTGCGGGTATCGGGTTGTTGTAAGATGTTTTAGGTTTAAACATTTGATTTAAATTTTCTTCGTTTTGTATTTAACTACTTTTTGATTTCTTTTCTTTTGGACAGACTCGGCAAGAAAATATTTAGTCTTCTTATACAGAAATTACATGGGCAAGAAACCATTTTCATTGTCAATATGACATGTCACATTTTAAAGTGCACTATTATTCAAGTCTGGTTTTAAGAAATTCAAGTGGACAAGTATTCAACAGGACTAGCATTGTCACGCTATGACAAGTGAACTTTAGATCAAATACTACAGTGTTTTAATGTGTGTTTTTTAACAATTTTAATTTGTGTTGTTTTTTTCAGGGTTGTATTTATTTTTATATATATAGCATGGATAACTAGTGTTATGTTGATGTCATGTCTCACCACGCTTTGATTGATTGTAAAATCTTGATAGTACAGGGCTGAAGAAGAACTCTATAAGTCCGAAACATGTTCCCATTTTAATTGTGTAAAAATATACAAGTATTGATCGACGGAGATTCCTTCTGAATTAAGTTTCACCTTGTTGGTGTGTCTGTGAAAGGTGACGGCGGTCATCAGTTGATGTCAGTGGAGCGTAGTCACGTGCGTTCATACTTGTTTTGATTTTATGAAATCCTGTTTAGGCATTTGTTAGTGTCTTTGACACTGGGTAAAGATTTCGACCAGAAATCTCAGTTGTAGTTTAATAAGGCTAGCGAGTGTTGGGTATTTGTAAGATTTTGTGTAGTTGTAGTTTGTATTCCCAGTACCATGTATACCTCTCATATACGGACCCGCAGCTTGTCAGCTGTTGCCTATGGTCGCGTATAACATAGTACTTATTCCATTTTCTGTTTGCTCGTCACGTCGCCGCACATGGGTTGAAGGAGTGACAGGACCATTGATGGCCTGAATTTGATATAACCTCATCAGATAGATTTTTGCTTGATATCTGTTAATTAATCAATTGTGGGTGTAGTTTTGGGAGTTGTTTATTCTTTTTATTGTTGTTTCGATCTGATATTAAATTTGTTTAGCTAAATCTTGGCTTAACTTTTCTTTCTTTTGTGATATTTTACCTATGTTTCCTTGATACTATAAGAAGCAAATATATATAACAACAACGGTATGGACCGAAACACTTCCCTGAAAAAGAGTCTCATTATGCTTCTTCTTAAGAGTTCAATATGTATATAATTCAAGCTATCTGCATGTCACATGTTTTAGTCATTGCTAGTAAGAGAGATGAGGGTGTAGTTTGTTCGACCAGAGTCCGCGCCAGATGTTGTTTGATTATAATACATATATTTAAAGTTTCTCGCTAGTTTTTCCTTTTAGTGAGTTACCCCTGGTAGTTGAACGTCTATATGTTATCAGTTAGTTTTACCCAATGTGTGTTTAACACCCCACCATCCTATCAGATCAAATGTGTTACATACCAGGTGAGTCAGTCACCCCTTATAATATTGAATTTATGCAGCCCAACTAACGTGTATTATCATGAAGGTCGATATTTCTGTGCTTGCATCCCGTATGATACTAATGCACTGTAAGCATAACCCGCAAACAATACTGAACCCTATTATTCCCCCACCTGATGTGACTACAGACCGTTCGAATAATATGATGTACTTGCAGTCAATTATTGTATTGCAACATATAATCTCAAAACATGAAATTAACGTTTAAAATTATGATGTGGTGACGTGGAGAACGTTTGAAACAGCGAACTGGAGGAGCAACGTACTCTAAGACGCTCTGAATAAACGGGTAGATAACAGTTGAAGCGTAGCTGAATAAGATAACCACTGTATTTCCAATTGTTGGACTGGTGTAGCGAAGGTTCGAATTCCCCACTGGAAAAATATTTTTGCAACGTTTCGCATCGTTATGAGGTTTCAATGCTACATTCACATGTCATTGTGTGTCACAACATGCAGTATAATGCCGTTATGATAGTGATTGTGCGCTACTCACTCTGCTCAGCTATACAGTGGGATTGAAGTCACTTCATTCTTCCGTCGTGTTCTCCACGGACGAATACGTTGACATGTTTCTTGTTTAGGGGGGGGCAAGAGGTAATTCCTTGCAGGCACTCCGTCTGCATCGGGAAAGATACCCAGACAGGCGACATTCGACTGGAAATACTGTACGCAATATTGAAAGACGTTTACGAACAGGGGTACTTGGGGTGATAACACCCTGTCCGACAGTGGACCATAAAGTCTGGTGAGAATGAGGAGGCAGTTATGGACGCAGCTCGCAATAACCCTCACACTAGTACAGGAGCAATTGCACAACAGGTGAACATCAGCCAGTCGTCCGTAAACCGCATATTGCATGCGCATAAATATCACCCCTACCATCTACAACTAAACCAGGACCTCCATGCGAGAGATTTCCAAGCTCGGATGAATTACTGTCAGTGACTGTTAGAAAATGTGGGAGATCGTGTAGCATTCTTATCAAAAATCCTATTCTCGGACGAATCGAGATTCCCACAAAAATGATACCGTCAACCGCTATAACATGCACTATTGGAGTGCTCACAATCCCCACTGGGATCGACTGGCGGCCTATCAAGTGCAATGGGGAGTGAATGTATGGTGTGGAATTTTGGGCGATCGCCTTATTGGACCGTATTCAATTGAAGGCCATTTGACAGGCGCACGCTATCTACACGTTCTACGCCCTGAGCTCCCACTTCTGCTGGAGAATGTGCCACTTGGGGAACGTTTAATGATGTGTTTGAACATGATGGAGCTCCACCAAATGGGATTTTAGCTGTCCGCAACCATCTCAATAACACACATCCAGGAAATGGTTAGGAAGAGGAGGACCTGTCTCTTGGCCCGCCAGGTCACCTGATTTAACGCCATTAGAATTCTTCCTGTGGGAGTATTTGAAGCAAGCAATCTACACCCAGCAGCCAGAAAATCCAGAGCGCCTTCGACAACTCATTGTCGAAACTTGTAATTCAATAACACCAGCCATGCTACAGCACTCTAGAATGCCCCCTCAGCGGCGTGCGCAGGTATGCATAAACCAAGAAGGTATCGACATTTGCTACCGTAACAAACCATTGTTAGTGCAGTTTGGTCCCCTGGCCCCACCTCTCTATCTTGTCGTAGTCTCACCCTGATGACAAATCGGCTCTTCTTAGGGCCACATACATTTCCATTTACTGACAATTTGCATACAAGGGGATATTACGAGATGGTAACAAACTAAATAAAACTTCAACAAGGATTAGAAGAATATCCTCGCCCGTACTCAAAGCTTCTCACATGTAGGACTGGCGCTTCGTCATGTTTACCATGTGCTTACCACATGAGCTATACTGTACCACGTCAAGCTGCCTGTAGATTACAGCTCATTTGAGATTTTCAAAATGGTTGCAATGTCATTCCATGTTCTACTGAGGTTTCATTAATGCCTTAGATGTTATTGTGTAGGCCGTGAATTCAAAGATATCCGTTGTACTCTGATTACTAAGCGTACCGAAAGAGCAATTGCTTTCAGCACGAATATAAAACTGCCCGTCGGCGGCACACAATAACATGTGATTGTAGCATTGAAGCGTCATATCGTTGAAACTATTACAAAAATATTTTCCCAATGGGGGAATCGAATCTTTGATATTCCGGTCCGTCAAATAAAATTCCAGTGGTTATGTACTTGAACTACGCCTCAGCTTTAATTTACTAAATATTAAGAGCGTCTTAGAGTACGTTGATCCCCCAGTTCGCTGTTACAAACGCTCCCCACGTCACTATATCATAGTTTTAATTTCATGTTTTGCGATACCCAAACACTTGGCATAACATCTTAACGCAGATGATATGTTAAACTACAATAATTGAATACAGGTACTGTACCAGATATGAGTTTGAGACTATCGGCTACGCTGACGTATTGAAAGTATGTGTTTGGAGAGAAGGCGATAGCAATGGCAATTTTGGCTTCTTTGGCAAGTTTGGCAAGAGGGAGCAACACATCAGATCATGACAAGCAAGGAAGTCATTTGTTTACTTTATTTCATTATTTCCATGCCTCCAGGAATAGCAGAAGAGAAAGAGAGAATTCCATTTAATATTGCTTTGAATATGCGGAACCCATTAATGAAGCAACGCAGGGCGAGCTACGTATTTGGTGCTCCAGTCTAGATGCGTGACGTCAGTCAGGACGTGACGTAACCTACCGCGACAGGGATGGCTGATCACGTGATGAGCGAGGAAGAGGGGTGAGACGAGGACTTGAGCAGCAAGCAGCAGAGACTTACTTGGGACTTGTCTTTTCGCTGTATGAGTGAGTGACCTCATTTGTCCAGTGTTGAATACCATCGGTTCGAACAAACTAGTCGACAGTTCATAATTTTACAGTATTCGTGTGATGTAGAAACTTGTGTGAACGACGTGACAACATGATATTTCATCCGAGTTCGTGGCAGCATCCAATTTGGACTTTGTGAAATGCGTAGCAACGTTCGTTATAGCGTGCAGAGACAGCCGATATGCCGTGTCTTGTCAAATCTAGTTCAGTTCACGGACGTGCCCAGGTGACTTTACAGAATGCATTCGTTCTGTAATACAACGTTCAATATAACATGCATTTACAAGCTCATAACTTGGTGAGACTTAGACGTTACATTGCGAGGCACAGTTCTTCATCCAATTAATTAAACGAACATAAGCGACCACGAATCGTCGGAATTCACAATTCTTCTACTAGGCAAATGAACATGAGCGACCACGAATCGTCGGAACTTTACAATTTCTTTTGTTAGTCAAATGAACATAGGCAACCACGAATTTTCGGAACTTTACAGTGAATTGTAGATTACTCAAGTGGACATAGACAATAACTTCAGACTTGAACATTGAATCACGTGCCTACAAAGTGAACACTTACACGACCACAGGGTGTTTGAAAATAATTTGCACATTTCACATAAAATTTTCTTTCGGCACTTTTAACATAAAACCTTCAGTGCATTTATACACTGATTTCAACATACACTTCTGGAACAGTGGCGAACATTGTAGACAATAGAATGGGGCAACCATTCATAATGAACAATCGAAAGCTTTTACGGAACATTGTGGAGATTCTATACAATATGGACACTTACAACTTTAATATGGGGCACTACACATAGAAGAGACATTATGGCAGAGCGGAGCGGCGGTCCCGAATTCCAACCCGAGTGAAGAGCGTACCAATTCGAGGTGAGGACATCGTTGTCGGCGATCTTTATGAAGTATTAGGGAATGCGTCGATCTTCCGAGAAGTCTTTACGAATTTTAGGGTACTCGACGATCTTTGGAAATTGGATATTTAAGCAGCTGTTTCAACAACAAGGTATTGTAAGTGCATACATGAGCATTTTTCCTTGATGTAATGTAGACTTGAGCACATACGTATAATAGGGCATGTGTTACCCTGATTTTGTTCAGATGTGAGTGAAAATAGATTTTTCATCGTGGATATGAAGGCATGTAGCTGACTTCATGCAGTGTCAGACTATAGCCGTTTCTGATATTTTACATTGAGTCAGTGGGAATTAGATTGTTTTTTTTTTTTTGGCGATGCTAATTCATGGCACACTTTGGTGTCAATTTTTGAGTGTTTTTTTTCGATCGCTGCTGGTAAGCAGGTATTAGTTTTTCATCCACGCTTTTGTCATGATCCTGATTGATTTAGTTTGAGTATGGCATTTTAATAAATTCAGCAGTTTTTTGAACTTCGTTGGTTTGAAGCAATCTGGAATTTTTCAAGTGATTATTATTTCTTCTAATGAGGTATTCGAATCAGACGTAAATCTCAGACAGTGACTAAGCCATGTGGAAATTGAAACATTTGCCCTTTACTTTGAACGTATTTAACCGACAGGCGATATATTTTTTTCTTGGAGGATTTTTATCCGGAGCAGTAATATTCATGAAATTAATGCATTCTCGATGTACATTCAGATTTATTTCAGCGATTTACATGTTGTTTTTCTGAGATGTTAACATAGTTACTTGACCACGGGTTTGGGAGGTCAGTAGCATTTTTAATTAGAACCAGTTCATAGATTGAGATGATTATTTGAGTGTTCGGATTCATGTGGATTTGCCAGTTTGTTGTGAGAGTATTGCCACTAGTTATGAGATGTGACTGATAGGTTCGAGCGAACCCAGTATATACTTGTAGGTCCAGCCGAGAGCTGAATGATATTTTGTGGAATTATAGTAATTATGTTGTATTGAATTTAATTGAGTGGTTTAATAAATTTAATGAGATAGTGTTTGTGGATTTTTGGCAAGTATGATAATGGCAGTTAATTTTTTCTTGAGTACAAGATTATTTCAATCCTTGAAGTATTTTGATTACATATATTCGTGCACTCTGGTAAACGTCAAAATCTGATGACACTTCCGAAAACTAATTTGTTGAGGGTTCTGGAGATCCTTAAACAACTTATGCTTATTTTCTGATATTTATCTTATTGATTCGCTCTGGATTTAAAATTTATCTTCGATAATCTGATCTGATATTGCTGGCTGAGATGAGATAAATTAATTGGTGATAACGTCTGAATAAAATAAATGATAATAATAAATGAATAAATAATACTAATCATATTAATAAGTTAAATTAATGATAATGATTTAGATGATTAAAGAACGATGGTGACGATTAAATGATAACGATTTCAAGATGGTTAGAAGAATGATAAAATTAATATGATGGAGTTTCATAAATTTCTTTAAATGAGGATGGTTAGGTAGTCACTATGACCGATGGTTGAGTTTCAGAATTTTAAGTTGTCTAAGTGACTAAATTGATAATTATAATTATCATTAACATCTGAACACTATCGATTGTGATTAAAATGTTATATTTTTTGTGAATATAGTGATGAGAGCAAACAGACTTTTGCATAACGTACCGCTCAACATGATTTGTATAGGGAGTATATGTGTATTTAAGTAATTATTACCAGTTCACATGCAATCCATGTTAAGAATTTAACAATGATGGGGCTCAGAATTCACGAGTGCCGTGTTTTTAAGTGTTAGTGTTTCGGTGATCCTGAGCGCCCAAATAAACTTTTAGTTTTTTTTTTTAACATGTGAACATATATTTTGAGGGGAAATGGCTGGAGTTGCTATGAACATTTCATCCTAACAAATCTTATCCGCCATATTCCTAGGTAGGATTTTCCATTGATTTAAATTTTTGCATTGACCAAACCAAGACTAAAATATATTTTTTTTTAAGTTTGTTTTAAAATGTTGTCACGATGCTATCTTTCCTCATATCCTTTCCTTGTAATTTAAGGCTTATCCTGGAAGGTTGTGAATGATGGGAATCCAGGCGGATGGCGCCCTTTGTATTCATAATTGATGTTGCTTTCACCCGTAAACGACCCGGGGCGTCTTCGTCTCGAGCTACCCATAGCTGATTGTTTTTTGGTTAGTTGTTTTTCTTCCTGGATTCCGACACAAGCCTTATTTCATTTGACAGTTTCAGTACATATGTGTGTGTGTGTGTGTGTGTCGTAACGTTTGGTGTGCGATGCTATGTCAGTTGGGTCGTCGCATACCATAATGGAACGGTTACAGTACATCATATTATTCGAACGGTCTTAGTAATATCGGGTGGGGCAATAATAGGGTTCAGTATCGTTTGCGGGATATGCTTACATTGCATTAGTACCATACGGGATTCAAGCACAGAAATATCGAAGTTCCTGATAATACACGTTAGTTGGGATGCATAAATTCCATATTATAAGGGGCGGCTGACTCACCTGGTATATTAGTAAATTGCAACTGGTCACCAGTAGGATAGTGGTGGAGGGAAGTTCTAAATGGTTGCAAAATAGGGGTTGGAAACTTAAAGTATTAGAATATTACGCCATCGTAACAGAATAACAGAATACTCTATATACGTTTCTGTACCGGTTAATTATGACTCTTCCTGTAAAACTGGCAACTTTCTGCAACGAGTCACAAGAATTAACTTTAACCCTTACAGTGCCAAGATGCCGATGCATCGGCACTTATGTTCCGTACGAAAAATGCCAAGATGCCGATTCGATCGGCACGCTCTTATATGTGATGTAGTTATGCGGTGTGGTGCTAGATTGTTCTACAAATCACGTAGTAAGAAGGTAGAATGTTTGTAATTCCTTCGTATGTCATCAGATGGCACTGACATAGCTTATTTTTTGCTTGTTTACTCGTACATTATGAGTGTATATTCTGCGCGCGCTTGACGTCTATGATCCAATATGGCAGCCACCTTGTTTGTTTATGTCCGCGTGTTGTGATTTATTTTAGATCATTTTTACACTCTAACTGACACATTTGAGTTATTTATCGTGATATATTAAGTCTATTATTATCTCTAATGTAGTAATAGTTCAGTAGTAATTTATCTAGGACTTAGTAAAGTTGTAAATAGTACATTTGTCGCAAGAAGCCATGGCATCACGTAGGCCTATTTCAGGTGAAGAAATTGAGCAACTTTTAGATCGCTTTTAAGTTATAAGCGACTCTAATTTTAGTGAAAGTGATGAATATGAAGTTTCTGCTAGGCACAGTTCTCTCAAATGATCACTATTCCTCTCCTAATTTGATAAATTATTCAGTCCTTGACAGTTACACTGTTGGTGTGTCACACTCCACATGTTCATTGTTTTTGGAAATTAATTTATAAATTGCAAAGTAGGCCTACTATAACAGTATAAATTGGTATATATGATCCTAAATATGAGCTAACATTAATTATCTTCACTTACACACTTTTGATTTAGTGTACAATGTCCTAATTCATTACAAATCATAACTTTTTAATTTTTTTTATAAAACATTATTATAATTTTGGGCACAGTATTCCATGAAATATTTTTGTCAAATGTAAGTCACATGTTTATAGTCCTTGGAGTACTGTATATCAAGCTAACATACCAAATTATTTTTACATATCTTTTAAACTCAGGCTTTTATTATTTTTTTAATGCAGTGATGCACAATCCATTGAAACATGCCTGGCATTCTATGCATAATATGATGACCTATTCGGGGTCGGCATCCAAAGGGTAAAGTAAAATCGATTGCACGGTTTATATAATTTATTAAATGTAGGCTAGAGAATTCAGTGCCTGTAGATAAATATTTTATGGTGAATCACTGTATGAAGCTAGAACAGCATACCATAGATAAATACGTTTTAAACATTTCACACTGACACCATATTGAATTTTTGAAAGCAATTGATCATTAGATGCCGATTTATTAAATTTTAAATAAATATTCGTGATGACAACTTTCACTGTGATTGGATGATTTGATCGTCAGAAAAATCATTAAACATTTTTGAAATTCGTCTGACCGCCATACTGTTTTGTGTTCATTATGCGTTTTAAAGTCACATAGTAGTCCTCTATCACCGTACAAAATTGCGGGTTAACTGCTGTGATATTTTTGGAGATATTGAAAACTAGTGAAATAACTCACGTTGCGGCCAAGTTGGAATGTTTTGATTGTATTAGCTATAGTTATGTACCAGTAGATAAATAGGCTGTGAAAGTAGTGATTAATCATAAAAAGTATCACTTTGATCACTTTCTTAGTGAGCAAGAAATAAAACAATGTTTATAAAAAGCCATCGTCTTGAATTTTTCAAAATGTTTGAATCACAGTAGACGCCAATATGTTAGGATCTTAATAAAAGTTTACCGTGCCACGCTTCACTGCGATCGGGTGATAAGGCTGCCAGAAAAGTCCATTTAAGTATTTGAACTATGCGAGGCAGCCATGTTGATTTTGTGCTTATTCATTTTTTAGAATGTCACATATGTGAACTTACTTCAGGTTGATTGCTGCAATAGTTTCAGAGATATTGGGAACCGATGAAATATATTGTTCTGCCGCCATGTTAGATTGGCGGTGATCATTGAAATTTACAAGCATGGTCGGAGTCAGACGGATTACCACGTTTTATTGAAGTCGCTCAAGCCAATCAGAATTTATTAGACAAAAGGCAAAATGAATCAACATCATAGATTATGGTATTCACCGTTCATAAGAATACTTAACCTTCCTGTAAGTAACAATTCAATTGCTGTTGTTACTGAGTCATTTAGGGAATTGGAACATTGTTGTCATCGTTACCGTCTTCTTATGTTGGTGGAAAATGTCTAGTAACATTGCCATTGTGATGGTTGTAGCAGTGTTTGTACTATAATTAGTTCAAATCGTGGTATAGTGACTAGAATTGTTAGCTGTTATCGCGGAGGCCCGACTTCGATTTACGGCTCGGTCAAGAAATTTAATTCTGGTCTCAATGCTGGAATAGACTAGAGTCAGCCTCGTGAGGTATATCTGGGAAGAGGTGGGTTCGATTCACACCTCAGCCATTTTAAAAGTGGTTTTCCACGGTTAAGTTGTCATAGAAATTGATTTAAATTAGACGCCAATATATTAAGATTTCTATGAAGATTCACCTTGCTAAGTCGGGAGAAAAATCCATACAAATATTTAAATATTGCGTCGCCGCTATGCTGAATTTGTGCTCATCAGGTTACTGAAAGTCCCATTGATGAACTTATGTTTATAGCCTTTATTAACACTGTAATTGATTCGCATATATTGAGAACTGTCTAAATTTTTCGGATGAATGCCATGTTGGATTGTTCTATATGTAGGCCATAGAGTTATGTAACATTAGATAAAGATTATTGCTTAGGCTTATTATTCAAACTTTCACTTCGATCAAATGATTAGGGCACAAGAGAGAAAAACTTTAATTTAAAATTTTGCACAACCACCATCTTGATTTTATGAAAACAATTGAATTGAATTAGATGCGAGTAGATTAAAGTTTGTATAAACATTTATCGTAGCAAGTCTCACTGCGCCCGATTGATTAAATCTTGAGAAAATGCCATTCAAATATTTTAAATTTGCTTGGTCGCCATGCTGGTTTTGTACTTAACACGTTTGTAAGCGTCACATAGCTGAACTTACCGTAGTATTTTCTATCACCATACAATATTTCACGGTATCAGTAATAATTTCGGATATATGGAAGTGGGTGAAATATTTCGCGTGGTCACCATGTTGCATTGGTGAAAATCATTTTAATTTGAAAGGGCACTGTCGGGTTTGGACAAAATATTACTTATCCTCACTGATTTTCATTGAAATCACTCTAGCCACGGACAAAATGCGTTCTCATAAAACTATTTTAGCCTATTTTCATTAATGAACAAGTAGTTCCGTGAAGAACTGAAGCCTATTTTCATGTATCTTCTTATGTTAATTGCCACCATCAACATACAAAATTTCAGTTTGATTGATGTAATAGACACATAGTTATTGAGAACCGTATAATATTACGGATGGGTGCCATGTTGGTATATATATATATATATTGAGCCCGTATTCGCTCTAACAGGTGATGATTTTTATGAGAGCTGTGTATTTTTATATCTGATCAACATAGAACGCGCCCGGGAAGCATGCTCTAGCTTCAGACGCACTTTTCACTTCACTCAGATGCTCTATATAATTTGTCTACATGATTAAAGATTTTATCTTTAATGTGCAAGTTTAAAAGTATCATCTACAGTAATTCTGTATATTTTGCCATGATGTGATGACCTAGTATTTATTTAATTGTCTTTTGGTAATGGTATAACATCGCAGAGATGCGAATAGGAAGTAAATAGTCGCTCCACGAATTACGAAGCATCAACGCCGGAACTGCAGATTTCATGCAGAGACACTCCCTTTGGTGCGTTTGACAAGTACGCACGTATTCGTCAATTGGTCTTTAAGACCAGGGATTATAGTAGGACTGAGAGTCCAGTTTTGAAATATCAGAGTGCATCCAGTATTATTTGAGAACGAAGTGTGCTAGTAATTTTCGCATGATGCAAGTGGCAACCTTAACTATAATATGTTCGACGAAAACTGTGGAAATTGTGAAACGCCACGTTTTCAGACCAAGCACATGGTCAATTTTTCATGCCATATGGCATAAGTGCAGTTGCAATAAATTTCCTAAGTGTGGAAATAATCCAAGTGATACTGTTTTTAATTTCAATGGTATAAATATTATACCATTGAAATTAAAATATCACGACGAACATCCGAGCAGTGCTGAGGCCAATATTTTTAGTGCCAAGATTACAGTGATATTGCACGATTGTAAATTTTCCCAGATATTAGAATCTGTGTTGGACGATACTCCAAGTATCATTAAAATCAGTGAGCAGACACATGGTCATTTTTGTAAAAGTCTGCACAAGTGTAGATTCAGTTTTGATCTATAAAACCACGCTAAATTCTGTGAAACATTGAATTATCGCCATCTACAAGATGCTGTAAACGCACCACGTGCTAGGAATTTTCACCATTTGGAACATGTTGTTTAACATGGCCTAAACCACTCGATGAAGTGGACATTGACCACCTGACAACACTACAATATGGGAGAACGCGAGAGAATGATCTTTGCTCATGGACACACATGGAGAATGGAGACTGTTTCCAAGGAAAGGAAGTACCCCTCATTATTTCCTCATGGACAAGGTGATCAACCAACGCCGTGAGTCACGCATTTAATTCTCCGGTTCAGGTTATAGGTCATGGTGCAGTAGTTATAACAACCGTACTTGATAACAGTCATGTAGGTAGGTTTCATTTCTCGTAGACACCATTTTTGGTGATTTTCAGCTTTCTTGAGCTTCCACACCGTTGTTTTCGAAAATTCAGAGTTAGACACCATTTTAGTGTGTTCGCACACTGGTGCATTATTGTAAAATGTGAATTTTCAATTCATGGAAACCCAGATTATGACTTAAACGAGGAGCAGTAATTTTTTTCGTAACATCTCATGCTGAATTGTGTGTAACATTTTTGAGCTCCCTTTTTGTACAGTTTTAGTACGCCACTGTTTGCAGGAGTATCGTTTATATGAGGAAGATCACTCATCTCAATTGTGATTATTGTAAATACATTTTGAAGTGGAATTGTAAACCACGAGATTCGAGCTGATTCTCATATCATTGTAATAAGTGTAACCAGTATTTGCACACTTTAATCCCGATTACATGATAATCGTATCATTTATATTTAACGCCAGAAGGTTAAGGTGTTTGAACCATTTATAATTATATACTGCGCTTGTACGAACGAGATTGTAATATTTTGTATCCACAGTGGCGTAGAATATCTATTTAGACTTTCTTAGGAGAGGAATATATTCGTTTTATTCTCCTTGCTTTTATTAAGCATTAATATCAGTGTTAATCATTTTTGAAGGTCTACAACTTCGTATTATGTGTTATTATTGAGCAACATTACTCAAATGTGTACCAGGTGTACCAGTGAACAGTTAGAATGTGAACCCTACATGTATTTTGTAACATTTAAAGACTTTGCTACAAGGCAATGGACTCACATGTAATGAGGCAGGAACTGTGCCAGAACAGATGACATATGTTCCGAAGGCCACGATTCACGTTGCGAATATTACCCAGAAAGCCAACGGTGATTTCTAATCTGACTACGACTAAATGACAGACACTTCTGATACGTATTTCGTGAGGTATTTTCCAACCAAGCCTAGCTTGTGAATGCTTGATATTTATGATGGTCAAGTAACAACCGTTATAAATTGTTTTGATACAGGGTGATTCCCAAGTCATGAATACATATTACATTTTTCTCATTTGTTGTAAGCGAATGATAGTTGATTATTTCTTTGGTATGATAAGATGAGTTTTCATTTGATGAACCAGACAGTTTCAATATGCTGTTTATCTCACATTATGTGAATGTTTTTTTCCGTGTTTTGACACGTGAAGTATTATTGTATTTGAGATTGCCGGCAGAGCTAAGTTTTAGACTGAACTGATCGAGGATGTTTCTGGTGAGCTACAGAGCCACTCAGATTACTGATTGTATGGTAAAGGAATCTTTTATAGCCCGTGTTATTGTGCTTGCCGGCAGATACTAGCTTTGAGCTATTCTGACCGAAGTCTTTCGCTTGTGTGTCAGAAACCACAACGATTGCTTTAGAATGTTAGTGACATTGCTTGTCACCTGTTTACTTTGTCGAGTACCGGTGAGGTAACTTATTTGTTAGTTAAAAGCCTTGTGTCGTATGGTCATTCGTCATAAATAATTAATTCTTAATCAGACGATTTTAATAATCACACTCTAAATCATAAAATTCAGTTACATTAAATCTACGATGTTAAAATACACGTTAAATGTTAACCGTTGTTAAATCATGATTTTGTGAAACACAGTCGACCGACGCATAGCGCTTGCTAGGTAATTTCTGAAAGAATAGTTAGGAAGTCAGTTAATTTCCGACTGACAGAGATCACCGGCTAACTAGAAGTTTGTAATTCGGGGGTCGCAGTGACCTCATGGTGAGGCACTGTTCTAACAGTGCTTTAGCTATTATTTCGTTATCCTAGATGACGAATATTAACAAACAGTTACCATTCTGTTGTCGGCAGGGTAATAATAATTATGTTTGTGGGTTATATTCTTTATTACGAGTGTATAATCCTATTGTACCCTACTGTAATGTGATAGTATTATTATACAGTTATTGTTAATTGATTGTTTGTAAATAGATACTGTTATCCTAGTTTTGTGTTGTTCTTGTTTATACGGACGCTTATCGCCGTAGGTTAGATTAAGACAGGATTAGCTAGACTAGGTAACGTTAACTGTAAATACGGGAGTGGTACCAGTATATTTAGATCTGTTGTCATGATTTGACATTCTTTCAGATGATGTTTTCTTTCTGAAACATCATTCCTTTCTTGTATCTTCAATCAGGGATGTTTTTCGTACCAAGTCCCAAGCTTTGCTTTTTCTGATGTATTTAGGATTCGTCGAGAGGGTTAATGACACTTAGTTAGGGGGTGTTTTTGTTGATGTTTTTTATTAGCTAGCCAATTAGACGATTTCAAACCCTCCGATGGTAGGATAGGGTTTTGAATTCTTCAATAAATAATTGCATGAATTTTACTTAAGCCAGGATGTTATCATTTCTTAGTTTGTGTTTTGGGGGTGCATTTATTTGGGTGTCTTTAACATTGCTAATGATGGGGACACGATCCCTTGAGATTTCGAGTCTTGTGCCGGCTAGTCCCACAAGAAGTGCATTCCGATCATCTTCGGCAATGTGTATGAAGGATGGGGTTGTCTGAGAGGCCACACACGGTTGGTGGTGTCCAGATAATATTCTCTAACGGGCACGATATATATATATATATATATTGAACCCGCTGAGCTAAGGTTCATGTGATATTTTTATAACAGCACATTTATGATGGGATGTAGTACCTTTGAACACACCCAGAAAGCCACGTGGAGCTGAGAGCTCATGCTATACTCTTTGAAGTAGCGGTGAATCGAACATTTGACTTTGGTGAAGTCTACTAATTATTTATCTGAGGTCTTATTAATTAATTTTATATTTCCACGAGACTCAGAATATTCCATTTCGTCATGCAGCATTATTAAAACATTTTGGAGAATGTTATTTTCGCTTAAGGTAAGGTAATACCCTTGCAGATACGCAAACAGGAATGTAAGTAGTCGCTCAACGACTTTGGTTTGACGACCTACTTCCTCGAGTAACCCTGTGCCTTGCACTACGTCTGGAGAATCCGCCCCGTGTAGGCGTGAAGTTACATCCGTCTTGTTAGACGTAGAAAATATCCGCTGTTTAGCGAGGAAATTATAATCTGTTGCCATCGAGCACGAATACGTTATAATACGAGTGATAAGTTAGAATTGTATAGTGAATTATTTGCACTACATCTGGAAAATCCGCCCTGTGTAGGCGTGAAGCTATAGCCGTCGTGTCAGACGTGAAAAATATCCGCTGTTTAGCGTGGAAGTTATCATCGGGTGCCATCGTGCACGAATATTCTACAAATCACTGTTTATTGATGCACAGTGAACAACAGGAATCATATTGTGAGATAATTGGCAAGTATAGTGACAATTCTAACATTACCGTAACACCACATTTTTGTACCCACGTGTTTGTGGAGGGCCGAGAGCCTGGTGAAAAATATAGAGGTGTGTTATAACTACTTTAAGCAATTGTGATTATGAAAGTACAATATATTTGAATTGCCACAGTGAATTTTTCAATTACAAAACGACGCACATTTCACGGATGCTACGTGATGTAAAAAGTGGCGTCAGTACACGTGAAGAACCACAGAACAGTGCTTGATCACGTATTATTCAATATCTGCGAAGTAAAGGCTGTGTTATCAATTGCAATTAAAGCCTGTAACATTTACTACGAACATTGTGATTTTTGAAGTGAAAGAATGAACTACTACACGATTTATTCCACCACCCACGTGATCAGATTATTCTACACCATGTTTGAGACAGACATCATGGGCTAATACCGCTATGGTATGAGGGTGATATATCTTTTGGAACCAGCATGATGGAGGAGCTTCCAGAACAGCGAACGAGGAGGAAGGAACCCAGGATGCCATTCCCAGGCATATCCAGTACATCCACGAAGTTATCGACAGGGACAGATCGAACCCTGGCCTTTGGGAGAGTCCAGATGGGAGTCCTGATGAGGACGATGCCGTTCCGGAAAGCCAGGGATGAATTTGTTCAACCCTTGTCGTTGAACAGAGGGCTGAGTGAGAGCTCCTCCATTTCGTGAGTTTTTGTACACCCTTTCTTGTTCTAGTTTCTGGTGGTATAGTAGGTTTAATGTAGTTTGTGAACCAACCGAACTCAGTGACAGCCATTTTTATAGGTAGGGAATGTAACTAGTCTAATTAGATGTCATTTATTTCAGTTAGAGTGAGTCACCCTTGTGTCAGACATTTTGGTCAACCCTGGTGCAGCTTGATGGACGTCGTAGAACGTCAATGCCTATCTTTGCTAAACGTGACCGTAGTCATTTGAGGCTACTTTGTTTAACCCTATCTGGGGTGATTTTTCAAGTCTTTGCTGACTTTAGTTATGGCAATCAGATGCCATGGTTATATTTCTTTAACTGCATTTTTTGCAACCAGTCTTTGTTACACCCCTGACTTCGTTAGAGCAGTCGTATCATTTAGGTAGTCGACTGTAATTACTAGTTTTGTAACTGCATTATATTACATTTGAGATGTTGCTCAGAAGCCATCAGGTCAAGTGTACACCTTACAAGTAAAAGGGATGTTTCGTTGTCTAGCATCGAACCCAGTTCCGAACGTATCATTAAGCAGATCCAGTGTGTGGAATCTGCGTCCCAATTATTATTTTGTTAGTATCATGTGAAGACACGTAATTATTTGATGTTGTACAAGGAACTACTGAAGTATTATATCTTTGTGAGCAAAGAGCTCCAGCAATGTGACATTGCTACCATTTAGACGTCTTTGGTGTGAAAGACGGAATTATATTATTGTATTCAGATTTATAGCGTGTTTTTATACACGTATTCTTCGCGGTTTATAACCTATGGTAAAGGTTTTATGAAGAGGCCAGTTGTACAGTTTTTATTTTGCTTAAATCGCCGGCCTTGATAGTTAGTGTGTGTTGTGTCAGACCGCGCAGGAATGTTGTAGCCTGCAGCGACACAAACTGGTTTGTGACTCAGTGCCCTTGAGAGCACGCTTGTATTATGAGACAGAATTACTTTGACAGAGGACAGAATGCTTGTTGTATTCGCTCTTCCTTTCATTGCAATTTAGCTCATGGAACCCAGTGACCATTCTTGTATCTGATCACATGTTTTATAGACTGTTTTTCATTAGTTAAACGCACTTTTGCGTGTACCGTCGTTTGACGTGTACAGTTATGTCAGGTTTTCTATAGTACGTTGTAGGCCGCCCTGTTAAAGGAGATATTTATTGTATGAAGGTATTTGTGTGTACCTTGTCCGGGATTGTTCCCGTTGACCAGATGTTATGGAGGGTGACTGTTGTGTGCAGGCCCATCCCAGAGTTATTGAACGCGAGCTGTGCGCCGCTGGTAACTTGTGTTATTGTGTGTCCGAGTTGTTATTGCTCGTTCATTGTATTCCATCTTTTGAGTCGAGGCTTTTGGTGGAGATTGATCTCAGTGGAGACATTGCGTACCCAGGCTATTGTCAGTATTATTCGCCATAAACCAACGAAAAACCTAAACCGACATCTTAATAATAAAACGCATAATTTTGGTAAAACAAAAGCTAACTAACGAATTCTTTCTATCTAACCTTGTTCTTTTGCACTTGGAACCTGCTGACATGGCCTTGCTAATGAAGGTGTTTCCTTTTGAGGGAATGACTAGGACAGCTGACACTTTTGTAGCGACCTGAAGCTTGCTCGAACCTTGAGTTCGTAGCTTGTGGAGCGCAGGCCATGCGATGATAGACGTAGTCTTTACTACGCAGTCGTCACCGTAACTACACACATTAGATGGCTATGGCTTACAAAGAGTAAACCAAGGCGCAGGCAGGCATTTTAATAAAACTGTTGTCCCTTATTAATTATTAATGATGTACAAGTGTATGTATCCTACATGTTACCTTATTGTGTGCTGTTAGCACGTAGTTCCTAAGAATAATTAAATGTTTTTTTATATGGCTGTTCACTTAGCTTTGAATGTAATTGTTTTCTGTTACGGACGTCATCGCCGTAAATGTTGTTATTAACTGATAGGACTTAGCTAGAAGAATTAACGTTAAATGTAAATGTGGAGATGGTATCATCCTAACTTAGATTTGTTTTGCTACCCTGTTAAATGTAAATTCTGATATTAGCTTGATCTTGTAACTTGACCTAGGGATTTGCGTCGTACCATTTTCCTAGTGTTGCTGTTGTTGCTTTGTTATTGTGAGATAGATCTTTCGCGAGGGTTTTCCGTAACTTCTCAGGTAGGGACCTGCTCTTTATTTTTGTTTGTTTATTAGCTTGCGGACTAGCCGATTGAAACCCTCCGAGCTAGGCTAGGGGCTTGTGAATTTTAACAATAAATTTTCACGATATTTTACATAAGTCTGGATGTTTATTTTCTCAGTCTAGTTTTTAAGGTGAACCTTTCCTTAGGCAGTCTATGACCATCGTCACCATGTACCACGATCCCTGTGGAATACAGATTCTCGTGCCGCTTTGGCCTATTAGGAAGTTCACCTGATCCTCACGGCAATTAGGTCCGACGGATGAGATGTTAGGGAAGTCATTGCGGTTGTTGGCTATCCTGGCAGCTCCACCAACGGTCTCATAAAATGGCGCCCAACTCATGTGCCGACGTTAACGTGGTGACCGTCAGTTCCATGTTATTTAGGAGGATCTTAATGTTGATTAATGTTAAATTGACAGGACTGGGACGAACTTAGAAAGTCGTACTACAGATCAATTGACCGCATGGCATTCATGTTTGATAGAAGTCCATGGGGTGAGGCTTTAGTGATAGATAAATGATGGATAGGATTTTCTTTGATGATGCCTCATCCTGAGTAAATGTAATACTTTGCTTTGCTCGCCGTTGTCTTTGTAAATGTAGACGCACTTAGTTTGCATACTCCAGCTGTTCTCGTGATATTTATATAAATGGAACAAGCTTTATACCACCAAGTAACTAATCATAGCTGTACGTTCCATTAGAGATTGATCCCTCATTTTCTCATATATATTTCTTGTCAATGGATGAGGAAACTATTCGTCGTGTGTTTGGGGAGATGATGGCAGGTGTTAATGCCAATCTCCAGCAGATTACTGCTGACTTAGGTCAGAATACCCAAGCTGTCAACACTGTAAGTGGTCATGTGGACCAAGCTAGACAGGAAGTTAACAATGTTAGACGGGACTTAGAAGTCAACACTCAGTCAATAAACAATGTGCGTGGTCATGTGGACCAAGTTAGACAAGATTTAGAGGTTAACACTCAATCTATAAATATTGTAAGTGGTCATGTAGACCAAGTCACAGAGTCGATCAATAATGTTAGGGCTGATCTAACTCAGGTCAGGGCCGACATGGACGCATATAGAGTCGAAGCTAGGAATGATCTTACGGCAGGTTTAGCGGCTGTTAGGGTTGATGTCATACGACACCATCAGGAGGCTAACCAGCGTATAGATTGCTTAACCGACCAGATGAATAGAGCTAGGGAGGAAGTGCAAATCCGATTGGAGGAGCACACAGCTCAAATTCAAACGACAATAAACAGAGTCCAGATAGATATGAGAGCCGACCTGGAGCACACTCGAGAAGAATTTGGGACTCGATTGACTCACGTCGAGGGATTTATGGACACCGTGAAAAAGGACATGGCGACCATGAATATTGGACTGATTTTGATGAGAGGTGCAGCCAATGCTGTGAATAACAACGTCAAGACGATCGTCGATGGCATGATAGAGGTCAAGGACGAATTAAACACCAATAGGAGGAATATTACGGAGTTGACAGAAACCGTAGCAAGCCTGCGTGAAACAGTTGACGTTCATCGTGAGGAACATAAAATCGATCTCATGTTATTGAGGGGTGACCTCAACGAACACAAGACCACAATGGAGGCTAAGGCAGCCGAGGTCAGAGATGATGTTGGAAAGATCCAAGACAACGTGTCGAAAGTCGAAGGAGAAATCGATTCCTTACAGAAACGATTCGAGGAAGTCGCGGTAACCGAGAGGTTAGACCTTAGCTATAACCTGAGGACGGCAATACGCGAAGTTGACACGAACCTCAAAGGAAAAGTCGATAGGATCGAGCTACAACTTGACGACTTAGGTAACAAAGTCGCAGCTAGGACCATTCCAGGACTCGAGGTTATAGAGAGACGTCTCGACAGACTTGAGACGCTTCCTAGAGAGATACACTTACCCTCACAGATGGAAGACTCTCAGGCGACACCCGTATCTCAATCCGTAGGGACGATGCCTACTCATTTCCAACCCAGCGCACCCATAGGACCG
Organism: Meconema thalassinum; assembly: GCA_946902985.2. NCBI lineage: Eukaryota > Metazoa > Arthropoda > Insecta > Orthoptera > Tettigoniidae > Meconema > Meconema thalassinum. The sequence goes on along the minus strand of OX336389.2, from coordinate 612,465,871 downwards.
CAACCATCCCAATTCACTGGTTCAGCGCAAAGTTAAACCTTGAACTTTGACGCCCATCCTTTTCAACCAGCACCCAATCGACTTAGTCATGAAACGAATACGCCTACGCATAACTACATGCAGAATTCATTTAGACCCGCGCATACGCAGGGAAATGTAACTATTATCCGTTCGAGAGAGGAGCAACCAGCTCGCTTCTCAGGCACTGGAAGTGGCATCACTCCAGTTGAATTTCTGGCCAACGTTGAAAGCTACTTGAGAGACACCATGGTAAATCCGGAGAGGGAGCTCCGAGTTATTGAGCGTTTGCTTGAGGGGCAAGCCAGCACCTGGTTTAGAGCCTTCCGATACTCCTTTATAGGCTACCAGGATTTCAAAGAGGCCTTGTTAAGAACTTACTGGTCGAGCGACATCCAGCAGAGCATCAGAGCTGAGATGTATACCCGCCGATACAGCTCTAATACTCCAACGCGGTATGCGAACTACTTCGCAATCCAGCTTGCGAAACTTCGTTGTCTTCAACCCCCATTGTCTGAGCAAGACCTAGTAAACACCATCGTTTGGCAATACCCTGCAGACGTGCAACGCGTATTGATTGCTGCAGGAGCATCCACTTTTAAGCAGTGCGACACACCGTCAGCAGAAGGCTGACAGGAACGAGGAGAGACATGTCAACTTGACTACTGTCGACAAAGTGAGCCAGACGCCACAACAGACGCAGACCCAAGAGAGCTCTGGACAACGTAATAATTATAACTATGGCCGAAGAGAATGGAACAACACTCCATATGCTAGAGACCAGCGAGATGACCGTCGTAGTCACTGGAACCGGCGTTTCGACCGAGGGACGAACGACGACCATCGTCACGAAAACGACCGCCGAGGAAATAATGGTCGAAACCCACAGCACGGAAGTATCTGTAGGGACTACCGTTACAGTAGAGGGTATAACAGAGATCGAGACCCCAGAAACCAGCCAGATAAAGATTGGAGAGGAAGAGCACGGGAGAGCCGTGAGTATCATCAACAACTCAGAGAACTCCAAATCCGAGAAGAGGGAGATCAGAACCCGACTTCGAGGGAAACTAGGAATTCGGCGCAGGAGACGGAGCAAAGCCAGCCCGGTACTTCTCGCCATGACAGAAAAAAACCGCCGAAAAATCAATAGATTCTTGCCCCGTTGAGCACCGAGTAACTGCCACCATATTACTCTGGGAGCCAATCCAGGAAGACCTGTTAGACGAACGACGAACGACGAACCACAACTACGAATTGACGCGTCTACCGAAGATTGTAGCTACCCTGAATGGATGCAACGTAGTCATTCTCATCGATACTGGGGCGATGATTAGTGTCATTTCCGCCGATTGCCATGCCAGACGGAAAGCAAACTCTGAGGTGACAGAGCTGCCAGTTTCTGCCGTAAGAGTCAGAGGAGTCATACCTGACCGTGGTGTAACGTGAAAAATCCAGATTCTATGCACTTTGAAGATTTCGAGCCACGTGTACATGCACGAATTTCTTGTGATGAAAGGCTTGCATCATGATGCCATATTGGGTGCAGACTTCATTAGGAAGTATGATGGAATCATTGATATGGGACGTAATACGGTAGAGTTTAAGCCGAACGAACCCATTCAGATGAACTTAGTTGAAGAAGAACCGGAATTCCTATCCGAAGTCGACGTTGTCGAAAATTTAAATGGCAAGGAAATTGAGAAGACACTAGATGCCGACGAAGAGGCAGAACCATTATCAGCACCCATACGAGAGAAATTAGATGCAATATTGAGCGAATACAGGGATATATTCGACACCACACCTGGTGAGATATTGGACTACGAGTCCGATCTTGTACTACTGGATGATTCCCCATTCCAGAAGAAGATTTATCCTATCGCAGAGAAACATCGCGAGGAAGCTGCTAAGAAGATCCATGAGATGGAAGCAGCAGGCACAATCAAGAAGTCACCGACTCCTTTCTTGAATCCTATAACACCTGTGGTTAAGGTGGTTGGAAGCTTGAGTCTTTGTCTCGATGCAAGAGCCTTAAATGAACGCCTAGCTCCTGAGCATGACAGACCGCCCAAGATTAGGGACATCCTCAGGAAGTTCAAGGGAAAGAGAATATTTTCGTCATTGGACTTGGTACAATCTTACTACCATATAAGATTATCTGAGCATACTCAGAAGTATACAGGGTTTCTGTTTGATCAGACCAACTATGTCTTTCGAAAACTACCCTTTGGATTGAAAAATGCCGGAGCTGCATTAATCAGAGCACTTGATGCGAAGCTGACTCCTGAAGTGAAGCAGAAGGTGATATGTTACGTGGATGACATCATCATAGCTTCGGAAACAGAGGAAGAGCATTTAACGACCTTACGCCTTGTTTTTGAGAATCTTCGACAGGCTAATTTTAAAGTGAAATTTGACAAGTGTCGATTCTTCCAGAAAGAAGTGAAATTTGTGGGACACATAATCAATGGAGAAGGATACAGGCCGAATCCGGCAAAGATCAGAACCGTCGCTGCATTTCCAACGCCAACCCGTGTGAAACACGTGAGACAATTCTTAGGAATTCTCCAATTCTTTGCTGCTCATTGTGAGAAGTACTCTGAGACTGTCGCACCACTGCAAGGTTTACTGAAGAAGAACTGCAGATGGGCCTGGAATGATGAGTGCGAGATAGCTTTCAGGAAAGCCAAACAGATGCTTGTTGACTCAATTCAGCTAGAATATCCAGACTATTCCCGGAATTTTATTCTAGAGACTGATGCATATGCGATTGGAATAGGAACCATCCTACTGCAGGAGGATGATGAGAAGAAACGTCATTACATCGCTTTCTTAAGTCGACGTTTGAGAGCACATGAATCTCATTATTTCACCACTGAGATTGAAGCACTTGCGATTGTTTACGTACTTGAGTACTGGCAGAAACTTTTGTTAGGCCAGAGGATTATTGTGAGGACCGATCACCATGCGCTGACCTTCATATTACGAACAAGACTGGCAAGCGACAGGATCACAGGTTGGACGCTGTTTCTCCAACAGTTTGACTTGGAAATAGTTTACCGACCAGGCAGAGAGAATTTGTTGGCCAACATTCTCAGCCGGAATCCTGAAGCTACTGTGAATGCCATAGACATCGAGGGAGAATGCGAGGAACACCTTCGCCGACTTCGTCATCTACCTGAAGGACAACGACGTGAGGAGGAACTCAGGCATATTATCCGTTTCCTCGAACGAAGAATGGATCCACAGGATGCTCATTATGCGAGGATTGCTGCTGTTGCAGATGATTATTTGATTTATCATCGTGTCTTGTACAAGTTTGTAGACGAGGAACACACTCAACTGCGTGCAGTTATTCCCAGGAGATACCAAGCATCTGTTATTCTTATGGTTCATTTATCCATTGGACATGGTGGGACAGACAAGACCATTGCAACCATCAAGGAGTCTTTTACTTGGAAAAGGCTAGGAACCACCGTTAGATAGTGTTTACGTGCTTGCGACGCATGCCAGCGGAACAAGTACACGTCACACTTGTTGAAGGAACCACCTAGACCAATACTCCCAACTCAACCTAGAGAGTTATACGCGCAGGACCTGTATGGCCCAATACCTAAGGCCCGTCGTGGGAATCGCTACATAGTTGTAACTATTGATGTGTTCACGAAATATACGATGCTTCATCCGATTCATAAAGCCACCGCACACCAGATTATTCAGATAATTAGACGACAAGTGATACCGGAAGCAGGAAAGCCACAATTCCTATTGACTGATCACGGATAACAGTACACCTCCGCAGAATTTGCCAATACTATGAACGAGCTGGAAATAGGTCATGTATTATCATCTATTCGCCATCCAGAGAGCAACCCAGCAGAATGCGTAATGTCTATTATCGCAAAATTCTGTCGATTATATTGTCAGGAAGAAAACTGGCGATGGACTGAAGTCCTAGTTATTATGGCAAAATGTATTAATTCAACAGTCCATGAGAGCACTGTTCAAATACCCATGGTTTTGCATTTGAACCAGATGCCAGTGAGAATATGTAATCGTGTGATTGTAAATCCACCTTGTTTACAACCATCACATGCCAGCAGAATTTTAGCTGCGAGGGATACATTGGACAGACAAGCTGCCAAACGCTTGAGAAGAACTAGACGTCAGAGATTCAGAGAACCACAAGTCGCGGGAGACCTTATCCTTATAAGGAGACCCGGAATTTCAAGTCCTATAGACCGCATACATGGGAAATTTCTGTCTATATATTATGGCCCCAGTCGTATCCGACAGCCTTTGAACAATGGAAGTTATGTGATAGAAGACATTAGGACTGGAGAGCGCATTGGAACCTTCAATGCAGCTAATCTAAAAAAATATCACTTATGAATGAACTTAAAGTCAAATAAAAATGTCGCCCAAACATTTTATTTGAAACGACGGAGAGGCAGATGAACCCGCTGAGCTAAGGTTCATGTGATATTTTTATAACAGCACATTTATGATGGGATGTAGTACCTTTGAACACACCCAGAAAGCCACGTGGAGCTGAGAGCTCATGCTATACTCTTTGAAGTAGCGGTGAATCGAACTTTTGACTTTGGTGAAGTCTACTAATTATTTATCTGAGGTCTTATTAATTAATTTTATCTTTCCACGAGACTCAGAATATTCCATTTCGTCATGCAGCATTATTAAAACATTTTGGAGAATGTTATTTTCGCTTAAGGTAAGGTAATACCCTTGCAGATACGCAAACAGGAATGTAAGTAGTCGCTCAACGACTTTGGTTTGACAACCTACTTTCTCGAGTAACCCTGTGGCTTGCACTACGTCTGGAGAATCCGCCCCGTGTAGGCATGAAGTTACATCCGTCTGGTTAGACGTAGAAAATATCCACTGTTTAGCGAGGAAATTATAATCTGTTGCCATCGAGCACGAATACGTTATAATACGAGTGATAAGTTAGAATTGTATAGTGAATTATTTGCACTACATCTGGAAAATCCGCCCTGTGTAGGCGTGAAGCTATAGCCGTCGTGTCAGACGTGAAAAATATCCGCTGTTTAGCGTGGAAGTTATCATCGGGTGCCATCGTGCACGAATATTCTACAAATCACTGTTTATTGATGCACAGTGAACAACAGGAATCATATTGTGAGATAATTGGCAAGTATAGTGACAATTCTAACATTACCGTAACACCACATTTTTGTACCCACGTGTTTGTGGAGGGCCGAGAGCCTGGTGAAAAATATAGAGGTGTGTTATAACTACTTTAAGCAATTGTGATTATGAAAGTACAATATATTTGAATTGCCACAGTGAATATTTCAATTACAAAACGACGCACATTTCACGGATGCTACGTGATGTAAAAAGTGGCGTCAGTACACGTGAAGAACCACAGAACAGTGCTTGATCACGTATTATTCAATATCTGCGAAGTAAAGGCTGTGTTATCAATTGCAATTAAAGCCTGTAACATTTACTACGAACATTGTGAATTTTGAAGTGAAAGAATGAACTACTACACGATTTATTCCACCACCCACGTGATCAGATTATTCTACACCATGTTTGAGACAGACATCATGGGCTAATACCGCTATGGTATGAGGGTGATGTATCTTTTGGAACCAGAATGATGGTGGAGCTTCCAGAACAGCGAACGAGGAGGAAGGAACCCAGGATGCCATTCCCAGGCATATCCAGTACATCCACGAAGTTATCGACAGGGACAGATCGAACCCTGGCCTTTGGGAGAGTCCAGATGGGAGTCCTGATGAGGACGATGCCGTTCCGGAAAGCCAGGGATGAATTTGTTCAACCCTTGTCGTTGAACAGAGGGCTGAGTGAGAGCTCCTCCATTTCGTGAGTTTTTGTACACCCTTTCTTGTTCTAGTTTCTGGTGGTATAGTAGGTTTAATGTAGTTTGTGAACCAACCGAACTCAGTGACAGCCATTTTTATAGGTAGGGAATGTAACTAGTCTAATTAGATGTCATTTATTTCAGTTAGAGTGAGTCACCCTTGTGTCAGACATTTTGGTCAACCCTGGTGCAGCTTGATGGACGTCGTAGAACGTCAATGCCTATCTTTGCTAAACGTGACCGTAGTATTTGAGGCTACTTTTTTTTAACCCTATCTGGGGTGATTTTTCAAGTCTTTGCTGACTTTAGTTATGGCAATCAGATGCCATGGTTATATTTCTTTAACTGCATTTTTTGCAACCAGTCTTTGTTACACCCCTGACTTCGTTAGAGCAGTCGTATCATTTAGGTAATCGACTGTAATTACCAGTTTTGTAACTGCATTGTATTTCATTTGAGAAGTTGCTCAGAAGCCATCAGGTCAAGTGTACACCTTACAAGTAAAAGGGATGTTTCGTTGTCTAGCATCGAACCCAGTTCCCAACGTATCATTAAGCAGATCCAGTGTGTGGAATCTGCGTCCCAATTATTATTTTGTTAGTGTCATGTGAAGACACGTAATTATTTGATGTTGTACAAGCAACTACTGAAGTATTATATCTTTGTGAGCAAAGAGCTCCAGCAATGTGACATTGCTACCATTTAGACGTCTTTGGTGTGAAAGACGGAATTATATTATTGTATTCAGATTTATAGCGTGTTTTATACACGTATTCTTCGAGGTTTATAACCTATGGTAAAGGTTTTATGATGAGGCCAGTTGTACAGTTTTTATTTTGCTTAAATCGCCGGCCTTGATAGTTAGTGTGTGTTGTGTCAGACCGCGCAGGAACGTTGTAGCCTGCAGCGACACAAACTGGTTTGTGACCCAGTGCCCTTGAGAGCACGCTTGTATTATGAGACAGAATTACTTTGACCGAGGACAGAATGCTTGTTGTATTCGCTCTTCCTTTCATTGCAATTTAGCTCATGGAACCCAGTGACCATTCTTGTATCTGATCACAAGTTTTATAGACTGTTTTTTGTTAGTTAAACGCACTTTTGCGTGTACCGTCGTTTGACGTGTACAGTTATGTCAGGTTTTCTATAGTACGTTGTAGGCCGCCCTGTTAAAGGAGATATTTATTGTATGAAGGTATTTGTGTGTACCTTGTCCGGGATTGTTCCCGTTGACCAGATGTTATTGAGGGTGACTGTTGTGTGCAGGCCCATCCCAGAGTTATTGAACGCGAGCTGTTCGCCGCTGGTAACTTGTGTTATTGTGTGTCCGAGTTGTTATTGCTCGTTGATTGTATTCCGAGGCTTTTGGTGGAGATTGATCTCAGTGGAGACACTCCGTGCCCAGGCTATTGTCATTATTATTCGCCATAAACCAACGATAAACCTAAACCGACATCTTAATAATAAAACGCATAATTTTGGTAAAACAAAAGCTAACTAACGAATTCTTTCTATCTAACCTTGTTATTTTGCACTTGGAACCTGCTGACATGGCCGTGCTAATGAAGGTGTTTCCTTTTGAGGGAATGACTAGGACAGCTGACACTTTTGTAGCGACCTGAAGCTTGCTCGAACCTTGAGTTCGTAGCTTGTGGAGCGCAGGCCATGCGATGATAGACGTAGTCTTTACTACGCAGTCGTCACCGTAACTACACACATTAGATGGCTATGGCTTACAAAGAGTAAACCAAGGCGCAGGCAGGCATTTTAATAAAACTGTTGTCTCTTATTAATTATTAATGATGTACAAGTGTATGAATCCTACATGTTACCTTATTGTGTGCTGTTAGCACGTAGTTCCTAAGAATAATTAAATGTTTTTTTATATGGCTGTTCACTTAGCTTTGAATGTAATTGTTTTCTGTTACGGACGTCATCGCCGTAAATGTTGTTATTAACTGATAGGACTTAGCTAGAAGAATTAACGTTAAATGTAAATGTGGAGATGGTATCATCCTAACTTAGATTTGTTTTGCTATCCTGTTAAATGTAAATTCTGATATTAGATTGATTTTGTAACTTGACCTAGGGATTTGCGTCGTACCATTTTCCTAGTGTTGCTGTTGTTGCTTTGTTATTGTGAGATAGATCTTTCGCGAGGGTTTTCCGTAACTTCTCAGGTAGGGACCTGCTCTTTATTTTTGTTTGTTTATTAGCTTGCGGACTAGCCGATTGAAACCCTCCGAGCTAGGCTAGGGGCTTGTGAATTTTAACAATACATTTTCACGGTGTTTTACATAAGTCTGGATGTTTATTTTCTCAGTCTAGTTTTTAAGGTGAACCTTTCCTTAGGAGGTCTATGACCATCGTCACCATGTACCACGATCCCTGTGGACTACAGATTCTCGTGCCGCTTTGGCCTATTAGGAAGTTCACCTGATCCTCACGGCAATTAGGTCCGACGGATGAGATGTTAGGGAAGTCATTGCGGTTGTTGGCTATCCTGGCAGCTCCTCCGACGGTCTCATTATATATATTACATCAAGATTATTGTGTACATTTAGTATTCAAACTTCAATCGCATGATTAGCACACAAGAAGTAAAAAGAGATTTTAAAATTTCGCACAGCTGCCATCTTGTGATTATAAAAACAATTAAAATAAATTCGATGCCAGTGGATTAACATTTGAATAAGCATTTACCGTACCAAGTTTCACTGCACTCAAATGATTAAATCGCAAGAAACGTCCATTTAAATATTTATACTTCGCGTCGCCGCCATGTTGGATTTGTGCTTTGGTTATTGAAAGTCCTATTAGTGAACTTATATTCATAGCCTCTATCAACATAAAAAATTGCTGTAAAAGATTCGTAGATATTGATAACCGTCTAGATATTTCGGATGGTCGCCATTTTGGATAGTTATATGTATAGGCCATAGAGTTATGTACCATTAAAAGAAAATTATTGCGCAGGTTCATTATTCAAACTTTCACTTCAATCGCATGATTACGACACAAGCGATATAAATTTGATTTTAAAATTTCGCACGGCCGCCATCTTGAGTCTGTGTAATGAAATGAACAAAATTCGATGCCAGGGTATTACAATGTATATAATCATTTATTGTACCATATTTCACTGCCCTGAGATGGTTAAATCGCAAGATTTGCCCATTAAAATGTTTCAAATTCGCTTGGCCGCCATGTTCGTTTTGTAGATACAGGGTTTTGAAAGTGACATAGATAAACTTGTAGTAGTGCCCTTTATCCCCGTACAAAATTTCAGGGTGATATCAGTAATAGTTACGGAGATATAGAATGCCAGTGAAATATTTCGCACAGCTGCCATCTTGAGGTTATGAAAATAATTCCACTAAATTAAATGCCAGTGCATTACAATGTGTAGAAACATTTGCTGTCCGGTACCAAGTTTCTTTGCATTTGGATGGTTAAATCGCGAGAAAAGTCTATTTTAAAGTCTCACATTCGCTTGGCCACCATGTTGGTTTCGTAGTTATCAGGTTTTTGGAAGTCTCGTAGATGAACATCTAGTAGTGCCCTTTATCACCGTACAACATTTCAGGGTGATATCAGTAAGAGTTTCGGAGATATTGAATGCTGGTGAAATATTTCGCACAGCCGCCATGTTGGATTGGTTGGTTGTAATAAAATTTGAAGGGCTCGGTCGGGGTCGACCAAAATGGTGCTATGATCTTACCGAGTTTCAATGAAATCGCTCCAGCCGTTTATATGTTATTAGAGGGAGGTGTATTCTTGGAATACACGGTATGATAGAGTATATTTTTAATGCTCTTTTCTTGTTGATTCCTTCCTTTTTATGAAACACCAACAGTGATCTTCTAGTTTCTCTTTGGTGATCATGTCTCTTATGTTATTCGTGAGTCTGTTCTAGATATATATCTTCCATGACCCACCTAGCGTCATCTAGCAGCGAATCTCTGAAGTTCCTCAACCCATCCCTGTACAAGAGGACGTCCTTATCCATCTGGCCACCAGATCTCGTCGCCAGCTATCATCTCCGTGATCAAGAGAACTTCGTCTACTTTTTCACCCTCCATGCTGCGCTAGCGTCGCCTACTATCAACTCTTTGAAGACCATTTCCTCAAGAAAATTTAACTTTTGTATGTTGGTGATGCTTATATGTCTTCCTTTTGTCTCCTACACCCACTCTTTTCCCTTTTCCTGGTCCCTCTGCGCTTCGCTGAGTGGGTCTCACTTGTACGTCGGCCGTCGACTCAGTCAAGGCTCAACTAGAGCCAGCCTCCTGAACAAAGAGGCATTCTTCGGATTCCACGCCATGTTGGAACTTTAATCGTCAAAGGGAACTTCACCTTCGCCATGCAGCAAAGATAAGTACAGACTTCAGGTTTTAACCTCATCTTCATCGGTTTTAATATCTACATGCTTTTAATAATCATTTATAGGCAGTGTGAGATTACTTTTTTGTGGCAATAATCATCCTTCGCGGGATTTTCTATGTTAAGCTTTTGTCTGTCTAAGCAAAGCTTAATAGAAAGCAGCATTTCTTATGAGAAATCTTCTCACAACGTGGGAATTACCCACTGTCTATAAAATATTAAGCTCGTTCCTCCTCTGGATTAATTTTGGCCCTATTCTTCTATTAGGATCGTTCTGGAACCTTCCAGATTCTGTACTCTATCTACAAGTCGTGCCATCATGTATTTTCCACTCACTTGTGGGAATACTATTTAAAAAATGAGGAATCTTCCTTATGAATTAATGCTCAATAGCTAATTTTTTTCCACCGTTGGAATGTTCTATGGCGCATTTAATTGTAATTCATAACTTTCTCAAGCAATAGACTTTCCCCTACCTAGTGCAACCAGTTTTTTTCCACAATTGCAATAACTTTTTTTTGCCATAAACTTTTGTGTTACTACAGTGAACTTTTCATCCATTTAACAGACTATAGTGAAAATTAGTGCTTGTTCAACATTTCTACCGCGTCGCGATCGTCCGATTACCATAAATAAGGCCATGAACATTTATCCTCAATCCCAATTGATCTTTCCTAAACTTTTACTAACAAACCATATTAATAAAGTTGTTACTTTAAGTCTTTTTTCAACGAGGTGTCACTCTATAGAAGTGCCCTCCCATTTTTCTTATATAACATTAATTAACTTCTGCATAAATACGTGTCCAGTACACGTTACAAACTTACATTGTTTCTCCCTTCTAATTAGGGAATACAATTCCTTCAACTCATGAGTGAGTTATTTCGTGGTCTCACGAAAGGGAAACTTGCCCCATTTGTCTCGTGATTCCTACTTAAACATAGGAAGTCTAGAACCTTCCTTTTGACTTTCTCTTCAGGTTTCACAGTAAGTGACCTGTCCTATTTTGTATAACTATTATAAAAATAATTCAGCGTAAATATAAGAAGTTATAGGAACTTCTCTTTCATTCTACCTGCTTTCTTTTTTGTTATTTTCGAAGTTGTAACTTTTTCTAAGATAGGTACTTGGAAATTTCTTAAGGTGCACACCTTGTACTCGATTTAATGTCTAACTTTAATCACTTCATTTGTCTTTTTTAAATCTTACAAAGATTTTAGTACATATAAAGGTTTGAAACCTAAAGAATTGTTAATTGCCTGGAGCAAACTTTAAATGTTAGGAGGTCTGCGACCCCAAATTGTTAACAAAAATTGAAACTATATGCTTGCTAAATTTATTAGGCTCTTCTTCATTATTAAATAAATTCAAACTTTCTTTTTTTGACTCATCATTTCTCTAATACAACAGTTAGGCAAGATCCTGGCTTTCCTAACTCTTCCTAGGTTCACGCCCTACTTAATGCAAATAAATCTCTTAATAGGGTTTTCACCACTTGTTGCATTTGAACAAGAACTCTTAGGCATAACTGATGTCAAACTCTCCTCCTATTTCTCCATCCTTTTTTCTTTGGTCCGAAACCCATCTCTTTCTCTTTATCATCTTCCCTTGGTGGTTAGGTTATTCCCCAGTCAATAATCTACCCAAAATTTGGTCCCGGAAACCCGGGAGAGTCCATTTGTCATTTGTTATTCTTTTTAAAAGGTTATTTGACAATACTTTGCAAATTATTAATATTTGCTTTGAATCTTTCAGCTATAACAACATCATGCAAAGCCTGTGAAGTGGAAAGAGGCCGCTCCTGTCTCCTTGGTGTGTCCCTTTCTTTCAACTTATTTGCTGCTGCCAGCCTGACAGCATTTCCAAGGTTCCACAGTTTCGTGAGTTATATTTTATTCTACCTACTTTGTCATGGCTCCTACTGAAAAGGATGAAACTCTCATTGCCAGACGTTCTTCCTACAAAGGCCAACTCACCAGATTTAGAAATTTCATTAACAACATAAATCCCGCCGAGTGTGATCTAGACATCTTGACACAACGCCTTAAGTTGTACGAACGGTCCTATGTTTATTACGATCAAATTCAAACCGAGATTGAATCCGCTTGCCCAGAACTTCAATCGGATCGGGACGAGGTTGAACCCTTGTATTTTGAAGGGATTGCCAAGGCCCACCAACTGATCCGCAGTATCTCAGAACCGGACACTAGGGTCATCAATCCGGCCCAGTTCGCACCCGCTTCAGTTCACAAGGATAAACCGAAACCGTTACTTCCAAAGATAAGCCTACCTCACTTCTCAGGCCAAGAAGGTGAATGGCATTGCTTTTATGAACTCTACTGCTCCCTCATTCATAAAAATGATGACATTCTCGACATTCATAAATTCTACTTCTTGCGTACGTCCTTGGAAGGACAGGCCTTGGCCTTGGTTGAGTCACTGCCTTTAAGCGCAGATAACTACCACATCGCCTTTAATCTCCTTAAAGAGAGATATGGCAATTTACGTTTGTGTGTCGCTCGCCACATCCGCAGTCTGTTCAACCTGCCAGCCGTCAAACCTAATGACGTCATCTCTTTAAGAGACCTGTTAGACCCCATGCAATTAAATGTTAGAGCGTTATATCAACTTAAGCAGCCAGTCCAAACTTGGGACACCATCCTTATTCATCTAGCTACATCCTGATTCGATTTTTCGACATTAAAGGCTTGGGAAATCGAACTCACTCGCAAGGAAGAATACTCGTTCGAACACCTCATCTCGTTTCTCAACAGCCGGTGCCAAGTCCTTACAGCACTCTCATTTCAGTGCGAAAATGTCGAAACGAGTCATCAGTGTCACATTTTTGAGAAAAAAAACTTGTCTCTTCAAATGGTCATCAGCCCCCATCTGTCGAGAACAAGCAAACCCGTTCTGCTTCTTTCAACCATCCAAGAGACCATATCAGGCCGCTCAACAAATCTTTAAAATGCACGCTCTGTAAAAAGTTTCACACTTTGTACTCGTGCAAATCCCTTAAAGAATTGTCTGTCGAAGACCGAAGGAAGTTTGTCTTAAATAGTAAACATTGCTTCAACTGCTTGTCACCTAAGCATTCATCTTCTAACTGTACGTCTTTCAACCTCTGTTTCCATTGCAAAAAACCGCACCTTTCTTTATTGCACGTTCATGATCAATCGAGGTCACCAGTACCCGCTTCATTAAACTCCATGCAGATCAGCTCCGAAAAAACTAATGCTTCTTCCTGCATTTCTAACGCCGAAACTTCTCACAGTGCGCAAGTCCTTTTGTCCACTGTACAATTCGAAATCCAAGATAAATTTGGAAATTGGTTTCGAACCCGCGGTCTTCTCGATTCCGCTTCAACTCACAACTTTGTTTCGCAATCGTTAATTAAAAAACTAGGTCTTTCTTCATCGCCTACTCCGATCAATGTATCCGGCATTGACAATTTGAAAACTCAAGCCTTGCAGTCTTCAAAATTGAAAATCAGAGACGTTTGTCAAAGAAACACCAATCTTAACTTAAACTGTCTCATACTTACCAGTATTGGCAAGGACACTCCTAGCAGCTCTATTAATACTTCCGGTTTAAAGATTCCTTCGCACTTAAGGTTAGCTGATCCTCAGTTTAATGCTCAAGGTCCCATTGATATACTTTTCAGTGCCAATGTTTTCTGAAATTGCCTTCGTAAACAGGTTCGCACGTTATCCTCAAACGTGGTCGCCAGAGACACCGATTTTGGTTGGGTTATTACTGGTGAAATCCAACAACCCAGTCTTCAAACCAAATCGCAATGTCATTTTGTTACAGCTGACATAAATCCTATTTCTGAAAAAGAGAACGCTCATGTTTTCGATCTCGATATATTTGAAAAACACTTGCCGAAACGATGTCTCATTGTAAACAACTACGCCACCTTTGTAAGTTGTTTAAATGGTTTTGCCTTCTTCCCGCATAAAATGGCAATTCAAGTTCGCCTCGCCTTGTGTCACTTAGTTTACTTTCTCATGTCATTTTTATAGCAGGTAATTGCTTAAACATTCTGTCGAAAACTATCTTCCCCTTGTGTAAAACCATGGCTATCAGTCACCATCTTTTCGCTGTAAGCTATGTTTCACTTCTTTCGCTATTTATTAGGATGGCCACGACCGTCCCCTTCCCCCTTCCTCACAATCGGAAGCCGCTTTTGAAACTGCTAGAAAATCTGAATTCTCTAGCATCTAGAATAACTATTCTTATGCATAAACTCCTTCTCAATGTCCCAGCTTCTCTTCTTTGTTCGGAAGAATTAAGCTTTTTTCTGTTGAAAATTGTCGGATTCCGTGATCCTCAAAATTATGCGAAATTGATTTCTTACTTTATTTCATATGTCTCTAAATTGTTTTTTCACGTCGAAGCCACGAATGACTGCATGCTGTGTAACCTGAATATCCGCTTTAAGTCTCAGCTGATTTCACTTGTTTTGTGTGTCTATTTCGAACTGCTGTTTTGTCAATTTTGTTTGTATACAAGCTCGGGTAAGGCCAAGCTGCTGTTTATTTCCTTTATGCTTGCCAAAGGTCAGAGCAAGTTTTCCTTATCTCAACTCTGGCTGACTGCCAACCATTGTCTTGCGAGTTGCTCCCGTAAGTTCAGAAGCTGCTCACCTCATTACCAAAATAAACTTGTTCCGGTCAAGGACTCTTTGAGCTATTTATATTCGTTATCTCGCTGTACTATGTGGGTCAAGGTCGTTCATGCCTATGTCTCCCACTTACTCCCGCTCGTATCCTATAGCTGCTTCGATTCCTGTTTCATAACATCGTTGCATATTTTTTACGCGCTCATGTATTGCACCTTGGTTACATATTTTGCACCTTTATAGTTCATTGATGAACAAACTTGTTTTTTCTCGTCGTTACATTCGATGTGTTTTTGTATTTATGCTTGTCACGTCACGTTTCTCGCTGACTTAAGTATTTTTCTGATTAACCCCTTTGATGCTTATTATAACTTAAGGTCATTGTTTATAGCTACTAGATTGTTGTTACCTATGGCGTTCTTGCCTCCTACTCGCATAGATCCTTTGTTTATTTGGTATATTCTTATCCTTAATCGATGTACTTGTTTCTACACGCTTTGTTTAAACTTGTTAATTCTCCTTTCGCATCTTATCGCGATTTTTACTAGAGCTATATTTCCCGCAGCTTCTAGCTACTTTGTGATTGAAGGTGTTGTTAATTCTCGTCCTTTAACTCCGCTTTCCAATGACCCTGATGACCTGCTTCCACTCACACCTGGTCACTTCCTTATAGGCACTTCTCTTTCTGCCCCTCCTCCCCTTTCCAGCTCTTACAGGGATTCTAATCTACCCATTGTTTGGCGTAAACTTGGAGCCCTTCACAATTCTTTCTGGAAGAGGTGGAACTTGGAATATTTAACTTCCTTGCAACGGAGACAGAAGTGGTTTCTTTCAAGTCCCGACATTAAAGTGGGGGACTTGGTCTTGGTCAGGGATGTTTCTCCTCCCCTGGTCTGGATTTCTGGTAGTGTGACCGAGTGTTATCCTGGAAGGGATGGGAGAGTCAGGGTGGCCAAAATCTTGACCACTGATGGTCAGATCACAAGACCACTGTCTTTAATTGCTCCATTACCTTTAAATGTTTAACTGTTTATTTTGTTCTCTGTTGGTGTTTCGCTCCCAGCTTGGTGTATTCTTGGAATACACGGTATGATAGAGTATATTTTAATGCTCTTTTCTTGTTCATTCCTTCCTTTTTATCAAACACCAACAGTGATCTTCTAGTTTCTCTTTGGTGGTCACGTCTCTTATGTTATTCGTGAGTCTGTTCTAGATATATATCTTCCATGGCCCACCTAGCGTCATCTAGCAGCGAATCTCTGAAGTTCCTCAATTCTTCCCTGTACAAGAGGACGTCCTTATCCACCTGGCCACCAGATCTCGTCGCCATCGCCAGCTATCATCTCCGTGATCAAGAGAACTTCGTCTACTTTTTCACCCACCATGCTGCGCTAGCGTCGCCTACTATCAACTCTTTGAAGACCATTTCCTCAAGAGAATTTAACTTTTGTATGTTGGTGATGCTTATATGTCTTCCTTTTGTCTCCTACCCCCACTCATTTCCCCTTTCCTGGTCCCTCTGCGCTTCGCTGAGAGGGTCTCACTTGTACGTCGGCCGTCGACTCAGTCAAGGTTCAACTAGAGCCAGCCTCCTGAACTAAGAGGCATTCTTCAGATTCCACGCCATGTTGGAACTTTAATCGTCAAAGGGAACTTCACCTTCGCCATGCAGCAAAGATAAGTACAGACTTCAGGTTTTAACCTCATCTTCATCGGTTTTAATATCTACATGCTTTTAATAATCATTTATAGGCAGTGTGAGATTACTTTTTTGTGGCAATAATCATCCTTCGCGGGATTTTCTATGTTAAGCTTTTGTCTGTCTAAGCAAAGCTTAATAGAAAGCAGCATTTCTTATGAGAAATCTTCTCACAACGTGGGAATTACCCACTGTCTGTAAAATATTAAGCTCGTTCCTCCGCTGGATTAATTTTGGCCCTATTCTTCTATTAGGATCGTTCTGGAACCTTCCAGATTCTGTACTCTATCTACAAGTCGTGCCATCATGTATTTTCCACTCACTTGTGGGAATACTATTTAAAAAATGAGGAATCTTCCTTATGAATTAATGCTCAATAGCTAATTTTCTTCCACCGTTGGAATGTTCTATGGCGCATTTAATTGTAATTCATAACATTCTCAAGCAATAGACTTTCGCCTACCTAGTGCAACCAGTTTTTTTCCCACAATTGCAATAACTTTTTTGCCATAAACTTTTGTGTTACTACAGTGAACTTTTCATCCATTTAACAGACTATAGTGAAAACTAGTGCTTGTTCAACATTTCTACCGCGTCGCGATCGTCCGATTACCATAAATAAGGCCATGAACATTTATCCTCAATCCCAATTGATCTTTCCTAAACTTTTACTAACAAACCATAATAATAAAGTTGTTACTTTAAGTCTTTTTTCAACGAGGTGTCACTCTATAGAAGTGCCCTCCCATTTTTCTTATATAACATTAATTAACTTCTGCATAAATACGTGTCGAGTACACGTTTCAAACTTACATTGTTTCTCCCTTCTAATTGGGGAATACAATTCTTTGAACTCATGAGTGAGTTATTTCGTGGTCTCACGAAAGGGAAACTTGCCCCATTTGTCTCGTGATTCCTACTTAAACATAGGAAGTCTAGAACCTTCCTTTTGACTTTCTCTTCAGGTTTCACAGTAAGTGACCTGTCCTATTTTGTATAACTATTATAAAAGTAATTCAGCGTAAATATAAGAAGTTATAGGAACTTCTCTTTCATTCTACCTGCTTTCTTTATTGTTATTTTCGAAGTTGTAACATTTTCTAAGATAGGTACTTGGAAATTTCTTAAGGTGCACACCTTGTACTCGATTTAATGTCTAACTTTAATCACTTCATTTGTCTTTTTTAAATCTTACAAAGATTTTAGTACATATAAAGGTTTGAAACCTAAAGAATTGTTAATTGCCTGGAGCAAACTTTAAATGTTAGGAGGTCTGCGACCCCAAATTGTTAACAAAAATTGAAACTATATGCTTGTTAAATTTATTAGGCTCTTTTTCATTGTTAAATAAATTCAAACTTTCTTTTTTTGACTCATAATTTCTCTAATACAACAGTTAGGCAAGATCCTGGCTTTCCTAACTCTTCCTAGGTTCACGCCCTACTTAATGCAAATAAATCTCTTAATAGGGTTTTCACCACTTGTTGCATTTGAACAAGAACTCTTAGGCATAACTGATGTCAAACTCTCCTCCTATTTCTCCATCCTTTTTTCTTTGGTCCGAAACCCATCTCTTTCTCTTTATCATCTTCCCTTGGTGGTTAGGTTATTCCCCAGTCAATAATCTACCCAGAGGGGACACACACACATCACACAGGCACACATATGCACACACACACACACACACACACACACGGACAAAAGGTATTCTCATAAGCCTATTTTTTTCATAAAATTAGTGATAACACTGATATCACCCTGAAATTCTGTGTGGTGGTACAGAATTCTAAGGTATGTTCAGCTATGTGACCCATAAAAACATGTTAAGTACAAAAGCATCATCGCGCAAAGGCAAAGTTAAAATATTTAAAGGGAGATTTCGTGAGATCAAATCAACCCAGCGCAGTGAGACCTAACACCCTAAATGTCTATACAAGATTTAATCTATTGGCATCTAATTGAATTCAATTGTTTTCATAGAAGCAAGATGGCGGCTGCACAAAATTTTAAAATTATGTTCTTAATTTTTGTGTCCTAATCATGCGATCAAAGTGAACGTTTGTATAATGAGCCTACGCAATAATCTCCATCTAATGGCACATACCTCTATGGCCTACAATCCAACATTGATAGATAATATTAACATAAGTTCATCTATGGGTCTTTCAATAACCTGATGAATATAAATCGAACATGGCGGTGATGCTAAATATAAATATTTATATGGATTATTCTTGTGGCTTAATTATCCGAACGCAATGAAACTTAGCACGGTTATTATTCATACACGGCATAATATATTGGCGTCTAATTGAATTCTATTTCTATTAGAACCTTAAAATGGCAGCTGTGGTAATTTGTTGAAATCACGTCTATATATCTCGTGGCCTAAACAAGCGATGGAAATGTAGGTTGTTATCATGAGTCACGATTATAATGTTCATCTGCTTGCATATAATTGTATAATATATATATGGCATCTAATTGAATTCAATAAAAATTTCAATTGTTTTCTTAAGAGCAAGATGGCGGCTGCGCGAAATGTTAAAATTATGTTCTTAATTTTTGTGTCCTAATCATGCGATCAAAGTGAACGTTTGTATAATGAACCTACGCAATAATCTCCATCTAATGCCACATACTTCTATGACCTACAATCCTACATTGATAGATAGTTTTAATATAAGTTCACCTATGGGTCTTTCAATAAACTGATGAACATAAATCGGACATGGCGGTTTATTATGGCGTCCATACGATACATTGCACCGGTTCTCAATATTTCTGAAACTATTTAAGCATTCAACGTGGAGTGTTGTATCGTGTTAGAGGACTGTTACATGAGGACAGATGTGTGACTCTCCATATCCTGAGAAACACATATTCTGTACGTCATGGCAGCCAAGGGATTTTCAAATATTTACAATAACTCTTCTGGCGATATGCATAACTAAGCGCAACGAATATTTATGCAGAGCTTAGTGTTGTGACATCTAATGATGTTCAATTGTTTCCAAAATTCAAGAGGCATCAGTTCGAAATTTCAAAACCTTAATTTTTAGAATGTTATATCTCTTATCTTATTCAGGTGATTGAAACTTCGTTTGCTGGGCTATGATAACAATCATTATCTACTGCACTAAATTCTGTCGTTTATTTAGTAAATCATAGAAGCCATTCATTTGACTTTTCTAAAAAATAATATCGGTGGTTCGTTACAGAAAGATCCCATCTCACGGGGGGAGTCTTAACCACCGATATTGAAATCTATATATTCTAGCACGTAATGCCTCATTGTACTGGTGTTGGTGAAGACATAGGACGTGAACCAAAAGTTATTTAGCATATTACATAGATAATCCATTTAATAAGCAGGAGAGATGTAATGGAAAAGACCAGTGGGATATATGACAATAAGCTATTAGGTTGTTCACGGAACAACTTGTTACTCCTAGTGGTGGGTGGTACCAATCCGGGATGATTACCTTCAGCTAACGATTTGAAATTTGTTCATGCGTAGCTCTGCCACCAACCAAACCGAACCTAACCTTACTCTGGGCGGGGGAAGGGCGTTAATAGCGTACGCGTGATTGACGACACCGAAGGGGATTTCATGCAAATCCTGGGATGGTAAATGACGTACACTTGGTTGCCCCAGTTCTTGTGGTCGTGAGACAGTGGCGGTAGATTGTCCGACGTTTTTGGAGTGATTTGGTTTTCCAAACTTTTCCCCACAATATTCGAGTGGTTTATGGTAGATGCGTGTGAATGGTGTGCTTGTGGCTGGCGTCACCATAGGGAATTGATACAAATGCTGGGATGGTAGAAGGAACGTGTTGGGACGTGTCGGCAATTTTGGGTTGAATTCTTTATATCAAAAAACATTTCCCCCATTTTTTTCATGGTATAGGCGTATGAATGGTGTCCTCGTTGTTGGCACCAGAATTCTGAAGTCTCGTGATTGGAAGGAGACAGTGGCGTGTGGGTAGAATTTTAACTTGATGTCGGTTAGACACTTTTATAACGAGATGGCATAGCAATCTTAGATGGTTATCTTTAGCGCTTCATTGGATTTGACAGATGATTGCGTATTTTATTTTTAAACCTTTACGTTAACCACCAGAGAGCAGCTGTTGGCTGACTTAACGCGTCATGATGGTCGTATGCAGCATCTTAGTGGTCAACACCTACCCAAAATTGTTGACTTTGGCAAGCGATTTGAAATTGGATTATGAGCAGCTATGCCACCAAACCCAACGTCACTCTGGACAGGGTAGTCCGTTGCGACAACTCCCGTGACAGGTGAGCCAAGATAGGCTAGGAATGTACCATTCCGTAATCGGTAGAATTACATTACCGGCACATTATCCATCACAATACAAGACTTGTTGATCAATAACGTCCGATGTTATGGCATGATGCGCACGTGACAGCGAACTTTTACAATGTGAGACTAGCATTGATGCATGATGGCTGTCTCTTGGTACTGTACCCGTAAAAATCAAGGAGGTGCCCACTGGTCGTCCAAAGCGAAGCTGGATTTTTGAAATGTGAACATCCCGGCTAAAGATTACATCACATTCGCGCCAGTGAGTTCTCCAAGATTATACACAGCAAGTTGTAAATATGTTATGGATAAAAATAAGTATCTTTTATGCGCAAGTGTGCAAACTTACCTGCTTTTCTCGGGGCTATGTCAGATGGGAAAAAGACATCCTATCTAATTTATGCTGGTCCATAACATATCTCATTTATAGAAATATAAGAACATCGAACAAACGTGTAGAAAATATAAATTTATTAATAAAACTAAATAACAATTTCTAATCTACATAACACCCTAAATTTAAATCTACATTTATGCCACTGACACACACATAAAAACTCCCTACATTTATAAATGTTTAAACTGTTAAATTTACGAGACGCTCCGCTGTCTACAAGTGTTAAAAATAAATCAAAACATTTAATACCACTGCACCTTGAAACGTGCATTCCAATAAAATAACAAACATATTTCTGTCGCGTGTCTGCGAATAACTGGACTGGTTATATAATAGCCTTGTATGCTGACCTCCCACATCACAGGTGTGAATTCCGTTCATTCATTCCCCGCATGACCTCAACACACAAGCGGGTCTGCTTGCTCTCGCAGCTGTTGTAGCCAACAGTGGACTCACAACGCTGGCAAATGAACACGTAAAACGCAGCCTTCGCGTTTGACAAAATCAGGCTTTATAAAAACTGTCATAACTTGACTAATTCTATCCGAAACTCATTCATACTTTACACAATCATTCTTACAACTGCGATCAGTGTTCATGACCACCGACGCTAACATTCACGCTATATTAATAACAAAACAAAACCCTCGTTCAAAAAACATTCGCTCCTTCTAACTATAACCTAAGCTAAAACATTTAACTATTCTAATTATTATCAAATATAATAAACCCTTCAAATTAACAAAATAAAATATGTGTACACTATATACAAATGCCTATCGCTACTAAGAATAATTCTTGAGCGATACGACCGCGTTAGCTTCATTCTTAACGCTACTCTCTCATAGTATAATTACTATAGCTTTCTCATTATAATGCTTGACCACATTCTTGTCATATCATGGTAAAAGACAATATCGGTATCTCAATGACCGATCATTTAAGATGAGTACATTGTTGTTTCTAATTCAGTTTAATAAAGTTAATATTAATTTAGGGAACAGGGACATTATATCTTTTCTTAATGGAGTTCCGCCAATAAACGACATTCGAGCCGCAGATCTAATTACAAGAAAAGTCTTCACTGGCTTTCTTTAAAATACAACAGCGCTACTTTTATTCAATCCTCAGTACATCACGACAATAAGTACGGAAATCCCCTTCGTATAACAAACAACTATTTATGGCAATACCTCCATAACTCCTCTATAAAAATTACAAGTCAATAACACTCTTGTTTTCAACAATGGTTCTTCAGTACTGGTATAGCTTTCTCTTAGCTTCGATCTTAATTGTTGCCTCAAAAATACAACATATCAATGAACAGCTATGTCTGTTCTACAATTATATTGATCATCTTCAAACGATGGTATTCATAGATCTTTCAATGGTTTACTAAAACAAAATTACTCAGACATAAAACACCATGTCCCTAAATATTTAATAAAAATATACATGCTTCTTCTCACTGGTCATTACGAAAGTACACGGTTGTAAAACTTCATTGACACATAACGCAGTGTTACACGTGTGCCTTCATAATATCTCAAGTTATCTTATCGCTCAATAAGGATCGATCATGACTGGAAAAGTCTTAACTATACATTCCTAAGATCGAATAAGTTATCTTTCAAAAGATATGTCCCTAATCATTTATATTTAATGAAGAACAAAGTCTTCCTCCAATTCAATATAACTTCGTCGTTAACTAAATGTAGCTTCATCCTTCAAAAAGAATATTCTTAACTATTCACTTTCACATTGTATACATGACGAATATAGCTTGCTTAGATCGTCGAATTATTTCTAATTATAGTGATATTTCACATTATACCGTTCGTCTATTTCTTCTCCTGAGAATATATTTCTTCTTACAAAAAGAACACCCAAGTTCATTTAAATAAAATGAATTTAATGAATGTTCTAGACAAAAAGTCTGAAGTCTTGAATAAAAATCGAAATCGTAGAATAATGACTTCCTTAAACATTTTCTCAATGGAAAATAAATTTTTCTAACAACTGACTTCAGTTCAGAAACTGAATCTTGAAATATTTAATAAGTATAGATGATAAACTGACTTTCATCTTATATAAGTTCGAAGAATTAAATTTACTAAACATCGAAGTGAAAATACATGAGTAACAAATATGGAGAATTGTTGTTCCGAAATGCCATTAACACACTCAAACAACGTCCCCTCTTCAACACGTCTTGTAGACAGTTGAAGTTCATTGTCGGGTAACAGAAAATACCCAACTGGATCGTCATCATCCAGGTAGGATTTGTTCAAATCAAACCCAGTCCCCTTCATCGGATACGAGTTGCTTCCTCGAGAATGAAAAGGATTCATTCTCGGCATCTCCGTCTCCTCCTGGTATAGAACTGCGTTCCTCGGACTTGAGTTCCGTCTCGAACTATCATCGGGCTGATATATTCTGTCTTCCGTTGATGGTTCTTCAATCGCCGACATCTCTAGAAGTTCTCCCATTATCATTGGGCAATATATTCTGGATAGCATCATCGTTACAAAATTAATTCTTAAGTCGACTGTCGATTCACTATCGTAGATGGTAAAGTTCATTTGGTTGGTCAATGATAGATCATATATGCTCATGGTCGAGTATGAATGTACA
Organism: Meconema thalassinum; assembly: GCA_946902985.2. Classification (NCBI taxonomy): domain Eukaryota; kingdom Metazoa; phylum Arthropoda; class Insecta; order Orthoptera; family Tettigoniidae; genus Meconema; species Meconema thalassinum. Next base: position 612,441,914 of record OX336389.2, on the reverse strand, counting down.
TGATAATACATTAAATGTACTGGGTGGAAGTGTACTTAATGCATCATGTTGTCTCGGCATTCTGTTTATCTAGATGTTATAGATCTTCACATTGTTTCTCTAACTTTGTTCCATTGTTGCAATCACAACTCTGTTTTGATATATCCCAGATGCGTAATAGTGTAATACATTATCACAAACATACTTAAAAAGTCATAAACTATTTCCTCTTCATAATTGTCTGTAGCCATTATAATGTTCATACACAATGTCACAAAGTTTATGTAATATCACTTGTACTTACTTCGAGCTGCTATGTGGATTTGCTTGGTTGAAGTCACACCACACTAAAATGATTTTCCTGCTTGGAGTTGAGCAACTTTGTCTGACACCACAAAGTCTCAAATATCTCGGAAAATACTTGCTCGATTTTAATGAATCTTTCTATTGTTATACTTTATCACTGGATAAGTAAACTGGAAATACTTTTATTTCGACAAAGTCGAATACTTGTCTACTATTAAATAAATTGTCCGCCGCTCAACTTCACCTAATTTGAAGCGGGGCTCTCGATAAATGTTGGCCGGTAACACCGCTGCCTATAGTATCACGTAGGACCTCCCACTGTATCTAGTCAACGGGATTGAATTTCCTCCGGACGATACGTCTTATCGCTATGAAGTCTCTCGAGAGAAGAACGCTCTGAGCTGTCGTCCCCTCTTCAACACGTCTGAAAATTGCGCCATTGTCAATGCCACGCAGTTAGTGGCGCGCACTTGTAATGATCATTATTACAGTGAACTTCTTCCGATTTGCGTCATTCAAAGTAGTAGTAATATCTTCTTTTAATTTTCTTAATGTTTTCTATGGAGTAAAATTGTTACATAGGGCTTAAATGGCATAGTTAATCACATTAACTAGGTAAAAATCCATGTCTGCTCCATAAAGCCTACTCTCATTGGCTGAAAGTATATATCCAATGATATATTTTATAATAATTAACTGGTAATATTTCGCGCAATTTCCTTGTTGCTATGCACTTTCCAATGGTCTAGAATATTCCGGGCGTCTCTGATCACGTGATGGGTTTCTCCCATAGCTTGCGTTCGCTAACAAAACTCGCCTTGAGCCAACTTCCAAGATTTATATTCTAATGTTAAATTTTATCATGGGCTCAGATAATAACATCATTTTTATCCTAAATTATCCAAATTTCGGGTGCAGTACGTGGTTTGAATTCTGATAGTGAACTTGAATTCCAGGAGAAAAGATGAGAGATTACTTTGACTTTTGATGGCCTATCACGAGATGATGGGAACTACTAAATAAGAGTGATGACAGAGAGATCACCGTGGAGGTCCGGTTCGATTCCTCGCTCTGCCAAGAAATTTAATTCTGGTTGGAGGGCTAGAATGGGGTTCACTCAGCCTCGAGAGGCAAAACTGAGAAGAAGTTGGTTCTATTCCTACCTCAGCCATTTTGGAAGTGGTTATCCCACTTCTACTCCAGCCAAATACTGGGATGGTACTTAACGTAAGGCCACGGCCGCTTCCTACCCAATTCCTACCGTAATTACAAATACACACTCCAGTACGGACATCGCAGTGACAAAGGTTATCAAACAAATTCTACACATACCCAAGTACACGGGGCTACATGACCACGATGTCGCAAAGCCTCTAAACGAATCAACAACAACATGCCATAGAAAAAAAAGGAACTGAAATAATGAAAGAACCATACCTACCCTATTTACTCCTCCTTCTCCACTTCTTTTGCGCTTGTTTATTTTTCATAATGCAGCTCACATATTGTTGTAAGTAATGATGTGGGAAGCGGGACGTAGTAATAAGATGAAATTAAAGACAATAAACCGGGTACACAAGCAATATCAGTTTCCAGCAATGTCAATGAATTTTAGAGTGCAAACACCATTATATCCTAACTTACTCCAACAAATCAGTATTCACCACGGCATCAGAAAATTAAGAAGAAAAGTTAACTATGGAGGTACAATCTGACCATATATTTCCCAATGAGACTGCAAGGAATACGGAAGATATTTCCAAAGAAAGTGTGATAGAAGGCGTCATGAAGTGTTGTGCGGAATATTACATCAATAGCATTGAGGGAGAAAATTCAATAACGCCTAAAATGGTAGACGTTACTAATAGTTGTGTGTTATAGCTCTCCAAGTTAAAAGGAGTAAGCATGAACCAACGAAACATCAGCAATTTTGAATGGTGTCGGTTGATGAAGGTACTAATGAATAAGAAACGTCTTTCGAAGGTCGCTTTAAATCAATTTTTTTCAGGAGTGATCAGTGCATTGAGTTGGTTATTTGTATGAATGAAACAAAATAAAGAATGATGACCTTTATGCTATACGGAGAGGACTAACTAACTTACTAATGAACTAAATAATTAAGTCGTTAAAATAAATATTATGGACGAGTGTCGGTTTATGAATGGGGATATTACGGACCCCGCCTTCATAACACGTAATCAAGTCGCATTTCTTGAAACCAATGTAGCTAACTATCCTCCCCGCACTTTTATTCGCCCACAACGATGGCGATGGGCAGGTGCTGCAAGTCCGGAGATCGGAGGTTCGAATGCTGGAGCTGACAGCAGCTATCCTAAGTGTGGTTTTACCCTGGGATTTTCCACACTCTCTCTAGGGAAATGACGAGTTAGTATCTTATTTCAAGCCCTGGAGCACCTATCCCAAGCTACACACTACTAGTCATCATAGTAATACAGGTTATCACAGAAGTTCATCATATACCTAAGTACATGGGGCTGATGACCAAGATGTTCCAAGCCCGTAAAATGAATTAACAACAGTATGAATTATAATTTCGAAAATTGGCCACGGAGATAGAAGAATCACAGTGCGTGGGCCGTATTACCTGTTGGAGGTATTCATCTAAGAAGTTCTTATCTTGCGTGCTACTGGTAGTAAATATATTCATCTACCTCCACTTATGAAATCAAAGAATGCCTGCATTAACCCTCAATAATTTAAGAATGAACAAGTAGTTCCGTGAAGAACTAAATAGCCTATTTCCATATATATACCACTGGTCGTTTCTATTAAAACGCTCCTACCTATCAAAAGGATTTTCCATGTGGTATACTTAACAGCTATAGGTTCACGTTCTATGTCTTCACCAACACCATTACAACATAAGTTATGTGCTAGAATATCGGCTTTCAATATAGGTGATTAGGACTTCTCCCGCGAGCTCCCATCTTTCTGTAACGAATAACAGGAATTAATTGTTAGAAAAGTCAAATGCACAGCTTCTGTGATTTACGAAAAGTAAGCTACAGAATTTAGTGCCATTAGCTAATGATTGTTATCAAAGCCAATCAGACGAGTCATCTTTTTAATCGTCTGAATAAGATACGAGAAATCGAAAATAAGGATTTAAAATCTTGAAGTAGTACATTTTTAATTTTTGATAACAATTGAACATCATTAGATATATCTACACTAAGCTCATAATAAAGATTCGCTGGGCTAAGTTTCATTGCACACGGTTGGTTAGATCGCCAGATAAGTTATTTTAAATATTTAAAATTCAGGCCCCCATGGTGTTTTTGTGCTTTTCAGGATTTGTGAAGTCACATATGTGCCCTTACCAGACGTTCCTCAAACTCCATGCAAAATTTCAGTTTGATTACAGAAATACAGGGAATGTCTCATAAGTAACATCTTTTTTTAAGAAAATTTTATTTTCTGACAAGAAATTATACTATTCTTCAAAGTAGATACCATCAGACTCTATGGCCTTGATCCATCTTTCAGCGAGGTTTCTTATCCCGCGACGGTACTAGTCTCTGTGTTTTGATGCGAAGAATTCGACGAGACCCCTCTTCCACAGCCTCAATGCTTCCGCATTTTGTTCCACGCAATAAATGGCCCACGGATCGAAATAGATGGTAATCTGAAGGCGCAAGATCAGGACTGTATGCCGGATGTGGTAGCAGTTTGACTCCTCCCAATTCCTGAATTTTTGCCATGGTTGCTCGTGCAGTATAAGGTCTCACATTGTCCTGCTGCAAGAGAAGTCTATTTCGGTCAACTAATGCTGGGTATCTCTGTCCCAAAATTTCATGAACTCGTTCCAGTTGTTGAGAATAAAGATCCGCATTGACTGCAGGCCGTTTGGAACAAACTCCCAGTGAATCACTCCTTCAAAATTCCACCAGACACACAACATTACTTTGGGTCCGAACCTATCCTTTATTTCATTTCATTTATGAAAATAAATAGGCTTATGAGATCACCATTTGTCCGTGTGTGTGTGTCTGTGTGTTTGTGTGGTTCATCCCCCTGATAAAATTTAAAAGGCTGAAGCGATTTCAATTAAACTCGGTAAGTGCTTACAACTACCTCGTCCGATCTTGACCGTGCCTTTCAATTTTAATAGATTTCACCCATCTGACATGGCGGTCGAGTAAAATATTTCACTGGCATTCTACAGTATATCTCCGCAACAGTAACAGATATCACCATGAAATTTTGTACAGTGGTTAAGGGTATTACTAGACGTTCATCTATGTGGCTTTCATAAACCTGTTAAGTACAAAGCGTACATGGTGGCCAAGCGAAGTTGAAGCGTTTAAATAGATTTTCTCGCGATTTAACCATCCAAGTGCAGTGAAACTTGGCACAGCAAATGTTTATACACATTGTATTGCACTGACATATAATTTAGTTCAATTGTTTACATAACTTCAAACTGGCGGCTGTGCGAAATTTTAAAATTACGTTTCTATTTCTTGAGTCCTAGTCATGCGATCAAAGTGAAAGTTTGGATAATGAACCTACGCAATAATATGCATCTTATGGTACATAACTCTATGGCCTACATATAAAACAATCCAACATGGTAACCATCTGAAATATTTAGACGGCTCTCAATATCTACGAATCTATTATAGAAATCAAACTTAAATTTTGTATGTTGATGGAGGATATTAACGTAAGTTCACCTATGGGACTTTTAATAACCTAGTGACCATAAAACCAACATGGCGGCCAAGCGAAATTTAAACATTTAAATGGACTTTACTCACTATTTGATCATCCGAGCGCTGTGAAACTTGGCACAGTATATCTTCATAAAAAACCCTGGCACTACGGCCCATGAAGGGTCTAGGCCTACCAAGCGACCGCTGCCCAGCCATTTGGCCTGCAGATATTGGGATGACGCGTGATCAGCGCATCGGGTCTCCTCGGCCGCTAATCTTGGTTTCCGAGATCGGGGCGCTGCCTCACTGTCAGACAGCTATTCGATTGTCCTCACGAGGCTGAGTGCACCCCGTTCCAAAAAAAAAGGAAGGAAGCTTGTAGTTTAACGTGACAGTTAATCTTGAGATCATGAGCCACGGGACCTCCTTTTTACGTGGAATCCGAACCACGGGACATGGCATTTCACTTCGAAAATCTCACATGCATTGGCCGGGAATCGAACCCGGACCGCCTTGGTGAGAGGCATACAGCTAGACCGCTGAGCCACCACGCCCCCACGCACCCCGTTCCAGCCCTCACGTCAGTTTCTAAAATCCCTGATGGAGCAGGGAATCGAACCCGGGGCCTCCGGGTGAGAGGCAGGCGCGCTACCCCCAATTCCACGGGGCCAGCAGTATATCTTCAGACAAGCCTTAATATAATGATGTCTAATTGAATGGAATTTTATGGGAATTTAAAAATGGTGTTTGAGGATTTGTTTTAAAATCTCGTTGTCATCTCTCGTTTCCTAGGTAAGACGGGTAGGATATATGAAAATAGGCTGTTTATTTCTTCACGGAAGTACTTGTTATTAACGATGACTCTGGCAGGTTGACGGGGACTGAGCCATTGTTTCGAGGCGTCAGCGTTGCGGTAAGAGAGACATTTTTCATCACCTGTGACACTTCTCCTGATAAATCTATCCTATAAGCTGGCGAAAGAAATCCACTCTACGTTGAGCCTTTTCAGGGGTCAATTCTTGAGGTACAGATCTACAGCTTCTGTTTGATTTTCCAAGTTCCTTAATCTGGCGATGTATGGCATCTTTTGATGCACCAAGCTTTTCTGACAGCCTTCGAGTACTTCTTTGCCGATTTTCTTCAAAAACAATGCGTGTAATTGCAATATCCCATATTTTAGGTCTTCCAGAACGCGGTTAATCTGTAGTGTTATCTTCTCCAGTGTTGACACGTTGGAACCAATGTGTGCCACGAGCTCACTAACAACACCTTCTCCTTCCACTTCACATATACTTCGAGCCACGGCAGCAGCTTTGTAATATTGTTACCAGTAGTGCTTTAGAAGCACCCTAACCTCCAATTTTGTAAGTTCCATTTGTGATCGTGTGATTGGCTCATTATACCAACCTACATTTCTATGACTGATGCATTCTCGCAATATACGCAATTCTAGTCATGGCATCTTGTAAATTGGCAAACGAAAGAAATCCAATTCTTGCTTACAAAACACCAAACTTAAAAATATACATTACTTATGAGACATCCTAGCCGGCCCCGTGGTGTTGGGGTAGCGCGCCTACCTCTTATCCGGAGGACCCGGGTTCGATTCCCGGCTCTGTCAGGGATTTTAAAGACTGACGTGAGGGCTGGAACGGGGTGCACTCAGCCTCGTGAGGACAATTGAGTAGCTGTCTGACAGTGAGGCAGCGCCCCGATCACGAAAACCAAGATTAACGGCGGAGGGGACCCGTTGCTCTGATCACGTGTCACCCCAACATCTGCAGGCCAATTGGCTGGGCAGCGGTCGCTTGGAAGGCCTAGACCTTTCATGGGCTGTAGTGCCAGGGGTTATTATTATTTTATTTATGGGACATCCTCATAGTTTCGGAGATATTGAGAACCAGTGAAATGTCTTGCATGGACGCCATTTTGGATTGCTCTATATATAGCTATATGCTATAGAATTATATGCCGGCAGATGCATATTATAATCATGGCTCATTATACGAACCTACATTTCTATCGCTTGTTCAAGACCCAGGAAATGAAAACGTGATGTTTTTTTAAAATAGCATAGACGCCATTTTTTAGTTCTAATAGAAATTTAATTTAATTAGACGTCAATTACTAAGCTGTGTATGAATACTTACCGTGCTAAGTTTCACTGCGCTTGGATAATTAAGTCACGAGAAAAACCCTTATAATTTAAATTTCGCGTCGCCGCCATGTTAATTTGTATTTATCGGGTTATTGAAAGTCCTATAGATGAATTTATGTTTATAGCCCCTGTCAACGTACAAAATTGCAGTTTGATTGCTGTAATAGATTCGCAGATCTTGAGAAGCGGTGAAATGTATTGCATGACCACCATGTTGGATTATTCCATAGAGGTATGTACCATTATATGAAGATTATTGCGTCGGTTCACTAATCCAGCCTTCACTTTGAGCGCATGATTAAGACACAACAAATTAAAACCTAATATTAAAATTTCACATAGCAGACGTCTTGCTTTAATAGAAATATTTTAATTGAATTAGATGCCAGTAGATTAAATCTTGTATAAATATGTAGGGTGTTAGATTTTACTGCACTCGGTTGATTAAATCTCGAGAAAATGCCATTCAAATAGTATAAACTCGCTTGGCAACCATATTAGTTTTATACTTAACATGTTTTAAGCACCACATGACTGAACGAAGCTTAGTTATCTCTACCAACATACAAACTTTGAGGGAGATATCAGTAATAGTTTCTGTGATATAGAATGCCGGTGAAATATTTCACGTAGATTGGTGAAACGTATTTAAATATGAAGGGCACGGTTGGGGTAAGTCAAAATAATACTATGTCCTTGGCGAGTTTCATTGAAATGGCCTTAGTCGCTTGGATTTTACTACGGGGACACAGACACACGGATCACATATACACATACGCACACACACTTACACACACAGACACACGCACACACGGAGGAAAACCTAAGCCTATTTTTCATGTGTTTTTTTAGCGTATGGCTTTTAGTGCTGGGAGTGTCCGAGGACATGTTCGGCTCGCCAGTTTTGTAGCTGCTTCGAGACAGACACCCAATGGGTGAGCTACAAGTACCGTTGGGGAGGAAAGTTGGAATGTAAGGACGAGGAGTTGGAAGGTAGTGGCTGTGGCCTATAGTTAAGGACCAACCCCGGTATTTGCCTGGAAGGAAGATGGGAAACCACAGAAGACCATCTTCAAGGTTGCCGGCGGGGGGATTCGAACCTCCTCGCCTCCCGGATGTGAGCGACTGCCAGCAGTCATGCCGTAACGACCACGGCTAACTCACCCGGTCTTTCATGTGATGAAACTAGGCTAAAAATGATTTATGTATGCCATTCTCGGAGGATTCACTAAGCAAGTTGTTGTTATTGTTATTTCGTTTGGGGGCTAGGACATCGTAGTCATTTAGGCCCATGTATTTGGGGTGTATATAATTTGTCTGATAAAATAGGTTTCTACCTTATCACCAAGGATAGGATTTATATGTACTAAATAATGTCAAAGTATGTACATATATTTGAAAATATTTTTTTAAAAATACGTACAATAAAACAAAATAGTGTCAAAATATGTCCATTGATATGTGAATATATTTAAAAAAAACTACGGACAATAAAATAAATTTAACCCCTAAACACTACATTTTGTTACTTTTATAGCCTAAGCAAAATACATAAAACAAGTGGTTCCGTGAAGAACTAAACAGTCTATTTTCATATATCCTACTTATGTTAATTGCCTCTATCAACATAAAATTTTCAGTTTGATTGCTGTAATAGATTCGTAGATATTGAGAACCATCAGTAGTGAAGCTGTACCGGGCGTACGGGAATTCGCGTCTGTGCTTGAACACGGATGACTATGTTGGAATTGGTTATGTTGGGGGAAGGAATGGTCGTATAGGGGCCTGCTTTGTGTCGTTTAGAGGGTATTTTTCCGCTCTATCTGATGGTGAGGTTATTCTTTTAATAGGTTGACTATTGGAAACTGGATTTTGGGTTCAAAACATGTTTTTTTTACATTTTTAGTGATATTTGAGGAAGGGATTGCGGTAGGAGTGTATGCTTAGTGTTATTTTTTGTGGCGTTGTCCTCTTGACGAGAATGCCTGAGTAGAGAATGAGGGAAACCTAATTTGGGCTAAAATCCTGCTTTTTTCCCGAATTTTGCTGTTATTTTGGGGAGGGGTTCGGATTTGGATGTGGGTGGTAGGGATGTTCTGAGGGTGATATCCTCTTTTTTATGAGGTTGGAGGAGGTTTTAAAATGTTGTAAAATGAGGTAAACGGAACGGTTCTTATGAATAAGAAAGGATTTTTGGAGTTTTTGAGGCAAAAATCGAACCCGTTGACACGATAGCCTGCTAGCCACACCACCACGAAGGCTGAGAAACTGTACGGTTTGTGTGTCCTTTGAAAGAAGGGCCTAACTAAACTTTTGCAGATATTTCCTGAACCCATGATGGGATTTTGATGTGTGATGCGTTGTAGGACTCGAGGTGAGTTTTTGAATTTCTTTTAATTTTTGTCAAAAGGGCCAAACTACACTTTTGTTAATATCTCGCGAACCAATAATGCTAGGGTTTTGTATGAGGTGTTGTAGAAATTGGGGTGACGCCCTCCGCCGCAAAAATTTTAAAATCAATACCTTGGAAACTAAGAACCCTCAAATTATGTGTGATAGCTTAAAAAATAGGTCATGACATACGCTTTTACCTCGATAGGTTATTTTACCCCTAAAGCAGTGAATAGTGATTTTACGGGGGGAAATAGGTGTTAAACACTTAAAAATGATAAATTAACCTAAGATCTTTTGCCTTGCATGAAAAATAGTAGGGGGGGGGGGATGAAAATTTCCCCAAAATTGAAAAATCGATACCTTGGAAACTAAGAACCCTAAAATTATATGTGGTAGCTCCAAAAATGGGTACCGGTAATTAATTACGCTTTTACCCTGATAGGTCATATCACTCCAAGATTGCAGGTTCGCCCCTGACCGTGGTAAGTGATTTTTGAAAGGCGGCAAAAATACGATACGCATGTCATACGATGTTGGCATGTCAAAGAACCCATTTGAATTCAGTAGGCCGAGTTCATAATGGCAAAATTAATCTCGGGAGTTTCCGCCAGCACAAAGTTCCTCATTTCTCTACTAGAAAGCGCTATTGTGTTCAAGGAGATTAGATATCTAACATCTAACCTCCTTGACTTTCATAGTCAAGGAACTACGAAATTCGACATGCAAGCTACCCTCTGGGTGTCAAATAGCAAAGCTTGCACCAGGCACCCGAGGCCATACGATATTATTATTACCCCAAAAAGTGTGAATATATAGATTTTACAGGGAAGAAATGTGTTAAATACCTAAAAAGGATAAGCGTTTTGTGTAACCATGGTTTAATGGATTTTTGTATGGAGGATGACGGCTTGCTAATTATTATTATTATTATTATTATTATTATTATTATTATTATTATTATTATTATTATTATTATTTTATTAGGCAATTATGGATTAATGTGTATATAGGTAAATAACCAATAATGCTAAATATTTGTGTGAGGTGTTGTAAACTGGGGATGTTCAACCTTTTCCCATGTTCAATGAATTTACTCAAACATGGTTGAGGAGTGAATGGACAGTTTTACCTGACAAGACTGAGTGTACCCCGTTCCAGCTCTTAGACCAGAGATAAAATTTCTTGATAGAGTGCTGAATCGAACCTGTACCTCCATGATGACCGCCGAGTTATAATAATAAATGATGGTTTTATAAGAGACACACGCTCCCATGTTACCGCTGGTCCTGCTTGCAGACATACACTGGCTTGCCGGTATGGTGAGAGCTGATGATAACAGCAGGAATGTGTGTGGGCAAGAAATAACAGCTCAGCTTACGTGGCTGGTGGCGGCTAGCAGGTCTGGAGTTTGAACAGGCACCATTTGGTTCTTGTACAGTAGTACAGATGCATATGGTGTAAAAGGCATCCATTTTTGTTCTTGACGAAAAGAAAATGAACTAGTATAAATTTATAAGAGAGACAACCCGGGATAGAAAATTCTTATAGGTAAGGGAGACACTTATGTTTATTTATTTAATTTTTATTTATTTATTATTTATTTACTTTGTATTTATTATTATTATTATTATTATTATTATTATTTATTGAACGTATAGATACACGTTATTGATGTATAGCTTGTTTTAAACAGTGAATCAATAATCAACCTACCCAAAACAATTGTTATGTCATACTATATAACGCTATGGCCTATCTATATAAAAAAATCCAACATGGCGACCCATGCTACATCCTTTACAATCCTCACTTGCATTACAAATACACACACTGATACAGCCATTGCAATAACACAGGTTAGCATATACAAAACTGGATTTAAAAACAGTTAGTTGCATACAGTATGCTTCAACTCTTTTTTATTTACACCCTACACAAACGCTAGCATAGCTGTAATTCAAAGACCACGGCCTACACCGTACCCCACAGTTAAAGTGAATGATGATCAAGTCACAAACAACCAGCTTCGGATCCAGGTGAAAAAAGCGGACAAAATATAAAACATACGAGCCAGTCGGGAATTGAACCTGGTGTTCTTTGAACAAAAGCCAAGCGTTGTATAAACTTAGCCATGAAGCCGCCCTACCTAAAATGATGAACAGTTCTTTTGCATAAGTTACTCTGGTCACATACAACACTTTTTGGATCCTACCCTTGACAAAAAGAGAGTTTCTAGGTTCTTGAAAATAAAGACCTCTTTCTCTTGTATCACTGGCTCTAAGGACGGTAACACATGGACGGCCTTAATGATTCGATACTGGTCCTATGGGTACGCAAAATTGGATTAGATATACAGCTAATAATAGTGTGCATTACCCCTTATTATTTTCCCTACGTACAGTACATGGGACTGGTGACCATGATTTCCAATCCTCTACGGTAAGTAAAACAACAACAAATCATTCCCGTTTCCACGCTGTTGGGGATGAGGTGAGGTGAGTTTTCTAAACGCCAAACTGATTAGAGAAGATAATTAGATATGAAATTTGATGATCAATACAGTTTGCCAAGGAGTTGGGGGGGGAATGTGACTGTGGTCCATCAATCACAATAACACACAACCAGAATGCTCGTACGTGCCTCACTTTAAGATTGTTCTAACCATGGCCTTCTAGCTCTATCTGTACTTCTCTTGCCCTTTATAGCTTTACTCATTAACATGTTAGGTAATGACTCCTCCCAATTCTCTTGACAGGACCTAACCATTTGAGTCAGTTCATACAAACAGCATTATCCAGCGTGTTTATTTCTAACTTGATATTTAACTAATCATTACGAGTAGACATACCCTCCTACCATTGTTACCGCCCATTTGTTCCAACAAGCATTTGTCATACCTTGTTACGTCTAGATTATGTAACAGATATTCTAAATTTACCCAACTAGGACTTCCATAAAGCAAATTCGGACTAATTGCAGAACAATGCAGGAAGTGTTTTGCCACTACATCAACTTATTTTCACACAATACTGTTGATGGCAACTGAGAACTCACTGCATTGGCTTTTATACACCTTAAGTCTATAATATCTTCCCAAACACTTCCATCACGAGAGAATACGCGAGCCAAGTAGCCTATTTAGAATTGTTAACTTGTTCCGATAGAGTTTCCTCTTAACTGACATTCTATTTTGTTGTTATTATTTAACACGACAGGGTTGTCGAGCAATGGATCCCTAAATGTCCTCAATGACATACATTTCTCCAAAGATTCTCCTGATTTACTCAAATTCCATTCAATTACCCAAGAATCTGTTAACCTATCCCCAAATTCATATAAAATTACCCGAATATATATGAAAATTCACTAAAATTTACCAAGCTTACCAAAGTTTACGACAGACCATCAAATTGAACCAAATTTTTGAAATTCAATAGATATACTCGAAAATTCCATAATATTCTTTTTACATGTATGTTTTTGTTGTGTTTACCTCACTCCCTCCAGGCAAATAACTGAACATGACATTCTAATAGGCTAGGACCTCTACATTCCACATCATAGCTGGGTTTCATCTCCCATGAAATCCTCTCTGAGGTGGGTGTTAGAAATGGCATCCTGCTGTAAAAACCACGCCCTCACACAGACCTTCATGACATCTCACCCCCAACCTCTTACTTTGAGGTACATAACGCTGACTGCATCCATCTCCTCGTAGGCTTACCGTTGCCTCTCTTACCTTTGGAGGATTGTGATGTCGGAAATTGGTTTTGTAAAGTATGTGATACGCCGGACTGTTTGAGGGTGCAAATCAAAGCAAGGGATCAAATAATACAGGAACTTAGAGCAAAGCTTCGTGAATCAGAAGAAACGGTGAAGGATGTGACTGAACGGCTTTCTACTGGGATCAATGTGGAAGAGGGCGTGCAGGAGCAAACTGAGGATGACGTTATCATAATGGGTGATTCAATGATACGATGGAGTGCGAATATCTTGAGGAAATCAGGTGCGAAAGTGCGGTGTTATCCGGGGATTAAAATTGACCAGCTTGCCCAACAAGTGGAACAATCAAATGTAGAGGACTGTGACAAAGTTAAAGTGTTGTTGCTACATGTTGGGACGAACGATTTGAAGAAGAGGGCTACAGCTGATTACATCATCGGGGAGCTCTACGAACTAGGCAGAAAAGCTAAAAGCAAGTTTAGAAATGCAAAAATTATAATGAGTGGCATTGTTCGGCGGGGAGATGTTCCGTTAAGGCGAGTTAAGACTGTAAATGACCGCATGGACTGGGTATGTGCACAACTGGGATTAGTGTACGTAGAAGCTGACTGCTGGATTGGTGGCCGTGACTTCGCCCGAGACGGGCTGCATCTAAATCGACGGGGCGCTTTTAACCTAGGGAGCCTACATGACAGGGTCATCGGTTCGTGCCGGCTTTTGTGAGGAGGAGCAGGTCCAGAGGTTGCCAGCCGATGGGAACAGAAGGAGCTATTTCGAGATATTTGCAGCGGAGGTAAGACTCTAAGATTACTGCAGGTTAATTGTCAGAGTTTAGGAAATAAATTAATTGAATTTTGGAATCTTGTAGAGACATATTCTCCGGACATTGTCATTGCAACTGAATCTTGGTTATATGAGGACATAAATAGTAGCGAAATAATTCAAGGGACCTACGAAATGTACAGAAGGGATCGGGGGAAGCGAGGTGGTGGGCTATTTATTTGTGTGCGCAAAAATATAGGTAGTTTCTTAAAGTGGGTTGATATGGATCATGAAATGTTATGTGTACAAATTTCGGATAAAGGAAATAAATTCCCTCTTCAGGTGATAGGGGCGTATAGAGCACCGAAAGATAACTTTTCTCTCCTCGAAACACTGTATGATAAAACTTGTACGGGTAAATGCTATGAAAAAGAGCATAATAATTGCTGGAGATTTAAACCTCCCCAAAGTAGACTGGTCTGGTGAGTCAACTAGCTGTAGTCAAGCTCAGAGCGCTGCAAATAAATTCTTAAGGGAGGGGGGATTTTCCCAAGTAGTTGACTTCCCAACTAGAGACAATAATACCTTAGATGTTTATCTCGTAAGGCCTGTAGAGCTGTATATTAACTGTCTGAAAGTACCAGGAATTAGTGACCATTCTGGGGTTGAATTAAATATTAGATATGGTGACATTACAAAATTAGACTCTGATGTAGCAAAAAAGATCATATTCCAGTATCGCAGGGTGGATCAGGGCAAGTTTCAGGGGTATTTGAATGAGCTATTTGCAGGATGGGCATCGGAAGGAAATCACATTAATATCCTGTGGACTAACTTTTTGAAAATTTTAAATAGCGCTGTTGATAAATTTGTCCCATTTAAATTGCTGAAACAAAACCCAGATCCTGAGTATTACACACGAGAAATTAGGAGTCTAAAACGGAAAATTAGGAAATTATACAATAAAAGACATGATAGTGACAAGTATATGTTGAAATTTAAGTCCTTATCAAGAGAGCTCGTCTTAAAAAAGAGGGCTGCTCATGACAGTTATATGCAAGGTTTACTTGGTTCGGGAGGTGATGGGTGGAAAAACTTTTACAGTTATGTTAGGAGAAGAAAGGGAAATACAAATAATTTGTCGATGATAATGTCCGGTGACGGTAAATTAATTACTGAGAAACAGGCCATTGCTAATGAATTAAATGTCTTTCACGGTAGTGTGTTCAATAAATCCAATAGCTGTGTGTTGGACCTTAACGACGAATCAGGGGCACCCATGTTCCAAATAAACCAGTCAGCAATTGTAAAGCTAATACAAAAACTACGTTTCAATGTATCAAAGGGTCCTGATAATATTGTTAGTGAAGTACTTAAACTAGGAGGTAGGGCCGTGGCACGATACTTGGAGGTGATGTTTAATGTGTCCATAAACAATGCGCAAATCTCAGATGACTGGAAAAGAGCTACGGTAGTCCCAATATTTAAGGGAGGGAGCAGACTTGAATTGGGCAACTACAGGCCGGTTAGCCTTACGTCCATCGTTTGTAAACAGATGGAGCATCTCATTTGCGACTACTTGAGGCAACAGTGGGAAACATTATCATGGTTTAATGATAGGCAACATGGATTTCGGAAAGGTTACTCATGCGAGAGTCAGATGCTATCACTTTTTCAAGACATTAGCGAATCGTTAGACCATGGAGTTTCAGTCGACGCCGTGGTTATAGATTTTGCGAAGGCATTTGATGTTGTGCCGCATGACATGCTACTACATAAATTAGCTTCGACGAAGATTGATAGAAGAGTAATTTTATGGATCGAAGAATTTATGACGGGTCGATCACAGAAAGTGAAAGTCGAAGGCATATTCTCGGATGAAATTACCGTAACGTCGGGTATCCCTCAGGGCAGCGTAATTGGAACTTTGTTATTTTTGGCGTTTATCAATGACTTACCAAATTGTATTCGCAGTGACTGTCGATTGTTTGCGGATGATTGTGTAATATATTGAAAGATACATGACTCGCAAGACAATGCAGTGTTTCAAGAAGACCTGAACCTGGTCTATAAGTGGGCGATTGAAAATAAAATGAAAATAAACACAAGAAAATGTAGTCTCTTAAAAATAGGGAAAGTGCGGAGGCAGGATTTTCAATATAACATTGGCTCGGAAATACTTGTCGAAGAAGATTCTTGCAAATATTTGGGCGTTCACGTAAGGAATGATATGAAATGGAGTAGTCATGTAGGATGTGTAGTTTCAAAAGCTTACAAATCCCTGCATTTTGTAATGAGGGTATTAAAAGGAAGTAGTACCTCTGCTAAAGAATTAGGCTATTTGTCACTTGTAAGACCTATTCTGGAATATGCCTCGGCGGTTTGGGATCCATATCAAGTAGGGCTCATCAATGAGTTGGAAATGGTACAAAGAAAGGCCGCTAGATTTGTGCTCAGTGACTTTAATCCCAGGAGCAGTGTGAGCCGTATGTTAAAGAAACTTGGGTGGGAATCACTGGAGGCTAGGAGGATGAAATCTAGACTCTGCGCTATGTACAACACGTATACAAATCAACCAGCATGGGGTGAGCTTAGCAAACGATTGGGAAAGCCCACTTACATGGGTAGGAGCGATCATCCTTTCAAAGTTAAGGGCCGACCACAGCGAACAAATTATGGTAAATATTCTTTTGTAAACCGTGCCATTGATAACTGGAACTCTCTACCTGCCGCAGTCTTAGAGCCTTTTCCCAAACATATAGGTGTGTTTAAGAAAAGACTGACTATTTGTGTAAATACTCCAGTTTAATTTTTGTATAATTGTAATTGAATTGTTATGTATAATTATTTATTTGTTATGTATATCCAATTTGCCACCGGGGGACACTCCCCCCCCCCCCATTGCAAATAAATGAATGAATTAATGAATGTACACCTGAATTTGATGTATGGTACACAAAACATTTGATATCAACACCCCCATGGCTATTTAAAGTCACATGGGTTCTAAAACATACTACTGTTATCCGATGATTAAACTGTCTCCTTTCTACAATTCCTGTCTATACTTTTCTCCCCAAGGTCGCAAGACGCTTGAAAGGTTCCTATTGATGTGTAACATCTCTCCACTCGGTTGCGGTATATCTTTTTGTGGGGTGATTTTGAGAAAATTGAAACGGGATGAAAATGAAACAAAAACAATGAGCGCGCACGCCGGCTGTATATTTTTGTGGGGTGATTTTGAAGAAACGAAACGGAAATTAGACAGAAATACAACGCAAACAATGAGCGCGCGCGGTGGCATAGATTGGTAGCACAACGTACTATCAGTCATGAAGCTATGTGGAATGTATAGCGCATATGGTTTACTTCAACGTTTGGAGGCCCCATTAAAGATACTCCTACAATAAATCATCTTCAATTTGTCATTCTTTGGTCTGATAATATTCATTATATCACATTTGATGAAAACAATTATGATTTATTAAATCTTTGTACGTGTACTGTATTCGTATTTAATGTAAGCACTCGAGGTACTGTCGGCCAAAATACAGCACTATGTGGAATGTATATTGCATACTTGAAGGTTTGGAGTCCCCATTAAAGGTATTGCTACAATGAATTATCTTCAAGTTGTCGTTCTATGGTGAGAAACTATACAATATATCATATTTGCTGAAATGATTTGGCACTGGTATTATTTTACAAGTAGTCATTTTAATGACTAACAGAGTTCACTGTTAAGAAGGCAGAGCCCTATGGGGAATGTAGGATAACATGTCACATGTAACACATCATATGAGACTATTGTAACGCTCGTTATTTTTTAAAGATGCCTTTAACCCTATATTAATCACCCAGTTCACAAGACTCATAACTGCATTGTTACGAAAAAAACAAAAAGAAAACAAAAAATCTGCATTCAAAAACCAAAAAGTGGTTGAGTGAATGTACACTAGAAAAAAAAGTTTCGTAAACACTCAAGTCCACAAGACTTATTAAATTAGTAACTGTCAGGGTGGCCGAGTGGTTAAGGCGTTTGACTTAATTTCAAATTTCCTAATATAAGGAAGCACGGGTTCAAACCCCTTCCCTGACATAACTATTGCCTCAACATGCAAAAACAAGAAATATTCAAAAAATATTTGTATTAATTTAATTGAAATATATTTTACAACAGGTACACACACACAGAATACAGCTCTTTCTGTATATGATTGCTAGTTATAGTTTTTAAACATAACATTTGATGAAAATTATTTTTCAGGGGATGGGGTGTTGCTACGTTGACCCAACACACAAATATACCAGCATTACGAAGTTCATCTTCTATTTCTAATAGCTCTTCCTCATAACTAATTTGACCGACCTGTTAACAGGATGCAAGAGCTGTAGGCGTTCGACTAATATATTAGGATCGTTCCAATAGGTGTTATTGGTGAGTGGTTTTCCACGGCGAGCAATGGCTGATGTTTTCAAAAACTGGGGAAGCGGTGATGGTTTTATATGTGTAAAAACTTCGTCATCATCATAATCATCATCATCATCATCATCATCATCATCATCGTCATCTTCATCATCAATATCATAATCTTCATCATTTCCATCATAATTTCCACCTCTGTCCACAGTCTCTTGAATGGTTTGAGTTGCCTTTGATAGGGTTGAAAGCTTCTTTTTAGATGTGCTGGAGTTCTTTAACATAGCTATGTTACTATTATCACCATCCTTTTCGCCTTACCCCACCAACTCCTTGATGGTCTGTGTTGCCTCCGATAGAGTTGAGGGCTTTTTAGATGTGGGTGAGTGCCTCAACATGGGTTTTAGAGGAGGTGTTAAAGGTTTCTCATCAAACAACTCTCTAGCAGCACGAGTGCGTTGTAGTGAATTAACCGTGAGGTTAATATTATCTTGAGCAGCAATATCTTTTTCTCGGACTTGGTTTTTTGCTTTGGTTTATGTTTTCTTTACTTTTAGACTAGCATCATTATTAAGTTTACAATCACGATTGTTTGAAGAAAGTATGTTGAAGTCTTTCGTCTTAAACATTCCTCGACACTGTTTCGATCGTTGCTTTGAACAGCGCCAAATAACAGTTCCATCTTTATTGGTTCGTTTTACAATATATGAATATCCTTTATAGTGTGCATATGGCTTACCATACCTAGTCGCTGATACTTCCATATCAACTGTCAAACATGAACTAATCTCTAGTAAAGTTAACTCGATAAAAAGAATAATAGTTTAATGTACTGAACAAAATAATACATATTTAGTATCAAATGGTTTCTAGAAACGCCAGAAAACGTTAATGAAATCGTTGATTTCAACACAAAATATGATACAGTTATACTAAACCAGTTGTTTACCAAGCATTATCCTAGCGCATCAGTAGCGTAATGGTAGCGACCTGGCCGCATAGTCTGGGGGATCGTGGTTCAAATTCCTGCAGATTGACATTTTTTCACTTCGTTTTTTGGTATTTATTGATTTATAAGTACTCACACGTTATAATGTAATGCATATATAGTGTGTATTTGCAATCGAAAATATTATATATATACTTATACCACCACATATTTCAACACTTGAATACAGCGATTAATATTAATTGACCTTGATCCACGGTAGAGTCTATTGTTGTTGTTGTTGTTTTTGTTGTTGATTCTTTAGGGAATTTGCGGCATCATGGTCTTGTAGCCCAGTTTACGTTGGTGTTTGTGGAAGTTGGCTGATAATCAGTGTCACTGTGATGTTTGTAGGATCACTAGTGTGAGTACTTTTATACGAAAAAGGATTTGGGTAGGAAGCTGTTGTTGTTTTTTTTTCATTTGAGATGCATGGGAATCATGGTCATTTAGCCCCGTGTACTTGGGTGAGAGTTGAATTTTGTCTGATAACCTCTGTTATTGTGGTGGCTGTATTAGTATGTGCATACATAATTCAGCTGAGGATTTAATTAATCAACGTTTAATATTCGTATAGCACGTTGTATTTCAACAAGCTACTACAACCAGCATTCAATTATAATCCTTGAAAAAGACAAACGTTGCCTCCGTTTCGTAGTGGTCAGCGTGATTAGCTGCCAACCCGGAGGTCCGCGGTTCAATTCCCGTCTCTGCCACGTAATTTGATAATTGGTATGAGGACTGGTACGATGTGTACTCAGCCTCGGGTGGTCCATATGAGTAGAGGGGGTTCGCTTCCCACCTCAGCCATCCTCGAAGTGTTTTTCCGTGGTTCCCCCACGTCGTCTTCGGGCAAATGCTGGGATGGTACTGTACCATTATTTTATAGCTCGCGCGCCACTAGTTGATGAGTTGCGAACGGTATTCCGTGTAGTGGCGACCGCTACGTCTATGACATGCTTGGGAAGGAAGCCGAAGGTAACCGAGAATGCGTGAAATTGCTCGAAGCGGATCGCTGGAAAGAAATGGAGTTGCGACACAGTGGACTGTAATATTCGTGACGTAAGGAAACCTCGACACCTGCATTAAGGAAATGAATTGAACATTATGGCTAAATAGAGTATGTTATGCAGTATGATTTTTTGAAGCTAAATATCATGTCGGAATGCTAGAAAGTGTATAAATGTACTTAATGAATTATTGAGAAGCCTGTAATACAAATAAATGATTATATTGCTCTCGAGAAACGTCGAACTAGGATACCCCAGGGTGGGGGTTAGAGTTCTCTTGCGCAGTGCGACAGGAGTGGAGTGGACAGATCAGAATGTGAATTCGAGTCGGAACTATCTCTGAACTACGGGAGTGTTTTGAAGTGATATCGTGTACCGAGAAGTATTTTACACGGACCATGAACATTCAGAACAATGAACTTAATGAATAGACTGTGAATTTTAAGTATATGAATATGGTGTATGAGTATTTTCATATCGTAAGCGAGGCCCCAATATATGAGCAGAAACATTTCACGATTTCTTACCACGCGGAATGATATTTTCGGCGCAGTGAGGCGAGTGTGGAAGGAAGCCATTTTGAACTATCAGTCCATGCGCGAGTGTAACTTCAGAACAGCCTGTGATTCTTGCACAGTTCTTTTGAGAGAAACAGTATATTTCCCGTATGGCATGTTGGAAGATCAGACATCAGGGGGAATATGCAATGGCATTATTATGTGTATAGTCATGTGCGACTAAATACATGACATAAGCACTACTTCGCAGCGGCGGAGATCTCTCATAAGGTGACCATAGCTTAACATGTGGTCTGAGAACACGACTTGCTTGTTCCAGACAGCTTGAAATTATAAGAATGTTTTACGCACCTCCAAGAGAGATGAGTATCACACATGGTTACAATCTACGGCTTACTCGATGCTATAAACTGTTATACTTCAACCGAAAGATGCGTGTTCGTAATCGTTTGTCGAAATTCCATTGCATGGCAGGGGCGTACGGACAATCTGATACGCGGGGACTTGGCGTAGATTGAGTTCCTGGTTCGAGGCCCTGGATCGTTGGAGGATGGAGTCTATGCCTTGGAGGAGATAGGAGATGGTTACCCTGGCATATTACTATATCCATTTAGACATCGCTACGGAACTTGGCTGTAGGTAGAAGATAGTCAGTTTTATAAGTTGTGGCTTAGTGAGTATTGTAGAGTAACCATTATTGCCATAGTTTGTTTTAATTTGTAGTATGGATGGATAGGGGTCTAGGTTCGACATCTTGTCGTTTCTGACTTTCTGCTCACCCGGATTTAGGTTTAATTAGTAAACGCATCCATTTGTGTAACATTGTGGCAATTATTTTGGCTTAATTTGGTAGTAATAATATGCATATTTTCATTGTCGAGAAGACAAATTATAGGAGAAGACATTTCCATTTCCATGTGGACTTGGAACTATTTTGTGTGTTTTTCACAGGTGTTGGTGATTATAGACCGGAATATATAATGTATATAGCTGATTAGAGTGGTTTCTTATGCACTCAATGTGCGTTAACGTTGATATAATTATCTGAATGAACATACTATTAACGAACTTTATTCATCTTGTTTCGACACAGGGTGTTTCTGAAGTCAGGTCTTATTAAGATTTTTGTTCAGTTATTCTTGTAGGGATTTCACTTTATTTCTGAGGGGCGAAGTATGTTAACAGTGTGTCCTAATGAATCAATTAGACTTTAACTTAATTGTGTTAACTAAGATTCATGCCGTAGGGGGCATTGTTATACTTTCGAGTCCATATAAATGAGTGTTGAATTCTATTTTCGAATTGATAAATTTTCACTTTTAGTGAGCCACGTGTTTTATGTGCATTTTGTTATTTGAGATTTAATGACATCATTATTATTATCAATTCCTCGTTTGATTGGATATACTTTTGATGAGCAGCAAATATATTTTATACGCAATTTCCTATATAACAATAATAATAGGACATGATTTGTAATGAAATATTGTAAGGCAAGACTTTAATATAGTCAGGATATTCTTATACCATTTTGAATATGATTTCACGCAGTTATTTAATTCAGATTTAACTAGGGAGAGTGAACACTAATGTTGTGCAGTATAATATGAGGTTAAACAATTTATTCGGTATTTCGTGGTCACTAATGTGTGATACAGACCATTGATTGAGGTACATAATAGGAGGTCACCTAATACAGAAGTACATTATTGTTGAGCATACCAGTGGGTAGTGCTATAATTATTATTTGTGCCCGTCTGTGTGGGACATGGATCGAACATATAGTCTGTTAAGAAACGAAAGGAAGAAAATCTAAAGGATTTCAGTACAGCTTCAAGCCATCAGGATGGTTAGTTGAGATCATCTATGCGTGACTCAGGGAATTCAAGGCACTATCTGAGTTACTACACACAACTCGTGTATGAGATCACCCAACCTACGTGATCAAAGTTGCATACGTATTGTACCCGATACCCAGTTGAGGCTACCGGCTACGCCAGCTGACATTGAGCCGTAGTTGAGATTTATGGGAAAAGTTGTAAAGATAGCGCTCAAATCGGGTCGAGAGGAATATTAGGAAATGACGTAGAAGGCCAAGGATCAAGAAGGCACTGCCAGTCAAGTAGATGGAATTATGGGAGGAATATTGCAGTTTTATTAAGATCTTTATGGAACAGTATATTTAATCATCTCAGAAGAGAAGAGATAACAAGCATTATATATGATAATAACTTGAAGAAAGACAGATAATCCCTTAAGTTATTGTATAACTTAATAGCCGAGATGAAGGTGGTCGAGATTATATTTGTGACGCACGACCGTAGTAGGTGGGGGAGAATCACGTGACCGCGCCAGGTAGGAGCTGGTCAATGCAGTTTAGAGAAGTCAGTCGAGTTCAGCCAGCGAGCTGAGTGGTACACATGCGCCGAGCGTACGGTAAAGTCGAGCGGTGAACAGCACTTGTTACGTAAAGCGAAGGCGACAGTATTACATAACCAAGCAGAGAGCAGGAAGTAGGTCAGTGAGCCAAGGCGAGCAACGCAGGGCAGACGGCGAGAGGACCGGTTCCGATGCAAGCTATGCGGGCCGTGTACGGAGGATAAAGGCCGGGGTTCAGAACAGCATTGTAATACGAGTTTGAGAACTTTATTTCGAGCTGCATTTAATAACGCAGAACAGTATAGCAAAGCGGCATGGCGAGGCCGGCTTTAAGCATAGATCATTCTGGAACAATGCAGTAGATCAGAGAGGGCTAGTTCCGACTTTTATACGCAGGCAACATTAACGAAGCTGAACTTAATTTCAACATTTAGTTACAACATTGAGTTGGGACTTGTATTCAGTAATAGAATTGTGCAGGCAGATAATAATAATATACTGCAATTATGAACTTAGACATTCAAATTACATTACGACTATGCATTTCATGACGGAATATGTAGAGCGACCATGGGGTCCAAACAACATTAACGCTTTTAAGCAAACGAACTGTTACAATTATATGCACTTATGAACATTGGCACGTGCATTAATAGAATTCTTTTTCATGAATTGTCATAAAATATCGAGTACGAGCACAGCTACAGGGTGTTTCAAAAACTTATACACTCTCATAAATAAAATTTATTTTCTACAAGTGAGACTTAACCGCTGTGGAGATTGAACTCTTAACAAGCAAACCGAACATTGTATGGGACAGTGGCGTAACATAGAAGAGGAATATGGGGTACGCTGCTTTTATGAACTTTTACGTAAGGTTTTGGACAGTATCCATTATGGATAACATGCAGTTCATCATGTCGGAGTAAACGAAGACAGAGACGCGATCGCACCACGGAGCGATGGATTCGATTCCTGAAGAAGAGGAGGTCTAACAGCTGATTCACTTGGGATATGAAGGCGATCGTTATTGAGTGGGTGATACGAGATTCACGTCGATCTTTCGAGAAATTTATTACACATGAGAATAATCGACGATCTTGGAAATATAATATCAGCTGATATGAGAAGGTACTGTAAGAGTTATGACTTTCTAATATGATATTTTCATGAACACTGGGCATACATGTATATATTTTCTAGTAGGAGTTATACGATTATTTAGACATGGCTTAAACATTATTTGCTCCGAGTTTTGCTAGAATATGGCGTTACCATATGATATGGCAGGCACCATTATACGAAATTCTCACCATTGGTTGGCTTTATTAAGCAGATGTTTGGTCTTTTAGACATTTTCCAGTAAGGATAGTTTTCCTGGATAGTTATTTTTTTGTGACGAGTATTTCTAACTCGTGATCTGCAATTGGATTATTTAAATCACTTCGTCGGTTCATTGCATACTAGCGAGTGTGTATTATTCATCAGTAGAGATTTTTTCCATTGGATTGTTTGGAGATATTAAGATGTTATTCACTCAAGTGAATGAATATCGCTTTTATATGACAACTAGAGACTTGTTGATTCCAATCTGGTACATTCACTCATGAGACGACGAGATGGGGCCTTTCGTATTTATACGATTGCGTGGTGGTACACATCTTTACCCATCGTTCAGGGCATTATCATGTTAGACGACGGGGCAAGGCCTTTCGTATTTATACGATCGTGTGGTGGTTACTCATCTTACTTGCCATTGAGGAACTCATTTTTATCATCCGAGTGTACTTGAGATTGTAAGAGGATCAAACAAGGAACTACTAGTCACATATCAGTCGAATTTTGTTAAATAAATTAAAAATACATGTCAGCAGGGTTACATTTTGTAATTCTTGTTTGCCAATCCAATATTTTGTTGCTATACTCTTTTGAGAGTACTTTCAATTTAACAGCTGATACAGCTGATGCTTTTGATAATTTTTATGAATGAATTTGATACCTTTGAGAAGGATTTAAAGTAATTGAATCTTGTAAGATGAATCATTAATGGTCAGATTTATTTTAAGGCAGATCAGTATTGCATATTTCGATGTGAGAGATTATAGCACATTGGTGTTTTTCTGTGAAGTGAATTATGAGAATTTTGAGAGAATTTATGCTATTTGAAAGCAGATCTTGAATTTGATTACGATTACTAAGGTAATATTTTTCCTAATTGTTTAAGAAGTTGTCTAGATGTGATCAAATTAATTACAGTTATTGGAGATTGTGTGCGTTGATAATTTGAAGCCAGTTATGTATTTTTGTAGATCATGCAACGTGATTAAGTGAAGTTTGTGATAGGCATTTTGTGGAAGTTGCCAAGTGGAAGTTGCAATATTGCTAATGTATTTTGAAGCAGACATGAGGTTGTCGAACCCAGTCTAGCATAATTTTTGAGATTCATGCTGTGCGCTGAATATTTATGGAGTTTGTGGAATAATTGTGGTATTCAAATGTGATATTTGATAAAGTGAAAATATATAATGTAATTGTGGATAGTGAGATCCAACGAGAATTTGTGAAGGCAATAATATTTTTTTGGCATGATAATTGAATATGAGATATAACTTGGAAGTGATAAAACTGTAAGACAACGTTCTATAAACCATATTAAACAATTTGTTAGGAAATTAAACAAATAAATAATGTTGATAATACAAGATTTTCTGATAATAATAATTAATGAAATAATAATCTGAAATTTAAACATATTAATGATCTGACCTAATGAAATAAAAATCAGAATGACTAGATGAAATAATAAAAATCTAAATAACCAGATGAATAAAATTTAAATAAGTTGATAAATTAAATTTTGGGATAGATCAATGAATTAAATAAATGGATGAATTAAAGATTGAATAAATAAGCTGATTTAAATAAATTAATAGATGATTAGATAGATGATGAATAACTGAATTAGAAGGTGATAATTAAATAAAGAAGCTGATGATTAATAAATTTAAATGAATTTAAATAAATTTGTTTGAGATATGATTTGAAGAATTGCAACTTGTGTTGATGAATTAAACAATTAATTTTGATGATGATGATAATTATAACCAATGAGTAGTGGATTTTCTGTGATTCACAAAACAAGCAATGATTAATGACAGTGTAAATAGTGTAAATTAGTTATTCGATGTTTAGGAGCATTTTACTAACATATTCAGCATTTGAATAATGCCATGCAAGCCATAAATTATGTGATATTTAAAATATGTGATTATAATATGTGTGTTTCGACAGATTAATAATATTTTTTACATCCACATTCATGATGTTAATTAAAAAAGAAATTAGGTCTCAGTTATCACGAATGTCAGTGACGCAAAGACATAGTGCTACGGTGATCCTGAGAACCCAAGAGAACTTTAGAAATTTTTCCTATTTTATGTGGATTACACTTTGAGTAGAATGGAGATGGTTTGATTTTCTGGACAATGACAATTTAACGTTGGCATTCGACCATGCTCTTAGGTAGGATGAGTGTTCAATATGTCTGTCGGACTATCAAAGTTGAATAAATTTGTTTTTATCTTAGTTGTGATCTGATGGTGATGTGATTTTCCTTTTTCTTTCCTTGTCTTAATTAAGGCTTAACCAGGAAGGATGTGGTTTGCTAGGGATTCAGTTGATGGCGCCCATTGATATTTGTATTTTTTTTTATTAAATTTAAACCCGTAACGACCCTGGAGATAATTTATCTCGTGTTACCCTCTGCTTTTGAGATATTTCAACTGAATTTCCGACACATTCCTTATTTGACTAGGTGTTCATTTAACTCCGCTCTGTCCTGGAAATCCAGGAATGCGATGTAATAGCAGATGGGTCATCGCATCCCCAGGACGAACGGGTACAGAGAGAGAGAGGGAGAATTGGCTTTACCCATCTGTGGGGCTTCGATTGTGTTTATTCTATGGAATCACATCAGATTTGGATTACGGAGAGATTGATCTCAATTTCATTTAATGGTGTTATAAAATTTATTAAACTTAGTCAGACAATATACTTGTATGCCCATTCCAGTGATCATGTTAATCATATTAGTGTTATATCATGTTTAGTTATAAGTCATTTTTCTTATACCCAAGTGAATGCAGGAATTGATACATTGTGATGTGTTGTTGTCTAACGTCTCTGAATAAAACGTTCATTGAAAGATATAATTATGTTACCGGAAGATTTAGCTAAGGTGTTAGGAGAGTTACAGAATGGCATGTCTAGTATTGCAGTAACTATTTCTAAAATGGAAACAGAAGTTAAAGAGCAAATAAATGAGTCAGAAGCTAGGTTAGAAGCTAGATGTAAAGAAAATGTGGAAGCTTTACAGACTAGTAATAAAGATGAATTGAAATTATTACAGACTAGTAATGAAGAAATTTTAAAGTCATTACAGGCTAGTAATGAAGACAATCTGAAAGATAATTCGAAGTCATTAGAGACTAGGTTACAGTCAAATAGTAAAGATGAATTGAAATTATTGGAAGATAGATTACAGTCAAATAGTAAAGATGAATTGAAATTATTGGAAGATAGATTACAGTCAAATAGTAAAGATGAATTAAAGTCATTAGAGACTAGGTTACAGACCAGTACTGAAAGCAATTTGAAAGCTAATGAAGCTAACTTGAAGGATAGTTTTAAATTATTAGAAACTAGATTACAAGCTCGTAGTGAAGAGAATAATACAGAGTTGAAAAACAATTTAACTAGTTTGGAGAATAGATTAACATTAAATAATGATGAAATATTTAAGGCTTTACAATTAGATATAAAAGCAGTAGAAATGAAAGGAGAGGAAAATGTGCAAATGTTAAGAAAGAATATTATTGATTTAGTGATTAGAGAAGAAGAAAACATTCTTAATTTAAGAACAGATGTTATGTCTATACAGAAAGACATTAAATCAGATGTATCGAAGTTGAGATTCGACATTGATGGTTTAGTGGCAGATGTAGGCAAAATACAAGAGTGGTCTACCGAAGTATCATTCGAATCTAAGATCAAAGGTCTAGAAATGAATCTAGGTAATGAAATCAAAGGTTTAAAGTCAGTAATTGGGACCGTTAAAGAGGAAGTCTTAGGAGAGGTTTATTCTAACTTAAAATCCTTAGAAAACCAATTGCAGATAGACATTAGGAAAATTGATGATGATATAGAGCAAAGAGTTAATGAAAACTTAGCTTTATTCAAAAATAGAGTCGGTGCAATGGTGGAAGAACTGTATAGTGAGGTCGATGCCGAAGCAAAAGAAAAACGTGCAGGGTTGGATGAGAAGTTAATCGCAGGTATGGCGAACTTGGAAGCGAGATTTACTGAGAATAAGGAAGCGATGAAGATAGATTCAACTCAGTTTAGGACAGATGTTGATCAGTTAAAGGAACAAGTCGCGTCAGTAAAGACTACATGCGAAGACAAGATAGATAAATTAAAGAACGATTTAGAAGAGAGTAACAGAACGCAGAATGTTACGTCGTTAGATGATTTGAAGACTCAGGTCAAGACCGTAGAAAAAAAGAACAGAAGATAGGATGACTAAAATAGAATCTATGATGGAGAGTTTCACAAGTCAAAATGTTACAACGGGGGAGGTATCGATGAATCAGACACCGATAGACCGCAGTATGAACAGTCAAGAGTTTAGCGTGGGAGAAGACCGTCAAACGCAACAGAATGTAACATTCGAAAGGGCTAGTTCAACCCCTCAAGATAATCCGAATTCGAATAGGAGTACGTTTGGTACGAGTGAACGATACTCAGGTCCAGTGACCATCATCAGAAATCTGGATGATAAGCCAAGGAAGTTTTCAGGACACACAGGAGTCACACCAGTCGAATTTCTGAGAGATATTCGCGATTACATGGCGGAACATAGAGTAGCCAAGGAACGAGAACTAAGGATAGTCGAACGCGCCTTAGACGGGTCTGCGTTAACTTGGTTTCGCGCATTCAGGAGCAATTTTGCGAATATGGAACAATTTGCCATAGCATTCTTAAGGAGATTTTGGAGTGCAGAGGATCAGCTGAACGTAAGAGCAGAAATTTATTCGAAGCGTTACTCTACGTCACATCCAACGCATTATGCTAATTACTTTACTTCGCAATTGGCTAAGTTGCAGTTTTTGATTCCTCCATTGCCAGAAGAAGAGCTTTTGCAAGCTATAGCAAGACAGTTGCCAATTGAGGTACAACGATCACTCATAGCATCGGGAGCGAACACACTTGAGCACTATGACGATATCTTACGACGATTAGATTACACAAGCGCTCAAATCACACCCAGAACTGCACGGAACGAGAATCGAAACACGCAAGAGGTGAATGCGGTAGTTGTCGATAACGCAGCACAGACTGATAGAAGAGATTCCTGGGGAAACAGAAGGAACGAAGGGAATAGAGGTAATATTCACAACGTTCGCGGGAATGATCGATATCGAGGACCATACGAGAGGCCATACGATCAGGACGCAAGAAACAGTAGATACAGGAACTATGATCAGAATTCCAGATACCAGAATAGGAATAGGTACAATAATAGATATCGAGGTCGATACAACTGGAACCAAGGTCAACAGTCTAATCAGAACGATAGGCAGGATAGCAGAAGAAATGATCCAAATGAAAGACAAGACAATCGAGAATATGGGAGATCAAGGCAAGAAAGTAGACAGCCTAGTGCACCACCCGAAGAGATAACTAGATATGTTAATCGAGCAAGCACGAGTGCAGAAGGAAGAAATAAACGACAAAGTAAAGAAGAATCAGGATACTAATCATTGGAAATCAATCATCATAGTTGAGAGATAGCAAGTCAAAGAAGAGGACCTAATTTAAGGAGATATAGTACACCGAGGGAATGGATACTAATGAAGTTGTGGGGACTTTTAACGCAGCTAGCATTAGAAAGTATCATTATGCTGAATAAGAGGATTATAGAGCTATCGTGTACATATGTTGTGTATAGAATGCCTGAGAGTGGTTTTTTTTCTCAAGCCTGATAAAAAAAGGAGATGTACGGGAGAGATGTACCCGATACCCAGTTGAGGTTATCGGCTACGCCAGCTGACATTGAGCCGTAGTTGAGATTTATGGGAAAAGTTGTAAAGATAGCGCTCAAATCGGGTCGAGAGGAATATTAGGAAATGACGTAGAAGGCCAAGGATCAAGAAGGCACTGCCAGTCAAGTAGATGGAATTATGGGAGGAATATTGCAGTTTTATTAAGATCTTTATGGAACAGTATATTTAATCATCTCAGAAGAGAAGAGATAACAAGCATTATATATGATAATAACTTGAAGAAAGACAGATAATCCCTTAAGTTATTGTATAACTTAATAGCCGAGATGAAGGTGGTCGAGATTATATTTGTGACGCACGACCGTAGTAGGTGGGGGAGAATCACGTGACCGCGCCAGGTAGGAGCTGGTCAATGCAGTTTAGAGAAGTCAGTCGAGTTCAGCCAGCGAGCTGAGTGGTACACATGCGCCGAGCGTACGGTAAAGTCGAGCGGTGAACAGCACTTGTTACGTAAAGCGAAGGCGACAGTATTACATAACCAAGCAGAGAGCAGGAAGTAGGTCAGTGAGCCAAGGCGAGCAACGCAGGGCAGACGGCGAGAGGACCGGTTCCGATGCAAGCTATGCGGGCCGTGTACGGAGGATAAAGGCCGGGGTTCAGAACAGCATTGTAATACGAGTTTGAGAACTTTATTTCGAGCTGCATTTAATAACGCAGAACAGTATAGCAAAGCGGCATGGCGAGGCCGGCTTTAAGCATGGATCATTCTGGAACAATGCAGTAGATCAGAGAGGGCTAGTTCCGACTTTTATACGCAGGCAACATTAACGAAGCTGAACTTAATTTCAACATTTAGTTACAACATTGAGTTGGGACTTGTATTCAGTAATAGAATTGTGCAGGCAGATAATTATAATATACTGCAATTATGAACTTAGACATTCAAATTACATTACGACTATGCATTTCATGACGGAATATGTAGAGCGACCATGGGGTCCAAACAACATTAACGCTTTTAAGCAAACGAACTGTTACAATTATATGCACTTATGAACATTGGCACGTGCATTAATAGAATTCTTTTTCATGAATTGTCATAAAATATCGAGTACGAGCACAGCTACAGGGTGTTTCAAAAACTTATACACTCTCATAAATAAAATTTATTTTCTACAAGTGAGACTTAACCGCTATGGAGATTGAACTCTTAACAAGCAAACCGAACATTGTATGGGACAGTGGCGTAACATAGAAGAGGAATATGGGGTACGCTGCTTTTATGAACTTTTACGTAAGGTTTTGGACAGTATCCATTATGGATAACATGCAGTTCATCGTGTCGGAGTAAACGAAGACAGAGACGCGATCGCACCACGGAGCGATGGATTCGATTCCTGAAGAAGAGGAGGTCTAACAGCTGATTCACTTGGGATATGAAGGCGATCGTTATTGAGTGGGTGATACGAGATTCACGTCGATCTTTCGAGAAATTTATTACACATGAGAATAATCGACGATCTTGGAAATATAATAACAGCTGATATGAGAAGGTACTGTAAGAGTTATGACTTTCTAATATGATATTTTCATGAACACTGGGCATACATGTATATATTTTCTAGTAGGAGTTATACGATTATTTAGACATGGCTTAAACATTATTTGCTCCGAGTTTTGCTAGAATATGGCGTTACCATATGATATGGCAGGCACCATTATACGAAATTCTCACCATTGGTTGGCTTTATTAAGCAGATGTTTGGTCTTTTAGACATTTTCCAGTAAGGATAGTTTTCTTGGATAGTTATTTTTTTGTGACGAGTATTTCGAACTCGTGATCTGCAATTGGATTATTTAAATCACTTCGTCGGTTCATTGCATACTAGCGAGTGTGTATTATTCATCAGTAGAGATTTTTTCCATTGGATTGTTTGGAGATATTAAGATGTTATTCACTCAAGTGAATGAATATCGCTTTTATATGACAACTAGAGACTTGTTGATTCCAATCTGGTACATTCACTCATGAGACGACGAGATGGGGCCTTTCGTATTTATACGATTGCGTGGTGGTACACATCTTTACCCATCGTTCAGGGCATTATCATGTTAGACGACGGGGCAAGGCCTTTCGTATTTATACGATCGTGTGGTGGTTACTCATCTTACTTGCCATTGAGGAACTCATTTTTATCATCCGAGTGTACTTGAGATTGTAAGAGGATCAAACAAGGAACTACTAGTCACATATCAGTCGAATTTTGTTAAATAAATTAAAAATACATGTCAGCAGGGTTACATTTTGTAATTCTTGTTTGCCAATCCAATATTTTGTTGCTATACTCTTTTGAGAGTACTTTCAATTTAACAGCTGATACAGCTGATGCTTTTGATAATTTTTATGAATGAATTTGATAACTTTGAGAAGGATTTAAAGTAATTGAATCTTGTAAGATGAATCATTAATGGTCAGATTTATTTTAAGGCAGATCAGTATTGCATATTTCGATGTGAGAGATTATAGCACATTGGTGTTTTTCTGTGAAGTGAATTATGAGAATTTTGAGAGAATTTATGCTATTTGAAAGCAGATCTTGAATTTGATTACGATTACTAAGGTAATATTTTTCCTAATTGTTTAAGAAGTTGTCTAGATGTGATCAAATTAATTACAGTTATTGGAGATTGTGTGCGTTGATAATTTGAAGCCAGTTATGTATTTTTGTAGATCATGCAACGTGATTAAGTGAAGTTTGTGATAGGCATTTTGTGGAAGTTGCCAAGTGGAAGTTGCAATATTGCTAATGTATTTTGAAGCAGACATGAGGTTGTCGAACCCAGTCTAGCATAATTTTTGAGATTCATGCTGTGCGCTGAATATTTATGGAGTTTGTGGAATAATTGTGGTATTCAAATGTGATATTTGATAAAGTGAAAATATATAATGTAATTGTGAATAGTGAGATCCAACGTGAATTTGTGAAGGCAATAATATTGTTTTGGCATGATAATTGAATATGAGATATAACTTGGAAGTGATAAAACTGTAAGACAACGTTCTATAAACCATATTAAACAATTTGTTAGGAAATTAAACAAATAAATAATGTTGATAATACAAGATTTTCTGATAATAATAATTAATGAAATAATAATCTGGAATTTAAACATATTAATGATCTGACCTAATGAAATAAAAATCAGAATGACTAGATGAAATAATAAAAATCTAAATAACCAGATGAATAAAATTTAAATAAGTTGATAAATTAAATTTTGGGATAGATCAATGAATTAAATAAATGGATGAATTAAAGATTGAATAAATAAGCTGATTTAAATAAATTAATAGATGATTAGATAGATGATGAATAACTGAATTAGAAGGTGATAATTAAATAAAGAAGCTGATGATTAATAAATTTAAATGAATTTAAATAAATTTATTTGAGATATGATTTGAAGAATTGCAACTTGTGTTGATGAATTAAACAATTAATTTTGATGATGATGATAATTATAACCAATGAGTAGTGGATTTTCTGTGATTCACAAAACAAGCAATGATTAATGACAGTGTAAATAGTGTAAATTAGTTATTCGATGTTTAGGAGCATTTTACTAACATATTCAGCATTTGAATAATGCCATGCAAGCCATAAATTATGTGATATTTAAAATATGTGATTATAATATGTGTGTTTAGACAGATTAATAATATTTTTTACATCCACATTCATGATGTTAATTTAAAAAGAAATTAGGTCTCAGTTATCACGAATGTCAGTGACGCAAAGATATAGTGCTACGGTGATCCTGAGAACCCAAGAGAACTTTAGAAATTTTTCCTATTTTATGTGGATTAAATACACTTTGAGTAGAATTGAGATGGTTCGATTTTCTGGACAATGACAATTTAACGTTGGCATTCGACCTTGCTCTTAGGTAGGATGAGTGTTTAATATGTCTGTCTGACTATCAAAGTTGAATAAATTTGTTTTATCTTAGTTGTGATCTGATGGTGATGTGATTTTTCTTTTTCTTTCCTTGTCTTAATTAAGGCTTAACCAGGAAGGATGTGGTTTGCTAGGGATTCAGTTGATGGCGCCCATTGATATTTGTAATTTTTTTTATTAAATTTAAACCCGTAACGACCCTGGAGATACTTTATCTCGTGTTACCCTCTGCTTTTGAGATATTTCAACTGAATTTCCGACACATTCCTTATTTGACTAGGTGTTCATTTAACTCCGATCTGTCCTGGAAATCCAGGAATGCGATGTAATAGCAGATGGGTCATCGCATCCCCAGGACGAACGGGTACAGTATGATGGTGCAATATTACAGAGGAAAGTTCCATCGCTACACAGAGACAGGGGAAGCACTCCGAAGTCTTGGCTCAACGATAAAACGGCAACACTGGTTTTGAGGAGGGACCATAAATTGTGGTGTAATATCAAAATTTGCAAGAAACACGCAAAAATCTTGAAAAATCTCATCGGAAATGTTAATCATCTTGGAATTAAGAATTTAAGAGGTTTAAAAATGTGTAATAATTGCACAGAATAGAAACGCTGAGTGTGCAATACGTAATGGTAGGTGGAGTTAGCCAGCAGCTCAGAGAGAGGAAAAAAAAAACTTACACCTACACACTACAGGAGCACCTTTTAATATTTATAAGTACTTTGTCACGATCGATTTTTGAACATTTAAGTAGCATTGAAACGTTTAGATCGTGAGGAACAAGTAGATAATTTTTTCGCAAACGTATGCCGTTTAGTTTGAAAATTAGTTTTGAGAAGGAGCGAAACTAGTCTATTTTTAGGAGAATTTAATAAATAGATAGCTCGCCTAAGGGTAATCATGCAGTCTTAATCAGACCATGAAGGGTCATGCTGCGTCACCGTACATTCAGTCTTCGTGATCCTCGGTGGGAGGAACTTTTCGTTGTGTTACGAATATTCATAACCAGTCTTTGGGACATTGGCAAAGTATTGTACTTTGACCAAAAGTATATTCAGCCGACGAAGGCGTTGTAAAGCCTTAGAAACTAACAAGTCATAGAATCAGTTAACGAAGACAATACCGAAACATCTCGACAGTGAACGAGACATAAAAAGAGCATTGAAACTCTAATTTATCCAAGTGCGTTAAAGAACCGTGTCAGGGTCGAAACGAAGGATAAAAGCCTAATCTTTCTGTGCTTAGGAGATTAGTGCCCAAGTGACGATAGGTCAGAGAACTCTGAAGTAAGGGCATAACTGCCAAGTGAAACAGGGAAAGACTTTGGAAATCGTTCCACGATTAGAATACCATAGTATTTTAGGAATAAAGTCCAAACGTGGACGACAGCAAAAAACATTATTAGAGCGGGTTAGTAACAATAAACAGCGACTCTAGGACAAATGCGAAGCATATACAGTCTGCAAGAAAGTAACTTGCCAATCGAACGAGAATAGTATCGTGTAAATGCTCACAAAGAGCCGATTACTAAAAGAAGCCGGATTAGGATATAATTATCCGTTATCAGTTGAGGGAAGCTGCGAACGAGACTTTCAAACAACCCAGCTAGGAGTTAGATTTAGGGGAGACCACGCTAGTATCTACATCCTCGGAGGAGGAAAAAAGGAAAACGTGAAACACGAGTGGATTAGGGAGGATAATCACATTTTGTGTGGAAGGCATTATTTCATGCCGGAAGTGAAAATTTTTGTATGTAAATATTTTTCAAGTGTAACAAATATTTTCAAGTGTTATTATAAATATTATAGTGTTTTAAAGTGCTAAACGAAATCATGAGTTTATTTCCTCAATCAGAGGTTTTCAGTGTATGTAAAATGTATAAATTTAAGGAAGAATCAGTGTATATTACGTGTGTTATAATGTGTGCTTAAGCGCAAATATGTGGGTGAAAATGTCGTTTCTTTGGAATCCGGAGCGAGCAGCTCTGGAAGTCATGTAAGTAACATATTTTGATTGTGTGTTGCTTCTTGGGAGAATTCGTGTAACAAAGAATAATGAGAAAATATTCTCATCTAATACAGGGATATGTGAAATACAATGTGTATGATGAAATATACGAGTTTTTGAACGATAACTTAATTATGAAATTAACCAGTTAATTGTGTTAAATAAATACTCAGTGGAGTTGAATTCGGTTGGAATATCATTAAATGAAATGATAATGTAAAAATTCTATACGATCAAGAATAGAAGGTAAAAAGTTCATGAATGAATTAATTGTTATATTAATATTCAGTAATAATAAATACGGAAGCCGTTAGGCTCCTTAAAGAAAAAATAAATGATTGTTGGACTATTTTGTTCTAGTTAAAGAAAGTTCAAGGATTTAATTATTGATTATCAGTGCAAGGCAAATAATGGTAAATGGACGGAGATTAAATGATTGTTAAGAAATAAATATCTTACTTGGAAGGCATCACGTAAATAAGTAAATATATTAACGGTATTATAGCGTATATATTTAATTTTTCACGCTAGGATTGCAGTGATCTTATGCCAGGAAGTAATTAATTGTGGGGTGTAGTTGCGTGCGGTACTGAAGAAATGTGTGTATTTGCTAATGCAAATTTGGAAAGGGTGCTGAAATATATATTTTGTTACGCGCAGGGGACCGTGCCGTGCCGCCCGGAAGTCGCTAATTAAGGAGGATTGGTATTAAATACCCTCGCTCCGTCATAAGGGTCCTAAGTCCTCCCAACATGGAATTGCCTAGGGGGCCGGCCAGGTATGAACTCATGTTCAGTTACTTCGAAAGCCCCTTTATGGTTGAGTGTATTAATCTCATACCCGCCAACGTGGATACTCCACAATTATTGTTCTCACCTGAGCCAAATGAGCGGATGTTATAGCCGCATAATGTTATTGGTGAAAAAAACTATTGTGGTGCTTTCCCAGTTTAAGAAAGGATATACTTGTAGCCTGTCGGCCTTGTGAGAGAATCCCGTCAGAGAGTAGGGGAGACCGCACGGCTCCCTCATAAATAAGCTGGAGTACCTTGACAGGCAAGAAGGGTCGCTTTTAAATGAGTGTGGTAGGTCAGGAATAGCCCATGTGTTCATTCGGTCTACAGAAGTGATAAACATTTGAGATGATCCGGCTGGCTGCGTGGCACAGGGGTAACGTTCTCGCTTGCTGAGCCCAAGGTTGCAGGTTTGAAACCTGGCGCAGTCAGCTGGCATTTGAGGGTGCGCAAATGCGAGGGAGCCGTGTCAGTACATTTACTGGCACGTTAATGATCCCCTTTGGGGCAAAATTCCGGCATCCCGGCGTCTCTAAAAGCCAGGGTAGTTAAAAGGGACGTAAAACCAATAACATTATTTTTATTATTAGGTATTTAGCGCCGAGATCCATTGATATTAACTATTCTTGCTAAGTATCGTTCAGGACCGTATCAATATGATATAATCGTTATGGAGATTATAGTAAAATCCCTTTTGTTTGATAAACAACATAAATATTGTTCCCGAGTGTATGGAAATCTTAAGACAACCTGGGGAGTTTGTTTTAATTTGATAGATTCAGTAGTTTCCAAAACTCCAGGGGTGCACGAATTCTTCCCAAGCAATGCAAAAGTAGTAGAGTTGTATGGAATGAGATGGTAACTTAAAGCTCATGTGGACCCAATGAAATGGTAATTGTTGTTATCATTATAAACAATTAGCACCGTAAAGTAATACTCCAACAAGAGCATAAAGAGTGTGTTTTGAGCATGTAGAATCTTGTCAATGTTAACACAGAGCCATAAGGAGCTCGTATGTGCATTTAAATGAAAGTGCTTTATGGAAGTGACAGTTAGTTGATTTTTTTGTCAGTGGAATCTTAACCATTGATTTTAAGGATAAGTTCTTATGTTTCCTTGTCCATTTAAGGACAAGTGTGAGATATATCATTGTAAAGTTTAGTTTTTAGCGCCTAATTTGAGTTATATTAAATAGTTTTTATATTTTGATTTTTATGTTTATTTGAGTATTATTCTTATGCTTTGATCCATACGTGAATCATAGAGTGGGAGAGTGTACCATGCCCCGAAAACCAGTGAGCTAGTGGACTATGATCACGTATTTATTGCTTGCAAGGGCACATATTATGGTTAACAGAGATGGAACTGTTAAATAGAAAATATATTGATGGAATTGCGCCAGTGAGAGCAAATTATTACAGATTTTTATGAAAATCTACGTCATCGTATAATTATTTAATTAATCCTTGTGTATGGATTTGAGGTCAGCTGTTTGATCACAGATGTTTAATACCTCACTGCTACAATCACTATGAGCATAATACTGCACTATAATCGTTATAGATGGATAGATTATCTTTGATAAAGTTAAAATAACTGCCAACATTATTAATTTATTGGTTGTTCTAAAATAAATCAAATGAAGTGGACAATTAAAACTTTCAATTAGCTTTATTGCTCGTTGGATTTAAATAAGCTTATGATAAATTTAAACTAATTATGATAAGACTAACCGAATTGATAGGTTGCAACGAGCCAAGTCAAGTAATAAGTCAAGTTAATGATGAAACCAAGTTATTTGTGAGATAGATGAATTGTAAAATATAAACAAATTGTTAATGAAAAGATAATGCATTCGAGATGCATTAATATGAATTGTAATATATGTAAATAAGTAAATCACTGGCAAATTATTGATAATTTTGATATGCTGTATATATGATATATTTGGGAATTAATTATAGATTGTGTTCGGGTGAGCGACAACCTACAATAATCTCATTTGAGGTTGTATAAATTATTTGATGTATAATTTTTCTTTTGATGTGTCAAGTTGGACACGATGCGATTTCATGTTTTTTTCTGTAGAATGCTATTCCGATAGTATTACCCTATTGGAGGGGTGTTTTTGGGCATTCTTTTGAATGCTAGGATTTTTCTTGTTTCATGTCTACTTTTGTGATTTTTTTTAAATATTAAATCTTGATGGCGTGATGCTTAAAGAGGTGGTGGAAGGTTGTATTAGGAAGGCCATCGCTGGGTATTTCTGGGTATTCCACGCTTCCGAAGTGCTTCATTTTTGGAATTTCATGTTCTCTGAGCTACGTTTGCTTTTGTGGCCATGGTCTTTCATAATACTACCTTGTTAGGTGTATTTGTGCCCTATTATCCAATTCACTTGTGAGTAGGACCTGGGGGTTTTCTAGCCGGGGATTTTCAGGTTCCACGATCCGGCAGTCTTCGTGGGATGCAGCAGGTAATGGTAGGTAATTACGGGTACAGTACCTACCGTAAGTCTACGGCCGCCTCCTTCCCACTTCCTTGCCTGACCCTCCCACTCTTCCCATCCCTTCATCAGGCTCCTGTTCGCTTTGCAGGTGAGGTCGTCTGGGCGTAGTGCTGGTCACACATCACATTGTATCCCCGACTAAGAGTCTCAAGCTCCAGGACACTGCCTCAGAGGTGGTAGAGGTGGGATCCCTCGCTTAGTCCGTGTGAAAAGCCAAACCTGGAGGGTAAGATGATAGCGAAAAAGCGAAGCGAAAAGGACAAAGAGTTATGACTATACCCATGCATTTAGGAGAAAGTAGGCTATATGTTCTTTACTGAATATATTGTTTCATAAATGAAAATAGGATAAAAATACTAACTCTTGATTTGTTATGCATTGGTTATTTCTGCTACCATAACAGTATGCCACAAAATGTTGTTTTAAATTTTCAAACTTGAAGATTCTCCTGTTGTCTCGCAAAAGTGATTTGTGTTGGCTGAAGCTTCGCTACCGTACATGAGGTGATTGGCTCATATTTCAAATTCACTGTAACAGCAGAAGATATATCTGATTCTAGTGTTACATTACACATTTCTTCAGAACTTGGATTTCTTGATAACTCGCACATCTCAAGATCCAGATCTAGTTTTACAAGCACTGGTACCTGACTCAAAGAGATGCTTCCTATTGTTTCACCCACATACTTCAGAAATCTCTATTTACTCAAAAGAAATCTATGCACATAACTGTTAACTTGTCATGTGTTGCCATATTCTCTGTCACTGAAAAGGACAATTCTATATTTTTAGCCTACTTTTCACATTTTGCAAAAATGAGGAAAAAGTAGTCTTATGAGATCGATCCGGGAAAATGTGTGTCCTTCTGTCTGTCTGTCTGTCCTTCTGTCTGTCTGTCTGGCTGTGTGTGTGTCCCCCCCCTATCAACTCCTAAACGGCTGGAGCAATCGAAATAAAATTTGGTAAGAGTAAAGATCTATACTGAACCCGCTGAGCTAAGGTTCATGTGATATTTTTCATGACACCACATTTATGATGGGATGTACTACCTTTTAACACACCCAGAGAGCTACGAGAAGCTGAGAGCTTATACAATTCTCTTTGAAGTAGCGGAGAATCGCACTTTTGACTTTGGTGAAGTCTACTAATTATTTATCTGAGGTCTTATTAACCAATTTTATCTTTCTACGAGACTCAGAATATTCCATTTCGTCATTCAGTATTATTGAAACATTTTGGAGAATGTTTTTTCACTTTAAGGTAAGGTAATATCATTGCAGATACGCAAATAGGAATGTAAGTAGTCGCTCAACGACTTAGTTATGACGACTTGCTTCCACGAGGAACGCAGTTCCTGGCACTACGTCTGGAGAATCCGCCCTGTGTAGGCGTGTTATTATATCCGTCGCATTAGACGTGGCTAACAGTCCGCTTTTCAGCGAGGAATCATTATCGGGTGCCATCGAGCACGATTGGAACTACGAATCACTGTTTTTGATGTGCAGTGATCAACACGAATTGTATAGTGAATTATTTGGCAAGTATTGTGAAATTTACGACATTACTGTAGCACCACATTTTTACACCCACGTGTTTGTGGAGGGCCGAGAGCCTGGTGCGAAAATATACAGGTAAATGTGACATTATTACTTTGAACAAGTGTGATTATAAAAGTACATTATACACTGATTGCTACGGTGAATTTATCTATAATAAAACGACGCCCATTTCAGGGATGCCACGTGATAGAAAAAGTAGCGTCTGTACACGTGTGGAACCGCAGAACAGTGCATAGCCATTTATCATTTACATCTGCAAAGTGTAGAGGCTGTGTTACCAGTTATATTTAAAGCCTGTGATATCTACGACGAATACTGTAATTTTCAAGTGATAATAATGAACTACTACAAGTCTTATTCTACCGCCCACGTGGTAAACTTTTTCAGCACCATGTTCGAGGCCGAGGCCATGGGCTAATACCATTATGGTATGAGGGAGATGTCTCGGATGGGACCAGCATGATTATGGAACTTCTAGAACATCGAACGAGAAGGAAGGAACCGAGGATGCCTTTCCTAGGCATGTCCAGTCCATTCACGAGGTCAACTACAGGGACAAACCGAACCCTGGTCTTTGGGAGAGCCCAGATGGAAGTTCTGATGAGGACGATGCCAATCCTGAAAGCCAGAGGTGCTTTTATTCAACCCTTGTCGTTAGACAGAGAGCTAAGTGTGGGCTCCTTCATATCGTGAGTTTTGTACACC
Source organism: Meconema thalassinum (assembly GCA_946902985.2). Classification (NCBI taxonomy): domain Eukaryota; kingdom Metazoa; phylum Arthropoda; class Insecta; order Orthoptera; family Tettigoniidae; genus Meconema; species Meconema thalassinum. Next base: position 612,399,999 of record OX336389.2, on the reverse strand, counting down.
CTTCCTTGTTCTAGTTTCTGGTGGTATAGTTAGATTAGTGTAGTTTGTGAACCAACCGAACTTAGTGACAGCCATTTCATAGGTAGGGAATGTAATTAGTCTAATTAGATGTCATTTATCTACAGTGATTGTGAGTCACCCTTGGGTCTGACATTTTGGTCAACCCTGGTGCAGCTTGATAGACGTCGTAGAACGTCAATTTCTATCTATTGCTAAACGTGACTGTAGTCATTTTGAGGCTACTTTGTTTAACCCTATCTGGGGTGTTTTTCAAGTCTTTGCAGACTTAAGTTATGGCAATCTGATGCCATAGTCATGTTTCTTTAACTGCATTTTTTGCAGCCAGTCTATGTTACACCCCTGACTTCGTTAGAGTAGTCGTATCATTGGGGTAATCGACTGTAATTACCAGTTTTGTAACTGCATTATATTTCATTTGAGATGAGCTCAGAAGCCATCCAGGTCAAGTGTGGACCTTATAAGTAATAGGGACGTTTCGTTGTTGTCTAGCATCGAACCCAGTACCCAGCGTATCATTAAGCAGATCCAGCAGAGAGTGGAGTTTGCGTATTATTATTTTGTTAGTGTCATGTGTAATGACACGTGTTTATTTGATGTTTGATACAAGTCAGAAATAGAGTATTTTATCTTTGAGAGCAGAGAGCTCCAGCAATGAGTGACATTGCTACCTTTTAAACGTCTTTGATGTGAAAGACAGAGTTATATGATCGTATTCAGATTTATAGCGTGCCTTTTATGCACATATTCTTCGAGGTTTATAACCTATGGTAAAGGTATTATTATGAGGCCAGTTTTACAGTTATTATCTTGCTTAAATTGCTGGCCTAGTTAGTGTGTTGTGTCATACAGCGAAGGAATCTTGTAGCCTGCGGCGACACGAACAGGTTTGTGTATATATACCCAGCGCCCGTGTGAGAGCGCATGCTTCTAAGTGAGACAGACTCATGTTAACATAGGACAGAATGCATTTAGCATTCACTTTCCCTTTCATTGCAGTTATAGCTTATGGAACCTAGTGTCCATTCTTGTATCTGATCATATGTTCTGTAGATTGTCATTTGTTAGTTAAACGCTGTTGCGTGTACCGTTGTTTTTGACGAGTACAGTTATGTCAGGTTTCTATAGTACGTTGTAGGCTAGCCCCGCTAGGGAGGTTTTTCATGTATGATGGTATTGTGTGTACCATGTCCGGGACTGTTCCCGTTGACCAGATATTTAGGGAGGGTAACTGATTGTGTCCAGGCCCATCCCAGAGTTATTGAACGCGAGCTGTGCGCCGCTGGTAACTTGTGTTATTGTGTGTCCGAGTTGTTATTGCTCGTTGATTGTATTCCGACTTTTGAGTCGAGGCTTTTGGGCAGAGATGATCACAGGGGAGACGCTCCGTGCCCAGGCTTGTCAGTATTATTCGCCATAAACCAACGATAACCTAAACCGACATCTTAATAATAAAATGCATAATTTTGATAAACAAAAGCTAACTAACGAATTCTTTCTATTTAACCTTGTTCATTTGCATTTGGAACCTGCTGACATAGCCGTGCTAATGAAGGTATTTCCTGGAGGAAATGACTTTAGACAGCTGACACTTTTTGTTGCGACTGAAGCTTGCTCGAACCTTGAGTTCGTAGCTGGTGGAGCGCAGGCCATACGATGTTAGACGTAGTCTTCACTACGCAGTCGTCACCGTAATTACACACATTAGATGACTATGGCTTACAAACAGTAAACCAAGGTGTAGGCAGGCATTTGAATAAAACTGTGCTCTCTTATTTATTTATTTATGATGTAAAAGTGTATGAATCCTCTATGTTACCCTTTTGTGAGCTGATTAGCAATTAGATTATAAGAATGACTATGATGTTTTTTATGGCTGGTCACTTAGCTTTGAATGTAATTGTTTGATATTACGGACGTCACCGCCGTAAATTTTGTTATTAATTGATAGGACTTAGCTAGATGAATTAACGTTAAATGTAAATGTGGAGATGGTATCATCCTAACTTAGATTTGTTTTGCTACCCTGTTAAATGTAAATTCTGATATTAGCTTGATTTTGTAACTTGACCTAGGGATTTGCGTCGTACCATTTTCCTAGTGTTGCTGTTGTTGCTTTATTATTGTGAGACAGATCTTTCGCGAGGGTTTACTGTAACTTCTCAGGTAGGGACCTGCTCTTTATTTTTGATTATTTATTAGCTTGCGGATTAGCCGATAGAAACCCTCCGAACTAGGCTAGGGGTTTGTAAAATTAACAATAAATTTTCACGGTGTTTTACATAAGTCTGGATGTTTCTTTTCTCAGTCTAGCTTTTAAGGTGAACCTTTCCTTAGGCAGTCTATGACCTTCGTCACCATGTACCACGATCCCCGTGAACTACAGTTTCTCGTGCCGCTTTGGCCTATTTGGAAGTTCACCTGATCCTCACGGCAGTTAGGTCCGACGGATGAGTTGTTAGGGAAGTCATTGCGGTTGTTGGCTATCCTGGCAGCTCCTCTGACGGGCTCATACACTATACCTTATATTAAATGGCGCCCAACTCATGTGCCGACGTTAACGTGGTGACCGTCATTTCCATGTTATTTAAGAGGATCTTAATGTTGATTAATTGTAAATTGACAGGACTGGGACGAACTTAGAAAGTCGTACTGCAGATCAATTAACCGCATGGCAGTCATGTTTGATACAAGTCCATGGGGTGAGGCTTTTGTGTTAGATAAATGATGGATAGGATTTTCTTTGATGATGCCTCATCCTGAGTAAATGTAATACTTTGCTTTGCTCGCCGTTGTCTTTGTAAATGTAGAAACACTTAGTTTGCATACGCCAGCTGTACTCGTGATATTTATTTAAATGAAACAAGCTTTATACCACCAAGTAACTAATCATAGCTGTAAGTTCCATCAGAGATTGATCCCTCTCTTTCTCAAATATTTTCTTGTCATGGATGAGGAAACAATTCGTCGTGTGTTTGGGGAGATGATGGCAGGTGTCAATGCCAATCTCCAGCAGATTACTGCTGACTTAGGTACTGTAAGGGGTGACTTAGGTGAGAATACCCAAGCTGTCAACACTGTAAGTGGTCATGTGGACCAAGTTAGACAGGATTTAGAAGTTAACACCCGATCGATAAATATTGTAAGTGGTCATGTGGATCAAGTTAGACAGGATCTTGAGATCAACACAGAGTCAATCAATAATGTTAGGGCTGATCTAACGCAGGTCAGGGCCGACATGGACGCTCATAGGATAGAGGCTACGAATGATCTTACGGCAGGTTTAGCGGCTGTTAGAGTTGATGTTATACGTCACCATCAGGAAGCTAACCAGCGTATCGATAGTTTAACTGATCAGATGAATAGAGCTAGGGAGGACGTGCAGACCCGATTAGAGGAGCACACCGCTCAGATCCAGACAACGATTAACAGAGTCCAGATTGATATGAGGGCCGACTTGGAGCATACTCGAGAAGAATTCGGAACTCGTTTAACTCACGTCGAGGGATTCATGGATAACGTCAAGAAGGACATGGCTACCATGAATATAGGTCTCATACTGATGAGAGGTGCAGCGAACGCAGTCAACAACAACGTCAATACGATCGTCGACGGTATGATCGAGGTCAAGGACGAGTTGAACACAAACAGAAAGAATATTACGGAATTAACTGAGACAGTAACAGGGCTACGTGAAACGATTGATGTTCATCGAGAGGAGAATAAGATCGATGTCATGATGTTGAGGGGTGACCTCAATGAACATAAGACCACTATGGAAGCAAAGGTAGCCGAGGTCAAAGATGACGTTGATAGGATCCAGGACAACATGTCTAAAGTCGAGGAAGAAATCGATTCCCTACAGAAACGATTCGAGGAAGTCGCGATAACCGAGAGGTTAGACCTCAGTTACAACTTGAGGACGGCTATTCGCGAAGTCGACACCAACCTCAAAGGCAAAGTTGAAAGGATAGAATTGCAGCTCAACGATCTGGGAAATAAGGTCGCAGCTAAGACTATCCCAGGGCTCGAAGTTATCGAGAGACGTCTCGACCGACTGGAGACGCATCCACGAGAGACACATTTACCCTCACAGATGGGAGACTCTCAGGCGACACCAGGATCGCAATCCGCAGGGATCATGCCTGCACATTTTCCACAAAGCGCACCCATGGAACCGCGACCATCTCAATTTACCGGTTCAGCGCAGAGTCAAGCGTTAAACTTTGACGCACATCCTTTCCAACCCGTACCCAATCGACAGAGTCAAGAGACGAGTACGCCAACGCATAACTATATGCCGAATTCGTTCAGACTCGCGCACACGCAGGGGAACGTGACTATCATCCGTTCACGAGAAGAGCAACCAGCTCGATTCTCAGGCACTGGAAGTGGTATCACTCCAGTGGAATTTTTGGCAAATGTAGAAAGCTACTTGAGAGGCACAATGGTAACTCCGGAGAGAGAGCTCCGACTTATTGAGCGTTTGCTTGAGGGGCAAGCCAGCACTTGGTTTAGAGCCTTCCGTTACTCATTTATAGGCTACCAAGATTTTAGAGAAGCCTTGCTGAGGTCTTACTGGTCAAGCGACATCCAGCAGAGTATCAGAGCTGAGATGTATACTCGCCGATACAGCTCAAACACTCCGACGCGCTATGCGAACTACTTCGCAACCCAGCTTGCGAAACTCCGTTGCTTACAACCCCCACTGTCACAGCAAGACCTGGTTAACACCATCGTTTGGCAATACCCGGCAGACGTGCAACGTGTATTGATCGCTGCTGGAGCATCCACTTTTCAGCAGTGCGATCAAATCTTGCGACGATTGGACGCCAACACCGAACAGTTTCCGACACACCGTCAGCAGAAGGCTGACAGGCGTGAAGAGCGACATGTCAACTTGACAACTGTGGACAAAGTGTGCCAAACGCCACAGCAGATACAGACTCAAGAGAGCTCTGGACAGCGCAATGACTATAATCGTGGTCGGAGAGAATGGAACAACACTCCATATGCTAGAGACCAGAGAGATGACCGTCGTAGTCACTGGAACCGGCGCTTTGATCGAGGGACGAACGAAGACCGTCGTCACGATAACGACCGCCGAGGGAATAATAGCCGGAACCCACAACACTGAAGTATTCGTAGGGATTACCGCTATAGCAGAGGTTACAATAGAGATCGAGACCCTAGATACCAGACCGATCGATACTGGAGAGGAAGAGCACGGGAGAGTCGTGAATACCTTCAGCAACTCCGAGAACTTCAAGAAATACAAGAAGGGGGAGATCAGAACCCGACTTCGAGGGAAACACGTAATGTTTCGGCGGAAGAAACGGAGCGAAACCAGCCCGGTACTTCCCGCCAAGAAAGAAAAAAAACGCCGAAAAACCAGTAGATTCTTACCCGATTGAGCACAGAGTAACTGCCACCATCTTACTCTGGGAGCCAATTCAGGAAGATCTATTAGACGAACGACGAACGACGAACCACAACTACGAATTGACGCGTTTACCGAAGATTGTAGCTACCCTGAATGGATGTAACGTAGTCATTCTCATCGATACTGGGGCGATGATAAGTGTCATTTCCGCCGATTGCCATGCCAAACTGAAAGCAAACTCTGAGGTGACGGAGCTGCCAGTTTCTGCAGTAAGAGTCAGAGGAGTCATACCTGACCGTGTTGTAACGTGCAAAATCCAGATTCTATGCACTTTGGAAATTTCGAGCCACGTGTACTTGCACGAATTTCTTGTGATGAAAGGCTTGCATCATGATGCCATATTGGGTGCAGACTTCATTCGGAAGTATGATGGAATCATTGATATGGGACGTAATACGGTGGAGTTTAAGCCGAACGAACCCATTCAAATGAACTTAGTAGAGGAAGTACGGGAATTTGAATCCGAAGTCAACATTGTTGAGAATTTAAATGGCAAGGAAATTGAGGAGACACAAGATGCCGACGAAGAGGCAGAACAATTATCAGCACCCATACGAGAGAAACTAGATGCAATATTAAGCGAATACGAGGATATATTCGACACCACACCTGGTGAGATATTGGACTACGAGTACGATCTTGTACTACTGGATGATTCCCCATTCCAGAAGAAGATTTATCCTATCGCAGAGAAACACCGCGAGGAAGCTGCTAAGAAGATCCATGAGATGGAAGCAGCAGGTACAATCAAGAAGTCACCGACTCCTTTCTTGAATCCTATAACACCTGTGGTTAAGGTGGATGGAAGCTTGAGACTTTGTCTCGATGCAAGGGCCTTAAATGAACGCTTAGCTCCTGAGCATGACAGACCGCCCAAGATTAGGGACATCCTCAGGAAGTTTAAGGGAAAGAAGATATTTTCGTCATTGGACTTAGTACAATCCTACTACCATATAAGATTATCTGAGCATACTCAGAAGTATACAGGGTTTCTGTTCGATCAGACTACCTATGTCTTTCGAAAACTACCCTTTGGAGTGAAAAATGCCGGAGCTGCATTAATTAGAGCACTTGATGCGATGCTGACTCCTGAAGTGAAACAGAAGGTGATATGTTACGTGGATGACATCATCATAGCTTCGGAAACAGAGGAAGAACATTTAACAACTTTACGCCTTGTTTTTGAGAATCTTCGACAGGCCAATTTTAAAGTCAAGTTCGACAAGTGTCGATTCTTCCAGAGAGAAGTCAAATTTGTGGGACACTTAATTATTGGAGATGGATACAGGCCGAATCTGGCAAAGATCAGAACCGTTGCTGCATTTCCAACGCCAACCCGTGTGAAACACGTGAGACAATTCCTAGGAATTCTCCAATTCTTTACTGCTCATTGTGAGAAGTATTCTGAGACTGTCGCACCACTGCAAGGTTTGCTAAGGAAGAATTGCAGATGGGCTTGGAATGACGAGTGCGAGACAGCTTTCAGGAAAGCTAAACAGATGCTGGTTGATTCGATTCAGTTAGAATATCCAGACTACTCCCGGAATTTTATTTTAGAGACTGATGCATCTGCGATTGGAATAGGTGCCATCCTATTGCAGGAGGATGATGAGAAGAAATGTCATTACATCGCTTTCTTAAGTCGACGTTTGAGAGCGCATGAATCTCATTATTTCACCACTGAGATTGAAGCACTTGCGATTGTCTACGCGCTTGAGTACTGGCAGAAACTTTTGTAAGGCCAGAGGATTATTGTGAGGACCGATCACCATGCGCTGACCTTCATTTTACGAACAAGACTGGCAAGCGACAGGATCACACGTTGGACGCTGTTTCTCCAACAGTTTGACTTGGAAATTGTTTACCGACCAGGCAGAGAGAATGTGTTGGCCGACATTCTCAGCCGGAATCCTGAAGCCACTGTGAATGCCATTGACATCGAGGGAGAATGCGTGGAAGTTACGTGATTGAAGACATTAGGATAGGTGAGCGCATTGGAACCTTCAACGCAGCTAATCTAAAAATATATCACTTATGAATGAACTTTGAGTCAAATAAAAATGTCGTCCCAACATTTTATTTGAAACGACGGAGAGGCAGATGAACCCGCTGAGCTAAGGTTCATGTGATATTCTTCATGACACCACATTTATGATGGGATGTACTACCTTTGAACACACCCAGAGAGCTACGAGAAGCTGAGAGCTTATACAATTCTCTTTGAAATAGCGGAGAATCGCACTTTTGACTTTGGTGAAGTCTGCTAATTATTTATCTGAGGTCTTATTAACCAATTTTATCTTTCTACGAGACTCAGAATATTCCATTTCGTCATTCAGTATTATTGAAACATTTTGGAGAATGTTTTTTCACTTTAAGGTAAGGTAATATCATTGCAGATACGCAAATAGGAATGTAAGTAGTCGCTCAACGACTTAGTTATGACGACTTGCTTCCACGAGGAACGCAGTTCCTGGCACTACGTCTGGAGAATCCGCCCTGTGTTGGCGTGTTATTATATCCGTCGCATTAGACGTGGCAAACAGTCCGCTTTTCAGCGAGGAATCATTATCGGGTGCCATCGAGCACAATTGGAACTACGAATCACTGTTGTTGATGTGCAGTGATCAACACGAATTGTATAGTGAATTATTTGGCAAGTATTGTGAAATTTACGACATTACTGTAGCACCACATTTTTACACCCACGTGTTTGTGGAGGGCCGAGAGCCTGGTGCGAAAATATACAGGTAAATGTGACATTATTACTTTGAACAAGTGTGATTATAAAAGTACATTATACACTGATTGCTACGGTGAATTTATCTATAATAAAACGACGCCCATTTCACGGATGCCACGTGATAGAAAAAGTAGCGTCTGTACACGTGTGGAACCGCAGAACAGTGCATAGCCATTTATCATTTACATCTGCAAAGTGTAGAGGCTGTGTTACCAGTTATATTTAAAGCCTGTGATATCTACGACGAATACTGTAATTTTCAAGTGATAATAATGAACTACTACAAGTCTTATTCTACCGCCCACGTGGTAAATTTTTCAACACCATGTTCGAGGCCGAGACCATGGGCTAATACCATTATGGTTTGAGGGAGATGTCTCGGATGGGACCAGCATAATTGTGGAACTTCTAGAACATCGAACGAGAAGGAAGGAACCGAGGATGCCTTTCCTAGGCATGTCCAGTCCATTCACGAGGTCAACTACAGGGACAAACCGAACCCTGGTCTTTGGGAGAGCCCAGATGGAAGTTCTGATGAGGACGATGCCAATCCTGAAAGCCAGAGGTGCTTTTGTTCAACCCTTGTCGTTAGACAGAGAGCTAAGTGTGGGCTCCTTCATATCGTGAGTTTTGTACACCCGTCCTTGTTCTAGTTTCTGGTGGTATAGTTAGATTAGTGTAGTTTGTGAACCAACCGAACTTAGTGACAGCCATTTCATAGGTAGGGAATGTAATTAGTCTAATTAGATGTCATTTATCTACAGTGATTGTGAGTCACCCTTGGGTCTGACATTTTGGTCAACCCTGGTGCAGCTTGATGGACGTCGTAGAACGTCAATTTCTATCTATTGCTAAACGTGACTGTAGTCATTTTGAGGCTACTTTGTTTAACCCTATCTGGGGTGTTTTTCAAGTCTTTGCAGACTTAAGTTATGGCAATCTGATGCCATAGTCATGTTTCTTTAACTGCATTTTTTGCAGCCAGTCTATGTTACACCCCTGACTTCGTTAGAGTAGTCGTATCATTGGGGTAATCGACTGTAATTACCAGTTTTGTAACTGCATTATATTTCATTTGAGATGAGCTCAGAAGCCATCCAGGTCAAGTGTGGACCTTATAAGTAATAGGGACGTTTCGTTGTTGTCTAGCATCGAACCCAGTTCCCAGCGTATCATTAAGCAGATCCAGCAGAGAGTGGAGTTTGCGTATTATTATTTTGTTAGTGTCATGTGTAATGACACGTGTTTATTTGATGTTTGATACAAGTCAGAAATAGAGTATTTTATCTTTGAGAGCAGAGAGCTCCAGCAATGAGTGACATTGCTACCTTTTAAACGTCTTTGATGTGAAAGACAGAGTTATATGATCGTATTCAGATTTATAGCGTGCTTTTTATGCACATATTCTTCGAGGTTTATAACCTATGGTAAAGGTATTATTATGAGGCCAGTTTTACAGTTATTATCTTGCTTAAATTGCTGGCCTAGTTAGTGTGTTGTGTCATACAGCGAAGGAATCTTGTAGCCTGCGGCGACACGAACAGGTTTGTGTATATCTACCCAGCGCCCGTGTGAGAGCGCATGCTTCTAAGTGAGACAGACTCATGTTAACATAGGACAGAATGCATTTAGCATTCACTTTCCCTTTCATTGCAGTTATAGCTTATGGAACCTAGTGTCCATTCTTGTATCTGATCATATGTTCTGTAGATTGTCATTTGTTAGTTAAACGCTGTTGCGTGTACCGTTGTTTTTGACGAGTACAGTTATGTCAGGTTTCTATAGTACGTTGTAGGCTAGCCCCGCTAGGGAGGTTTTTCATGTATGATGGTATTGTGTGTACCATGTCCGGGACTGTTCCCGTTGACCAGATATTTAGGGAGGGTAACTGATTGTGTCCAGGCCCATCCCAGAGTTATTGAACGCGAGCTGTGCGCCGCTGGTAACTTGTGTTATTGTGTGTCCGAGTTGTTATTGCTCGTTGATTGTATTCCGACTTTTGAGTCGAGGCTTTTTGGCAGAGATGATCTCAGGGGAGACGCTCCGTGCCCAGGCTTGTCAGTATTATTCGCCATAAACCAACGATAACCTAAACCGACATCATAATAATAAAATGCATAATTTTGATAAACAAAAGCTAACTAACGAATTCTTTCTATTTAACCTTGTTCATTTGCATTTGGAACCTGCTGACATAGCCGTGCTAATGAAGGTATTTCCTGGAGGAAATGACTTTAGACAGCTGATACTTTTTGTTGCGACTGAAGCTTGCTCAAACCTTGAGTTCGTAGCTGGTGGAGCGCAGGCCATACGATGTTAGACGTAGTCTTCACTACGCAGTCGTCACCGTAATTACACACATTAGATGACTATGGCTTACAAACAGTAAACCAAGGTGTAGGCAGGCATTTGAATAAAACTGTGCTCTCTTATTTATTTATGATGTAAAAGTGTATGAATCCTCTATGTTACCCTTTTGTGTGCTGATTAGCACTTAGATTATAAGAATGACTATGATGTTTTTTTATGGCTCGTCACTTAGCTTTGAATGTAATTGTTTGATATTACGGACGTCACCGCCGTAAATTTTGTTATTAATTGATAGGACTTAGCTAGATGAATTAACGTTAAATGTAAATGTGGAGATGGTATCATCCTAACTTAGATTTGTTTTGCTACCCTGTTAAATGTAAATTCTGATATTAGCTTGATTTTGTAACTTGACCTAGGGATTTGCGTCGTACCATTTTCCTAGTGTTGCTGTTGTTGCTTTATTATTGTGAGACAGATCTTTCGCGAGGGTTTACTGTAACTTCTCAGGTAGGGACCTGCTCTTTATTTTTGATTATTTATTAGCTTGCGGATTAGCCGATAGAAACCCTCCGAACTAGGCTAGAGGTTTGTAAAATTTACAATAAATTTTCACGGTGTTTTACATAAGTCTGGATGTTTCTTTTCTCAGTCTAGCTTTTAAGGTGAACCTTTCCTTAGGCAGTCTATGACCTTCGTCACCATGTACCACGATCCCCGTGAACTACAGTTTCTCGTGCCGCTTTGGCCTATTTGGAAGTTCACCTGATCCTCACGGCAGTTAGGTACGACGGATGAGATGTTAGGGAAGTCATTGCGGTTGTTGGCTATCCTGGCAGCTCCTCTGACGGGCTCAATACCTGAATATCTCACGGCCATATTTGAAAATGATGTCAGTGCTACCAACTGCTGAAAAATCGCAATTGAAATTTGAGCTCTATGTTGGGTATCTTGGAAGGTATGAACGGGAGCTATTTCAAAATCGGCACACATATAGATAATAATATTGCAGTTTAATTTCCAGAAGGCCATACATGGCAGTGTTGCCAAAATGATTATAAGCCTACTGATAGGTCCAATATTTAAATGCATTTAACTTCTACACTATCAATTGGAATTCTACCAAATTTCGTATGTTGTATGTGTACATAACCAGGTATGACTGAACGTATTCTTATGAACCACCAGTGCTGCCAACTGTTAAAAAATGCTCTTAATTTCTTTTATCCAAATACCAATATATATGAGAAAGTATGCAAGCCGACAGCGTTAAACTATGCACACGTATAGTACATGACATTCTATATTAATTTGGAGTAACTTATATACGTCCGTGCTACCAACATGATTCTAAGCCTGCTGAGAGATCCAACTTTAAATACATGTAACTTCCAGACTATCATTTGGATTTCAACCAAATTTCGTATGTGCTATGTGTGCCATAACAGCTATGACTATGCGTATTCTTAAGAGCAACCAGGGCTGCCAACTGTTAATAAATGCTGTCTCTATTTTTGTTACCCTAATATCAATATATCAGAAAGAATGCAAGCCAATAGCTCTAAACTTTGCACACGTATAGTACCTGGCATTCTAGATTACTTTGGAGTATCTAACATACGTCAGTGCTGCCAACATGATTCTAAGCCTGCTGATAGGTCCAATTTTAAAATGCATGTAACTTCTATACTAACTAATGGATTTCATTCAAAATTGGCACAACCATAGATCATATTATTTCAGATTATTTCTGACCAATACATGCATGACACTGTTGCCAACATGATTTTACGCGCGCTGTTAGATCCAATGTTTAACTGCATGTAACGTCCATGCTATTCATTGGACTCCAACCAAATTTTGTATTCTGTACCTTAAGAGATGGAACTAAGAATATATTCAGTCACCAGGGCTGCCAACTGTAGTGCTCTATTAGGCTACATTATGCCAGGTATACAGTATTTCGAACTAATCAGAAATTTCGATATTACCAACTTAATTTCGTCATTATTCTAGATAGATCCATATCGATTAATCATTGGCATGAATTTTAAATTTTAAGAAAAGTAAGCTCTTTAGTTCGTCACGGAACTTCTTGTTACTCTTAAGAATAAAATATAAATACTTATTGAACTGAAAATCACTAAATACGGAAAAATGTGTACCAATGTCAGAAATATGGAAAAATATGGGAAGTAAATTTCTTTAATTTAAATAGAGCACGATGAAAAAATATCTGTGTAATAAAAATATGTAAATACATATAAATCCTATCCCTGCTTATCACGAATTTTCGTTATTGTAGCTGTAAAACATATAAAGTTATTTATTTTTAAATTATGAATTTTCAGGAAGAGCGTTCCGCGTTATATTCAGTGAAACAGTGTATAATGAACCACCATAATAATTCTCATCTGCTGGTGTACTGTATAACGTTATATCCTACATGTAAAATATTCCAACCATACGAAATGTTTCAGTGTTTTTCAATATCTCAGAAATCGTTACAGCAATCAAACTTATATTTTTCAAGATGATGAGGTGTATTAAGTAAGTACATATATGTGACGATCAAGAACTTGACGAATACAAAAGTAACACGGTGGCAACGTGAATTTCAAATATTTAAAATGACTTTCCTGGCAAACTAAGCAACCAAACCAAGGGCAGTGACACTTGACACAGCGAATATCATTTAGAACTCGATAGATTGGCATTTCATGTTGTTCAATTGTTTTCAAAAATCAAGATTTCATCAGTTGGAAATTTCATAAACATATTTTTATTTCTCGTGTCGTATTCAACGGATCAAGTTTGTGTAATGAACTACCATTATAACCATATTTTTTTCTGAACGGAGATCCATGTGAGGCAGAATTGAGAAGAGCACAGATCGATTTCTATCTGAGTCATCCTAGAAGTAGTTTATCGTGGTTTCCCACTTCACTGCTACTCCAGTCAAATGCCTGTATTGTACCTAAATTAAGGTCACGGCTACCTTCTACCCAAATCCTATCCCCAATTAAAAATACACATATTAGTGCACAATGCTACAGGATATCAGACAGATTTTACACACATCTAAGTACACAGGGCTACATGATTACGATGTCGCAAAGCTCGTTAAGTGAATCAACAACATCATCTATGTGATTTGTTTTTACGGCCGGATATTCTCCCTAATGAGAATGAGGGATGAAACGAACGAAGAAGAATAAAACGGGAAGAGAATTTGGATAGAAGTGACCGTGGTGTATCTGGAGGTAGAGGTGTCGTCCCGGCTTTTCTTTGGTTGAAAAATGAAACCACAAAAGTCCATTTCAAGGACGGTCGAAAATGGGCTTCTCACACATTCATCTCCCAGGATTGGGTGTAGTCATGGCCTGCTGGTTAAATCACTGAGCTAACCTGGTCGGTCTACTGTATGATACCATAATCATTCAAGTCACTAGGCATATTTTTCCTTGGCACTTCTTAAGATCAACAAAACATAAGAGTAACTTCATTTGACGGCTTTGGAGTATAGCTTCCTATATTCAGTCGGCGATTCAAGACTAAGGCGAATTAAGATACTTGCAACTGTTCAGGTCTCACGTATCACTTCTCAATTGTGATGAGCGTACCAGTCATCTGACCCTGATAGCCTCCTTGTGGTCTAAAATCACTTTGGCTTCCTCCCATCATATTCTTAACAAATAATCGCACTCACCTTTCTACAAAGCCTGATAACATTTTACCTGGAACACTAATCATAGAAATACCTCTATTGCTGTAACGATACTTCCTTGCTAGCAATAATAATAATAATAATAATAATAATAATAATAATAATAACAATAATAATAATAATAATAATAATAAACAAAGGTTTTCAGCTATAAATTTTTGTTGTGTGCATTGAGTACAAACCATTAAGAAGCAAAATGGGGATTGGCATGCCACATTAGGTGAATTGATCGAGCATTGCCAAACGAAGCGGATTCGATTCCCGCATACATTACATCACACTGACTTGAACTTAATGAACATAACATGACCTAATAGCTAAAAGCTTCCTTAGTTATCATTGCGGTCGTGAATTCTAGGAATAGGCTTAATAATAATAATGATAATATTTATTTTAAACTATTACCTTCTGCATGCCTGACGTTCCTTGTGCGATGGCACGTACTGCATCACACACCCTTAAGAGTGACTTTGTCCATATCTGAAATAAATCTGAGTTACAGTACCTTTACCAGCAGTTCGATGCTCTTGGTGTTGAGCTGAAAACATAGGATGGCTTGTGTAAAGGAACAGTAAATAACTCAATTGGTAGTAGAACTACGATATTTATTTGTCTGTTTCAGATAGTTACATTGCTGGTTGAAAGTCCTGTGGTCCAAACCAAAGTAGAAAACTGTAGTAAAGTGTGTGACAGCATCTTGAAATATGTAGAAAACTCTTGGTCATGTCCCTTTAAATGAAGCGAGGTTTCACAAGTTAAATCATTACTTTTATATTTTATTTTGTATATTTTCTGGGAACACTCTATCAACATGTACATACATACATAGCAAAGACAACATGAACACTCTCTTCATATATGTAAAATGTAAAAATGTATCTCTACCTGCCCCTGCACAAATTCAAAATACTGCGTCTAGTTCCCGCACAAATTGAGCTACGGAGCCAGTCACTGCCAACGAGGCAACCAGTCCCGCCCACGACCCGGGCACTTGAGCAATACTTATCTAGGAGGCCATGGATCGAGAACTGGAGCCCGTTGGCTCCAAGTAACACACCGCATCACGCCATAAATCTGATTTAAAGCTTAACAATCAAACAGGATCAATTGATTGATTTTATTAGTTAGTAGTGATACACGACTAATTACTCTTATAGCACAATCAATCTAATTAGATATCTCAAACTATGAAAATCATATTAAACAATTTTTCATATACCCGCGTCAATCCAAATGATAAGCTTCATGTGCCAAACCCGTTCCTTCTCTCTGTACAGTATTTACACGACTAGAATCACAACATAGGAACGGGCGGACGTCACATTTCAGCTTTATATTAAACTATTTCAAAAAAGATAATATATAATTTATGAAACGAACATCTTTGTTTGAGTGTAAGTTAAAGAACAAAATGTATTGGTCTAAAGTTAAGCTAATTATATAATTCAATCTTCACATAATAATAGCTTGTAGATAACAATAGCATCTGGTTAGTATATAAGAATAAAATCTATGGTGCAAATTTCACAGACAACAAATTTCAGTGATTTGGCTCCGTCGCTCATTTGTATGGCGTAAGTTTGCTAACCATCAACACAGCTCAACAACAACAAAATGGCCAATCCGACAACCTCGCCATACTGCACGGGAACAATTTGTCGGGTATCACGCTGTTCCATGAGCAAGTAAAGGAGGCACATTACTGACGCCAATAGAGATGCACATAGCGCTGATGGGAAAATGTTGATTGATTGAATAATGATTTTGTTTATGGACTTAGGAGGTAAGTGATCAAGTAAGGAATATAAGTTATAACAACCTTATACCTTTATACAAATAGCAAAGTAAGACAAATACTGCGTATTAATTGAAATCAGAAAGTGAAGAGTATTTTGAACGACTAATAGCCTATCTCCTTGGTCCTGATACCGATAATATACATATCTCTGCTCGGTATAATTAACGCCTCTCTATTAAAGTCGTATGGGGCATTAATAAGGATTGCAAAATAAATCAAATAAGAACTCAGAAATGTTACTGCATCATTATAGTTAAGTTGTAGTTATTTCACTCAGGGGCTCCAACATCGTGGTCATTTCAGCCACATGTTCGTTTATATACTGTATATATGCGAATGGAAAATTTGTCTGATAACCTGTGTTATTGAAGTGTATGTGGTAGTAGGTATTTAGTAATTGAGACCAGGATTGGAAAGTAGGTGGTCGTGTTATGGATAATATTTAATACTTATTGTCTGCCTGTCTGGTTTCAGTAATAGCGCAGGAAATTACTACAATAATAACAAAGATAAACTTCTAAGTAACACTTGTCCTGAGTCAGAACTTTTAATAGAATTTCTTATAATGTTAAGTTAACTTGCAACCTCTGGGAAATTATTTGAAATCAAACCTACTCACCATCTCCATCTGATCTGTTTGACATTGTGTCGTTCATACAAGTATTGTGTACCTTTCAGTATTCTTTGTTGATGATATCAGGTATTGCAATTGTTAACTACTCTCAAATCATTGGATGCAATACAAAGATCTTCTTCTCATAAGAAACTGAACTCCTAATTATTCTAGAACTAGTGTGCTACCACTACCACATTTTCAACACTTGGCTTCCTCACGGTGCTAAAGAAAGACGAACTTGCCAGGGCGCACTACCAGCCTCTGCAAGACCTAATGACAACGAAATTGGTAGATGCTGTGTCAGAAGCTAGATTACTTAGGTTTATGAGAGGTTATCCTCCATAGCTATCTCTAATTATTGATATTTCTTGCACCTACCACAATTCATTAGAGATATTAAGAAAACACACTTTCTAGGGGAAATTCTCTTGAATAAATGGAGTGTAAGACTTTTATATTTGAACCACCTGACTCCAGTGTGCAATCACCATAGTCACTGGAAATCAGGTACACATTCAGATTCCTAAAGCGGCACATATATCTTAGTTCAAAACTTGTGAAAAATATGCAAATGACAGATTATTCAACAAAATTGACAAATAATTCCTTTAATTAATAACGATTTGTTATATATGTCTGTCATGTTTTGGGCTCATCCTGTTTATGCTGAGATACGTGTCCACACTGCTCCTGACAGAGTTGTAAGTCAGGATCATGTTCTTTACTGATTGTAGCAGAGGGAAGAGAAAATGACTAGAGAGACTCCACAGCTGGTACATTTTGAATTAATATCTCCATGGAGATGATTTTGAATAAGTTAGTTACCACTCGGCAGTTGTTATCACCTATGAAGAGAATGATGATCATTTTACTGTTTTCCATTGCATTGGAATAATCCGTAGCAATGTCCTACGTTACGGACTGAGACAACGTGAATGTTTTAATGAGCTGCCTTCATGTTAAAAGAAAAACTTCTAAATCAGTAGTTCATAATTGAGTTTAATATGCTGTGTTAAGTGGTGCAATTATCGTCAGCTAGTAATTCAATCCTTGCAACATGCTTAAGGCGAATGTTCAGTAGAAATACTCCCAGTTGAATTATTATGGTTCAGCAATGTAATAGACTATTATTTGTATACTATGTTTCACCTCAAATGATAGTTACTATATGAAGAGCGTATTTCCAAAGCGCCTTACATTCATAAAATGGTGAACTCCAAAATCACCTTTATTCTCTTTCTTTCATTATTTCATTCTTTCTTACTTTACTTTTCTTTTAATTTTGAATCAGTTTAAGTAATTTCAGATGTAAGTACTGTATATTTCCAATATTGACAACACTCACATATAGAAGTGGCAGTAGCAGTGTTAGAAGTGATCTCCTTTACTCTGGACTGGAACAGCGCGTGCAGGATTACACTGGACGACCTTTCTACAATTATAAACCTATGACGAAATACTTGACTAATTTTCAGAGGCTTGTACGTTTCCTTCCAACGTTCAATATACTCACGGAAAAACTCGATCAAAACTTTCATTTCCTTAGCCTATACGAGATGAATACAAAAATAAAGCTTTCGCCAAGGCTGTTTGTAGGAAGGGCGTGCGGTGTAAGCGCTCACCACAAGGGCAATGCAGTTTGGTCTACCGACCAGGAGCAAGGCAAGTAACAAAGTGGTAAGACCAGCTTCGTTAACAAGCATCAACTCCTCTTCCCTGAGAGCGCATGCCCTGTGCTGGGCTGCTTGGATGAACATTCCTCAAACCAACTTACAACAAGAACAATAAAATGCAATGGCTGCTACGACTAGGGCACAGATGTCTACAGGTTTGTGTTAACAAATAGGGTACAATGCATTTACCATCACCACAGCGTTATAAATATACTCTAGCATCTTACATAAATATGGGAACTGAGTTGATCTTTGCATTGCCTAGGAACTAATTGCTGGTGTTCATGTAGACATCCTGCCCTGCGCACTCAGACCACAAATAGGGGCAGCGCCAATCTTATACTATGATTACTTTCAAAAATACTCACTCCTCTCAGAGTATATGACTTTTTCTATACATCATACTGTATTTGTAGTACAAAGTCTTGCTTTACGGGAGAAAAATATATCCAGTGTCTTTCTAGCATATACCTCTTAACTAATGACATTAGTGTGTGTCTCAAAAATGCCAACTTTTATTGTGGATTTTTTTATATATTTATAACTCTTACCGAATTTGCTAAAGCAACAACTTAAACTAATAGTACCATAGTCTGGGAACCATCAACAGACATACCCGATTTTCCTATCTCTTAAATAAAACAGTTTATATAGGAGATCTGATCTTACGAGGAAGTCTCAAGAACGATTTCGCAGAAACACTAGAGCAGATTACAAGGAAAACCATTGTGGTGGTATTTCATCACCAAATTTACTTGAGTAATTTATACACTGTGTGAAATTGCACGAGTTTTAATACATGTGGGAGACGTAGTGCCCAGCAACATGTGCACTCTGAGCTCTCTTGTCTTCTCAGACCATTCGCTTTATTATAGCCATATTCTACAGTAGCCTATCTACAGAGAGAGCCTACGGTGACTCTTCCTGTTAGACCCTCTGCACAAACTGAACTCCTGTTAATGGCACCATACACCGTGGTTCGGTGCAGTGTTCACACAGCTACCGAAAAATAACGGGCTGATTGTCTTTAGAAATTAAATACAGGCTGATGAGGGAAATGGTCGGTGAGGACTGACTTCTCCGGCGTGTATTCAACTCGTGCAATTTCGCCCTCCTCAGAGATGCACCATGTGAAATTGGGGATGGAATGCTCCACCAACGTTCTTCCTGTGGTCTTACCTACTTGTATGCGAGGAGTAGACGAGATCACATCGATTAGGAGTTAGGAAAAGTGATGAAGAAACGTAATCACAGACAATTCATCATAAATTACTACTTTAAATTAATATCACCTCTAAATAGTTGGAATAAATTTTCATAATTAAAGATCACATTAATTAGAGGAAACATGAACATCTCTATAATAATAACTCTCTGTCGTCCTCACACTATGACTAAAACGATATCATCCTCATTGTAACATCTCCTATAAAGTATTTACGCCAATAAAATAGTTTTGTAACAATGGAAGTATATCTGGTCTATACCCACAGATGAATAATACTATACCCGAGACAGTGGCTTCTTGCGAAAGAAAAGTAGGATAGCCTTCATAATCAATTAGCCACCAGTAATTATAACAGGAAAAATGCATGGGGTCACCTGTCTCGTTCGATTGTTACACAAATTGTTAGTAAATACATTTTCGTTGTTTCTTCTCACTAAACAATTTAACAGTTTCTTCGTGTCAACACGAAGCCAGGACATTGCAGACACGCAGCTCTTCCATCCTCACTGGGAAATATAACATCTACTAGCACGGTCCTCTAATATAATTAGATAGCACTTCCACTGAACACCCTGGAACTTACGACGTAGAATGAACCATTAGCCTACTAATACTGCTTGCATCATGTATGGGTTGTAAATAATTGTGCATTACTCAGTTCCAATAATCCTTAAACAATCTCAATTCTGCATCAGACATGGCCGCCATATAACTGTACAGCATATCACGAATTCAAGTATGTGTGTTTACATATGTGTAACTGTCAATCAGAATCGAATTTCGAAGTAAAAATAGGCCAAATATAATTATGCAAATAAATAAAGCAGGCAACCATCATTGGAACCACAAACGCATTTGATGTATCCGGGAATATTTCTGTCCTAAATACATTTCCATTGAATGGGGGTGGGTAGGGGGAGTGGGGTGGGTGGTTGCTTGAACGCAAACCATCATTTTACCGTATGGTGAATCAGCTGCCCCTAATAATATTGTTTTATGCAGCCCAACTAACGCGTGTTGTCAAGAAGGTCGATATTTCTCCGCCTGCATCCCATATGGTACTAATACACTGGAAGCATATCCCGCAAACGATATTATTAATTTTCCCTCGTATTAGTCTGTAGCCCCATCGGAGGAAAAGTAATAGTGTTCAGCATCGTTTGCGGGATATGCTTGCAGTGCATGAGTACCATATGGGAAGCAAGCAGATACATGTCGACCTTCCTGACAACACCCGTTAGTTGGGCTGCATAACACAATGTTACTAGGGGCAGCTGATTCACCTGGTGCCAGTGCTTTCAAGTTGTCGGGGAACACCACTCCACGTACTCTAGGGAAATGGCATTAAGCGACAGGTCCAGTCGATAGTTCCCACAACTTGGTGGGTCAACTTCTAACTTCGCCTTTACATTTACGGTATTCCATTTTTGTGAAGATCATACTAGCTGCACAAGTGTTGACGTCGAATCTTAAATCGCTAGTGGGAACGGCCGCTTAGACTTATACTCTCGGTATGATTCGACGATGTACCTACAAATACAACCTATAATGACAAGTTTAATGTACTTAAAATTATCCATGATTTCTTGAACATGTAAAGGCCGTCTGGAAGATGTTGTACACACCTGACTCGGCCAAGGACTTCACTTGGTAGGTGAGACTGGAACAGGGGAGGATAATTGGGGAAATATATCTTAAAAGGGAAGTAACCCTACTCAAGAAAGCTGACCTCTAGTACTGTCCCAAGAAATATAGACGTTGGTCAATAGGCCTTGGCTGCAAGAGGTTGTTGTTCTATAGAATTCGCTTTTCAAGAAAATCTTATTTCCTTTGTGCTTCAAATCCGTGTAACAGTCATTAGAATATCGCCACAATACTCTCTGATCATTCAGAATTGATAGAGAAGAGTCCATCTTTCACAGCCTCACTCCTGATTTCTACTCATTCAGTAGCTCATCTGTGCGTAAATTCATTTGGTCTGTAACAGTCGACTGTGGACTGCAGAGGTTCTCCATATTTGATGAAGGTATCATTTCGCGACCTGCCAAGCAAGGACTAATACTTGCAGCGACTGATAGAAGGTGTGAATACAAGGATGCCTCGTAAACTAGATAGCAAGGAGATAACAATAGAATCGTTTTCAATGGATGGTAACAAGGGGAGGTACGTAGAAAATTGTCGTAAGGACGTTATGTTGTGTCCGCTTGTGACGCACTGGGGTATGGAAATCAGTTGATAACAATAGCATAACTCAGGGATTTATTTGTAAAATACGAACGCCAGTAATCACTGCAGATTTAGTTTGAGCTAGTCCACGGCCTGGTGCCACTAAATATATTTCGATTTTAGTTCTTCGTTTCTTTATATCTCTCACCGAAATTTACATGGTTAAGTGGTCAAATATTATGTGTTAAAATGAAGTGCTGCTCAATGTCTGGAAATTGAAATAGACAAATCAAATACTGTAATGGCAAAAATTGCCATTGTTTCAAAAGGCTCATAATTTCTAGGGATTTGAAGGAATTTCGGTGGAGTCTGTACCCCCCCCCCCTGTCCTTCCTACATTCATGCCTGAACACAATGAATCCAAAATTATAGTGTCAGAGCTTATGAAATACTGTACGGTACTTATCTTTTCTTTTTTTGAGTCTATCTATTTTAAGCGCAAATAATTCAATACTTGTTTGGTGATCAAATGTTGGTTTAGTCGTGGTGGTTATGTCTCCATTGCCAAGAACAGTGGCGTTCAAGCTTTGGTAACTGTATGAAGTCACATTTTTAATAGCGATCACTGTACTTACGAATGAATGCTGATTTCTTCTTAGATCCCATTGTTTCATTATATTTCTCCCTACCCTGAGCGTCCTTGACATCACTACTGCTTTTAGCCTTGGGTAAATTTACGATGTTGCATCACTCTCACCTTCGGAACGATAACTATTACACAAAAAATAACACCGAGCCTTGTCTCTTATTTATGATAAGGAAAAGAACGTTATAAGATAACTGGAAAATGTTTCTCCCATACTACAAGGTCTCCATACACACACATAATGTCAGCAACAATATCTAATGTTTTAAATGTATCTGTTATTCTTTTCTATCAATCTGTTATGTCTACTACCTAGTGTACATTTGATGAGCGCATACAAAATGGAATGCTTTCTAATGTGTTCATTTCCTCGGTACCAGTAAGGAAATATTTGGCATATAGTCTGTCCCCTCCATCTCACTCGACATCAAAATATGTATTTACTTCCGTCCTCTCAGGAAGAACACACAGTCCCTGATTTGTGTACTTGGAAATTTTGGCCAGGCAGACCGCAGACATTATACCTTTGTTCTGTGAAAATAAACCGCTAAATACCTAGACATTTACAAAGCTGAAGGGTCTAGTAGCGACTGCCTTCAATCTCCGTTGTTATTAGAAATGTTAAGCAAATACGAGCTTTAATTAATTTCAGTATATTTATGAACTTCGTGAAATTTAGAAAAGTCTTTTTTAAATTACCTACATGTAAATGTATTCTGTGAAATAATCCCAGGACCCAGCGGTTGAGAAATACTAATTTTGAGGCACATATCGGGACTCCTGTTCCGTGTTTACTAGGTTCGTTTCTCGACTCAGCCAAGAATTTTAATTCTGATTGGAGGGCTAGAAAGGGGTGCATTTTACCTCGTGAGGTCAATTGAAAAAATGGGGTTCAAATCGTACCTCAGGCATCCTGGAAAAGATTTTTAGTTGTTTTCCTCCTCAGTGCCATGCACATGACGGGGCGGAAAATAGCTCAAGATCCGGATCCTAGCCCCACTTACTGGTCGAGTACTTGAGATGAGATGTGGAATGACACCAGTGAGTTAATACGCATGTTACGTTACTGTTACGTTTAAAACCAATCATTTTTAAACATTTAACTGTCAACATTCCAAGCTGTTAGTATTCAGGAAGGTGTAAGGCAAGGTTGCAACTTATCACCCATGAGGAAAATTGGATAAAAATTTATAGTAGGAGTAAAGATTCGAGGAGAAATAATTTCAATTCTCAGATTTGCTGATGACATTGTCATCTTAGTCGATTCACCAGAGGATTTGAATCAATTTTGAAATGGTATGGACTCCGTCTTGAGGAAGGAATTCATGATGAAAATCAATAAATGTAAAACAAAATAATGGAATGCAGCCGCAAAACATCAGAAACCCCTGGACGTCAAATCGGCAGGTGAAAAACTAGAGGAAGTAGGAGACTTTTGCTACTTAGGAAGCAAAATAACCAGTGATGGACGAAGCAAAGAGGATATAAAGAGAAGGTTGGCTCAGGCAAGGAAAGCATTACAACAGAAAAGATATCTGTTGACATCAAATATAGATTTTGGTATTAGAAACTCATATTTGAAAGCCTTTGTCTGGAGCGTGGCGCTCTATAGATGTGAAACTTGGACTGTTGGCGCTGCAGAAAAGATGAGAATAGAAGCATTTGAACTGTAGAACGATGATCAGATGGATAGATAGAGTAACAAGTGAAGAGGTATAAATACGAGTGGGCAAGGAGAGATGTTTCTGGCGACTGCTAATGAAGAGAAGAGATAGGTTAGCAGGACACATACGAAGACACCCTGGAATAGCAAACTTAGTTTTGGAAGGAATGGTCGAGGATAAGAACTGTAGTGGTAGACCAAGGTTAGAATATGATTAACAGATTGCCTAGGATGTAGGATGTGGTAGCTATGTAGAGATGAAACAATTAACTCAGGACAGGGAGGCATGGAGATCGGGATCAAACCAGTCAAAAGACTAAAGACCCAAACAACATAGTATTGATCATGATCATGCAGACCATTATCAGACCCGCCCAGTGGTGACCGGTTCGCATATTTCCTGTAGGAGCACAGCAAGTAAAACCAAGCCAGATAAACGACAATATATCGTTATTCGCCACCAACAGGTGAAATCATCAGTCATGGAGATGATGTTTGAGACATATTGGTCATCAGCCTCGTGTATTTGGATGTGTGTTAATTTTTTTCTGATAACCAGTGCTTCTGTGATGACTGTAGGAGGGTGTGCAACTGTAATTATTAGGGTAGGGGACGGGTGGTTACCCCGGGACTTGAAGCCAGGTACCATCCAGGCATTTGCTTGGAAGGAGTGTGGAAATAATGGGGAAAACCACACTTAGGATATCCACTTTCAGCGCCAGGATTCGAACCTCCGATCTCGGAACTTTCTGCAGCTTCCCGTCACGGTCGTGGTGAACGATTTAACGCAGGGTGGTAGTGGAGACCTTTGTTGTTTTAACTTTCTATTTGTATAATTTTTTATCGTGAAGTATATTTAAAAGGGCCAAGGCAATCACACACAAATATAAAGGTTCAAAAGATAAGGTTACAAAGGTTTTCGGGTGACATATTCTCCCTCGGACAGGGTCGAAGCAGGAGACCACAGCTGTATCATGCAGCAGTTATATGCTGCATATATTGCGTCAGACTCGGCAGTTGAAAGATGGCTACGTGTATGGAAACATGGTCAATCATCGCAGTGCAGTGTGAACTGGTATTAATGTCCGATGGGCATATCATCAGCGCCATCTTGTTGAGATGTACAGGGCAAATGTCATGTTACGCTAAACACATTTGACACTGTTGCACTGAGTTCTATTAAGGTTCCATTCTGCAGTTAGAACGTCTTTGTCAGCGACAAATGACAGCTAATTGGAACTTTGTCGGGGAGTTCGGAATGAAACTGTCGAATCAATTGTGCACGTTTGAGACGTTAGGAATGATACTGTCAAGTAGATTATTCTGTGGATTATATCAATTCGTCTTCACACTGTTTGAAACAAAGTAATTAAATGTTAAAATTAAACAGGGGAGTTAATCATGGGAGATTAAAGTCCCCTCGGCCCAGCAGAATTTCGAACCAGGGACCTTTCGGGTCATGCCTAGCATGCTAACCAGTTCGCCACGGAGCCCGTCAACGCTACGTGCCATATTCTCTACCACGATGAGATGATTTCGATAGTTTAAGACGATGAAGAAGACTTCGGTCAGTAATAATTATCGGAGCCATAACCATACTTTGAATTTCTGATTCCATTTTTAACTGCTGTGGTTTTTGGATGGCGGGGTTTTTGTCCTGGAGCTATTCATTTACATGCCGGCAAATCTATCAACACAATGTTGTCTCATTTAAACACCCTTAAATGCCATCAGATCCAATATCTTGGGCATTGTAGACCACCGCTTAACCGACTTCGCCACATAGCCGAGGACGTGGTTATTGTAATGTGCGTTTAGCAATCCTTCACTGTAATGTTCCTTTAATTCCAATGTGACTTTCGGTTTTAGCTTTCATAACAAAAACAATATTTAAAGTGAAGTTCAACTGTCTGTTGAAAAAGCAAACGAACTTTTCAAGTATATCATTTGTGTAATTCGGTTACTAACTTGGGCCCTATCATGCTCTAAACAGTTAATGTACTCGGGCGCGACGTTAACTTCTGTGGCCTGGGGGTGTGCATTGAGAGTTGAGACTCCTGTCCCTAGGTTCAACTCTGGATAGAGGACTATATCGGGGAACACTCAGCCTCATGGAGATAACAGAGAAGAGATAGGTTCGATTTCCTCCTCAGCCACCCTAGAAACGTTTTGCCGTCGTTTCCCACTTCTACTCCAGACAAAAGTATCTTCTCCTTCCCAATCCCAACACCAATTTCAATATCACATACACCACAATAACACACATTGACAGAAACGAACCACAAACACCCAAGTACACGAGCCTGACGACAACGATGTCTTAAAGCCCCAAATGAGACAAAACTTATCCTCACGAAGCTGACTGTGTCCCGTTCTGGCCTGAGACTAGAATTACATTTCTGTGTAAGTGATCTGGCTCTTATCCGGAAATTATAACGGTGACACATTTCGATAATTTAGTTTTATCTTCAGACGATGTATGCATGTTTGACTGAGTTCGTAAAAGCTGACATTTATATTTTTACTAGATGCTTACATTTATAAGCCTCCTGACAGCGATAGTTACGCTTGCTAATGCGCTGCGTTAGGCGATGGGGCAGGGCTCTCTGTGAACTCGGTAGACGTGGGTTCGAGTCCCACCGTCGGCCGTCCTTGAGATGGTGTTTCGTGGTTTCCCAATTTTCAACTCCAGGCAAATGCTGGGACGGTAGGCTACCTTCTGACAGGCCAGGGCCGCTTCCTTCCACATTCTTTCCTAATTTCATTCATCTCCATTAATTTCTTCTCTCATTAATTCCTCTTACGAGGTTGGCGTCAGGAAGGGCATCTGGCCGTAAAAACCATCCGCCACATAGTATTTCATCGCATCTCATCCCTGACCCCGTTGGAAATGGGATTAATAAGGGGTAGTCATGAATTTACATTTATAAGCCTACAGTTATACATTTAGATTTCAAAATTAGCTCAAATTCTAAAGGGAAAACAATTCATCTGTCCTGATGTGTCAACTAGATTATTGGTGGCGTATAACATGTTGCTACCCATTTGAAAATTCACTGCGAAAAATCTAGTTAACTTCCGTCTGGCGTTGGTCTTGTAACTGAGCTTACAATGGTTCGAATCCGATTACGGGCATGGACGTGTGCGTTGTCATTAATCATAAGTCTATGTCACATCCAAGCAAATATATCTAGATACCAAATACGAAATATAAGTTAAATAACATAGCCTGTTATAAGTAAAAATTAACTAAATTGAAGCTTATTTCATACAGTAATTTTATATTTATCTTATTTAAGCAGTGCGTGGCTCAGATAAAGCCTAAAACCCCAAGCCGAGTCAATTGATAAGAGACAAGGCAAACGTTCTTATTCATTACGGTACTTTAGAGCAGGGCCTCTCAGGGTGCATGTGCCGGTGCAGTGCACGGTGCAAGGTGTAAAAGACGATTTCGCTAGGTTTACCAGAGTGCAAATCCTCACTCGTCGATTTTGAGCAATAGTCTTCCCTTACGCATGTCCGGCTCGCTCCACCTGTCTTCTCCTTCCTCACCTTCCCTCTGTTTCTTCCCAACTCCGAACTGTTTCTTACGCACACAATTATAATTATTGTACCGCAGATTAGACATTCGCTTTATCGTCACGACTGACAAAAAAAAAAGAAGAAGAAAGTTCCCACTTCGATTTAAATGAACTTTCTGGTGTCTTTGCTTTCCTCGGAACAAGTTGCTCCATTATTATGTAGTTTTCTTGCGCTTATCTATTTTACTGATAAACAAGCCGTTTATCAACGCATGGTTTGTCGCTCTGCAGCACGCTGCACCATCCCAGCCGAGTTGAGATGAGCATAGCCGAGTCGCCCCGAGCCAAAACGTTGGTCCGATGCACGATGCGTTAGATTTCACGCGCTTGAGAAGCCCTGTCTTAGAGAGAATAGCTTTCCCTGGATAGTTAGGCTACACAATTTGTGAGAAAATGCGCTGTTTTGCCACTATAGCTTCCACGATCTATTTATATTATGTTCTGTTGATTTGATTCATTGACATTGGCATTAACTATGGCAGACCTGCTGTATTATCAGTCTATCGTGTTAGAAGCCATTTATCAGTGTTGCCATAGTAATCGAGATTTAATGCTTTTCAGTCGGTAAACACGAACTGAAAAGCATTATATCTCGCTTGCTGTAACTTATATTACACATGGAGAGGTATTCCCTACTTGAATGACACCTAGTGCATTTTTGCCCGTATCAAAGATATTTGACGGTGTGGGCGATGGGCAATGGCGTGCACTAGTGCAGTATATGGTTCGAAGAACTGACACACATTTTTGAGGCACGCTAGCGTTAGACAGTGGAACTTTAACACAAGGTTATAATCGCTCAATGCTCGGGACATGACGTAGTACTGAATGGTGGACGACAACAGAGAGGGGGAAGGGGGTAATGTCACAAAACTACCTTGTGATGTCAACTGAGAGTTGTTGTTGCATGTGAAATCTGTCTGATAAACCATGTCATTATGTGATCTGTAAACTGGGACTGCTGTGATCCTTGAGCTAGGTACTACCCCAAGATTTTCCTGGAGCTGAAATGGGAAATCAGGGAAACACTCTGAGCTATGATGATGATTGTTGCTTTAACGGGATGAACATCGAGGTTATTTTCCCCAGCGACCCTGAGATAATCCAGTCAGTAATGTAGTTTTAGAGCGGAGAATTGAAGTGTACCCTTGTTTGCTGAGTGGTCAGAGAACAGGCGTTCATAGCCCGAGGCCATGGGTTCCACCTGGTTCACATATGTTTATTCTCTAACTTCCAGTTTGCACTATTTATTAATTAATCAAGCTTAAAGCCTTCAGTTCTCGTTCTTTGTTCTAATTCAAATGCTCTGAGAAGTCTGGCTGTTAACTGAGCCTTAGCAGTAAATAGTGACGACATAACACACGTAGCGTTATCCAGAACGTCTATAGAAATTATAATAACGGGTGAATCACAAGCAGGGAATTGAGAAGGTCTGGAGAGGGTGCGTGCTGCAAACATAGAGAAGTATTGCTGAAAGAACCAGCATTCGCAGCACCCGTCTCTTGCAAGGATCTGTTGTGACCTATTGATGGAATTAGCCACTTCACGAAAATTCTAGGCACTTTAAGAAGCGTAATAAATATTTATTCGTCCATAGCCAGTAATTATGGCCACTTCGTGAAGTACAAACCCTGAGTTTGCACACTATGAAAGGGCTAAAAATTACACCACATATTAAATACATCTTCATGAAGTGCCCAGCACAAATTTAACACATGGTGAAAGAAGAATGGTCACATACCAGGAATATGAATGAGGAATTATCGGACGGCTTTTAAGTTAAAAGTCGAACTCGATTTTAAAAGAAATCCTAGATTTAAATAAATATATATTTGTTAAGGTGAAGAGGACTTTACGTGAACCTAGCGGTGTAGCGGTGAGTGTCAATTCGCCCACTGCGGCTGAGATGGGGAGCTGCAGTAAGTCCGGAAATCGAAGGTTCAAACCTCGGCGCTGACAGCAACCATCGTAAGTGTGATTTTCCTGAGGTTTTTCCACGCTTCCTTCAGGAAAATGCCGGGATAACACCTACATCAGTCCTAGGCCCAAGTATTTAAGCTACAATTAGGCCTACAGTCACAAAAATAACATAGATTATCAGACAAGTTCAACAAACACATCCAACTACACGAGGCTGATGACCAAAATGTCCTAAGCACCAAAAATGAACAAAAACAACAACAATAATATCAACTCATTTACCTGAAAGTTATCAAGTTCGAAAGGAATTTGATATTAGGCCTACATGTAAATTAATTAGTCAGTACCGTATATAATTTCATAGTATTATTGAACTACAAAAATAGTATTTATATACCAAATAAAATTTAACTGAGAATAAATTATACTTGCAAAGATGTTGACCATAATTATAATAATATTTAAAATAATGGTAATAATAATCTTAAAAAATATTCTTTGTTTCATTTGTTTATAAATAGTCTGTCTGTAAATTTTAATTCCATTAGTGTTATTCATAGAGTATAAAAGCAATAATGCCGCGAGTGCAACAATCCTAGTTTAACTCGGGTGGTTTCCGAGATTAAGGAATGCTGGAATTTTGTCGTGGATGGGTTCTTGAAAGTGCAAGTATGTCTCATTTTAGAACCATTACACTGACCCGGGATTGAACGAACAATATGGGGTTTTAGACTACTCATCAACTGCACCAATCAGCCTGATAGTAGAAAAATAAATTTAAATTTAATTATCAGTGAGATTTTGTTTTTCAAGCTATGTCATTTTCGCATGATCAAACACTGTGTGACGTCAGCAAGTTTCTAGCCTAATCACGAGAAGTTACGACAGTGCATGGATATTGATTGAGTGCCCATTTACATAGTCTACTGTATGTGCCACTCGGCAGTAAAGGAAATGTAAGCTGCAAAAGTACAAATCAAACAACATGTGTTACCGGGGAGGTCTGCTAGGTGAAACTAATATTATAAAGGTGCACGGTACGTATTTCAGCAACGTTTAATGTAAGCTATTATCGAGCTCTGGTGGGGTATAGTCGGTCACGCGACGACCAAACAGTCGATTCCACGGGATTTCATTTTGCAGGTGTTAACTCGGAGTTCCGTGTCACTGTGGCGTGTACCTTCTAAAACATTCATCATTAAAACATCACGTGAGACAAATCATCAAACGAAAAACTGAACATATTCTAGAATTAAAGGCACCGTCACTCCTGACGGACGACTTATTTTAAACGTGAGCTTGCCTTTATACATCAATTCATGCTATTGGCAGTTGACCAACCACTGCATTTGATTTGACATGCACATTGACACGTATCTTGGAATTAAGTTGAAAAGCTAGTGTGAAATTATGGCTTTAACAATCTTTTGTACTGCTATGTCTTAAGGGACACTCGATCACCGAAATGTTGCCTTAGAATAGGATTTCAAATATGCCAGTAATTCTGACATAAGCACCCTCGTTCTTATGACCTGGGAAACAGTTGACTATCTGCACTCGGGCAAGAACCCTCTCCCCCAGAATGACGCCATGCCCACCCGTTCACTCCCTGATTGTTTAGGAATGAGATACAACATTATGTATTAAAGCATACAAGTCATTCCTACCAGCACTGAAACCTAATGTATATTTTCCACTGGCTTACTATGAAGGAAAGAAAGTTGGTATGTTTCAGGAACGTAGCCTATTGCCAATTAAGTGATTTCGTCGTTAAACTTAGTGACTACATTTCTTTCAGTGATGGGATATAGTGATTTTTCTATTGTTCAAAACAGGATTTAGAGCCACTTTGAATCTTCTTAGGCAAATAAACAAATATCCCTCTATTGGCAGAGGAATCCGGCGACTTCTTCAGTGAAAATTGTGATTTTTCATAAATTAAAGTAATGAGTTAATTACTATAGCAATGGAATGATTAAGCATTTTCTGATATAATAGAAGCTATTCACCATTGTAAGGACGTGATCTTTCGATCTCTGCAACCCCACGTGCCCCCTCAAGTGAAATACACTACTGCTGACTACACCACACAGCCGGTCGCCGATGAAAACTAAGATAGATAGTAGTAACTGCTCAACTGTTCACTTAAGCACAAAAATGAAATCACCTTCTAGCGCCATCTAGTAAGGTCAAGTTTCTAACTTTCAACTGCGATTCTCTCCTGATTCACCCTACAAAGCATTCTCCATATGTTCAAAGGACTGAAATCCTACTGGATGGATGATTTCACCCTACCTAGTCGTATAAAGTAGGCTTGCAATCAACAAAAGGGCATTTGGGCATATTAGTTTAGGAAAGAAATGGTCAGTTAAAAAAAGAAATATAGAGATGCGTGTAAAAACTTAAGTTTATAATTACAATTGTTTACAATTACAAATTGAGAAGAGGCGGACTCGATTTCCATCTCAGCCATTCTGGAAAAGGTTTTCCGTGGTTTCCCACTTCTACTCCAGGCTAATGTCGGGATGGTTCCTAACAAAGGGCCACGGCCTCCTCCTTCCTAGTCCTCACCTGAATTACAAATACTCACACTAACACAGCCATCACAGTTACACACACGCCCAAGTACACGGTGTTCAAGGCCCTCAAATGAAACAACAACATATACAATTTCGATTACAATTTTCTTCTGTATTCATCAGCTCTTTAATTACAAATTTATAATTTGATATTGGCATTATGAAATACATTCATTGACAATATAAATGATCCTGTACGCGTCTAAACAAATATGGCGAACCTTATTCTTATTTCATTTATAATTGGATATCCTGTCATTTGTATAGACACGTTCTATCTACTAATTTTCAGCAGTATTGGTACTTTGCTAATTCAAAAGCGATGACGTCATGTTCAGCGGATTAAGGGTAATCTTCTAAAGATTCGAGAAGTAAGCACGCGCAGAGAGGGTTCAGCCGCCATGCACGTCTGAATTACGCATAAGGAATGTCCAACCAGATGGAACCATTTCTACCACTGCAGCGCGCACGAGATTGAGTGTTTGTCTCCAAGCGAACAAAAGGAACGCAAAATTGTGAAGTAATAAAAGATTTTTGGGAATAATAGTATTTCGAAATCAGGCTGATTTCCACCACAATTTGGTGCAAACCAGACAAAGCTTCTCAACCCTTCCCCCCACCCCTTAACGTGTTTATCTGCTTGCAGCTGGGCTTACCAGTTACAGCACGAGCCCCAGATTTCTGGAAATTAGAGATTCTGGAAGGCAGAACCTACAACATTCATTTGTGCCGCTGTCCTTCATCCCTCGGCAAGTGAGTGACTTCACCCCAGTTATTGTGCTCGCTCGCACCCCACACCCCGCACCCCGTGCATGCAAAAGGTGCATTTTGGAAACTACGGTCAGTTTCATTTCCAGAGGGAGGGAGACAGTGGGAGAGGAGGGGATGGCGTGTGCCGAGTGCACTGCCCCTCTCATCTCCCTGCTCCATGAGCCACAAGACACAAACGACATGACGTGAGATACTCGGAAAATAAGAATCCCATTGTAGTTATTTTGGCAGGAGGATGAGTTGATCCAATTCTGTTTAGAGCAGGAATGTCTAATCTTTGGCACGCGAGCAGAATAAGGATGACACGCTACCATTACATTTAAAAATCCTGACATGGTATAGCATTTTTAAATAGTTTGTCCTTTTACTTCTTAATAATAATGTTATTGGTTTTACGTCCTTTTAACTACTGTGGCTTTTAGAGACGCCAGGGTGCCGGAATTTCGCCCCAAAGGGGATCTTTAACGTGCCAGTAAATCTACTGACACGGCTCCCTCGCATTTGCGCACCCTCAAATGCCAGCTGACTGCGCCAGGATACGAACTTTCAACCTAGGGCCCAGCAAGCGAGAACGTTACCGCTGAGCCACGCAGCCAGTCACTTCTTATTGTTATGTACACTCAATGAGCCAAATTAAAGCAATAGGCATTAATACAACATTTAAATATGCAGTACAGTACATGGCTTGGGTTATAGACATTCTAGTATTCTGTAGGTTCTTAATTTTTAAAATCTGAGACCGGAAAAGGTTTTGTAGTCTTTAAAGTTCTGTTTCTGAAACTGATGAATAGAAGAAGTTATATAGAAGAAATGGTGTTTCAAAAATATTGAGATTAAAATATTTCGTCGTAATATTATTCCTTAAAAAAGTTATTTTAAAAAATCTTCAGGAGATGCAGAATGATGTTACGAAAGAAAGCTTGTAGTTTTATGTGACTGATCATTAGTTACTGAGACTCCATATTACGGGAATACAAGCCACTGGGGGCGACTTTTATGTTTGAAAAGTTTGCATGTATTATCTGGGAATCGAACCTTGGAGAGACGCGATCAGTTAGTGCAATCTATTATCTCGTAAAATGCGTGGGAATATTATTATTATTATTATTATTATTATTATCATTATTATTATCATTGTTATTTTAATTATATAACAGCTGGTCGAGTTGAGGATACTGAAGTTATGCTACGAAGGACTCTGAAGACTCACAGTAGTATCAACATGTTCATCATATTCTAGATCTAGTACGAGCGACATATCTATAAAACATAATGCCCAGCGTTTAGTAGCTCAATTGTCTTCAAAAGGGGATAATCACTGCTTTGCACCACAAAATGATTCTAGGAAGATCAGGGAAATCATCGCTGATATTCTCGAATGTAGCACATTGTGACTTATGTAGAAATCTAAAGTACGATAAAAAGGGATTCGAATACAGTGTTTGCTTCATGAATTCTTCGAATTTTGGAAAACGCTCTTACAAATAGCTTACGTGTTCCTGTGTGTTACTATTGCTAACAGATGACACAAATCGTCGACATATTTATACAATGGAAGTATGAACAGTGCAGTATGTACTAGAAGTGCAAATGTGGACTTGAGTTGAAAAACAAGAGGATTGATCTCACTCGTAACAGTCAAAGTGTGGTGATGATACATTTCAAAGACCTCAAGTGTAGAAGGAGAAGAAGAAAACATAAAATAGAATTACAAATATACTTTTTCAAATACTGTAGCAGATAATGGCAGTCGATCGCAGGTGTTCCGAATGTTTAGGAGGTCTATTTTAGTGAAATGGTTATTCCAAGAATTCTCACTGCCATAAGTGTTTTCGTGTTACAATGAAGCTTATGAATAAACTCATTATGGTAGACTTTGCCGATGGTCGCCATCTTTGGGAGTTTCTCCCATCACGGGAACGTCATTACGGACATCATTGATAAAAACTACAGTACTTGGGTGGTAATGATGTGTGAGAGTTATAGACATCAATTTATCGATATGTCACGAATTGTGGCATTAGTGGACTATCATATACAACTAGTCCTCAGACTGAAAGTTAGTTATGAGTCTTTCAGAACAATGATAATAATAATAATAATAATAATAATAATAATAATAATAATAATAATAGGCAATATTTACATAGGTTAGGGTGACCTACACCTTTCTGACCTTGCAACACGCGGTCACCCTTTAGAGTACTGGCCAAGCTCATTGTAGCTTAACAGTAGCGAATTCATCGGTTCGATTCCACTTCTATCGAATTCGCAGATATCTTGGGACCATGTCCAATTGCTGCGCCTTAGTGAACACTGACAGTAAATAACTGATAACCGAGTGATGTTCATAGCCAGCCCGCATCGTGGAGAGAGTTTACATAGCACACCATTTAGTAGCTTCTCCACAGGGAAATTATACTCCGTACGTGTCACATGGCCAGAATCTACGCAGTGCACAAAGAGAACAAGTATTTCCGTGAAGAACTAAACCAATTATTTTCATACAGCAAGCTGCATCATACTGGTCATTTCAATTTCAGCAAAATCTGTGAACTTGTTAGGTAGTAGGCTACAGGTTTACAACTGTAATAGGTCCTGAGAAAGGTAGCTGAACTTTGAAAATTTGCACGGCCATAATCTTTGTTTAGTGCTTAGTCCGCCTCGTTGCGTAGTGGCTGTCACCGCGGAGGCCCGTGTTCGATTCCCGGCTCTGAAAATCCATCCTGGAAGTGGTTTTCCATGGTTCGCCACTTCTACTCCAGGTGAATGCCAGGATGGATTTTAAATTATGGCTACGGCCGCCTCCTTCCCAATCCTCATATGAAATACAAATACATGCACTAATATAGCTGTCACAATAACAAAGGTTATCAGATAAATTCCACACACACACACCCATGTACACGGGGCTACATGACCACAATGTCGTAGAGCCTCTAAATGAATCAAGAACAACATGATTAGTGCTTGTCCCTGTTTTGATTGTCACATCTATGTACATGGTACAGGATATCAGGATCATATCTGTAATATTTCCTGAGAAAAGGGAATTGTGCTTTTAATATTCGCATGGCTGTTATCTTGGTTTGGTGCCTGTTCAGGTGTAAAAGGTTATATCAATTAATTTGATTTATAGTCCTTTATTACGACATTAGCCTATACAATTGCAGGTTCATAGCTATAATGCGTTCCATAAGAGGCAACTGAATTTTGCGAATTCACTTAGCCAACAGTTTTGTTTCGCGCTTTTCACAAGTCTGAATGTCACAACGCTGAATTCGTCTTATGGTCGTCCAACATGGTACAAGCTTTCTGGATTCTAGCTGTATAGCCTATAGTCCTGAGATAATGGAATCGAACTTTGAAAATTGGCATGGCCACCATCTTAGTTCGGTTCTTGTCAAGGATTCGAAACGTTATAGCAATAAGCATATTTTATAGTCCTCTGGTATTGTAGGCTATAGCATTTTAGGCTCATATCTGTAATAGATATAGATGAGAATTGGATTTTGAAAATTCGTCGGGACACCATAGACTATTGGTTTCGAAATTGCCATTGCTTTGAAAAGCATTTAATTAAATTGATTTTATGTTCATCTACCAGGGTACAAAGCCTGAGACTAAAATATTGAATTTTGATCATTCACGTGGCCGTCATCTTAGTTTCGTGTCTTCAAGGTTTAGAAAAGCATGTCATCATATTTGTTATGTAATCCTCTATTATGGTAAAAAATTCCAATCTCATACCTCTTATAGAATCCGAGATAGCCTATTGGATACTGGTGAAATATTTCGCACTCCCACCATGTTGAATTGGTGGTTCTTATCGTAATTCAAAAGGAGCGGTCACTATTATATAGGGTAGTAATAAGTCCTGTCCTAGTTACATTAAAATCGCCCCCACAAAATTAAAAGTTAAACACACCGACAGACAGGCCGACATACACAGGATAATACGTAAGTTTTTCTCGTAAACCTATATTTTATATGATGAAAATAGAATAAAAACTCCCTGCGTCTTGAGAGTTCATTGATCTGGACTGACTTAGTCTATCGCTAGTGGATGTGATAAATATCTAGAAACAACTAAACATGGTAATCATTGTTCTATATCCTGTGTGTTCAGGTTCATTGTTAACTACGTCCTCCAGTGAGAATTGTGAAGCATTGAAGCTAGGTACTTGTCTATCACAAACTGTGTTTTATCGAGCACAAATGACTTTACAGTTTAAAGCTAAGCTGTACAGAAGAGCTCCAAATACACACTTCTCGAAGTTGAAATGGAAAAACAGTGAGCTTCAACGATAAACGAAATCTCATTATGGTAGCAGAAGTAAAGCCGCAAAGGAGGTGTAGTAGGCTACTGGTTCCCGTGTCGCGCCAGCCACATCCCCCATTGCAGTTATCAGATCAACATTAAAGTGTAATGACATACACAGTGTCGCCAACCTTTAGTAATTCTCAAATGGAAATTGTCAAGACAAGGCATGATGACACAGCTTAGTCTATCTGTGGGGCACAAAGCTAGTGACAGGTGACATTAGAATGACAAACATAAACTTACTTCACACTCCAACAATTGTATTTTTACGACCCCGTTGATGACTAAGGAGCTATTGGGTCGTGTACTGTAGAAAGAGTAAAACTCTTGTACTTCATGGAAGGCAGAAAATTAAAATGCCTAGCGAATACGGTATTCGGACCTTCGGCTTGGGCTACCACTACTTAACCTACTGATCTACTAGCATTTGCCTGGATTTTAAAATGGGAAATAATGGCAAACCTTCTCAAGAATGGCTCACGGTGGGGTTCGAATCCAATTGTCTCCCGAGTGCGGGTATAGCTTTGAGCCTTGGACTGACGAGTTAACACGCTGAGCTATATCGATGAATTCTTACAAAGTTGTGTTACTATACTTATTTCGCTGTAGAATCTGTGCACCACGTGGCGAAGTGGATAGCAATTTTTGCTGTCTCCGCGGGGCTCCCGGTTCGTTTCCCGGCTCTGGCAAGACATTTAATTCAGATCTGTAGGCTGGAACGGGGTTCACTCAGCCTTGTGAGGCAGAACTGAGAAGATGTGGGTTTCAGTCATCCTAGAAGTGTTCTTCCGTGGCTTCTCACTTCTACTCTAGGCAAATGCCAGGATGGTACCTAAATTGAGACCACGGTCGCCTCCTGCCCAAATTCTAGTCCCATTAGAATACACAGACTAGTAGAGCCGTCACAATCACACAGGTAAATAGACATATTTCGCACTGTGGCCAATTAGAAGACACTGTCCCGGCATTTGACTGGAGTTTTCAAGGACGGCCGCCGGTGAGGTTCGAACCCACTAACTTGTCATCTGAGATAGCCTGGCCTATCTACTCACTCTCTCTTGAAAATACCGAGCGGAGACAATCCCATAAGAATAGTCAATCTCGTACGTTGGTACGTGAAGGAGTTAGAGAGCCCCTCCCCCCCCCCCCCCCCTCTCCGAGCACGTGCTCCCTCCCCCGTCCCCATAGGCGCGTGCGTGTGAGCTAATCATTGCGTTAACGAACAGACAGAGTCGAGTCCAGGTGGCACAGTCCCCGCCTGCCCCCCTCCAGCCATTTGCATGCTCCTCTATTGTGCCGCTTTACATTCACAAGCTAATCTCCTGGAAAGGGCCGTCTTTTTCTATAACAGATGCATAAATTTTTATTTTGTCGAAAAATTTTCATTTTCCAAAACTGTGTCACGACAATGGCAGTTGTAGCATTGTGAACTGCTCCCCTAGACAGATGTTTTACACAGAAATCAGGAAAATTGGAATGAACAATACAAGAGAAAGAAGGGGTCCAATGTACACAGAATAAATAATGCTCTGAAAGGATACGAATTGTTTGGAATTGCCAGAATTTCCATACTAATGTAACTGGGATAGTGAGAGCCAGCCCCAGGCACAAAGAACTTAATTCAGTAAATTTAAGAGAAAGAATCTACCAGTTCTTTTGTTACGCTAATGGACTTGGAGTGTACGATAATCAAAACGCATTGTGGAAGATATAATTTGTAAGAAGTTTTACTTCTTACACGAAATAAGTTCTAAGGACACATTGTCTTTGTAAAACTGATGGGTTCAGTAATGAAACGCTTGGCGTAGGGATCGTCATTACAGCGGTTCTAAGTAGCCGTGCTGCCAGGAATTCAAAACTCATAAAATATTCAGGCTTATTATAGCGTTCAACTGGGGCTATAACTCCTAGCACCTGCGTGATGATAGACTCTGAGATTCCCGCCTTCAACTACGAACAACATTATCCCAATTACTTGTATATCAAATCGATAGGTGGTTTGATCTAAGTTTTGTAGTTCCGTAATAATGCCATTGATTACTACAATAATGACATTAATAATTTGACTAGAGGTGCCTTGATCTACTCACTTTGAAACCAGCGAGGGATAGCATGCATTATTGTCCAGGTTATTGTAATGGAGCTTTGTTATTTGAAGTAATAGACTTAAGAGTTCCAGAAATCACTGTGGTAACCTTAAATTTTCTTCAATAAATCGCTAAATGTGGCAATGTTGAACAGAATGCATTCAAATATACATAGAAAGTAACAATAATATTAATAATAATAATAATAATAATAATAATTATTATTATTATTATTATAAAAATTATAATAATGTTGTATTACTGTTTCATTTAAATGCAAGGGATGTCAATCATGTCAACCTATTAACTAGTGAAAGTCTGACTGATAACCTGTGTCAGTGGCGTCTGTTCCGTCGAGGGTATTTAGGGCCTGAATTAGAAAGGACGTAGGGACTCTACCATTCTCTTGAGTTCAGTACATTGTGTTCTTATTGTTGATAGAACTCATTCGTCCTTATCACCAAGAGGGTTGTTATTGGCTCCTTCCCACGAGCGTAAGAAGTTGCACCTGCCCACGTGCTGTATCGAGTAGCTTGGACACACTGAGAATGTTATTTCAACATAAATATTACCCTTGGCACTACAGCCCATCAAGGGCCTAGGCCTACCAAGCAACCCAGCCATTTGGTCTGCAGATATTGGGGTGACGCATTGGGTCCCATAGGCCGTTAATCTTGGTTTTCTGGCTCACAGTCAGATGCTACTCAATTGTCATCACGAGGCTGAGTGCATCCCGTTCCAGCCCTCACATCAGTTTCTAAAATTCCTGACGTAGCCGGGAATCAAACCCGGGGCCTCCAGATGAGAGGTAGGCGCGCTGCCCCAATATCACGGTGCATACACTACATATAATAAAACAAAACAAAACAATCTACATACACTAACACAAAAAACAACAGTTTGTGCAATCTATTATCACGTGATAAAAGTACATTTTATCATTTTAGAGGCTTGGGCTATCATAGTAATCAGTCCGTTGTACTGTACGTATATATATGGAATCAATCTCATAACCTGTGTTCTATAGTGTATGCACTACTGTCGACCAAAGTATTATGTGTACTCGAGTTTGAAGGTTGTTTGTGACGTAACCAATAGACCTACATAAAATCCAATAATATCATCATTTTCGTCGTTCTATTTTACGTGAGTTCATGTAGGTTTGGAATTTTTAGTTTATATTTTAATATTTTTATCGCAGTTGGAACACAAAAAGTGCCCGTTTTTAAGCGTGTTTCAACCATGCGTCACATTTGAGAATTATTATCTCAAAAACCCGTCATCAGATTGAATCCAAATTTTACCACAATATACACTGGAATGTCATACAAAAGGATTATTAATTTTAAAATGTTGCGTGTCCAAGAAACAAAGTTGTTGTCATTTATGTAAGGTAACATTTTCTCGGCTTGGGGTGGTTGGAATATGTAGTTGTTGGTCGCGTTGTAATTTTTATACATCAAAAGGTTATGCTGTATAACTTTAAAATACGTAAATTAATTCACTTATTTTATATCGGTTTGTATTTGACGGGGAAATAAGACCTCGCCTCGCTCGGCAGTGATGGGCTCCATCTCAGCAACGCTGTACAGCTTACCCCGGAGCGGCTAGCGGGTGAATCATGCCTTATGTCCACGAACAAATACAAACCGATATAAAATAAGTGATATAATTTACGTATTTCACAGTCTTACAGCATAACTTCTTGATGTGTAAGGATTACAACGCGACCAAGAACTATATTTTCCAACCACCCCGAGCCGAGAAAAAGTTACCTTACAATAATGATAACAACTTTGTTTCTTGGACACAAAAAATTTTGAAATTAATACACCAGTTATACAACATTCCAATGTATATTGTCTTAAAATTTGCATTCGATCTGATGACGGGTTTTTGAGATAATAATTCTTAAATGTGACGCATGGTTGATACACGCTTAAAAACGGGCACATTTTGTGTTCCAACTGCGATACAAAATATTAATATATAAATTAAAAATTCCAAACCTACATGAACTAACGTAAAATAGAACGACGAAAATGATGATGTTATTGGATTTTATGTAGGTCTATTGGTTACTTCACAAACAACCTTCAAACTCGAGTGCACATAATACTTTGGTCGACAGTAGTCTCTGTGTATTTGAAATTCGGGCTTGGATTGGATTGGAAGTGGCCATTGCCTTAGTTAGGTACTAACTACTGAAAGCCATTTGGATGGGATTTGAATCCAATTCTTCTGAGTTGTTCTCACCTGGGTGAGTGCTTTCTGTTCAACCCTCAGCCCTTATATCTATATTTCCAATTTTACCCCTCGTACTCAATTATCACGTGAGGCTTTGCCCCTCAACTCTATACAGCGGCTCCCGTCTGCCATCTACACACGGTTAGAGGAACTTTCTTCCATATAAGTATAATCGGATCTACTGTATATATTATTAGATTAGCAATTTCAAATATTGTTGTTGGTGTTAGTTCACTTAAGGGGCTTGAGACATCTTGGTCACCAGTCCTGAGTTTAGGATTAGTCTGACAACTTGTGTTTCTGTGGTGACTGTAGTAGTATTGGGGTCGGGAGTTACGTTAGGTAGCCTACTCCGGGACTTGAAATAAGGTTGCCTGGAAGGGGTGTGGAAAAACTCGAAAAGGTCACATTCAGTGCCAGGGTTCAAACCTACAGTATGATATCCAGCTTTGCTGCAACTTCCCATCGCAGTCGTGGTGTGGGAATTAATGCACTCGGATAGACGAGCAATTTTCATTTGTTGGAAAAGTGGGTACGATTCCTTTCAAGACTTACAAAAGTATTTTATCCGGTTTTCTTAATCACGGAAAAATCTCAAAAAGAACCCGTTTGTAACTGGTATTCCAGAGCGTGATGGTCATCCACACAATAACAAGTAGTTCCATGAAGGACTAAATGGCCTATTATTTATATAGGCCGAATACTGGACTTTCCCATTAAAAACCCTCCCGGCTATTAATAGGATTTTCCATGTGATATAGGCCTATAGTAAATAGCTTATGGTACACGACCTATGTCTCCACCATCACCATTACATTGAGATAGTATGTGCTAGAACTATAACTTTCAGTATCGGTGAATAAGACTCCTCCCGCGAGAGGGCATCTTTCAGTAACGGGTCACGGGAGTTTAGTTTAAGAAAAGTCAAATGTACGGCTTCTATGATTTACAAAAGTAAGCTACAGAATATAGTGCCAATAGATTATGATTATTATATAATAGCGTACCAAACGAATATTCTCTTCAATCGCTTGAATAAGGCACGAGAACTCAAGAAAATAAGGTTTAAAAATTTTAAACTGATGCCATCTTAAAGTTTTGAAAACAAATGAACATGAGATGTCTCTACACTAAGCTCTGTTCGCTGTTCTTAGCATCACTTCTTTTGGGTGATTAGATCGCCAGAAAAATCATTTGAAATACATGAAAATCACTTGGCCGCCATGTTGTTTGCGTGTTTCTCAGGCCAAGGTTGCAGGATCGGATCCTGGCGCAGTCAGCTGGTATTTGAGGGTACGCTAATGTGGGGGCACCGCGTTAGTAGATTTACTGGCTCGTTAATGATCCCCTTCGGGAAAGAATTCTGGCACCCTGGCGTCTCTTAAAGCCACAGTAGTTAAATAGGACGTAAAACCAGAAACATTATTATTATTATTGTTGTTTCTCAGGATTTGAAAGGTACTTAGTTAACAGTCCTCTATCACTATAAAAATCACTGTGCTTAAATAGTCTCGGAAATATTGTGAACCGGTGAAATACAGTATATTGTATGGACGCCATATTGGATTGTTTCATACATAGTCTACACAATTATATGCCAACAGATGGATATTCTAATGATAGTTCATTATACCAATCTACATTTCTATTGCTTGATTACTTCACGAGAAATAAAAACGACATTAAAAGAATGTGCTCAGCCGCCATCTTAAGGTTATGAAAACAGTTGAATTGAATTAGATGCCATTA
Organism: Meconema thalassinum; assembly: GCA_946902985.2. Taxonomy (NCBI): domain Eukaryota; kingdom Metazoa; phylum Arthropoda; class Insecta; order Orthoptera; family Tettigoniidae; genus Meconema; species Meconema thalassinum. The sequence continues at coordinate 612,356,710 of OX336389.2, read as the reverse complement.
GATTAAATCCTGTATAAACATTTACCGTAGACTAGTAATTATCACTGTGCTCGGATGATTAAATCACGAGAACATTCCATTTTAATGTTTTAATTTCACTTGGCCGCCAAATCGGTTTTGTACTTAACAGGTTTTTGAAAGTTACATAGGTGGACTTATAGTAGAAACATTATCACTGAACAAAATTACAGGGTGATATTGGTAACTGTTATGGAGATATAGAATACCAGTGATATATTTCTCCCGGCTCCCATGTTGGATTGCTGAAACGTATTACTAAGGCAACACTGAAAAATGGCTTCCAACACGATTATTAGTATTACAATTTGAAAGGCACGGTCGAGGTTGGACGAAAAATTTGTATGTCGTTAGCGAGTTTCATCGAAATCGCTTCGCCCGTTTAGATTTTATTAGGGGACACACACATATCATACACACACACGGACAAAAGGTGATCTCACATGCCTATTTTTTCATCTGATGAAAATAGGCCCAATCTGATCTTCTGGTAAGTTCTTCGAGCGAATAACTGAACATGCTTTGCACTCCCCTTATATTTTTGGTATGCCGGTGCACTGGATCCTGCGCACCGAAGTGTTTGAGTGCGTAGGCGTTTCTACGATGCAATTGCACTTTCGTTGTTGTTGATTCTTTAGGGGCTTTGTGGCATCGTGGTCATGTAGCCGCGTGAACTTGGGTGTGTGTACTATTTGTCTGATAAAGGAAGATTGTAGTTTTAAGTGACCGTGAATCGTGTGATTATGAGCCACGGGACCTCCTTTTTACGTGGAATCCGAACCACAGGCCATGGCATTTCACTTAGAAAATCTCACATGTATTGACCGGGAATCGAACCCAGTCCACATTGGTGAGAGGCCAACAGCTTGACCACTGCGCCACCACTCCCCCTATTTGTCTGATAACTTGTGTCACTGTGATGTCTGTACTAGTGTGTGTATTTGTAATAGAGGGAGAATTTGGGGAGGAAGTGGCCGTGGCCTTAACTTAGGTACCAACCCGACATTTGCCTGGAGTAGAAGTGAGAAACCACGTAAAACAACATCCAGAAAGGCTGAGGTAGTTATCGAACCCGCCTCACGAGGCTGAGTGTACCCCCTTCTTGCCCTCAGACCAGAATTGAATTTCTTCGCAGAGCCGGGAATCGAACCCAGTCCCCCACGGTGACAGCCAAGAATGCTAGTCACTACGTAAAAGGAAGTGGGAATTGTACTTTCAAACGAATGTCTCAAAAATGTCCTGCCTGGTAGGAAAAATACGAGAGTAGATATGATTTCAGTATTAAATAAAGTACTTCTAGATTCAGTAACTTCTGTTTTTGTGAAAGAAAAGAAAGTTAATTTTTGTTGACCAGTGTTATATATTCTGGTTTGCTAATTGTGCCAGATAGTTAACTATGAGAATATTTTGAAGATGTGCTGTATATACTGTATGCGAAGTAATAACGGAGCTTTAGCATGGATAGGAGTAGACAAATATTAAGTGTGTTAGGCTTTCTGCTCGAAACGCTTGAACTACCAAGTTATTTAGATTTTTCGCTTCTTTTGTAATCTTCCAAGAAATAAATCTCTACTTAGTATAAAACAAAGTCCCCGATTTGTGTTTGTTACGGGTAAACTCGAGAACCACTGGATGGATTTTGATGTTTCCACCATTCGGTAAATGATATCTCGAGGATTATTTCTGTAGAAAATAATTTATTTATGATCAAAGGAAGCCGAGCAGTAACCATTTCAGTGGAAAAGTCGAAAAAAAAACTGACGTCCGAGCGCTTTGTAAGCTTACGCTGGGCAAACCGTTAAAAATATTTCAATACTATGAGTGTAAGAATTGTTCAGCATGAAAAGTTCTACAAAAAAGTTCGCGAGAGCATATGTCTATCTTCAATACATCGCCCACTATAAGTGTTTTTACGTTTTAATTTCTTCCAAACATGTCCATTCGACTACTGAGACGACAGAGTACGAGCTAGCTAAGGGCGAGTCTATCATCTCTGTTACAGCCTAGCTAGCGGGCGAACCTATTGCCCCAGATAGAAGCCAGCAGCAAACCGTCCAGTCGTGTTGAGTTAATACTCCTGAGAAGGGTGGTTGTGTTTGGAGTTTCCCTGGAAGTGTAACTCGGGGTTTCTTCATTTCGCCTGTGAAACACAGTCAAGTTAAAATTGGACGGAAGGGGGATTTGAGTTTCATTCACCTCGCCATTCCCTGGAAGTGCAACTCTCATTTCGCCTGTGAACTTTTCGTTCCGAAAAATTCACAGTCAATTTAGATTGGACGGAAGGAGGATTATATTATATTAAATTATCCTGATTGGCGTATAATCTCTACTTTAGTATAAAACAAAGTCCCCGATTCTTGGATGTTACGGGTAAACTCGAGAACCACGGGATGGATTTTCATGCGGTTTTCACTATTCTGTAAAGGATATCTCGAGGATGATTTCTGTAGAAAATTATGTATTTATGATCAAAGGAAGCCGAGCAGTAACGATTTCGGTGGAAAAGTTAAAAAAAACTGGCGTCCGAGCGCTTTGTAAGCTTACGCTGGGCAAACAGTTAAACATATCTAAATACTATGAGTGTAAGAATAGTTCAGCATGAAAAGTTCTACAAAAAATTCCGCGAGAGCATATGTCTATCTTCAATACATCGCCCACTATGAGTGTTTTTACGTTTTAATTTCTTCCAACCATGTCCATTCAAATACTGAGGCAAAAGTTTACGAGCTATCTAAGGGCGAATCTATCAACCCTGTTACAGCCTTGCTAGCGGGCGAACCTATTGCCCCAAATACAGCCAACAGCAAACCGCTGAGTCGTGTTGAGTTAAGACTTCTGAGAAGGGTGGTTGTGTTTGGAGTTTCCCTGGAAGTGCAACTCGGGTTTTCTTCATTTCGCCTGTGAACTTTTCGTTCTGAAAAATTCACAGTCAAGTTAAGATTGGACGGAAGGGGGATTTGTGTTTCATGCACGTCGCCATTCATAAATTACTTCTGACAAGAATTTGTTGCACTTGCATCTCCATGATTATATAATTAATTGTCCAGTCAGTGATTTTAACACATCATGCCGAGACGTAAAACGGATATTGGTCGTTGTTCATTGACACTGGAGAAAAAAAAAGCGCTTATCACGCAATGCATTCTCCCGGGCGAAGCCGGGTCGGGTTGCTAGTTGAGAATAAAAATATATTTGTATTTACTACTCATTTGTGCCTCTCACAGTCAATTTGTCGCAGACACAATAATAATAATAATAATAATAATAATAATAATAATAATAATAATAATAATAATAATAATAATAGACTAATAATAATGAAAATGAAAATCCACAGCCTGCTTCCAGTCTCCGACCGGGTCAGGAATGGAATGAATGAAGCCCCCATCTAGCGGCGAGGATATGAACTGTGCCGGCTGCCGAGGCCTGACGCACTCCTCTGGGGCAATGATTAAATGAATGACAGATGAAATGAAATGATAGTGGAGAGTGTTGCTGGAATGAAATTTTGACAGGGAAAACCGGAGTACCCGGAGAGAAACCTGTCTGCCTCCGTTTTGTCCAGCACAGATCTCACATGGAGTGACCGGGATTTGAACCACGGACCCAGCGGCGAGAGGCCGGCGTGCTGCCGCCTAAGCCACGGAGGCTTACTAATAATAATAATACAAAATAATAATAACAATAATGATATTAATAAATACCCGTGATACTACAGTCCATTAAGGGCATTGTCCTACCACTGCTCAGCCATTTGGCCTGCAGGTTGCGGGGAGACGTCTGGTCAACATGAAGGGCTCCTCAGCCGTTCTTGGCTGTCATGACTGGGCCGTTGCCTCTTTGACCAGACAGCTACTCAATTGTCCAGCCCTCACGTCAGTTTCTCAAATCCCTGACTGAGCCAGAATCGAACCCGGGGCCTCCTAGTTGAGAGTCAGTTGCACTACACCTACACACTGGGGCTGACCCGATAATAATAATAATAATAATAATAATAATAATAATAATAATAATTGTCCTGAGTGATTGTAGGAAGACTACACTGGCAGCACCGGGATATGAACCAGTGTATCTCCCCACTCTGACGCTCTTGCAGCGTGAGGTATGCTAGTGTGAAGATAGTCATCGCACTTCCCTTGCTAACATGCATTGTGTTGATGCGTTTCCCTCATTATCAATAATAAATTCGCTGAGTTTTTGAAATCTTGTTCTGACACGTGAACCACATTATGGCCGTGATCAGAGAATAACAGAACGCGGTACCAAAGGTGATGCATTAGCCTAGTTAGTTCCTCCCACAAACACTAGAAAATATCAGCGGATCTCATTTGTGGTGATCCCATCAACAGAACATGAAAGAGAAGTGCGGGGAGTTCCCGCCACAAATAGCGTAGGAGGCAAATGATAATAACCAAATACACAAGAATTTATAATTAGGTCACATGGTTTGATTTTGCCACGCAACCATTCGTGCTTAATGATAACAGCTGTATTGAGGTTGATAAGTAGCCTACTGTATATGCATGTGTAACATGGTGGTGAGCAGGTTGATATTCTCCTCGAAGCATTTCTGAGGCTTGTTCTTGCTATAGCGAAGAATGAAGACTCGATGTGCAATCGTTCAAACAGAGAATGAGCGCACTCTTGCTAACTGTACATTCTTACTTTTTTTTCTTTCCCTATCGAGCATACACACAAAAATCGTAGAAATGATTAGAGAAACCAAGTAATACAATTCCTGAGACCTCTGTGAAGGTTCTTATACAAACTCGTCGTTAGAACTTGGACAGTCCGTAGCGTAGTGGCTAGCATTCTTGGCTGTCACCGCGGAGACCCGGGTTCGATTCCCGGCTATGCCATGACATTTAATTCTGGTCTGAGGGCTGGAACGGGGCACGTTTGGGGTGCCTCGTGAGGCAAAACTGAGAAGTGGTTGGTTTGATTCTTACCTCCACCATCCTGGAAGTGGTTTCCCGTGGTTTCCCACGTCAATTCCAGACAAATGACGGAATGTTACCTAACTTAAGGCCATGGCCATTTCCTACCCAAATCCTACCTCAATTACAAATACACACACTTGTACAGACATCATAGTGACACAGGTTATCAGAAAAATTATACACACACCCAAGTACATGGGGCTACGTGACCACGATGCCACAAAGCCCCTAAAATCATCATAACAACAACAAAACTTAGACAAGCTAGTTGCCTAGAGTTCGCCCAATATTTGTATGAGTGGCTAGCATTTTAGGCGTCACGAACACCCCGAGTCAGAAGAATTAACCACACGAAATTAAAATTACACGAATCGGCCAGGAATTGAACCCGGGGCCCATTGGTCCAAAGTCTAGCTTACTATACACTTAGCTACGGAACCGGACAATTAAGAGATTTTTTTTTCGTGTAGCCTCCTGAGAGGCCGAGTGCAGGTCTTTCTAGTCGACGCCCGTGGGCGACCTGCGCGTCGGGATGAGTGATGGAATGGATGAAGATGAATGAAACTGGGCAAGGATGTGGAAGGAAGCGGCCGTGGCCTGTCAGAAGGTACTGTCCCAGCATTTGCCTGGTGTTGAAAATGGGGAAACCACGGAAAACCATTTCAAGGACAGCCAACGGTGGGGCTCGAACCCACGCGTCTACCGAGTCAGCAGAGAGCTTGGCCCCTTGACCTAACGCAGCGCTTTAGCCCGCGTAGCCACTACTGTCGGTAATTAAGAGATAAAATACCATCATAGATGTTTTTCTTGTGATATGACGAACATATGTGCGTACTGTCACCGATATGACATAGGCCGAGATTCAAGAACGTACCAGAAAAGAGATGGAAGGCGAGACATCACGAGCATGAGAGAAAATGACATCACAGGCCCGGAATTAATGGAATGAGCTCAATGTTTATAATATGGAGTATTTCATAGTGTTGGCAACGATAATATGAATAGAAATATTAAGGAATTCAACGTACAAATATGTGGAGGTACGTCAGAGAATCGATGGAATATGGTCACTAATACAACACAATAGTTCGACTGAGAGGCTATAGAGCGCTCTGAATGGATACGTACGAGCCGTAGTGGGAAGGTCACTAGCCAGAAAAAGGTCACTTACATGTCACGATTGGAGCAGTCCACTAGTCTTGAAATAACGCAGTGCGGAGCGATTGTACTTGAAACGGAGTTCAGTGCGATTCATACGGGCAGTATCAGGTACGGGATTGCGTACGCGGAAGAAAGTGATAAGATAGTAGTACATTACAATCTCAGTGTTTGGTTGAACTGGATACGATTGAAGACTGCACTCAACAACGTACAATGCTATGCAATTATGCTGTACAAATTGTAAGAGTGTTATGAGTCTATTAAATACATCGTAAATTAACGTATCGCAGCTGAGAATATTGCGAGGCAAGGCCATATATAATACGAACTGTTGCAAGTAGAGGCAAGGCCGCACGTAGAACAGGCGACTGTCATTTGTTTCAGCATTTGTTCTTACGAAACGAGTCAAGGTGAGAGGGGTGATTGAACTCAGACCAAGGACGAAGCAACACCTGGCCACGAGTGCAAGCGATCTGTATAGCTATTCGCGTGATAAATTTGTTACGCAAAGCTGCTACTACAAGCGAACCGATTGACATTTCGGGATACGGACAACACAAGTATTCTGTGGACAAATAGAACTTTGATTTTGTGCAATAATAAAATTATGTTAAAATGGCTATCATGGCCATCGGCACCGTGCTGTTCGGACAGTATACCGTAAATTTATTAGATGACGCAATGGCAGGCTAGACGAAGAGCACGGGGGTTTCCTGGAATGGATGACGACGGAATAGGACCAGACGGATGCTTTCGGCGACCACGAGACCACGAGACGAACCTGAACCGGGGAAAGTTGGACGCAGGGAAATGAGGAACCGACGCATGGAGAAGGACATCGATGGTAACATGGATCGGAGGATGAAGGTCCAGAGAAATCCACCATAAATGTAGCTTAGTACTTAATCCGTAGATTTTAGCAGTTGGAAACGCATCAAAATGTATTACATCAACGTGAAAATTTAGGAATGGAGCGTATTATGAGTAATTCATAATCACAATTTATGGATGTTGCAACTTAATGAGAATAGGTATTTCGTAATCTTAGATCTGGTAGGTAATTTAACGTAGGAGTTATGTTTCTGAAGAGAGAACACGCGTGATATTAACACGAGGTTACAACACATTAGCGTAGACATTTTAACAAGGATAGGCTACACATAATATGCTAGATTTACAGATATGATTGGTTTTATGTAAGAAGTTAGCAACTACAAATTAAATCAAGTACAAAGTAATAGGAGTAAAGGAAATGTGGATTATAAATAACTAGCAACCCGCCCCGGCTTCACCCGGGGAACAATTATGAATGCATTACGTGATAAGCGATGTCAATGAACTACGACCTATATACGTTTTACGTCTCGGCATGATGGGTTAAAATCACTGACTGGAGTATTAATTATTGTGTAACGATTTCTTGTCAGACGTAATTTAAGAATGGCGAGGTGCATGAAACGCAAATCCCTCTTCCTTCCAATCTTAACTTGACTGTGTATTTAACGGAACGAAACGTTCACAGACGAAATGAAGAAAAGCCGAGTTGCACTTCCAGGGAAACTCCAAACACAACCACTCTTCTCTGAATTCTTAACTCAACACGACTCGACAGTTTGCTGCTGGCTGTATCTGGGGAAATAGACTCGCCCGCTAGCAAGGCTGTAACTGGGTTGATAGGCTCGCCCTTAGCTAGCTCGTAAACTGTCGCCTCAGTAATTGAATGGAGATTGTTGGAAGAAATGAAAACGTAAAAACACTTGTAGTGGGCGATGTATTGAAGATAGAGATATGCTCTCGCGGACCTTTTGGTATAACTTTTCATGCTGAACAATTCTTACACTCATGATATATTGATATTTTTAACGGTTTGCCCAGCGTACGCTTAAAAAGCGCACGGATACTAGGTTCCTATTTTGACTTTTTCACTGAAATCGTTACTGCTTGGCTTCCTTTGATCATAAATACATTATTTTCTACAGAAATCTTCCTCGAGATATCCTTAACAGAATGGTGAAACCCGTATCAAAATCCATCCAGTGGTTCTCGAGATTACTCGTGACATCCAGGAATCGGTGACTTTGTTTTATACTATGTAGAGATTAAGCAATTCGTGGTAAGTAGGATAAATAAGCCGGTTCTGGCACAGGGGCTAATGGGCAATATGGCCGCCGCGCGCAATCACTCTATGTTATTCTTATGGAGGGGTCATTCAGAGCTGGCACAGGGGCTATTGGGCAAAATGGCCGCCACGGCCTGAGACCGTGGATTACGTCACAGGGAGAGGTCGGCCGTGTAGTTGCCAAATGGAATATTTATTATTATTATTATTATTAGGTAATTGTTAATTGATTATGTATAATCAAGACCAGCCTTATATTGTCCACTTTTTGGTGTAGTGGCTAGCATTCTTGGAGGTCATTCCTGAGGTTCGAATCCCGGCTCTGCCAAGAAATTTAATTTCTGGTCTCATGAGTGGAACGGGGTACACTCAGCCTTGTGAGGCAAAACTGACAAGAGCTGGCTTTTGATTCATACCTCAACCATTCTGCCTAACCCAACTTCACCTAACCTAACCTAACCTAACCTAACCTAACCTATCCTAACCTAACTTCAAAGTCAAAGCAAATATAAAAGCAAATGTGAAAGCACACATAATAAACTAAGTTATAACCTAACCTAACTTCACCTAACCTAACCTCACCTAACCTGTCCTAACCTAACCTAACGTAACCTACCTAATTTAAAATTGCAAGCGAAAAAAATTTAGCAAAAAGTATGAGAAAAAAGTGAGAGCAAATGTAAGAGCACAAATAATAAACTTAGTTATAACCTAACCACACGTAACCTAACCTAACCTAACCTAACATAACCAAACTTCAAAGTGAGAGCAAAAATGTAAGAGCAAATGAGAGAGCACAAATAATAAACTTAGTTATAACCTAACCTAACCTAACCCACAGAAACCTCATTTAAAGATTTTAGATTTTATGTTTTAACATTTTAGATTTTTGATTTTTTCATTTTACATTTTTTAGATTTTACATTTTACATTTTTGATTTTTTGTATTTTAGATGTTAGTTTTTTTAGATTTTACATTTTAAATTTAAGATTTTTTGATTTTAGATTTTACTTTTTACATTTTCCGAAAAGAGTAAACTACTAGGTCACATACCTAACCTCACCAAACCTAACTTTGCCAAACCTAACTTAAGCTAATTCAAAGGCTAATGCACATACACAAAGTATATAAGGGTACAAGCAACTATCCTTATGCTAGTTTTATAGGTTACTGTACAATATGATAACTACCCCAACCGTTTTTTTTTTCATTTGTTGTTTACACATATGACAATTTTCCAATTCCCCATTTTCATTTTTTTAAATGTTAGTTTTAAGTTTTTCAATTTCATAACATGGAAACATGGATTTTGCATTATGTTGTTTACACATTTATCAATTTCACAATTTCCCATTTACAGTTCTTAAAATGTCAGTTTAAAGTTTTTCAATTTCATGATATAGAAACATGGATTTTCCAATTTGTTGTTTACACATTTGTCAATTTACCAAATTCCCATTTACAGTTTTTAAAATTTCAGTTTAATGGTTTTATTTTATTTTGTCAATATGGAAACATGGATTTTCCAATTTGTGTTTTACATGTTCATTTTGCATTAGGAGTGGAGAGAGGTGAGTAGTAATAAAAAATGTACAAGCAGTTTCCATACGGTACAATATTTTTTTATTTAAATACATGTACACTATTTACACATAATACATTTTTATATATATTCCTTATTGTTATAAATTGTACACTTGTTTTTATTTTGTTTTCTATTTTATTTATTTTTGATTATGAATGCCATTTCTTATTTTGTTTTATTTTTATTTTTGTAGTGCTATTGTTTTATTTCCTAAATTGTTTTGTTTTATGTATTTGCTAGTTGCAGGCAGAAGATTTTGATATTCATAACTTAACTCTTTAAGCATGGTTAATGATTGAGTAATGACCATAGGCATGTGTACCTATACCATCAGCATCAATCACTCTTTTATCATCACCAGGACACAAAGCAATTTTGTTTAGTCTTATAGATGATATGTCATGTTGTTTAGAAGCGATAATGTTCATTGGTATTCTTTTTACATTGTTTTTCATGACACAATCCTTATAATCTTGAAAGCTTATACAATTTTTGACAACACCTCTGTTAATACCTTTAATCTTTTTGATTTCTTTACCATTTATGTCTAATGCGTACATTTTAGCTCTAAGTCCAACAAATGCTTTTATAATTTGTCCACAAGCCTCGTCTTTAAATTTCCCCAACGTTTTCTTGTTTGATGTAGAGTAACATATGTGATTAGTAGGATAATCTGATGTGTCCAGGTGTTGTAGGAAATCCAACTTGTCTTGATATACATCTGGGGTGTTAACCAAATATATGAACGAGTCAGTATCCATATACATGAGTTTAAGATTGTTCATGCCATAATAGGGTAGCAGGACATCATAGTGGTGGGAATACATGAGAGTTTTTGAAATATCCAGTATACACATTCCAATATATATAGGCTTATTGAATACAATGTTACGTTTAGACATGTGGAAAGCAGCTAGGTTAGGGCCATAAATTGTTCTGTCGATAAATGTCGGCTTTGCTATTAGCTTTTCTGCCTTTTTGCTGTCAGTCACAAGACGTATGTCTATTCTTTTACGGATATTTTCCATTGTTTTCCCAAAAATGGCATTGTTGAATAATTTGTACAGATTTTTCTCAAAATCATTTTTGGCTTGTTTTCGAAGGTTGTTATTAAAATCAACGTATGCCTTTAACCAAGGTCTTTGTTTAAACTTTAACACACGATGAATTTTTATCAATTTTATTCCATGATCTAAAGCCTGTTTTAATGCCATGTAGTGAACAACATATCGCCTTCGATTTCCAAGATGAGGAATTAGTTTTTTCAGAGACGAATCCTTAGGTTGTGTACACTCTGGTAGGAAAGGTAAATCGTTGTGTAGATCATGAAGGTCAGATGGGTAATCAACATCAACGTCTAGAATGTATCCCACAGGATCGTCTTTCTTTAGTTTTTCTAGATCAACAGTATCTGGAGAAACCCACTGAAATCCACCATAAGAAAGGGAGTGACACATAGCCCACCCGTATTGGTTGTTGGCATCATCATAGGTAATAAACTGCGATGGTTTCTCAGAATCATAGGTTTCCATGTATTTATTGTTAGCTTCAGCATACCGATGAGACACCTGGCATATGCCTCCACGTATTCCAGACTCGATTAAAAGAATCTGATCGTAATCCTGTAGCAATTCCAGTTCAATGCCTGTGTAAAGGAGCATTGCCTCGAAACTTAAACCAGGCGAAGTAAAAAAGTGTGCAGCATCCACTCGGTGTGTTTCTAGTGTTTTGTTTCTAAAGGTTTCAAAGCTGTCTGCAAGAAGGAGTACATCTGAAGTTAGGTAGAGGTCACTATATTCCCCTAGAGTTTTAATGTTGAACTGATTCCAGACACTTTTGGCATGTTCATAGTCTTCTTGACTAACATCTTCTTGACTTAATTTGTTAAAGAATGCCTCTTTTGGAGGTAAACACGTTTCACTTAACTTTTCCCATGAGTCAATGTAGTCATAACAAAATACCCCTTTACGAGTCATGAGCATTGCATTTTCTTTTCCAAAGTACTTGTCTGTTTCAGGGTATGATGTTAAGTTGGAAACTAAGTTTTCCAAACTACTCGGCATTAACCGAAACGTATCCACAAATCTAAGCTTAACATTTCCTACATATTTGGTAAAGGAAATGTACTTTTCTTTGGAGTTAGCGATAACATCCACTCTCTCAGTAGTACATCCCAATTGCTTTACAATGAAATTTGCGTCGTAGCCACTCATATTATGTAGAAACACAGGAACGGGGTTTCGTGTTTTACACCTCAAATTACAGTTATTGTGAGCACTTCCACGGTATTCCCCTGTAATATGGCAGTGGTCTCGAACTTTCCAGTCCTCTTTGGTGAATGGTTTTCGACACAAATAACAGGTTTCAGAACATTGGAACTCTGCTTCTTGAGCCTGAGTTAAGGCCTTTGGAACATTTAAGCTGTAAAGTCTATCAATTTCATTAGCTATTGAGATCAAACAGTCCATAAACTTTTCTGCAGCGTCAGGTCCACGATAAATAACAGGTTGGCTTGGAAGATTTGTCTTTATGTGTTCCACAGCGGGTGATGGTTTAACGTATATACCAAAGCTCATAGGAACATGACTCTGGTATGGCACTGTATAACTTGCTTCAGGATTGGGCAAACATGTTTGATAGGGTAAGAGTATACTTTCGAAATCTGCATAGATAACGTAAGGTATTCTTAGCATTTTTTCCACGTTTAAAAATTTGACAATGGGGTTTTTAATAGGCATTTCAACCCTAGCAATGTCATGCTGGACACACAAAGCTCTATGTTCTTTCAATTTTTCCATTCCTTGTTGTCCATATTGATTATCAAAGTGAGTAAAACACCGTTTACACGTATATATCTTATGTTCACGGCGGGTAATCTGATGTGCTACTAGTTTATCAAAATCTTTGATAAAGACGTAGTGGTTCTGGCCGGATGATGAACTTAGCAGAAGGAGGTCGCGATGGTCTTGCATCTCTTGATCCACAACCTTTAGAGGGAACAATTTGTTGTCTTGTTCCAATCCAAATACATTAATGGATATATCGTTGGCTTTTTCAAATTTGGGAATGTCAACTAGCGATGTAGGAAACGATATTACAGAAAAATCATACTTGTTGTCCAGGTCCTTGTATTTACTAATGCGATGAGCATTCTTTTTAACCAGTTTTGCTAAAATGGCATACATAAAACACTTTTCATCATTCAAATTTTCAGGATTAATGCAGGCTTTTCTTGCTTGTATAGCTGCTGGTAATGGAATATATGTGCTTCCACGCAAGGGATTGTACTTATTTATTTTCAATCGTACTCCTTCCACTGCTAACAAAGCCCAATTACTGCCTTTTAGCTCAGATTCCTCCATTTCCGTAGTTAACTTTGTAAATTGTGTTTCCAAGAAACTACTTAAGTCCGTTTCCAAAAATAGGGCCTGATTTCGTGTTTTAAATGCACGATCTGTAATTTCATTGGTAGATGTATGAATGAATCTACATTCAGCCACAAGATTAACTTTTATCGACTTGTGCATTGCTAGTTCTTTCTGCATAGCTTGTATTATTTGCTGTTTGGACTCTTTAAGGTATGAATTTAAATCCTTGCACGTATCGCAACGAATGAAATAGGATTTAAGTCGACCTCCAAAAGATGCCTCATATTCAATAAGTCCATTTTTGTCAGGGACCAATGACAGTAGGTAATGTTTTGTAGGCTCTGCTTTTTGTCTTTTAGCTACCGACACAACATTACAACATTCTTCATGACGACGTCCATTGTAGGCATTGTTGAATGTACTACCACAGGTCTTGCACTCATGAAATTCACCACACGATACTTCATGTCGCTTCCTATGATAGTCTCGAAGAAAAGTCTTTCCACACTCTTTACACATATAGCTAGGAATGGCTTCTTCCATTATGATTGTTGATTTCTGCAAACAGCTGCTTACTGCGTATCACAGGGCTAGAGGTTGGTCAGTGAGACGGTCTTTCACGATGTGAACACCGTGAGAGGTAGTAGTCAACTGGTGCTATTCTTGTGAAGGGTCCACTAATATACCCCTAGTCTAGACCAACAGCTCTTTACAGCGTATGACAAGGCTGTATACTGGACAGTGAGACGGTCTTTCACAATGTGAACACTGTAACAAGTAGTAGTCAACTGATTATATACTTGCTAAGGGTTCTCTAATATACAATAGTCGAGACCAACAGCTACTTACTGAGTAATACAAGGCTGTACAATAGTTGTTTTGACAGTCTTTCACGATGTGGTCACTGTGAATGGTAGTAGTCAACTGATGATATTCTTGATAAGGGTCCTCTAATGTACACCTGGTTAAGGGTAACAGCTGTTCACTGCTTATGACAAGGCTAAAGACTGGTTACTTCAACGGTCTTTCACAATGTTAACACTGTGACAGGTAGTAGTCAACTGAAAATATTCTTATGGCCTACTCAAGGTTATCAGGTACTTACTGCATATCAAAAGGCTGTACACTCATGTGTGTTAGGCACTCTTTCTTGCTAAGGACCCCAATATTCCCTACACAAGGCTATACATGTTAGTTCTAAACACTTAGTGGTTAATTGTATATTCAATTTTTGTACAAAGCATATACGAGCACGTTTTTATGAGGTAAAACTTTACCAAATAGTCAAATGCGACACGCAAAGTATGTTGCCGCTATCTAGCGATGACTATGAGAACTACTTGACCGACCAGCATGCTACCTAGCGCTCCATTTCAATACTCGCTCACTGAACGAACAGCATACTATCTAGCGGTCGATATCAATACTCACTCAACTACCAGCCTGCTACCTATCGGTCAATATAACAACTCACTCAACTACCAACATGCTACATGGCTTTTTTGGTCAGTTTTTTGTTGGCTTATGTTGGCTTTTATTGGCTTTTGTTGGCTTTTGTTGGCTTTTGTTGGCTTTTTGTTGGCTTTTGTTGGCTTTTGTATTAGCTCTTTTATATTTGCTCTTGTTTGTTGGGAAAGTATGTTGGTCTTGGAAAGTATGTCAGTCCTTTTTTTATGGCTGTAAAATGCTTACAGCCATGTTTGTAAGCAGCAACAACAACAACAACACACAAAATTCCAAAAAATATCGAAAGTACTCTAAGTTTTATCAATGACTCTCAACTCTTACACTTACCTCTATCCCATGCATAGTCAAAAATTAGTATATTTTTCAAATTTTTCAAAAAATATTTGGAAAGTAGGCTGTATCATTAAACTAAAAATCCTGAAAAGACATATGTTAACTCCAACACCTACTTCTATACCCCTCTCAGTCCAAAAATAGTGTATTTTTCAAATTTTCCAAAACATATTTCCAAAATGGGTTATATTTCCGAAATTTAAAAGTTTACAAAAACGTTTGTTTGACATAAACGAATGGCCTTTGCCCCCTCTACCGTCGTACCAAGTCCCAGGTCTCTAGGACAACAAACATAAAAATTTGAAAATGGGCTTATATTTCCAAAATTAGGAATTTTACAAAAACGTTTGTCTGACGTAAATCAGTGGTCATTACCCCCTCTATCCCCACACTAAGTCTCATGTCTCTAGAACAACAAAAATAAATTTTTGAAAAATGGGCTTATATTTCCAAAATTAGGAATTTTACAAAAACGTTTGTCTGACGTAAATCAGTGGTCATTACCCCCTCTATCCCCATACCAAGTCTCAGATCTCTAGGTCAACAAAAATAAAATTTTGAAAATGGACTATATTTCCAAAATTAGGAATTCTACAAAAAAGTTTGTCTAACGTAAATCAATGGTCTTTACCCCCTCTATTCACATACCAAGTCTCAGGTCTCTAGGTCAACAAAAATAAAATTTTGAAAAAATGGTCACTATTTTGGAAACTAGGAATTCTACGAAAAAGTTTGTTTAACATAAATGAAAGGTCTCTATCCCCTCTACCTGTAAACCAAGTCCCAGGTCTGTAGGACAAAAATGAAAAAAGTTCAACTGGGAAAGTAGGCGATTTTTCATAAAACCAAACATTCTAAAAAGTGTTCTATGGGTATAAAAGAATGGTCTCTATGTCCTTTATTTTTTATAATAAAACTTTTTTATTTTTTGAGTTTTTTTGAAAAAGTTCAATTTTGAAATTTTTATATTTTGGAAACTAACAAGTTTACAAAAATGTTTGTTTGACATAAATAAATGGCCCTGACCCCCTCTACCAACAAAATAAATTTCAAGTCTCTAGGACTAAAACTGTACAGTAGTGGAGTAGTGGTGCTTCTAACCCACCCATTTTACATGCCTGAGGCTTAGTAGTGGGGCAAGGAGGGTTTTGGAGTGCGTTAGAAGCGCCACTACTCCACTACTGTACAGTTTTAGTCCTAGAGACTTGAAATTTATTTTGTTGGTAGAGGGGGTCAGGGCCATTTATTTATGTCAAACAAACATTTTTGTAAACTTGTTAGTTTCCAAAATATAAAAATTTCAAAATTGAACTTTTTCAAAAAAACTCAAAAAATAAAAAAGTTTTATTATAAAAAATAAAGGACATAGAGACCATTCTTTTATACCCATAGAACACTTTTTAGAATGTTTGGTTTTATGAAAAATCGCCTACTTTCCCAGTTGAACTTTTTTCATTTTTGTCCTACAGACCTGGGACTTGGTTTACAGGTAGAGGGGATAGAGACCTTTCATTTATGTTAAACAAACTTTTTCGTAGAATTCCTAGTTTCCAAAATAGTGACCATTTTTTCAAAATTTTATTTTTGTTGACCTAGAGACCTGAGACTTGGTATGTGAATAGAGGGGGTAAAGACCATTGATTTACGTTAGACAAACTTTTTTGTAGAATTCCTAATTTTGGAAATATAGTCCATTTTCAAAATTTTATTTTTGTTGACCTAGAGATCTGAGACTTGGTATGGGGATAGAGGGGGTAATGACCACTGATTTACGTCAGACAAACGTTTTTGTAAAATTCCTAATTTTGGAAATATAAGCCCATTTTTCAAAAATTTATTTTTGTTGTTCTAGAGACATGAGACTTAGTGTGGGGATAGAGGGGGTAATGACCACTGATTTACGTCAGACAAACGTTTTTGTAAAATTCCTAATTTTGGAAATATAAGCCCATTTTCAAATTTTTATGTTTGTTGTCCTAGAGACCTGGGACTTGGTACGACGGTAGAGGGGGCAAAGGCCATTCGTTTATGTCAAACAAACGTTTTTGTAAACTTTTAAATTTCGGAAATATAACCCATTTTGGAAATATGTTTTGGAAAATTTGAAAAATACACTATTTTTGGACTGAGAGGGGTATAGAAGTAGGTGTTGGAGTTAACATATGTCTTTTCAGGATTTTTAGTTTAATGATACAGCCTACTTTCCAAATATTTTTTGAAAAATTTGAAAAATATACTAATTTTTGACTATGCATGGGATAGAGGTAAGTGTAAGAGTTGAGAGTCATTGATAAAACTTAGAGTACTTTCGATATTTTTTGGAATTTTGTGTGTTGTTGTTGTTGTTGCTGCTTACAAACATGGCTGTAAGCATTTTACAGCCATAAAAAAAGGACTGACATACTTTCCAAGACCAACATACTTTCCCAACAAACAAGAGCAAATATAAAAGAGCTAATACAAAAGCCAACAAAAGCCAACAAAAAGCCAACAAAAGCCAACAAAAGCCAACAAAAGCCAATAAAAGCCAACATAAGCCAACAAAAAACTGACCAAAAAAGCCATGTAGCATGTTGGTAGTTGAGTGAGTTGTTATATTGACCGATAGGTAGCAGGCTGGTAGTTGAGTGAGTATTGATATCGACCGCTAGATAGTATGCTGTTCGTTCAGTGAGCGAGTATTGAAATGGAGCGCTAGGTAGCATGCTGGTCGGTCAAGTAGTTCTCATAGTCACCGCTAGATAGCGGCAACATACTTTGCGTGTCGCATTTGACTATTTGGTAAAGTTTTACCTCATAAAAACGTGCTCGTATATGCTTTGTACAAAAATTGAATATACAATTAACCACTAAGTGTTTAGAACTAACATGTATAGCCTTGTGTAGGGAATATTGGGGTCCTTAGCAAGAAAGAGTGCCTAACACACATGAGTGTACAGCCTTTTGATATGCAGTAAGTACCTGATAACCTTGAGTAGGCCATAAGAATATTTTCAGTTGACTACTACCTGTCACAGTGTTAACATTGTGAAAGACCGTTGAAGTAACCAGTCTTTAGCCTTGTCATAAGCAGTGAACAGCTGTTACCCTTAACCAGGTGTACATTAGAGGACCCTTATCAAGAATATCATCAGTTGACTACTACCATTCACAGTGACCACATCGTGAAAGACTGTCAAAACAACTATTGTACAGCCTTGTATTACTCAGTAAGTAGCTGTTGGTCTCGACTATTGTATATTAGAGAACCCTTAGCAAGTATATAATCAGTTGACTACTACTTGTTACAGTGTTCACATTGTGAAAGACCGTCTCACTGTCCAGTATACAGCCTTGTCATACGCTGTAAAGAGCTGTTGGTCTAGACTAGGGGTATATTAGTGGACCCTTCACAAGAATAGCACCAGTTGACTACTACCTCTCACGGTGTTCACATCGTGAAAGACCGTCTCACTGACCAACCTCTAGCCCTGTGATACGCAGTAAGCAGCTGTTTGCAGAAATCAACAATCATAATGGAAGAAGCCATTCCTAGCTATATGTGTAAAGAGTGTGGAAAGACTTTTCTTCGAGACTATCATAGGAAGCGACATGAAGTATCGTGTGGTGAATTTCATGAGTGCAAGACCTGTGGTAGTACATTCAACAATGCCTACAATGGACGTCGTCATGAAGAATGTTGTAATGTTGTGTCGGTAGCTAAAAGACAAAAAGCAGAGCCTACAAAACATTACCTACTGTCATTGGTCCCTGACAAAAATGGACTTATTGAATATGAGGCATCTTTTGGAGGTCGACTTAAATCCTATTTCATTCGTTGCGATACGTGCAAGGATTTAAATTCATACCTTAAAGAGTCCAAACAGCAAATAATACAAGCTATGCAGAAAGAACTAGCAATGCACAAGTCGATAAAAGTTAATCTTGTGGCTGAATGTAGATTCATTCATACATCTACCAATGAAATTACAGATCGTGCATTTAAAACACGAAATCAGGCCCTATTTTTGGAAACGGACTTAAGTAGTTTCTTGGAAACACAATTTACAAAGTTAACTACGGAAATGGAGGAATCTGAGCTAAAAGGCAGTAATTGGGCTTTGTTAGCAGTGGAAGGAGTACGATTGAAAATAAATAAGTACAATCCCTTGCGTGGAAGCACATATATTCCATTACCAGCAGCTATACAAGCAAGAAAAGCCTGCATTAATCCTGAAAATTTGAATGATGAAAAGTGTTTTATGTATGCCATTTTAGCAAAACTGGTTAAAAAGAATGCTCATCGCATTAGTAAATACAAGGACCTGGACAACAAGTATGATTTTTCTGTAATATCGTTTCCTACATCGCTAGTTGACATTCCCAAATTTGAAAAAGCCAACGATATATCCATTAATGTATTTGGATTGGAACAAGACAACAAATTGTTCCCTCTAAAGGTTGTGGATCAAGAGATGCAAGACCATCGCGACCTCCTTCTGCTAAGTTCATCATCCGGCCAGAACCACTACGTCTTTATCAAAGATTTTGATAAACTAGTAGCACATCAGATTACCCGCCGTGAACATAAGATATATACGTGTAAACGGTGTTTTACTCACTTTGATAATCAATATGGACAACAAGGAATGGAAAAATTGAAAGAACATAGAGCTTTGTGTGTCCAGCATGACATTGCTAGGGTTGAAATGCCTATTAAAAACCCCATTGTCAAATTTTTAAACGTGGAAAAAATGCTAAGAATACCTTACGTTATCTATGCAGATTTCGAAAGTATACTCTTACCCTATCAAACATGTTTGCCCAATCCTGAAGCAAGTTATACAGTGCCATACCAGAGTCATGTTCCTATGAGCTTTGGTATATACGTTAAACCATCACCCGCTGTGGAACACATAAAGACAAATCTTCCAAGCCAACCTGTTATTTATCGTGGACCTGACGCTGCAGAAAAGTTTATGGACTGTTTGATCTCAATAGCTAATGAAATTGATAGACTTTACAGCTTAAATGTTCCAAAGGCCTTAACTCAGGCTCAAGAAGCAGAGTTCCAATGTTCTGAAACCTGTTATTTGTGTCGAAAACCATTCACCAAAGAGGACTGGAAAGTTCGAGACCACTGCCATATTACAGGGGAATACCGTGGAAGTGCTCACAATAACTGTAATTTGAGGTGTAAAACACGAAACCCCGTTCCTGTGTTTCTACATAATATGAGTGGCTACGACGCAAATTTCATTGTAAAGCAATTGGGATGTACTACTGAGAGAGTGGATGTTATCGCTAACTCCAAAGAAAAGTACATTTCCTTTACCAAATATGTAGGAAATGTTAAGCTTAGATTTGTGGATACGTTTCGGTTAATGCCGAGTAGTTTGGAAAACTTAGTTTCCAACTTAACATCATACCCTGAAACAGACAAGTACTTTGGAAAAGAAAATGCAATGCTCATGACTCGTAAAGGGGTATTTTGTTATGACTACATTGACTCATGGGAAAAGTTAAGTGAAACGTGTTTACCTCCAAAAGAGGCATTCTTTAACAAATTAAGTCAAGAAGATGTTAGTCAAGAAGACTATGAACATGCCAAAAGTGTCTGGAATCAGTTCAACATTAAAACTCTAGGGGAATATAGTGACCTCTACCTAACTTCAGATGTACTCCTTCTTGCAGACAGCTTTGAAACCTTTAGAAACAAAACACTAGAAACACACCGAGTGGATGCTGCACACTTTTTTACTTCGCCTGGTTTAAGTTTCGAGGCAATGCTCCTTTACACAGGCATTGAACTGGAATTGCTACAGGATTACGATCAGATTCTTTTAATCGAGTCTGGAATACGTGGAGGCATATGCCAGGTGTCTCATCGGTATGCTGAAGCTAACAATAAATACATGGAAACCTATGATTCTGAGAAACCATCGCAGTTTATTACCTATGATGATGCCAACAACCAATACGGGTGGGCTATGTGTCACTCCCTTTCTTATGGTGGATTTCAGTGGGTTTCTCCAGATACTGTTGATCTAGAAAAACTAAAGAAAGACGATCCTGTGGGATACATTCTAGACGTTGATGTTGATTACCCATCTGACCTTCATGATCTACACAACGATTTACCTTTCCTACCAGAGTGTACACAACCTAAGGATTCGTCTCTGAAAAAACTAATTCCTCATCTTGGAAATCGAAGGCGATATGTTGTTCACTACATGGCATTAAAACAGGCTTTAGATCATGGAATAAAATTGATAAAAATTCATCGTGTGTTAAAGTTTAAACAAAGACCTTGGTTAAAGGCATACGTTGATTTTAATAACAACCTTCGAAAACAAGCCAAAAATGATTTTGAGAAAAATCTGTACAAATTATTCAACAATGCCATTTTTGGGAAAACAATGGAAAATATCCGTAAAAGAATAGACATACGTCTTGTGACTGACAGCAAAAAGGCAGAAAAGCTAATAGCAAAGCCGACATTTATCGACAGAACAATTTATGGCCCTAACCTAGCTGCTTTCCACATGTCTAAACGTAACATTGTATTCAATAAGCCTATATATATTGGAATGTGTATACTGGATATTTCAAAAACTCTCATGTATTCCCACCACTATGATGTCCTGCTACCCTATTATGGCATGAACAATCTTAAACTCATGTATATGGATACTGACTCGTTCATATATTTGGTTAACACCCCAGATGTATATCAAGACAAGTTGGATTTCCTACAACACCTGGACACATCAGATTATCCTACTAATCACATATGTTACTCTACATCAAACAAGAAAACGTTGGGGAAATTTAAAGACGAGGCTTGTGGACAAATTATAAAAGCATTTGTTGGACTTAGAGCTAAAATGTACGCATTAGACATAAATGGTAAAGAAATCAAAAAGATTAAAGGTATTAACAGAGGTGTTGTCAAAAATTGTATAAGCTTTCAAGATTATAAGGATTGTGTCATGAAAAACAATGTAAAAAGAATACCAATGAACATTATCGCTTCTAAACAACATGACATATCATCTATAAGACTAAACAAAATTGCTTTGTGTCCTGGTGATGATAAAAGAGTGATTGATGCTGATGGTATAGGTACACATGCCTATGGTCATTACTCAATCATTAACCATGCTTAAAGAGTTAAGTTATGAATATCAAAATCTTCTGCCTGCAACTAGCAAATACATAAAACAAAACAATTTAGGAAATAAAACAATAGCACTACAAAAATAAAAATAAAACAAAATAAGAAATGGCATTCATAATCAAAAATAAATAAAATAGAAAACAAAATAAAAACAAGTGTACAATTTATAACAATAAGGAATATATATAAAAATGTATTATGTGTAAATAGTGTACATGTATTTAAATAAAAAAATATTGTACCGTATGGAAACTGCTTGTACATTTTTTATTACTACTCACCTCTCTCCACTCCTAATGCAAAATGAACATGTAAAACACAAATTGGAAAATCCATGTTTCCATATTGACAAAATAAAATAAAACCATTAAACTGAAATTTTAAAAACTGTAAATGGGAATTTGGTAAATTGACAAATGTGTAAACAACAAATTGGAAAATCCATGTTTCTATATCATGAAATTGAAAAACTTTAAACTGACATTTTAAGAACTGTAAATGGGAAATTGTGAAATTGATAAATGTGTAAACAACATAATGCAAAATCCATGTTTCCATGTTATGAAATTGAAAAACTTAAAACTAACATTTAAAAAAATGAAAATGGGGAATTGGAAAATTGTCATATGTGTAAACAACAAATGAAAAAAAAAACGGTTGGGGTAGTTATCATATTGTACAGTAACCTATAAAACTAGCATAAGGATAGTTGCTTGTACCCTTATATACTTTGTGTATGTGCATTAGCCTTTGAATTAGCTTAAGTTAGGTTTGGCAAAGTTAGGTTTGGTGAGGTTAGGTATGTGACCTAGTAGTTTACTCTTTTCGGAAAATGTAAAAAGTAAAATCTAAAATCAAAAAATCTTAAATTTAAAATGTAAAATCTAAAAAAACTAACATCTAAAATACAAAAAATCAAAAATGTAAAATGTAAAATCTAAAAAATGTAAAATGAAAAAATCAAAAATCTAAAATGTTAAAACATAAAATCTAAAATCTTTAAATGAGGTTTCTGTGGGTTAGGTTAGGTTAGGTTATAACTAAGTTTATTATTTGTGCTCTCTCATTTGCTCTTACATTTTTGCTCTCACTTTGAAGTTTGGTTATGTTAGGTTAGGTTAGGTTAGGTTACGTGTGGTTAGGTTATAACTAAGTTTATTATTTGTGCTCTTACATTTGCTCTCACTTTTTTCTCATACTTTTTGCTAAATTTTTTTCGCTTGCAATTTTAAATTAGGTAGGTTACGTTAGGTTAGGTTAGGACAGGTTAGGTGAGGTTAGGTTAGGTGAAGTTAGGTTAGGTTATAACTTAGTTTATTATGTGTGCTTTCACATTTGCTTTTATATTTGCTTTGACTTTGAAGTTAGGTTAGGATAGGTTAGGTTAGGTTAGGTTAGGTTAGGTTAGGTGAAGTTGGGTTAGGCAGAATGGTTGAGGTATGAATCAAAAGCCAGCTCTTGTCAGTTTTGCCTCACAAGGCTGAGTGTACCCCGTTCCACTCATGAGACCAGAAATTAAATTTCTTGGCAGAGCCGGGATTCGAACCTCAGGAATGACCTCCAAGAATGCTAGCCACTACACCAAAAAGTGGACAATATAAGGCTGGTCTTGATTATACATAATCAATTAACAATTACCTAATAATAATAATAATAATAAATATTCCATTTGGCAACTACACGGCCGACCTCTCCCTGTGACGTAATCCACGGTCTCAGGCCGTGGCGGCCATTTTGCCCAATAGCCCCTGTGCCAGCTCTGAATGACCCCTCCATAAGAATAACATAGAGTGATTGCGCGCGGCGGCCATATTGCCCATTAGCCCCTGTGCCAGAACCGGCTTATTTATCCTACTGTGGTATAATGATAACTGTAGTAATGAAAAATGATGCATCTAGAAATGAATTATGGTATTGTACAATGACGGTTCGATCTATGCGATCTTACCAATGATAAAGGTTTATTCCAATATTAAAGTGAAATTTAGGTGTCGAAATAAGTGATGACAATGGTTGAGTAAGCTTATGAATCCACAAATTAAAGGCTGTTAGAAGTTTTTCTGTTCTTGATATGAAAAGAATAATTTAATGAGACATCTGTATGAAAAAAATCCATCATAAATGCTAATAGGTCGTCGAATTTTTGTGTTGCAAAATCTGATGTTAATGACTATATCTGATAAAAATGAACGTGTTAGAATAATGTGTTAAGCCAACGTGTACAAAGAATATGGTAAAAGTAAAGCAGAATATAATGAGATTGGACTTAAACAATTCGATCGTACAATGAAACCACATGTAACTGAATTTGGAAGCTGAGAATTTATTGTAACATTGTTATAGGAAGCAAAGACTATCATAAACGACATGTAAATAAATATGAATATAGTTGTGCTTTTAATGCACATCCATAGTGTAGATTAACATGTGCAATTAATTAGAAGGAAATCCAGTGCAAGATATACTTTTGTTTTTGTTTTTACTTAAAGGCATCTCAGAAATGGACTCTATTATAAGAGATGGATGAAATGAAATGTGATCAAATGTAAATTCAATGTTATAGGGAATATTTGGATTTCCGTAAGTTCGTTGTATCTATAGCTAGGACACATAGCGGTTTTGTCCCAATTCAAGTTTGATTATTTTGAGATTAAACTTTAATATCATTTGCACTTCAAGCCTTAAATTCATTAATCTCTATGTGTAGGGTAGGAGACAATTTTATTTGATTTTTGTACCATGTGCATTGAGAACAAATGCAGGATGTTTCTTTTATGTGCAACTTGAATTAATCTTCATACTGAGACTTGAACGATTATCGAAACGACTTCGAGTTTGTGGTACCCATGAACCCTATCATATTTCACGCCCTGGGATTATTAGGATCTCCTCCGTCCGGAGCATTTTTTCTTCGAAACCACATTTGTTTAAATCATTCAAGATTTAAAAAAAATCATCGTTGTACCGGACTCTTGCCGCGGGTTGTGGTAATGAGCCGGGCCGCCCAATTCGAGGCTGGGATACCGGGCACAGTGCATTCAGCGATATCAAGTGATTTCTCTGTTAGCTCACCACTCCATAAATTATATTAATATAATTATACTTTTTCTCTCCTAGATGACTTTATTATCTGATGTGTATATGTGAAATGTAACATTCATACACCTTTCATGAAACAAAATGTTTTAAGTCACCTTAACTACCTTCGCAGTCCATAAAAATAAGGTCGGGTAGACAAGTGTTTATACTTAATATAATGTAGTAGAATATAGAAATACTAGCAGAAGTACCCATTCTTCGAACGGTCTTCGGTATTAATAATCAGATGTTATCAATTGATCATCTGTTGCAATGTTTAGGGGCTTGGAACCTGTTTGATGGCAAAGAAAAATGATTAGCTAAAATGTGCTCTCAAACTAAATTTACCTAACGTGTTCTTCCTGGCGTGAAAATAAAATTGAAAACATCGTAGACGAATCGCAATACACGTCACATACGAACTGACCCTAACCGTTGTGTCAAGTGCCCAACTACAGGAAGAGTATATCTCAAAACCTGTTGGTTTTAGGGCCTTAAAATGTGGTTTTGGGGGGCCCTTTTATAAATTATAAAGGCTTGTGGTGCATGAAAATTCAGTTTTCTTTAGCCTCCAATGGCCCAAATTCCTAAAATCAGCAAAAAACAGTCTACTATTTCAAATCAGGAATTTTTGAAAATAATGTTGCTGTTTGGAGATATAATAGACCTTCTGTACGACATATCGCACGTGTAAGTCGTGTGAAAAAATGTAGGTTGCTCCTTGAACCCCTTAAGCGCATTGATGAATTTTATAGTTTTAGTTGGTTCCGTGATGAAAGCCTCCGTGGCTTAGGCGGCAGCACGCCGGCCTCTCACCACTGGGTCCGTGGTTCAATCCCGGTCACTCCATGTGAGATCTGTGCTGGACAAAACGGAGGCAGACAGGTTTTTCTCCGGGTACTCCGGTTTTCCCTGTCAAAATTTCATTCCAGCAACACTCTCCACTATCATTTCATTTCATCTGTCATTCATTTAATCATTGCCCCAGAGGAGTGTGTCAGGCCTCGGCAGCCGGCACAGTTCATATCCTCGCCGCTAGACGGGGGCTTCATTCATTCCATTCCTGACCCGGTCGGAGACTGGAAGCAGGCTGTGGTTTTTCAGTTGGTTCCGTGATAATCTTATAGCCATTTGCAACCTTTCACAGAAATGTAATAAATGGAGTGGCATTAGGCTACTTATTCCAGAAATAGATGGCAAGTTGGATGCCACCTCTTGAGATACTGTTGTCATGGTTAGTGGCTTGCATTCCTTCTTTAGTTTATTAAATGGAATTAGTTTTCTGGGAATACCTAAGAAACTGTTGGGTTTAGAGCCTTAAAATATAGTTTTCGGGGACCCTTTACGGCTCTTAAGGGGCCCCGAGTTTTGTTTCTGACACCAAGGGTTTGAAAATGAGTTCGTCTCGTCGTTGGACGCCATAATAATGATAATAATTAAAATAATAGTAATAATAATAATAATATAACAATATAGGGATAGGGATATAATAGACCTTCCGTACCATACCCGCACGTGTAAATCGCGTTAAAAATTCTAGAGTACCCCTTGACCCCTTAAGCGCATTATATGTATTGATGAATATTTCAGCTTAATTTGGATCCGTTATAACCTTATTGTCGTTTGCAAACCTTCACAGTAATATAATAAATGGAATTGCATTGCGTCTTACAGAAATTGATGGACCTCTGAGATTCTGTTGCCATGGTTACCGGCATGCATTCTTTCATTAATTTATTAAGTGTAATTAGTTTTCTGGGAATATCTCAAAACCTGTTGGTTTTAGGGCCTTAAAATGTGGTTTTGGGGGGCCCTTCGTTTCTCACATTGAGGGGCTGAAAATGAGCTTTGTTTCACCCTTCTACGCCTATTTCAGCATGTATTTTAAGGGGGTAGGACCCTTTTTATGAGAGGTACGGAGAAGAGTTACATCAATGATTAGTGTCGTGCCTCTGAAGGATATCTGAATCAAATTTTACGTTGATCCACTCAGCCGTTCTCGAGTTATAAGGACACACAAAATTGTCCATAGAAAAACAAACAGACAGACAAATATTTTATTTTTGCGCGCATCCATTATAAAACAGTCTGAAACGCGCAAATATCGCAAATTTCCGTGGAAATTCAGAAAAAACAGACAAACTTTCATTTTTATATATATAGAGATTCTACGCTTATTTCAGCATGTATTTTAAGGGCGTAGGCCCCCCTGTTATGAGGGGTACGGAGAAGAGTTACATCAATGATTAGTGTAGTGCCTCTGATGGATATCTGTATCAAATTTTACGTTAATCCACCCAGCCATTCTCGAATTATAAGGACACCAAATATTGTCCACAGACATACAGACAAAAAAAAATATTTTTACGTGCATCCGTCACAAAACAGTCTGAAACGGGCAAATATGTCAAATTTCCGTGGAAATGCAGAAAAAACAGACAAACATTCATTTTTATATAATAGAGAAGGGATATATTAGACCTTCCGTACCACACCCGCACGTGTAAATCGCGTGAAAAAATTCTAGAGTACCCCTTGACCCCTTAAGCGCATTGTATGTATTGATGAATATTTCAGCTTAATTTGGATCCGTTATAACCTTATAGCCGTTTGCAAATCTTCACAGTAATGTAATAAATGGAATTGCATTGCGTCTTACAGAAAGAGATGGACCCCTGAGATTCAGTTGCCATGGTTACCGGCATGCATTCTTTCATTAATTTTTTAAGTGAAATTAGTTTTCTGGGAATATCTCAAAAACTGTTGGTTTTAGGGCCTTAAAATGTGGTTTTCGGGGGCCCTCTTACGTTGATCCACCCAGCCGTTCTCGAGTTATAAGGACACAAAAAATTGTCCACAGACAAACAAACAAACAAACAAACAAACAGACAGACAGACAGACAGACAAAAAAAATATTATTGCGCGCATCCACCATAAAACAGTCTGAAACGCGCAAATATCGCAAATTTCCGTGGAAATTCAGAAAAAACAGACAAACTTTCATTTTTATATATAGAGAGATGGTAAAGCTTATCATCGTGGTATCTATAATACGGTATTGAAGTACTGGATAAGGTATCAGGCATCGTTTAATGCACATTGATAATTTCACGCACAACGTATGCAGGTCTAATTCTGCGTTTGACATTAATTTAAGGGACGAATGACATCAACCACGTTGGCACTGGATTTTGAGGTGGAAGCCTGGATTTAGGGTACAGATGGGTTTGAATTACCCTATCATCTGTTCTCGTTATGGATTTTTGAGGATATTGCCTGCTTCAATCCTAAATCAAGTAGTTCCGTGAGGAACTAATATAGCATATTTTCATATATTCGACTGATCCTTTCTATCTCTAAACTCTCCTACCAATTAAATAGATTTTTCCATTGATGGACTGAATAGCTCTTGGTACATTACATACACAGCATTTAAGTAAATGACAGCAATTCCAAATTTAAATCCAAACATTTCGGTCATTTTAGACAACAAACACAAAAATAATAGTTTAAGATACAGTAGCAAAATGGTCCTACTATGTTGCCAGTGCTTGTCCTGTCTTGAACTAGCATGTATGTATCAAATTTTACGTTAATCCACCCAGCCATTCTCGAATTATAAGGACACCAAATATTGTCCACAGACAATATATGTACTTACGTAATAGTCCTCTATCGCCATACAAACTATCTACAATATGATGAAAACAACAATAAAGGATTGTTAACCGGAATATTTAGTTCATGGTACTGGTTTATTGAGATCGGTTGAATAGAATACCTGTAAGAGATGCTCCTTTTCTGAAATTAATAATAGTACATTATGCAACGAGCCTATAATGGCAATAATTAAGACACGAGTGTCTTCCATACGAGTGTCTTAATTACCATTATAGACGAGTTGCATACGACTGTTTATGTTCGACGATAATTATAACTTTATTATATGTTTTAACATAAATATTCATAATTTTCTGTGGGATTCAGTTAATTCAGTTAGTGAACACGGCGCGCTGGCTTTGCTGACTGAACAGAGCGCATTCGTGGGTCCAGGCACTCCGAAAGCAGAGACCATTCACTTTGCTTGCCAACACAGAACACCTATTGTTTACAACAGCTTGCCGTCCAGCTCTATAGCATTCACTAATATTGTCGCCGAAGTCGTTTGAAAGCAATGCGCTGTGGAGAAATTGGATTTGGGGATATTAAGGTACAGTGCTATTTCTTGTCTCATATTCGCCAGTTTATTTACGCGAACATATGGACGGTGCACTTTCCACGTCGGTAAATTATGTAGACATGTTGGATTTTGAGCGCATGCGCGAAGGTATCCTTACCTAATTGGTCACACAACTCTTTCTTGAGCTGTGATTGGTGGGAGAAACTGTTTCATAATGAAAAATAGTGTTATAATGAGCCTCATTATGATACAGTTTTCTGACACATAATGTTTATATTTCGACATCGTCGAACATAAATGTATAATCGATAATTTACGACATCTATATAAGAAAATTCGGGTAGATGACCTTGATATTCCACCTCTTGAAACAATCACCACCACCATTACTACAATAAAAAAAAATCACGTACTAGCAAATATAACTTTCAGTGTGGGTTAATTATGACTCCTTTCACAGTATGGCATCTTCCTGTAACGATTCACAAGAGTTCATTTTAAAGAAATTAATGTGCATGGCTTCTATAATATATGAAAAGTGGGCTACAGAATTCAGTGCCAGTAGGTAAGGATTATTATGGAGGTTCATTATACGAGGCTTCACTTCGATTGCTTGAATAGGATACGAGAAATAAATATATGTTCGAAAACAACTGAACAACA
The DNA here is from genome assembly GCA_946902985.2 of Meconema thalassinum. Taxonomy (NCBI): domain Eukaryota; kingdom Metazoa; phylum Arthropoda; class Insecta; order Orthoptera; family Tettigoniidae; genus Meconema; species Meconema thalassinum. The sequence continues at coordinate 612,326,637 of OX336389.2, read as the reverse complement.
TTATATGCCAATGTATTTAGCTCAAATTAAATATTTGTTGAGCCCAATTACTGCACTCGAATGATTAGATGATGATTTAAAATATTTGAATTTCACGTGGCCACCATGTTGTTTTTATGCATATCAGGTTTCTTAATAGCACATATATGTACTTACGTAATAGTCCTCTATCGCCATACAAAATTTCAGTTTATTAGGTGCAATAGGTTTGGAAATATTGAGCAATGGGGAAATACTTCTCACAACCGCCATGTTGCATTGGTCTAAGTGCAAATTATAGAGTTATGTGCCAGTATATGAAGGTTATCATAGTTGTCGATTATATAAATTTCCTATTTGAACACTTGAATAGGATACGAAAAATAAAAATATGGGTTTAACATTCGCACTACCGTCATATTGGAATGCCAGTGAATTTTGCACAAAATTGAGCCGATAGGCCCATGTTCTTCTGCCAGAGCCATCTATTCGCTAAACAGATTATGCGAAAGACTGACTATGAGTAAACTTAGATAAGCCTTTCTCTCAGGGGGTACTTCCTTAAATTATAGCATCAAACAATCTGAAGTGCATTATGCAAATTTGGTTATATTTATCTTCGCTAGTGGGTGTCATTGTTTCAAATGAGTTCGTAAGGAGCCTTCTTAACTCCTGGGCTAGTATGGCTTTACTGTAGCCTACTTCTGGCACTTCGACATTTCATCAACGATGTTACATTTCTTTTGGTAATATTGTCTTGATTTTAGTAGGTTCTAAGTTGATTATCTAGCTTGTTCAAGCGAGAGCTGTTTATGAGCATATGAAGTAGAGACGGTAAAATAATTGAGTAATTGATTATTTAATATTTTAAGGGGACACTCGATTAATGCCTTCAACCTTATTATCCATAATGATCGAGGTTTCATCTTGACGTACACATAGATTTTATTGTAATCTCAAGTAATTAATTAATGAATTTTTAATGTTTTCTCCTTATCCACTTAGTACTGGTAGTATGTTCCTATAAGGGCCTCTGTATTAAAACTTATTTATTTTAATAACCTTGATTAATTCAATGTTCTATTAATGGAGTGGGAGTTTGTTCCCTCTTTGTTTTTCCAATTTCATTTGGGGTTTGATCTTCAGTTCTTGAGAGGGAATTTTCTTTGAGACTGAGGAGCATTTGTCATAGTCAACAAAGGTAGTGACTGATATATGAGTAAAATGAAGATGGAATTGTCTTGCTCGCATGCATGATGAACCTTAATGGAGTATTTAATTGAAGAATTCAATGGTATTCAGGAAATATTATCATTTAAATTGAGAACCTAAAACAAGGAAAGGAAATATTGTACTTCAATGAAGTTTCTTGAAACAAATGTACAACAATTAAGATATACTAGCATCAAAATGTAAAGCAACCGTTAAGTTTCTTTCTTGAAATTTACACTAAATCAGTGTCTTTTGTTGTTTGAGTAACACAACAATTATCATCATCATCATCATGTTTGAGTAATATCCAGTGTGAACTAAATTTGTGTCTAGTAAATTTTCTTCTTATAATTCCAAAGAAATTTGAGAACAATGATTAATGCCATTTTCGTCGAGAATCTAGATTTTTTTAAAAGAGTAAGTCTTACTTCTGAGTAGTCTAGTTTGATCTTAATCCTTCTCTAGATGATGGACAAAAATAATTTGCATTCTCCTCCCTGCTTTCCTTAATACCTACCTTGTCTCTGTATCGTAGAGTGAACTAATCCAGGGAGGAAATTTACTTGTTTGGGATTTAATGTTGACTCTTTCCTCGAACTTGTAGTGTAGGCCTAGTAGAAAAATAAAACAAGTAGTTCCGTGAAGAACTATACAGCCTATTTTTATATATCCTACTTATGTTAATTGCCTCTATCAACAGTTTGATTACTTTAATATATTCGTAGATATTGAGAACCGTCTAAATATTTCGGATGGTCGCCATGTTGGATGTTTATATATGTATGCCTTAGACTTATGTTCTATTACATGGAGATTATTGTGTAGGTGTAGTGTTCAAACTTCAATCGCATGATTAGGAAACAAGAAATAAAATCGAGATTTTAAAATTTAGCACAGCTGCCATCTTGTGGTTATGAAAACAATTGAATTAAATTTGATGCCAATGGATTAAAATTTGTACAAGCATTTACCGTACCAAGTTTCACTGCACTCGGATGGTTAAATCGCGAGAAACGTCAATTTAAATATTTGTATTTCGCGTCGCCACCATTTTGGATTTGTTCTCACCAGGTAATGAAAGTCCCATAGGTGAACATATGTTCATAGCCTCTATGAACATAAAAATGTCAGTTTTATTGTTGTAATAGATTCGTAGATATTGAGAATCGTCCAAATACTTCGGATGATCGCCATGTTGGATTGTTATATGTATAGGCCATAGAGTTATGTATCATTAAATGAAAATTATTGCATAGGTTCATTATTCAAACTTTCATTTCGAACGCATGATTAGAACACAAGAAATGAAAACTTAATTTTAAAATTTCGCACAGCCGCCTTCTGGAGGGTATGTAAACAATTGCACTAAATTAGATGCCAGTGCATTACAATTAGTATAAACATTTACTGTACCATATTTCACTGCGCTCAAATGGTTAAATCGCGAGAAAAGTCTATTAAAATGTATCAACTTCGCTTGGCTGCTTCGCTGTACATTACAGGTTTTTGAAAGTTACACTGATGAACATGTAGTGTTTTTTTAAAATCACCGTACAAGCTTTCAGGGGGATATCGGAAATAGTTTCGGAGATATAGAATGCCGGTGAAATATTTCGCACAGCTGCCATCTTGAGGTTAAGTAAACAATTGAACTAATTTAGATGTCATTGCATTACAACGTGTATAAACATTTGCTGTACCAAGTTTCGTTGAGTTTGGTTGGTTAAATCGTGAGAAAATTTTATTTAAAAGTTTCAACTTCGCCTGGCCGCCATGTTCGTTATGTAGTTAAGAGGTTTTTGAATGTCTCATAGTTGAACTTGTACAGAATTTCGGAGTGATATCGGTAATAGTTTCAGAGATATAGAATGACGGTGAAATATTTCGGACAGCCGCCATGTTGGATTGGTGAGACGTAATAAAATTTTAAGGGCACGGTTGGGGTCGGCCGAAATGGTGCTATGACATTACTGAGTTTCTTTGAAATCGCTCCAGCCGTTTAGAAGTTACTAGGACACACACACACACACACACACACACATACGCACACACATACACACACACACAAAAGGTGATCTCATAAGCCTATTTTGTTTTTCATAAATGAAAATAGGCTGATAACAATTTCACTGCGGTCGGATGATTAGTTCACTAGAAGAGTTATTCTAAATATTTGAAATTCACGTGGTCGCCATGCTGATTTTGTGATAAATAGTATTTTGATAGTCACTTGTATGTACTTCGATAGCAGTCTTCTATTTAATTTATATTTATATTTCATTTTGATTACTCTAATATGCTAAGAGATATTGAGAACTGATGAAATATTTCACATTGCTTTCAATTTTGGCCAAAGAGTAATGTGCCAGTAGATAAGTATTGTAGAAAATGTTCCACTTTTATCACTAGGTTATATTAGGATACTAGAAATAAAATAAATATTTAAAAAAATCCTACAGCCACCATCTTGAATTCTTTTAAACATAAGAATTATATTAGACGCCATAGGTACAGTGTCAAGTTTAACTGAGCTCGTATGAAGTCACCTTAAGAGCCCGTATATGTATTTGAATTTCGCGTGGCTACAATGTTGGTTTCCTAATTATCATATTTTCGAAGGTCGCATGTGTGAACTTACTGTGCATTTTTCCCTTATTTATTTATTTATTTATTTATTTATTTATTTATTTATTTATTTATCGTGCTTCTAACAAGCATATACCCAATAACAGGAAACACATGAACACTAAACACATATAAGTCTATAAAAATATGAAGTAGGCATTGAGACGTAGTATTATGATTATACTTTTTGTGGCACTCCAAATTATATCTGAGTGACAACTAAATACTACTATTTAAGTACAAAATTCTAGGTTGAACATTGGGTAGGCAGAATACAAGAGGTTAAGTAATCTGGAGCGAGCAGAAAAATGGAACTCAACGTATTACTGTTTATTCCTGTTGAACGTTCCTTGTATATGTGGAGTGTATTTATAATCGGGGAATGTTTGTGGTATTCAGTTCTAGTTCTTGGGTCGTTAAATGTAATACATTTAGGCCGAGTTGAGGGAGGTGAGATGCGTAAATTAAACAGTCCATTGAAATATGGAATATACAAAAGATTATTGCATAATTTGAAGGCAGTTGCAATATTACGTATGTTAGCAAGAGATTGAAAATTTAACTGGTTTAGAAAATTTCAGTAGCTGATATATTTTGAGTAAGTGCCCGTGATTTTGCGCTATTACTATCTTAGGAATTTATTTTGAACCATTTCAATTTCATTAATGTTGCTCCAGTACCAGGGATTCGAGTTGATTGATGCATATTCTAATCTCCTGGTAACAAAAGAATTGAATAATTGTTTAATGCTTTTTGGGTTGACAAAATCTTTAGAAACTCCAAAATATTTCGCATGGAGGCCAGATTGGATTGATGTCACTTATTATAATTTGAAAGGTACGGTTGGGATCATATGGGGTAGTAGTAAGATCTTATCATATTTATTGAAATCGCTCCTGCCAATGAGGTTTAGTTAAGGTTTCAAACACACACAGCACACGGAGAAATGTATTCTCATAAGCCTATATTCCATATGGTGGGAATAGGATAAAACGCTTGTGCTATTTTCATAAGTCATGGCTGCGTCCAAAATGAAAACTTGTATGGTGGTGACTGTTGCTTTTAGGGGCGGGACGACTAGGTCATCTGCCGCTCTGAAGACTTGCATGCCAATCTTCCGTTCTCCTCTTTTATTTTTCAACTTCCTTGTTTTCATTGTGTACCTTTTCTCACTGACAGTCACATCTACACTTATATATGCGAATGGTGTATGTATTTATGGTAGGTATAGTTGTAATATTGTGTCATTTTAAATGTATCAAACCACATATGTGAGGATAGAGGCATTATTTCTTAAAATTGATATTCTGAGTTCAAAGCTTTCTTCCACCCACACACTGCATGTATTGATACCACAGTAAATATCTCTATTAGAGAACTGGAACAATAATAATAATAATAATAATAATTAAGCAATAATAATTCCTCACGGAGTCTAGGGGTGAAATTGGTATTAGGTGATAAATAATAATGATAAAAGTCTACCGGCATAGGACTTTTAATATCGTCTGAAATAGTCGATACCACGAAAGTGCTTGTTAATTCATCGCTGGTGCTTGTGAATGGATATGTGTTACACCGTCTTAAATAAGAGTAGGGCCTAAATGCACAGCACAGAACGTGATTGATGATTGCTGATTAACAAACGATTATTGAATGATGTGCGTAAATACTACAGAAAGATCCAATAACATTTACCTTCATTTCCGTAATCGACCTAAGTTAATAAGGTGAGGACAAGTGACAGGAGTATATGAGTGCCAGGTAAGTTGTTATTTTTGGTTTGGTATTCAGATATATTTCGAATCCCATGCCTGACACTATCCACCACACACCCCATTAGCTGAATCGGTGTCACCTCATGATCCTAGGATCGCAGTTTCGATTCTCAGCCAAGGATCTTTGAAGGATGGGAAGTTTTCATGACACACGATCCCTCGCATCACATTTGGTAATTACAAGACAAAGGTTATAATGCGAGTGGAGGGGGGACCGCTTAAATGGCTCCAGCTAGAAGATTGATATTATTACACACTCTATTATTGCATCTTCAATATTGGTGGAACGCTTTGACCACTACTTCCTTTGGCCAGAAGAAGTAGAGTACTACACGAAACAGAAAGAGAATGTAAATCATTGGTAGTTTGAATCAATTTCCTTCTTTTGTACGAAACTGACACTGTCCTCTCTAATTCCATTAATGTGTTTTCATGATCCGAAATAATAGGCCCACTACCCTTTTCTGGATTTCGACCAGGGCCTTTTCTGTAACGGATGTACAGAATTGTGAATAGAGCAATCTTTTATAAACAACAGCAACATTGCGAAGGACTGCAGTCATTAAAATGTAGCAAACGTTCTCCGCTAGCGAGTACAGCGATGTTACATTATTATTATTATTATTATTATTATTATTATTATTACTATTATTATTATTATTATAAATATCATTATTATTATACAAAATTATTTACGTATTCATAACAGTGTATACGAAGCTGTTCGTATTGTAAGTAGGCTATTGTACATGCTAATTGCTAGCATATAAATTGTTTGGCGAGTCTATTGTGATTATCTCCTACATCTAAGGTGTTCTTGATGAATTACTTGCTCGGGTAACATAGAGACTACACACCTCTATATCCGATGTAAGTGTATTTGGTTCCAGTCCCTCGAGATATTCCTCACTCACTTTAATGGTGCCGTTGCAAAGCTCTCAGTTTCTAACATCTTGTAGTAAGGATGGAGACTTATTTCCATTTCACTAGACCTAAAATACCAATTTCATTTACTGACAAATAGTTCCGCGAAGAACTAAATAGCCTGTTTTCATACATCCTACTACCGACAGTAGCGGCTACGCTGGCTAAAGCGCAGTGTTAGGTCATGGGGCCAAGCTCTCTGCTGACTCGGTAGACGCGTGGGTTCGAGCCCCACCGTCGGCCATCCTTGAAATGGTTTTCCGTGGTTTCCCCATTTTCAACACCAGGCAAATGCTGGGACGGTACCTTCTGACAGGCCACGGCCGCTTCCTTCCACATCCTTCTCCAATTTCATTCACCTTCATCAATTCCATCTCTCATCCCGACGCGCAGGTCGCCCACGGGCGTCGAATAGAAAGACCTGCACTAGGTCTCTGAGGAGACCACACGAAAAAAAAATCCTACTTATGTTAATTGCCTCTATCAACATACAAAATTTCAGTTTGATTGTTGTAATAGATTCGTAGATATTGCGAACCGTCTAAATATTTCGCATGGATGCCATGTTGGATTTTTATATATGTAGGCCTAGGCCAAAGAGTGTTATACTATTAAATGAAGACTATTGCTAAGTGTATTATTCAAACTTCAATCGCATTCTTAGGACACAGGAATTAAAAATGTGATTTTAAAATTTCGCAATCCTACATCTTGTGGTTATGAAAACAATTGAAATAAATGATATGTCAGTGGGTTAAAATTTGTATAAGCATTTACCGTACCAAGTTTCGCTGCGCTCGGATGATTAAATCGCGAGAAACGTCCATTTAAATATTCAAATTTCGCGTCGCTGCCATATTGGATTTGTGCCCACCAGGCTATTGAAATTCCCATAGGTGCACTTATATTCATAGCCTTTATCTGCATACAAAATTTCAGTTTAATTAATGTCATACATTAGTAGATATTGAGAACCGTCTAAATATTTCGGATCGTCGCCATGCTGGATTTTTTTTATATGTAGGCCATAGAGGTATGTACTATTAGATGACAATTTGTAGCTTCATTATTCGAACGTTGACTTTGATCGCATGATTAGGACAGAAGAAATTACAACTTAATTTAAAAATTTCGCAAAGTCGCCATCTTTAGGGTATATTAAACAGATGAACTAAATTAGGTGTCAGTGCATTACCATGTGTAGAAAAATTTGCTGTACCATGTTTTATTGCGCTCGGATGGTTAAATCGCGAGAAAAGTCTATTTAAAAGTTTCAAATTTGCTTGGCCACCATGTTCGTTTCGAACTTGTTATGTTTTGAGAGTCACATAGGTGAACTTCTTGTAGTGCCCTTTATCTCCGTACACAATTTCAGGGTGATATCAGTAATAGGTTTGGAGATATAGAATGCCGGGAAAATATTTCGCACAGCCGCCATGTTGGATTGGTAAAATGTAATAAAAATTGAAGGACACGGTTGGGGTCGGACAGAATAGTACTATGACCTAATCTCTCCATCCGTTTAAATTTTATTAGGGGCGGGGGGAACACATACACACAGAGACGCACACACATACGCACACACACATACACACACGGACAAAAGCCTATTTTCTCATAAATGAAAATAGGCTAAAATTGGGTGCCTCGTGGCGTATCCATGCGCATTAAATCGTGACCACGATCACGAATGGGAGCTGCAGAAATTTCGAAGATCGGATGTTCGAATCCCAGTACTCAGAGCGGCTACCCTGAGTGAATTATTTCCTTCCAGGCAAATGCCGGGATAGTATATTATTTTAAGCCCGTGGGCACCTATCCCATCCCTGTCCCTGATGATTACAGCTACACATACTACTACAGTCACCACAGATACACAGGTTATCAGACGAATGGAACAAGAGTTATACGCTGTATTGTGTTTGCGGATGGACAAAAAGAAACACTTTTGCGGCAATTAAGTACCGGTACGTGAAATGAACTCCGGTAATGTGTAAATGATTGGAAACTTGGGAAAATAAATGGAGAAATAAGAATAGGTTCATTAGACTATTTATAAGATAATAAATACTTGGATTGCTGTATGCAGCATTAAACTAACAAGACTCTGGTGATCACGTTATCTCTCCATTACGCACTCTAACAATGGAGGTGACACAACAACTAAACTGAAAATCGACTAGAATGTTTCCAGAGTTTAGCAAATCACTACAACGAGACTTCTCACTACGCGCTCACTTCTTGGTTCTTGCACTCCTATTCTTTTTTAGATTAAACTAGCTGTTCTATAAAATGAAGAAAACAAAGTTATTTATCTGAAATTGTGTATTATCTCATAAGAAAGTTGGATGAGTACAGGTCCTATTAATAGCCCTGTATTTCAAAGCAGCGTGGTGATAATTTATTAGAAAGAACGCGCGTCGTTCAAGGCTTCACAGGGAAGACTTAGACATTTAGTGCGATTGATGGGGAGTATGACTTCAGAGAATGAGATTAGTCTACTAATATGAGATCTCGCACCATTGTTGATCAATGGGAATAAGGTGAATGTAGACCTCCTAAGCTGACTCCAGCCATGTGCCTTATCGTACCTCAGGAGCGATATAATTCATAATTAAACTGCCAGGGGAATACGGATATGTTCATTTATGTCTTGTCTAGCTCAAATACCGCTTGTATTGACGGAGATTTGAACCTAGAATGAATCGGTCAAGGTAATGCTTCCATATGAATAATATTTTAAAATCTCACTCCCCTTGTGCTAAAGCAAGATAGCCTACACTGTAGAGCCTATAAGCACTTCACGATATAAGTCACAAGTCTGCAGACTTGGCATAAAATAGAACGCTGTTTTTCATTCATTCTAATTAACAAAATTAAAGGCTTGTATTGTATTTCAACAACTGAAGTGAATCAAAGGGATGTGACTTGGGGAGCATCAAGTACAAAGTTTATTAATATAATAATAATAACAATAATAATAATGGGGTATTTAAAGTTCCATTAAATTCCAAGAGACTTAAAGTGGCATTGGATTGTAACAAGATCCAAATCGCAACCCCGATCGAGCCACACAATCTGACTACATTGGATAAGGACCATTTTCTCTTTCATCCACTGAACGAAACATCCTCCATTCATCCCAGAAATTCTCTTTTGCGTGCCCTGTTTCTTTACAACGATGTTTTGGGGCTCAACTGGAAACGCAGCATCAACAAAGGAGTGAATTTGGCTTGAAATGAATATGAGTAATTGGCGAGTTGGATTCCAAATTACACAAGTCATGTGCTGTGACACAGCATAGTTTGGAAGGGATGAAGTCATTGTTACGGTCATAAATATTCTGTGCGTGTACTTGTACTACCTAATGTAATATGAGAGTAACCACATAACTTATAATCTTGCAGGGAACAACATGGTGACTGTGAATCCGACCTTACTTCGAAATATGGAAAAGCTGCCCTTGTGCGTTTTTTTAATCTACCTCTTCAATTGATGACGTCCCATTAAACTGTGTTAAAAAGGAAGGCATAAAGGAACCAAACTCTGGAACTTATTCGTCTGAAAATCTCTTCCTGGGAGGAAACGTTTACTCCCCACATACTACTGATCTTTGTTACTCTAGGGTAACTTTCAAGGGAATAGCAAACCACGGAATCACGTTGTCAAGAAAAAGTTGCTGTACTCGACCAAAATAACTGGATGAAAACTAAGATCAACATGTAGCAGTATTTTACATTTAAGGTAAATGGCTAACGTCTGTCTTGAGATATCGAACACAGTTGTTATTTTGAAGATCATATCCACTAAATAGAGAAGCAAACCCGGTCCGTTACATTGATTGAATTAGCCATTTCTCGTGTACGCGAGCTGGAGCATGCTGTCCATGATAAGTCAACAGCGAGTCATTCCAAGTTGCTTAATCACGGCGGGCACTGAAAGTCTTTGTACGGTACATTTTAACATGTGAGAGGGTGAGGACAATTTTAGAGAAAATAACAAGTTAGGGCACCAGGAATAATTTATACTGGTAACGTTGGCTTGCTTTTTTGTTCCATTGAGAATTACCCTGCGTCAATTATTATTAGCATAAATTAACGAAATCGTATTTTAGGCGTCCAGTTTCTGATTCAGGAATCTTATGTGAATACATTCGTCACTGGCGTGGTAGCGTGGGCTATCGTGGTCACCCTCTCCTGGCCCCTCCCCCGTAAAGCCACCCCTCGGCCGTCGAGTGAGGGGGACAACCACTGCAGTTTACCAGAATTCTGTGGATCTGGCTGCAGAAATATCCGCATGTATTGTTACAACATTTGACAAGTATGATCAAATATGACGACTTGGAAAAACCAGGTCTTCACTGGGCGTTAAAAAGAAAAGAAAACAGAAAAGATTATCTTATAACAAAGATTTTTGACAGTTCACAGTTTTCGTGAAATTTTAAATATTGTCCTGGTATTCCAGCTAAGCCAAGTAAATGTTGTGGGAAGAAGGTTAAATTTACTCCTACAAATATTATTGTAAACTGACTTTACAGTACGTCATTTAGGACTGATAGATAATCCGGTGAATAAAATGGATACCAATCAATAAATTCTGCTATTATAGTAATATATGATATGTTTTTGTTGATGCTTATTTTAGGGGCTACGATATCGTGTTCATGTAGCCCCGTGTAATAGGGTGTGTTTGGAATTTGTGTGATAACCTGTGTTATTGTAATGGCTGTACTAGTGTGTTTGATTGTAAATTGGGGATAGGATTGGGAAGGACATGGCCGAGACCTTAAGTTAGGAACTATCCAAGCATTTGTCTGGAGTAGACGTGGGAAACCACGGAAACCTTCTTCCAGGATGGCTGAGATGGGAATCGAACCCCCCTCTTCACAGTTTTGCCTCACGAGGCTGAGTGGATCCCGTTTCAGCCCTCAGACCAGAATTTAATTTCTTGGCAGAGCCGGGAATTGAACCCTAACCTCCAAGGCAACAGTCTAGAACGCTAGCCGCTACACCACCAACATATTGTACCAATATATTAAATATGACGGACTTGTTCTAGATAGGCCTACTTGCTTGCGGGGCTGGATTTACCAATAGGCCCCGGCCTAGGGCGCACCATACTGAGGGGCGCAAAATTAATCCACAATTTTTTTTTTCCAGAAATTTTCCATAAAATGTTATAGATTACAATACACGTATTTCGTATAATTTTATGATTTAAATGAAACTTTCTAAAATGTTGACACTTTTCCAATTTATATTGTGGCATCATTTTCCAACAAATGTTTTGCAACAGCAGATTTTTCGACTTCAGCTTTAGAACAGGAATGTTTTATGATTTATTAGGAGAAAATTTAAGTCTTGAATATTAATATCAGTTTAATTTGAATAATTCACTATGCATAGTTGTGGGTTGTACGATGTAGTGTGTATGTACAGTATATCTGTAAGTGTGTATGTACAGTATATCTGTAAGTGTGTATGTACAGTATATCTGTAAGTGTGTAATGATTATTGAATGGTTTAAACTTATTTTATTATCCCGTTGACCTATTTATTTATAGTTTATTTATACAAATTTAGAAACAGTCGATTCTCTCATTATTTTAATGTATTTACTTCACGATACATTGAAATACAAATTTCCCTCACAAACACCTTTCTGAGGTCTAAATTATCCCTCCTTCACGATGGTATGAAGAGGGGGCGGCAAAAACCCAGGAGTGCATGAAATCTAAATCAGGCCCTGATTCGAGGCGAGGTACATCGTGGCTATCAGCTCCGTTATGGACGTGCTGGTAAACGTGAACATCCACAACTGTCTACCGAGTAACTACGAGAGGTCTACATGATATCCGCAAAGGAGCTGAGGAAATCAAAACTTCTCGGATATCACTCTTCCAAGAAAGCCATTTAGTAAGTCAAGTCGAATGGGATGTGTAGGCTCACTATAGTAAAGCCATCATTACTTCCGACTTGACGTTTCAGTGTCACCCTAGAGTTATCTAGCGGTCAGAAGGAAAATCACTTTAACTAGACAGTCATAGGTAGCCATTCAAATCAATATATCACGACAAATTGACTTTCGTTCGCAATGTCGCAATTTAGCGAACGAAACTCTAGCCTAGCACTGAAACGTCAAGTCGGAAGAAATAGTGGCTTTACTATAATTGCGATATGGATTCTGTAAATCAACCTACCATGAGATTTAAAAGAAAAAAGGTATTTCAGAGATAATGGCTGCCTTTGTATGTGGATGGATGGTCTTAAAGGACACTGGGACTGAGTTTTCAGATATCTGTAGACTGTAATTATTAATAGATGCTTTCAACCGACAGTGGAAACTACGCTCACTAACGCTTAGCACTAGGCCATGGGGGCCAAGTTATCTGCGGACCCGGTAGACGTCGGTTCGAACTCCACCATGGATCGTCCTTAAAATGGTTTTCCGTTGTTTCCCAATCTCAACTCCCGGCAAATGCACCTTCTAATAGGACACGGCCTCTTCCATTCCAATTCCTTGCCTAGTTTCATTTATCTTCATTCATTTAATTTTTTTATCAAATCCTCTCATGAGGTTGGCGTCAGGAGGGGCCGTAAAGCCACCCACATCGCATGTCATCCCCGACTACGTTGCAGACGGGAACAATACGTTAATAGAATATTTGTAATGTTGCATACAGATACAGACTCGATACGTTTCTGTCTCAATGAGGTTCTGAGATAATATACTTTTTTGTGCAAATCTTCAACATTCTCCTTGCGTAGCTCAATTATCATGACTTGTAGGCCTACGTATGTGTTATTAGTATAGAAGCAAATTCAAATATTGATTTACAGTTTATTTGCATATATTTTGAGAAATAAGTCAATAGTCTTAAGTTTTGTACATTTTTTCCCTCCATGAATTGGCTAGTTACATAATTTTTAGTTACAAAAGCAACAAAAGTGTGACTATCACGTCGCCCAAGCGGCCTCACCTACAAAGCGAACAATGGCCTGATGAAGGGATGGGAAGAGTGGGAGGGATAGACGTGGAAGCGGGAAGGAGGTGGCCGTGGCCTTACGTTAGGTACTATCCCGGCATTTGCCCGAAGACGAAGTGAGAAACCACGGAAAACCACTTCGAGGATGGCTGAGGTGGGAATCTAACCTCCTCTACTCATTTGGACCACCCGAGGCTGAGTAGACCCCGTCCCAGTCCTCATACCACGTTTCAAATTTCGTGGCAGATCCGGGAATCAAACCACGGTCCTACTGGGTGGCAGCTACTCACGCTGATCACTACACCACGGAGGCAACTGTCACAATAATACATAACTTATGTATATTCACGAAAGGAAGTCTCTACTGTAAGGTCTAAGCATTCAAGAGCCACAGCCTTAGTTTCTAGTAAGGATACGTAAAATACTGACAAGATTTCTGGATTAACACACTCTCTCCAGAAATTCACATTTCCGGAGTCTACATTTTCGTATTTTTTAAAGCTTAAGATCGACTTGAATTCATCTGCTTTGAAAATAAAAAGTAGCCTACTATATTATTTGATTTAAAATATACCCTATATCTCTCTGTTGTATTGAATTACATGTTGTAGTGAGCTCATTTCTCTACGTAAGTTACATACAACGAGAATACGACTCGTCCAATCAGTCTTCGAGAAACAATGTTAGGAACTTGTTGGTGAGAGTGACTGACAATAGGAGCAGCTCAAACCTTGTGTAGAAGTTGATGAATTAGGTTATAGGAAGAAGGGCACAGGCTGTATGTCGCAGGTCGAGAAGAGGATACAGGGGTAGAGCAAAATGTCCAGTAGTATATGTGGTGGACAGTCATAGAATTTCACACTTATGTACGTTGTGCTTCATGCGCCTAGCTTGATTTGATTCAACACTTGCCTGGATGAGCACACAAGAAGTTGTGCCCAATAGTCATTTCTAATAAGTAACGGCAACAAAACGTTCATATAATATTTTTAGATTTTGACACTTAAGAATTCAAATAGAATTACGGCACTGTTAAATACAACTATTATGGTGCCCCACTCCACCAGACTTCCAAATTAATCGCTACCCTCCTTTTAGTAGATGTGATAATGGTACCGAACAGGATGAATATGTGATATTGCTATTTATTTTCACTCGTCTTAACGGGAATTGGACTAAGGAATCAATATATTTTGTTCAGAAGACCTGTAGCTATTGGCAGTCAACCAAGAGCGCACACAATTCGCAAGATTACGGGAACTTTTCTAGGAACTAACGCAATGTTGCCTACAGAACGAGTTTTTTTTTTTTTTTTACATCTTTGGTCGCGCTGCCATTCAGCACTGTTTGTCATTGCAAGATGGCGTCCATTGGTCATCTCAGCTCTTGAGTTAGCCGATGGGAGAGGTGGGGATGTTCTTATCGATTGAGCTAGGACGAGTACGAGGGAGGGGAACGGAAGCTGGACTAGCAAGGCGGGGGTGGAGGAGGCGGGGGATTGAAATGACCAGGCAAGGAGGGCGTAGGCACAAGAATGCGAGAGTAATCACACCGTAGAAACTCTTAGCAAGGCGCGTACCAACCTTGCTGATAAAATAAAACTCTAATAATTTGTATAATTTAAAGGCACACTCACATAATAAACTATCGACTTTGTACTGTAAATATCAGGAACTGTTTGTCTCGGCAGAGTGCCGACACACAATACTGTCATATGCTAGAAAAGACAACTGGTTTTTCCCGCTACTCATGAGACATCCAACTGAAAATACAATGCAGCAACGCTGCATGGAATGTGCATTGCAGCTTCAACAAGATCAAACGTGCAGGGTCACTATTCTACACAGGAGACACCACACACTAGGCTAGACCTTAGGAAAGAGATCCATTGAAATAGGAAATAAGTAAACTTATCTAATATATAAATAATCCATTAAGTTACTTCTTTATACAAGTCTCTAAATATTAAATACTTCCCTGAATATAATCTGGACCGAGACTGAGGAGCAGGGGAAGGCCCCATGATCATTGGCCGCACCAACCAGAACCCCCTGTCCCGCCCGGCCCAGCTTCTTGATTGACAATGAGGTATGATATTAGAATATATAGTATATTGTAAGAAATCTTAAAACAAGAATAGGGTGTTTGCAATCTGACCCTTGTAGCTGTGCTCAAAACTTCAATTCTGTGTGCTCTTCACAACTTGCCAACTTGATCCTTTTCACAGTTTGATTGTACTTTTGGATGCTTGATCCAATGACAGTCATTTGGTATGCGTATGACGTTTTAAGCAAGCTATACGACGATTCAGTCTCCAGTATACCGAGGCATTATAGGAACTTCGGAATTAGCACCTACCAAACTGTAAGTGCAATAACATTTTTTGCCTCGAGACACTAGAGAACGCAAACTAATAACTTGACTCAGTCTTTGTTTGTGCTGATGTGTGGAACAAATCACAAAGCGAACACAAGGAACACTCCCACACATACACATACATTCACTCACATTCATTCACACAAGCGCGGACACGCACGCACACAAGCTCGCACTAGGCGGGGGTGAGCGTGAACGCCACGGTCAAGGGCGCCGACAGCTTCTCCCGGACCGGCAGGAACACTAAGGAAGGAACAAAGTTAGCGTCGCGGGCCGCCACGGCCAACGCGCCCGGCTCCTCCAGAAGGAACGGTTGCATAACGAAGCGGCCTAGACTTTGTGGGACGGCGTACGAGGCAGGGACTTGGGATTTTCTAGCAGCGTCTTGAAGCTTCTTTTTCACTTCTTGCAGCTCTGTCCCCTTCTCTGAGCGACAACTTTCGTCTTCATGCTCCTTTCTGATATGCTTCTTCAAGAGGATCATATGACCAGCACTGAACCCACACTGTGCACATTTGTACAAGCCTTGCGGGCTACTCCGCACTTTGTGGGTATCACCTGATGTACTTGCGCTAGAGATGGACACGTTGTGCTTATTCTGAATATGAGACAGTAACATTTCTCGTGACTTGAATTTCTGAGAGCATTGAGAACATCGGAATTTGCATTTGGTTATGATTCCCATAGTTGACTCCTCTTCTGCAGCAGAAAAAGTATCATTTGGTGTATCAGTATCTTTTTCACTTTCGTCTGAATGAATAATATTTCGTGGAAATGCCTGCAACGTACTTGAAAATGTAGACGTAAAAGTACCCGGGTTGTTGGGCTCGATGAAAGGATTCAGTATATTGGAGAACGGGTGAGTCAAAATATGATGTTGAAACATATCACTCTGTAGGAAACTTTGAAAGCATATAGGGCATTTAAGTGGCTTGTTGGCCACCGGCATTGTCTGTGAGGACAATCCTGCATGGGATCTCTCGTGCACAAACAGAAATGCTAACACAGGAGTTGAAAATGAACAATATGAACAATGATAATTTTTCACTTGAGTATCACCTACCCCAAATAAATTTGAAAAGACCTGCTGACTAGCAGACTCTGGGGAATTATCTTCATTGTCTTGCAAGGGCTGAGGGCCATTGTCCACGTCACGATTACTCCAGCTGGTGGGAATTTTTAACGTGGGACTATGGGAGACGCTTCCTTCCAGCACTGTTGGTTCTTTCCACGGCTGCTTAACTTGTGACTGTGCCTCAAGCTCCTTCCACTTGTCTGTACCTAGCCGACCGTGGTCATTGAATAAGTGAGCCTTAAGCCACTTTATGCTGCGAAAGCGACGACTGCAGAGAGGACAGACTTCTGTGAAGTGGCTGAAATACCGATTACTTAGGTCACCCAACTCACACGGTTTGAGGGCTGGGTCACTCTCTACGGTTGGAGCAGTTGGAGTGGATATGGCTGTACCTTCACGAGGACTTTCCTCCACTATGCCATGTGTATTCTGCTTATGTACGCGTAGGAAATATTTACTGCATAATTCTTTGTTACAGATGTCACAGATTACGCCTCCGATCTGAGCACCGTTTTCAATTTCGATACCATGCATTCGCTGCATATGAGTTTTCATAAAATACTTGTTACATAGTTCCTTGTTACAGATCTCACAGTAGCTGCTTGTAGGTGTTGCAGGAACCCTTTTATCGGGAGGCGCTTGCTGTGCTGGTAAGGTTGTCTGGATTGTCGGACTTCTTTCAATTCTTTCAATATTTTGTTGATCTCCATGAGAAGCGTTCGAAAGTGAAGTATTAGTCAGTGGAACAGGAACCTGAGACTTGGAAAGATGGCATTCTTCCATGTGGTGGTTTAGGAGGAATTTAGTTAAAAAGTCCTTTTTGCATATGAAACAAAAAAATGTGTGCGGATCGTTGAGTGGTGAAGGTGATGATCCAGACTCCTCCAGTAAAACGCCATGCTCAGAAACCATGTGATCCTGCAAAGAGCTCTTCCCTTCCAGGTCTTTGTTGCAGATACTGCAAATAGTTACTTTACTTACATTAAGGTTGTTGAGTTGGAGTATCATCGTCTGTAACTTCTGAAGATCTTCACTAATGGAATCACTGCCTCCATTGTTGTTATTTCCGGGTGTCTTATCCATCTCATGCAGGTATGTACGGTGCATTTGGAGCAAATAGGAACTCTGAAAACGACGTCCACACACTTCACATTCTGAGTCCTCAAGTTCTGAGCTGTAGTTGTTCGCGCCTTGCTCTCCGATGATCAGATTGAGCGGGCTGCTCTGCTGTGAGGTGCTACATAATGCTGTACTCGTTGAGACTCCAGGTGGACGAATGTCCCCATCTGGTACAAGTATTCCGTGTCGCTTGAGTTTATGAGTTCGTAAGAAATATTTGTTGCAGTATTCTTTGCAGCATATTTCACAGAATGCATCCGCATTTATGACACCTAGTTTGCGAAGATGATCGGTAGAAAACACGGTATCCTTTGATTCCTGACTGGGAGTAGAGGGTAGTTGCTCTAAATTATGCTCAGTGTTATTTACAGGTTCTTCCTTCGGAATTGTGTTTTTCACAATTTCAGCAGTTGGAGAATGACAAGGACTCGTTTTCAGACTCTTTAGAGAATTACTATCAGTCTTATCAGAGGTACATGGACGTGGATCTCCCTGTTCTGATGCATTATCTCCGACATTGCCATATGCACCATCTGGAGGAATGGATCCAGTATCCGATCCACGATACGTTTCATCTAGTTCAATTTTAGGAAATGGATCTCCTGAAGAAGAATGGTAACCTGGAAATGTACTATAATCTAGAATACCGTGAATTTTTGCTTTGTGTCTTCTAACAAAATACTTGTTACAAAATTTCTTCTGACAAATATCACAAAATGCTCGCCCTGACCTGTTCGTCCCAGGCGTCACGCTTCCTAACTCGATGGTATTTGGCGCTTCACTGGTGACATCGGAGAGAGTACTCACTGATATATCAGTAGAAATAAAGGAACCCACGTATGGGGAACCACCTAACGAGACCGGAGAGGTCTCAATGTATATTCCGTGTTTGTTTGCTTTATGGGTTTTAAGAAAATATTTGTTACAGAACTCCTTGTTGCACAGTTCACAATATGCATCCGGATTGAAGATTCGAATGGGAGTAGTCCCTGCTGCGGACGGCAGTGACAGCAAAGGAAGAATGAAAGGGGGAGTTATGGGAATGTATCGTCTTGGTGTTTGCTTTGTTTCGTCAGATTTGTCTCCTGTCACATAGTAAGAAACAGGTGATGTGGAGACTGACTGAGGGAGATTTGACAAGTTAAGTGGGATGTCTTCTTGCTGAGATTGTTTCTGTGTCTGTTGAATGCTTGATGGTAGCTCCTCATCCTCTGACTCCGATGCGGGTTCCAGGGAGTCTTGTACACCATTCGGACTTGTCTTACCTTCTTGTAAAGTGGGTGTAGCTGCGAGGCGTAGGGGTCGGGACTGCTTACGCCGCTTTTTAGCGTGGGCGGCTTCTGGTTCTGGGTCCAAATCTGGCTCGAGGTCAGGTGTGGACAAGGGCCGCTTGATGGCACAACTCGTGGGCTCCTCTTCGTGAACTGGACCCAGCGTGCTGGATGAGTCAAGTGCAGTGGACGCCATCTCGCTGACGGGACCCCCAGCCCTGGAAAATTATTGTAGTGTAAGGAGTGCATTCAAATACCACATGAACTTCGAAATATACCTTGCAATAAAATACTGTTACAATACTATGCAGATACAATTGTTTACTCAAACACAGGCATTGTTAGGTGAATGTTTTTGTTTATTTATTTTCAGGCCTGGGGCATCCTGGTCATCAGATCCAAGTACAGTGCTTAAGCGTGTGCGGATTTTGTGTAATTGTGGTGTCATTACCTTCGATTTCTGTCTCCGCCATGGGATATTCACATTTAGGGTTAGAACCGACTCCATCCAGCCTTGTGAGGGCAAGTAAGAATTGAAATGGGTTGAATACCACTCACTGCAACTCTGGAAGTGATTTTCCGCCTTACCTCCACGCAAATCCAGCATGAAAACTAGCATTTGGCCACGACCACCTTCTTCCTCAAATACTGTACATACTGTAAACTGAACTAACATTCACCACATTCAGACAGATTCCCTATCAATGAAAACTATTAGATGAAATTGTCGTATTAAGATGGAAGATTTTTTGTTGTTGTTGTTCATGCAAGTACTGATTCTCCACTTAAAACCACGATATTAGAGCTACTAAACGAAAATAACAGTGCTGGTCGACTTGCCTTGGAACTGTGTAGTAAAAGTGGCCTAAGATTCAGTCCTGGGCTAGTTTCCAGCGTGATGACCTTCAGCTCTGCCCTAGACAAGCCACACATTATTAGAATAGGTAAAATAAAGACACCAGTTGCCCACCTAGCAGCAGTATTTAATATATGAAGTTCCTCCAGGATACCTACAATATGTAGGCCTACGTTAGGTAGTCAGGCTGGAGGCTGACACAGATTATGTCAGTAGAATAGAGTGTTAATAGCGCAGTTTGGTCCTGAGTCATTGATTTTGAAATTTTAATAGTTATCTCAGCCACCATCTTACATATATGGCGGGGTGATTTTTGCTTTTGGCGTTCAAAGCTCATATAAGGCTCTACATTGACGCTAATTTGAGATATTTTATTCTTAAAATATATAGAGTTATTTGTTTGTATAGCCTACTTAATAATTTCTAGATGACCACTGCGTGCTATATTCAGTGCGATATTCTTGAGTAATGGTAGCGAGGCTTTTGTATAGTACTCCTCTCTCACTGAATTTCGCGTTAATTGTGCTATTATATCGTGATCTGAATATACAGTATTCAAGTCTTAAGAGTATGCCCAGCCGCCATCCTGAACGCATGAAGTCACTGTTATTTTGACTTGGTCATAGTAAAACACTTACAAGGTTCTACATTACTGTTAATTTTCGTTCTTGTATCTAAAAATATAGGCTATCTGTTATTCATTAGAATATTCTATATTTTCAAGATGGCCACCACGCGTTGCATTCAGCGTGTTATTCTTTACGGTTTATTTCAGCAATGTTCTTAATGTACTTCTTTCTTACTAAGTTTCGTTTTAATTGCACAATTGCATTGTGAATGATTCACTATTACGTTTTAATATCACGCCGAGCTAAAAATGTGGAGTCGCTGTAATTTTGCTTTCGCTTTAGTTGTGCAATAACATCGTGAGTTACTAATTTGAACACTTTAATAATATGCCCACCCACCATGTTGAATGTATGAAGTCTGTTCTTTTGCTTATGGCATATAACTTAAGTGACTTATAATGTTCTATTGTATTACTAAATTATGTTATTATAGCTCTAGGATACCGAAAGGTTTTAATTAGAATGAAAATTTCAAGATGGCCACCGTGCGCTGCATTCAGTGTGATAATCTGACTAACGCAAGTGAGAGCTTTTATATGATACTCACCACTAGGCACGATTCTTCTTAATTACCCTATGTCATTATGAGGTGTTGATTTGAATGTTCTATTCGTACGCACAGTCGCCATCTTGAATGTATGGACAGTCTGTTGGCGGCCGCGCAAAATATTTAACCAGCGTTCTATATCTCTGAAACTGTTACCAATATCACCCTGAAATTTTGTATGGTGATAGAAATTACTAAGGTTAGTTCAGCTATGTTATGATTGAAATTATGTTAAGCACAAAACCATCATAGCGGCCAAGCAAATTTAAAAAATTTAAATAACATTTTGACAAGATTTAATTAACCGAGCACATTGAAATTTCACGCCCTACATGTCTAATCAAGATTTGATCTACTGGCATCTAATTCAAGTCAATTGTTTTCATACAAGCAAGATGGTGGTTGTGCGAAATATTTATCCGTTATTCTATAGCTCCGAAACTATTACTGGTATCACCCTGAAATATTGTATGGTGATAGAAAATACTATGGTAAGTTCATGTACGTAACGCTCAAGAGCATGTTCAGTACAAAACCAACATGGTGGCCAAGCATATTTAAATATTTTAAATGACATTTTCACGAGATTTAATAAACCGATCACAGTGGACCGCAGCACGACAAATGTTTACAAATGATTTAATCTACCGGCATCTTATAAAAATTAATTTGTTACAAAAGAGCAAGATAGTGGCTGTGCGAAAGTTGAAAATTAAGTTTTAATAATTTGTGCCGTAATCATGCGATCAAAGTGAACGTTTAAATAATAAACCTATGCAATAATCTACATCTTATGATACATACTGTAACTCCATTGACTGCATATAGAACAAAATCCAACATGGTGATCATCCGAAATATTTAGACGGTTCTCAGTATCTGAGAATCTATTACAGCAATCAAACTGAAATTTTATATGTTGATAGAGACTATTAACATAAGTTTACCTATGGGCCATTCAATATCCCGATGGATATAAATCCAACTCCAACATGATCCCGACGCGAAATTTAAATATTGTTATGGATTTCTCTCGTGACTTAATTATCTGAGAGCAGTGACACTTAGGACGGTACATATTCATACAAGGCTTAATATATTGACGTCTATTTTAATTCAAATTCCACGAGAACGCAAAAAAGGCGACTGTGCTCATTTATAAAAATCATGATTTTGTTTCTCATGTCGTAAACAAGTAGGTTGGTATAATGAGGCACGTTTATAATATTCATCCGCTGGCATATAATTCTAGGCATATAAAAGAATTAAACTAACATGGCGTCCATACGATACATTTCAACGGTTCTCAATATCTCCGAAACAGAAAAAAAGGAAGGAAGCTTGTAGTTAACGTGACCGTTAATCTTGAGATCATGAGCCACGGGACCTCCTTTTTACGTGGAATCTGAACCACAGGACATGGCATTTCACTTCGAAAATCTCACATGCATTGACCGGGAATCGAACCCGGACCGCCTTGGTGAGAGGCATACAGCTAGACCGCTGAGCCACCACGCCCCCTATCTCCGAAACAATTTAAGAAATCAGAATGACATTTTGTATAATGCTAGAGGATGGTTATGTAAGGAAAAATAGGTGACTTTCCCTAATCCTGAAAAACAGAAAACATAAAGGGTGTGAAGTGTTTTCCAAATATTGCAAATAACGTTCCTGGCGATCTAATCACTCGGCACAGTGAATCTTTATTCAGAGATTCATATAGAGACATCGAATGATGTTCAATTGTTAACAAAAATTCAAGATGCATCAGTTCAACATTTTTAAACCTTGTATTTTTTAATTTTTTAATTTTTTTAATTTTTCGATCTTATTCAGGCGTTTGAAAATATAGTTCGTATGATGGGCTATGATTACTACCCTTATCAAATGGCACTAAATTCTGCAGCTTACTTTTCGTAAATCATAGAAGCCAAGCACTTGACTTTTCATTAATTCCGGGCTACAGAAAGATGCCATCTCGCGAGAGGAGTCTTAATCACCGATATTGAAAGCTATAGGCTATATTGTAGCACATAACTTCTCATTGTAATGGTGTTGGTGAAGACATAGGAGGTGAACCAAAAGCTATTTAGTATATCGCATGGAAAATCCTTGTAATAGGTAGGAGAATTTTAATGGAAAAGACCGGTGGGATATATGAAAAAAGGCTATTTAGTTTGACATCTTGAGGTCATGTCAGTTTGAGGGACTAAAGCCATTGCTATGGTTACCATGCACCAAATCCAGTTCATGTGCGTCAAGCACCAGACAGCACTCCTATAAACAAAATTACCTTGAGTAGAGTTACGAGAGTAATGTTAGTTGCTGGGATATTTATAGTCATAGTAAGTTAATCATATCTCTCTCGTGCCTCTATTGGTGTGAATACACTCAGTTCGGCAATCGTGACTAAGCTTTCGACTGTACAGTGCGACTTGCGCGTAGCGATCTATTTATTTTCTGCAAGGCTTAAGTTGTTGATTTATATAATGGCTTTGCGATATCGTAGTCAAGTAGCCCCGTGTACTTGGGTATGTGTAGAATATTTCTGATAACCTGTGTCACTGTGATGTCTGTACTAGTTTGTGTGTTTGTAATTGAGGTAGGATTTGGGTAGGAAGTGGTTGAGGCCTTAAGTTAGGTACCATCCTGGCATTTGTCTAGAGTAGGGGTGGCAAACCACGGAATACTACTTCCAGAGTAGCTGAGGTAAGAATCGAACCCATCTCTTCTCAGTTTTGCCTCTCGAAGCTGAGTGTGACCCGTTCCATCTCTCAGACCAGAATTGAATTTCTTGGCAGAACCGGGAAAAGAAACTCGGGCCTCCGCGGTGGTGGCCAAGAATGCTGGCCACTACGCAACGAGGCGGACGCGTGGCTTAAGAACCCAGTAACTAACAGCAGTGGCGACCCATGGTTTCTCTACGGCCGGTCCCGTGGTATTGGGGTAGCGTGCCCCGTATTCGTTTGCCAGCACTCAGCCTCGTGAGGACAATTGATTAAGTGTCTGAGTGTGTGGCAGCGTCCCGGTCAGGATATTTAAGGCTAACGTCCGAAGGTACCCGACGCGCAGACCACGCGTCACCTCACAATCTCTAGGGCAAGTGGCTGGGCAGCGGTCATTTGGCAGGCCATGATCCTGCGGTGACACGGGGTTTGGGGAGTTTCTCTACTAGATACCCTTGACTTCACTGAACGCGTAAGTATGTGAGACTGAACTAGGCCTATCCGCCACCCCAGAGATGAAGTCAGTAGTGTCCAGGTACATTAGTTACCTTCACATGTCCATGGTAAACTTACATGCATGTGGAGATAGTAAGCGATATGAACGATTCGCATCTACAGCATGAGCAAATGTCTCGTCTCCTATTTGCCAACATGGTAAGATGATTACTTTGTTTAGTGGTAGGTGTGTTGTACATGTAGTGTGTTCATGAATATGCTATAATACCTCAACAAATAGATGATGGAATCCCTACCAACTACTCACTGTCTTCAACTGAACAGTCAGTGGCTAGAATTATTCGTAAAATATTTACTGCATGTACCAAAAGTGATCATTGTCTATGGCAGAGGTGGTCAGCTGGGTGCCCGTTTGCACTGGCTCAGTGTGTAACATGTTTTTCTAGGGGTTTTTATGCCACTAACACAAGTTAGTTGGACTATATCATATTTGTTAAACGCGGCAATAATCCGGCCAAGTTAAATTATTTCAGTTTATACAATTTTATATTTCATATTATTATTATTATTATTATTAATATTTATTACGTCATTTTTTTGTGGAGCTTTTAAATTTGGAAGATTACAGATAGGATTTCTACTAGTAGAAATCCGTATCTATATTGGATGATTCCAATATATAAATTGCACGGCAAATCATTTCATACGTAAAGACGGGATTTTATTCATTAGGGCTAGGAGAGAGTGGTGTGTGACTCACTGGGTATTTCAATACAAGAATAGATTGGAGTACAATAGAATTACGAAATCCGAGGGAACACTTCAAACCAAGAAAACGAGGTATGATTTACGTCTTGCCCGGTAAAACGGAAATGTACAGGGACGCTTCTTGTCCTGGGGAAGGAACCTCATGGCGCGTAGAGCCACGTGAGGTGACCAGCCAATCAAGGAAGAAGAAACAACGTAGGTCGGGCATGGCGAGAAACGTGACGCACGCGGATTGGTCGAAGCAGCGAGGCCGCGGTGTGAAGCTAGACTCTGGTGGGAGAAGCTGGAAGGCCATATAGTGAACGCGCTGGTTGAAGAGAGGTTTTTTTCATTGAGACTTTACGCTTGGTGCGGTAAGCACATACTTTGTTCGCAAGTGCCAAGTGGGACAATTTATTCACGCTAACTCCGCTGATCACATCAGATCATGGGTTCCACGCGTCTTGCAGTGCTAAGGCAGGCGACGTGTTGTGGTTTATGGATTATACTCCACCACAAGCAGTAACGATGACTTATAATCTACGAAGAAGAACCTGACGCCGTCAACTCAAATGAAGAACATCAGACGCAACGAGACTTCAAGCACGTGGGAGACAATGTTTCCGTTGGTAAGCTCATGTAATCTACGACACACACTCTCTGTTTTTCGATAGGGCCAATACAAATTTTTTAAGCATAAATTTGGAAATAAGTTAAATTCACGTTATTCTCCCGACCGGCGTATTAAGTAATTTTGTTCGTGGCAATGGTTAAAGTAGTATGCTCCGTTAATAGTGTTAATTTTATACAAGATGCTATCATGTTTTCTAAGTATATTAAATTCAATTTTTACAAAGTAGATTCTTTGATTCCAGTAGGTAGCAATAGTTGTAATACCACATCCTTCTCCACAATCAAATGTAGTCTGGGTTGATGATCCAATCATCCCACGGCCTAGTCATTAAGAGTTTCTCATATGTTCTACTCACGCTAGGGGTCGATATTAAGTATATAAATTTAGCTTGGAACACAGTGTATCCGGCTTGGCGCCCAACATAGATCAAACTTAGCAGTAGTAT
The DNA here is from genome assembly GCA_946902985.2 of Meconema thalassinum. Taxonomy (NCBI): domain Eukaryota; kingdom Metazoa; phylum Arthropoda; class Insecta; order Orthoptera; family Tettigoniidae; genus Meconema; species Meconema thalassinum. Next base: position 612,300,253 of record OX336389.2, on the reverse strand, counting down.
TTTCTGGTGAATAGTACGCCCAAGAATAAACGTTACATTTGTCGCCGACAACGTTGGGCCGAAAACCCAGGAACATTTGAGGAAGGAGAAGGAGACATATTTCTGTGCCGGTATTTTGGGGGTTATTTGTCTTTATCAGTGTATATCATTATGGGGGATGAGAAAGAAAGACAGATGAGGTTACGTAGTGGTCATCAACTGGAGAGTGATGATACGAGCAGTATGTCGAGTGATGGTAGTACCGGGGTAGTGGAGGTAAATCCCGATACTGAAACAGGGAGTGTAGGCGGCCAACCAGAATTAAAAAATTTACTTCTCGAGTTCATGTTTCAGAACAAAGTTAGTAGTGATGCCTTAAATAAAAAATTAGAACAGAATAATGCAAAATTAGAACAAAACAGTAGGGAAAATAAAGAAAGTACAGAAGCTTTAAATAAAAAATTAGAACAGAATAATGCAAAATTAGAACAAAACAGTAGGGAAAATAAAGAAAGTACAGAAGCTTTAAATAAAAAATTAGAACAGAATAATGCAAAATTATTGTGGTGTTTGAAGCCATATTTTCAGTGTTGCCTTAGTAAACAAGAGTTTAGTGCTTTTCAGTCGGTCAACACGAATGTACCCAACCAGAATTTAAAAATTTACTTCTCGAGTACATTCGTGTTGACCGACTGAAAAGCACTAAACTCTTGTTTACTAAGGCAACACTGAAAATATGGCTTCAAACACCACAATGTTCACGGCTAGTCAGGCAAATCGTGAAGCCAAGAAATTCAAATCACTCAGGCTTAAACTCATGAATTTAGACAAGTCAATTTGGTTCAACAAAAAATGTATAGAACTAAACCTCACCCCTAAATACGTACCAATTAAAACCGTACCGAACACACCAGCCTCGATCATTTCAACTAAACAAGCCAAAGCGCTTTGGATAAAAAACGAATTAAGATTTGCATACATAAGAAAGCAAAAAATTAACCAACAATTATACGACATTCAATTGCAACTAAGTAATTTCTGGCACGCAGCCCAATGGTACAGCTTCACCGAACACCTACATGACACCATCAAAATCAGAGCAACGAGGAAGCATGAAACGCTAGAAAATAAATTAAGAAAACTAGGAGAAACACAGAACCATCAATCTAACGAACAACACACGAATAACAATGAATTCAATTTCCACAGCAGAGTAAACAACAGAACGAACGTAACCTTTTCTCAAGGTGAAATGAATATGTTAGACAAAGGTTTGAAATACAACTGCACAGACGCACACACGAACCACAATATAAAACAGTTAATCACAGATATTGAGATAGCCAGTCACAAGCTCCCAGCAGAAGACAGGGAATTAACCAAAAATCTCGCCACCAACGAAGCCAAAAAAATCCTCAAACGAGAGGGCGATAGCAATAACATTCAAAACAACAAACAAATCAAAGAAATAAAGTCGTTGAAACAAAAAATAAAAGAACATGACTTAATCATCACAAAAGCAGATAAGGGAAACACTACAGTAATTTTGAACAAAACAGAATACATTGAAAAAACAGTCGAATTCCTAAACAACAACGAAATCAAGGAATTAACAAAAGACCCCACCAACAAATTCCAAAAACAAATAAAAAGTGCGCTAAAAGAAACAGAATACATACTGACCAAAGCTGAAAAATCAAAACTAATAAACATGAACCCGAAAATACCGTCATTGAGGGGACAACCAAAAATACACAAAAAGGAAATTGGGTACATTCGTGTTGACCGACTGAAAAGCACTAAACTCTTGAATGCAAAATTAGATAAGAACAACAAGGAAATTAGTGTGAAAATGGAGCAGATTAGAGGAGAAATCAGAGGAGTAATGGAAGAGAAGGTTAAAGAGATCATTGCAGATGTAGACAAGAAATTAGGAAAAGTACAGGAGGAATTGGAAAGTAGAATCAGCACACAGGGTGAAAATTTAAAGGAATTAGTTAAATTAGAAACACTGCAGGTTAAAAAGAAATGGGGGGGGATTGACAAGATTCAGGTATCAACTAAAGAGGTTAAGGAACAGCTGTGGGATAGAATTGAGAAAGTCCACTCGCAAATAGTTGCAGAAGTAAATGATTTAAGAGAGAGGAATAGAGAGAGCATTAGCAAGATTGAGGAGAAACAAGCAAAGCTATATGATAAAGTAGAAGAATCAGAAGGAAACATTAAATTAACAGTAAACAGTATTGAGAGGAAGGCTGAGGAGAAAATCGCAGAATTAGAATTAAAATTAAAAGCTAGGATCAGGCAAGAAAATAGTCAGAATAGGCCAGTTTTTGTGAATAGCACACACAGGGAGGTAGAACTGGGTAAGTTCAGCAATCGACAGGGGTACCCAATGGAGTTCATGAATACTATAGAAAATAAATTCGGGGAGAGGTTGGAAGATGGTAGTATTGAGTGGTGCCAGGTAGTTGAAATTTTAGAGCAAGCGTTTGTAGGGGAGACAAGGAACTGGTTTGCTGTCTATAGAGACAAGTTTACTGATATTAATGATTTTAAAATGAAATTCTGTGAAAAGTTCTGGAATGAGGTTATTCAGTCGCAGCATCGTGGGGGAGTAGTGTGTGGTAAATATAACCCTAAAGGAAGCTCCACCATGACCGAATACTTTTTAGGGCAGGTATTAGTGTGTAAATATCTGGATGGGTTGAAGGAGGAAAGTGATGTGGTGAGGTTGCTACTTAGGCACTTTCCCTATAGGATCAAGGAGGCTGCTTGTATCCAGAATGTAAAGACAATATCACAAGTAGAAAATTTGTTAAGCACATTTGATGCACTAGGGAGAGGGGGTTATGAGGACAATTTCAATAGGAACCAGGGTAATAATAATAATAGGCCTAATGAAGCCAGGCATCAGGAAGTTCAAGGGAACGGTGGCAAAGGGGCCAACGCTCAAAATAGAAATAATAATAATAACCAGCAAAATCAGAACAGAGGAAATGGCTATGGTAGTCAGTACCAAGGTAGGAACTATGATTTCAGGGGAAATCAAGGGAGGAACAATGATTTCAGGGGAAATCAAGGGAGAAATAATGATTTCAGGGGAAATCAAGGGAGAAATTATAATGACAATAATTACAACCAGAATAGGGGTCAAGGAAGAGGACAGCCTAGTGGTAGTAATATACAGCCAAACAAATGACAACACAGCCCAGAACAACCAGACCAGTGCAGTAGTTAGTAGTATTACAGCCAGCTGTAGCGGTTCTTTAAACGCGAACCAGGCTGCGAAGTAAGGTCAGAATCTCAGTCTGTAGCATGCCCTGTCCATACAATTATACAGGAACACTATGACCTAATTGTAAGAAATGAATTGTTGCATGAATTAAATGATGAACGTATTATTCAGGAGGTGGTTAGTAAAAGCCCCATTATTAAACTTAACGTGTCCGAGGCGCACACCGATGTTTTAATTGATAGTGGTTGTATGAAGAGCTGCATAAGTAGTATATATTACGATAAAATGAAAGGAACTGGTGTAAATTTTGAGGAGATGCCAATTAAAAGCACTTTTGTTATCACAGCTGTAGGGAAGAGGTCTAAAGTTATTTCTAAGCAAGTTTTAGTGGACATTAAAATTAATAATCATATCGAAAAGCAGATTTGTCTTGTTATTCCAAACTTAGTTTTCAGTGTTATTTTGGGTTCAGATTGGCTAAGTAGAGTGTCTGGTAACTTATGTTATGAAGTAGGTAGTTTGAAATTTAAATGGAATAATTCTGAAGTAGAGGTAGCGTTCAACGACAATGTTCAGGGGAGTAGTGTTGTAGGTGTGATTTGTTCTTTAAGTGAGATATCACCAGCCGAAGAGCGGGATACTCAAATTTTTGTGGGCAGTTTGATTACGAACGGTAGTCTAGAGGACTCGTTACGTGATGCTGCATTTCAGGGGCACATAGAGGGAGACCAGAGTGTTCTGCTCTATGATGTGTTATTGTATAATAGGAGAGTTTTTGAGGATCGCATTGGCATGGCCAATTGATATACACATTCATTGAACGTTATTGATAGATCTGAATTTACAGGACATAGATATCCTATACCTTTCGCTTATCAGGGTGCAGTGGAGGCACAAATTAACCAGATGCTTGAAGATGGCATTATAGTGTACTCAAACAGTCAATATGTTAATCCTTTAATTACAGTACCGAAGGCTGATGGTACAGTCCGAATTTGTTTAGACGCTCGTTTAGTTAACAGTAGAATCAGTTCAGATCAGCTGAAGTCCATGTCCATTGAAGATTTGATGCAGACATTTGAGGGTAAAAAGTATTTCACATGTGTAGATTTAAGTTCCAGTTTCTGGCAAGTGCCACTTATGTATGGAGATCGGCCATTTACAGCTTTTAGTCATAAATATAACCTATATCAGTTTTTCAGGGTACCTTATGGGTTAAAAAGTAGCTCAGGAGCTTTAATTAGGGCTTTAAACATCACATTAGGAGATGACACGGGAGAGTTTGTAACTATTTACATCGATGATAAGGTAATCAGTTCACGCAGTTTTGAGGAGCATCTACGTCAATTAGACAGTGTATTTCAAAAGTTAGATCATGCAGGGTTCACTCTGAAACTGTCCAAGTTGTCATTCTGTCAGACAGAAGTGACATTTTTAGGTCATAAAGTGTCAAGTAGGGGTGTGACACCAGAGGAAAGTAGGGTTAATAAGATACTTAATGCAGAAGTACCACAGAATGTAAAACAGATGAAAACATTCCTTGGTATTTGTAATTTTTCCGCAGGTTCATTCTTAAATACTCAGGGTTAGTAGAACCATTTAGAGAATTGCTTAAAAGTGGTAATCGCTGGAGATGGTTGTCCAAGCATGATCTGGCATTTCAAGCGCTGAAGGCAGGCTTTGAGAAAGCTGTGGTGCTGAAGTATCCTTTGAAAGATAAGGAATATGTGGTAATGACTGATGCGTCACATATAGGAATTGCAGGAGTATTGTGTCAGAGAGATGAAGACGGTAATTTTTGCATCGTGTCTTTAGCATCACGAGGACTTACAGCAGCAGAGAAAAGATATACTATCACTGAGTTAGAGCTTTTAGGAATTATTTTCAGTTTAGGAAAATTTAGGATGTATTTAGTTGGGGGTAAATTTGAGATTCATACAGATCACCATGCTTTATTATATATGAGGACATGTAAACTCAGTTCTAACAGAGTTAGTAGGTGGATTCTTGCACTTCAGGAATACGAATTCACAGTAAAACACATTAAAGGGAAAGATAACATTCTTGCAGATATGCTTTCAAGGGACACAAATTTATGTAGGGATAATCCTGTTGTTAAGGCAGAGGACGGTATTTTGTTATGTGCATGTGTGGACATCAGCAACAGGGCATCGTTACAGACACTGAGCAATATGTTAGTGGAGCAACGTGATGACATTAAGGATGTATCATAAAGTGAGTGTGTTTAGCTGGCGAGCCAGCCTATCAAATGAGTAAGCGTGGTATTTGGTGCGTGGAAGATCTGGTCTTCCAGGCAGGCGTATCAGAAGTCACACAGGGGGGTAGTATGTAAGTAAATGAGAGTTTTAAGGCACAGGGAAAGATGAAGGGAGTGGAGGATGCTGTTGAGCACTAAATTGTCTCGATGCACCAAGGCCATTTTGGCAGCGCTGATGGATTCCTATTTATCTCCAAGAGATGGGGGAGTGCTTGTATAGGGCTTGTTAGCTTAAGGCGTCCACGAGATAAAAGATGGGCCATCAGAAGGCGAGACAGTCCTCCATGAAGCTCATACACATCAGCACACGTGATTCCTGCTTACGACCTGGCTATGTGAGATCAGGGTTGGATATAATTAAGGTAGTTTGTGTACGAGGTACAAGCCCTCATGAGATGTTGTACATAAGTAACAGATAAAAAGTTGTGGCAACTAGGTCAGGTTCGATAGGTGGACTGGTCTGGGTTGTGAACTACTGGCTGAGCGACGAAAATGAGAAATTGTGATCTAGAGTAAGGTGGGTTTTAGTTTACATGTACTTAGTAAGATAGGGCACATACGGCACAGGAATATCTCGTGTTATAAGTAATGGGTACTTACTGTTTTTTACAGTCATGTCTTTCCTTTTAATTAAAAATTTCACAGAGAAGGTGGGAAGTAGATCACTTTGCTCTACCGCGAGTGTGTGATCGTGTGTGAGTGTGTGAGATCGTGTACCATGATATTGGTATACGGTAGGTGTGGAGCACCTAATATTTCTAGAAGAGTTCCACAGTGGTTTTCTACTGAACACCATAAATGCGTGTGTAGTGAATTGTGGATACAGAGGGAACACACTAATATATGTAATTTTTCCCACATAGAATGATGAGAGGGGGAGTGGGAGAATGAACATTCGTGAGAATGACAAACATTTTGAAGTGACAAAATAAGAACACGTCATAACGAGTCGAACATTAGCGCAAAGCGCATGATTGAGCGTTTTTATGTGTTCATATGTGTAAAGGGTCATTTCATTTGTGTAAGTTGTATTTTGGAGGGTTTTTTCAAACGTGTCTGGAATCATCATGTGCTGTGCCATATGCATGGTAACACACATGATCATTCGAGGCGAATGTAACATGTTTTTCTAGGGGGTTTTATGCCACTAACACAAGTTAGTTGGACTATATCATATTTGTTAAACGCGGCAATAATCCGGCCAAGTTAAATTATTTCAGTTTATACAATTTTATATTTCATATTATTATTATTATTAATATTTATTACGTCATTTTTTTGTGGAGCTTTTAAATTTGGAAGATTACAGATAGGATTTCTACTAGTAGAAATCCGTATCTATATTGGATGATTCCAATATATAAATTGCACGGCAAATCATTTCATACGTAAAGACGGGATTTTTTCATTAGGGCTAATAGAGAGTGGTGTGTGACTCACTGGGTATTTCAATACAAGAATAGATTGGAGTACAATAGAATTACGAAATCCGAGGGAACACTTCAAACCAAGAAAACGAGGTATGATTTACGTCTTGCCCGGTAAAACGGAAATGTACAGGGACGCTTCTTGTCCTGGGGAAGGAACCTCATGGCGCGTAGAGCCACGTGAGGTGACCAGCCAATCAAGGATGAAGAAGCAACGTAGGTCGGGCATGGCGATAAACGTGACGCACGCGGATTGGTTGAAGCAGCGAGGCCGCGGTGTGAAGCTAGACTCTGGTGGGAGAAGCTGGAAGGCCATATAGTGAACGCGCTGGTTGAAGAGAGGTTTTTTTCATTGAGACTTTACGCTTGGTGCGGTAAGCACATACTTTGTTCGCAAGTGCCAAGTGGGACAATTTATTCAGGTTAACTCCGCTGATCACATCAGATCATGGGTTCCACGCGTCTTGCAGTGCTAAGGCAGGCGACGTGTTGTGGTTCAAGGATTATACTCCACCACAAGCAGTAACGATAACTTATAATCTACGAAGAAGAACCTGACGCCGTCAACTCCAATGAAGAACATCAGACGCAACGAGACTTCAAGCACGTGGGGGACAATGTTTCCGTTGGTAAGCTCATGTAATCTACGACACACACTCTCTGTTTTTCGATAGGGCCAATATAAATTCTTTAAGCATAAATTTGGAAATAAGTTAAATTCACGTTATTCTCCCGACCGGCGTATTAAGTAATTTTGTTCGTGGCAATGGTTAAAGTAGTATGCTCCGTTAATAGTGTTAATTTTATACAAGATGCTATCATGTTTTCTAAGTATATTAAATTCAATTTTTACAAAGTAGATTCTTTGATTCCAGTAGGTAGCAATAGTTGTAATACCACATCCTTCTCCACAATCAAATGTTGTCTGGGTTGATGATCCAATCATCCCACGGCCTAGTCATTAAGAGTTTCTCATATGTTCTACTCACGCTAGGGGTCGATATTAAGTACACACATCAAAAAAAGTTTTGCATCACCTCGGTTCCCAGATCTCCGGCATATAGACGTTGACTGTGTATATTGTATCAAAGATACAGTCCCTTTGACTCTTCATAGATGTCACTAAAACTGCTCAAAGATGTAAACAACCATGCATGAGCAGGGCCTATTAGACGGAGGGGGTACGACAGCCGATCAGTTCCAGTCATTCCACCAGGACGAAGGTACGCTGCTCATGTTGTCTGTAGTTCTACCATGCCTAGAAGGTCAATACCGCAGTTCGATCGCGTCCGCATTGTTACTTTGTGTCAAGAAGGGCTCTCAACAAGGGAAGTTTCCAGGCGTCTCAGAGTGAACCAAAGCGATGTTGTTCGGACATGGAGGAGGTACAGAGATACAGGAACTGTCGATGACAGGCCTCGCTCAGGCCGCCCAAGGGCTACTACTGTAGTGGATGACCGCTACTTACGGATTGCCGCTCGGAGGAACCCTGACAGCAATGCCACCATGTTGAATAATGCGTTTCGTTCAGCCACAGGACGTCGTGTTTCAACTCAAACTGTGCGCAATAGGCTGCATGATGCGCAACTTCACTCCCGACGTCCATGGCGAGGTCCAGCTTTGCAACCCCGATACCATGCAGCGCGGTTCAGATGGGCCCAACAACATGCTGAATGGACCCCACAGAATTGGCATCACGTTCTCTTCACCGATGAGTGTCGCATATGCCTTCAACCAGACAATCGTCGGAGAAGTGTTTGGAGGCACCCTGGTCAGGCTGAACGTCTTAGACACACTGTCCAGCGAGTGCAGCAAGGTGGTGGTTCCCTGATGTTTTGGGGTGGCATTATGTGGGGCCGACGTACGCCACTGGTGGTCATGGAAGGCTCCGAAACGGCTTTACGATACCTGAATGACATCCTCCGACCCATAGTGCACCCATATCGGCAGAATATTGGAGAGGCATTTGTCTTCATGGACGACAATTCTCGACCTCATCGTGCACATCTTGTGAATGCGTTCCTTCAAGATAACGACATCGCTCGACTACAGTCGCCAGCATGTTCGCCAGACATGAACCCTATCGAACATGCCTGGGATATGTTGAAAGGTCTGTTTATGGACGTCTTGACCCACCAACCACTCTGAGAGATTTACGCCGAATTGTCGTTGAGGAGTGGGACAATTTGGACCAACAGTGTCTTGATGAACTTGTGGATAGTATGCCACGACGAATACAGGCATGCATCAATGCAAGAGGACGTGCTACTGGGTATTAGAGGTAGTGGTGTGTACTGCAATCTGGACCACAAATGCTGAAAGTCTAGCTGTATGATGGTACAACATGCAATGTGTGGGTCTCATGAGCAATAAAACGAGCTGAAATGTTGTTTGTGTTGATCTCTATTCCCTTTGTATTTAAAGGTTCCGGAACTCTTGGAACCGAGGTGATGCAAAACTTTTTTTGATGTGTGTATATAAATTTAGCTTGGAACACAGTGTATCCGGCTTGGCGCCCAACATAGATCAAACTTAGCAGTAGTATTTTCTGGTGAATAGTACGCCCAAGAATAAACATTACAAGTGCAGCCGGGCAGGCGTAACGTAATTGCGGGCGGCTTACCAGCATGCATACGTCACAGTGTAGCGAGACGAAGCGAGAGAACGTGCCCAGTCTCACCGGGGTGCATATACATATTTTTCAGCCTGAGCCTAGCCACAGTACGTATTTCCGAGCTTCTTACTTGCTGTTCTGTCGTGTCATTCTCTTGCTTCCTAATTGAGACGGTAGATGGTGGCAGGGGCTCACACCTGTTCAAACATGGAGGACGGTTATGGAATGAGGTTTTGATAATATTCGATGTTGAATTGCATTATTAACTTAAAAGAGGCGTGTAACTTGCTTTAGGTCAAGTTTAAAACATCCCACGCAGGAAATGAATGCGTTCTAATCAACATTTAAGGTCTAACTGAAATCATTCGATATTTAGCCACACGGATTAAGATCTATGATAATAAGCACGTCTTTCGAACGCACACGTGCACGAATGGTGATGTGCTTGCTTTGTAATTTTATGTCCCGGGTTCAAGACTGCCCTTGGGCAAATTTTTTACACTTTTTTTTCGCTATCGTTTTACCCTCCAGGTTGGCTTTTCCGAAGGACTGAACGAGGAATCCAACCTCTACCGCCACTGAGCGCTGTGTTCCGGAGCAGAGACTCTGAATCGGGTGATACAACTGGGGAGTGTGACTAGCACTTCGCCCAGGCGGCCTCAGATGCAAAGTGCACAGGGGCCTGATGAAGGGATGAGAATAGTGGGAGGGATAGACAAGGAAGAGGGAAGGAGGCGGCCGTGCCTTAGGTTAGGTACTGCCCCCGTAAATTGAATTATATTGAGACCACGATGGCTGTATTGGCATAAATGAATAAAGTTATGAATGTCATAGTTGTGACGTGTATATTAATGACGTAGGCACGGATGACGTAGACTTCATGCAAGTAGGCTGGTTGAGCTGAGATTCTTGGTGACGTCATGATTTTGTTCGAGAAAGATCTGAGATTTACGACGCAGTCGCAGGAAACAAGTTATTGTGCTGAGGAAGAAGTTACGCTATTGGAGGAGAGACTCGAACCAATGAACGATAGTTTGGAAGGAAGACGGAGATTGCTGAAACTACGATATTTGATTGCTTTTGGCATGCAGATTTGTGGAAATCTATTTTCAGTTATGGCATTGATTTGGAATTTTGAAGAAATTAATTTTGAGTTTTTGAAATTTGAAAATCCGTCAAGTATAGCCAAAGTTAAAACTTCTAGCAATGACGGAGCAACGAACTATGGAAGGGATGGATACGCCCCTTAAGAAGTTGATAAAAGGTCGTGCACAGAAGAGAGGAGCTCTGATATCTCTCATACCGCTCATATCTCTCATACCGCTGATACCGCATATATATTTCTGATGTCAGATAATCATTGTCGAGTGAATAAGTGAAGCAAGTTGTCTTTAGCGTGTGGTTAAAGCCCGGCGCATCGAACGAACACGGAGCAGTTCCATTTTACGCTGTTTGAAACTAGGTGAAGTTGTAACGCTCATATTAACGTTTCTACGAGATAAGATATAAAGAGTTAACTTCTGCCTTTATTATAATTCAATTGGGCAGTACAACATTGAGGTGTGTAGAAGATTTGGACAATTTCACAGTTATACTTTGAAAGATATTGGCATTTTAAGGCTGCAGACAAAAGTGATTTTCTCGCCACCTGAGAGGCACTTTTAAATTTCCACAGTATACACTACGGCTGACACGTGTTACAACCGTGATATTGGAGAATACGTTTGGTAATACAACGATACATTCTACTATGGAACATTATAATCTTGCAGTGCTTTCAATGATTATAACAGAAGTTGAGATGGAAGGCTAAGGCTTTAATGCAATTGGGACATATATCGATGGAGTGAAGTAACAGCATGGAACTTCGTTAATCGTCATTCTACAAAAGCGAGCATGTAGTGAACATCCAACTACACTCATGTATCGTGAATCCATCGCTGAATTATATCAAATGACAGTGGAAATATTTTCATACTCCACGATTATGAATATTTCTGCGGAAATAACTGCAATAAACTTCATGGCGAATTACGACTGGAACTTCAGGGAACTTACAAGAGAGGCCAGGGAGGACCCGGCTCACAAAGAAGAATTTTGCCAGAAGGATGTCTTTCGTATACATGGAGCAGTGCAATTTCCGGAGGAGGAAGCAGTTCGATTCTCCGAGGACGCTGATTCCAGGTTCGAGGTCGGAGCGCATCTTTACGCTGGTGAAATGGAACCAACAGCAGTTTTCTTTGAAAACTTTCCTCTAGACCTTCAATCAACAGATAAGGTAGTCGTGAACGTTTCTTGTATTATTTGAGTCATGTAGCGATATCTGAGCAACCATTTTTCCCATATTTTTTGTCCTATCTTTTGCCCCATTTTCTTGATTAACATTTCTGTACTCAGTACACTTCGATGATCTATGCCTTTTTCTACGATTTGTTGAGACATTGTTATGTCATTGGCATACTTAAATAATTTTGGATCAGTTGAGACTGATAATTTAGATTCTTTCAGTAATTTGCATATTTTTGTAGTCACGATTTGACTGTAAAGTTAACGATTTCTATGGCAGATTTGAATTCAGACAGCGTGTCAACTTTATTAAAGTAATTCTATTCAGTAAATTACTTTGACCAATTTTCTGTCATCCTCAAGAAAGAAGAATGATTAAATGATTTTAGAGCGTTAAAATCTAATACGTTATCGACGATCTTTGAAATACTAGTCGTCTTATGAACATGATTGCAACATAGACATTTATCATTGCATTATAGACAATTTTATGAAATATGAACTTTGATTACGATTTATTGAATACACTATAGTAATGAACATTTGATAGGAGTTTTTCTCAATTCTAGATTGGAACAATAATGTTTGCATTCCACAATCTAATTGTATTCTATTCGACTATTTATGCAGTTTTGATGAACTTTGATTGAAGATAGTATTTTTATACTGCGTTACTTTGAAGATATTAATCTCAATTTTGATAGACCAGGGAGGAGTGTCTAATCGTATTTGCTATTAAATTTATTTGTGATTGGCAAATTTTTACTTCATATCGATTCATGAATGAAACCCACGAAGGTTAAATCATAACAGACATTAATACAATTGATGAATATAAGAATTTTTGAAGAGGAACAATGGATGTATAATCGTTAGTTCAGTGGACCTGTAAAAGTCGCTGATGAGTAATGCCCTTGAATAATGAAGGAGGTTCCCACAGTAATAAATGAAGTTGTTGAATTTATGAGTGGAGGTTTTTGTATGTAATTTGGAAGATTTTGATGCCATATATATGAAGATATATGATGGATTCTGGGCCTATTGTTGAGCAATTTTGTGCGTTTTGAGCGAAGAATTTTTCCGCTGAATGTATTGTCCTGGTTCTTTGAAAGTTATTCATGTGAAGATACTGTTAAAGTTAACAAGAGTGTTAAATAATTTGAGATAAAGATTTTGAATGGAGGTTACCGTCACAAATAATAATAATTATTATTAAACCTTATTAAACCTGAATTTGACATTTAAATATAACTAACCTTCATTGGTCGATTATATCATCACGATTTGAGTAATTATCAACCGGATAAACGTGTGGTTTAATGTATTTCTTGTATAAATAATATAAACAATATTAATATTGTAAATAATTTTGTAAATATCTTTGATAACAATTTGTAATGAAAGGGATTAATAGAGGCGTGTATAAAATTTTCAATTGTCGTTTGACATTGTTATAAACAATTTATTATTGTTATAAATAATTAATGAACTTTTGTTATTAACATTTAGAGTTTTGTTATTATACTCTAAACAACGCTAATTAAGCAAGTGGATTGAACAATTAAACATGATTTGGGATTGTTGGAGTAATCCACTGGTGTTTGAATGGAGCATTTAAAAGATTTGCGTGATATTATTTCAGTTGAGATGTGGACATTTAACGTGTTTTGAAAGGAGAGCTAAGCTCTGATGGAACTCGCTTATGCTAGGGTTGAACGGAGGGGTGAGTCCACTTTGACGATGCAGGTGCATTGCAGCTGGCCCGGACAACTGTATGATAGAGGCCAAGGAGGTCTCCATAATAGCCTTGTGGCTATAAATAAAATGTGATATGTATAAACACGCAAAACAATTGCTATATGTGTCTCGTCCCAAATCCCGTTTCCATTCCAAGTGCATTATTATTTTTACGTTATTTTGAGCTTGAGAAAGCTGAAAAATTGTATGTAGAGTATAGCAGTCCTACAGGAGGACATGGTTATGTGGTCGATGGCTTCTGATTGCCACGTGGATTTTGTTGTTTTATTTTTGTTAAATTCATTCTTTTGTGAAATAAATTATTGTGCAGTTTAAAGTTTCTCGTCTTCGTTATTGTTCATTTTTAATATCATGGTGGAGGTTATTGTGTGGGCATACTTTAAGTGATCCAGTTGACAACCCAGTCCCCGAGATAAATTTAAGAGGTAAGTAAAGGTAAGTATGATCCCCCGTATATTTTGGTGTGTTCCACAATAATTTCTTGTTAACTATTGTGCTCTAATCTCGATAGTATCTGTCAGTGCCATTTTCATTGATGTAGCTGTGCCGGTGCGATTGATTATTGGCAATCCGATTGAGGGGGCGGATATCTGACAGCCTACTATCCTGATAACGGGGACAGTACCATCCGAGCATTTGCCCGAAGACGAAATGGGAAACCACGGAAAATCACTTCGAGGATTGCTGAGGTAGGAATCGAATCGCCTCTACTCATTTGTACCACCCGAGGCTGAGTAGACCCCGTTCCAGTCCTCATACCACTTTTCAAATTTCGTGGTAGAGCCGGGAATCAAACCTCGGACCTCCGGGATGGCTGCTTTGGGAGAGGCAAGCAGCTTGACCACTGCTAAAGTTGACGCTAATGTTGCTCTTGTTCATTTGAGCAACTTGGACATCGTGTCATTAAGCTCTACCTCCGTGTAAATAAATAAATAGAAAATTAAAAGAAAAAAGAATAAAAAGTCGCCTTCGTTGCGTAGTGGTCAGCGTGATTAGCTGCCACCCCAGAGGTCCTGGGTTCGATTCCCGGCTCTGCCACGAAATTTGAAAAGTGGTATGAGGACTGGAACGGGGTGTACTCAGCCTCGGGTGGTCCAAATGAGTAGAGGCGGTTCGATTCCTATCTCAGCCATCCTGGAAGTGATTTTCGGTCGTTTCCCACTTCGTCTTTGGGCAACTGCCGGAATGGTACTGCCCCCATAAATTGCATAATTTAGGGACAAAATGAGAGTATTTTCCGTCTCCATGATAAAATTTAACCTGCAAATATAATTTCTGGAAGTGTGACACAAGAGTGTAGTGTTACAAGCTCGAGGCTATAGGAGAGCCCGATCACGTGATATATTGCACAATGGACGCTTCTAGAAGGCTATATTTGGCATAGCAACAGCGAGTTTGGAAATTAATATTATAAATATTGTTATAAATTATGCTATTGGATCCCAGCCCCGAGCCAAAGAGAAGGGGTCTTATTGAAGACGGGATCAACTTTAATTACACAATATGATGAAATTATGCATTTAGGCCCTTAGAAGAAGATTTTCTTATTTGGTAATGAAGAGAATATTAAAAGAAATTATGTCTGATACTTTAAAAACCACAGATCGGTTAATCTACGCAGTAATAAGCATTAGTAATCTACGCGCTAAAATTATGGTGGGAGATTGATATGGCCGCCAAAAATTCGACTTGGAGGGGGAGATCCAAGGATCGAGGTTCTTATTCCAGCAGACTTTGAAGAGTGAGGAAGTGTTTTTACTGGGTTAACGGAGATCCCAAGGCTTAGTCCGAGTGCGACGACTGTCGACTTGTGGAGACGCGAGGATAGCTAGGTGGAACGTAGGAGGTCACCGCACTTCCATTCTACGTTAAGTTGCGAGGAACATTGCATTGATTATATCTCTTATATAATTGAGATTTAAATATAAAGAAGCGAATATATACATAAACAGGTCGCATACTATATATTGTCAAAAGTCGAGCGTTTTAAAAACATACCGTTTCGACAATATAAGCCTGTCAAGTTAGATTTCCAAATGTGTTGGAAACAAAGCTGAATATCATTATAAATTGCAACGTGAAGTTGACGAACGCAGTTCAAGTGAACAGTGACGGATAAATTTTAATATTGGCGCAACACATACACATTAACAGAACGACTATTATTATTCTTCAAACATTATCCTTCAGCATAATTAACACTGTTGATATGATGAACTAGATAGTCATGCGCCAGAGACATATTCGATAACAGGAGTTAAGATACAACGATGGAGCTTCGTTAGACAACGTATTCTTGAATACAGACGTAGTGTACGGTCCATCTTGTGCATTTTCGTCAGTCTACGAACACTAATATAACATCAATTAGCAATGGAAATATTTCATTCACCATTTATATGAATATTTCCATAATTATATTCCAATGATGAAGCTGATACATATTTACGACGGAGAATGAAGACTTTACAGAAGAGATTTGTCAAGATGCTAGGGAAAGGTAGCACAGCAACACAGAAGAATTTGCCAGAAGGATGTCGTTCGAGCCCAGGCGAACGTTGGTGAATTCCAGAGAGGGACGTTTCTTATCTCTGAGGTCGCAGATCCGAGGTTCGAATGCAGATCCATCTCAGTGTCTTGTACTGATGAAACATCTAAAGTATTGTGGGAATACTTGCATAGATCTTCAAGTTTTCGTCCAAATAAGGTATTAGTGTATCTCAATTGTTATATAGAGCTTGATTAGTAACATTCTGAGCCAACGATCTTATTCCATATTTTCAGCGATCTTATTCCATATTTCTATATTTTCACATTTCATGTATTTCAGTGCTTTTATGTATTTTACACTTAAGATGTGTGTTGAGATTTTTATACTTCAAGATTATTTAGAAGATGATTGCATTTCATCTCTTTTTCAATTTTATTCTACGGATCAGTTGTGGAACTGACATTAAAATTTTGTTTGAGGAATCATATTGCCTCATAGTGCCTCATAGAAGACTACTCGTTTCGACTCTCGAATTTTAATAATTTCATTTAAACCAAGTATTCTGACATTGTGTCATAGCTTCAAATTAAATTCTTATTAAATTTAATTTGAGAACTTTAATGTATCAACATATAACTTCAAGAAAAGAAGAAACATCGAATGATATTGTTATATCATTATTGTACATAAACTATCGACGATCTAAGAAATACTAGTCGTTTGATAAGACCGAAGTCTTAATCCCTATGAACATTCTTTGTGTAGAGTGGAAATACATTACGACAATGACAAACCTTTCTTATTATTTGAAAAGCTAAGAGCTTTGTTCATTTAATATGTTAGAAGAAATACCTTTTGATAGAAGATTATTCAAATCTTTAGCTAGGAATTCAAAGCTAGTTTATCCCGGTCAGGATTGAATTCTATCTGACACTATAAATAACATGTGTGTTATTTTATCCTATTTGTGTAACATCACGTCATTTTGTCGACATGATATTACAACGATAAACAATTTGAAGCTTGACAAGTGAGAAGAGACAGGAGTATTATTTTTATTACATGTATTTGCGACAGACGAGTCAACAGTTAATTATCTTGTTGTGGAGTAAACTTTAGGAGGATAATCACGACTGTCTAATATCGTTCATTACAATTGGAAGTTTCGTTTGAAGAACTTACGCATGTATAATTGTAGTCCAGTAGTCATGTGCAATGATACTGAGGGTCATGCCATTATTTGAGAGAAGTTCCTACATATGATATGTTAATAGCAATTAATCCTCTTGGTTATTGTTTAACATAGTAGATGATAATTGTTTATGCCATATATACTGTTATATGAGGATTTGTAGAGCTATGAAGAGTGCTCATGCGAGGGATTTCCGCATTTTAAGGAAGTCAAAGTATTGTTGTTCTTTGATAAAAAAAAAAGGCATGTATCATGATAAGAGCCTTTGTATGCAAGTAGTCCAGTTCATGTGAATTAACGATTTAGCTGTGTTAACAGGAGGGTTTCAGCGGAAATGCAACTTGAGAAAGATTGTCTACTCATGTCTATAATACAATTATTAAATTTTATTAAACCCGAAGTTATGTAAATACGTACAGTTTACCTTAATTAGTCGACTGTATTATACCGACAGTGTAATGAAACCTATATAAGACGATGTGTAAGCAGTTTATTAAAAATACAGAACGTTAGAGATGGATGGTTATGTGAAAAACCAGTGTATATATTTAGTTAAGAATTATATTGTAACCGAGAAGTTAGAATCTCGAATGTGTCGCTTTAGCAACACTAGATAATGTATATTATTATAAACATATTACATGTAAATATTCTTGTGGAAATGATTTAATTAGTAAAATAATTTTGTAGGATTTATTAATGAATTGTTTTGGAATAGCCTGTGTTTTATGAGCGGATGTTTTTGGTGTGTATGATTGTTCACTGTTAAGAGTAGATGTGGAACCGAATTGGTCTAGAACAATTGCGGGGTGTGAATGAAAGAGTGTATAATTTTTTTAGTATGATTGTTTAAGAAACAGAGTAGTTATGTGAACTTTTGTAAGATCTAAATGTTAATTTTACGTGTTTTTATAAATGCAAACACAAGCAGTATCTGTGGACTAGCGAGAATGATTCACCGTTAGCATTGGAGAGCGATGACATAATATAAGCAGGTGTAATCTCACCGCCTTGTATTAATTGTATCAACCAGTTTCGAGTACGGCGTGGTGCCGGTATTTCATTGATGTAACAAAGTTACTGCACGTGCGTTCTACAAATGCAGGCTTGTGAATGTAACCAGGTGTCTGGAATGCCATTTAGAAACTTTATTAAACGTTTTTATTTTTACGCAGTGTAGCCCAAGAACAAGCCAATATTTATGCTCATAATTTTTCATACAGCATTGTAGTAAGATGTAGAGTTGAAAGGAGGTGTGAATGTTTGCGTGTTTTTAATTTTAATGTCTATTGTTTAATTCGTTTATTGTTATTTTGTTTATACTAGATTAGTTTACCCTATTGTTAATAAATTTTATTCGGATTGTTTTCCATTGTTATTGGAGTGTGATTCATTTTAAATATAAGGAGAAGAATATTGTGGATGTAGTGTAGGCGAAGCTGAATTCCCAGTCCCCGAGAGGTAAGTAAAGGAGAGTGCCCCGTGTAGTTGGTTGTTGATCCACAATATTCTGGTAACTGCTGTCTGTTAATCCCTAAAGGCCATGTTGGAAGCGATTTCTAATGTAGTATATGCCAGTGCAGTTAGAAATAGGCAATCCAGCGGGGGCAATGGATATTCCAACAGGATCCTTTCCGGATTATCGGGTACAGTACCTACTGTAAAGCCACGGTCGCCTCCTTCCCTCTTCCTTGCCTATCCCTCCCAATCTTCCCCTCCCCATTCCTCATGAGGCCCCTGTTCGCTATGCAGGTGAGGCCGCCTAGGCGAGGTGCTGATCACACCTCCCCAGTTGTATCCCCCAGACCAGATGTTTCAAACTCTAAGACACTCCCCGTAGAGGCGGTAGTGGTGGGATCCCTCGCTGAGTCCATGGGAGAAACCAACCTGGAGGATAAAATCTACTTTAAAATATCTCTGATAACCTGTGTTATTGTGCGTCTGTGGTATTGTGAGTATTTGTTATTCAGGTGAGGAGGCAGTCGTGGCTTTGTTATGAACAATTTCGGCATTTGTCTGGAGTAGAAATGGAAAACTATGGAAAATCACTTCCAAGATCGCTGATGAGGGAATCGAACCCACCTCTTCTCAGTTTTTCCTCACGAGGCTGAGTGTATCCCGTTGCAGCCCTCACACCAGAATTAAAATTTCTCGGCAGAGCCGGAAATCGAACCCTGGCCTATGGGGAGACAGCCAAGAACGCTAGCCGCGTTGAACAGTAAGTAGAGAAATAAAATTCAAGTGAGAAAAGGGAGCAATTCCACCTAGCAATATGTATTATTTCAGTCATTCCAACCGATAATATAAATAAAACAAGCAGTAAATATACAGTAAGACGTAAGGAGGATATATATTAGCTATATATATTAGTCGATTTTACCCTCCAGGTTGGTGTTTTCCACGGCCTCAGCAAGGGATCCCACCATTACCGTCTCTACGGGCAGTATCCTGGAATTTGGAATATCTGTTAGGGGGATACAACCAGGGAGGTGAGATCAGCACCTCACCCAGGTGGCCTCACCTGCAAAGCGAACGGGGGCCTCATGAGGGATGGGAAGGGAAGGGAAGATTGGGAGGGAGAGGCAAGGAAGAGGGAAGGAGGCGGCCGTGGCCTTACGGTAAGTACTGTACCAATATCCTCATTTTGGCATGATGAATAGTGCAGCGCGACGTATATTTTGAAGCCCAGCGCGATTCATGATTGTGAGCTGAGAGAAGTGCAGCTGGGAGATTTCGGTATGTTCCGAGTACCGGCGAGCATGCACGAAGTCAGGGGAACGGAGCACCATCATGGCGACTATTGACCCAGTTTATTGATCGAACAACAGGAGTACATTTTATTAAGAATAAGAAGAAAGGAGAATAACATGCAAGATGTGCAGTATTATACATGATGTAAGATCATGACATGATATGTATTTTGATTTATATACATGTTAATAATTTGTATGAAAGGTTTTAAGTTACGGATTACATCCACCAATGCGATGGTAGCTTGATCCTTATCGCACCGTGGTGGGGGAAGCAAGAGCCTAGCTATAATCATCCCCGCACAGCTGTGGGCAGACCGTTTTTCATATTGCATGAATGCCCATCTCGTGAGGAGAACTTAAAACACGTTTCGTTACATACAGTGCGACGCGATTACTATATTTAACACTTTTGATATTTCGACAGAGTAAGTGTCGAAGGACTCTGTTCGTTTTACACAAGATGCAGTCTTGTCAGGAAGCACGCGCGAGTGGAACTTGTGTTGTTCACTTACAAAGTCATACGTTCATTACACCGCGTGGACTTAAAAATATACTGTCACAAGGATGAACATTATAAAGAACTTTTACTACAGCTGTAAGTCACGACAGTGAACTTTATTCTCTAAAGCAGTGCTATACATACTTGTATATGTTATTTAACACGCAGCAATGTTGGTGGAACTTTGAACATTACTCCTCATTCACGAACGACAGATTCTTTAACAAGATGTCGAGAGGAATAATTATAATGCTGTATATTTTATTAATCATGGCAGGTTAATAGCACAGTAGCGTGGACACTGTTGAACCGGCATAATATCGAACATTTCAGTGAAGTATTGCCATGAATCCGGTAATGACTAGTGCTCATTGCGGGGCCACTTGTGTCCAGCTGACTAGTGGTTCTCAATGCTGTTAGTAGCGGTAGTCATCCGTGTTCGGTTTAATAACATTTCGGTTCGATATGAATACCGTGATACTACGGGGGAGCAGACGTTGTTCTGGATGGAGTTGGAGCCTTGAAAAAGCGATAACTGACCGATCATCCAGGATGGATGATAGCCTGTTAAACCAGGGGAACGTGCGGAGTGGAGAAGGCGTTCCATGGTTCGATTCCCGACGGCCTGGGGAGTCCAAGTTATTGCTACAGTTGTGGAAAGATGTGATATGCGGGGCATATCAATGCTCTCATTGGAACTTCTAGATTCAACAAGGTACAGCACATCTAGTCTCGTCTTTCGTAGTAGAGTGTAGATATTCCAATGCTAATTTCTGCCATTATTTCTAGTGTATTTTGTTTGGAATAGTATGTCGAACTATAAAATTTACACATGACGTTCTAATCATGACTGATTTTATAATCGACAGGTTTTAGATTCCAATAAGGAATGCAACCACTTTTCACTTTGTATTTAATGATGTTTAATTAGGTTTCACAGTAAATTCAGTAATATATTTATTGAAGCTTTCTTGGTCTAGTGAAGAGGATTTCTATAGGCACGTTTGTGATTTTGCGTTTTTATCAACGTGGTGAACTCTTATTTATGTCAGTTTTTGACATTTTTCGCATCTATAGACTCTGGTAAGAGCTACATTTATCACTGAACTTCTGGAATATTGTACATTCGAGTGATTCGTTTCGGAATGTAATGCAGACTTTGATAGCAAGTTATAAGCTTTGTGAAGCTTTTCTATAGAGGAGTTTGATCCTTCGCTTCTGCTAGGGACCATTCTATGTACTTTTGAAGGATAGAGACTTGTATTGTTTTCTAACCGGTCAATAGCGCTAATTGTTATGATTACCATCTCCGGTGGTGTAGAGACTCTACTTGTTTTTCTGGAATTCATTTGTGCAGGGGTGGATCAAACTTTGGCCAGGTAAACTTTCTCTTCGTTTATTTAAATTGTGATTTTGATTCAAGATAGCCTCATGTGTGAAGGCATAGTTGAGATCCATGTTCGATGGAATTTATTATCGTAATTAATTCTGGTCTGTTGACTATTGAAGATTCTGAAACAACATTTACTTTTTTAACTAGCGTGTATCCCAGATTTAATGAATGTATAAGTACGTATTGATTAAGGAAAAATCATTGTAATTCAGTTTTTGTAAGCATAGGTGTTAATTCTAAAAGGATAATTTGATTATTAAGAGAATCCAATCTACATAATTGAAAAGTATGTAACACTCTGTATAAATTCTAACAAAGATGTAATAATAATAACAATAAGTCGAAAATGAAATATAAGGATGAAATGTGTCGTTCACCAGCGAGGGTGACCAATATGCGCAATTAAATATGTTTATGACGTATAAATCTTGAATTGAGTGCTCAGGGGAGTACAAATGTATAAGAATAGAGCCGTGTGGAAGCATTAAGAATGAAGTGTATATTCAAGTGAATATTAAGTGGTATTCCATGGAAGATAGTCCATGACGATTGGTATTTAGTAGTCAAGTATAATTTGACTGACTTTCAGATTTAATTCATCGTATCATTACAAGTGTTTTTCCGTTGTTTAGAAGCACGCAAGTCATAATATAAGAGGTTAATACATGTGTTGGAGAATATTAATTTTTAATATTCTGGATTTAATCACTGTGCTGACAAAGGTTTTACAGTTATCCTGATCAGTTAATTTTGGTGATTACTGCTATCATTAAGGTAATGTTAACCTCTACTGAGCTTTATCGCTTGGTCGGAGAGGACCAATTTAAATATATTCACATCTGTGAATATAATACTACTGAAACGTATGCTAATGGAAGGATGTTGAGTCAATGCTTGCGAAATAGAAGAAAAGACACACTAGGAGTGTGCCACATACTTGTATATTAATGTATATTTCTGTAAATAAGGGTATATTACAATGTGTAGGTTAAAATGACCTACTTAAAAGTGGAATTATTTTAATAATGCTGTTGGAGCATTATTTGTGTCATATTAGGGAGTTGATTTGAATAGATTTCAGTCTAATTTTTGTCTTTAATGGAATACAGTTCGTCTAGAGGTGACTAGAACCTGTGTTCACTTGACTTGGATTTTTGCTTCCATTTGAAGCAGCATTTGTTTTTCCTTTTGTTTTATTATAGCAATCTTTTGCTATAACCCCATTATTGAATAAATCCTGGATAGTTTCATTTTAATTCTTTAAGTGTGATGCTTTATAGACGCGATAAGAGGATACGTTAAGGAAACCATTGCAGGCATTTCAGTGTTTTTCAACGATTTTGAGATTACGTTTTTACGTTGTTCTTGTGTTCTTTCGAGCTAGATTTTCTTTTCTTTGCCATGGTCTTTCTTAACATCTCCTCAGTTAGGTAATCCTTGTGCCCATTATCCTCGACACTTGTTGAGTAGAATCTGGGGGTTTTCTAGCCGGGGTTTTCAGGTTCTACAATCCAGTTACCTTCGAGGGATCTCAACAAGCTGATGGTAGGTATTTTCGGGTACAGTACCATACCGGCATTTGCCCGAAGACGAAGTGGGAAACCACGGAAAACCACTTCGAGGACGGCTGAGGTGGGAATCGAATCCCCTCTACTCATTTGGACCACGCGAGGCTGGGTGGACCTCGTTCCAGTCCTCATCCTACTTTTCAAATTTCGCGGCAGAGCCGGGAATCGAACCTAGGACCTCCGGGGCGACAGCTAATCTTGCTGACCACTACGCAACGGAGGCGGCTAGGGAGGATATAATAAAATAATTCAAAGGAGTGAAAATTTCTGCCCTAGGGCATTCTTGAACCCAGGACATAAAATTACAAAGCAGCACGTTACCATTCGTGCTCACAAGCGCTCGCAAATCATGCTTATTATCATATAACTCAATCAATGTGGCTAAATGTCGAATGATTTCAGTATGACCCTAACTGTTGATTAGAACGCATTCATTTGCTGCGTGGGATGTTTTAAACTTTCCCTAAAGCAAGTTTCATGCCTGTTTTGCGATAATAATGCAATTCAACATCGAATATTATCCACACCTCATTCGATAACCTTCCTCCATGTTTGAACGGAAGTTAGCCCTTGCAACCATCTACCGTCTCAATTAGGAACCAGTAGAATGGCACGACAGAACAACCAATAAGAAGCTCGGAAATGCCTACTGTGGCTAGGCTCAGGCTGAACAAAAATGCCACCGGGGCAGGCATTGCGATCGGTGATGGGGATTCAGGGGTGGCAGGATCAATCTAATAGACTACGGTTTTATTATTGACAATGTATTTGCATTACATCACAAAAATGCAGGCATTCGTGTGTTCACATTATGATGTATATGCCCTATGTTTTGCTGTAAGCGGGGGAATGTTTGGACAAAGAACGGCCCTCAGATGGCTACCTGTCATTTGTGATCGATGTCAAACCTTTAAAGCAGTCACAATGTTTTCAATTGTGGTGTCTCTCAACGTTATATTTTATAACTATCACAGAATGTCCACATACTAAACATTTAGCACATTCTCCAATTGGCACAAAAAGCCACTGCCCTTCACATTGGGATTCTTGCTGGACGCTATTTGCACTAGAACTTGGTCTCTTCTCAGCTGACTCCATATTCGTAGCACCAGCTGTCATTGCAGTGAGGCATTCGGTTGGTTTACACTGCCAAGACTGAACGCAGCTACACTGCCTGGTATATTCCTTTTGAATATACGTTCACTGGTTTAGTAAATTTCACCCAGTCTGGGTTCTCTTTGTTTTTCTTTCTTTCCATGCAAACCACTAACACACTTGTTTATGTTTTTCTTTTGTGCATCCTATTATGTTTTCTGAAAGTATGTTCCAGATTCGCGATGCTTTCTCTTTGTACAACACTTTCTGCTGTGCTCCTTGCGGCAGTCCTCTGAAGCTATTGGATTCTTCTAGCCTGAAGAGTTTGTTCTACACATCTCAAGCAGAGGGCATCAGTTTCGCTCTTTATATCTTCCTTGAAAACGACACCTCTTTCTTGGGCTCTTCCGAAGATTTGAACTAGGTACATTCGTTATTTTTTCTGATGTTGATATTTTATACGTCATCTTCCCTTCCGCCCCCTCTCCTTCATTGCCTCACCGTTTTTTCTCTCCGTGTATTCGTCCACTCGTCTGCCAGTGTTAACAGAGCCAACACACTCTTTTCAGACCTCTCTCTCAGAGGCATGTGATTTCGTCCGACATCTTGTTCTAATGGTGCTTCTCGCACTCAGCTGCTGCAACTCAACATGAAAGAGATAAGTAATTGACATCTCTTTATCAGCTTGATGCTGTTTTAGACCTCATCGTATTTTACTTATCAGGCAAGTTACCAATTTTAAAAGAAGCACATTTGACTGATAATGCCGTACTTGTCTTGATATAATATCCACCGAGGGAATTTCACTGCTAAATGCTATAACTTTGTTCCAGCCATCGTGGGAATTTCATGTAATCTTTTAAACTGCAAACCCAGTAAACTTCATGTGATCACCCCATATGCTCTATTAACCCATTCAAATTGAGCCTCGAAGGAATCTAAATTGTTTCAGCTGTAATTGAATAGCCTGGCTAATGTGAAGTATGAACTGAGCTACAATAGACTTGAAAAAATCCATACATAAAGATCTAGTAACATCCCCTACTGTTTGAATTTTATGACGTCACGAGTAACCGTCTAACTGGGCACCTCTGCCTACAGTAAACAATACTAAAACTGCAAATTGCTTCAACTATCATCGTAAAACTCTGTCCAATGAACTATTCACTTTCTAAACAGTGACAATCAACAGATGATATTCCCACCAAAACTTGTAGTGTTACAAAGAGTGTTCGTTTAACTGTCTTTCAGTTTCGCGTCGCGAAGTGAAAATTGAACTTGGCCAGACAATATTCCTCCTATTTCCTATATCCCCATTTTCCTTCTACTAACAGTCTAGGTAAACTCAAATTACTTATTTTGTACTTATTTTTCTCCCTATGAGGCTTAGTCTATTAAAGGACTCCCTCTCATGTTGTATGCACCTGTAACACATAATTAATTTCTGCATCAATATCTAGGTGGTTATAAACCCACCTTTTAACCTTTGTTATTTCTTAAACATTATCTTCCAGCTGTGCCCAGGAATTTAGGATTTATAATTTTATATTTGCCTAAATCCCTTGTCACGTTTTAGTTAGGAAGTTGTTAACTTACTTAATTAATTGAGCCGAGAAAAATTTACATATTTTTAGGGTTTTCCTGCTAGTTTTTTAATAGATCTTAGACCTTCAATCTTTAGTAACATTGTTCTTAAAAACTATTATTGTTGAAGCAATTATGATTGCATTCATTTTTGAGCTGGACTCAACTTTTAGGCTTTAGGCCACGACCGCCTCCTGCACGTATTTCTTGTCGCTGGCGTATCATTGCTCGATGAGCGTTCTATGTTTGGCATTTCCTTCCCCAATTTTTTTCTTACTGCTTTCTGCACTTACCGAAACAATTGCAAATACTTCATGCTAATTACACAAAAATCCCTATCATTTGTTGTGTTCAAGGCGAAACTTCTTTTGATGCTTTGTATAAAGTTTGTTCTAGTAATTCCTTTAAATTGTTAAATGCGGGTACAGTTCGCTCAGTAAACTTCCTACCCGAGGTAATTACCTGGTCATGTCAATTTAAGCTTATGGATTATGGTTTTTCTTAATTTAGGTGTGGTTATATTTTTTCCTCCGCTAAACATCCAATCAGCACCCTGCTGGGTAAACGTTTAGTATACCTTGAACACAAAAATTGTTCTCCTTGTGTATTTACGCTTAGGCTAATTATAATTTTTTTTCGAGAGGTCACGGGTACCTCCTGTATCCATGGTTTTGATTCTTGTTCAAATTGTATCCACTAACTACAGTAACTATTGGAATTATAGGTATTTTCTCCTTTTTCAATTTCCTCTTGGCTGTAATTAGATTATGCGCCACGTGGAGTTGGGTGTTTAATCCATTCTGATTTTGTGCTTTATTACATTCCCCTTTTTTGCTTAACTATAGCATGCTTTTCTAGTAATATACTCCAGCTTGTGAACTATTAACCTGTTGATCGTTTGTGATCAATAATAATAATAATAATAATAATAATAATAATATATAACCATATTCTTGTAAATGAGCCACGAGCTCCCCCTTCCTCTGCAACTTTTTCCAGCCTTGTTTAGTATTCTTAAAAACTTTAGATATTTCAGTACAAATCAATTGTTCTTCAATCTTAGTTTTGAAAATAAATAAAATGGTTAATCGGGGTCAATCCCTTGCTCCTGATCTCTTTCTTTCGCTTTTCCTCAATCCTCATCTTCCCTTATGGTAGTTTTTGGGAATTGAATTCCAATTGCTCCACTGCCCGCTCGCCGCCCGTGCACGGAGTGGGCGCCCATTTGGCGAAATACCTTGTTTTAGCAAGCCTGATTTATGGAAAAATGTGATGAATGCGCAGTCCTGTGGTATCATGTTATGAAAGAACGTTACACATCCACAAAAGAACATTCCTCCACAGGTGCGGGATTATGTTGTTGAACATTTTCATTCGTCTTTTAGCACAATGCACTATGAGTGGGCAGCACTGTATCTATATAGGTGAACAAAAGCTCCTTTGAATTGAACAGTGATGCTATTCAATCAAATATAGGATCCTGCTTTGAACATAAATATATTAATTGAAACAGCTGAAAACTGTTATCGTACAGTATTTATGTTCATTTCGGAAAGTGCCATTTTAAGCAATTCAAAGTAATAATAATAAATATAATAATAATAATAGTCTAATAATAATAAAATAAGTATGTTTGGCTGTGCACTGGACATCCAGGTTCGATTCCCGGCTCTGCCAAGAAATTCAATTCTGGTCTGAGTACTGGAACGGTGTACACTCAGCCTCGTGATGCAAAACTGACAAGAGTTGGGTTCGATTCCCTCCTCAGCCATCCTAGAAGTGTTTTTCCATAGTTTCCCACTTCTACTCAAGGCAAATGCCAGGATAGTTCCTAACATGAGGCCACGGCCGTCTCCTCCCCAATCCTCACAAGCAGACAAACACTACTACAGACTCCACAATAACACAGATTATCAGTCAACATTCTACACACACCCAAGCACACGAGGCTGATTGCTCACGATTTCCAAGACACTAAAATGAAACAACAACAAAAACTCCTAGAAGACGGTATATAGCCTGACGTTACTGCTAGGGATCACTAGAGTGATTGTTAGCCTATTTTCATCATATGAAAAAGTAGTTCCTTGAAGAACTAAATAGCCTATTTTCATATATCCTACTTATGTTAATAGCCTTTATCTATTTTCGGGCTGTCACCATCTTGTGGTTATGAAAACAATTGAAATAAATTAGATATCAGTGGATTGCAAATTGTATAGGCTAAACATTTACTGTACCAAGTTTCACTGCGCTCCGATAGTTAAATCGAGAGAAAAGTCCATTTAAATATTTAAATTTCGCGTCGTCACAATGGTTGATTTGTGCTCACCAGGTTATTGAACGTCCATAGGAGAACTTATGTTTATAGCCCCTATACACATACACAATTTCAGTTTGATTGCTGTCATAGATTAATAGATATTGAGAACCATCTAAATATTTCGGATGGTCACCATGTTGGATTTTAATATACAGTATGAAGCCATAGAGTTATGTACTATTAGATGAGGATTATTGTGTACGTTCATTATTCAAACGTTGATTTCGATCACTTGATTAGAACACAAGAAACTCAATTTTAAATTTTGCACAGCCGCCATCTGGAGGATCATTCATTCTTTCATTCATTCATTCATTCATTTATTTTCAATTGGGAATGTGTCACCCGGTGGCAAATTGGACATACATATCAAATAAATAATTATACATAACAATTAAACTGGAGTACTTACACAAATCGTCAGTCTTTTCTTAAACACACCTATATGTTTGGGAAAAGGTTCTATGACTGCGGCAGGTAGAGAGTTCCAGTTATCAGTGGCACGGTTTACGAAAGCATATTTACCATAATTTATACGCTGTGGTAGGCCCTTAACTTTGAAAGGATGATCACTCCTACTCATGTAAGTAGGCTTTCCCATACGTTTGCTAAGCTCACCCCATGCTGCTTAATTTGTATACGTGTTGTACATAGCGCAGAGTCTAGATTTCATCCTCCTAACCTCAAGTGATTCCCACCCAAGTTTCTTTAACATTCCTCTCACACTGCTCCTGAGATTAAAGTCACTGAGCACAAACCTAAGGCCTTTCTTTGTACCATTTACAACTCATTGATGAGCCCTATTTGATATGGATCCCAAACCACCGAGGCGTATTCCAGAATAAGTCTAACAAGTGACAAATATCCTAATTCTTTAGCAGAGGTACTACTTCCTTTTAATACCCTCATTACAAAGTACAGGGATTTGTAAGCTTTAGAAACTACACATCCTACATTACTACTCTATTTCATGTCATTCCTTACGTGAACGCCCAAATATTTGCAAGAATCGTCTTCTACAAGTATATCCGAGCCAATGTTATATTGAAAATCTTGCCTTCGCCCTTTCTCTATTTTTATGAGCCTACATTCTCTTGTGTTTATTTTCATCTTATTTTCAATCGCCCACTTATAGACCAGGTTCAGGTCATCTTGAAGTACTGCGCTGTCTTGTGAGTCATGTATCTTTCGATATATTACACAATCATCCGCAAACAATTGACAGTCACTGCGAATCCCATTTGGTAAGTCATGTATAAACGCCAAAAATAACAATGTTCCGATTTCGCTGCTCTGAGATATACCCGACGTTACGGTAATTTTATCCGATTATAGGCCTTCGATTTTTACTTTCTGGGGACGACCCGTCAAAAATTCTTGGATCCATAAAATTACTCTTCTATCACTCTTCGTTGAAGATAATTTATGGAGTAGCATGTCATGCTGTACGACATCAAATGCCTTCGCAAAATCTATAACTACGGCGTCGACTGAAACTCCGTTGTCTAACGATTCGCTAATATCTTCAAAAAGTGATATCATCTGACTCTCGCATGAGTAAACTTTCCGAAATCCATGTTGCCTATCATTAAACCATGACAATGTTTCCCACTGTTCCCTCAAGTAGTCACAATGAGATCCTCCATCCGTTTACAAACGATGGACGTAAGGCTAACCGGCCTGTAGTTGCCCAAGTCAAGTCTGCTCCCTCCCTTAAATATTGGGACTACCGTAGCTCTTTTCTAGTAATCAGGGATTTGCGCATTGATTATGGACACATTAAACATCACCTCCAAGTATCGTGCCACGGCCCTATCACCTAGTTTAAGTACTTCACTAACAATATTATCAGGACCCTTCAATATATTGTAACCGGGTGAGTTAGCCGTGGTCGTTACGGCATGACTGATGGCAGTCGCTCACATCCGGGAGGCGAGGAGGTTCGAATCCCCCCGCCGGCAACCTTGAAGATGGTCTTCTGTGGTTTCCCATCTTCCTTCCAGGCAAATGCCGGGGTTGGCCCCTAACTATAGGCCACAGCCGCTACCTTCCAACTCCTCGTCCTTACCTTCCAACTTTCCTTCCCAACGGTACTTGTAGCTCACCCATTGGGTGTCCGTCTCGAAGCAGTTACAAAAACTGGCGAGCCGAACATGTCCTCGGACACTCCCGGCACTAAAAGCCATACGCTAAAAAATATATATTGTAACGTAATTTTTGTATTAGCTTTACAATTGGCAAACTGGTTTATTTGGAAAAGGGGAACCCCTGATTCGCCGTTAAGGTCCAACACACAGCTATTGGATTTATTGAACACACTACCGTAAAATACATTTAATTCATTAGCAATGGCATGTTCCTCAGTAGTTAATTTACCGTCACCAGACATTATCATCGACAAATTATTTGAATTTCCCTTTCTCCTCCTAACATAACTGTACATTTTTTCCACCCATCGCCTCCCGAACCAAGTACACCTTGGATATGATTGTCATGAGCAGCCCTCTTTTTTAAGACGAGGTCTCTTGATAAGGACTTGAATTTCAACATATACTTGTCACTATCATATCTTTTATTGCATAATTTCTTATTTTTCCGTTTTAGACTCCTGATTTCTCGTGTGTAATACTCAGGATCTGGGTTTTGTTTCAGTAATTTAAATGGGACAAATTCATCAATAGCGCTATTTAACATTTTCAAAAAGTTAGTCCACAGGATATTAATGTGATTTCCTTCCGATACCCATCCTACAAATAGCTCATTCAAATACCCCTAAAATTTGCCCTGATCCGCCCTGCGATACTGGAATATGATCTTTTTTGGTATATCAGAGTCTAAATGTCACCGCATCTAATATTTAATTCAACCCCAGAATGGTAACTAATTCCCGGTTCTTTCAGACAGTTAATATACAGCTCTACAGGCCTTACGAGATAATCATCTAAGGTATTATTGTCTCTAGTAGGGAAGTCAACTACTTGGGAAAATCCCCCCTCCCTTAAGAATTTGTTTGTTGCGCTCTGAGCTAGACCACAGCTAGTTGACTCACCAGACCAGTCTACCTTGGGGACGTTTAAATCTCCGGCAATTATTATGCTCTTTTTCATTGCAATCACCCGTACAAGTTTTATCATACAGTATATCGAGGAGCGAAAATTTATCTTTCACCCCTATCACCTGAAGAGGGAATTTATTTCCTTTATCCGAAATTTGTACACATAACATTTCATAATCTGTATCAGCCCACTTTAAAGAAACTAGCTATATTTTTGCGCACACAAATAAATAGCCCACCTCCAACAATTGAACTAAATTAGATGTCAGTGCATTAAAATGTGTATAAACATTTGCTGTATCATGTCTCACTGCGCTCGGATGGTTAGATCGCGAGAAAAGTCTATTTACATGTTTCAACTTCGCTTAGCTGCCATGCTTGTTTTGTACTTTACAGGTTTTTGAAAGTCATATAGGTGAACTTCTAGTAGCGCCTTTTATCACCGGCTGGCTGCGTGGCTCAGCGGTAACGTTCTCGCTTGCTGAGCCCAAGGTTGCAGGTTCGTATCCTGGCGCAGTCAGCTGGCATTTGAGGGTGTGCAAATGCGAGGGAGCCGTGTCAGTAGATTTACTGGCACGTTAAAGATCCCCTTAGGGGCAAAATTCCGGCACCCCAGCGTCTCTAAAAGCCAGAGTAGTTAAAAGGGACGTAAAACCAATAACATTATTATTACTTTTATCACCGTGCAAAATTTCAGGGTGATACCTGTAATAGTTTCGGAGATATAGAATGTCGGTAAAATATTTCGCCCAGCCGCCATGTTGGATTCGTAAGACCCAATAAAATTTGAAGGGTACGGTATGGGGTCGAACGGAATAGTACTATAACCTTACCGAGTTTCATTGAAATCTCTACAGCCGTTTAACTTTTATTAGGTGAGTGGAAGTTGGGGGGGGACACACACAAACGCACGGACACACATACACGGACAAAAGGTGATCTGATAAGCATTTTTTATGAATGAAAATAGGATAAAAATAGGCTTATGAGATAGGTATTTTGTCCGTGTGTGTTTGTCCAAAACGACAGGAGCGATTTCAATGAAACTCGGTAAGAACATGGTACTATATTCTCCGACCCTGACCGTGCCTTACAAAGTTTAATAAGTTTCACCAATCCAACATGGTGGCCAATCAAATTTAAAATATTTAACTAGCATTTTCTCGCGGCTTAATCATCCGAGCGCAGAAATACTTGGTGTGTAAAATGCTTATCTCAATTGTTTTCATAAACTAAAGATTGCGGCTGTGAGAAATTTTAAAATTAAGTTAATTTTTTTGGTGTCCTAATCATGCGATCAGAGTGAACGTTTGTATACTGAACCTACTCAATAATTTTCATCTAATGGTACATCACACTATGGCCTACATATAGAACAATCTAACATGGCGATCGTCCGAAATATTTTGCCTGTTCTCAATATCTACGAATACATTAAAACAATTAAACTCATTTTTTTTAGATTGATAGACGCTATTAACGTAAGTTCACCTATAGGCCATTCAATAACCTCGTGCGCACAACACCAACATGGCGGCGAATCGAATTTTAAATAATTATATGGATTTTTCTGGCGACTTAATTATCCCGGCGCAGTGAATGTTAGCATGGTACATCTTCATACAAGGTTTCGTATGCTGGCGTCTAATTGAATTCAATTTTTATGAGGACCTAAAACTGGCGGATGTGCATAATTTTGTAATATTACCTTTTAATTTCTCGTGACCTTAACAGGCGATAGATGTGTAGGTTGATATAATGAGCCCGGATTGTAATATTCATCTGCTGGCATATAATTCTATTATGGAAATACAATCCAATATGGCGTCCACGCCATATATTTCACCAGTTTTCAATATCTCCGAAACTACTTAAGCAATCATACTGATATTTTGTATGATATTAGAGGAATGGTATATTAGGAAATATATGTTACTTTACAAATTCTGAGAAACACAAAAACAATATGGTGGCTAAGTGATTGTCAAATATTTTAAATAACTTTTTTGGCGATCTAATCACCCGAGTGCAATGAGACTTGGCACAGCGAATCTTTATTCAGAGCTTAGTGTATAGATATCTAATGGTGTTCAATTGTTTTCAAAAATTCAAGATGGAATCAGTTGGATATTTTGAAACCTTTTTAATTTTATTTTCTCGCATCCTATTTAGGCGATTGCAGAGAAGATTCGTATGATGGGCAACATCCGTGCTCAATTCCTTAGCGTTGAAAGCCTCTATCGTGTAATTTTGGACATATACTGGAGGTGTGTTGAAGTGAGTTATATTGACGAACGATGAAACCTTTTGATTTAATGCAGGACATACACTAGTTCCATAGTAAGACGATTATGCTTTCTTTATGTTTCTTATCTACAACTTATGGATATTGAGTTTTGATTTTCTAGCTGTATACTTTATCACAATGTAGGTCGTGTACTAAAAACTATTTAGCACATCACATGGAAAATGCTTGCAATAAGAGGGAGTATTTTAGTGGAAAAAACAGTAGTAGACTATATATGAAAATAGGCTATTTAGATCCCCAGGGAACTACTGTTTTCAGTAGTTTACCCCAATACGTTTAGTAGGCTGCCTCTTTCGTATATCAGCGTTGATATAGATACAACGGATTTGGGAGAGGGGGCGTTATGGACCAGCTTGCTGCTTGCCTCCCACCAATACGGACCGGGTTTTAATCTTGGATAATGCATGTGGGATTTTAGAGTTGGAATGTCACATACGGAGTCTGCTACCAGTACATTTATGCTCACCCAGCCTAACCCAACCCAATTCTCTCTGCAAAGTTAATGAAAAATATCTTTCAACTTTCCACTTTCCAATGATAAACATGTTTATTACCCAACGTAAGATGCAACACAGAGACACTTCCACAATCAGTAACATAGATTTCAATTGTGTCCTACACACTTGCGAAACCTGTAAGGAGTTATTTTTAATCAAAACTTCAGGTAGGAAATCATGTCTGTCCTTAAGGAAGAATTCAAGTTAACGCGTGAAGTTTATCGGTAATAGAAACTCCTAAAACATCGTAAATCACGTGTTGTCAGACGCACTTTATTTGTAAGTTATTAATCAAAATTGAGCTAGTTCCTTGCGAGTTCTTCAAGTGTTATTGTTGTCAATAATTTTTTTGGGCTTGTGACTTGGGTGCGTGTTGAATGTCTGATAGCATGTGTTTCTGTGGTGACTGTAGTAGTTTGTATACCTGTAATTTTCTGGGTCATGGTTGGGGAAGGTACCCCGGGATTGTAATAAGGTTCCATATCAGAAATAGTTAGGAGGGAGTGCGGATTAATCTGGTGAGAAAACACTTAGGATGGCCAACGTCAGCGTCGGGATACAAATCTTCGCTCTCCATCACAGTCGCGGCACGCTCCTCTTGCTAACGGTTGGCCTACAAATGTACAAAGCATGTGTTTGTGTTAGTTCGCACTCATTTTGGTCGAAATTGTGTCAGTCGTTTGTGCGTTTGTCAATGGTAACTGTTAAATTGATAACGCATAATACAAATCGTTGGTGAGAGTGATGATAAAGAAAATTTCCGGAGTCAATAGTACCACCACACAAGATTTAATTGTGATACGAGCAGCCGTTCAGAAATTAATAGGATGAGGGGGGTGTAGACAGACACTCGCACATCGCCCCGTGGTTGATCTCCTAATGCTACTCTACTCATTTTATGAGGAAATTAAACTAGAAATCGAGACGCACTCATGTCTCTGTTGTTGTTGTTGATTAATTTAGGGCTTTGCGACATCATGGTCATGAACCCCCATGTACATGTGTGTGCGTGGCAATTGTTCTATACCTGTCATATGTTGATGGCCAGTGTTGTACAGGCAACAGTGATCGGCTATGGGCAGGGCTTATAGCTTTGATAGCGGAGAAAAAACCTATGAGTGATTGTCACATTGACAAGTGACAAGCGTGTTGTAACATCACAGCGTAGAGGGTGTCTATTAGTTGTAGTTTCCGAGCCCGTATGCAGCGTGTTCACTCCAAAGAAATGGTACTGATGCAGATAATAATAACAGTAATAGTAATAATAATAATTATTATAATAATAATATTAATAATAAGAAGAATGATAATAATAATAATAATAATTGCAGTTCAAAACATTAATTCTCTACCTTGTAACACAGCAAACTGTGAGAGGCTATGGTACTGTTATTATGTTCAAACTGCGATGAGTATACATTTTGAAATTTATAGCAAATCAGAAATTCTGCCTTGTATAAATGATTTGTATACGAATGGGAATAACATTGATAACAGCTTTTAAACATTATTTTACCGACAACATAATACGTGCAACCACTAAAATTTTTGGTTCCTTAATTATTCGTATCACATCCTTACCATCAGTTTGTTATGAACATAAGAAAGGAAGCTTTTAGTTTTACGTGACCGTTAATCATGCGATCATGAGCCTCGGGATCTCCTTTTTACGTGGAATCCGAGCCACAGGATATGGCATTTCACTTCGAAAATCTCATATGCATTGACCGGGAATCGAACCCGGTCCATCTTGGTGAGGGGCCAACAACTTGACAACTACGTCACCACGCCCATTCTGTTACGAACACAGGTGGTTACTTGGACAGATGGCCTAGATGTTACCTCTTGAACTGCAATCACCACTACTTCCTCAGTTTTTTAAGTATAATATATTATATTGACATACTATTTTCGTATGTGAATTTTGAAGGCATTTGTGCAATGTTGCATGTACAAACTATCAATTTATTCCTGTTCAGTCGGTCAACACACTTTACCCAATTACATTAGGCAGAGTAACTATATATATTCCACACTATTCCTGAAAAAAAAATACTTGTATTAATATTATTCAGTGATAAAGGGGGAAATAAGGATTACGCGTTTCGACTGTCACTCGGTCATCTTCAGATCCTTTGAAGTTTAGTTTTATATTTAGAAATATATTCTTGATGTATTTAGTATAACTCGTCTAGTTAGTGTTACGATTTGCAGTGAATCTCGTTATTAACTGTATAGTCTAATCTATGTTCAGTTTAACTTCGTAAACAAAGAACTCATAAAAATAGCGAATATTTTCAAGGGTCAAGGACTCAATATAGCATTCAGAACAAAAAACTTACTCGGTAAGCACATACATAATAGCAAGCTAACAATGAGGAACCAACATGAGAAGTCAGGTGTTCATTTATTCTCATGCCAAGAAAAAAATGGACGTAAAGTCAATTATGTTGGGCAGAGCGGGAGAAGGTTCGAAATGCGTTATCAAGAACACAGGAATGCAATCAAACACAACAAATTCTCAGTTATATGCAAACACATGCATGACAATAACCATCGTTTTACCAATATAGAAACAGACCTAAAGATCCTGCACCACGAGGTAAAGGGAAGAGCTCTTGACATTAAATAGTCCATAGGAATATATCTAGCCAAGAAAAATAATCCTGAGAACTTGAACGAACACATGTTTATCGAAGGAACCCCACTATTCGGGTTACTAAAAAAGTAAGACATCAGTCATATGGATTAGATGTGGGGTTGAATGCATATGGGAAGTAATAAACTGGGAAACTTGTTATTTGAGGCGGATGAACTCCTTGCCTATTCTGAACAAACCAAGGCCTCGGGCAGTATTGTAAGGTCCTATATCACTTATAAGTTCAATTGAAAGCATATATGGGCTATTGTCTAAGCTGTGGCAAATGAGTTAAATGGCCTACAATAGTAATGCGAATGTTCCAGAATCAATAACATACACCACTTTGCAATGGCATTCCAGCTTCAGAATATCGTCAACATAATCATCTAAGTTAGGAGTAGTTAAAAGAAATTGTCAGCAGAGACCACTTATCGCATGCAGGTCAGAAAACCAGGACGTGCTCGTTAACGTTTAGCCAAGCGGTGACTAGTGGCAAGTGACGAGTGCCTAGTTGCAATCTAACACCTGTGCAACGACCGTGCCTGACTATTCTAAACGGGTAAGTAATCGTAATAATTGTAGGAACTAGTTTGCATCCTTTAATACACTAATGTCCAAAAGTTAAGCATAAGTTACGAATAAGCGGAGCATCAGGAAATAGACCGCAAATCGCACGGCATATGCTTCTACCAACCTTACGTGATCGCTCTGTATAGGAAAGGCGTATTCCCTGCTTTGACTAGCGGCGTAACCGCAAGGTAAACACAGCCAGTGCCTGCGCCCCATATTCTCTCAGTCGTGTTTGTCCTGTTATAGTGTGCGGAGTGTAGTCTCGTGGTGAACATAACAACATAATGGCACAACGATGCCATTTAGACCCCGTTTTGCAGGGTAGAATGCTCGGCCGCCTGGAAGCAGGCCAGACACAGACCGAAGTCGCCGTATCCTTGAATGTGCCGCAATGTGTCATTTCCAGGCTTTGGAGATGATTTCGGGAGACAGGAGATATTAGTCGTAGGCCAGTACCAGGCCGACCACGAGTAACCACCCCACAGCAGGACCAATATCTGGCCTTAACCGCCCGGCGAAATCGGAGTACACCTGCAAGATAATTGTCGACGGAACTTGCAGCCGTCTTAGGGGCTGCCGATTCCCGGCAAACTGTGTACCGGAGGCTCAAAACAGCAGGGCTGTTTGCCAGACGTCCAGCGGTGTGCGTCCCGCTCACTCCAGCACAGAGACGGGCCTGTCTACTTTGGAACCGTCAACGTCGAAACTGGACCATGAATGAATGGAGGCATGTGCTCTTCACAGATGAATCTCGCTTCAGTTTGCAGAACGATTTCCGTCGCACATTAATCTGGAGAGAACTGGGTAGCCGATACAACCATAGGAACATCGTGGAACGGGACCAGTATGGTGGCGGTGGCGTCATGGTGTGGGGCGGCATCATGTTGAATGGCCGTACTGTACCCGATACCTAGTTGAGGCTATCGGCTACGCCAGCTGACATTGAGCCGTAGTTGAGATTTATGGGAAAAGTTGTAAAGATAGCGCTCAAATCGAGTCGAAAAGAATGTTAGGAAATGACGTAGAAGGCCAAGGATCAAGAGGGCACTACCAGTCAAGCAGATGGAATTATGCGAGGAATATTATTTATTAAGATCTTTATGGAACATGGTATTATATCATCTCAAAAGAGAAGAAATGTCAAGCATTATATATGATAATAACTTGAAGAAAGATAGATAATCCCTTAAGTTATTGTATAACTTAATAGCCGAGATGATGGTGGTCGAGATTATACTTGTGACGCATGACCACGAAAGGTGGGGGAGCATCACGTGACAGCGCCAGGTAGGAGCTGGTCAACGGAGTTTAGAGACATCAGTCGAGTTCAGTCGTCAGGGCTGAGTGGTACACATGCACAGAGCGTACGGCAAAGCTGAGCGGTGCACAGCTCTTGTTACGTAAAGTGAAGGCGACAGTATTTCTTCACCAGGCAGAGAGCAGGAAGTAGGTCAGTGAGCCAAGGCGAGCAACGCACGGTAGACGGCGAGAGGACCGGTTCCGAGGCAAGCTGTGCGGGCCGTGTAAGCAGGAGAAAAGCCGGGGTTAGGACAGCATTATAATACCAGTTTGAGAACTTTATTTCGAGCTGCATTTTGTAACGCAGAACATTACAGCGAAGCGGCATGGCGAGGCCGGCTTTAAGCGTAGATCATTCTGGAACAGTGCAGTAGATCAGAGCGGGCTAGTTCCGACTTTTATACGCAGGCAATATTAAAGAAGCTGAACTTCATTTCAACATTCAGTTAGAACATTGAGTTGGGACTTGTATTCAGTAATAGGATTGTGCAGGCAGATAGCTGTAATATACTGCAATTGTGAACATCAAATGAACTTAGATATTCAAATGACATTACGACTATGCACTTCATAACGGAACATGTAGAGCGACCATGGGGTCCAAACAACATTAACGCTTTTAAGCAAACGAAATGTTACAAGCATATGCACTTATGAACATTGGCGCGTGCATTAATAGAATTCTTTTTCATGAATTATCATAAAATATCGAGTACGAACACAGCTACAGGGTGTTTCAAAAACTTATACACTCTCATAAATAAAATTTATTTTCTGCAAGTGAGACTTAACCGCTGTGGAGATTGAACTTTTAACAAGCAAACCGAACATTGTATGGGACAGTGGCGTAACACAGAAGAAGAATATGGGGTACGCTGCTTTCATGAACTTTTACGTAAGGATTTGGACAGTATCCGCTATGGATAACATGCAGTTCATCATGTCGGAGTAAACGAAGACAGAGACGCGATGGCACCACGGAGCGATGGATTAGATTCCTGAAGAAGAGGAGGTCTAACAGCTGATTCACTTGGGATATGAAGGCAATCGTTATTGCGTGGGTGAAACGATATTTACGTCGATCTTTCGAGAAATTTATTACACACGAGGATAATCGACGATCTTTGAAATATATTAACAGCTGATATGAGATGGTACTGTAAGAGTTATTACTTTCTGATATGATTTTTTTCATGAACACTGGGCATACTTGTATATATTTTTCTAGTAGGAGTTCTGCGATTATTTAGACATGGCTTGGACATTATTTGCTCCAAATTTTGCTAGAATATGGCGTTACCATATGATATGGCAGGCTCCATTATACGAAATTCTCACCATTGGTTGGCTTTATTAAGCACATGTTTGGTCTTTTAGACATTTTCCAGTAAGGATAGTTTTCTTGGATAGTTATGTTTGTGACGAGTATTTCGAACTCGTGATCTGCAATTGGATTATTTTAATTACTTCGTCAGTTCATTGCATACTAGCGAGTGTGTATTATTCATCAGTAGGGATTTTTTCCATTGGATTGTTTGGAGATATTAAGATGTTATTCACTCAAGTGAATGAATATCGCTTTTATGTGACAACTAGAGACATGTTGATTCCAATCTGGTACATTCACTCATCAGACGACGAGATGGGGCCTTTCGCTTTAGGCGATTGCGTGGTGGTACACATCTTTACCCATCGTTCAGGACATTATCATGTTAGACGACGGGGCAAGGCCTTTCGTATTTATACGATTGTGTGGTGGATACTCATCTTACTTGCCATTGAGGAACTCATTTTTATCATCCGAGTGTACTTGAGATTGTAAGAGGATCAAACAAGAAACTACTAGTCACATATCAGTCGAATTTTGTTAAATAAATTAAAAATAAATGTCAGCAGGGTTATATTTTGTAATTC
The DNA here is from genome assembly GCA_946902985.2 of Meconema thalassinum. Classification (NCBI taxonomy): domain Eukaryota; kingdom Metazoa; phylum Arthropoda; class Insecta; order Orthoptera; family Tettigoniidae; genus Meconema; species Meconema thalassinum. The sequence goes on along the minus strand of OX336389.2, from coordinate 612,259,491 downwards.
TTGTTTGCCAATCCAATATTTTGTTGCTATACTCTTTTGAGAGTACTTTCATTTAACAGCTGTTACAGCTGATGCTTTTGATAATTTTTATGATTGAGTTTGATACCTTTGAAAAGGATTTAAAGTAATTGAATCTTGTAAGATGAATCATTAATGGTCAGATTTATTTTAAGGCAGATCAGTATTGCATATTTCGATGTAAGAGATTATAGCACATTGGTGTTTTCTGTGGAGTGAATTATGAGAATTTTGAGAGAATTTATGCTATTTGAAAGCAGATCATGAATTTGATTACGATTACTAAGGTAATATTTTTCCTAATTGTTTAAGAAGTTGTCTAGATGTGATCAGATTAATTACAGTTATTGGAGATTTTGTGCGTTGATAATTTGAAGCCAGTCATATTTTTTGTAGATCATGCAACGTGATTAAGTGAAGTTTGTGATAGGCATTTTGTGGAAGTTGCCAAGGGGAAGTTGCAATATTACTAATGTATTTGGAGCAGACATGAGGTTGTCGAACCCAGTCTAGCATAAATTTGAGATTCATGCTATGCGCTGAATATTTATGGAGTTTTGTGGAATAATTGTGGTATTCAAATGTGATATTTGATAAAGTGAGAATATATAATGTAGTTGTGGATAGTGAGATCCAACGTGAATTTGTGAAGGCAATAATATTTTTGGCATGATAATTGAATACGAGATATAACTTGGAAGTGATAAAACTGTAAGACAACGTTCTATAACCCTTATTAAACAATTTGTTAGGAAATTAAACAAATAAATAATGTTGATAATACAAGATTTTCTGATTTAAATAAATTAATAGATGATTGAATAGATGATGAATAACTGAATTAGAAGGTGATAATTAATTAAAGAAGCTGATGATTAATAAATTTAAATGGATTTAAATAAATTTAATTGAGAGATATGATTTGAATGCTTTGAAGAATTGCAACTTGAGTTGATGAATTAAACAATTTATATTGATGATTTAAGATGATTTAATCTGAAAGAGATGATGAAAGGAGATTGTGTGAATAATTAGAAAGTATAAAGAATTGATGATTATAATATTCATTTAAATGATTTGATGATAATGAATTAATTATTCTGACTTGAATATATTGAATGTTGAGATGAGAACTAATGTGAGAAATATTTAATTTTGATGATGATGATGATTATGACCAATGAGTAGTGGATTTTCTGTGATTCACAAACAAGCAATTATTAATGACAGTGTAAATAGTGTAAATTACTTATTCGATGTTTAGGAGCATTTTACTAACATATTCAGCATTTGAATAATGCCATGCAAGCCATAAATTATGTGATATTTAAAATATGTGATTATAATATGTGTGTTTAGAGAGATTAATAATTTTTTACATCCACATTCATGATGTTAATTTAAAGAGAAGTTAGGTCTCAGTTATCACGAATGTCAGTGACGCAAATACATAGTGCTACGGTGATCCTGAGAACCCAAGAGAACTTTAGATATTTTTCCTATTTTATGTGGATTTAATACACTTTGAGTAGAATAGAGATGGTTCGATTTTCTGGACAATGACAATTTAACGTTGGCATTCGACCATGCTCTCAGGTAGGATGAGTGTTTAATATGTCTGTCTGACTATCAAAGTTGAATAAATTTGTTTTTATCTTAGTTGTGATCTGATGATGATGTGATTTTCCTATTTCTTTCCTTGTCTTAATTAAGGCTTAACCAGGAAGGATGTGGTTTGCTAGGGATTCAGTTGATGGCGCCCATTGATATTTGTATTTTTTTAATTAAATTTAAACCCGTAACGACCCTGGAGATACTTTATCTCGTGTTACCCTCTGCTTTTGAGATATTTCAACTGAATTTCCGACACATTCCTTATTTGACTAGGTGTTCATTTAACTCCGCTCTGTCCTGGAAATCCAGGAATGCGATGTAATAGCATATGGGTCATCGCATCCCCAGGACGAACGGGTACAGAGAGAGAGAGGGATAATTGGCTTTACCCATCTGTGGGGCTTCGATTTTGTTTATTCTATGGAATCACATCAGATTTAGATTACGAAGAGATTGATCTCAATTTCATTTAATGGTGTTATAAAATTTATTAAACTTAGTCAGACAATTTACTTGTATGCCCATTCCAGTGATCATGTTAATCATATTAGTGTTATATCATGTTTAGTTATAAGTCATTTTTCTTATACCCAAATGAATGCAGGAATTGATACATTGTGATGTGTTGTTGTCTAACGTCTCTGAATAAATTTAATTGAAAGATATAATTATGTTGCCGGTAGATTTAGCTAAAGTGTTAGGAGAGTTACAGAATGGCATGTCTAGTATTGCAGTAACTATTTCTAATATGGAAACAGAAGTTAAAGAGCAGATAAATGATTCGGAAGCTAGATGTAGGGAAAACTTAAAGTCATTACAGGCTAGTAATGAAGACTATCTGAAAGATAATTTAAAGTCATTAGAGACCAGATTACAGTCCAGTAGTAGGGATGAATTGAAGTTATTACAGACTAGTAATGAAGAAAACTTAAAGTTATTACAGACTAGTAATGAAGATAATTTAAAGTCATTAGAGACTAGGTTACAGTCAAATAGTAAAGATGAATTGAAGTCATTAGAGACTAGATTACAGACCAGTACTGAAAGCAATTTGAAAGCTAATGAAGCTAACATGAAAGATAGTTTTAAATTATTAGAAACTAGATTGCAAGCTCGTAGTGAAGAGAATAACACCGAGTTGAAAAACAATTTAACTAGTTTGGAGAATAGATTAACGTTAAAGAATGATGAAATCTTTAAGGCTTTACAATTAGATATAAAAGCTGTAGAAATGAAAGGAGAGAAAAATGTGCAAATGTTAAGAAAAAATATTATTGATTTAGAAATTAGAGAAGAAGAAAACATTCTTAATTTGAGAACAAATGTTATGTCTATACAGAAAGATATTAAATCGGATGTATCGAAGTTGAGATTCGACATTGATGGTTTAGTGGCAGATGTAGGTAAAATACAAGAGTGGTCTACTGAAGTATCTTTCGAATCTAAAATCAAAGGTCTAGAAATGAATCTAGGTAATGAAATCAAAGGTTTAAAGTCAGTAATTGGGACCGTTAAAGAGGAAGTCTTAGGAGAGGTTAATTCTAACTTAAAATCCTTAGAAAACCAATTGCAGATAGACATTAGGAAAATTGATGATGATATAGAGCAAAAGGTTAATGAAAACTTAGCTTTATTCAAAAATAGAGTCGGTGCAATGGTGGAAGAACGGTATAGTGAGGTTGATGCCGAAGCAAAAGAAAAACGTGCAGGGTTGGATGAGAAATTAATCGCAGGTATGGCGAACTTAGAAGCGAGATTTACTGAGAATAAGGAAGCGATGAAGATAGATTCAACTCAGTTTAGGACAGATGTTGATCAGTTAAAGGAACAAGTCGCGTCAGTAAAGACTACATGCGAAGATAAGATAGACAAATTAAAGAACGATTTAGAAGAGAGTAACAGAACGCAGAATGTTACGTCGTTAGATGATTTGAAGACTCAGGCCAAGACCGTAGAAAAAAGAACAGAAGATAGGATGACTAAAAATAGAATCTATAATAAATAGTTTCACAAGTCAAAATGTTACAACGGGGGAAGTATCGATAAATCAGATACCGATAGACCGCAGTATGAACAGTCAAGAGGTTAGCGTGGGAGAAGACCGTCAAACGCAACAGAATGTAACATTCGAAAGGGCTAGTTCAACCCCTCAAGATAATCCGAATTCAAATAGGAGTACGTTTGGTACGAGTGAACGATACTCAGGTCCAGTGACCATCATCAGTAATCTGGATGATAAGCCAAGGAAGTTTTCAGGGAACACAGGAGTCACACCAGTCGAATTTCTGAGAGATATTCGCGATTACATGGCGGAACATAGAGTAGCCAAGGAAAGAGAACTAAGAATAGTCGAACGCGCCTTAGACGGGCCTGCGTTAACTTGGTTTCGCGCATTCAGGAGCAATTTTGCGAATATGGAACAATTTGCCATAGCATTCTTAAGGAGATTTTGGAGTGCAGAGGATCAGCTGAACGTAAGAGCAGAAATGTATTCGAAGCGTTACTCTACGTCACATCCAACGCATTATGCCAATTACTTTACTTCGCAATTGGCTAAGTTACAGTTTTTGATTCCTCCATTGCCAGAAGAAGAGCTTTTGCAAGCTATAGCAAGACAGTTGCCAATTGAGGTACAACGATCACTCATAGCATCGGGAGCGAACACACTTGAGGACTATGACGATATATTACGACGATTAGATTATACAAGCGCTCAAATTACACCCAGAACTGCAAGGAACGATAATCGAAACACGCAAGAGGTGAATGCGGTAGTTGTCGATAACGCAGCACAGACGGATAGAAGAGATTCCTGGGGAAACAGAAGGAACGAAGGGAATAGAGGTAATATTCACAACGTTCGTGGAAATGATCGATATCGAGGACCATATGAGAGGCCATACCATCAGGACGCAAGAAACAGTAGATACAGGAACTATGATCAGAATTCCAGATACCAAAAAAGGAATAGGTACAATAATAGATATCGAGGTCGATACAACTGGAACCAAGGTCAGCAGTCTAATCAGAACGATAGGCAGGATAGAAGAAGAAATGATCCAAATGAAAGACAAGACAATCGAGAATATGGAAGATCAAGGCAAGAAAGTAGACAGCCTGGTGCACCACCCGAAGAGATAACTAGACATGTTAATCGAGCAAGCACGAGTGGTGAAGGAAGAAATAAAGGACAAAGTAAGGCAGAATCAGAATACTAATCATTGGAAATCAATCATCATTGTTGAAACGTATCAGGTCAAAGACGAGGATCTAATTGAGGGAGAAGACGTAGTACATCGAGGGAATGGATACTAATGAAGTTGTGGGGACTTTTAACGCAGCTAGCATTAGAAAGTATCATTATGCTGAATAAGAGGATTGTAGAGCTATCGTGTACATATGTTGTGTATAGAATGCCTGAGAGTGTATTTTTTTTCTCAAGCCTGATAAAAAAGGAGAAGTACGGGAGAGATGTACCCGATACCTAGTTCAGGCTATCGGCTACGCCAGCTGACATTGAGCCGTAGTTGAGATTTATGGAAAAGTTGTAAAGATAGCGCTCAAATCGAGTCGAAAAGAATGTTAGGAAATGACGTAGAAGGCCAAGGATCAAGAGGGCACTACCAGTCAAGCAGATGGAATTATGGGAGGAATATTAAAGTTTTATTAAGATCTTTATGGAACATGGTATTATATCATCTCAAAAGAGAAGAAATGTCAAGCATTATATATGATAATAACTTGAAGAAAGATAGATAATCCCTTAAGTTATTGTATAACTTAATAGCCGAGATGATGGTGGTCGAGATTATACTTGTGACGCATGACCACGAAAGGTGGGGGAGCATCACGTGACAGCGCCAGGTAGGAGCTGGTCAACGGAGTTTAGAGACATCAGTCGAGTTCAGTCGTCAGGGCTGAGTGGTACACATGCGCAGAGCGTACGGCAAAGCTGAGCGGTGCACAGCACTTGTTACGTAAAGTGAAGGCGACAGTATTTCTTCACCAGTCAGAGAGCAGGAAGTAGGTCAGTGAGCCAAGGCGAGCAACGCACGGTAGACGGCGAGAGGACCGGTTCCGAGGCAAGCTGTGCGGGCCGTGTAAGCAGGAGAAAAGCCGGGGTTAGGACAGCATTATAATACCAGTTTGAGAACTTTATTTCGAGCTGCATTTTGTAACGCAGAACATTACAGCGAAGCGGCATGGCGAGGCCGGCTTTAAGCGTAGATCATTCTGGAACAGTGCAGTAGATCAGAGCGGGCTAGTTCCGACTTTTATACGCAGGCAATATTAAAGAAGCTGAACTTCATTTCAACATTCAGTTAGAACATTGAGTTGGGACTTGTATTCAGTAATAGGATTGTGCAGGCAGATAGCTGTAATATACTGCAATTGTGAACATCAAATGAACTTAGATATTCAAATGACATTACGACTATGCACTTCATAACGGAACATGTAGAGCGACCATGGGGTCCAAACAACAGTAACGCTTTTAAGCAAACGAAATGTTACAAGCATATGCACTTATGAACATTGGCGCGTGCATTGATAGAATTCTTTTTCATGAATTATCATAAAATATCAAGTACGAACACAGCTACAGGGTGTTTCAAAAACTTATACACTCTCATAAATAAAATTTATTTTCTGCAAGTGAGACTTAACCGCTGTGGAGATTGAACTTTTAACAAGCAAACCGAACATTGTATGGGACAGTGGCGTAACACAGAAGAAGAATATGGGGTACGCTGCTTTCATGGACTTTTACGTAAGGATTTGGACAGTACCCGCTATGGATGACATGCAGTTCATCATGTCGGAGTAAACGAAGACAGAGACGCGATGGCACCACGGAGCGATGGATTCGATTCCTGAAGAAGAGGAGGTCTAACAGCTGATTCACTTGGGATATGAAGGCGATCGTTATTGCGTGGGTGAAACGATATTTACGTCGATCTTTCGAGAAATTTATTACACACGAGGATAATCGACGATCTTTGAAATATATTAACAGCTGATATGAGAAGGTACTGTAAGAGTTATGACTTTCTGATATGATTTTTTTCATGAACACTGGGCATACTTGTATATATTTTTCTAGTAGGAGTTCTACGATTATTTAGACATGGCTTAGACATTATTTCCTCCAAATTTTGCTAGAATATGGCGTTACCATATGATATGGCAGGCACCATTATACGAAATTCTCACCATTGGTTGGCTTTATTAAGCAGATGTTTGGTCTTTTAGACATTTTCCAGTAAGGATAGTTTTCTTGGATAGTTATTTTTTTGTGACGAGTATTTCGAACTCGTGATCTGCAATTGGATTATTTTAATTACTTCGTCAGTTCATTGCATACTAGCGAGTGTGTATTATTCATCAGTAGGGATTTTTTCCATTGGATTGTTTGGAGATATTAAGATGTTATTCACTCAAGTGAATGAATATCGCTTTTATGTGACAACTAGAGACTTGTTGATTCCAATCTGGTACATTCACTCATCAGACGACGAGATGGGGCCTTTCGCTTTAGGCGATTGCGTGGTGGTACACATCTTTACCCATCGTTCAGGGCATTATCATGTTAGACGACGGGGCAAGGCCTTTCGTATTTATACGATTGTGTGGTGGATACTCATCTTACTTGCCATTGAGGAACTCATTTTTATCATCCGAGTGTACTTGAGATTGTAAGAGGATCAAACAAGAAACTACTAGTCACATATCAGTCGAATTTTGTTAAATAAATTAAAAATAAATGTCAGCAGGGTTATATTTTGTAATTCTTGTTTGCCAATCCAATATTTTGTTGCTATACTCTTTTGAGAGTACTTTCATTTAACAGCTGTTACAGCTGATGCTTTTGATAAATTTTATGATTGAGTTTGATACCTTTGAAAAGGATTTAAAGTAATTGAATCTTGTAAGATGAATCATTAATGGTCAGATTTATTTTAAGGCAGATCAGTATTGCATATTTCGATATAAGAGATTATAGCACATTGGTGTTTTCTGTGAAGTGAATTATGAGAATTTTGAGAGAATTTATGCTATTTGAAAGCAGATCTTGAATTTGATTACGATTACTAAGGTAATATTTTTCCTAATTGTTTAAGAAGTTGTCTAGATGTGATCAAATTAATTACAGTTATTGGAGATTGTGTGCGTTGATAATTTGAAGCCAGTCATATTTTTTGTAGATCATGCAACGTGATTAAGTGAAGTTTGTGATAGGCATTTTGTGGAAGTTGCCAAGGGGAAGTTGCAATATTACTAATGCATTTTGAAGCAGACATGAGGTTGTCGAACCCAGTCTAGCATAAATTTGAGATTCATGCTGTGCGCTGAATATTTATGGAGTTTTGTGGAATAATTGTGGTATTCAAATGTGATATTTGATAAAGTGAGAATATATAATGTAGTTGTGGATAGTGAGATCCAACGTGAATTTGTGAAGGCAATAATTTTTTTGGCATGATAATTGAATACGAGATATAACTTGGAAGTGATAAAACTGTAAGACAACGTTCTATAACCCTTATTAAACAATTTGTTAGGAAATTAAACAAATAAATAATGTTGATAATACAAGATTTTCTGATAATAATAATTAATGAAATAATAATCTGAAATCTAAGCATATTAATGATCTGACCTAATGAAATAGAAATCAGAATGACTAGATGAAATAATGAAAATCTAAATAACCAGATGAATAAAATTTAAATAAGTTGATAAATTAAATTTTGGAATAGATCAAAGAATTAAATAAATGGATGAATTAAAGACTGAATAAATAAGCTGATTTAAATAAATTAATAGATGATTGAATAGATGATGAATAACTGAATTAGAAGGTGATAATTAATTAAAGAAGCTGATGATTAATAAATTTAAAGGGATTTAAATAAATTTAATTGAGAGATATGATTTGAATGCTTTGAAGAATTGCAACTTGAGTTGATGAATTAAACAATTTATATTGATGATTTAAGATGATTTAATCTGAAAGAGATGATGAAAGGAGATTGTGTGAATAATTAGAAAGTATAAAGAATTGATGATTATAATATTCATTTAAATGATTTGATGATAATGAATTAATTATTCTGACTTGAATATATTGAATTTTGAGATGAGAACTAATGTGAGAAATATTTAATTTTGATGATGATGATGATTATGACCAATGAGTAGTGGATTTTCTGTGATTCACAAACAAGCAATTATTAATGACAGTGTAAATAGTGTAAATTACTTATTCGATGTTTAGGAGCATTTTACTAACATATTCAGCATTTGAATAATGCCATGCAAGCCATAAATTATGTGATATTTAAAATATGTGATTATAATATGTGTGTTTAGACAGATTAATAATATTTTTACATCCACATTCATGATGTTAATTTAAAGAGAAGTTAGGTCTCAGTTATCACGAATGTCAGTGACGCAAAGACATAGTGCTACGGTGATCCTGAGAACCCAAGAGAACTTTAGATATTTTTCCTATTTTATGTGGATTTAATACACTTTGAGTAGAATAGAGATGGTTCGATTTTCTGGACAATGACAATTTAACGTTGGCATTCGACCATGCTCTCAGGTAGGATGAGTGTTTAATATGTCTGTCTGACTATCAAAGTTGAATAAATTTGTTTTTATCTTAGTTGTGATCTGATGATGATGTGATTTTCCTATTTCTTTCCTTGTCTTAATTAAGGCTTAACCAGGAAGGATGTGGTTTGCTAGGGATTCAGTTGATGGCGCCCATTGATATTTGTATTTTTTTAATTAAATTTAAACCCGTAACGACCCTGGAGATACTTTATCTCGTGTTACCCTCTGCTTTTGAGATATTTCAACTGAATTTCCGACACATTCCTTATTTGACTAGGTGTTCATTTAACTCCGCTCAGTCCTGGAAATCCAGGAATGCGATGTAATAGCAGATGGGTCATCGCATCCCCAGGACGAACGGGTACAGTACGGACCTGCACACCTTCTTGGGTGGTCCGAGGAACACTGTGAACGCTCAGAGATACAGGGTTAAGGTACTGAGACCACATGTTCGACTCTTCATAGGGGCGGTCGGTCCAGACTTCCTCATAATGGACGATAATGCCCGACCACACCGCGCTGCTCAGGTGGATACATTTATGGCTGGGGATGACATTCATCGCATGGACTGGTCAACGAGGTCTGCGGTTCTGAATCCTATAGAACATGCCTAGGGTGCATTGGGGAGGCGAATTGCATCCCGTCAGCCTCCACCAAGGACACTCCAAGACCTTTGCATTGCCCTTTTGGAGGGATGGAATCTACTGCCACAAGAGCTCTTGGACCATCTGAAATAGAGCATGCCACGTCGTTTCGAAGCATGTGTGGCCGTTAGGGGTAACCATACACCCTATTAACAGCATATGTTGTTGTGGAAGACATTGCAAAGTTTTGTTAGTTGTTGTCAAAGAACCTCTCTGACGCTGCTTTTTGGACAAGTTGTGTGACATATGGTGTGTGATTCAGCTTCCGTTTGTTCAGCAATCCGTCTGACATTCATATCAGGCGGTATGGCCCTGTTTAGTGATTATGTTTAACTTTTGGTCACTAGTGTATATTGAATTGTCGTATTGGTGAACTATTTAATACGCATCCGTAAACTCAAATCTATAAAACAACGTGGAATAGACCAAACAGTTAATAACGAGATTCACTGCAAATCGTAATACTAACTTGATAAGGTATAACAAGAACACATTTCTAAATATAATATAAAATTAAACTCCAACCCTAGTTTTCAGGATCTGAATATGACAGAGTGACGGCTGAGAGGCGTAATCCTAAATTCCCCCTTTGTCAGTGAATGATATTATTACAGGTACAAATAATTCTGTTTTTAGAATTAGTGCGTTATATGCCAGGTGGCTCTCTTTGCCCGTACATTTTTCTTATAAGTGTCCCGCCTGCAATAATGATGAGGTGGATGTCTAATTACTAATTTTCGAAGCGGTAACATGCCATGCAGGCAGGTTATGTCAGAATACGGAGAGACAACAACCGAGCGACCGTTCGCAACATGTTCCTGAGCACTATCCGTCTAATGCGCCCCGTTGTCTTATGAAATATCGCTTTCAAGCGAATTGTAATATGCTGGTACTTAGTACAGCAGCTTTATAGTTACTGTCAACATATCTGCAATGCCTGAGTTGTTCAGCAATAACAAGCGCACAGACATAATTTTAGTCTATGGAGAATCTGGTCGCAATGCAGCTGAAATTTGCACATGGTATGCGCAGGAGTTTCCAAATATACAGTACGTCTGCCTTCTGTACATATGTTTCACCAAACAGAGCAGTAATTAGGTCTTAATTACAACTGGTATGTGCTTTGAACAAACCATTAACTCTTAATGGATGTTCGAGGCACATACCAGTAGGCCTACGCCCACCTGCAACAATGCCCATTTTGTGCAGAATATTCTGCAGTACTTTGATCGAATCCTTCACACGTGACGTTGAATGTCACCTCACTGTGATATTATTAATAATAATAATAATAGCAATAAGTCAGGGTATTTCTCGACAAAGTTTTGCCATAAGAGGCATAGGCTAATACTAATAATAATCCTGTTACAGAAAGTGTGCAATAACATGTCTGCTATTTGTTTCACAGCACTTTGGTCGCTACTTGGTTAGACGATTGTTTGGGCGAAACCATTGGTTGCTACTAGGTTAGACGATTGTCTTGACAAAACAGTTGGTCGCTATTAGGTTAGACGATTGTCTGTGCGAAACCATTGGTCACTACTAGGTCAGACGATTGTCTGGGCGAAAATTACTTCTTTTACTACAAGCAAGGGAGTCTGTGGTGTATGACCCTGGTTAGGTATGTGTTTGTATGTAAAGCTTTATTAAGACATATAATTTAACCTGTATGCATCGTTAGTGTCGTCCATGACGTCGTTGATGCCACCATTATGTGTGTAGGGAAATTTTGTAGTGTACGTTATCGCGAACTATACTTCTCCCCCAACTGCATGGGGCTAATGACCAAGATGTCCCAAACCCCTAAAACGAATAATTAACAACAACAACAACTGATTTGAGAAGTCGAATTGGTTGTCAAGCAAAATGATAACACGAGATACGAGGCGTGATCTGAACATAAGCACCTTTTGCAAATATTACCACTGTAACGTTGTAGGCTTTCGCTAACTTGCTGTTAGTGAAACACACTCCCTTGTGAGAGCAGGTCATGTTTCATTTCGAGTAGTTTTTTTGGAAATATGAAATGTTATCTACAATCCATCCCACCGACTGTAATGTTTAGTTAGTTATTCGTTTTCTGTGAGGGGTGATCGGAAACTAAGGTTACAAAGGTTGCAGCGAAACGTGTACACTATATTTCATACAACCAATACAGCCAACTGATAGTACATACATTAGGTTATTCTTAGGCACGAGTCGCTTCTTGGGATAAGTTTGATTATTCCCTCAAGGTAAATATCCTGTCTTTGCGTGTTCAGCCTCGTTATCAAGAAGTGTTTCACCTTCTCATCTGAAGTGAATCGTCGACCTTCTAGGTGTTCCTTGAGGTGAGGAAACAGGTGACGGTCTCTTGGAGCGAGGTCCGGGATGCAAGAAGGGTCGTCAATGATGTCCCAGAGAAGCCGCTTCAACAGCGTGATGGTCTTCTGGGCTCTATGAGGTCGCGCGTTGTCATGAAGGAAGATGACGCCCTCGGCGAGAAGTTCTGGCCGCGGTTACATGTTTCGCCCACAGAAATCGAATAAGTAGAGGGATCTCTTTGCGAGACCAATTTTCCAAACGAGTCGCCATTAGTTGTTAACCAACAACTAGCGCTGTAGGTGGCGGGTGGCTGAAACTCTGCACAGTTACCATCCGCATGTATTCAAATACCCCCCAAACTACTAATTTCTCTATCACAGAAGAAACTCCAGGAATACCGGCCTTGTGACCTTAGTTTCTGATCACCCATTGTATGTGCAAAAACGTGAAACCGGTAGACGTCAAGTGACGACGTCAAAGCAGCTGAGGATGGATGTGTGGCTTCATACAAGGCGGGAACAATCTATTTTACTATCTAGGATTTGAGGATGGAGCCACGTTGTGTGTTGGTAATTGTTTCCCAACGTTTGGGTTGACATTGCAGCAATCATGGGTACAAGTTCGTGTCTTTACGGTTCCTAGATATCAAAACAGGATAATGATAGGGGTAACAGACATCGCAAAGCATTCCAATAATTTCAATCGCGAAGAAGGATTCAGGCTTAGCAACACGTGGAAAGTTCTCTGGCTGTGGCTCGGACCAATTAGGGAGCAGCGTGACGTCAATGGCGTTCAAGCGAGCACGTCCGACTTACAACCAACGGTCAGTTTGAGTACAGACACGAACTCGCATCCATGATTAAGGCTGCTGCAATGACAGCCGAATCGTCGGGAAACAATCACCGACACACGACGCGGCTTCATCCTGTTAGGCTAGATTTTAATCTACACACCTGCCGTGGAAGCCTACGATCTACATTATAGGAATATTTTATTATGATGGGACAAATGTTTGAACAATGGTGAAAACTATGTGGAATAGTCGTGTATGGCCTGTATAATACCATGCAAATAAATTATATAACAAACAAAGAGTTCCTTCTTCTAACATTTCCGATACGGTACTTACTTCCCGAACAGTCCCGCCTCGTAGCGTAGAGGGTAGCATTCTTGGCTATAACAGCTTGCATAGGTGATCGTACTGCTTGTGAGTTGCATGTTATTTCGTCTGCATGGCTACATAATGCGCAATCATGCCTTCTACTGCGCCGGGACGTCGGGTAAGTAAGCATCACCCTTTACAGTAACGTCGGGCATGATGCATGCGACCTCGTCAACCCATTCTAATGCTGTGCGTTTAGGCGGCATAACACACTGCCAGGTGTCCCCATGCTTGCAGGCCATAGATGAAACAGTTCATCCAATCAACCGACTGCGGCAGCTACGCTCACTAAGACGCAAGGCCATAGGGCCAAACTATCTCCAGACTCGGTAGACGAGAGGGTTGGAACCCCACCGTCGGCAACCGTTGAAATGGTTTCCCGTGGTTTCCTCCACATCCATTCCATGCAAATGATGGGATGGTATCTAACATAAGGCCACGGCCACTTCCTACCCTAATCCTATCTCATTTACAGATACACACACTAGTACAGACGTCACAGTGACACAGGTTATCATACAACTCCCCCGACTACATGGAACTACATGACCACGATGTTGCAAAACCCCTAAAGAATCAACAACAACACTTTCCTAACAAGCCTCGTATAATGTGAGCGAATTACTTTCAATACTTTCAATATATACAGTACAATATATTCACGATTTGCATTAACGTGATATCAAGATCAATGAAACGTACTGTACCTAGCTTGATGTTCTGTATTACAACTCGGGGCTTATGACCAAGATGTCCCAAGTACCTGAAATGAATAACAACAGCCCCGTACTTTGTACATAAAAGTGTCCAGTATGCACTAATGATGAGTGGGATATCTAATAACTGGTTTTCACAGGAGTAACACAACACGCAGTCTGTTTAAGTCAGGAGGTGATAACAACCAGACAGCCGCTTGCATCATGTCGCCCGTCTAATGGGCCCCATTGTATTGTGAAGCGATGCTGGTACTTGGTACAGCAGTATTATTGCAGTTGCTGTCAACATATCAGCAATGGCTGAGGTGTTCAGCAAAGACGAGTATATTCAATCTCGTGAGGCAAAGCTGAAGAGGCGGGTTCTATTCCTACCTCAGCCATCCTAGAAGTGGTTTGCCGTGGTTTCGCACTTCTACTGCAGACAAATGCCGGGATGGTTCGTAAAGTAAGGCCACGGCCGCCTCCTTCGCATCCTCATCTGAATAACAAATACACACACTAATACAATCCCCGTGGCACTACAGTCCATGAAGGGCCTAGGCCTGCCAAGCTACCGCTGCTCAGCCATTTGGCCTGCAGATTATGGGGTGACGCGTGGTCAGCGCGTCGGGTCAAGGTGACCGGGGCATTGCCTCACTGTCAGACAGCTACTCAATTGTCCTCTCAAGGCTGAGTGCACCCCGTTCCAGCCCTCACGTCAGTTTCGAAAATCCCTGGCGGAGCCGGGAATCGAACCCGAGGCCATCGGGTGCGAGGCAGGCGCGCTACCCAAACACCACGGGGCAGGCGCACTAATACAGCCATCAGAATAACACAGGTTATCAGTCAAATTCCACACACACAAGTACACGGGGCTATAAGACCACGATGTCGCAAAGCCCCTAAATGAATCAATAATAATAAGAACAACATAATAACAATCTTTTAAGATTCTGATCACAATCCCACCGAAGCTTGCACATTACATGCTCAAGAGTTTCCAAATACACGTCTGCCCTCTGTAGTTGTGTATTTTTGTCATTTATGGACTTTGCAACATCGTTCTCATTTATCCCGCGTACTTGGGTGTATATACGGAGTGGTCCACCAGCCCCTTATTATTTAGTTTTATGAAACCCAACTAACATTGCATTTGTCCCGATGGTCGTTATTGCTCAGCACTCTGACTGTGTGACAGCAATGTAATTCGGTCATGGTCTAGCAAAGAGAAACTGACCGTAAACGTTTCCCCGCCAAATACTAAGGCCCATTCTACTAACATATGAATTATTGCTCCTTGAAATAACACACATACACGTAATACGATCGAATTAATAGCTTACGCCACGTAATCTGTAATAGTAGAAAGTTAAATCAACACTATAAACCATGATTGAAGACTTTGACTGTACGTTCAGCGCGCGGTGACTACCATGCATTGGTGGCTGAAACGGTTGAAGCCTGACTGTACGTGGTGGGCGCGAACGGATAGAATATTGCTTCGAATCCAGTGGTAGGCATACAGTTTTGAACGAAAGCCCAAACTCCATATTAGAGGGGATGTAATGTAACTACATTGCCACGTTTATTCCCTTATTATGTATTTTTGTGAAGAGTACGTTGAATTTTGCTGATTTATAAAGAGAATAATATCGAATTGGTAGGTTATGCCACGTGACCTGTAATGGCAGAAAATTAAAGAAGTAGTTCCGTGAAGAAATATACAGCCCATTTTCATATATCCTGCTTATGTTAATTGCCTCTATAAACATACAAAATTTCAGTTTGTTTGCTGTAATAGATTCGTAGATATTGAGAACCGACTAAATATTGCGGATGGTCGCCATGTTGGATTTTTATATATGTAGGTCTTAGAGTTATGTACTGTTACATGAAGATTATTGTGTACGTGTAGTATTCAAACTTCAATCGCATGATTAGGACACAAGAAGTAAAAACGAGATTTTAAAATTTCGCACAGCTGCCATCTTGTGGTTATGGAAACAATTGAAAAAATTAGATGCCAGTGGATTAATATTTGTATAAGGATTTACTGTACCAAGTGTCACTGCACTCGGATGGTTAAATTGCGAGAAACGGCCATGTGAATATTTATACTTCGCGTTGCCGCCATGTTAGATCACTAGGTTATTAAAAGCCCGATAGGTGAACTTATGTTCATAGACCCCATGAACATTAAAAAAATTCAGTTCGATTGCTGTAATAGATTCGTAGATATTGACATCCATCTAAATATTTCGGATGGTCGCCATGTTGGATTGTTATATGTATAAGCCATAGAGGCATGTACCATTAAATGAAAATTATTGCGTAGGTTCATTATTCATACTTTTACTTCGATCGCATGATTACGACACAAGAAATAAAAACTTAATTTTAAAATTCGCACAGCCGCCATCGTGAGGTTTTGTAAACAATTGAACTAAATTAGATACCAGTGCATTGCAATGTTTATAAGCATTTCCTGTACCAAGTTTTATTGCAATTGGATCATTAAATCGCGAGAAAAGTCTATTTAAAATTTCAGTTTCATTTGGCCGCCATATTCGTTTTGCAGCTAACAGGTTTTTTAAAGTCCCATAGATGAACTTCCAGTAGTGCCCTTTATCTCCGTACAAAATTTCAGGGTGATACCGCTGATAGTTTCAGAGATACAGAATGCCGTTGAAATATTTCGCACGTCCACCATCTTGAGGTTATGTAAACAATTGAACTAACTTAGATGTCGGTGGATTACAATGTGTATAAACATATACTGTACCAAGTTCTATTGCGTTTCGTTGGTTAAATCGCGAGAAAAGTCTATTTAAATGTCGCAACTTCGCAACTTTGTAGTTACCAGGTTTTCAAAAGTCACATAGGTGAACTTCTTGTAGTTCCCTTTATCACCGTAAAATATTCCAGGGCGATATCGGTAATAGTTTCGGAGATATTGAATGCAGGTGAAATATTTCGCACAGACGCCATGTTGGATTGGTGAGACGTAACAAAATTTGAAGGGCACGATCGAGGTCGTCCGGAATAGTGCTATGAACTTACCGAGTTCCATTGAAATCGCTCCAGCCGTTTAGATGTTATTAGGGGGGGGACACACCATCACACACGAACACACAGGCACACGGACAAAAAGTGATCTCATGAGCCTATTTTTTTTTTCATAAATGAAAATAGGCTAAAAACTGGCATAACATATCAAAGTGTCGCTCCGGAGATCCGGGTTCGATTCCCAGCTCTGCCAAGAAATGTAATGCTGGTCTGAGGGCCGAAATTGGGTACACTCAGCCTCGTGAAGCAAATCTGAGAAGAGGTGGGTTCGATTCCCACCTCAGCCACCCTGGAAGTGGTTTTCCGTGGTTTCCCACTTCTACTCCGGCCAAATTCCGGTTCGGTTTCTGTCCTAAGGCCACGGCCGCCTTCTTACCAATCCTTCATTGCAAATACACACTTTATTACAAGCCCGCAATAACTCAGGTTATCAGACAAATTCTACACACACACCCAAGTACACGGGGCTAAATGACCGCGATGTTCTATCCCCTCAAATGAAACAACAAACAACATCATATCGAAGGATATTCTGATCGCCAGTGCTTGCATCGAAGTAGGCCTATACGTATTCCTTGGAATTTCCCTTGGTATTATTTTGTTATTAAATTTTAACAAAAAGTCTTAGCATATCGTTAGGCCCGTATCACACGACACTCGCTGGCAAGGAAGCTGTTGTGATCGCTGGTACAAAATCCTGTATGATTGTGGTCATGTAATAATTGAATATTTTACCATATGCGTCAATAAGAAGCGCTCGCTGTTTTGAAGATCCCGGGTTCAAGACTATCCAACGGCGGAAATTTTAATTCTTCTTTGCTATTTTATTATGCCCTCCCTACCTCGTAAAGCAAGATTTCAACTTGGTTTTGTTCACATGATCTACGAGGACGACAGGGAAAGTTGTTTTCTTCTCTCATTTAAATGGCGATTTTCGCTAAATACTGTTAAAAACCATTGATGGATACTATTCGTGATAACTAAAATTTTCTTTTCGCTATCGTTTCACCCCCCCCCCCCCTAAGTTGGCTTTTCCCAAGGACTAAGCGTGGGATCCTACCTCTACCGCCACTGAGGGCAGTGTCCTGGAGCTTGAGACTCTGAGTCGGAGATACAACTGGGGTGTGTGACCAGCAATACGCCCAGGCGCCCTCACCTGCAAAGCCAACAGGGGCCTGATTTTTTTTTCGTGTAGCCTCCTGAGAGGCCGAGTGCAGGTCTTTCTAGTCGACGCCCGTGGGTGACCTGCGCGTCGGGATGAGAGATGGAATGGATGAAGATGAATGAAACTGGGCAAGGATGTGGAAGGAAGCGGCCGTGGCCTGTCAGAAGGTACTGTCCCAGCATTTGCCTGGAGTTGAAAATGGGAAGCCACGGAAAACCATTTCAAGGACAGCCGACGGTGGGGCTCGAACCCACGTGTCTACCGAGTCAGCAGAGAGCTTGGCCCCTTGACCTAACGCAGCGCTTTAGCCCGCGTAGCCACTACTGTCGGTAGGGGCCTGATGAAGGGATGGAAAGAGTGGGAGGGTTAGGCAAGGAAGTGGGAAGAAGGCGGCCGTGGCCTTACGGCAGGTACTGCACCCGAAATTTGAATGTTTCATGATTAAAATGATGATATTTTTCGAGCCCCATGATAAAATTTGACATTGCAATATAAATCCTGGAAGCTGGCTCATGAGAGCTTTGTTAGCGAACGCAGACATTGGGAGAAACCAGTCACGTGATCAGAGACGCCCCAGAATATTCTCGATTATTGGAATGTGCCTAGCAACAAGGCATTACCGCGCAATATTATCAGTTAATTGTTATAAAATATATCATTGGACATATGGTCATAGCCAATGAGAGGAGGGTTTATGGTAGCAGATATGGATTTTACCTAGTTAATGTGATTATACTAATCCATTTAAGCCCTATGTAACAATTTTAATCCATTGAAATTATCAAGAAAATTAAGAGAAGATATTAGTACAACTTTAAATGTCGCAAAATGGAAGAAATTCACTGTAATAAGCTTTATTACAAGTGCGCGCCTATAACTACGCGTGACCAACAATGGTGCCGAATTTCAGGCAAGGAAGAGTGGGGACGGCTTGTAGAAGGGTTCTTCTCTCGACTGACTTCGAAGGTACAAGACGTGTTACCCGGGGTATTTCATTCCCGTAGACACGATACCGAGTGCCGTCTTACGCTACTCGAGGGACGGTGCCGAGCGCGGCCGATATTTAGTCAGAGCCTCGCTGAAACTAGGTGAATTTTAGCCAATAGCGAACAAGTGTTCGACTTTTCGAAAAGCAAATTGTATACAGTATATTCATTCAGTTATAAGGCTTCAATATAAGAAGATTTTAAGAAAATTCATCGAGAAATTCGACAGTTATAGGACAATTTGTATTGTAAAAGAAAGTTGCTTATCTCAACGCAGGGAGAAACATTTTAGTGCAGCGAGACTTCAACATAGTCCAGTCCACGCTGCAGAAATAAGTGAGTAAAGTGATATTGTATGAACATTGAGACTTTGTTTTTATTGGAACACTGTGATGGCTACAAACATTTATAAAGAGGAATTGGTTTATAATACTTTGAGTATGAGTGAGATGATGGATTAAAACTATTACGCGATTGGGATATGTCGATTCAGAGTTGTGATTAGCAGCATGGAACAACGTTAATGAAGGAAGGAAGGAAGGAAGGAAGGAAGGAAGCTTGTAGTTTAACGTGACCGAAACGTTAATGAACAATGAGACTATGTATAAGATCTAGAATTATAGAATGCCGAGACAACATAATACATTATATACACTTCCATCCAGTACATTTAATGTACATTCATGTACATTAATTCTCGACTATGAGCAGATATAATCTTTCATTGACCAACCTAATGAACATTAACATCTACGATAGTGATTCGATGTACAACTTACAAATTTATTTGTAACGATGGAACTACTACGATTATATTGCTCAATAATGATGGAGGACTTTCGAGTGATGTCGGCGATTGAAGAATCATCAGCAGGGAGACAGAAGACAGAAGATACGAGGCCCGATGATTGTTCGAGATGGAATCCAAGTTCGAGGAACGAGATTCGACGTCCGGAGGAGACGAATATGCCGGGAAGGAAATATTTCTGTTCCCGAGGTCGCAGTCCTTGTCCACTGGCGTTGAGCGGATTTGGTTTCTACAATTCATGCCTGGGAGATGATTCAGCCAGGTATTTTCGAATACCTGATGATGAACTTCAGTTGTCTACAGTACTAAGGTAGAAATGTCTTGCATTATCAAGTAGTTTGAGTATTTATGACGGCATTTGTGAACAACAATTCTCCATATTTAATTCATGTAATTTCACTTCGATGTTTATTGAGTTTTATTCTACAAGGTCGTATAAGATGATGGCCATTGGTCATCTATACTTGGAAATATTAATGATCCAGTTTATGAACTGAAGTCAGTTGTTTGAGAAATGTATTTTCCGTTGGGAAAATCTTTAAGGACATTTTTATTCGACGATTATCGATTTTTATTCAAGATTTCAGACATTTTGTCTTTGATGTTTTCGTAAATTCATTTTGTTTAAAATGAATTAGGCATTTTTTTTGTAAGAAGAATTCATAATTAGGAGAAGAGATCTGCACGTGATATATTGTGAATTATCACCATATACTATAAACATTTCGTCGATCTGGCAAGTTATTTCCGTTATGATTACGACGTGAAGTTAAACATTTATGAACATTCTTTGTATAGAATGAAGTGACATTCAGTCGATGACAAACCGAATTTGAGTTGTAGGAAGGCTTTACCCTTCATTAAATGTAAATTATTTGAGACATATTTTTGAACGATAATTCATCTGACTATAGGAAAGTTAGATAAAATCTTATCCGGTCGTGTTTGATCCTTATTGAACGATGAAATAACACGAGTTGTTATAAATACACAAATGTAACACTACGTTATTTGTCAATGTAGTATTGCAGCCGTGTATAATATAGAATCACCAGTATGACGAAATATGTAATTATTTTAATTAAATGTATAAAGATATGGTATTTTATACCGTAGTAACTTCGATTAGTGAACCTTAGAGATCTAATAATAATATAATCGTTTGAGAACGATAAGTTGAAGTAGTAGAGTAGATATTGCTGTTCATGTGTAAGCAATGGATTGTAACAACAAAAGAATCAATGCTAGAAGGAAGTTATGCAAGGATTGTGGAGCAATTGGTGATGTCATTTAAGTTATGTAATGGTGATATACGACAGTTTCTTGCCGTATATGGAGGTTTGTGAAATACGAGGGTGATTCCTTATTAATTGTATTCAAGTACTGCGGTTTGAGTAATGAAAGCATTGTTGTATATTAGTAGAGTTATGGAAACTCTTAAATGTGATTAGATCTGCGACATGAAAGTCGTTAGAAGGCGGATATTCGTTGGAAAAAATATACTATCCTTGTCTATTATAAAATTATTAAATTTCTATTTAACCTGGAATTGTAACAACAATATGAACTAATCTTTGCTGATCGGTCATATTTATACCGATGATGACTATTAACATGATTTTGACATTAATTGGTATAGCATTTGTAAATGAAGAAGTATAGCTGAAGACAACTATACTGGAGAAAGCGTTAATAATTATATTAACGAAGTCATATCGTTAAAGAATGATACTTTTGAAACGATAGACGTGTATATAGTGTATATAAATATTTCCATTTGTTTAAATTGAGGGTTTTCATTATTTATAATACTTGATATTTTTAAATGTTTTTGAAATAGATAATAGTTTGAAAGAGCGAATATTTTTGATGTGAGTGTTTGAAGTTAGCTATGATTGTTGAACGCATGAAAGCTTCGTCGGTCATGAACGACGGAAGCAAGTGTTAGCAAGAATGTTGTGTAGTATGGATGTGTTTAAACGAGAAATGGCATTAATAGAGGAAGTTTTGTAAATGTTATTGTTTGAAATACGAGATGCTTTAACGCAGATCATTTTTACGTATTCTGTATGTCAAGAGGGTAGTCCATGCCAGGTGGCAGACAAGCTCGCCCCGTTATAAGCAAGTTCGAGCAACAAATAAGCCGAGATATTGCAGGTGTGTGTGTAGAGGAATCTGACAGCTGAGTCACAGCTTTTATTTAATAACCAGTTCAGATAGCGGAAGGCACGCGCCTGTGAAATGTAAAACGTTTTAAACGGAATGCCTGTCTCAATGTAGAGCCAGTAAAATGTTTCGATTATTTTATAATTTTGTAGAAGACAGAATCTTTTTATTTTAACCAGTTATTTTAGCATGTTTGTAAGGAGTTTTGCCAGCAGCAGTGGCGTGAATGAATGATTATACTAGGGTGTTATTTTGTTAGTAAGTGTTACTTAGTTTTTATTAATAAATTTATATTTTTATACGCCTTGTCTCGTTTGCCTTGATTATTTTATAAACGGAGACATGTTATGGAACAGCCTAAAATATATAGGATGTCTATTTCTTTCCAACATAGCCCTGAGATATTAAGGTAAGTTTGCACTCTACCGTATAAAGCTAGTTCGTTTTTATCCATAACATGTTCCAAGCCTACTGTGTATAATCCTGAAGAACTCATTGGCGTGATTGCGATAGTTCATAAGCCGGGACTTTCACCTTTTATAATCCAGCTTTGCTTTGGATTGACCAGCGAGTACCTTCTCGATATTTACGGGTACAGTAGTAGAAAATGGCGTCCCACGTTGGGTGCCATTTTCTACTACTGTGTATAATCCTGAAGAACTCGTTGGTGTGATTGCGATAGTTCATTAGCCGGGACTTTCACATTTTATAATCCAAAACAAATGTTTTATAATCCAGCTTTGCTTTGGATTGACCAACGAGTACCATCTCGATTTTTACGGGTACACTACCATCCGAATCGAACCCCCTCTACTCATTTGGACCACCTGAGGCTAAGTAGACCCCGTACCAGTCCTCATACCACTTTTCAAATTTTGTGGCAGAGTCGGGAATCGAACCGCGGTCCTCCAAGGTTGCAGCTACTCACGCTGACCACTACGCAATGGAGGCGACCCTATTAGAATTTTAATAGTTCAATATTTATCCCATAAAAAAATAATAATAATAATAATATGACACGTTCTGTATTTACTGCCTTGCTGCGAGGCTCAGCCGTAACGTTCTCGCTTGCTGTGCCCAAGGTTGCAGGTTTGTATGCTGGCACAGTCCGCTGGCATTTGAGGGTGCGCAAATGCAACGGAGCCGTGTCAGTAGATTTACTGGCACGTTAAAGATCCCCTTCGGAGCACAATTGCGGCACGCCGGCGTAGCTAAAAGCCAGAGTAGTTAAAAGGGACGTAAAACCAATAACATTTAATTAGACTATCTGTATTTACTGTATGTTTGAGGCAGATAACCTCGTAGTTCCGCCGCTTAAAACCTCACTAACTAACTAACTAACTAACTAACTAACTAACTAACTTACTTACTAACTATTACTGTATGTGTATAGCAAGCGCTTTTCGCACAGACGCCGTTGAAAGAAATTATAATTTCGGTCTGATGTATTTATTCGTGAGCTTACCGTGGGTCGTCTGTGGTGAGAATCGAACGCACCTCTTCCCAATTTTACCCCACTAGGCTGAGTGGACCTCATTCCAGCCCTCATACCAGAATAAAATTGATTGGCAGAGCCAGGAATCGAACCAGGACAACAGTCAAGAATGCTAGCCGCTACACCAGCAGGTGGGCTCCTATAAAGATATTCATATCGGAGGAGATTGATAGGCCCTCATATCGACTGATGACATGACATTATATATTTTTTCCAGTGACAGGCGTCGAAGTTGGATAATCATGATTAGAATGACGATGCTTTGATTTACTCAGATATGTGATAGTTCTTATTTTATTTCCCTTACTTCAAAGGTGAATGAACAGGTTTTTTAAATCATCATGAAATTTATCCATACATTATCACATGCAATAAAATGTAAACTACAGCAATGGATTAGGATTAATAGAAGCTGAGAACGGCTCAGTTTTCCCTCTCATTCTACAAACAAACGAAAATTGCAATAAATAGTTATTTGTTGATATTCGCGTGGCCAGATCCCATCCAGCAATATGAATCTTCTTTCACTTTTACAATATTCTTAGGTATTTCCTACCACCTCGTGGTATAGCCGCTAGCATTCTTGCCTGGAGGGATGTAAAAGAACGGGGAAAATCCAGACACAAAATGTTCACCGTTAGTGCTGGGATTTCGATCTCTGAACTTAATGCAACTCCCCATTGCAATGTACGCTTTTGGCTAAAATACTGGGTGTAAGGAACGCTGAAAAGTAAACAGTGAACAGACACCTAGCATAATACAAATCCGTTCTACCAAACGACGAATGGGAGAAATTGGCTTTCATATTGCATTAAATTGAACTAGCGGACCCGTGCGAGAATTCTCGCATGTGTATAAACCACGCGCCTAGCTTTACTGTTATGCGGACTTCTATAAATATGTTTATTTGTTTAAACAAATTGTGGGTTGTGCGCACTCCATGTGTACAGACTACCCTCCCGGCCCTCGTGCTATGCGGGCTGTGCGCGAAACAGTTCTGCCAGGGGTTATCGTCTTGTTTATTTATTTAAAAGCACTATATAAACAAATAAATATATTTTTGTTGACTTTTCAAGAAATGCAAGATCTTTCCTGGTTTATTCAGATGATTTGGAAGAATTTAGTACAAACCACACCTTCTAACTCCCTCTGGCATAGGAGCTTGAGTTTTGTGAAACAAACACCTTAGCGTATTATATATAGTTATTTTGCCAACTTCGGATGATGTCATTATTTCGTCCTTGACGCCAATTTTATGTCATCATTTACCACAAGTAGAATTTTTAAATCATGTTAATGCAATATGAATTCTATCATACGGTTACGGAAGCTAAACCAACACGTAGGCCTACCAGTGTTGTTAATGAATAAGAACAAGGTAGAAAGGCTCAACTGGTGCTGTGAAGCATCCGAAGAATGACGTTTAATCAATAAAATAACATTCTAGAATATAGTCCTAATTTGATGTAAATAACAACTAACTACATTATCTTGCTGTACTAAATTACTCTAATGGTTCGATTTTATATTTCTTATCAAGAATGTATTGTAAGTGCTGTACACCTGACTATATATGGTTCCGAATTAAATTTGAGATTTATAATAACATTTTGAAACTTGGACTAGAAAAGAATCGAATCGTTTGAAATGTGGTGTTACAGGAGAATGATGAAGATCAGATGGTTAGATAGGGTTACGAGTGAAGAGGTATTAAGACGATTGGGAGAGGAGGGATATCTGTGGCGACTGCTAATGAAGAGAAGAGATAGGTTGCTAGGACACATATTAAGACACCCAGGAATAGCAAACTTAGTTATGGAAGGAAGGGTCGAGGATACGAACTGTAGGGGTAGACCAAGATTAGAATATGTTAAGCAGATTGCCTCGGATGTAGGGTGTGGTAGCTATTTAGAGATGACACGATTAGCTCAAGACAGGGAGGCATGGATAGCTGCATCAAAGCAGTCAAAATACCGAAGACTCAAACAACAACAACAACAACAACAACAATAACAATAACAACAATACCATTTTATAGGGGCAGGTTGACCATTTTAAGTACTAAGGTTATGTATTCTCTTAGGAATGTAGTATAGTGAAAGAGATAGAATCGAAGTGTACAAGAGCCAATGCAGTGGGTTTTAAGTTGTGGCCGACGGTATTCAGCAAGAGAAAGTTATTGTTGCGACGAAACTCTCCCTACATCACTCAGCATTTTGACCGATCTTACTATATGGAAGTGAGAACTGGGTAGATTTAGGATATCTGATCCATAAGCTAGAGGTAACTGATTTGAGGGTAACACGAATGATTGCTGGAACAATTAGATGGGGCAATGGCAAGAGGATACTCAAAATGAAAAAATAAAGAGTAATTGAGAAGTAAACATGTTCGTATGAGCTGATTCAGATGGTGGGGTCATGTGACGGGAATGGGAGAGGGGAGATTACCTAAGAGGTTAATGAGCTCGACCATTGATGGTGAGAGAAGCAGAGGTAGACGTAGGAGGTGATAGTTGGATTCAATAATCTTCAACTTCAAAATAAGAGCTGAAGAAACAGATAAGGCCGCAATGTTAACTGGCTACTTGTTCTGAAACAAAGGCTAGTAGACTAGACTGAACGCTGATAGAAATAACAATAGGGCGTGGTGGCGCAGTGGTCAAGCTGTTGATCTCTCAGCAAGGTGGACCGCGTTCGATTCCAGGTCAATGCACATATGATTTTAGAAGTGAAATGCCATTGCCTGTGGTTCGGATTCCACGTAAACAGGGGGTTGTCGCATAGCTCATGATTGCAAGATTAACGGTCACATAAAACTACAAGCTTCCTCACTTCTTAAAGGCCTCAAATATAAATGAAAGTACTGTATTATGTAACATTTAATGCACATTTTGGACTCAACAGTTATCTTAACAGGTTAAAAGCTGTCACGTTCTAATTATTTTGTAAACTCCTTGCGCTCCTGGCATGAGGGCTATCCAACTCTTCGGTTAACCTCTTGAATGTTAGGTGTAACACTCACTTGGGTCCTGAGTGCGTAAAGCTAGCAAACGTTCCGCCTCGCGGCGCAGTGGTGAGCATTTTTGGCTGTCAGCCCTGATATCCGGGTTCAATTCCCGGCTCTCCCAAAAAAAAAAAAAACTGGTCTGAGGGTTGGAACGGGACAAAACTGAGAAGACGTGGGATCGATTCCCACCTCAGTAATCCTGGGAGAAGGTTTCTGTGGTTTCCAACTTCTACTCCAGGCAAATGCTCGCATGGTTCCTCACTTAAGGCTACGGCCACCTCCTTCACAATCCTTACCAGAATTACAAACTCACACACCACCACAGACATCACCATAACACAGGTTATCAGATATTTTTGATGTGTAATATCTTTCCGCTCGGTTACTGGATAGTTTTGTGGGAGTGATTTTGAAAATTGGGGACGGAAGTGGATCGGAACGATCGAGCTGGCAGTGGTGGAACAAACGGAAGTATGCACTGCCCGCTCGATCGATCAAACGGAAGTGTACTAGCTGGCAGTTGTACCATGCAAAGGCAGCGTGATTTTTGTACAATTGAAAATGTGTGTATTGGAAAAAAGGCAGTGTGTGCTCTGTAGCGCGAGAATGTTATGGTAATACAGTAGGCAGTGCATTTAGCAGGCACTGGTTTGACGAGCACAGTGGCAAATGTTTCACCGACTTTCATTTGTCATTGAGCAGTTTATGAAGCTTCACGTTGAAGGTTGAATATCACATGGGGTAGGAAGTGAAAACTTGAGACTAATGTTGTTGAGTGTATGATAAAATAAAGACGACAAATGACATTTAAGTAAGCGACATGATTGTCAAACTGTGGGTGAGTAATCAAATATTAAATGCATAACAGAATGTTGTTATATGAGTGGAATAAAAGCTGTATTTTCATCATTTGTGAGACTAGGTCATTTCATGATTGTAGGAAGCCATGTTTTGATTGTTTAAGACGAATTGTATGAGAGTCTTGAGAATAATGAATGTTATAGTTACTGAGGAGTGTGTACACAGTATTTCAGAGTACAGTCGACGTTGTGTGTCACTTTGTTATTATGAATTATGAATTATTCATGTAAAAGGAAGGAAGGAAGCTTGTGGTTTTGTGTGACCGTTAATCTCACGATCATGATACACGGTACCTCCCTTTTACGTGGAATGCGAACCACAGGACATGGCATTTCAATTCGAAAATCTCGCGGTCTACCTTGGTGAGAGACTAACAGCTTGACCGCTGCGCCACACGTGTGACAGTAGCATATCTCCAATTCAATCTATACATTCATCATAGTACCAGTATGAAAAAGGAGCGTAAATTAACATCTTAAGAATGTCCAAGTTGTGTAGTATACGTGTAGGATAACATGTTAGATGTTACACATCATATGCGACTACTGCAAGGCTCGTATCTTTTTTAAATGACCTTTGTGCCCAAGCCTCTTAAATGAAACAACAATATGAAAACTTTCTCAAACTGGTAAACATTAATCAAGGTGAGGTTAAATAAATACTTTGCACGTAGGCTATTGGGCTGTATATCAGCTGTGATATCATGCCGTATGTGCCACTGACTGACCACCTGACTGCTGAGCCACACAGGCACAACATTCAGCTAACCAGACATTCAGACTTTGAAGCGGAGAGTCTTAGCCACCTAATCATACGGAGGGCCACAGGTAACGCTGAACTGATAAAAACAGGATATTGTTACTATGGAAACTCTATCTAGTCGGACATTGATTGTGAGGAAGAAAGAAGAGAGTCTAACCAGATACACTCCAGCCCCTTTGTCAGATTGAGCTTATACTATAACTTTGTTTTGTGTTCCTTGGGCACCTGTCTAAGATATTTGGAAGCTGGAGATGTTTGGGATAATGGATCCTACTCAGAGGAAAATAAAGGAAGGAAGAAGAAATGTGTTATGGGGAATTTCAGAGAAAATGTGAGCTACAGAGATGGTTCGTATTATCGCTGCGCCTACAGGATACGCTATGTGAGAATGTTGTTTTTTATTGTTCTACTACGTGAGACGGCCACACCTCACAAGCCTATTTGGATATACAGTCCATGGTAACAATTAACGTAAGAGTATTTTCCTCTGTTCCACCTTGTTGAGTACTGGCAAGCTTTCTTGGCAGCCACCGCGGAGGCCCGGGTTCGATTCCCGGCTCTGCCAAGAAATTTAATTCTGTTCGGAGGACTGGAACGGGATTCACTCAGACTCGTGGGGCAAAACAGAGAAGATTCGGGTTAGATTCCTACCTCAGACATCCTGAAAGTGGTATTCCGTGGTTTCCCTCTTCTACTCCAGGCAAATGCTGGGATGGCACGTAACTAAAGGCCACAGGCAATTCCTACCCAAATCCTACCTCAATTACAAATACACACACTAGTACAGACAATCACAGTGACACAGACTATCAAGCACATTTTACACACTCCCAAGTACACGAGGCTACATGACCACGATGTTATTAAGCCCCTAAAAGAATCAACAACTATTTTTCTCTGCACATGCGCATAGAAAAATTACCTACACACATCAAAAAAAGTTTTGCATCACCTCGGTTACAAGAGTTCCGGAACCTTTAAATACAAAGGGAATAGAGATCAACACAAACAACATTTCAGCTCGTTTTATTGCTCATGAGACCCACACATTGCATGTTGTACCATCATACAGCTAGACTTTCAGCATTTGTGGTCCAGATTGCAGTACACACCACTACCTCTAATACCCAGTAGCACGTCCTCTTGCATTGATGCATGCCTGTATTCGTCGTGGCATACTATCCACAAGTTCATCAAGACACTGTTGGTCCAAATTGTCCCACTCCTCAACGACAATTCGGCGTAAATCTCTCAGAGTGGTTGGTGGGTCAAGACGTCCATAAACAGCCCTTTTCAACATATCCCAGGCATGTTCGATAGGGTTCATGTCTGGCGAACATGCTGGCCACTGTAGTCGAGCGATGTCGTTATCTTGAAGGAACGCATTCACAAGATGTGCACGATGAGGTCGAGAATTGTCGTCCATGAAGACAAATGCCTCTCCAATATTCTGCCGATATGGGTGCACTATGGGTCGGAGGATGTCATTCAGGTATCGTAAAGCCGTTTCGGAGCCTTCCATGACCACCAGTGGCGTACGTCGGCCCCACATAATGCCACCCCAAAACATCAGGGAACCACCACCTTGCTGCACTCGCTGGACAGTGTGTCTAAGACGTTCAGCCTGACCAGGGTGCCTCCAAACACGTCTCCGACGATTGTCTGGTTGAAGGCATATGCGACACTCATCGGTGAAGAGAACGTGATGCCAATTCTGTGGGGTCCATTCAGCATGTTGTTGGGCCCATCTGTACCGCGCTGCATGGTGTCGGGGTTGCAAAGCTGGACCTCGCCATGGACGTCGGGAGTGAAGTTGCGCATCATGCAGCCTATTGCGCACAGTTTGAGTTGAAACACGACGTCCTGTGGCTGAACGAAACGCATTATTCAACATGGTGGCATTGCTGTCAGGGTTCCTCCGAGCGGCAATCCGTAAGTAGCGGTCATCCACTACAGTAGTAGCCCTTGGGCGGCCTGAGCGAGGCCTGTCATCGACAGTTCCTGTATCTCTGTACCTCCTCCATGTCCGAACAACATCGCTTTGGTTCACTCTGAGACGCCTGGAAACTTCCCTTGTTGAGAGCCCTTCTTGACACAAAGTAACAATGCGGATGCGATCGAACTGCGGTATTGACCTTCTAGGCATGGTAGAACTACAGACAACATGAGCAGCGTACCTTCGTCCTGGTGGAATGACTGGAACTGATCGGCTGTCGTACCCCCTCCGTCTAATAGGCCCTGCTCATGCATGGTTGTTTACATCTTGGAGCAGTTTTAGTGACATCTATGAACAGTCAAAGGGACTGTATCTTTGATACAATATACACAGTCAACGTCTATATGCCGGAGATCTGGGAACCGAGGTGATGCAAAACTTTTTTTGATGTGTGTATATAAAGTGGTTACACGGATCTATCTATAGTGCTGAAGGCAAGGCCGATCTTGAGGAAAACACTGGTAGAGAACAACAGTGTCACATAGTGGATTTTTCAAGCGCAGTGACATATAGTCAAACTCCCCAGGAGACGCAAACTACTTGGATACAAACAGCAAGATATCTATTGAAATGTTAACTTATACAACGAGAAAGTTTCTTACTACTCTTACAATTACGTTTGGAGATTAGTTTTGAAGAAATCATAGAGGTTACCCAGGACGAAGACATAGACATCGGACACTGCTTACACATGAACCTGTGGTTCATCACCAATCAAGTACAAAATTTCTTTACTTTTGCTAATAGGGAGAAACATCCCTCATTGAATGGCCGCTTAGAAGACGAGTCTAACTTGATTGAATTTATTCCTAATGTTCTACTTAAAGTCAACGGAGGAAGTGGGGGATATCCGAAACATCAATAAGGATATCCACACATATTATCGTATTCTAATGAAAAGCTGCTGGCCTGTTTGCCATCTCTTGATGAATGCAGTACATTTGCATTTGTCCGTTAGCACAGGCTTGAGTAAAATGTGGCTTTTCACCGATGTCTTAGTCTCACTTATGGCTGTGATTATATGGAAGCTACTAAGGTATGGGTGGTGCTTAATAATGACATTCAGGGCACAGTCAGTGCCTGTGGATGCTGTGAAAGGTTCTACTAATAGGGTTAGTACTGCTGTACTTACTCTGTGAGGAAAGCAATGACAAACTACCACACTCCTCTTCTTGCCTAGTATGCCTCAATATAGCGCTGCCTTTGGTTTTTGCAGGCATCTACCCACATGACCTAACGGTGGTGCTTTTTGAGGATCCAACCAGCCTTCGGGCTGACTACCTAACAGACAAGGAAAAGCTCTGAGAATTCTGAACAGAACAGAGATTTTGAAATCAACTATATCGGTCGGATCGATTAACCGTCTCGGCATCGTTGGGATAAGCACCTAACTGCAACAATTAGCGTTCGTTTAGTAAGAATGATGGCGGGTGGAGACGTGTCGAGAGGTGGTTTCAATTATTTCTGCTCGGACACAATTACTATTTTGAGCACTAGGCTGAGTAAATTGTCGCCTGTTTTCTTGACTTCCATTGTCAGCTCATAGAGTTTATGGTGCTTCAGACTTTCGAAACTTTTCGATTTCATAATTATAACGAGAAGGACCAACGTGTGAATTAGTCTGTTTATCCGTGAAATCCACATAGGAATCCACCTTGGATTGATATGATCACTTTTTATCGATGTTTTGTATTGGTTCTACAATGCTATATTGCTCGCGGAGGACGTTCTAAACCAGTGTACAGTGATACTTTTACAAACTTCAAAGGAGCTGATAATGAAAGTTGATATTAAACTTAAATTTTATATATCTGAAATATGATAGGGATACAGAAATTTCGGAACTTTCAATTAGCATAATGGCGAGTTCAGAGCACAAGTGGATCAAGTCCATTCAGGGACGATTAGATATATTCTCCCGTAACGTTGGTGGGCTTCTGTTAATTTAACGAAGCATGCGATAATTGGATTTCACGATATAATGACATATTTAGTGTGAAGATTGATTATGACAACAAGGCGGATACGTTTATTTATACAGTGTTTGAATGAAAGACAGTAGAAGTCATAAGTTTGGGTTCACTTGTGCTCGGAACATTCTGAATGTGTTGTTCACGAACAAATATTTCACTAAGAATCTAACAAGATTGGAATATTTATTTACAAACGAAACCGAAATGTATACATTCATAAAACTTAAGGTAAATAAACTCCTCCTTACAAACGTCGCTCCATTCTTGTTCGCGATGACACAACGTAAGTAATGTGCTCATTGTAATGAAAGAAAAATGGAAAGAAAGAAAGAAAGAAAGAAAGAAAGAAAGAAAGAAAGACAGAAACTAATAATAAAACAACCAAATGGTCGAACAGTACGTTTACAAAGCTTTGTACTGAGACATGTAGAGCGCCATCGCTACAGTAAGGTTTAGGGTTCTCATCTCGTACGCGATATTCCTGTTGCATAACGCCCCCAGGAATTACTGGAGTTACTTCTTGATACGTCGGAGTCATTACTTGCAAGTAAGGTGCCGACCTTGCGGACTTTTTGCGACGGTTAACAGATACCCAGTCGCAAGCCTTTCACCCTAAAAATCCTGCCACTCATTCCCACCCAAGTCATTACGAAGGTTCGTTTCGGCTTCCTTTCTCTGGGCACCAGATGTCTTGACCTGATTTAAATGGATTGTGGACAATAACCTATTTTCACATTTTGCGTCGACTATATAAAACGTTAACGTTTTCTTAAGACACTGTATAAAAGACAGATCGTGTTTGTTTACAATACCCACAATAGATAATTTGTGCTATGACCTCCGTTCTTCGCCCCTTACATCAATTAAAACCACTACCATTACAATGAAAAACCACTTGCTATAAGGAATATATAACCGTCAGTATCGGTTAATTATGACTTCTTCCACAAGATGGCACCTTTCTCTAACGAGACACAGCTGTCAATTTTAAGAAAAGTCAAATGTACGGCTTATATAATTTACGAAAGACAAGTTACATAACTCAATGACATTAGATATATTATTATTATTATTATTATTATTATTATAAGTATTATTATTATTATTGTAATGGTTCATTATCTGAGCTTCTCTTTGATCGATTTGATACTTGAATATCGCACGGCCGCCATGACGTTCTCGTTTATCAGATTTCTGAAAGATGTATGTCTACCCCTTATTATTCCCGTTATCCAACGGGGTCGGGGATGAGATGCGATGGAAGTCTTTGTGGCGATGGTTTTTACGGCCGGATGCCCTTCCTGACGACAACCTCATGAGAGGAGTTAATGAGAGATGAAATGAATGATGGTGAATGAAACTGGGCAAGGATGTGGAAGGAAGCGGCCGTGGCCTGTCAGAAGGTACCGTTCCGGCATTTGCCAGGTGTTGAAAATGGGAAACCACGGAAAACCATTAAAAGGACGGCCAACGGTGGGGCTCGAACCCACGCGTCTACCGAGTCAGCAGAGAGCTTGGCCCCATGACCTAATGCAGCGCTTTAGCGAGCGTAGCCATTACTGTCGGTTATCAGATTTCTGAAAGATACATGTAGTTAAATAATAAGCCTATATCACCATGCAAAAATTCAGGTAGATTGCTGAAGGAGTTTCGGAAATATTGAGAACTGGTGAAATATTTCCCACCACTGCACTGGCATGTTCGATTGTTTTATATATACGCCATAGAGTTATATACCAGCAGATGAAGATTATTAAGTTATGGTAGTTCATTATAAGAACTTCCAATTCGATCGCTTGAATAGGACTTAAAATGAAAGTGATATTTTAAAATTTTTCACAGCCGACATCTTGAATTTACTTAAAAATTGAATTGAATTATACACCAGTATATAATGATTTGTAATAAAATTTCACCGTGCTATGTTTCATTGCACTTGGATGATTAAGTTGCGAGAAAAGCCCATTTAAATATTTTTAATTTGCGTGGCTGCCATGTTGGTTATGTATTCATCAGATTATTGACAGTTACACAGAAGATTACAGAAGAATACTAAATTTCAGTTTGATTGCTGCAATATATTCGCAGATATTGAGAACAAGTAGATTCTTTACATGTAGGCCATATATTTATATACCCGTATATGAAGATTATAAGGGTGGTTCATTATACACACTTTCAGTTCGATCACTTAATTAAGACAGAAAGAAATTTAAAATATTTTAAAAATTTCCCACAACCACCATGTTGAATTTCTCAACACATTTAAATTAATTAGGTTCCAGTATATTAAGCCTTCCATAGAGATTTATGATGCCAGGTTTCATTTCGCTCGGGTGAATAAATTACGTGAAAAGCCCATTTTAATATTTTAAATTCACAAGGCCGCCATGCTAGTTTTGTGCCTATCATGTTCTTGAAAGTAACATACATTAGGTAAACTAAGTAAAGTATCCTCTATGACCATACAAAATGTGAGGTGGTTAGTGATAGAGGAGATGGTGCGTATATGGAATACCATATTGTATTTACTAAATAAAGATGTTCTCAATGTAATTTTCTTTTATTCATTAATACAGATTCATATTTCTTTTAATTCTACATCTGGCAACTATATTGGCATTATAATTATTACTGATACCACACCAAAATTACTTTTTGAAAATGTGTACTTTCGTGGTCCATTGAAAATGGGGTTGTGATATGGAATACACCGCTTCAGTAAACATAAACTGTTTGAATAGTGTATTTATTTGCAGAAATCACACACGTAATTTTGTTTTCAGTGTCTGCACATTCTACATCTGCCCACATACTGTACACTATACACTTAATCCATGTTTCACCACTCCTATCTTCGGAAAAGTTTCCTCCACAAGATAGCCACTCCGAATCTCCTTCACCAGGACGTGTGCCTAGTTCCTCCAAGTCGGTGTCGTCATCTGCAACACACACATCATCTTCCACGCTCTCAGACGATGAAATTTCCGTTACTTTCGTGTTTATTTTGTCTTTTGGTAGGTTAATATTCCTTTCTTTTATGAAAGACCTCATTTTTTGTTTTGGTTTGTTGTTGGCTTTCCTGTGGATGTCGAAGGATTATTTCCCAGAGATAGCTCCAATTCCTTTTGTATGGAGAGGCTAATATTACACAAGCTGATCCAGATCTCCTACCCCTTCTAGATACAGCCTTCTTGCTAGTTCTAACAGGTAGATATGGAAGGGTGAAACGATTTCATTCTGCACCGATGATGGCTTATTGAATCCACTGACTTCATCTGATTGATCTTGATCAATACCTCTCTGAAATTCCATATTACCACCATCGCCATGTTTGATTTTAAGCTTTCATATGTCGTCTAGAGTTTGGAATAATAACTTGTTTCTGTTCCATAGGCGTACATAGATATGTTACTCAATTGGTACACCTTAGATAGCTTACATTGAACGACCTGGGAAGATAAGAAAGAATAAGTTATCACGAACTTGAAAAACTTTAGTAACACAGTGAACAACAAAACATCTCTCCTCCAAGGCACACTGGCTGCAAGTGCAAAATTCACGAGCTAGACTCTTGTAGCGCTAACAGGTCTAGTTTAACAGTCTTCCGAGTGGTGTCACTCCAGTAGCACACCCACTAAATGTGAATTGCATATTAACACCATATTCCAACCACCTCCTCTAATAGTTTCGGAGATACTGAATGCGGGTAAAATAGTTCGCACAGTCACCATGTAGGATTTGTGACACTTATTAACATTTAAAAGGCACGGTCGAGATCGGACAACGTAGCAGCAAGACCTTACCTACACTAGTTTCATTGAAATAGCTCCAGACGTATAGATTTTATTAGGAACACACACGGACAAAGAGTGTTGTCATAAGCCTATATTTTATAAATAACAAGTAGTTCCGTGAAGAACTATATAGCCTATTTTCATATATCCTATTGGTATTCTCTATTAAGAATTCTCCCGTCTATGAAGAAGATCACCATGTTGGATTGTTCTGTATGAAGGCCATAGAGGTATGTACCATTATATGGAAATTATTGTGTAGGTTCAATATTCAAACGTTCACTTTGATCGCATGATTAGAACACAAGAAATAAAAACTTAATTTTAAATTTTCGCACAGCCGCCATCTTGGGGTTATTAAAACAATTGAATTTAAAACATGCCAGTTTATTAAAATGTGTGTATACATTTACTGTACCAAGTTTCCCTGCACTCGGATGGTGGAATCGCGTGAAAAATCGACTCAAATATTTCAACTTCGCTAGACCACCATGTTCGTTTTGTACTTAACAGGTTTTTTAAAAGTCACATACGTGAACTTGCAGTAGTACCCTACCAAATGTTAGGATGATATATGTTACCATTGCCGAGATATAGAAAGCCAGTAAAATATTTTGTGTTGCCACCATGTTGAATCAACATTTGATGGATACAGCCGATTTTCATTGAAATCGCTTCACTCGTTCAGATTGTATTACGGAGAGACACACGCACACACTTACGTGCACACACACACGGACAAAAGGTGATCTCATAAGCCTTTTTTTTTCATAAGTGAAAATAGGCTAAGAAATAGTCTAAAATTATAATACAACATAGAAAGAAACTAAACAAGTAGAAATAATATTGTATAAATGCTCTTACTTCCTAAGAATGAATTAGGATTCGTACTATCCACATATTTTAATGAGTTACCTATGTCTTTGAAATATTTCACACCAATAAGTAAAGCTTAATGGCAATTTTAGACATTTTATAAGAAATACTTTATTTTCTTGTAATGATTGATTTATCTCGAAGCAATCTGAGCGTTTTACATACGTCTACCGATTGGTAGCGGTTAGCTTGCACTAACGTAGCAACTTCCTGGATCTTGCGTTCCGTTCGAACTGTTTGTGGCCGACCAGTACGCACATCATCTTCCAAACCGTCCCGTCCTTGCACAAAACGTCGGTGCCACCTGAACACAACACTGCGACTCACTGCATCCTCACATTACACCTGCAGCATCATTTCAAACGTTTTTGCAGTGGTTTTGCCTATTTCTGACAGAATTTAATGTTTGCCCTTTGCTCCAACTGGCGCATTCAACTCACCGTCACAACAACGACCTTACGCCTTCTACCAGTGTATGCACTCAACTGTCTCTTGCAGGGACGAAAGACTATCTGACATGGTACCATACCACGGCGACACCTATGCGCTAGAGTGCCCCACAGCGACGTCATGCGGTCAGTCTCAGAAATTAGTGACTGTGTAACGTGTTTTTCGAGGGGATTTTACGCCACTGGCATAAATCAGTAGGAAGCCATTCTATATTTATTTACGCGGCAAATTGTTCAGCCAAGAGAAGTTTTCATGTAACTTATTATTATTATTAACTTATTATTATTATTAAGGTATTTCTTTGGAGCATTTTTTATAAAATTATAAGTAATCAGATAGGTTTTCTATGTTATAGAAAACACTATCAAGCAAATTATTACGAACAACATTATCGTAAGAAAATTATATGATTACGGAATTTTACGGAGTTTTGTCAGTTAGGGTATTTTGAGAGGGATGAATCACGGGGAATTCGGCTACAGGCTTAATCTTGTCGAGTAGCATGACGCAAGCTGGGTTGCTGCTTCATGAAAAGGCGAAATGGCCTGGACCGGTAATAGACATCATCGCCGCGCCGAGTGTAATGACCCTGAGGTGGGGAAGTAGCGCATGGTGGGTCAGCCAATCAGAGGAGACCGGGCGACTGGAAGACGTCTCCGTAGAAGGGATGCGACGAGTGCATATATGGTTTGCGCGCCGTGGAGGCAAGGCGACTATCTTTGTAAAACTTAACCAGTGTGGTTGTACGTGTAGTTGGTTCCGATGTTCGGACCATAAGTTATCATATCTACAAGTATCTCATCAACTAACGAAGAAGATGACGACGACCAGGAGGCTGTGGGAAGCTCTCTACAACATCCAGTACGAGGGAAATGCTACGGCAATTTCCAGTGGTAAGCGCGAATGACTCAGAACTACGTAATCTCTCGTCTCTTTGTTTTATATTCAGTATTTCAGTAACTTCATAGCTTGGGAATAAGAGTAAAATCAGTAATTTATCCGACTCCGTTTTCACGTAATTTTCTAGCGGTAATATTCAAATCGCAACGCTCCAATTTAAATTCAAACTTATTATTATTATTATTATTATTATTAATTTTGCAATACTTGTTTCATATAATAAATTCATTTCTTTTAACCATGCAATCTTTGCTTTCAGTAGGTAGCATTAGATATAGACCAATTCCTTCTCCTGATACAATTGTTTGTTGGGTTAATGATCAAATCATACCACGATCTGAGTGAAAAGATTCTTGAAGGTGTTCTACCAGAGCTAGGTGTTGTTAAATATAAATTTAGATTTCAACATAGCGTTGAGGTCTTGGCGCCCATTAACACAACGTATCTTAGTCCGAGTAAACATTACATTTATACGCTCAACGTGCACTAAGGAAACAGTTACACTTGTCACCCAACAGTGAGGGCAATAGAAACCGTTAAATTTGTACGCTCAACGGGGAGCAAAGTAATTACGTTACAATTGTCGCTACCAACATGGGGCCGAAAACCTAATAACATTTGTGGAAGGAGAAGGGTATATATTTCTGTGCCTGTATTTTGGTTTTTTTTTTCATTTATCGGTGTGTATCAGCATGGGTAGTGTTGAGGAAGAGATGAAGTTGCGTAGTGGTCACCAGTTGGATAGTGAAGATACGAGCAGTATGGCTAGTCTTGGAAATGAAAGCAGTACAGGGATGTCGGAGGTAAATCCCGATACTGAGGGGGGTAATCAAAACAGTCAAGCAGGGTTAGAGAGTTTGCTTCTTCAGTTTATGCAACAAAATAAAATTAGCACAGATGCTTTAAACGCTAAACTTGAACAAAACAATGCTAGACTCGAACAAAATAACGCTAAATTAGAACAAAATAGTAGGGAAAATAAAGAGAGTACAGAGGCCCTAAACGCTAAATTGGAACAGAGCAGTAAGGAAGTGAGCAATAAATTAAATGAGAAATTTGAAGAGAACAATCTAAAATTAGATAAGAAATTTGAGCAGATTAGTGGAGAAATCAGAGGGGTGATGGAAGAAAAAGCTAAAGAGATTATTGCAGATGTAGACAGAAAGTTAGGAAAAGTACAGGAGGAGTAGAAATTAGAATCAGTACACAGGCTGAAAATTTAAAAGAACTAGTGCAACTGGATACACAGCAGGTCAAAAAGCAATTGGGGGGAGAAATTGACAAAATTCAGGTAGCAACTAAAGAGGTTAAAGAACAGCTGGGGGGAAGAATTGATAAAGTACATGCAGAAATAATCACTGAAGTTAATACTTTAAGGGAGAGGAATAAGGAAAGCATTAATGAGATTAATAAGAAACAAGCTCAGTTATAGTGGGGAGGTTAGGTAAAACCACCGTTTTTTTTATAGAAGCATGAGACTTGGCACACTTATAGTTTAGACCCTAAACGTTTGATCTGAGATGGTAGCCACTTCCGGAAGTCGCGCCGAGTGCCTGTTTTGCATGGTTGCATACCCACCCGGAGTGAACTACGAAATTAACGCTTAAGTCGATTACAAATGCCTGTTTTGCTTCGCGATGAATACATTTTGCACTCAGAATCACCTGGAAAACGTTGTTAACACGATTTGGAGTGGAAGGATTTAAATTTGTGGTGTGGTTGCCTACCTACTAGGCGCAACTTACCTAAAGCTGCAAAAACAAGCCACCACATTCTTCAAGCTTCAATTTATTAAAAATGACAAGTCATTTTGATAACTTACGAAAAAGCAAAAAGGAAGAATAACAAGGCATGAGAAAACACAGAATAAGAAGGCAGAATTCCATGTTTTGTAATGCGTGTGGCCCTATGCATCAGGCTCACCTAAACTAATCTTGAGGCTCAACAAACTTCCTAAAAAAGGAAAAAATGTATTAAAATAATCTCTTAGCTATTAAGTGGACAGCCATGACCAGAAAATAAAGCGGAAGTAGAAGATAAGCAGAAAATATTACTTAGCACTTTGCGTCACAAGAGCACAGTTCCGTGCACTTCAAGTCTCTCTTCCTGCATACACATTGCTGAGGTCTACTTGCACAACTTTTGCACCCGCAAAGGATTAGTTCTAAGCAAGCCTTAGTTGCAATGGGGATAGTCATCCACCGCGGTGTCCATCCCGATAGACTTTCTTCCCAGCCCCAATCTGACGGTGAGGGTAGTTCCTGGATGGGGCTCAGAGATTGTCCCCACACATAAACACCCTGGTACATGGCACGCCGGATGTGTTGCTCCAGTGCATTCTGCGTTGGAGGAATACTCTCCAGAGATCGGTTTTTCTTGGTAAAAAGTTCATTTCGGCAGGCATTTACGTTAACAAATGAACTCGACCTACAATGCAATTTAACACAAGTGTTAACGACGAAGTTTAACAAAAACTCATCGGTAACGATAATGAATCAACTTTTCCTACCTGTCATACCATGAAAGGAGCTTCTAGCAAATGTTGCAGAGGGGTTGTGGTCTATGTTATCAACGCAAACCGTGGTGAAGACTTTTTTCTTGAGAGATGGTGGACAAACAACTCCTTCGGCGTGGTATATTGAGCAAACTTCATTTGCTTTTTCGGTAAGCATGGACATTATGCGGTCGTATGATGCGCTGAGCCCCAGTCTGAAGTTAATATCAATGATTTTCTTCATTCTAGTATCCCCATTGCTGTGTACACTGGGACACCTGTTTCTTGGTTTCTGTTGTGCCGCCGGACTGCTCCATTTTTGTGCGACTTTACGGTATTGTATGCCAGAAGTTGTGCAATAGATTCAGCTACTTTTTCGGCTTCTTTTGACTGCTCATGCTCTTCTTTCTTGTGAAATCTTGGGCCGTTTATGATCATTTTTACCAGGGTCACCAAAGAAAGGGGGACAGGCTTAGAAGGAATTAATTCGTTCTCCCTACCAGCATATTCACAGGCACGGAAAATGTCTGCTCTTACAGCTGATGCCGTTTGGAGAATGCTTGCGCTTCGCCGTCGTAATCCTGGTCACTAAGTTCTCGCACCGCATGGTCAACGTCTGATCGTAGAGCAATCAGGGTTGAAGTACCAGGTTTGTCACATGCTTCAAGGTATGGACATTCTTCAAGCAATTTCTCTTTAAATCTTGTTTTGTTGGCGCAATTTAGACCTAAATCTCTCATTCCTTCTCCATACATCTTGGCAAGCTCGGACAGTTTGAAGACTTTTGATGCATTTTGACCCGTCCCAGATTCTATTATAAATGACACCAAGCCTGCAAATGCCAAACTGTAGATTTGTGCGTTATCAACTTGTTGCTGCGTTGTACTATTGCCTCCTGTGTCTCGAACTCTGTTCCTAAAATTTGCATAGCATCGAAAGTGGTATTTCGCCTCCAATGCAACTAGATCTGACACTTCTGATGATTTTGCCATCAGTTTCTTATCAGTAAGAAGTTTTGCGCCATCTACAATGTAATTACTACAGTGCTTGGTTTTAACTTGACAAAGCCGATCGATTTTGCTTCCAGGTATCTCACAGAAAAAGCAAACGTCTTTTTTGAAAGTGGTGTCACTGACACGACGTGTTATAACGGATGAGATATGGGCTGACGTGGACGTGCTCCGTGAAGCTGCTCTTTTCTGAGCTCTGAGCAACTTTGTTAAAATTTTGTTTTTTAAATAACAGCTATTGTGCCACGCCGCTCTATTTTTAATCAAAGTTTCTTTTAATTAGCTTCCGTCATTTAAGCTTTCATAATACTTCGTAAAAACCGTGTACATTTTTCGCGAGGGTTGCATAACCTTCTTCACTGTAGTTGCCTGATCTAGTATTTTCGGCTGGATTCGTCAATTTTTCAATTGACGATTCTTCTTGACAAAGAACACATTTTTGCAAATCAATGGGCGGACATGGGACATCGTCAGGGACTTGGTCAGGATTAGCGTTTCGAAATATTTTGAAGGTACATGGACCAATCACCAAGCCACCACATCCTAAACAAACAACAAGACACACATAAAATGTAAATACATGTAGTTAGTTAGTTATTGTTGTTTTAAGGGGCGGAACTACGAGGAAAATAAATGTAAACCTTACCGTTGTTAGAAGTACCTAAAAACAATTTTAACTGCAAGTATACATAACCTATAACACAGGGATGTAACGATTAGTCGAAATAAAAGAGGGACAACAGCTTTAAAAACAAAGAAAATATTTACCGTGTATGTACTTATCAATATATTCGCATGCACAGGATGAATGACGCACAATTATCTCCAAGAAATCAGTTCCCCAAACACAGCAAAACAACACAGCACCAGCACCAAGCGTCTGTTACTGACCGCAACAATACACGGCGGTAACGTCGCGTCGCTTACCCGCGTCAAGCTGCATAGAGACTAGGAGCGTGTGACGTCACGCGCACTTTTGTATCTCACTTCATTAGCCGCGTCGTCTGATTCTCGGTCCCCAACTGAGGCGAGGGCCCATAAGAAATACATTGGCGAGTTTTTGAAAATGAGAAACGGCATTTGTAATCGACTTAAGCGTAGAAATTCGTAGTTCACTCCGGGTGGGTAGGCAACCTTGCAAAACAGGCACTCGGCGCGACTTCCGGAAGTGGCTACCATCTCAGATCGAAAGTTTAGGGTCCAAACTATAAGTATGCCAAGTCTCATGCTTCTATCAAAAAATGAACGGTACCCCATTGATTTTCGTCTTAACCTCCCCACTATTAAGTGGTAAAGTTGAAGCATCGGAAGGGAGCATTAGGTTAACTGTAACTAATATTGAAAGAAAAGCCGAGGAGAAAATTGCTGAATTAGAACAGAAGATGAAAGCTAGAATTAGGCAGGAAAATAGTCAGAGCAGGCCAGTTTATGTGAATAGCACACACAGGGAAATAGAACTAGGCAAATTTAGTAATCGGCAGGGTTGTCCTATGGAGTTCATGAATACAATAGAAAATAAATTCGGGGAGAGGTTGGAAGATGGTAGTATTGAGTGGTGCTAGGTAGTTGAAATTTTAGAGCAAGCGTTTGTAGGGGAGACAAGAAACTGGTTTGCTGTCTACAGAGACAATTTCGAGAATATTTCAGATTTTAAAGTTAAATTTTGTGAGAAATTTTGGAATGAGGTAATTCAGTCTCAGCATCGTGAGGGAATTGTGTGTGGGAAATATAACCCGAGAGGAAACTACACTATGACCGAGTACTTTTTAGGACAGGTATTGGCGTGTAAATATCTGGATGGTTTGAAGGAGGAAAGTGATGTAGTCAGGCTATTACTAAGACATTTTCCATATAGAATCAAAGAAGCTGCCTGTATCCAAAATGTTAAATCAATTTGACAAGTGGAAAATTTATTAAGTACATTCGATGCTCTGGGAAGAGGTGGTTACGAGGAGAATTTCGGTAGGAACCAGGGTAACCATAATAACAGGCCTAACGAGAATAGGAATCAGGAAGTTCAAGGGAACAGTGGCGAAGGGGCCAGCGTTCAAAATAGGGGGAACCAAATTAATAATAATAATCAGCAAAATCAGTACAGAGGAAATGGGTATGGTACGAACTACCAAGGTAGAAATAACGATTTCAGGGGAAATCAAGGCCGAAATAATGATTTTAGGGGTAACCAAGGGAGGTATAATAACAATAATAATTATAACCAGAACAGGGGTCAAGGAGGGAATCAGCCCAATGGTAATAACGGACAGAGAGATACCGTTAACACAACTCAGAACAACCAGACCAGTGCAGTAGTGAGTAGTACTACACCAAGTGGTAGCAATGCTTTAAACACGAACCAGGCTGCGATGTAAGGTCAGAATCTCAGTCTGTAACATGCACTGTCCATACACTTATACAGGAACCCTATGACTTAAATGTAAGAAATGAATTATTACGTGAACTAAATGATGAAGGTATTATTCAGGAGGTGGTCAGTAAGAGCCCCATAGTTAAATTTAACGTGTCCGAGGCGTACACAGATGTTTTAATTGATAGTGGTTGTATGAAGAGTTGCATAAGTAGTGCATTTTATGATAAAATGAAAGGAACAGGAGTAAATTTTGAGGAGATGCCAATTAAAAGCACTTTTTGTTATAACAGCTGTTGGGAAGAGGTCTAAAGTAATTTCTAAGCAAGTTTTAGTAGACATTAAAATTAATAATCTTGTAGAGAAGCAGATTTGTCTTGTAATTCCAAATTTAGTATTCAGTGTTATCTTGGGTTCAGAGTGGCTAAGTAGAGTGTCAGGTAACTTATGTTATGATGTAGGGAGTTTGAAATTTAAATGGGGAGATTCTGAAGTAGAAGTAGCGTTCAATGACCATATTCAGAGAAGTAGTGTTGTAGGTGTGATTTGTACTTTAAATGAGATATCGCCAGCCGTAGAGCGGGGTTCTCCATGTTTTGTGGGCAGTGTGATTACGAACGGTAGTCTAGAGGACTCGTTACGTGATGCTGCATTT
Organism: Meconema thalassinum; assembly: GCA_946902985.2. NCBI lineage: Eukaryota > Metazoa > Arthropoda > Insecta > Orthoptera > Tettigoniidae > Meconema > Meconema thalassinum. The sequence goes on along the minus strand of OX336389.2, from coordinate 612,214,594 downwards.
CAGGGAAATATAGAGGTGGAACAGTGTGTTCGGCTCTATGATGTGTTATTGTGTAATAGGAGAGTTTTTGAGGATCGCATTGGTATGGCCAATTGCTATACACATTCATTGAACGTTATTGATAGGTCAGTATTCACAGGACATAGATATCCTGTACCTTTCGCTTATCAGAGTGCAGTTGAGGCACAAATTAACCAGATGCTTGAAGATGGGATCATTGAGCACTCTAACAGTCCATATGTTAATTCTTTGATCACGGTACCCAAGGCCGACGGCACAGTTCGTATTTGTTTAGACGCTCGTTTGGTTAACAGTAGAATTAGTTCAGATCAGCTGAAATCTATGTCAATAGAGGAATTAATGCAAACATTTGAGGGGAAGAAGTATTTCACTTGTGTAGATTTGAGTTCGAGTTTTTGGCAAGTGCCACTTATGTACGAAGATAGACCATTTACAGCTTTTAGTCATAAATATAACCTTTATCAATTTTGTAGAACACCTTATGGGGTAAAGAGTAGTTCAGCAGCTTTAATTAGGGCTTTAAACATCGCATTAGGGGATGGCACAGGAGAGTTTGTAACCATTTACATTGATGATATGGTAATTAGTTCACGCAGTTTTGAGGAGCATCTACGTCAGTAGTGTGTTTGAGCCGGTTCAGATGCCACCTCCACCTCCCCACCTCACAAGATGGCGGTGGCGCGATATCTCTCGAACGCATGGTCGGATTTTGACGAATGAGGTGTCATTGAACTCGGGCTAACACCCCCTTTCCAATGGACAACATATTTCCACCCCAAAAATAAAATCTACCCTACTAGGGGGTGTAATTGTAATTTTTTAGAGAATCTCTCTTTCCAATTGCAACATGTGAGAGTTTGAATGCCGATATGGATTTAAACGTTGTTCCACATAAAGTGCATGTGTAGGGTGGATAGCCACTATGAATTAACATGCTTGTTTTTTGTTTTTTACGCATGCCCACTCATAGCTTTTGAAGAGGGCGGGGGAGCGGTTCCCTGTGGACGGGTCCTTGTTGACAGGTCCCTGTGGACGGGTCATTGTTACCGGGTCATTGTGGACGAGTCCTTGTGGACGAGTCCTTGTGGACAAGTCCTTGTGGACAAGTCCTTGTGGACAGGTCCTTGTGGACGAGTCCTTGTGGATGAGTCCTTGTTGATGAGTCCCTTTGGACTGATCCCTTTTGGACCGGTTCCTACGGACTGGCTCATGAATTTATTTAAATTATGTCAAAGGGCCTAACTACATTTTGCGTGTGTTGAACTGACGTTGTTCCCCAGTCTCTACTACTATAATAGGATAACGATATGAAAAGAAAGTGGCGAAATACATGTGAACACGTGCGAGATGTCATTATTAGCATTCTCCTTGTGAAACAAGTCACATTCTGTTTTGGTTCATACGTGAGAAAATGCAAGTTCATGTGTAATATGACCTAACACACAGGTGTTCACCTGTACACGTGCACGATAAGAGCTAACAAGTCACAACCTGTTTTGACAGTGGTGAGAGGTGAAGGGGGGAGAGTCAGTGAAAGAGAGAACACAGGTGAAGAGAGAAAGAAATATGTATTGCTCATCTTATGAATCAATAAGGTTAGGGACCTGTATGAGAGGTCGTTGGACTTGGGGTGACATTCTGTTTTTGAATATACTATTTATTTATATCAAAAGGACCTAACTGCACTTTTGTTAATATCTCGCTAACTAATAATCAGAGAGGGTCAAGTGAGGTGTCATGGGACTCAGGATGGTCAACCCTTTTCCATGACCAACGAATTTACCCAAAAGATCTAAGGTCATTAGCTTTTTAATATCTCATGAATCAATAAGGCTAGAGACCTGTATGAGAGGTCGTTGGACTTGAGGTGACATTCTGTTTTTGAATATATTATTTATTTATGTCAAAAGGGCCTAACTACACTTTTGTTGATATCTCGCTAACTAATAATCAGAGAGGGTCAAGTGAGGTGTCATAGGACTCAGGATGGTCAACCCTTTTCCATGACTAATGAATTTACCCAAAAGATCTAAGGTCATTAGCTTTTTAATATCTCATGAATCAATAAGGCTAGGGACCTGTATGAGAGGTCGTTGGACTTGAGGTGACATTCTGTTTTTGAATATATTATTTATTTATGTCAAAAGGGCCTAACTGCACTTTTATTAATATCTCGCTAACTAATAATCAGAGAGGGTCAAGTGAGGTGTCATAGGACTCAGGATGGTCAACCCTTTTCCATGATCAACGAATTTACCCAAAAGATTCAAAACAGCAAGGTCATTGACCTATGATTTTATAAGCTAATAATCAGAGAGGCTCAAGTGAGGTGTCATGGGACTCAGGATGGTCAACCCTTTTCCATGACCAACGAATTTACCCAAAAGATTCAAAAAACAGCAAGGTCATTGACCTAATATTTTATAAACTAATAATCGAATATCAACATGTGAGGGGTTATAGGACTTAGAATGGTCAACCCTTTCCCATGGCCAATGAATTTACCCAAAATACCCAATACATCAAGGTCATCGACCTGAGATTTTATAAACTAATAATCGGATACGAACATGTGAGATGTTTACCATGTGTGTGATGAAACATAGCTAGGTAGAGAAAGAATTAGTGTAGGCTACATGTATAGTGATTGACAAGTCTTTTACCATTGAAACTTGTTTTTCAGATCAAACTGCAGTATAGAGAGAGTATAGGTTGTAGGTATGGGTTAATAAATGACGAACGGTGTACACACAAACTCTGATTTATCGATTCAAGAATTAAGAGTAGACTATCTTTAATTGATTGGTTAAAGAGGATAGCTAAAACACAAAACTGCTCAGTGGTTACCGGGACAAGATGGTCGCTACACACACAACAAGCTTTAAATACTTGAGGCTAATAATCTATACACATACACTCGCTTGTTCTAAACTAAACTGTGTTGCTGTCAGTGCTCAGACAGTAGGCTGATGACAAAAAATGCATTGCTATCAGAAATATAATCATTTCCGGTTGTATAATGTTACCAGCTATCCATTTTATGTTGCAGAGTTAAGCACTTTTAGCTCTTGTACTAGTGGTCTTAACTCGATTTCCAGGTCTCATGCCTAGAACGAGTCAAACTAAGAAACAAGGACATGGTGGTGTAGTGGTTAAGCTGTTAGCCTTTTCACTAGGGTTCTATTTCAGGTTAATATGCTTGTCATAAACATATTAAACAAAACAAAACAGAGATAACGTTCAAAACTGATTACATTTGTGTCTTTCCAAATTATTACTTGGATTACAAATACAAAGGTGAACTGCGTTTGATATACAGTTAATGCTGTCTATCACACACTAGACTGTAAGAAAGCCAAAAGAGCAAAAGGCGTAGGTAGAGCAGTGGTAAAATTGTTATATGTAGAGAACTACCTAGCGGTTTTATGAACTGGCAAAGCTATATCGCATAAACAGTGCAGCATACAATCCAGCAATCAAATTTGTATCTTGTGGAACAGAGAAAATGCACTTTTACCTTGATGGATAGCAAATGAGTGCAGATGAATAACCTATGCATTAGCCTACCATAGGGTTATAACCACGAGGTGGAGGTGTGATTCTATATTTTATTGTTTAGAGACATGGCTTTTTTGTAACCAGTAGATTTAGTATTTTGTAAATATTCATTTTTGTAATTGTAAAATAGTGGAAACATTTTTTTTGTAATATTAAATGTTAAATGTAAACCTAAAAGTTATTTGGGATGAGTGTGCATGTCAAGGATAAATAGCGTGGTTGTATTTGTTTTTCAAAGACAGGTATGGTTGTGTGAATGTATGACTATAGATAGAATGATAGAGAGAGAGAGAAAGTGTGTGTGTGTGTGTGTGTGTGTGTGTAGCATTGATTGTTCAACCAAAGCAAACACGGCAAGGTGGGATGGTGGGGTAATTAATGTATATAGCAAATGGTAAATAGTATACTGTAGTTTTTTTAACACTTGTATTTTTTTAAATGCAGCGGTAGATAGGTGTTATTTTGTAAAACAGTCTTACCTACAGTAGTAGTATTAGTAGTAGTAGTAGTAGTAGTAGGCCTATACGTTTTTGGAAACAAACAGAAAGAGAATGCACTATTGCCATGGCCAAGCACTTCCATTAAAATAATTTCAAGAAAATTTTAATCAGCAAATGTGTGTTTTACAAAACTAAACTTTCAGCATGGACTAAATCTTAAACGTGTCGTCTGTGATATGAAAAAAAAATAGGAAATCCATGTTTCCATATCAACACAATTTAAAAAACTTAAAACTGACATTTAAAAAATGTAAATGGGAAATTGACAAATGTGTAAACAACAAAATGGAAAATTCTTGTTTCCGTATCATGTAATCCAAAAACTTTAAACTGACATTTTCAAATCGTGTACATGGAAAATTGACAAATGGCAATGTGTGAAATGTGAAAATGAAAAAAAATGACCAAATGGCTATCATTATTTAAAAAAATTAAAAACCGTCGTGTTCTATCGTTAAAGTGTGAATCAAACCACATCTACTTATTTGAATCACCCGAGACTTAGTAGACCTGTTATAGTTCTAATATACTTTTAAAATTTTATGATAAAGCTCGAATTGAACTCAAGAGCTTTAGAGTGCCAGCTAACTATTATAACAGTTACGTCACAAAGACAACTTTACACTACTCTTAATGAACAATAATAAGAAAAAGAATAATAAATATTGAAATTTTTTAAAGAATGAACATGGTGACACTGTTTCTGTTGCACTGTCTGCTAGCTACTAGCCAGCAGCTGGGGTCTTAGAAAACGATACAGTTGACATTTTGCAATGAAATGTGACATGTTTCAAAGTATAGTATTATGGGTTGCTGTTGAGTAAAAACTAATCCTGTACAAGGAAGCAAGGGTTCGAACCCCTTACCTAACATTACTATTGCCTGAACATGGCTTGACGACACTGTATTATTATGATACTCGGTACACAAACCATAGAGTGTATTGTTTAAGATCACTTTCTTTCTGAACATAGGTGGAGATTGTTGATGGTTAACAATGGCATTAATATAGTAGGACGTGGGTATAGCAATTAAGAAAAAACAGACAATACCCATACAATATTTTTATTTATTTAATATAAGTACTTGTACAATAGTTACATTCAAAATACATTTCTTTTTTCTCTATTACTATTTAGTCCTTTTTGATTCTCTTGCATATGAAGGGTAGATAACCTTGTAGTTCAGCCCCTTAAAACAACAACAACACAACCTTTTGCATAGTTTGTGATGTTGATGACTCTTGAGATGTGGAAGATGTATTAAACATAACTTTTACAGCAGGGGTTAAATGTTGCTCAATAAACACTGCACTATTTTGAGTAGCAACATTTTTTTCTTGTACTAGCTTTTTAGCATTGTCATGATTAATTGTTGACACCAACAGTGTTTCATTTGGTGCACCACATTGATGATCACTCACACTTAAAACCTTACCATTTCTACTTTTTAGATTGCCTCGACATCTTTTTGACCTCTCTTTTGAGCATCGCCAAAATATTATTCCTTTTACATTTTGACGCTTATAGTTATAAGAGTAGCCTTTGTAGAGTACACGTTGTTTACCTTTGTTAGTTGTAGTAAGTTCCATAGTAGCAACTAACCTGTTAGTATGATTTGCTCACTACAAAGGTTATAACTGTTCTGATAATAAAATCATTTAGCTTTGGCTTTTATATTTAATATGTGCAGTTTGAAGTGATAGCAAAAGTGAGAGCAAAATGGTAGCATAGTGGTAGAAAATATAACATGTATTGTTAAGAAATAGTTTAAGCGGTTATGTGGATCCATTACATAATAATTTTAGCACGACGAAGCTCATTTTCTATATCCAATAGTTCTTCCTCATATTCAGTATAACCAGCCTGTTTATAGACATGCAGTTGCTGAAGCCGCCGGATTAGCTTACTTGGATTGTTCCAGTAGACAAATTTAACAAATGATTTTTAGGTGTAAACAAAGCATTACCATTATCATTATTATCTTCATCATCAACATCATCATCATCATCATAACCATTATCATTATCATCATCATCTTCATCATTATCATCATCATTATGATCATTATAATCCTCATCACTATTACTATATAGTCCTTTTTGATCCTTTTGCAATACCACATTTTGCACAGTCTGTGTTGCCTTTGATAATGTTGGGAGTTTTTCAGACATTGACAACTGTCCTAACACGACTTTCTGAGGAGATGATACATGCTTCTTAACAAACAATGCACTATCTTGAGCTGCAATATCTTTTTCTGGGACAAGTGTTTTAGCATTTTGAAGAGTTTTTTTAAACAGCAACGATGTTTTATCTGGTACACTACATTGATGATCACTCACACTTAAGACATCAATATTTTTACTTTTCAGCTGACCTCGACAATGTTTTGAACGATGTTTTGAACAACGCCAAATAACAGTTCCATTTTTATTAGTTCGTTTTACAATATATGTATATCCTTTATAGAATGCGTATGGCATACCATTGCTATTTGTTGATACTTCCATGTCAATTGACAAGCATGAACTAATCTCTAGCAAAGTTCACTCGATAATATAAATAATAGTTTAAAGTGAGAGGAAAAGTGGGTGCAAGAGTGGGTGCAAGAGTGGGTGTAAGAGTGGGTGCAAGAGTGGGTGTAAGAGTGGGTGCAAGAGTGGGTGCAAGAGTGGGTTACAACTAACAAAGGTAAACAACGTGTACTCTACAAAGGCTACTCTTATAACTATAAGCGTCAAAATGTAAAAGGAATAATATTTTGGCGATGCTCAAAAGAGAGGTCAAAAAGATGTCGAGGCAATCTAAAAAGTAGAAATGGTAAGGTTTTAAGTGTGAGTGATCATCAATGTGGTGCACCAAATGAAACACTGTTGGTGTCAACAATTAATCATGACAATGCTAAAAAGCTAGTACAAGAAAAAAATGTTGCTACTCAAAATAGTGCAGTGTTTATTGAGCAACATTTAACCCCTGCTGTAAAAGTTATGTTTAATACATCTTCCACATCTCAAGAGTCATCAACATCACAAACTATGCAAAAGGTTGTGTTGTTGTTGTTTTAAGGGGCTGAACTACAAGGTTATCTACCCTTCATATGCAAGAGAATCAAAAAGGACTAAATAGTAATAGAGAAAAAAGAAATGTATTTTGAATGTAACTATTGTACAAGTACTTATATTAAATAAATAAAAATATTGTATGGGTATTGTCTGTTTTTTCTTAATTGCTATACCCACGTCCTACTATATTAATGCCATTGTTAACCATCAACAATCTCCACCTATGTTCAGAAAGAAAGTGATCTTAAACAATACACTCTATGGTTTGTGTACCGAGTATCATAATAATACAGTGTCGTCAAGCCATGTTCAGGCAATAGTAATGTTAGGTAAGGGGTTCGAACCCTTGCTTCCTTGTACAGGATTAGTTTTTACTCAACAGCAACCCATAATACTATACTTTGAAACATGTCACATTTCATTGCAAAATGTCAACTGTATCGTTTTCTAAGACCCCAGCTGCTGGCTAGTAGCTAGCAGACAGTGCAACAGAAACAGTGTCACCATGTTCATTCTTTAAAAAATTTCAATATTTATTATTCTTTTTCTTATTATTGTTCATTAAGAGTAGTGTAAAGTTGTCTTTGTGACGTAACTGTTATAATAGTTAGCTGGCACTCTAAAGCTCTTGAGTTCAATTCGAGCTTTATCATAAAATTTTAAAAGTATATTAGAACTATAACAGGTCTACTAAGTCTCGGGTGATTCAAATAAGTAGATGTGGTTTGATTCACACTTTAACGATAGAACACGACGGTTTTTAATTTTTTTAAATAATGATAGCCATTTGGTCATTTTTTTTCATTTTCACATTTCACACATTGCCATTTGTCAATTTTCCATGTACACGATTTGAAAATGTCAGTTTAAAGTTTTTGGATTTCATGATACGGAAACAAGAATTTTCCATTTTGTTGTTTACACATTTGTCAATTTCCCATTTACATTTTTTAAATGTCAGTTTTAAGTTTTTTAAATTGTGTTGATATGGAAACATGGATTTCCTATTTTTTTTTTCATATCACAGACGACACGTTTAAGATTTAGTCCATGCTGAAAGTTTAGTTTTGTAAAACACACATTTGCTGATTAAAATTTTCTTGAAATTATTTTAATGGAAGTGCTTGGCCATGGCAATAGTGCATTCTCTTTCTGTTTGTTTCCAAAAACGTATAGGCCTACTACTACTACTACTACTACTAATACTACTACTGTAGGTAAGACTGTTTTACAAAATAACACCTATCTACCGCTGCATTTAAAAAAATACAAGTGTTAAAAAAACTACAGTATACTATTTACCATTTGCTATATACATTAATTACCCCACCATCCCACCTTGCCGTGTTTGCTTTGGTTGAACAATCAATGCTACACACACACACACACACACACACTTTCTCTCTCTCTCTATCATTCTATCTATAGTCATACATTCACACAACCATACCTGTCTTTGAAAAACAAATACAACCACGCTATTTATCCTTGACATGCACACTCATCCCAAATAACTTTTAGGTTTACATTTAACATTTAATATTACAAAAAAAAATGTTTCCACTATTTTACAATTACAAAAATGAATATTTACAAAATACTAAATCTACTGGTTACAAAAAAGCCATGTCTCTAAACAATAAAATATAGAATCACACCTCCACCTCGTGGTTATAACCCTATGGTAGGCTAATGCATAGGTTATTCATCTGCACTCATTTGCTATCCATCAAGGTAAAAGTGCATTTTCTCTGTTCCACAAGATACAAATTTGATTGCTGGATTGTATGCTGCACTGTTTATGCGATATAGCTTTGCCAGTTCATAAAACCGCTAGGTAGTTCTCTACATATAACAATTTTACCACTGCTCTACCTACGCCTTTTGCTCTTTTGGCTTTCTTACAGTCTAGTGTGTGATAGACAGCATTAACTGTATATCAAACGCAGTTCACCTTTGTATTTGTAATCCAAGTAATAATTTGGAAAGACACAAATGTAATCAGTTTTGAACGTTATCTCTGTTTTGTTTTGTTTAATATGTTTATGACAAGCATATTAACCTGAAATAGAACCCTAGTGAAAAGGCTAACAGCTTAACCACTACACCACCATGTCCTTGTTTCTTAGTTTGACTCGTTCTAGGCATGAGACCTGGAAATCGAGTTAAGACCACTAGTACAAGAGCTAAAAGTGCTTAACTCTGCAACATAAAATGGATAGCTGGTAACATTATACAACCGGAAATGATTATATTTCTGATAGCAATGCATTTTTTGTCATCAGCCTACTGTCTGAGCACTGACAGCAACACAGTTTAGTTTAGAACAAGCGAGTGTATGTGTATAGATTATTAGCCTCAAGTATTTAAAGCTTGTTGTGTGTGTAGCGACCATCTTGTCCCGGTAACCACTGAGCATTTTTGTGTTTTAGCTATCCTCTTTAACCAATCAATTAAAGATAGTCTACTCTTAATTCTTGAATCGATAAATCAGAGTTTGTGTGTACACCGTTCGTCATTTATTAACCCATACCTACAACCTATACTCTCTCTATACTGCAGTTTGATCTGAAAAACAAGTTTCAATGGTAAAAGACTTGTCAATCACTATACATGTAGCCTACACTAATTCTTTCTCTACCTAGCTATGTTTCATCACACACATGGTAAACAACTCACATGTTCGTATCCGATTATTAGTTTATAAAATCTCAGGTCGATGACCTTGATGTATTGGGTATTTTGGGTAAATTCATTGGCCATGGGAAAGGGTTGACCATTCTAAGTCCTATAACACCTCACATGTTGATATTTGATTATTAGTTTATAAAATATTAGGTCAATGACCTTGCTGTTTTTTGATTCTTTTGGGTAAATTCGTTGGTCATGGAAAAGGGTTGACCATCCTGAGTCCCATGACACCTCACTTGAGCCTCTCTGATTATTAGCTTATAAAATCATAGGTCAATGACCTTGCTGTTTTGAATCTTTTGGGTAAATTCGTTGATCATGGAAAAGGGTTGACCATCCTGAGTCCTATGACACCTCACTTGACCCTCTCTGATTATTAGTTAGCGAGATATTAATAAAAGTGCAGTTAGGCCCTTTTGACATAAATAAATAATATATTCAAAAACAGAATGTCACCTCACGTCCAACGACCTCTCATACAGGTCCCTAGCCTTATTGATTCATGAGATATTAAAAAGCTAATGAACTTAGATCTTTTGGGTAAATTCATTGGTCATGGAAAAGGGTTGACCATCCTGAGTCCTATGACACCTCACTTGACCCTCTCTGATTATTAGTTAGCGAGATATCAACAAAAGTGTAGTTAGGCCCTTTTGACATAAATAAATAATATATTCAAAAACAGAATGTCACCTCAAGTCCAACGACCTCTCATACAGGTCTCTAGCCTTATTGATTCATGAGATATTAAAAAGCTAATGACCTTAGATCTTTTGGGTAAATTCGTTGGTCATGGAAAAGGGTTGACCATCCTGAGTCCCATGACACCTCACTTGACCCTCTCTGATTATTAGTTAGCGAGATATTAACAAAAGTGCAGTTAGATCCTTTTGACATAAATAAATAGTATATTCAAAAACAGAATGTCACCCCAAGTCCAACGACCTCTCATACAGGTCCCTAACCTTATTGATTCATAAGATGAGCAATACATATTTCTTTCTCTCTTCACCTGTGTTCTCTCTTTCACTGACTCTCCCTCCTTCACCTCTCACCACTGTCAAAACAGGTTGTGACTTGTTAGCTCTTATCGTGCACGTGTACAGGTGAACACCTGTGTGTTAGGTCATATTACACATGAACTTGCATTTTCTCACGTATGAACCAAAACAGAATGTGACTTGTTTCACAAGGAGAATGCTAATAATGACATCTCGCACGTGTTCACATGTATTTCGCCACTTTCTTTTCATATCGTTATCCTATTATAGTAGTAGAGACTGGGGAACAACGTCAGTTCAACACACGCAAAATGTAGTTAGGCCCTTTGACATAATTTAAATAAATTCATGAGCCAGTCCGTAGGAACCGGTCCAAAAGGGATCAGTCCAAAGGGACTCATCAACAAGGACTCATCCACAAGGACTCGTCCACAAGGACCTGTCCACAAGGACTTGTCCACAAGGACTCGTCCACAAGGACTCGTCCACAATGACCCGGTAACAATGACCCGTCCACAGGGACCTGTCAACAAGGACCCGTCCACAGGGAACCGCTCCCCCGCCCTCTTCTAAAGCTATGAGTGGGCATGCGTAAAAAACAAAAAACAAGCATGTTAATTCATAGTGGCTATCCACCCTATACATGCACTTTATGTGGAACAACGTTTAAATCCATATCGGCATTCAAACTCTCACATGTTGCAATTGGAAAGAGAGATTCTCTAAAAAATTACAATTACACCCCCTAGTAGGGTAGATTTTATTTTTGGGGTGGAAATATGTTGTCCATTGGAAAGGGGGTGTTAGCCCGAGTTCAATGACACCTCATTCGTCAAAATCCGACCATGCGTTCGAGAGATATCGCGCCACCGCCATCTTGTGAGGTGGGGAGGTGGAGGTGGCATCTGAACCGGCTCAAACACACTACTTACGTCATTTAGATATAGTTTTTCAGAAGTTTGATCAGGCAGGGTTCACTTTGAAGCTGTCTAAGTCGTCATTCTGTCAGTCAGAAGTGACATCTTTAGGTCATAGAGTATCGAGTAGAGGTGTGACACCAGAGGAAAGTAGGGTTAGCATGTGTGGACAGTAGCAACAGGGCATCGTTACAGACACTGAGAAATATGTTAGTGGAGCAACGTGATGACATTAAGGATGTGTCATAAAATGAGTGTGTTTAGCTGGCGAGCCAGCCTATCAAATGAGTAAGTGTGGTATTTGGTGCGTGGAAGATCTGGTCTTCCAGGTAGGCGTATCAGAAGTCCACAGGGGGATAGTATGTAAGTAAATGAGAGTTTTTAAGGTACAGGGAAATATGACGGGATTGTCGAATGCTCTTGAGCACTAAAATGTCTCGATACACCAAGGCCAGAATTTGGTAGCGCTGGTGAATTCCCATTTGTCTCCTAGAGATGGGTGAGCGCTTGAACAGGGTATTTTTGCTTAAGGCGTCCACGAGACAAAAGATGGGCCATCAGAAGGCTAGACAGTCCTTCATGAAACTCATACATAACAGCACACATGATTTCTGTTTACGGCCTCGCCATGTAAGATTTGTAAGTGTGTACTTTAAGGTAATTTGTACAAAGGTATTATTTGAGTGAGGAGAACTGGTCTGAGTTGTGAACTAGTATTAAGTAGAATTTGGTCTACGGGAACTTAAGAAGACAGGGCGATTACGACACAGAAATATTTGGTGTTATATGTAATGCGCACTTACTGATTTTTTTTCAGAAGTCAATATTAATTTCGTCTTATATAAAGAGAGATTAAGTATCATGGTCACGATGCGCTGCCACAATAGTGTGATCGTGTGCTCAGTGATAAGTGAGATTAAATTTCACCATAAGGAAGGGACCTCCAGTGAAATTAGGAAGTTTTGTGGTGATACATACATCAGAACACCTTGATACGTATGATGTGACATCATAAATACACTGTGCTCACACATTATTTATGTCTATTTTCCCAACATAGAGAAATTTGAGAGGCGGAAATATCCGTGGAACATTATTCTATATGAAAAACATTGGACTGGTTGCAAAGTGCAATCCATAGTTACAACAAATTTTGACGCAAAATGCGTAAAGAAAATTATGAGTGTATATATATGTAATTTAGGGTGATTTCATTTATGTAATTTATATTTTGGATGGGGATTTATTAACGTGTCTGGGATAATCGGATAATGGACCGTCGTCACGGTAAATCATCCGATGATCCGAGGCGAATATGTAACGTGTTTTTCGAGGGGATTTTACGCCACTGGCATGAATCAGTAGGAAGCCATTCTATATTTATTTACGTGGCAAATTGTTCAGCCAAGAGAAGTTTTCATGTAACTTATTATTATTATTAACTTATTATTATTATTAAGGTATTTCTTTGGAGCATTTTTATAAAATTATAAGTAATCAGATAGGTTTTCTATGTTATAGAAAACACTATCAAGCAAATTATTACGAACAACATTATCGTAAGAAAATTATATGATTACGGAATTTTACGGAGTTTTGTCAGTTAGGATATTTTGAGAGAGATGAGTCACGGGGAATTCGGCTACAGGCTTAATCTTGTCGAGTAGCATGACGCAAGCTGGGTTGCTGCTTCACGAAAAGGCGAAATGGCCTGGACCGGTAATCGACATCATCGCCGCGCCGAGTGTAATGACCCGGAGGTGGGGAAGTAGCGCATGGTGGGTCAGCCAATCAGAGGAGACCGGGCGACTGGAAGACGTCTCCGTAGAGAGGATGCGACGAGTGCATATATGGTTTGCGCGCCGTGGAGGCAAGGCGACTATCTTTGTAAAACTTAACCAGTGTGGTTGTACGTGTGGTTGGTTCCGATGTTTGGACCATAAGTTATCATATCTACAAGTATCTCATCAACTAACGAAGAAGATGACGACGACCAGGAGGCTGTGGGAAGCTCTCTACAACATCCAGTACGAGGGAAATGCTACGGCAATTTCCAGTGGTAAGCGCGAATGACTCAGAACTAAGTAATCTCTCGTCTCTTTGTTTTATATTCAGTATTTCAGTAACTTCATAGCTTGGAAATAAGAGTAAAATCAGTAATTTATCCGACTCCGTTTTCACGTAATTTTCTAGCGGTAATATTCAAATCGCAACGCTCCAATTTAAATTCAAACTTATTATTATTATTATTATTATTATTATTATTATTATTATTATTATTATTATTATTATTATTATCACAAAGCTAGAGGATGTACGGCCTCAAAGAAATGTGTTCTTTGTGAAGAACGAGGTTTTATCAAAGATTTAGCACATGCTATGGGATCTGGCCAGTGTAAGGTCTTCAGAGAAGCTTTGGACAAAGAAAAGGCACTGAGGTTCAAATGATTCGTATACTTCAAGCCAATCTACATAGAAGTAAGACAGCCAATGATCTGCTATATCAGCTAGTCACAGAGAAGCAAAGCGATCTCTTGCTAATCAGCGAACAGTATAAAGATAAAGAGTCATCTCTTTGGTTCAGTGACACACTTGGCACTTCTGCAATCTGGGTGTTGGATTCTAGAAAAGTTATTATAAAGGATCATGGAAGTTCTGATGGTTATGTTTGGGTGAAGACCAGAAGGGTCACCTATTTTAGTGTTTACCTAACTCCTAATGAGGCAATTGAGCACTTCCGCCGCAAAGTAAATTCTTTGGAAGATGCAATTCTAAACGCCACAGATAGTGTCATAGTGGCTGGAGACTTTAACGCCAAAGCAGTGGAATGGGGTATGCCAAGTACAGATTCCCGGGGTAAGTACATTCTAGAGATGGCATCCAGGATAGGCCTTCTAATATTAAATATTGGTACAGTTCCAACTTTCCGACGTCCAGGATGTGAAGGAACAATTCCGGATGTCTCCCTGGCATCAGAAGTAATTGTGCCATTCATTAAGAGATGGAAAGTGTTGGAAGATTATTGTGCTAGCGATCATCAATTCATCGCCTTTGACTTTGAATCAAATGTTCAGGGACGGGAAGTACCTCCCCAGAAATGTCAACGGTGGAATGTAAATAGGATTAGCATGGACAAGTTCAAAGATATCATTGGGAAGGGTGCAGAACAGATTCGAAGTGCTGAAGCACGGAGAGAGTTTGAGGTTGAGGATCTGGTTTCTGCAACCATGAAAATTATTACGTCAGCTTGTGATGTTTCGATGCCCTCCTCAGTACCACGTCACCGAAAGAGCCCTGTATACTGGTGGACCAGAGAGATAGCAGAATTAAGGAAGAACTGCCTCAGGCTTCGCCGTCTTGCCCAGAGAGCAAGAAATCGGGAAGAAGCTAATGAAAAATCAGCGGAGCATAAAGCAGCAAAGAAGCTACTTCGGAAAGCCATAACTACGAGCAAGGTTCAGAGTTGGAGAAAGCTTCAGGAAGATATTGACACTGATCCATGGGGTTTGGGTTACAAAATTGTAACACAGAAACTTGGAAGTCACAGAACATCGTGCATCATGGAGGATGATATTATGAACACCATTGTTCAAACCCTTTTTCCAACTCATCCCACAAGACCTGAGAGGAATTTTGAATGTGATCTAGATTTCCCACTGTTTACTGAAGATGAACTTCGGATTGCAACGCATTCTTTACGGAACAACAAGGCTCCGGGGCCGGATGGGATTCCTAATGAGGTTCTGAAAATAATAGTTGATCAAGATATGTTGTTGTTATTGTTGAGAATGTTCAATGTGTGCATGAAAGCAGGAATCTTTAGCTTTCGCTGGAAGATCTGTCGCTTAGTGCTCATTAGTAAGGGCATGGGTGACCCTGAGTTACCATCATCGTACCGCCCACTTTGTATGCTTGACACAACAGGCAAACTATTTGAGAAACTCATAAGACGGAGATTGCTTGAAGCAATAATCGCAGCCGGCGATTTATCACCAAGACAATTTGGATTCAGGGTAGGCCGGTCGACACTGGATGCAGTGCAAGAAGTCGCCGATAAAGTACGAAGAGCGGAGAGTTATAATCATTACTCTCGCCGGGTGATTCTTTTTTGTTACACTGGATGTTAAAAACGCTTTCAACTCTGTCAAATGGACTGATATCATGGATGCTCTAGAATTTTCATTCCATGTTCCAAGGTATCTCCTTCGGATCTTAGACTCTTACTTGAAGGATCGTGCTCTGCTCTACGATACTACAGAAGGGATCCGTAGAGTACAAGTCACGGCTGGGGCTGCCCAGGGTTCGATTCTAGGACCTGATCTCTGGAATGTTACATACGACAGCTTGTTGAGGCTTGAAATGCCTGAAGAAACTATTCTAGTAGGATATGCAGATGATGTTGCTGCTCTTGTAGCAGGAAGAAGTGTCGAGCAGGCACAGTTGCGACTCAATATGGTAATGCGCAAAATCAATAGATGGATGGAGGAACATGGTCTGTCTCTAGCACTTAGTAAGACGGAAATTGTCATCCTAACAAAGAAGAGAATTCAGACAATACTTCCAATACAGGTAGGACAAATTCAAGTAGAGACGCAGCCAGCAGCAAAATACCTGGGCATCATGATCGACAGTAAAATGAATTTTGGAGAACAGATTAGACGGACTGCAGATAAGGCAGCCAGAGGAGTAACGTCCCTCAGTCGGCTCATGGCCAATGTTGGTGGGCCAAAATCTAGTAAGAGAAGACTATTGATGACAGCCATCCATTCAGTTCTGCTGTATGGAGCGGAAATATGGGCGGATGCCCTGGATAAGGAAATTTATAGGAAGCCACTGGCGCAAGTGCAGAGGCGGGGGGCTTTGCGCGTGGCATCTGCATATCGCACGGTCTCTGAGGAAGCAGTTCTCGTTATTGCCGGGATTATTCCGATTTTTTTTCTTGCGAAAGAACGCAAGAACATTTACTTGAGGAAATCTGATATGGGTTTACAAAATGCAAGACGATCGGCAAGAGTACAAACCTTTCAAAATTGGCAGATCAAATGGGAGCAAGGAGATCAAAGCCAATGGACTAAGAGAATGATCCCTCAGGTGCAGGTTTGGACAGAGAGGAAACATGGTGAGGTTGGTTACTATCTCACTCAGTTCTTGACTGGCCATGGGTACTTCTGTTCCTATCTTAAGAAGATGGGGAAGGTGGATTCATCAGATTGCATCTACTGTATCAATGAATTAGATAATGCTAATCACACCTTCTTCTCTTGTGGACGGTGGGTCCAAAATAGGCAGTCTCTTCAAGATCACATTGATGTAGAGATATCCCCGGACAATATTGTTGCAGTGATGCTACAAAATGAGGAAAACTGGAAACTGGTAGCAAGCTTTGTTGAAGATATCCTCCGAACAAAGAAGACGGATCTGGATCGCCACTGAAGATGATTCATTACGGAAGAGTGCCCTACAGGCAAATACAAAATGACTCTAGCCTGAAGTAATGTGCTAAACGGTTCCAGGCTAGTGTTCAGAAGTAACGGGGGAGTTTTAGTCGGTAGTCTGCTACTCAGGAGCAGGAGCCCGACACTCTGTGCGTAAATGCATTTCTTCCCCTAAAAAAAAAAAAAAAAAAAAAAAAAAAAAAAAAAATATTATTATTATTATTATTATTATTATTATTATTATTATTAATTTTGCAATACTTGTTTCATATAATAAATTCATTTCTTTTAACCATGCAATCTTTGCTTTCAGTAGGTAGCATTAGATATAGACCAATTCCTTCTCCTGATACAATTGTTTGTTGGGTTAATGATCAAATCATACCACGATCTGAGTGAAAAGATTCTTGAAGGTGTTCTACCAGAGCTAGGTGTTGTTAAATATAAATTTAGATTTCAACATAGCGTTGAGGTCTTGGCGCCCATTAACACAACGTATCTTAGTCAGAGTAAACATTACATTTATACGCTCAACGTGCACTAAGGAAACAGTTACACTTGTCACCCAACAGTGAGGGCAATAGAAACCGTTACATTTGTACGCTCAACGTGGAGCAAAGTAATTACGTTACAACTGTACTACGTATATATAATGATGGATATTTCTTAAGTTACTCTGCAAGGTCATCAGGCCGTTAAAATCATCCACCACATAGTCTTTCATCGCATCTCAACCCCGACCCCGTTGAAAACGGAAATAATATGGGGTAGACATACATTTCCTAAGTTACCCTCATATTTTTAAATTAGCTTTTAAATTGTGTAGTTCTTACCTCAGCGTATTCAGACTTGGATATATTTAAATTGTTCCCTACCAATAAGCTCTATGATTGCCTTTGTGAGAATCATGCAGTTAAATGTTTTAATTTCAATTGTTTAGAATTAAGTTTTCATGAATGCATGTAAAAATAATTACACAATAAATGTATATCCCTCCCTCCTCTTAGGCCAATTCAGGGCTGGAGATGGAATTTATTATTACTGTTATTATTATTATTATTATTATTATTATTATTATTATTATTGTCATCATTATTGTAAAAACTAACAGCAATTCCATCCGACGTTGTTTGGGTAACAATAATTATGAGCAAATAGATTGTAACTTCTCTCGCTTCATCATATAGGGTAAAATTTTAAGGGATGTGAAATATATAAAATGCTTTACGTCCTTAAATTAATTTGCACTTCGTGGACAAGAAGATAGGTCAATTTCCTTTGAGGGTCCCGGGTCGTGGGTTTTCATTTCGTACTCCCATTTCCCCTGCCTTGGCGACTAGGTGTTTTTAATCTTCATCATTCATGTTATCCTAATCACAACACGATAGTACATATGTCCCATTCAGGCTCCTTACTTTGTGATCTGGCCAATTGTTTGTATCGCTTGGACAGCTGTTTTAATGTTTATTGTTGTCACCCTAACTTTTAGTTCTTAATCAGCATCAAATGCTAACCAGAACAATGTTCAGGGTCAACGTTACAACTTCCCACGAGTGCTGGCCAAACATGGTCCGCTAAGTACAACAGCTTAGTCCACAACTAACCTCATCTAACCAGTCTGGCGATCGTTTAGGACAGATTTTATGTTACTACTATATTTATTACCCCCACAGTAGGAACCAATCAGTGACGGGCACGTAAAGCACGAAGAGCATTACTTTGGTGTTCCTTAGAGCAAAATATAAGAGACAGATTAAAAATATGGTCCAGTGAAGCTGAAGCACTTCAAGGGACTTAATTTGACGAGACGTCAGGTAATCTTGGCTCATCTATCCCCGGAGACATGCTTACTTCATTGGCTTCTGCGGTCCATGCTGCACTGCGTAGATACTAACCTGTAATTTCGAAGTGAACTTATGTAGACGTAAGAGAGTTGCTGCTCCTCCCTTATCATCATAGTCAACTGTCCTGTAAGCTCATCATGATACATTTCAATGTACCTTTCCTACCCTAAATCATGAATATTTTAGTAACTTTCATGTGAAGAGAAGGCAAAGAAGGGGGTCAGTCGCAATGTTTTTTGGTGAAAATTTTCAGAACAATCTTCGAGACATTCATGATCATTAATAATGGACCATCAAACAAACCGGGGAAAATAATGTGATTATGGTGGGACAAGACGACGGTACCCAGAAGATCTGAACATGTAATAGAAAGAAAATGAGGAGGTAGGCCTAGTGCTGAAACGGTGGGCAATCGGTATCACTGGATTTGACTACCATACCCTAATCTCCACACATTTTTCTACTTCTTCGCATGACTGGCAATATACTGTATTCCTAGCTTTATTGATTGGATCATTGTTGAGACAGTGGAAGCGTCCACCTTGTACGGATGGCTAGGTAGTCAATAGATGGTTTGCCTCCTAATCCTCCTTATTATCTGATTTGCTGGCCTTGATGAATTTTACAATAGAAGCATACGCAACATTGGCTTTATATACAACATGATGTAGCATATCCCGAAGTTTCTTCATTTAAGTCCATGTCAAGAGAACAAATGAAAGTCAAATCTGAGAGGCTTAAGTTACCATTGTCTCGTATAAAATGACACAGGATATGTATATTTTCTGCAATATGACTCACAATGATTGGCGGTACACAAGAGTAATATGTTGTGAATTGTACGGTGTGTCGACTGATAGCGGGCACGGCATCAAATACTGTATATCACAGTTTACTCTACAGTACAAGTTGTTCATAGAACATTGCATTTATTGATTATCTGACTATTCACAATCTTAAAACTTATTTCCCTCTATTAGCAGAAGCTGTTCGGTCAGTCAACACGAGTGTGCCCAATTAGATTGGGCGGAGTGTTACAATTATTTTCCTAGTGCCTGATATAAATTACACTTAACAAAACACTTCTGACATAAATTGGATGACTAATTTTGTTCGCGAAGCGAACATCATCAAATCCTGCTTCCTTAGGCATAACTTAGGTTCAGTAGATATATATTGAGACCGTATGGAGAGTGGGGCATGTCATTTAAATCAAATCACGCGTAACTTATTTAACAGATTTAAGCAATTATTCGAATAGAGTCGACACGATGAGCTAAATATACTGGAGCATAATTATCTATATTTTTTTTAGATCGTAGGCTATTATCTATATTGTTATAAGATTCCAGGTGGTTGGCGTGCAAATTTACCAGAAACTAACAATTAAAAAAAACATAGTGAGTTGAGTGATTAATGTCAATTAAAGCTATCGGTTTGTGATGTTCGTGAAATCGTTATGATTTAGACAGAAATTCTAAAAACTGTTGGTTTAAATCGTGAAGTAATCTCAGTGAAACTTAACTTAAAATAATGAATGCTCGATGTGATCTGAAAATTATTATAGTGTGCGTGATGATTGCTGAAAAGTAATATTTTTTAACTCGCGTCATATTGAGTCGATCACAAAGAGACAATATAGATGGACGAAGAGTTCCGAGATAGAATGGAATTCAAAACAGTTTAAAGTAGGTGAATTATTTCCGTAAGGAACTATTTGTTTGAATTTCATACTATTGTAATGAAAATCCACAGCCTGCTTCCAGTCTCCGACCGGGTCAGGAATGGAATGAATGAAGCCCCCATCTAGCGGCGAGGATTTGAACAGTGCTGGCTGCCGAGGCCTGACGCACTCCTCTGGGGCAATGAGTAAATGAATGACAGATGAAATGAAATGAGAGTGGAGAGTGTTGCTGGAATGAAATTGAGACAGGGAAAACCGGAGTACCCGGAGAAAAACCTGTCTGCCTCCGTTTTGTCCAGCACAGATCTCACATGGAGTGACCGGGATTTGAACCACGGACTCAGCGGTGAGAGGCCGGCGTGCTGCCGCCTAAGCCACAGAGGCTTACTATTGTAATAATAGTATTAATAATAATAATAATAATAATAATAATAATAATATTAATAATAATAATAATAATAACAAGATGATCAGTAATAAACATGTAGCCTACTTTCTCTCACATGTATGGGTATAGTTATAACTCGTTGTCCTTAACAAGAAGTATAATTAAATATACTTGTGATGAAGGTTATGCGATTTTTTTTCACAAAATTTGAAATTAGGCTAAAAACTAGATTCAAATATTGAAGATGGAGAAATGAGATTGAAACGTGAAAAATAATTGTTCGAGAAATCAGAAGAAATGATTGATTTGATTTCAAAGAGAAGGATACAGCTCTATGGATATATACTAAAGATTGAGAGTAAGAGACTTACACAGATAATTTAAAAATTTTAAGGAAGAGTAAGACAGACCCAAAATGGTTTCTGGAAACGAGAACGAACCTGACTACGATAGGGTCACAGAAGATGACATAACGCACAGGGATCGATTTAGACGAGTCAATGCGATTAAAAGGCGTTTAAAGGGCGTTTAAGAGGCTTGGTGAGTGAAATCAACTATTTCTGTGAAGAACCAAATAACCGATTTTCATATAAGCTTTTACTACTGGTCTTTACCTAAAATTCTCTCACCAATTAAATAGACAATGCGATGGACTAAAGAGCTTCTGGTGCATGACATACATTATGGTAAAGTATAGGACAACAATTTCAAACTCAAAATGTAATGCTGAAACATTGTTGAAATTTTATAAAATAAAATGATTGTCCCGTCTTAAACCACAAAGTTTTTCGTTGCTCAAGATAACTCACGCCAACACACCCCTAGCAGTGGAAAAATATATGTCCAAAGACGCACGATGAGGCGCTATCTATAATACATAAATACAGCACTCAAGAATTGTGTACCAGAATAATTAGTTCATGGTACTGGTTTATCAGCTTTCCGAAATCCAGGTTCAATAGAAGGTCAGTAAGATATGATTCTCTTCAGGAATTAGCATGCGCATAATCTGTACTTTACGATACCTACACTAGAAAATTGTGGTAAGTGACATCGATATTCCACCTCTTAAAACAATCGTCACCACCACCACCACCACTACATTAAAAATTACATGCTAGAATATATAACTTTCATTATTGGTTAGTTATGACTCCTCCCGGGGAGATTACATTTTTCTGTGACGAGTCACAGGAGTTCATTTTAAGAAAAGTCGAATGCACGGCTTCTATAATTTACGTTAAATGTAAACTATTGAATTCAGTGCCAGAAGACAAAGATTATTTTCATGGTTCATTTTACGAAGCTTCACATCGTTTTCTTGAATAGGATAGTCTACGAGAAGTAATGAAAAAATTATTTAAAATTTCGCACCCCTGCCATCTTGATTTGTTGAAAAGAATATTGAACAAATTAGATCCATATAGACCTAACTCTGAACTAAGATTCGCTCTACCAAGTTTTACTGCGCTCGGATGATTAGATCGCCAGAAAATCATTCCAACTACGCTTGGCCACCATGCTGTTTTCGATTTATCTGATTTTGAAAAGTCACACATGTGTGTGAACTTAGGTAACAGTCCTATATCACCATGAAAAATTTTAGTTTGATTGCTAGACTATAATAGTTTTGGAGATCTTGAAATTTGGTGAAATTATTCGCGAGGCCGTCATGTTGGTTTGCTTATACGCAGGTCTTGGGGTGTACTAGTAAAATATTACAGCTGTGGTCATTATACATAGTTTCAGAACGATCGCATGATTAGGACACAAGAAGTAAAAACAAGCTTTAAAATCCGGCGCAACCACCACCTTGAATTTATAATAACAATTGAATTTTATTAGACTCCGATATAAATAAATAAATAAATATTTTTCTGTCAAGTTACTCTGTGCTCGAACGATTAAGTCGCAAGAAACGTCCGGCCATCGTGTTTGTTTTGCGTTTATCAGGTTTTTAAAGTCACATACATTAGTAGCCTCTTCCATCATATGATATTTTAGGTTGATTGGCGACACGTATTAACATGTGAAAGGCTCAGTCATGGTCGGAAGTGGTCGTATTAAGTCCTTACCTTGTTTCATTGAAATCGCTCCAGTCAATCAAAACTTACCAAGAAGACATACACATACATACTCAGACACACTAACACATGGACGAAATGTGATCTCATAAGCCTATATAAGTTATTTCATAACAGGAAAATTTGCTTAGAATACTACAGAAGAAGAGAAGAAGGAAGTAGGAAAAAGAATGAAGAGATAGAGGCAGAGATTATGAAAAATAAAATGAAGACCGTCAAGCGGCGTCTGTAGTTGTTAGAAATAGATAAATAAATAAATTAATTAATTAATTAATACAGAGGGGCAAATTACACGAGGGTGAGCTAGTCTTGAGAAGGCCATTCAGGGCTCAAAGTTTTATGATCCTGAGGCTGGATGCTGGTCACCAGGTCATCTCCAGGCATCTTCTCTTCTCAGAAGCTCATAAGGAAAGCAAGTCATTTTCAAATACCTGAATTTACTGAAACCTTGTATCAACTCAAGTGCGAGAGAATTATGCCTCTGTCATAAGATCGTTGCTTTTACTATAAGCAAGCCCGTAGAATGAATGATACTTTCAATGAGTCATCATCTGCTTATTCGCTTACAGATTAATCGTTCAACTCTCTGGTTGCTACTGAGCATAAGCTAAGTCGTGTTATTCTGATGTACACTTCAGTGGCTTTATGATGTAACAAAATAGATAAATACATCAATAAATAAATGAATAAATAACAAATAAATAAATGAAGGAAGGAGAAAGAAAGAAAGAAAGAAAGAAAGAAAGAAAGAAAGAAAAACGTTACTTTACCAACTGTGATCTTATTCATTCTTATTGTTATTGCTTAATTTAAAGACCAGGTACATTGCGGCCATCTGTCACGGGTAATTATTGTGAGTGGGAATATTGTCTGATGTAGGCCTACTGTGTATTTTTGCTGCTATGGTTTGTGGGGGAGAATAGTTGTTGGATTATTTAGGACCATAGGGCATCCTGGTCATTAGTCCCATGAACAATGTTTGTGTGTTAACGTTGTGATGTATGTGGTTGCCCCGGGACTTAAAATGAGTTAGCATCTCGGTAGGATTCGAACTTGCAGTAGTTCCTCATTGCAGTCAATGCTACTGAGTATGAGTAGGCAGGTCAGGATGCGCCAAAACCTAGTCTACATTATAGTAAAAGGTACTCGGTACCGCAAAAGCAAATGGTTTCATTACGGTTAATTAATTGTGCATTCCATAGACTTTGTGTTTGCATTATGTTGTGCAGCATAATAAAGCGAACAAGTGAGGTCAGGGTTGGATCTGAATACGGCAGGCTGTTCTCCCAAAACCCCATGTTGCTTTGTGAGAGACCCTTCAACGCAAGAAGAGCTACAAGTGCCGTGCATGTACAAGGGAATATGAAAATGAAAATCCACAGCCTGCTTCCAGTCTCCGACCGAGTCAGGAATGGAATAAATGAAGCCCCCCATCTAGCGGCGAGGATATGGACTGTGCCGGCTGCCTGACGCACTCCTCTGGGGCAATGATTAAATGAAGGACAGATGAAATGAAATGATAGTGGAGAGTGTTGCTGGAATGAAATTTTGACAGGGAAAACCGGAGTACCCGGAGAAAAACCTGTCTGCCTCCGTTTTGTCCAGCACAGTTCTCACATGGAGTGACCGGGATTTGAACCACGGACCCAGTGGTGAGAGGTCAGCGTGCTGCCGCCTAAGCCACGGAGGCTTTTCACAAGGGAATATGATGGGTATGTAAATGGACGGGTTCCGTAACCGTCCATGAAAAAGCCTTCACTTAGCTCTCAGCATGACCTATACCTGAATAACAGCCGGCTGCGTGTCTGCCACGTGTTATCTTGTTTACGATGATAACGTTTGTTGTATGTCCAGAAAGTAAGTTCCGTTTGGTAAAACAAACTAGTGCAGATACAGAAAACTATTTATTGCAAAGCGAACTACAAATTGTAAACTAACTTTCCACATTTTGGAGGCACTTGCCATAGCGCGGTACAACTTCTTGTATTTTTTCCCGCCTGTGTTGACAACCATGGAATTTGCGGGAAGTTCGTAGAAAGATCAGATAGTGTAAACCTGCGGTTTTCCTTGACGCTTACTTCAACTGCACAAACCAAGTCTTCAATAACCAACGATGGACACCCACTTCGTTCGTCAACGTGCACTTGATCACGTCCTTCATTGAACTGTCGGACCCATCTCCTGCCCATTGAATCACTCATCGCATTTTCTCCGTACACCTCGCAAATTTCTCGATGAATGGCGACCAGTTTAGTGTTTTTTGCGTTCAGAAAACGAATGACAGATCTACTGTAATCTAACAAACGGGGGGATTTTCAATCAACTTCGCCATTCTAATTAAGCATTATAAAGCGTAAACAACAGACAGTTATTTCAAAATGGCGTCATCTCCTTCTCCTTGACTCAGGGAAACTATCGCGCATGCGCCAAACAGAGATTGCAGTGATGCCGGGGCAACGTTTGCAAACTGAACTTACTTACTGAACCTGCCTGGTTTATTTGAAGTTTACACACAAAAACTTTTCGTCACGTTCATCCTCTCGTGATAACCAAAACATGAGGAAACTTCTGACTCATCCGCAAGTTGCTTTGTCCTGGTTCCAGGCTACACATAGAACAGATTTCCTCCTGGTTTCTCCCAAACCATTTACCAAACGTTCTTCACGCGTCTTGGCCGTTCCTGACCTGTTTGAAACTCACTCTAATAGGCTAGTCAACGAGCAACATGCAGATGATGTACCTGTTGGTTTCTCAATGGTCTAGGAACAGTGTTGTAGTTTATTCTTTAGGGGCTTTGCGGCATCGTGTTCATATAGCCTCGTGTCCTTAGATGTGTGTACTATTTGTCTGATCACATGTGTCACTGAAATGTCTGTACTAGTTTGTGTATTTTTAATTGAGGTAGGGTTTGGGTGGAAAGCGGTCGTGGTCTTACGTTAGGTACCATCCCGGCATTTTCCTGGAGTAGCAGTGAGAAATCACTGAAAACCACTTCCAGGATTGCCGAGGTAGGAATCGAACCCGCCTCTTCTCAATTTTGCCTCACGAGGCTAAGTGTAACCCGTTCTAGCCCTCAAACCAGAATTTAATTTCTTGGTAGAGCCGGAGATCGAACCTGAGACTCCGCGCAAAGAATGCTAGCCACAACGCAGGATCAGTGTGATCAGCACCAAGTACTCAATGTGAGATTTCTTTTTGACAATTGAATGTTATATTTGATTGGTGATAGGATTGGTTAGAATGTCTTTAGACTGAAAATTATGTTTTATACCAGTATTCTCTTGTAGTAAGTGGAAGACAACCTTGAACTTTGGTTCCTTACGGTACGTATCATCCACGAATATTATGTTGTAGGCTATGTCTTCTTGAACTGCTGTGTTGCCGGAATCTAACATTGGAAGACGCCTTTAATATCCCAGTAAACCTACTGACACCCATTGTTCGTACTTAAGCACCCTCAAATGTCAACCGACTGTGACGGGATACAATCTTGCTAATAGGTCTATGTAGGATCAACTCGCAATCATAACCCATGGAACCTCCTTCCATTCACGTACAATCCTAAACACCAGATGTGACATTTCACCAACGTGCATTAACGACGAATCTCACCCGGTCCGTCTTGGTGAGAGGCTAGCAGCTTGACCACTGAGCTACCACGCCCTCATCTCATAAAATAAAAGCTCAGTCTTTAAGAATCAGCTAGGGACGTCTTGGCTATCAGTCCCATGTGCTTGGGTGTGTGTTGGATTTGTTTGATCATCAGATGTGACTGTAGTAATAATTATTAGGGTAAGGGGTTAGGGTGATGATGATGATTGTTGTTTTGCAGAGCAACTAGGGCATCTGCCCCGAGACTTGAAGTTCAGTGGAGAAAAAACAAACTCAGGATGGCCACTCTAAGCACCGGGGTTCAAATCATCCATCTGCGAACTTTCTGCAGCTCTTCCATCGCAGTTGTGGTGCACAATTTAACGCGCACGGCTATGCCACAGGGTTGTTCAGTGTGTGTGTGTGTGTGTGTGTGTGTGTGTCTATGTAACAGATATCTCGCACTGTATCACTTGCATTCCCTGACGCTGTTGAACTAAGCCATCAGCGAAGTACAGTTGATTAGTACCCAGTGTCGCAGGATCCACTGACCACGCCAGCACACACCAATAGAGGCAAACGCTTCTCTGTAGCACGAATATCGACTGTTTTGAGAAGAAAGTTGTGGATTTAAAATGGATAAGCATCTGAAAAGATTCGTTCCGTCTACTTATCAAGAACATGAACAGAAGCAAATAAAAGAGTATATACGATATAAAAACTCCCATTTAAAGATCGGATGTACGGTATGTGGAAATAATCCTCAGTACGTTGTATGTTGTGAGTTGGTATCTGCCGAAAGCCTCCTAAAACTATTTGTCGTCTGGAAATAAAACATCCAACAGAAAAAATATAAACCTATTGAGTTCTTTCAGCGTAAACTCTCTGTACCTCAGAAGCAACAGGTGAGCATTACGAACATGCCCTTTATGCAAAATATCAAATTTCTTCAGGACTCGTTAAGAAAGGTAAACCACACACCATACTACCCTGTGCGATTGATATGGTGTCAACATACAATCAAGAAACAGACTATCTCACTAAAAAGGTTCCTATTATGTTTGTTAATAAATTATAATTGGACCTTACATAATTAGTTCGAACAAAACAGTGCCAAGTTTTACACAAACGTGTGTGGCTGTTACAAAACAAAAATAAAATGTTCCTAATAAGTAGTATTTGTGCTATTTATTGATGGCTACTTAAATTATTATTATATTTATTTCTTAGTAAATAAAAGGAACATTTTTAATTGATAGGCGACCTCAGACACACAACCTGCTCCTCCCCAACCAAGCATTGCTGTGGGAAAAATTAAACACAAGAGACAGCCTCTATGGAGTGTAGTGACAAGAAGCGGACGTCAGGTACAGCTTTTTCCAACAACCTGACAAGTGTCTCATATCCGTGCATTCAATACTCTGTTATGTGTACTGTACCCAATCGTCATCATATGGAACATGTGTTCGTATCCCAGCTAACTCACGGTCTTTCGAGGTATGGGACATTCATGCCCACCATACGAACACATGCTCAGGATTTGAGTCTGTCAGGTGACTACTCTACTTGAAAGAAACAACATATTCCTAAATATAACATTTAATGATAGAAAATCATGGCTATACAACATAAAACACAAACAAAGGATAGTTTACATTTACTTCCCACAACAAAAATCAAAGTCATCTGTGAGTCTCTCCTTAAAATTAGTGCTTCACCGCACTCAAGTCTATTCCAAACATCCTATTATTGATACTCTCTGACATTTGCGAGTGTCCATAGTGTTCTTCACGTGGCACAATTTAACACAAACTGGAATATCACAACACAATAATCACAATTTATCTTTACATGACATTAATCTGCATTTATTAAACATTTATCCGTTTTACACGGGGCACTTACTTTCAGTAACATTAATTCATTATCTTATGCCTTAATTAATAAGTGTTGTGTCGTGCAACTCGTAATCTTTTTCCCATCAATTTGAAACGCTGAAGTGGTACGTTTTCCCTTCCAAAATACACATGGATAGAAATGTTTATAGCTTCACCATACAACGATTTTCTGGGTCTGATCAAAACATTATCGTTACAAACGTGTCATGTCATTGAAATTACTCTACCCGTATGAATAAATTAGTGTAAACTGGGCAAAATACACTTTACAAAGATGCCTATATTTATTTGGTGCAGTATTCCTCCTCAGAGAATAACTGGGCCAAATATTATCCGATCACAGCGATCCAACATGGTATGTGTGTGGAAATAAAACATTTAATTCAATTGGCATCATCACATCAAACATATCTTAATTATTTTTCGAAATATCGAGATTCTTCAGTGTCCCACTACGCTTTTAAAATAAAAGGATCAGGTCACCAGACCTTCTTTCCAAGCGGGCAATAAATTAGTTTCGGCTGACTGAGAAAGATGGCCGCCGGTCTCGTGGCCTCCTACCACCCCATCTGGCTTCTCACAAGGTCAAGTTTGTTTACTGGTGCAGTATGCCGGAGGTACCCTGAGTGTTGCGTCCCTAGTAATTGAGTCATTCTAATTATTTAACACCTACATTTAGAGTATAATGGGCTCAACTCGGTTCCTAATTAATATTCATGGCAGGGGATGGATCATGTATAGCTTTGCCGTTCTGTGGCGACATTAGTGGCTTCTGGCGCGCATCTCAAGTGAGTATCCAAGTTCTCTCACCGGTGCAGCTGCCTATAATAAGGAAATCGGCGTTTCCTATACGACGAACCATTAGTCTTACCTCTAAGGGCAGATCAATTAATACATGGGCTCACACAGGGTCTCGAACAGTTATCCCTGCTGGCAACAATTCTGCAAGCGGTGGATACAGACAGTCTCCGTCCCACTTCGCTGCAAATAATACAAGTATGCTCCAAGGCGATACTATCTCGTAGATTAGCAGACTTTTCGCCTAACGCGCAAGCTATGTTTGGATGATCCCCGCAACTTATTGACGTAAATCTCTTGATTCTACGTTACTTGCTCGCTGTACGCGGCTCAAACAATACTTCTCATAGATGACTCAATTATTAGAGCACTCGCGTCCTCTCTGCAATTACTCCTAAGCCAAAGCTTTATGTAGCTCCCAAAACAAGCATAAGTTTACTGACTTACATTAACTACCTTAATGGTTCTCAAATACAACCCTGTAGAATTTACCATATTAAACATTCATTCAACAATTCAATGACACTGAAAAACTCTCATTATCTCCATATTTTACGTTTCTTTCTTACTGTTCACAATAATACAGTATTTTTACGTTAGACATGACACACTTTGCACGTACTCTAGGCCTGACATGCCTATTATTTTATTTATTACTGTTACCGACCCCAGATTATTATTATTATTATTTAACGTTACCGTTACTCTCATCAATATCTTAGGCCTAAATGGCCGTAAACAAATCATCCTACAAGCCATATTTTACCAAAATACGTGGGATGTAAGCTCGTACATAAATGAATGTTACTTCTTAGTCTTAGAGTGATGCTTCATTGTATGGTGAACTATTTAATCATATCAACATATTAAATTTGTACTCACTTTTCATTTTTGCTGGGTTAATCCAGCACGCCAGCCACGAACCTACCATGATGCTTGGTTTAAGCCATCATGATATTTATCACACGACACATGGTATACACTTCACACATGATAATCATATTTTCATCAGTGGCTTTTCTCACTTTGACACAATACATTTTATTTTACCATACACATAAACACTTTTAAAAATCACTGTAATTTAACTTATATACGATTCCCGCACTATTTCACATGTGGATCCTTAATTGGACTCCTACTAACGCCTGACCTCAGAGATGCGATGCAGCTAACTTATGACAACCGCTAGTCTCCGTGAACGTCTATCCTGCGTGTTCGTGCGTTCGATTCCCGTCACCTACAGTTCATATCACCTCTACTGCAATTCTGATCAGTCCTCTGTCACGACTATTTGTGACGCCTTCCAGGCTCCCATAACTGTAGTGATCCTGACAATAATGTGTCATTTTTAACTATGACAACACCTCCTGGTATGTTCACTGTCTATAAACATCCTAAATTATCCCTACGCTGTATAGAATTTATACTTGCGTATGTTATTGGTTAAATATCTGCTGTAGACTACATCTTACACGATGCATAATTACTATGGTGAAGCTGCATGATGCCCTTCCATTGTTCTCCAAATATACTTGAGCGTCGATACTTTATAAATTCTCGCACTTTCTTGCGTGATCTGGCAGCGCGTTAGTTTACGTGTTGAGTCAAGACGAACTGAAGACGAACTGAAGACGGACTAACTCCCCTGCGAAGCTTCCCCCTATATAAAGCTTTCTTGTGAAACATAGTCCACTGGACACTCAGGACCGACTCCCTTCCTGGAATAATACATTTCCAGACAAAGTGAAGTATAATCCTCGTTTCTCTAGGTGTGGAGGTCCCAAAATCACTCGCGTGCAAGCGATCGCTTCGGCCAATTAATTACAATTAATTGTCTTCTACCATGGCGTCATAACGCTATCCTGGTACTTCCCCTTCTGCTGGTCTCCAAAACCTTCCTCCCGAGCGGAAGCAGTGTGTTCAGAGGCTCATTTATAGATGTAGGCTTTAATTTAGGCGTGAGAACACTCCTAAATTATCTTTCCTAGAATATATTCACCTGGGTGTAAATTTTATTTCATTTCAATGCTCCAATTGGCTGTAATCAATTAATTTCCGTGGGCGGCTGCCCCCTCTCTACTCTCAGGCCTTGTGAACTGGTGGATCCCAGAGTCATTAATCTTGAGCTGTTCGTGTGGTCCAGACGAAAATGAGTTCCCTGGCGTCACTTAAATACGCCCCTTCGCTAGCTCCGATTTGTCAACTGTCAAGCTGGTTTGCTTTCATGAATTCGGGCTTCTAAAACGTACATAGGCCTGCATTTTCTTGCAATTATCCACCTTAAAAAGCTATGATATTCCCGTTCTAGCCGTGAAATCCTGCTGTTATGATTATATGCAGATATAACTCATTGCTCTTCGGGTTCCCTGCAGCTGTTCCCCCTCAGAGATCAATGGTTCGATTCTGGGCGGAATCATGGGCCTGGTCTTCTTTGATAAGACCCGAGTTCGATGCGAGACTGCTGTGTCTAATTGGGCACAGTACATAGTTTATTGCATGTCTCAACTGTACTATAATAACCCAATCAGTTAGACAGCGACAGTGAATTGGTACTGTACTCAAACTTCCGATTCATATGATTGTTTGTGATGAAACGAAGCCCATATTACAATTTATCGCGTCTGGAATCGTGCAGAAAACGGGTATAATATGGTTATGCCAGTCACCAGAACCAGCCAATCAGAAAATTCGCTGTGGAAATACAAGTTGAGAGGCAGTGAGAAACCAATTTATCTTTGAAGACAGGGAGCCGACAAGGAAACCCGTGCCAGGAGTCAGCTATGTAACCCGCAAAGCAAATCGCATGCCGGCAACGCAAGCCAGGAACGTGTCAAGAAGATACCACGTGCCACACCGAGGCCAATAGGAAAATTACAAAAGGCGCAGTTAGCAAGATTCTCATCACCCATTGCGAGGATAATTAGAAGTAATTTGACTTATTGAAAATACTTCTAAAATTATTTTGGAATGTATAGGACATTCCTGGGTGAAGACGGAAGTCTAATTATGGAGTAATAAGGATGATTGTAATACCCGCCAACTTATCGCGCGAGATTTTTTATGATGATGCTAAACTTGGAGCAGTAGTGGGGGATATGGAAGGATACTCATGGCTTCTTCGATCGAAAACTTCGTAAAGGACGGTCGTATATGTATTGGAGTGCAGGAGTGCACCATTTTCTTAAATAATGAAGTGAATTACACGGTGTAGGACACACAACAGTTGAAAGTTTTCGAGTTCTAAAGTGAACTAACAATTAATATTACTTTGGCATTATTGAACAAGTGCGAAAGTGTGAAATTATAAAAAGTCGAACTTTGAAATATTGTATTACGCAGCTAACGAGTGCGCACATAAAGTTTACGAAGTGACTGTTAGCGAAAATATTTAAGGTATGGAAATTGTTAAGACATTGAACATAAACTATTCGACAAGGGATTTCTGTATATAGAATTGTATTGTTGTGAACAAGTTATTCAGCGAAAACGATATTCGGCGTGTTTTGGAAATACATTGCAAGTGAAACGAGCGACGTATACATTGAAGACGTCATCGCATTGGGAACAACTATTTACGAAATTATTACCACCATGGTTGTCGAAATGAAATTGAGGGAGAAAATTCTGAGTAATTTCGATGGAGAGATGATGAGCAACCAACCATGTTAATGGGAACATAGCCTATGGAGACAATGAGGATTTCTGGAGTGATGTAACGAACTGTCTACTCCTGATGTATCGTCAACATTATACTTCACAAATATGGTTATAAATATGGATACCACTATATCAAATACAAATTCTACGCGGATGTTGAGAAGAACAGAAGATATTCTCGTATGAGAGAACAAGGGTGGACCCAGTTCGATTCCTGTATGAGAGAACAGGGGTGGATCCAGTTCTAGAAGTTACCAGAGACGCTGTCTGAGGTGGAGGAGTGTATTGGTCACCACGAGGATGTTTGGCGCACCTACCCAAACGAGGGAGATGGGGGCTACATGGGGGCGTACGAGGGTGATCCACGATATAGATGGTGACACAGTCAACCTTCGAGGGACCAAAGACTTGTGAGAGACTTGTGATCACTACTAGAATTTCAGTTATCGAACTGTTAACAATTCTTGTATTTCAGTTGCAAAATAGTCAACTTCTACGCCGATTGCAAGTCGCAAAGTTATTAAGAAAATATGCTAGCATTTGAAGTGACTCAATCCAGTGCAACATTCGAAAATAAAAGTCCAGCCACGGTTATTACGGCATAAAAATAGTGCTAAGTTGAAAGCTTTATTTTACCGTGAATTCGTACACGTTTGTGACGTGCCAAATGCTTTACGCAAGCAGCAGACCAGTTGAAATACCAGTCTCGTATTCTACAGCGAGAGCGAGCATATGGCAGAGTACGGACGGTATGTGGCGGGGCTTCAAGGTCGCGGTACAGCATGAGTGGAGGGGAGCCAGAGCACTGGAGGAGACACCCCTCACAACTGCGCCGAGCTCAAGACGATTGCATGCTCAGATTTTAAGCACAACTAATGACGAGTGAAAACTGTCGCTGTTCCCCCATTACTGGAACGTGGCTGGAAATCTGTCTGCCCTAGGCGGACAGCTTGACCTTGAAGGCTCACTGCATACCGTCCGTACTCCTTAGGGGAAAGGAGTATTTTTAGTGTGGGCAAGCGAGAGACAGTAACCGGTGTATACTTGTGCGTTTCCCGAGGACTGCTGAGAGATTTTCGACAAGGCGGACAATTGTGTTACATTTGAAAGCACACATATAGTGAGGAAAGTGAAGTGTCTGAGACATCGCATATGTGCAGTGACGTATTAAACTCAACTATAGATCACATGTGTACTGTTATAAATTATTAAAAGTGAGAGCCGTCCAACATTTAATTTATTTGAGGAATACGATTTTAGTGACGTACATGTTGGTCAAATGGGGCATTAATACCACGACTTTCTAGAGCACTTTCGAATTAATTCACGTCTAATAGTGAGTCCAAATTATAGTTAACAACATTGTAAGTCAACTTTAATGCATTGGCGAGTGTAACAGTCGAGTATTGTGATGAACAATTTTACGAATCCTTTAACAAAATGTTAGACGAGGGACTGTTAAATTGGAATAGACTATTTTACAATTAGAATGATCTGTTCAGCGTAGAATAGGGGATTTCTTGGTGTTCCAAGAGTTGGATATTGAGTGCGCTACGTACAAATGCGTCTACCTTCGACTATAAACATATTTAATTTCATCTTCATCAACCAACGCAGAGATGGAGTCAATAATAGTTGAGGGGACAGCTAACTACCTCATGAGGGTGTTTCGACAGTTCTAATCAGATGTCTACACGACGGCATAATGAGTTGGGGAGATTCTGTATTCAATGGAAAAGAGGAGGAAAGATGGAACACACCATGGAACTACCCAGTAGAACAACGTTAAATACATGTATAAGTAGAAGTCGAGTAGATTTTATATTTGTTTGGTTAAATGTGTGGCTAACCTTATACACCCAACTGACAACGAACTTGGAAATAGATTAATATCATTTTTATGATAGGTGTAGACATTGATGTTCATTAAAACGATCAACCAGAACAGACGTTTAGTCTAATAGATATGCAGGACTAGGATGTTATAGGAATAACTTTGTGAGATATGTTATATCTCGTTTTTGAGGATTGGATTTACAAATGGAAATGACAAATTAATTAAACAATAAGATTGCTTCATGGTGATAACTGAAAGAACCGTAACAGATCATGTTTTAGCATATCATTAGAGGAGATGTGTAGGAATCAGTTCTAATATTGAGGTTATGTACACGTTATTTCTGACAATAATTATACCGAACAATGCATCTACAGATAGGCAAGAGTTTGAATGCACGCATGTGAGTGCTAAATAAAATTAAGTGCAAGGGTAATGGTATATTCTGCTAGTATTGGATACGAATATGATATTAAAGATCACAGTTATGGTGATATATTATTATCTGAATGTATTATTATTTCTCTTATACAGGCCACTGAGGCTACAAAGCATCTTTATGCAGCTCTCTTCATTCAGAGGGCGGTTAAATACAATAACATAAATGAAGAAAGAATAAAAAAACTTAAACTAAACATTCAGTTGACAAC
This sequence comes from Meconema thalassinum, assembly GCA_946902985.2. Classification (NCBI taxonomy): domain Eukaryota; kingdom Metazoa; phylum Arthropoda; class Insecta; order Orthoptera; family Tettigoniidae; genus Meconema; species Meconema thalassinum. Next base: position 612,178,973 of record OX336389.2, on the reverse strand, counting down.
AGAAGTTACATCTCTTCACATTGATCATGATAATTGTATAGCTGATAGATTGCCACGAAGGGAGAGTTTTATCGCTCTGATGGGAAGTCCTGAATGCTGGTGAAATTTATATTTATCCCAGAGGATACTGGCTGAAATACGGAATGAACCTTTGAATTTTTTGGTTCTATGATGAGGTATCTGGAGCATTTGTGCAGTGTGTCTATTCACACGGTTATGCACTGACTGCATAGGAGTTAGTGTGCAGTAAATACGAGTATAAAACGGAATTTTGAATTTTTGAGACTTCATCACAGTCAGAGCCATGGCATACTGTCGTCGTTCTTTTAACTTTAGCCATCCAATCTGGACGTAAAATGGAGTTATATGAGAATCTCTTGGTACATTGAGAACAAACCGCAAGCAAGCATTTTGCATTCGTTGCAATTTTGTATTGAGGACCTCTCCCAGATCATAGTAAATAATAGATTCATAGTCAAATATTGGTAATATCAAACTCTGTATCAGTCTCTTCCTTACATTTTACTGATGTTAAAATATTGTAACACGATAATCCACTGGGGATATTTATGTATGTACTAGAATTGTAGCATATTCTGCTAATATGGTGAATTTAATACTACTGTGCTGTTAGAAGTCACGAAAGGGTGATCATGAAGGCCTATTTATGGATTTTGATATTTTTGAGTGACATTTATTAGGGATTAAATCAGATTGATGCAATGATTGAATTGAATTATTAGATGCCGGATCTTATGTCAAGGTTATGGTGTTTGAAGCCATTTGTCAGTATTGCCTTAGTAAACAAACACCTAATTTGGGTACAATCGTGTTGACCGACTGAAAAGCACCAAACTTTTGTCATATGTCAAGTCTAAGGATTGATATCTTTGTGACATGTCTAAATCGATGCTAGATACCAAGCAGGATTATTCTAATGTGGTAATTTGTTATAAAGGAATTTTTAACAAGACTAATAAAATTTGATTATGCTGACGAGAAACATGCAATAATGAACTTTAGTGAGAGAAAAACTATTCAAGAATAGAAGTGTATGTAAATACTTTTCCAAATAATATATAAACAACGAATGTAGTGTTGTATTATCATGCTTAATTAACAAGAAAATGGAGATTTAATCGCATAGAAATAAATTCAGTAGTTAGTAAAAATAAGTTAACAATAGGGACCACATCTAGTGATGACCATTGCCCATAGTATAAATCAGGACGATTAATAAAGAAGCTTGTTTGGTTTAATCGACCAAGTGTAGCGTCTACCTTTACGCCTATTGCAGACTCTGTTCATGAGTGTAAAACGTCTGTGTTGGAAGAACTTTTATTTAGACATTTTTGAGTTTGAAATCTCCATTCCAGAACAATAGTGAGAATTTGCTTCTTTAATTATTTATATGGTTTTACAAACTAGTTTTGCACATAGAGCAGTAATACCATCTGTTTTGCTAGGCTGGAAATTAGCTTTTAAGTCACTTCTGAGATTTAGTGTACAATCTGTGTTGTTATTGGCTATAAACAATGTATGTTCCAACTGGATTTATGGTAGCCTACATCACTGGGTACACTTGGAAACACTTGTCATGCAGAGAAACTTCGCAATTTTGCACGCTTTCGTGGTTTTGCTTTGGCATGCCTTACACCTGCGCCTTGCTTGTCCCCAAACAATTATATGTTCAGCTTTGTGTAGACGGACATTGTCCAACATGCGTCGTTTCACAGCTGGAGTTTCAGATGGTCCAGGTCGGAGTGGAGAAGTTCCAAATCGTCTGCGTAAACTACTGTAGTAGCAACAGTGTGTCTGAACTGAGGGGAGTCACAGTTGACACGGTGTGATCTTGATAAAATACGAGCATTATTCACTGCAACATCCAGAAACCATAATATGACAGAGATGTACCACCTTTTCCCCCAATTGAAATTCGATAGGTTGAAAATTATCACCAGCTGAATCAACTCCACCCATATAATGGTTGTATTTATGTACCGTATTGGGTTGTTGTACGCCAATTTTAGAGTGGGTAGCCGCAGAATAATGCTTCACTTTATGAATGGGTTGAACACCATACAAGTTTGACAGCAATGTACTTACAGCATTGTCGTTCCATCGCACAGGGCAAATGCCATTTTCACTGCCTACTCGGTACTTAGTACTTCCTCTAGGCATCTTTTTTATTACTTTTGTGCCTATCAAAGGGCATTTCTCAGTCCTGTTTACCATGACTGTTCCAGTAATGCACACATTCCTTTGTATCGTGTTTGTGATAAGCCGCGAGGATGTGAAAAAATTGTCACAGAATACAGACGAATGAGCTTAAGGATACTCCTCTTGAACATTTTCACAGAGTTTTGTCACTACATACTCCCCTAAATCAATTTCTCCTCGATTTTCACAAATTTTTCCTTGATATGAATCAGCATAAAGCCAATATCCGACTCCTGTAACAGCCACCAAGTTTTGAATCCGAACCTAACAGGCTTACCTCGAATGTATTGCTTACAACCATGACGGTCAAAGTAGGGGATCATGGATTTATCTATGCTGATATTACACTCCATTGGTGCATATTTTGGGAATACTTCATTAATTTTTCTCAAAAAGAGGTCGAACTTTTGCCATCTTATCGTCAGGAGCAAGCTACACGGAGATAATGGAAAGTCTCCTCAAAACGATTTCTCCTCTTGCTACTGTAATGTTTTTGGTCGGTGCTCCACTATTGGGCAACCAAATGAGACGTTTTGGAACTTGCGAAAAGGCCACCTTACCTTCCAGATGAATAAAATCACCAATAAAGGACCACTTACCAGATTAATAATAATAATAATAATAATAATAATAATAATGATATTGGTTGGGCTCCAGGTCACAACTTGAAGTGATGAACCAAAATTTATAACAATAATTAATACTCCAGAGTACACAGAGAACTCTCTTTCCCTGGTCGTGGGGTAACTTGGTCACAGACCCGGCAGCAATTGATTGAGGAAAAAGGGATGAATTATACGTATATCTAACTACTGGGAATAAAATACCTAGCAAAAGGGAGAAAGAATGTATTATGATCAAAAGACAAGCAAAATAATAATAATGACGTTAATATGAATTTACTGAAGTTAGGTTAAAATGTGGCGAAAATGAAATATGGAGGTTTAAATAAATGACGTTACTAAAGAAAGCTTGAAGTTAAATTGCCGAAAATGCATTTACAGAGAGACTTGAGTAAAACTTATTCGTTCGCTCACCACTTGTCGATCTCGGAGAATGGCAGCTGGCGTTCTCGGGCATCACTAAGAGTTGAAGTTTTACAGTAGTTCAATTATTATCTTGAATAATAATTCAATAGTCCTCGAAAATCGCTCCGTCAGGGCTTAAATCATTTCTTTTTTTTTTCCTCCATCGGTCATCTCCTTTTTTCTCAACACGGCTCCGTTGCTATAGCCACACTCCCTCTATCGGTCAACTCTTTCTTCTAAACACGGCTCAGTTGCTATAGACACACTCCCTCTATCGGTCATCTCTTTCTTCTAAACACGGCTCAGTTGCTATAGCCACACTCCCTCTATCGGTCATCTCTTTCTTCTAAACACGGCTCAGTTGCTATAGCCACACTCCCTCTATCGGTCATCTCTTTCTTCTAAACACGGCTCAGTTGCTATAGCCACACTCCCTCTATCGGTCATCTCTTTCTTCTAAACACGGCTCAGTTGCTATAGCCACACTCCCTCTATCGGTCATCTCTTTCTTCTAAACACGGCTCCGTTGCTATAGCCACACTCCCTCTATCGGTCATCTCTTTCTTCTAAACACGGCTCAGTTGCTATAGCCACACTCCCCCTATCGGTCATCTCTTTCTTCTAAACACGGCTCAGTTGCTATAGCCACACTCCCTCTATCGGTCATCTCTTTCTTCTAAACACGGCTCAGTTGCTATAGCCACACTCCCTCTATCGGTCATCTCTTTCTTCTAAACACGGCTCAGTTGCTATAGCCACACTCCCTCTATCGGTCATCTCTTTCTTCTAAACACGGCTCAGTTGCTACAGCCACACTCCCTCTATCGGTCATCTCTTTCCTCTAAACACGGCTCAGTTGCTATAGCCACACTCCCTCTATCGGTCATCTCTTTCTTCTAAACACGGCTCAGTTGCTATAGCCACACTCCCTCCATTGACAGTAGTGATCAGGGGCGCACCCAGGGGGGGGGGCTTTGGGGGCTTAAGCCCCCCCTAAAAACCTGGGAACACTTTAAAAACATTGCATCACATAAACATAAAGAAACCTTCCAAACCGTCCGTCTGCAGGTGTCCGTCCGTCGTATCAGTGATGCGGGCAATCCAGGTAACAGGCTCGCAGACTCCTAGGTTGGTGTCCGGGTGAACCATAATGTCGTAGTCGTTCAGGTTGGACAGGCGGACGTTCGGCCGAGACGTCGTGTTGATGAGGGTCTTGGCAACTAACAATCCTTTTGTCTGGATGTCCTCATATTTTGGCTCGATGACAGCCGCCACTCCCTCAGCAGTTCCGTCGACAATTACGGCGGCGCTGATCTCCGTCCTGGTGGGAACGATGACGTCCTCTCTCAGCCTTACTCGTCGTGGGGTGACGGCCTCGTGTGCTGGTTGCAAAGCAAGTTCCTCACCTCCGAAGTGCAGAGTGTTGGTACTCAGATCCAAGTTGATGTTTTTCTGGTCCATGAAGTCCAGTCCGATGATCACTTCATTTGATACGTCAGCCACAAGCACTGGATGCTTTTTCGCCCGTCGACCAATGACGAACTCCAGTGATGCTTCGCCATGTACCGGTGCGGTCTCTCCGGTCGCGGTTATTAGTTGGAGGTTCCTTTGTGTGGGTTGCACTCTCCACTTCGGGATCACGGTGGGACTGACGATGGTCCTCGATGCTCCCGTGTCGATTAGCATGGGCCAGCTCTCTCCGTTGACGACTCCGTCGACCATCAGACTGCTATTATCCCTCCTTAACTGAGTCACACGAACTTGGACTGCCGGGGCTTGACGACTGTCACAAGCAAACCTTTGCCCCCCAAGGCTGGCTGATACTTGCTTTCCTGGGCCGCGCGGTTTCCCTACGACTGACTGTCCTGACGGAAACCCTTGGCGGCGCTGATCACCGCAGTCCTTGCTCAGGTGGCCTCTCTTACGGCAGGTCCAGCAGGTCGGTAGTCCTCTTCCGGGCCGCCTCTCCGGATGTCCTTCGGCTACGTTTTTGTTGGTGGTACTGCGACCCTTGAAGAACCGGCCTAGCGCCTCCATCAGTTCATCTACCTGGGGCTTGGTCTTGTCGGCTTTGGATGGTTCGTCGATGTCCACCTGACGCACCCGCGCGCGCATTCTAGATGCCTGTTTTTCCGTCTCGAACTCAAGTGCGTGGCTCAGCGCATCTGCCACAGTCTTATTGCGCGCGAGTCGCAGCGCCTGTTGAGTGTCCGAGTCCCGTAGTCCGTCGGTGAAGGTCTGCGTCGCAATCTGTTCCAGAAAGTCGGCCGGCGCTGTTGGATAGGCGAGCCTTACGTGGCGTGCGATGTCCATCCCGAACTCCTGCAGGGTTTCCGCGTTCTTCTGTACCCGGGTCCGGAGCTGCATCTGGTAGGCCTGCTGAAGATGGCTATCTCCATATGGGCGATCAGTGAAGCGTAGTCCTGGGATCCAGTCGGGATGGCCTGAAGGACGTTAAGGGCGTCACCTCTCAGCGCTACAATGAGAGCTGTAGCCTTTTCTGTGTTGTTCCAGTTATTTATGGAACAGGCCGCCTCGAACTGACGTAAGTAGGTGCTCCACGGGACCTTTCCGTCGAAGGTAGGGGGCGTCACTCTGCTATATCCCGTTCCTGATATTCCCGGTGTAACGGTGGGTGGGCGTTGGCGCAGCTCGGCAACTTCCTCTTGTAGAGCGTTGAATTTCTCTTCCACCCCCGTCAGTGGGCGTTGGCGCAGCTCGGCAACTTCCTTTTGTAAGGCGTTGAATTTCTCCTCCACCCCCATCAGCGGGCGTTGGCGCAGCTCGGCAACTTCCTCTTGTAAGGGGTCGAACTTCTTTTCCACTGCCGTGACTTCCTCACGCAGACCCATTCTAATTTCTTCAGGTCCTGTGTCAACTTATTCTGACCATCTTCCATCTTCTTCTGGCCGTCCTCTATCCTCTTCAGATCCTCCGCTAGCTTATTTTGACCGTCTTCCATCTTCTTCTGGCCGTTTTCTAGTTTGGCAGTTAGGTCCTCGGCTAACTTCTTCTGGCCGTCCTCGATCTTCTTCTGGCCGTCTTCCAGCTTCTTCAGGTCATCCTTCAGGTCCTTGGCAAATTTCTTCTGGCCGTCTTCCATCTTGGCTTCCATGCCACTTAACTTTTCTAGCAATGCTGCAAATTGCGCTTCCATTTTAGATGTTTGTCTTGTAAAGGGCATGCACTCACAGGAAAATTAAAATAAAAAAATGACCTGCTCGGGTTTTGAAACCAGGACCGTCAGGTGTTGTGCTTGTGTTTGAGTTCGTAATCCCGCTTCTGACACCAGTTGTTACATGCCCCCCCGCCCCTCCAGTGGCACTTTTGTTAACTGGACTACGGTGGGTTGAAGCACAACACAGATTGTTCCTTTAAATGAAATAATTAAATTTATTGCGGCCAGAAAGATACACCATTCAACAGCAAATACAAGCAATTAGAGCCTTACTCCAGTTTCCTCAAGTCTCTTCCTTATGGAGAGCTCTTGCCCCCTTTCACTTGTCAACAAACCACAGAAGTTAATTCGTCCTAATGAGTCAGGTGGCCTTGACAGAAACTACCTGCACCTCTTCCTCATGTACACAAACTACAGTTACTTACGATAACTTGCTACACGCTGCTTCGCTGTTCACAAGCTGGGAAACAATGTCACTGGATTTCATAACTCGTACGGCACTTCGCCACAATACGTCTGTCGCTCAGTGAAATCACACTCGCTCAAAACACAGGCAGTCCCCTGTATGCTTCTCACTCCCTCGCTGTCAAGAGAATCGGCTTCACTAGGGGTTTCGCAAGTCACCACACTTCTGTCGCTCAGGATAAACTCTCGCACTAGCTCGAAAAACACAACCACAACTGCTTGACAGGTCGCTCTTATATAGCAGGCCGGTGACTCAATAAATGCTTCTAGACCCATCCAGGGTTCACGGCTTCTCGAGGTTTCCTTCACTGGCTGAGTCACGAATATTCTGGACCATCCCTTTGTCCTAGTAGTCCTGTTGTATAAGGCGCACGCAATACACTGAGGCAGAGCAGCCCAGCCCTGGGGCAGTTGTGACTCATGCGGCGAGCGATGAAACAAACTCACAGCCGTAACAATATTTACATACAAGAATAATAATGGACACATTCTCTTTCCATAGCTGAAATCATGTTATTGAGGAAAGCCCCCTCCAAACCACAAGTCTGGGTGCGCCCCTGGTAGTGATGATGTCACTGAAGCGACAGTTTCGTTTGAGAAGAAGTCTCATGCTAGCCCCAAGGCATCGGACTCGTGCTACATTGTGAGCCCACCTGCTGAGTTTGTTTACGAAGAATATCGTCGATGAAGCAAGTCTTTCTCTCTGCCCCTAACTTAAGAAAGTCCATATTCCATAGGTTCACAAATTAACGTTAATAAAGATGTATAATTTATGCTGGAATCAGACATGATTCGCGTCTTAAATTGTCAGAATGGAAAAATTAATTATTAATAAAATGGTTTGATTAGATCCCATGATAAGACATGAATAATTAAAATTTAAGTGTGGTAAAAATGGGACCATTGCACTACGAGATACAAGTTTATTATGACAGTCTTCTCAAAATATCATTCGTCTTGATAATGTCACATAACCACTTAAAAAAATAGCTTGCCACGGTGGGTGAGTGGATAGCGTGTCGGTCTACTAACCCCAAGATTGCAGGTTCGCCCCTGGCCGTGGTAAGTGATTTTTGAAAGGCGGCAAAAATACGATTCGCATGTCATACGATGTTGGCATGTCAAAGAACCCATTTGAATTCAGTAGGCCGAGTTCATAATGGCAAAATTAATCTCGGGAGTTTCCGCCAACACAAAGTTCCTCATTTCTCTACTAGAAAGCGCTATAGTGTTCAAGGAGATTAGATATTTAACATCTAACCTCCTTCACTTTCATAGTCAAGGAACAACGAAATTCGACATGGGGCCGATAACCTCGATGTTAGGCCCCTTAAAACAACAATTATCATCATTATTATCATCAAATTCGACATGCAAGCTACCCTCTGGGTGTCAAATAACAAAGCTTGCACCCGGCACCCGGGGCCATACGATATTATATTACCACTTAAAATTAGTAATGGCACATAACCACTTAAAATGAAGATTCCTATAAAACAGTACATGTCTTCCACGGATAGTTCGAAATTAGGATTATACTTCGTTTGAGATGAATACAAAACACTTTGGATCACAATGTCCTCAGTAATTTCCTCATTCATAAAAATTTGGAAAATTTCAACCGATTCACTTGAAGCACATAGAGAAAGTCCACTGTCAGAATTTCTTACCCCCGGGCTGAACTCTGGCTAACTCCATTTTCTTCGTTCAGAAGCACTATATTTTTTTCGTGATATCTTACGTTGATTGTCATTCGCTGATGAGCTGCTTGGCTGTGGGTCTGTGTCTTCTTCATTTCTTCTCCGATGTATAACAATTTCTGCTGGAGCTTCTAACTGTCGCTTACTAACTCTATCTGGATCATTGCAATCTTCTTCTCCTGAATCACTAGCTATGTCATTCCCAGTAACATCTGGTGGATCGATCAACATCTCCTACATTATCCTGTGATGCAACACTCTCCAGTTCTTCAAGAATTTGGAATAATGTCAGACCTTTTGTCGACCTAAGAAAGATTGAATATTTGATCCGATTACTGTTACTTATGTTATAAGATTATATTCATACTAGAGGTGTTTATAAAAGGATATTTCAGTCGGATGAATGTTACATAACGTTGCTGTGGTTTTTTGAATTTACGGTTCAATTATTGACAAAGTACTGGATGTTCTCAGTGAGACGTTAGCGACCGACTGAAAGTTTTGCCCTAAAATTTTAGCTTGATTTAAAAGTTATTTTTAAAGTTCACAATATTGCAAGTGGATATCGACCTGTATATTTCGATAAACAAAACCATTTTCAAACAGTACAAGTGATTAGTAACTTACATTCTTGATTCAGTAGCATTACATCCAAACGAACGATAAGCATTAGCGTTAAAAATACAGACAGCTGGCTAAAGCGCAGCGTTATGTCGTGGGGCCAAGCACTCTGCCGACTCGGTAGACACGTGGGTTCGAGCCCCACCGTCGGTCGTCCTTGAAATGGTTTTCCGTGGTTTCCCCTTTTTCAACACCAGTCAAATGCTGGCACGGTACCTTTTGACAGGCCACGGCCGCTTCCTTCCACATCCTTGACCAGTTTCATTAATCTTCATTCATTCTATCTCTCATCCCGACGCGCAGGTCGCCCACGGGCGTAGACTACAAAGACCTGCACTCGGCCTCTCAGGAGGCCACACGACAAAAATAATTAAAAAAACGCCAAGAATCAGATTACATGTTCCTACAGTTGAAACAATGGGAGTCCAATAATGAGTTCCGTCAAGAAAGCATTATTACACACTGCCATATTGTTTGCAGGTGCTGATGAAAGTTATAGTGTGTGATTTACAACAATGAAGTGACTGGGTCGTCAACGACCCACTGGGCATATATGGGTTCAAGTTGTCACGAGCGCCATCTATAATTTATCGGAACTATTCTAGATAATTATATGCAGTAATAGTTAGCCTATTTTCATCATATGAAGAAATGCGCTTATGAGATCGGCTTTTGTCCATGTGTGTGTATGACATACAGTGTAATTCGATCTAAACGGCTGGAGCGATTTCAATGAAATTAGGTAAGAACATAGTACTATTTTGTCCGACCCCGACCGTGCCTTTCAAATTTTAATACGTTTCACCAATCCAACATGGTGTCCACGCGAAACATTTCCCTTGCATTCTATATCTCCAAAACTCTTACTGATATCACCCTGGAATTTTGTGTGGTGATAGAAAATACTATGGTAAGTTCGGTTATGTGACGCTTTAAAACTTGTTAAGTACATATCCAACATGGCGGTCAAGTGACGTTAAAAAAATTAAATGACATTTTCTCACGATTTAATCATCCAAGCGCAGTGAAACTTGGTACGTTCAATGGTCAAACAAGATTTAAACTGGTCAATTGTTTTCATAAACGCAAGACGGCGGCTGTGGAAATTTTAAAATTAAGTTTTTATTTTTTGTGTCCCAATCATGCGACCAAAGTGAAAGTTTGTATAAAAAACCAACGCAATAATCGTCATCTAATGGTTCATAACTCTATGCCCAAAATGGCGATCATCCGAAATATTTGGACGATTTTCAATATCTACGAATCTATTACAGCAATCAAACTCATATTTTGTACTGTATATTCATAGAGGATATTAACATACGTTCACCCATGCTTCTTTCAATAACCTGATGAACACAAATCCAATATGGCGGTGACACGAAATTTAAATACTTCGATATATTTAGCCGATTCGTGTTGTGAAGTTTAACTACTTTTGGATTATTAGGGCGCCAGAAATGGAAATTCAGTTTTTGAAATTATTCATAATTTAGGTTGATTGATGTGACACTTTTCCAAATATTGAATATGATGAAATATCGAGGCGAGAATATTTTACTGGTATATAAGCTATTTAACTCTTTCAAAGCTTGCCTTTATATTTAAATATATCTCACCTCTTTGTATCTGTCTCTGACTCAGGCGTTGAACACATACTTATATCTTGACTCGTTTCTTGACAGGTCTTCTGTGTCTCCTGATTCAACAGAATTCTTTGGGGCTACCGACACGAAACCTCATAGATTCCAGGCCACATGCTGAAGTCACTGTTATTCGTCATTAGAATAGTATATTTTTCCACTTCCAAAGTGTATCTGTGTAATCCTGGGATAACCAATATGATCCCCCTCACTCCAGAAGCTCTGCACTGGCTATATGAGGGGCGACACTTCTAACGATGCTGGTTAGGCTGTATTATATTAACCTTGGTACTGTGGGCTAAGTGCCAGCAGCTTGTCCTGCTCACAAGAACCTTCACTTATACCATCAGCAGTCCCAGTACTCTCGTAGCAAAGAGGAAATGTGCGGCCTTAGCCTGGGTTTATGTATAGCTTGTTCACATTAAATGTCCATGCAATGGAAAATTCCTTCCGCAACAAGAAGGTAACTAAATTAGTTGTTATTGTTTCAGATAGGGGCTTGGAAATCGTGATCATTTTCACCCCGTGTAATTGGGTCTGTGTATAATTTGTCTTACAACCAGTGTTTTTGTGGTTTCTGTATAAGTGTGTGAACTTGCAATTGAGTTGAAATTTTGAATAGAGGCAGCCGTGGTCTTAAATTAGGAAGCATCCCAGCATTTGCCTGGTGTAGAAGTTGGGAAACCACGGAAAAACACTTCCACCACGGCTGACATGTGAATCGAACCCCCTTTTTAGTTGTACCTCACGAGGCTGAGTGTACTCCGCTCCAGCCCTCAGACCAGATTTACATTTCTTGGCAGATCCGGGAATCGAACCCAGATCTTCGGGGCGACAGCCAAGAATACTAGCCGCTACACCACAAGGTGGTCTTAAGTCAATTAGGAGTTAGGTTGGTTGTTATAACTGCAATGTACCCACAGCAAATAGACTACTAAGGTGTACCGAAGGAGAGTATTCGAGCCATGAGCGAACTCAAGTTGAAAGGCGACCACCATAGTCAGCCAATATTCTCGGTCTAGAGGGGCTAATTAATCATTTTATCATTCTAATCCGGAATGAAACACAGGATAACTACTTACACCACTAAAACAATAAACAACATATTTACATCATATGAACTGTTGTTGGTTTAATTTCTAGTCTTAGGACATTGCTAATATTTCACGTGTGCCTGTTGGAAGTGCTAGGATTTATTTATTATTTATTGGTGCCTTCGTTGTGGCGAAGGTGGGGCTCTAGGACCTCTCTTACACTTAACCACACACAGTGCAACTTACATGAATACTCAAATATGATATACCTAACCTACCAAACTTAAATACTAGGGAAACTTAAATACTAGAAATAAATAAAATAAAATAAAATAAAATAAGTTAAAATTAAATTAAATTAAAATGGCGACTGCGGGATATTAACTAAGCTATACAATTTAAATTACATACATTTTTAACAAAATTATACTATGGTCATTTACTCACACATTCATACACAAATTGTTCTAGTTAGCCTACGAATTCAAGAGGAAATCTTTACCTGCACGTTTGAAAGTTGTCAGGGATGTACAATTTCTAACATCACGAGGACAATTATTCCAAATTCTAGTTCCCGACACGACGAAAGAGTTACTGAAGGCAGATGAATGATGTAGAGGAATTGCAATTATAGATCCAGATCGCGTGTGACGATCATGAAAGGAAGAAAGAAAACGAAAATTACAAGAGAGATAGTGAGGAGTACTTTTATTGAGAAGTCGATAGATGAGGGTACATATGTGAAGGTTTCTTTGTTGTTCTACTTTTAGCCAGGAAAGTAGATCATAAAAAGGAGACACGTGTGAGGAAAATTTCAAGGAGAAAATAAACCTAATGCAGGAATTTAAAGCTCTCTGAAATTTCTTGTTTTGTTCTCCGGTAGCATCTACTAATACAACATCGCAGTAGTTAAATAAAGGGAGTATCAAGGTTTGGACGAGTTTTATTTTCAAGTTACGGGGTAGAACGGACTGGTGAATCTTAAGTGGATGAAGTGACGAGTAAACTTTCCTGCATGTATTAGTAACGTGCCCATCCCAATTCAAAGTTTCATTTAGTGTGACTCCAAGACTTTTTACCGATTTAGAGAACGGGATAGCAACACCGTTAAGTTGAATTAAGGAAAGCGGTCTACTGTGTAAATGGAAAAGCAATTTAGTCTGCTCTATTACGATAGCTTGTGTTGTAATTGGGTTGATGGCAAGAGGATTTTCAGTTGCATAGCGGCTGATCCTCTTTAGATTTAGATTCATATTTTCAATTGCCGCTTCTATGTCATTTATTTTTGTGTGGCAATATATCTGAAGGTCATCTGCATATAGATGGTAGTTGCAGTTTTCCAGTTTCGATGAGATGTCGTTCAGATATAGAATGAATATAAAGGGGCCGAGAATTGAACCCTGAGTTGGGAGTCATAAGACACGGAGAACAAGACACTAACGTGTGGCATATCGCTTTAAAGGTCATTCAGAGCAGAGTTTCCCGCGAATTTTAAAGGGGGAAGCTATCATCTGATAGACTGAAAAGCGAGGAGGATGAGGGGGTAAATGCCGTTTTCATGACACATTCATGTGTGATAATGTATATTGATTTAATGATATTCCATATGAGAGTTCAAAATAATATAATTTGCTGGCATTTCAGCTATCCTAGGTGATGCCTCCAACCTTTGTTCTTCAGGATTGAGCCGGGTACGACCACTCGTGAGCAACCTCCAGGAACAGTATCCATTTTGTCGGATATCGTTACAATTCAAGAAAAGTTACGTACTAAAGAATGCAATACAGTATTAGCAGTTTTCTCATAGAGGTTGTTGTTGATTCATTTAGGGGCTTTACGAAATCGTGGCCATTTCGCCCCGTGTACTTGGGTGTGAATAGAATTTGTCTGATAACCATAGTTAGTTTGCTCAAAGAGTGAGATATAAGGACAAGTTAACATTGATGGTAATAAGCATGCATTGGAAAGACGCCCCTCGGTCTAACTGCGTTAAATGCAATATTTATTCCTCTTTAAAATTCCCCATAATAAAATTAGGTTTCAGGAAATTCGTGTTTTAAACTTTCAAGCATTTAAATTTCACCGTACGACTGCTTGCAGTTTCATACTTGTAGTGTACACTATAACCAACATGTGGCAAAGTTATAGTAGGCTACATACAAAAATGATGTGGGTTATACGGTATATACACTCTAATATTGGCGAATGAATTATATTATTATTGTTAAGAAGAAATAGAGAAAGAAGAAGAAGGGTTTACAGCCCGAAGGCTGGTATGCACCTCCGAAGAGGCGGTCCTGAGCCTGGGTTTTCATGCGGTAGGATGGCCGATTCCTTTCCGCCCCTTCTTCCCTTCCCCCGCCAACAGCACGTGGTACCCTAGAACCGATTGCCCATCCAAGTTCTGACTATGCCCAATGTTGCTTAACTGTGGAGTTCTCACGGGATCCAGTGTTTCAACATGGCCAAGACGTAGGCTATATATTTGTTACCTAGGTATTATTATTATTATTATTATTAAAGTAATAACAATATCATTCTCCCTATTTAAATTAAGTTCTCCCCCCCCCCTCCCCTACCTACCCCCCTCCCCTCCCTTCACACGAAAAGACAAACTTATACCTTTGATTCAACTTAAAGCATATAACCTAGGTCCCTTAGGATATGGCTCACTAGCTAAACTACCCGCTGATCGACTCAGGGCAGACTAGCTGTGAAAGAGCCGTATGAGTGCCCGTTGCGAGAGAATGGATGTAGAGGTGATCTTAGCCATTTTGCCGAACACCAGTCAGAGTAGGCCTTGGTTGCCGAGCGTTCCTGGTGAGGTCAGCCTGGTGTCGAGCACGGAGCTCACACCTGATGGGCAAGGGTTGGAGAGATATGACGTTAAACAACAGTTTCAAATTCATCGTAATTAGATAACACTACTATATTGTCTTCTTACATACATACTGTTGATAGTGCTTTTAACTCTCCTAAGAGTCGTAAGGAACTATTCCTCCTGTCCGAGTGCAGATACCAAGAGCCCCCTGATGAGCCAGCCTGGTGTTCCTAGGCGAAACCCAACACAAGACACGGCATAAACCTAGAAAAATTGCTGAGTTTTAATTCACTGGCAGTGACAGCCAATATACCATCTTATTTCTCCTGTGTTTGTCAGGATATTTGAAATTGAGTTTTGTCAATTTGTAAGTAGAATGAAATGAACATTATTCCTCGGGACGTTCACTTGAAATACAAAATGTCTTTCTGTTTTCCTTTGAAAACAATATCTGGTTTAAGGTGTAATTTTATTTCACTAATCGATATTGCGATATCAGTTCAATGCTATGTATTGATGGTAACTGCAACAAAAGCAAAAGTTTTATTTGAAATAGCGGCTGAGGTCTGCAAGACGCCGTACAGTGCAGCAGACTAAGGAATTTGGGAGCCTGGTCTCGCCCTGTTGCTAATTGTTGGAAGACTATAGTCAATAAACATCCTTGAAATGATATATGATGCATGCCTACCGGTTGATCGCATGAAATCACACATTAAACTAAATGTTATTTCCAATGACCCAGAAAGATATGTTTTGCGTTTAAACGTAGCCCCGATCAGTGATTATTGGGGCTGACATAAAGAACAAATCTTCAGGAATACCGGAGACAATGTTATTGTTTGTTGTTAATTCAATTCCCGTGATGACTGTATAAGTACACTCAGTCTCTTTCTAACTTAGACGAAACGACGTTGTAAACAGCAATATTCCTCTAAAATGCTATTTATTTGTTTGTTAAATGAACATTTTGTATCTATGTGTGCTAATTCATTAAAATTACTGTAAAGTTATTTAACATTTTCTTAGGATACAATTTACTAACTTTGTCCTGATCTGAAAATAATGTAACTAGTAGCGCTCTTTAAACCAGCTTGTGTTCGATTGTTACGCCATTACAGTATTTACGCAGCCATTTACGAGCTATCTACTTATTCGCAATGTAAAAGAAGAGGTTAGTAGGTATTGCTAGTGAGATAATACTGGAATATAATCGCGCTGTAGGCAGTTTTCCTTTAACTTATTTTAAGTGTATTATACAAATGCAACATTATTCTACTGTTACATCTTCTTCGCCAGGTAAGAAATCTGGGGTGAGGTTAGTGACAGTTGTTGTTGCTGTTGGTTCATGATAGAGCTTGTGATATCTTAGTCATCAACCTCGTGAACGTTAAATTGGCTAGGATTGGAAGGAGGCAGTCGTGTCCGTAGGTTTCCAGCTCGGCATTTGCCTGGAGGAGAGGTGAAAATTACGGAAAACCACTTTTAAGATGGCTGATGTGGGAATTGAGCCCACTTCTTCTTAGTTGTTCTCTTGAGACTGAGTAAACCCTGTGCCAGCCCCCAAGCTAGAATTGCATTTCTTGGTAGAGAAGAGAATGGAATCCGAGACCTTTGAGACAGAAGCATCAATACGTCACGCTAAACATCAAACATTTTTGATTCATTTAATTAAGTGCGTTGTGACATCGTGCTCAAGTGGTCCAGATTAATTGAGTGTGTGCGTGTGTGTGTGGAAATTGTCTGATAACCTCAGCTATTGTGATGGCTGGACTAGCATGTGAATTAGTAATTTGGATAGGATTGGGTAGGAGGCAGCCATGGCCCTAAATTAAGTACCATCCCGACTTTGCCGGGAGTAGAAGTGGGAAACCACAGAAAATTCCTTCTAGGATGGATGTGTTGGGAATTGAACTCACCTCTTCTCACTTCAGCCTCACGAGGCTGAATATATGCTACTCTACAGATTACAATTACATTTCTTATCAGGGTCGAAAATTGAACCCAGACCTCATAGGTGACAGCCACAGAACGCAGCCAGGTGAGCCAGAGCAATACTGTACGGGTCCCGAAGATGTTAATCTGATACCCTGCTTCTGTCATTTAGTTTCAATGCTTAAGCTGCTCACAACTATCTCTCCCTAGTTTTGCCTAACGAGCATGAACGTACTCCGTTCCAGCCGTTAGACCAAAAATCAATTTCATGGCAGAGACAGGAATCGAATCCGGCCCTCTGCAGTGACAGTCAAAAATGCTAGTCAACACCTATCTGAAGAGGAAAGCATTGTTAGCTAGTATTAGATTGATGGCCAGAATACTTCAAGGTGCGAATTGTCCTAGGAATATCAATACCTACAGTACAAATTCTCTGCGTTAATTTCCAATAAATAGAACAGTTTGTTGGTATATTACCCTAGTATGAAAATAACGTATACAACAGCCTATGTTCCTTGTCCACAGAGAAAGTATTCATGTGTGGTGCCATTTTACTTGTACACCTTGTGGCATAGTGGCTTGCGTTCTCTGAAATCCTGCGTTCGATTCCCAGCTCTGTCAAGAAGATGAACTCTGGTCAGAGAGATGAAACGGTTATCTAAATCTAGAGAGGTGTCCCTCCATTGCCTTCCGTGGTTTTCCACTCCTACTCCAGACAAATGCTGGGATGGTGTCTAAATGAAGGATACGGCCGTCTCCTTACAAATCCTACCATCAATTAAAAAAACATACACTCATACAGACACCACAATTAGACAGTTTATCAGACAGGTTCTCCACCCATCCACGTAAGCTCCTAAATGAGACAATAAGAACAGTTATTTTACTTCCTATACTTTTAGAATCACGGATATTACTTTACAGTTTTCCGAGTTTGTAAATCACTGAAGTGATCCTTCTTTATGTTATTCGTCATCGTTGAGAGATAAGTCTTAGAGGAAATTAAACATGTCATTTTTCCTACCGCAGAGTAGAATTGACAGAGCAGTACATTGTCCCACGAACATCACAGTAACAGGTTTTGAGACAAATTCCACCATACGCGTACAAGTAAACGAGGATGGTGATCATGATGATCCAATCTCCCAAATGAAACACTACAACAACAGCAACAGTTCTTACATTCATACGCCGTATCTACAGTTAAGGATCGTCCTTTTTGTCTAAGTCTTCAGTCTTTAGAATGGTTTGATACAGCTCTCCATGGCTCCCTGTCCTGAGCTAAACGTTTCACCTCTCTATAGATACCACACCTAATTTGAGGCAATCTGTTTATCATACTGTATTCTAACCTTGGCCTATCTCTGCAGTTCTTGTTCTCAACCCTTCCTTCCATATCTAAGTTCGCTATTCCTGGGTGCTTTAGTATGAGCCCTAATAACTTACGTCTTCTCTTTATTAGCACTCGCCAGAAACATCGTCCTCTAAAAAGAAGCATTATTCCACAACTACGAGGTACTACTTCGTAAGCAATGATATTAGACAGCGCCCCTGGCTACAGACAGGCCATCAGTACTCAGCAGGTGAGCCCACTTAAACATCCGATGTCTGTGATTGACTTCGCGCACACGACATGGCTGGATAGTGCGGCGGAAAGTCAGATTCCCCATTGTCGTGGCCTCCTACCAAAGCTGAAAGATACAGAGGTATCAGACTTTCTTTCCAATTAGTGGCTCTTCGGAACGGTGGAATGTGCAATGTCGACTTGTGTAATATTGTGCACCTTCAGTTGCGTTTGACTTGCCATAGAACAAGCCAAGAGATTTAGTACCACACAAATTGGCAATATTCGTGATAGTTTTTTTCATTATGCAAGAATTGGTAGGCATCGTTCCTCTAAAGGACACCCACCATCATAGGATCAAATATCTTTCAAGTCGCAAAAGTCAGAAAATAATGAAATAAGTCGTGTACATTGAAAACCTCATTCGGTCACACGGTAGAAACAACAGGCAATTTAAAGGGTCAATGGCTTTTTTGGCATTGCCCCCCTTATTACTGGGCAGTGTGATGGCCTAATCATGGAGCTATAAATTATTAAAATGTTCTTTTATCGACGCATGCAATTAATTTCTTTCTGGACATTCGTAGTAAACGTGTCTCGATGGTTCTAATTGGGGCTTTGATCTAGCACTTCTGTCGAGTATCCCAGATCGTCTCACTGCTCTTAATTTGTCAATGGAAGAGCGATATCTTGCTACCATTTGATCACAGACATGCCGTTCAGGGACTCCGGCTATTGCCCATGTAAATTTTCAGCTTTGTTGCCTATTTCCCTTTTCTCAGAAACCATTAACAGGAACTAATTGTTTTTTCAGTGATGTTCCTCGAGGATTTCTCCTTACTTCAACACAGGCTTGTTTAAAAATAAATGTATTTTTTAATTTTTCTAGAATTAAAAATATAGCGAAATTTTAACAGGATTTTCATGAACACATCCATCTGTCAAAATTAAAGTAAATTTAGAGAAACGACTCTGTTAATGATAATAATATCGTATGGCCTCGGATGCCGGGTACAAGCTTTGTTATTTGACACCCAGAGGGCAGCTTGTATGTCGAATTTTGTTGTTCCTTGGAGCGCTATGAAAGTCAAGGAGGTTAGATATCTAAGCTCCTTGACACTAGAGCGCTTTCTAGTAGAGAAAGGAGGAACTTTTGTGTTGGCAGAAAATCCCGAGATTAATTTTGCCGTTATGAGCACGGCCTACTGAATTCAAATGGGTTCTTCAACGTATGGCAGAGTGTCGTGATTTTTGTTAAAATATAGCAAATATAACAATGGATTCTTTCTAAAAATGTACCTTTAAATGTTGAGAAATTAAATAATGGGTAATTTTTTAAATTAAAAATACATTTTAGCGAGAAACTGCAATGAAAGTTCCGCTAGTAGAGGAAACATGGACGGCTTTGGTTTTTCGGACGGGGAACGCTTTGACACTGTCACGCTTGTTTAGCTTTTTTAAATTGTTTTTAAATGTTTATTGTCTAATAGAGGGGGAAAAATAAAAATCTACAACAGTGGGCTTATTAATCGGATGCACGGTTGTGTGAAAGGAGCCTTAGGAAGAAAACAGATATACCGTAAGACAGCCACAAAAGGACACAGGAATTAAATTTCGAATATGTTGAAAATATTTGGCTTTCCGGAGACCCTTAAAATACAATGACAAGATTTATTCTTCAACACAGTAACGTGCGGGGAATAACAATTATTTATCACACTTACTACCTGCAAATTGATTAATTCTACAATTTTCAAAATAAGGAGGTGTAATTGTATAGCATGTTTCCCTCGTGAAACCAGAGCATTCAAATCACTGAGGCTAAAACTCATGAAGACAATATGGTTCAACAAACAATGTGTAATTGAATTTAACTCCAAAATATGTGCCTATGAGGACTGATCTGAAAACACAAGCGGCAGCCATTTCATCTTAAGTACGTATTAAAAGGCTACGCACATAAATAAATAAACAAAAAATCGTCCGTTGTATAACATTCAAATGCAATTAAGAACATTTTGACATCCAGTCCAAAATAATGGTTTCGCAGATATCATCCACCACTCAATCAAAATAAGAGCCATTAGCAACCACATATCGTCTGAAAATGAATTATTCTGCTTGGGTAAAAGCACAAGTCTAACCATCGAAGTGCTAATATCAAGGGAGTCAAATTGTACAATAGGGTAATAACGGAACGAATATTATTTTGTCTTGACAAACACACAACCCACGATGTCAAGCAATTGATAGCAGACGTTGGAGATTTTAGAAGCGAACGAAACATGTCAACCAATAAAAACCCCTTGTTTTGAAACGTGTAACAAAGTGTAAAAAGTGTTTATGTTAATTAATTCCAGGTTAATAAGTGTGATAGATAATTGTTATTCCCCACCAATTTAATTCGGCACATTACTGTGTCGACGGACTGAAAACGATCCCTTATTTTATTCGATTACGAGGGCAACACTGAAGAAATGACTTCTAAACCACATGCGCATGTTAAAATTTCAAATAAAAAACAAGATATTCGGTAAAGAACATATAGCCTACTTTCTCCTAAATGCATGGGTATAGTTATAACTCTTTGTCCTTTTCAAGGAGTATAATTGAATGCTGGTTGTAGTAGCTTGTTGAAATACAACGTGCTGTAGGGATATTAAACGTAGATTGATTGAATCCTCACCTGAATTATGCCGTATATACACACACTAATACAGTCCTCACAATAGCACAGGTTATCAGAAAAAAATCATCACTCACCCAAGTACACGGGGCTAAATGACCGTGATGTCCACGCATCTCACATGAAACAACAACAACAACAACAACAACAGCTTCCTACCCAAATCCTTCCTCATATAAAAGAACACACACTAGTAAACCTACATACATCACAGTGACACAGGTTATCTGACAACTTGTACACACACCCAAGTAAACGGGGCTACAAAACCATGATGCCGCAAAACTCCTAAAGAATTAACAACAAGAACAACAACAACAATAATAGACTCTACCGAGGATCAAAGTCAACGAATATTAATCGCTGTATTTGAGTGTTGAAATATGTGGTGTTATAAGTATATATATATATATACTAGCAGTAGAGCCCGGCTTCGGCCGGTGGATTTATTTGTTTTATGGATGATAATGAATACTACTATAGAACTGGCACATGATACTTAAACAAACAGAAAACAATATTTTAAAAATATATATTTTTATGGTGGTGGTGGTGGTGGTGGTTGTAGTGGGGGTGATAAGTATTACAGTATAATGGACGTAACATTCAGGTCATTTTCTCGTAATGATAATTATGAATAGGGAAACAGCTATTTACTAACTACAGCACTGACACATGTAATTTACAAACAAATTTACAACAACAAAAAATAGAAAGAGGATTAAGTGAAATAATAGACACTGCCTAGGGCCTATATCTCATTGGCTGTTAGAAATTTAGAGACCAATAGTGTCGTCTCTTGTCGCATAGTGCCGTAGGAGAATAATCAGAACTCTTTGAAAAACTTCGGCTGTCCCGAGCTACTAAGGTATCATTTATCGCCACAAATCGCTTAACGATAAGTTTCGGAATAAATGAAGGTAAATTTGAAAGCACCAACGCTTGTTGCAGCTGATAACCTCAATGTACTGCACCAACACCATTGCACTTACACAGAGGCATAATATTTTCATGATGATAACTGTTTAAAGGGGCCTCAGAAATCGTTTTGCACTAATTACTCCCCGTGACTGCAATTTATAAACAGCGCAAGATGCAACTATATTCGCAATTCTGCACCAGAACACTGGTAGGGGTGACATGATGCAGCCCGAACTGCCCGTCAACAACAGCCTTATTACAATACTCTTACAGTTACACTACTACGGACATGAATGGTTCTAGGGCCTTAATACGTGGTTTTCAAGTTCATTTTGTCTGTTATTCTAAATGTAGGGAATGGAGAGCGTTGTCCAAAATATCAAGTGGACAGTGTTAGCAGCAGGGTTTCAAAGTGTATGTAAAATTTGGTGCAATTTGGAGAAACGGTGTAGATTTGTGATGAAGGGCCTAAATGCAGGGAATGGAGTGGTCTGTCCAAAATTTTAAGTGGACAGTGTCACCTGCAGGGTTCCAAAGGGTAAGTATACAAAATGTGGTTGAGATCGGTGAAACGGTGTAGATTTGTGTCAAAGGACCTAAATGCAGGGAATGGAGTGGTCTGTCCGAAATTTCAAGCAGACAGTGTTACTCGTCGGGTTCCAAAGGGAAAGTATGTACAATTTGGTTCAGATCTGTGAAACGGTGTATATTTGTGCCAACGGGCCTAAATACAGAGAATAGAGGGGTCTGTCCAAAATTTCATGCAGTGTTACTCGCAGGGTGTAGATTTGTGCCAAAGGGCCTAAATGCAGAGAATGGAGTGGTCTGTCCGAAATTTCATGTAAGCAGTTTTACTCGCAGGGTTCCCAAGGGTAAGTATACAACTTTTGGTTCAGATTGGTGAAAGGGTGTAGATTTGTGCCAAAGGGCCTAAATGCAGGGAATGGACTGGCCTGTCATAAATTTCATGCAGACAGTGATACTTGCAGGGTTCCAAAGGGTAGGCCTAAGTATACAAATTTTGGTTCAGATCGGTGAAACGGTGTAAATTTGTGCCAAAGGGCCTAAATGCAGGGATTGGAGTGGTCTGTCCGAAATTTCATGCAGACTGTGTTACTCGTAGGGTTCCAAAGGGTAAGTATACAAATTTTGGTTCTGATCGGTGAAACGGTGTAGATTTGTGCCAAAGGGCCTAAATGCAAGTAATGGAGTGGTCTGTCCGAAATTTCATGTAACCAGTGTTACTCGCAGGGTTCCTAAGGGTATGTATACAAATTTTGGTTCAGATCGGGGAAAAGGTGTAGATTTGAACCAAAAGGCCTAAATGCAGGGAATGGACTGGTCTGTCATAAATTTCACGTAGACAGTGTTACCATCAGGGTTCCAAAGGGTAAGTATACACATTTTGGTTCAGATAGGTGAAACGGTGTACGTATCACTAACCATAACGCCAGCGCATGCGGATAGAGCTGTTCGGGAGCGCTTGTTCTACCGACTAACTGAACAAAAATCAATATTTAAGGTTACCTGAGAGGTGTAGCCTAATGCTACATAGCCTAAACTATTCCTCTTGAATCTGGCTATCATATAAGAAAAGAATTTTTCGAATCGCACTGGTAGTTCCAGAGATTAGCGCGTTTAAACACATAAACCCACAAGCACACAAACACACAAACTCTTCAGCTTTATTATATTAGTATAGATAATATTTTCGATTGCAAATACACACTATGCTTAACATTATAACGTGTGAGTAGTTATAAATCAATAAATACCAAAAGAAAAGCCGAAGTAAAAAAAATGAACCTGCAGTGATTTGATCCATGATCCTATACGCTATGAGCCCAGGTCGATACCATAACGCCACGGATGTGCTACGATAACACTTGGTTAACAAGTGGTTTAGTATAACTGTATTATAATTTGTGTTGAAATCAACGATTTCATTAGCGTTTTCTACCGTTTCTAATAAACCATTTGATACTAAATATGTATTATTTTGTTTAGAACATTCCTAAAAGGATATAAACTTACCAAGTTACGGAAATATATGGAAAACGGGATGGCACGGTCCCACAACGATATAGCACGGTAAGCCAGACCTGTTAGTCACTTCTACGGTTACATATTCCATTATAATATGCTAATATCCTACCGGTCAACTCCTTGAGGACAGTTTAAACCTCCCTATGCACCATAAGCTGAATTGTTGAGGCCAGGCCTTGTTGAATCGTAAGTTACGGTTACGCTAGAATACTTGCATGATTCATACATCCGCCATCTTGAAACGATTTAGCTGATGACCTTGTAGTTTGGACAAAAGACGCTTCCCACATTAAGGTATATTGTTAAAAAATTTGGTAGAGATCGGATAATTAGGTCAGTTGTAATTTGATTTAAGCGCAGAACATTTGGGTGGGTGCCATTTCTTTTTTGTTATGATGGCGGCGATATACAACATGACACTGAGTTGTCCCTTGCTAGTGCTACCTCTGTACCAAAGGCGGTTCGATTTCGTTTCGTTGTGTTTGAATTGATAGGGTGAATCAATTTGAACACATACACGGCCGCCATCTGCAAACTATTGGGTTGATGGCCTTGTAGTTTGGTCAAAAGACACTTTCCACACGAAGGTATGTTGTTGGAAAATTTGGTAGAGATCAGATGATTAGGGTAGTCGTAATTTGATTTAAGCTTTGAACATTTGGGTGGCCGCCATTAAGTTTCCGCCAAGATGGCGGCGATATAAACCAGGACACTGCCCTTTACTAGTGCTACCTCTGTACCAAATATCGTTCAATTCGGTTTCACCGTGTTTGAATTGATTGAAGGGGGGGGGGGGGAGCAGACATGCAGAGTACACACACACACACACGCGTAAACACACTCACACACACACACACAGACAGACACACAATTGTTTTGGCCCTGTGTTGATCTCATAAGTCTACTTTAATTTTTTGCAAAAATTTGAAAACTGGTCTAGACCACGGCCTACAAGCCTACAAGTCCGAAAAACTTGTACTTAATTATAATCGAAAGTAGGCTAATATATTTTGTGGAAGAGACAACAAACATGGGAAATACAGTGCATTTCCCGAATCAGACAGGGTAGGAGGAAATTTCGAGGGTCACGAATCAATCATTCGGAATTGAAATTAATAAACTGCTAGTTGGTTCGAAAGTTTTGATGAAATGAAGCATTTTTGAAAAATTTCTTTTTCAGTAAATGATATTTCACATCATTTTGCAATGTAACACAAATCAGAAGGATTGGTTTTAGAGTAATCGCAGCACGACAATACGAAGTTACCTTAGCACGCCTCCAAAGTTAAAAATCGGATCCTCGTATGTCCAATAATGTTATTGGTTTTACGTCCCTTTTAACTACTCTGGCTTTTAGAGACGCTGGGGTGCCGGAATATTTCCTCTAAGGAGATCTTAAACGTGCTAGTGAATCTACTTACACGGTTCCCTCACATTTGCGCACCCTCGGATGCCAGCTGACTGCGCCAGCATTTGATCCTGCAACCTTGGGCACAAGATGCGAGAACTTTACCACTGAGCCACGCAGCCAGTCCATCGTATGTCTGCTTATGTCTACTTTAATTTCTGAATTTTACTGACAATATATTATTTTGGCGACACCTCTCATAGACGCAAACTAGCACCGTTTTTACGCTGTGTGTTATCAAATACTTCTGTTCCGGACAGAGACATCATTGTCAGCAACAAATCAACGAAATATAGAAGCACAGACACTAAAGTACATCGTTGTTTCTCTTGGCTATTCCTAAACGTAAGAAATATTTCCTTCCCCGTTAACAATTAATCCTGTAGAATCTTACATTTGAATCAGGACGTTCTGCCATTTAACCCATAAAGAACCACAATGCCAGAAATTAAAGTTTCCTTGCACGCATTTTACCGTAGGCCCGGGATTGCAGTGGCCCTGCTCCAAGAGACCTGTACAAGTTCGCTTCCAGCATCCGTAGCGAGGATGGCACGCTGCTGTAGATGCACTTCAAGTACACTCCCAGCTCCCGTAGCTCCAAGGTCATCGTCATCACCTATCTGAGCGAAATATTAGCAGCCATTTTCCAGTATTGCCTATTTATTAGTAGAATCCCTTTTCAGTCGGTCAACACGGCTGTGCCCATTACGTTAAGCGGGGAGTTACAATTAGTTCCTAGTGCCTGAAATAAATACTTGAATTATTTATACACTAAAAAAATGAGTGAAGAGATCTCTGCAATTTCATTGACGATGGCGGAAAAGAGATGTTGTTGATTTTTATTTGGGGAACTTGGATATCGTGTTCATTTAACTCCGTATCTGATAACCTGTGTTTCTGTGGTGTCTATGGTGTCTGTAGTAGTAGTAGTAGTGTGTTTGTAATTCAGGGTGAGGATTGAGGAGGAGGCGCCCGTGGCCTTAAGTTAGGAATTATCCCGGCATTTGCCTTGAGTAGAAGTAGGAAACCACGGAATACCACTTCCAGAATGGCTGAGGTGGGAATCGAACGCATTTCTTCTCAGTTTTGCTTCACGAGGCTGACTGTACCCCATTTCAGCCCTCAGACCAGAATTTCATTTCTTGGTAGAGCCAGGAATCGAACCCGGACCTCAAGGGCGACAGCCAAGAATACTAGCCGTTACACCACGAGGTGGTCGCGTAAAAGGGTATTAGTTATCTAGTTTTCTGCACTGTCCCAGCCGACATTGATGCATTTTTCCCACCTATTCACGTGTTTGAAGAACCCTTGTTGATGAAAGTTCGTATCCTGGGTATTTACGAATTTACCACATGTGGTGGAGAAACGGCACCGTTATAGAGTCCTCCTCAATGTAGGGAAGAGGTGGAAGTCGATGGGTTGGGTGCCTGGTCAGGATTGTAGGCGCTCTCAACGTGAGGTGGCAATATGGTTGACCGATGCTGATGCTATGTTATGTGTTGTTATACACAAGGATGGCTTTGCGTGAAAGGGGCCACATGTTGCTGGTTACACACAATGCTGTTGCTCTGTCTGTAGCACACAACACTGCACCATAACCGGGCACTTAGTATTCCGCTGTCCCGTCAGTACCACAGTGCAGTGATGAGCCAGCTCCGCTTGCGCGCAATTCCCACAATGAACGAGACAGGATAGCTGTGTAAACTCAGCACACTGACAACCCACCAGTTCTAAGCATTGCATAGAAATAAAATATGGAATCTTCTCTTACGGCTCTCCCACGTAATTTGAAGAGAACAGAAATCACTCTGTGTCATTTGCAAATTTATTTTAGAGATTATTCATTTTTCATACTGTAGTACAGTAAGTTGGACAAGCATGCAATTTCAGTTACGGTATATCCTTTATCCCCCAATGCCACTCCAAAGCACAGATACAAGTTTACAGTACATTAATAATTCTATTAATGCAGCCAATGGCCTTTTATTTCATTTTCAGGAAGGGCCAGGGAAGGGATTCTGGAAGGAAATCGGCCGTGGACCTGTTGAAATCGTCCCTGCACATGCCAGGTGCTGAAAATTGGAAACCACGAAAACCATTTTCAGGACAACCGAGGTAGGATTGAAAGCCACGCTCTCACGACGACAGCGGGGCACAAGCTAGCGCATTAGTACTCTCGGCCACCGTGGCCGGTTTTATAGTACATTATAAAGTATGTAAATTGGCAAGAGCTCTCAAACTATGAAATTCCATTTTGTCGAACGTTGACCGCTTCGCAGGTAGTACGCACATCTTGTTTCCATATCGTTGTTGTTGTTAATTCGTATTAGGAGCTCGGGACACATGCTTGGCTGTGTGGTGAATTTGTTTGATAACCTGTGTTACTTTGATGACTATAGGAGCGTGTGTATCTGTAATTATTAGGATCGGGGATGGTGTAGGTGTCCCTGGACTTGAAATAAGGTACTATCCCTGCATTTGCCTGGAGGGAGTGTGTAAATTGGTCAGGGGAAAACCACACTCAGGATAGCCTCAGTCAGCGCCAGGATTCGAACCTCTGATCTCCAGATTTGCTGCAGCTCCCAATCGCTGTTGTGTGTGTGACTTAATAGGCCGTGGAATCCCATCAAATCAAATCCTGTCCGGGGAATACCCACTCCCTCTTACACAGTGAACAATGAGGGGACACTTACTCGTCCAGGGACAGAGTTATTATATATGCGTCGTTCGTTAGTAGGTAGGATGTCGTGCCTTAACACTGTTTCCAGTCGATATATACCTTTAACGGTTCACATCCACCATCATTCTTCTAGATCCATCCCAGACGATGTATGGTATATTCAAATTGCCTCAATGCTAACGTACATCGCGCTTACATCGTCGTCCAAGAATTAAATTGTGTTGTCATTATTTTAATTGAAATAAATCGTCTAGACTCTAGAACAGGCGTTCACAACCTGATGCTAGGGAGAACAAGCTCCCCTGAGATCCATTCTTTAATTCAAGTTTTGTTTCACGGACGGGAACGACAGTGTTATCATTGCAAGTTTAGACAGTCAGAAGTTTTATCGTTTTGTGAAATAGTATTTTTTAATTCACACTAAAATAAAATCGACATGCCTGTTTTATGAGTAACACAAAATATGCTGATTTGACTCGACTGTCCACACATAAATGTATCTTATCTGCATGGGTCATGCAAGCATTTGCAGTATGCCTGGTGAGCGGTGAATCTCTAGCTATTTCAGCACCTCAGAGGGAGAGAGAGATAGGAAAAAGAAAGAGAGGCGCATACTTACTGCATTATTATTATTATATTCGATTTAATGGTGCTCGGGTACTTGGTATAGCATGGGGGTGGTGCTCACAGTCTCAATAAGGTTGAGAAAGCCTGCTCTAGAGCATGTAAATAGCCTTTGCAATTTAAGGGGCACACTCAGCCTAGAGTAGGGACATTTTGGCAATATAAATTTCTTCTTTCTCTCTATAAGTGATGAGTCTACCACAGGATTGTCGATCTCAACCTATTTCGCTACTCGAGGCTCTCCCGGGTACCGAAGTAGCCAAGACAGATCATAGATACTCGCTAGCAATCGGAATGGTGAAACGTCTTCGATTATTGCGCCTGGTGTAGCGGCTAGCGTTCTTGGTTGTCGATCCGGAAGTCCGAGTTGGATTCTTGACTCTGCCAAGGAATTTAATTCTGGTCTGAGGGCTGGATGGGGTACACTCAACCTCTTGATGCAAAATTGAAAAGAGGCGGGTTCGATTCCTACTTCAGCCATCCTGGAAATGGCTTTCCACTTTTACTCCAGGCAAATGCCGGCATGGTACCTAACGTAAGGCCACGACCGCTTCCTACCCAAAACCTACTTCAATTACAAATACACACACTCGTACAGACAACACAGTGACACAGGTTATCAGAAACAATTCTACACACACCAAAGTACACGGGGGCTATATATCCACGATATCGCAAAGCCCCTAAAGAATAACAAAATAAACACAAATAAAATTATATAGTTTTCTTGTATAGATTGCATAATACGTTGTCTCGTCAGCGCAACAAGTGCGTCATGCAAGTGATAGACCTAGCATACCAACTACAGCAAACGTACTGCTAGTTTCTGCCTAAAGAACGAGCATCAATCGATGTGCACAACGTAAAAACAGCAAATGTTATTAATTCTTTAAAGTAATTTCCAGTTCGTATCGGTCACTAAAGGATTGCTAGTGTGATTGAATGTGGTAGAGTTTCAACATGAGTCCATTGAAAGTTTCTTAGGCTAAGTCACCTCCTAGTGTAGCGGCTAGCATTCTTGGCGGTCGCCTCGGAGGTCCGGGTTCGATTAAATTCTAGTCTGAGAGCTGGAACGGGGACTAATCAGCCTCGTGAGGCAAACCTGAGAAGAGGTGGATTCGATTCCCACCTCAGCCAATCTGGAAGTTATTTTCCTTGGTTTCCCCACTTCTACTCCAGGTAATTTCCGGGATGATTCCTAAATTAAGACCACGACTGCTTCCTTCCCAATCCTCACCCGAATTACAAATACACACACTACTACAGACACCACAATAACACAGGTTATCAGATAAATTAGTATATCTTAAATATATACTGGGTGAATCAGCTGGCCCTCATAATATTGTTTAATGTAGCCCAACTAACGCCTGTGGTAAAGAAGGCCGATCTCTGTCTTCGTCCCGAATGATACTAATGCACTGCAAGCATATCCCGCAAACGATACTGGACATAATAATTTTTCCCTCGTATTAGTCTGTAGTCACATCGAGATAAAAGTAAAAGTGTTCAGTATCGTTTCCGAGATATGTTTGCAGTGCATTAGTACCATACGGGATGCAAGCAGCGAAATATCGACCTTCCTGATAAAGGAAGGAAGGAAGATTGTAGTTTTAGTGACTGTTAATCTCGAGATCATGAGCCACGGGACCTCCTTTTTACGTGGAATCCGAACCACAGGACATGGTATTTCCCTTTGAAAATCTCACATGCATTGACCGGGAATCTAACCCGGTCCGCCGTGGTGAGAGGCCAACAGCTTAACCGCTGTGCCACCACGCCCCTGACCTTCCTGATAACAATGCTAGTTGAGCTGCATTACACAATATTATTAGGGGCAGCTAATACACCTGGTATATATATACACACACCCAAGTGCACGGGGACAAATTACCACGATGCCCAAGCCCCTCATGAGAATTAACAACAACATTTCTTACGCTAAGATTGGTATTGGCTGCGTGCTCAGCGGTAACGTTCTCACCTGCTGTGCCCAGGGTGGCAGGATCGAACCCTGGCGCAGTCAGTTGGCATTTGAGGGTGCGCAGATGTGAGGAAGCCGTGTCGGTAGATTTACTGGCACGTTAAAGATCCCCTTCGGGGCAAATTTCCGGCACCCCAGAGTCTCTAAATGCCCCAGTACTTACTGTAAAAGAGATGTAAAACCAATGCCATTATTATTATTACCTCTAACTTTGCATACATTACCAAGAAACGCCGGGGCAACCAAATAAAGAGTAGTCACCATAAGTATCGGTACCTCCAGCAGGAACATCTCCAGAAAAACTGAAGCCACTCTGATAGTCTGAACTACCGTATACCAGTGGGTTGAGAGCATCTCTTGCATTGTTCTTGTAAAACTTTCGACACAATGTCTCCTTGGGACTGATGACCAAATGTCCCATGCCCCTAACAGAATTAACATTAACATAATGTTAAATATTAAAGGTAACTGAATTTAAGAAATATAACATTGCTGTCATATTACATAGAAATCACCCATCTTAAATGATAAGCGTGGCTCATCACTTCCATTTGAGGAAGAATACAGAGCTTAGCTGGAGCCTTTCTAAAGGATTCTCTGGGCTAAGCAAGTGTTAAATACATTAGACAAGTTCCTTTCCTCTGCCATTAGAATACTCTATAGTGAGATGTACATCCAAGCCGTTAGCCAAGATTCAAGACGCGACCACTGTATAAGCGTATAATGTTAGAATTAACTTAGGATAATAGCATATAACATAGCAATTCGAGGTAAGTAAGCTAACTAGAAGACAATGTATAATAGTTGAATCTTACAATTAACATCACGTGGTTAAGTGTAAGAGAGAGACACCACACACAAATTCACCCCAAATAAAGATAGAGAACAGCACGTAGGTCTAAGTAATTTTAAGTAGTTTGAAGACCACAATTTGGTGTAGCGGCTAGCATCCTTGGCTGTTGCCCCGGGGGTCCAGGTTCGATTCCTGGCTCTAACAAGGCACATCATTCTGGTCTGAGGGCTGGAACGGTTTACATTCAGCCTCGTAAGGCGAAACTGAGAAAAGGAGGGTTCGATTCCCACCTCAACCATCCTGGAAGTGGTTTACCGTAATTTCCTACTTGTACTCCAGACAAATGCCGGGATGGTTTCTAACATAAGGCCACGGCCGCCTCCTTCCAAATCCATACCTCAATTACAAACACACTCCCACTAATACAGCCAGTATACAGTATTAACACATGTTATCAGACAAACATTTCACACACACACACACACACACACACACACACAAACACACACACACACACAAGCACACGGGGCTGAATGACTGCGATGTTCAAGCCCCACAAATGAAACAACAAGAACAAACAGTTTGAGTCTCTTGTAAATTTAGAAAATCTTCCCATATTATGTCAAGAATGCACAGGTTTCCACGGAATGGTTCAACTGAACAGCCCTGGTAATTATGTTGTCGCCTCATGAGTACTCAAGAACTTCCTCTTCAGAAATAAGTAATCCTATTATATCTACCCAGAAGCTCTGTATAGATACTGTGTTAGGAGTTTCAATCCACAATTTATGTAGCCTACGTGTTGCAGACAAACTTTCTTCACCTTACTTGTCGTTGCTCATAATGTTTCTACATCTATATTTAATTAAGAAACACTCACACATCCCACATTCTCAGAGCGTTGCCGAAAGCGGCTGATCAGAAGCAAACACACTCTAGCTCGGCGACGAGCTACGGGATTGGCAATGCGTCCACATGCAACACGGACGTCGCACTGAATGGCCACGGTTCGCGCGGCGCTCGACTAGCTTCCTCCATCTTCCAATAGTCCCGCCTTCAAACTATGACGCGATGTCACAATTCAGATGTCTGATGTTGTACTGCTTTCAACCAGTGACAATCAATGTACATACCGGCTGTTTCAGATTATTAAAGAAACAAAATTATTCAAGGTAAACCCTTCTGACTACAAAGTACAAAGTACAAACAGACTACAAACCTGTCTCAATGTCATTTTCTAGCTACGGAAAGCACGGTTGTCATTTATGTTATTCATAGGTGACCTTCATAGTATAATGTATGTTTCAAGAATAGAGTCATATTTGTTTCCTCGATGAAGGGTGACCAAAGGAGACTATTTTAAATCACATCTTAAATAATACACAGATCGCGAAGCCATTTTAAATTGAAATAATTCTATCGCTTCTGGAACACAGCTTGGTATAGGTGCTGTGTATTGTAGCGGACACACGATTCCATTTACAGTATAGTTATAGACAGAAACCTTAGCAGCCATTTCTTAATACACACTTACGAAATGTACACTTCAGTGTTAAATATAGCCTACTAACTACTAATTAGTTATATTGAATCTGAATATGTCCACTAGGCGAACGAAGCATGCTATTATGTAATACAGTAAATATTTGATAATGACAATGAAATGCCTTTTTTTTACAGCAGGGTTTTATAAGACCGACAATTTCAAAATTCCGAGTGTTTATTCAAATATTTTTGTTTCAAATGTATCGTTTATTAGTATTATCCGTCCAATTTAATTGCATGGTGACGTTTTGGCCGACAGAAAATCAATCCTTGTTAAATTCCAATTATCAGTGTTACTTTTTGGAAATAAAATTCGGTTTAAGAGTTATTATATAAATATTTGATGGACTATATAAACAATGGCGTCTACTTAAAAATGAGACGTTAAGCTATTTTACTGATTTACGAGATTTTCGTCAGCATTTACCGACGGTTTCGCCGTCAAATTTCCCGAAATGTTTAGTCAGCTATTTGCACTACCACAATATTATATGCAATGACTAGATAATCGGAGCCGTCGTTGACTGGTTCATGTCATGAGGTAAGAAAAGAGAAGTTCACTCATCTGACCTCGATGCTCTCTAGGCTGGCGGTTGGCGGACCGTGCTTGTCCAGCACCCGGGTGATTTCCCAGATTTTCCCAGTATATTTCGTTCGACTTAGAACTACTGTCGACCTAAGTATTATGTGTACTCGAGTTTGAAGGTTGTTTGTGAAGTAACCAATAGACCTACATAAAATCCAATACCATCAACATTTTCGTCGTTCTTTTTTACGTTAGTTCATGTAGGTTTGGATTTTTAAATTTATATTTTAATATTTTTTATCGCAGTTGGAACACAAAAAGTGCACGTTTTTAAGCGTGTTTCAACCATGCGTCACATTTAAGAATTATTATCTCAAAAGCCCGTCATCAGATCGAATCCAAATGTTAAAACAATATACATTGGAATGTTGTATAACTGGTTTATTAATTTCACAATTTTGTGTGTCCAAGAAACAAAGTTGTTATCATTGTTTTAAGGTAACTTTTTCTCGGCTCGGGGTGGTTGGAAAATGTAGTTCTTGGTTGCGTTGTAATCGTTATACATCAAAAAGTTATGCTGTATGACTGTGAAATACGTAAATTAATTCACTTATTTTATATCGGATTGTATTTGTACGAGGAAATAACACATGGTTCACCAGCTAGCCGCTCCGGGAAAAGCTGTACAGCGTTGCTGAGATGGAGCCCATCACTTCCGAGCGAGACGCGCCATGATGCGTGTGGGCACCATTTCGGCAACGCTGTACAGCTTTTCCCGGAGCGGCTAGCTGGTGAACCATGTGTTATTTCCTCGTACAAATACAAACCGATATAAAATAAGTGAATTAATTTACGTATTTCACAGTCATACAGCATAACTTCTTGATGTATAACGATTACAACGCAACCAAGAACTACATTTTCCAACCACCCCGAGCTGAGAAAAAGTTACCTTACAAAAATGATAACAACTTTGTTTCTTCGACACACACAATTTTGAAATTAATAAACCAGTTATACAACATTCCAATGTATATTGTGTTAAAATTTGGATTCGATCTGATGACGAGTGTTTGAGATAATAATTCTTAAATGTGACGCATGGTTGAAACACGCTTAAAAACGTGCACTTATTGTGTTCCAACTGCGATTAAAAATATTAAAATATAAATAAAAAATCCAAACCTACATGAACTGACGTAGAATAGAACGACGAAAATGTTGATGGTATTGGATTTTATGTAGATCTATTGGTTACTTCACAAACAACCTTCAAACTCGAGTACACATAATACTTTGGTCGACAGTAAGTGCTGATCAAGAGGTGGATTCAGGATGATAACAATGAACATAAAAGAGTTGTTAGAGAACACAGAGTGTATATGAAGTAACTGATTTCTTGCGTATTTTGAGTACGATAGCTCGGTTGCCACGTTCTCAATAACGCGTTGACAGAGCAGCAGCCAGTCATCAATTACGTGTCACCATAGCCAGCTCATTTCTGAGAATGCTCATTGCGCAGTATTCTTACTTCCCAGGACAGTTTCTCGCATTATCTCACGTAGGAGATAATATTGATTTTTTAATATTTATTATTCATACGTTTGTGTATCTCACTCAAAATAATGTATACAACATTGTGTAGTAAAGTATTTTAGCCTATTTGTATCGTATGAAATATAGAATTATTAGATAAGCTTTTATCAGAGTGTGTGAGTGTAAGTGTGAGTTTAAAACATTTGTACGACTGGGCTGATATTAATGGTAGTACGTTAGTTCCATCTGCGGATAATTCAACCACGCCTTCTGTATTTCCATAATCGCCACCCATTCAATATGGCAACCAAACGGAATTTTTCACCAGATATCAATATCTCGGAACCTGCTACACTTTAAATATTGTGGCACCATAGAGGACTACGAAGCAGGTTCACCGATGTGACTTTTTGAAGTGGTAACAAATGAATCCAACTTGGTAGCCACGTGAATTTTCAAATCTTAATTGCTTTTGCCCGGAACCTATTGCAACTATGATCCTAGATGTAATGCAATGATAGAGGATTCTAAAATAAGTTTCTTTACGTCACTTTCGAAATCTTAACAAGCAAGCAATCAATATGATGCCCACATGAATTTAAGAAAATAATTGTCCTCTCTAAGAACCTACAATCACAGTACGCTTCATTCTTGCGCCGTGTTAGAAGTCTATAGACTAGTTCGAGAGATATGACTTTCAAAACAGTAACAAGTAAGAAACCAACATGGTGGTCGTGAGAAGAATCAAAATCTAACTGCCTTCTACTGTGTTGCAGCTGTAACTTGAAATGTTGTATTACTATAAAAGATTACAAAGCAAATTTAACTATACTGTATAGTTTTCGAAACCATGACAAGCAAGAAATCAATTATGGTCGCTGTGGAAATTATTAAAATTCAATTGCCTCTTTTTTGGTGACCTAATTATCCACACTTGGCATGACAAAGATGTACTTTGAAATGAACAGACGGTGTATATAATAATTTAAATATTTTAGTTATTACAAAGCTTCAATTGTTTGGTTCTATTGGTTCCCACATCTAAAAATACATATTTGTATCCATAATGTGAGACTGGCTGGGTGGCTCAGCAGTAACGTTCTCACCTGCTGACCCCAAGATGTCGGGATTGAATCCCGGCGCAGTCAGTTGGCATTTTAGGGTGCGCGAATGCGAGGAAGTCGGGTCGGTAGATTTACTGGCATGTTAAAGATCCCCTTCGGGGCAAAATTCCGGAACCCCGGGGTCTCTAAAAGCCACAGTAGTTAAAAGGGACGTAAAACCAGTAATATTATTATATTAGCCATAATGTGTATGCTATACCATATCTCTGTATATAATGTAATATTTATGTATGAACATTTTGAATATATGGATGAAACTTGGTGTTAATCACTGCCATGGTGTACAATGACCAATTTATTTTTGTCCGGTTGCCTGTTTCTGAAGGTTGAAGTCAAAACAACTGGAGTTAAAGGCATGGAGTAGGCATTTAAGTAGAGGGATTCCCAAAAATAAAACTAGGCTAGTCCTAAGGGATGAGGGGGTTAAGAGGGGGCCGTTCCCTCGTCGACATAATGAGTCGGTTGACTTAGCAAGCAACTGGTCACTATTTTAGCACCTCAACCGACACCACACCTGCGATGACGTAAGCAAGACAGCAATAATCATTCACAATCATCCACGCACAAGTGAGGATGTGGTGACAAGTTATTGAACTAATCCCTTTCTTACTTCAGAATTAGTATGTGTGTGCGTAGGGGTGGAGAGGGGGTAATGGTGCAGTGTCATAGCTGCTTTCCTTTCACGAAGTTCAAATCTCGGTGACTGCAGAGTGGAATCTTCACGTGAGAAATCACATGCTGTCATGAACGGTCCAAGACACACCAAACAATTGAGATACGGTGAAGAAAGTTTTAACCGACCGGGACTATTACGTGGATGAGCGTTCAATGCCATGAGACCAGGCAATCTGCGGACTCGAAATAGTTTTAATCAGTACGGTTTTTCTACCAAAACTAGATGTACGGTGGGAACTAAGAATTCACATGAGTGTTAGCCGAACATGGGTCCACTGAGTCCGAAAGCTTGACCACGCGGAAATAGTACAATCACGGAAGTACTTGTTAATTTTCTTTTCATTTGTCACCATTGTCGTAAGTAGAAAATGTCTATATATTGATAATCATATAGGATTCCAGTATGCTTCTGTAATCTAGACCTTCGATTCATAATCACACGGATTTTAATTAATGTGGTAAGCAATGAAATTACAAGGCAGAAATGTGACTCAACTACAGTAGCATTCTGACACCGAATCTTTCGTTTTTTAATTGCGAATTTTGGCCTATAATCGACCACGGCAATACTTTATTAACCTATGGAAAAAAGGCACCAATAACCACATGACCTCGAGTTTAATTTCATATAGAATTTAGTCCTGAGTTTTCAAAAGATGAACATATACAGCATCCTACTTAGATTATATAGATATCTGAAACTAATCGATGAACCATTCATTTAATTAAAAAACATAAATATTTACTCCGATGTTACGAAAATACTTTTCTCACTGTTTCATTTAGGTGCCTAGACATCGTAGTCATCATCTCCATGCTCTTGGCTGTGTGTAGAATTTGTCTGGTATTTGGAATTGTTGGGGGCGTCTGTAGTAGTATGTCTATTTGTAATTGAGTCGGGAATGGGAAGGAGGTGGCTTTAAGTTAGGTACTGTGCCCAACATCAATAGTCCAGGTTATATTATTTTAATTCACGCGCGTAAGGATATGTGGCAACATTGTATATACACAAGCAGGCGATTACGTCATGCAAGCGACGGCTGTGGATTAACTTGAGCTGGTCAACGCCAGGGAGCAGCGCGATAGCCCACGTGACTATCGCCGTGCATCGGTGAGTTGTCAGCACTCATTAAGGTGGGTATACACTTGCGTGCCGCGCACTGCGCGCGGTGCGTACGTCGCGCGTGTGTTGCTCGTCCAGAATTATTATTTAGACGAACCTCCCGTGTTCCACAGGAAACCCACGAACATTCTCTAGTAAGTTTGGAGTGTGGTAATTATAATCATGTCTCCGCCGCACGAGGAAAACCTCGCGATTGCGGTGATGAGTGGTGCGGCTTTTTAATGGCAAGTTTATGCAAAAGAAAAAGAAACGACGACGACGTTGGTGGCACACTGACCTGTTTAAAAAAATGAATGGTGCGGAGCAAATGATGGACTTGAAGTCACAAGAAAAAAGCAGCCAGTATAAGAATTTTACTCGAATGTCACCTTCTGACATTGAAAATCTGCTGCAGAAGATTGGACCCCTCATTTCCAAAGAAGATACATATTTCCGCCCTGCGATATATTTTACTTTTCTCACGCCGGTAGGAAGACAGCAGAGATATCACCTTCTTGCATTGGTCCGCAGATATATCCATCTGAGCTCCTATTTCCTTCCAGGCACCTGCTTTTAGTCTAATGGTTTCTTAAAATGATCCTTATGTTGAGGATTCCACAGAAGAGGCTTTTTGCGATAAACATCGATCAGTTTTATCACAGATTCGTCTGACCACACCATTATCACCACTAAAAACGCACAAATATTGCAATCAGATGCGCGCGAAAAACCACGAACTTCTCACAATCCCGTCCAAATCTGAACTGCGAACACTCAAAGTGCGCGTGGAAAAAACCGACAGGAGATGGATCGTCGTGCACCACGCGCACGCAGCTTCGAAACCCCGTACTAATCTAGCGAACTTGCTGCGCGCGCAAGTGTATACGCACCTTTAGTTGGAGAGACAGAATTTGGTGTTCGGGAAGTGAGCATGTCGGTCACGCGCGACGTGAATATTTTATATGTGCGTGGAAATCCTTGCCAGTGACGAAATGCATGAGACTCGGGGTCGTGTATGACGGGAGTGTCGGAACTAGGACCTGGAACTTTGTAAATACCCAACTCATGGTATTTTGGAGTTGTACCAGTGAGCCTTATAGTCATATTGTTACGTGCCACCCCCCTAGTGGCACTTTTTGTTAACTGGATTACGGTGGGTTGAAGCACAATACCAATTACTGCTTAAAGAAATAATT
The DNA here is from genome assembly GCA_946902985.2 of Meconema thalassinum. Taxonomy (NCBI): domain Eukaryota; kingdom Metazoa; phylum Arthropoda; class Insecta; order Orthoptera; family Tettigoniidae; genus Meconema; species Meconema thalassinum. The sequence goes on along the minus strand of OX336389.2, from coordinate 612,139,921 downwards.
AACTTTATTGTGGCCAGAAAGATACACTACTCAACAGCAAATACAAGCAATTATTACCTTAATCCAGTTTCCTCACGTCGAGAATACTTCCCCTTTCAATTGTCAGTAAGCCGCAGAAGTTAATCCCTCGTAATGAGGTTGTCCCGTACGCTGGCTGGAAATAGCTGCACTAGGTCTGTCACTCACTGTTTTGCAACTCACCACAATGACCTCTCTCGCACTAGGTAAGCACACTCGCTCAAAACAAAGGCAGTCCCCTGTAAGCTCCTCACTCCCTTCGCTGTCAAGAGAATCGGCATCACTAGGGGTTTCGCAAGTCTCCACACTTCTGTCGCTCAGGATAAGCGCTCGCACTCGCTCGTAAAACACAACAACAACTGCTTGACGGGTCGCTCTTATATAGCAGGCCGGTGACTCAATAAATGCTTCTAGACCCATCCAGGGATCACGGCTTCTCGAGGCTTCCATCGCTGGCTCAGTCACGAATATTCTGGACCATCCCTCTGTCATAGTAGTCCTGTTGCATAAGGCGCACACAATACACTGGGGGAGAGCAACCCATCCCTGGGGCAGTTGTGACTCATGCGGCGAGCGATGAAACAAACTCACAGCCGTAACACCACCCCCTTCCTAAAAGGCTGATCGTCCCGATCAATCATTGGTCCGTCTGTGTCCCTTCGTAGGCTGCCAGGCGATCTCGATGCACGATCTTCATCTTCGCCCTCGGGCTCCGCTGGATCCTGTAGACGACATCGTTGTTCCGTTTCACGACTCGGTACCGTTCCTCCCAGGACTTCTGCAGTTTGGGTGACAGGCCTTTCTTCCGTAATGGGTTGAAGAGCCAGACCAGGTCGTCCTCGTGGAATCCGCCGGCATCCGTCTGCTGGTCGTATCGGGTCTTCATTCGGTCGGTCTCGATCCGCAGTTTCCTCCTCGCGAACGCGTGCACGTCCTCCAGTTGGTCGACCAGTTCTTGACAATACTGGCTTACCGGGACCGGATCATTCCCAGGTCGGCCGAAGGCAAGATCGACAGGTAGACGGAGCTCCCTCCCAAACATGGCCCGGGCTGGTGTGCACCCGGTGGCTTCATGCACGGCGGCGCGGTAGGCCAGGAGAAATAGTGGAAAATGTTTGTCCCAATCCCTCTGGTGCTCGCTGACGACTATTCGGAGATGGTTCTCGATGGTGCGATTGAATCGCTCTACCATCCCGTCGGACTGAGGGTGTAGCGGCGTTGTCCTTGTCTTCCGGATTCCCAGCAGCTGTCATAGGTTCTGGAACACCTGCGACTCGAAGTTCCTTCCTTGGTCGGAGTGCAGCTCCAGGGGTACTCCGTACCGGCTGACGAATTCCTTCACCAGGGTCTCTGCAATCGTCGCTGCTTCTTGGTTAGGGAGCACATACGCCTCCGGCCATTTGGTAAAATAGTCGCTGACGACCAATATGTAGCAGTTCCCTGCCTCGCTTAACGGGAATGGCCCAGCAATATCGATGGCCACTCTCTCCATGGGGCCACCCACGTTGTAGGTCTTCAGTGGACCCCGTCGTCTACGTCCTGGGCCCTTGCTGGCTGCGCAATCGTGGCACCTCGCGCAGTGGTTCTCCACGTCTGTTCGGCATCCGATCCAGTAGAACCGCTCTCTTAGCTTCTCCAGGGTCTTCTTTATCCCTAGGTGTCCACCAGATGATCCCCCATTAACTTCCTTCAGGACTTCCTCCGTCATAGCCTTTGGAACGACGACTTGTTCCCGAGATGTCTTCCCGTCGGTGCTCTCCCAGGTACGGCAGATGAGGCCATCCCTTACAATCAGCGAGTCCCACTGCGCCCAGTAGGACTTAAACTTTGGGCTGCAGTCACTCACAATGTTCCACCCGGGTCTGGGGACACAGGCCCTCTTCCATTCGGCTATCAATCCCAGGTCATCATCTTCTGCTTGTGCCCGCGTGAAAGATTCGCGGCTCCAGCTCCCCTGAAGTTCCACGGTAGTCCTTCGGCACTGTATCCCGGTGTTCTCCTCTCTTCTGGTACAGAAGGTGCAGTCTTCGGGGCACGGTCTTCGTGACAGGGCGTCGGCGTTAGAATGCAGTTGGCCTTTCCTGTGCTGAATCTCTAAGTTGTACTGTTGAAGCCTCTCTAACCACCGCGCGAGTTGTCCCTCGGCTGCTTGAAGTTCAGGAGCCACCGCAGGGATGCATGGTCGGTCCTGATGAGAAATTCTTGCCCGTACAGGTACTTGTGGAAGTGTTCAATGGTCTTCACGATGGCGAGCAGCTCCTTCCTGGTGACGCAGTAGTTCCTCTCTGGCTTTGACAAGGCCTTGCTGAAGTAGGCCACTACTCTCTCCTCGCCGTCCACTACTTGCGACAGGATCCCCCCTATGCCAAAGTCGCTGGCATCGGTATCGACGATGAACCTTGTTCCAGGTCTGGGGTAGGCCAGAATAGGCGCGGTGCACAGAGCCTGCTTGAGTTGTTCGAAGGCACTGTGGCATTCTGCTGTCCACGTGAAGAGTTGGTCCTTCTCAGTCAGTCGATGTAAAGGTTTGGCGATGTCGGCGAATCCTCTCACGAAGCGACGGTAATAAGTGCAGAGTCCCAGAAAGCTTCGTAGTTGGGACTTGTCCTTCGGAACTAGTCACTCCCTCACAGCTGCGGTCTTCTCTGGGTCGGTGCGCACCCCTTCCTCGGAGACGATATGCCCAAGGTACTGGACCTGCTTCTGGAAGAGCTGACACTTCTTGGGGCTCAACTTCAGCTGGGCAGCCCGTAGCTTCATCAAGATCTCCTTCAGGTTGCTGTAGTGCTCCTCGAAGCTTCATCCTAAAACGATGACGTCGTCTAGGTAGACCAGGCAGGTCTTCCAGTGTAGTCCCCTCAGAATGGACTCCATTAGCATTTCGAAGGTCGCAGGGGCGTTGCACAGACCGAATGGCATGACGGTGAACTGCCAGAGCCCGCTGCCAACAGAGAACGCCGTTTTCTCGCGGTCCTTAGGGTGGACCTCCACCTGCCAGTAGCCACTCTTCAAATCCAAGGTGGAGAACCATCTTGATCCTGATATGGTGTCCAGCGTGTCGTCGATCCGGGGTAGCTGTCCTTCTTCGTGACGTCGTTCACCCGCCTGTAGTCCACGCAGAACCTGGTGGAACCATCCTTCTTCTTCACAAGCACGACCGGAGAACTCCAAGGACTGTGTGATGGCTCCATCACCCCTTGATCCTTCATCTCTTCTACCATCCGGTCGACTTCAGCTTGTTTGGCGAGCGGGACACGTCGGAATGGGGCCCTAATCGGTGCGCTGTCCCCAACGTCGATTCCGTGCTTGACCAAGCTTGTCCTGCCGAAGTCTTTGCTTTCCACGGAGAAGACATCCTGGAATTCGGGTAGCAGGTCCCGAAGTTGGAGTGATTGTTCCTCGTCTAAATGGTCCTGGGATCCTTGGTACAGCTTCTGTAGTTCTTCTGGCAGGGCGCGTCTTCTTCGGTTGTCCGTCTGCAGGTGTCCGCCCGTCGTGTCTGTGATGCGGGCAATCCAGGTAACGGGCTCGCAGACTCCTAGGTTGGTGTCCTGATGAACCGTAATATCGTAGTCGTTCAGGTTGGACAGGCGGACGTACGGCCGAAACGTCGTGTTGATGAGAGTCTTGGCAACTAGCAATCCTTTTGTCTGGATGTCCTCATATTTTGGCTCGATGACAGCCGCCACTCCCTCAGCTGTTCCGTCGACAATTACGGCAGCGCTGACTTCCGTGCTGGCGGGAACGATGACGTCCTCTCTCAGCCTTACTCGTCGTGCGGTGACGGCCTCGTGTGCTGGTTGCAAAGCAAGTTCCTCACTTCCGAAGTGCAGAGTGTTGGTACTCAGATCCAAGATGATGTTGTTCTGGTCCAGGAAGTACAGTCCGATGATCACTTCATTTGATACGTCAGCCATAAGCATTGGATGCTTTATCGCCTGTCGACCAATGACGAACTCCAGTGATGCTTCGCCATGTACCGGTGCGGTCTCTCCGGTCGCGGTTATTAGCTGGAGGTTCCTTTGTGTGGGTTGCACTCTCCACTTCGGGATCACGGTGGGACTGACGATGGTCCTCGATGCTCCCGTGTCGATTAGCATGGGCCAGCTCTCTCCTTTGACGACTTCGTCGACTATCAGACTGCTATTATCCCTCCGTAACTGCGTCACACGCACTTGGACTGCCGGGGCTTGACGACTGTCACAAGCCATTCTTTCCCCCCAAGGCTGGCTGATACTTGCTTTCCTGGGCCGCACGGTTTCCCTACGACTGACTGTCCCGACGGAAACCCTTGGCGGCGGCGATCACCGCAGTCCTTGCTCAGGTGGCCTCTCTTACTGCAGGTCCAGCAGGAGGCCGGTAGTCCTCTTCCGGGCCGCCTCTCCGGATGTCCTTCGGCTACGTTTTTGTTGGTGGCACTGCGATTCTTGAAGAACCGGCCTAGCGCCTCCATCAGTTCATCGGCCAGGGGCTTGGTCTTGCCGGCTTTGGCTGGTCCGTCGACGTCCACCTGACGCACCCGCGCGCGCTTTCTAGATACCTGTTTTGCCGTCTCGAATTCAAGTGCGTGGCTCAGCGCATCTGCCAGGGTCTTATTGCGCGCGAGTCGCAGCGCCTGTTGAGTGTCCGAGTCCCGTAGCCCGTCGGTGAAGGTCTGCGTCACAATCTGTTCCAGAAAGTCGGCCGGCACTGTTGGATAGGCGAGCCTTACGAGGCGTGCGATGTCCATCTCGAACTCCTGCAGGGTTTCCGCGTTCTTCTGTGCCCGGGTCCGGAGCTGCATCTGGTAGGCCTGCTGAAGATGGCTATCTCCATAACGGGACTCCATATGGGCGATCAGTGAAGCGTAGTCCTGGGATCCAGTCGGGATGGCCTGAAGGACGTTAAGGGCGTCACCTCTCATCGCTACAATGAAAGCTGTAGCCTTTTCTGTGTTGTCCCAGTTATTTATGGAACAGGCCGCCTCGAACTGACGTAAGTAGGTGCTCCACGGGACCTTTCCGTCGAAGGTTGGGGGCGTCACTCTGCTATGTCCCGTTCCTGATATTCGCGGTGTAACGGTGGGCGGGCGTTGGCGAAGCTCGGCAACTTCCTCTTGTAGGGCATTGAATCTCGCTTCCATCCCCGTCGGCGGGCGTTGGCTCAGCTCAGCAACTTCCTTTTGTAAAACGTTGAATTTCTCTTCCACCCCCGTCAGTGGGCATTCGCGCAGCTCGGCAACTTCCTTTTGTAAGGCGTTGAATTTCTCCTCCACCCCCATCAGCGGGCGTTGGCGCAGCTCGGCAACTTCCACTTGTAAGGCGTCGAACTTCTTTTCCACTGCCGTGACTTCCTCACGCAGACCCAGTTATAATTTCCTTTGGCTCTCCTCTAATTTCGTCAGCAGACACTCTTCCAGATTTTTCTGGCCATCCAGAAATTTGGCGGTTAGGTCCTCTATTATCTTATTCTAGCCGTCCTTCAGGTCCTCTGCTAACTTCTTCTGGCCATCCTCCATCTTCTTCTGGCCGTCCTCCATCTTCTTCTGGCCGTCTTCCATCTTCTTCAGGTCATCCTTCAGGTCCTTGGCTAATTTCTTCTGGCCGTCTTCCATGCCACTTAACTTTTCTAGCAATGCTGCCAATTGCGCCTCCATTTTAGTTGTTTGTCTTGTAAAGGGCATTAGAAGGAAAATTAGAGAAAATGACCTGCTCGGGTTTTGAAACCAGGACCGTCTGGTATTGTGCTTGTGCTTGAGTTCGTAATCCGGCTTCTGACACCAGTTGTTACGTGCCACCCCCCTAGTGGCACTTTTTGTTAACTGGATTACGGTGGGTTGAAGCACAACACCAATTACTGCTTAAAGAAATAATTAACTTTATTGTGGCCAGAAAGATACACTACTCAACAGCAAATACAAGCAATTATTACCTTACTCCAGTTTCCTCACGTCGAGAATACTTCCCCTTTCACTTGTCAGTAAGCCGCAGAAGTTAATCCCTCGTAATGAGGTGGCCCCGTACGCTGGCTGGAAATAGCTGCACTAGGTCTGTCACTCACTGTTTTGCAACTCACCACAATGACCTCTCTCGCACTAGGTAAGCACACTCGCTCAAAACAAAGGCAGTCCCCTGTAAGCTCCTCACTCCCTTCGCTGTCAAGAGAATCGGCTTCACTAGGGGTTTCGCAAGTCTCCACACTTCTGTCGCTCAGGATAAGCGCTCGCACTCGCTCGTAAAACACAACAACAACTGCTTGACGGGTCGCTCTTATATAGCAGGCCGGTGACTCAATAAATGCTTCTAGACCCATCCAGGGTTCACGGCTTCTCGAGGCTTCCATCGCTGGCTCAGTCACGAATATTCTGGACCATCCCTTTGTCATAGTAGTCCTGTTGCATAAGGCGCACGCAATACACTGGGGGAGAGCAGCCCAGCCCTGGGGCAGTTGTGACTCATGCGGCGAGCGATGAAACAAACTCACAGCCGTAACAATATAAATTGTCATACTAGTTTGGATATTTTTCTCTGACCACATGTGGACCGGTGCATAGTCACTTGGCAGATTTATGATGCGTATTCGTGTAACTGAAAAGGTCACGGGGGATAGTTACGAATACAGCGAAATCCAACGGCCATGTTGGGGCAATCATCATATGTGCTGAACGGATTACATTTCTAGCAATCCTTGAATATTGCAGAACATCCTAATTCTCAATTACGGAAGGCTCATGGCATTATACGGGGTGAAATATCACTGTTTATCACCGTTTCTGTTGGAATAAAATATAATAACCGTGTTTCGCATAAGGACTTGAAAATCCATCATGAAGCCAGGATTTTTCATAACCTGCGCAATTATTGTGCCGACTTTTCTCAACCCAAACTTTTTCTCAATCAACATGGGTAACTAGACCGTCACGAGGAGACTCGATGGGATGATTTAACTACCAAGGGAAAGATGAGGACGCCGTGGGAAGCTGCATTCGAACTAGCATGGAACGGTACGGGGAGTTCCGGGCCCGGGTTCGAGGGGCGAAAGAAGAATTGCTGGAATTTGGAGCAAGAAGAAAGAAGAATGGAAGGAAGATGGAAAACATCTACGTGGTATTCGTCTCCAAACTCCAGATTTAAGCCAGGCTTGTTTCCACAATTGTCTAACCATTTTCTACTAGTCGGTGAGCCACACATTTCCTTATTTAAGTAGAATGAGTAGGCTATCAACTCATTTTAGTTAGCTACTATGCCAGTCATGTGATTAATTAATTAGTTCATTAAGTAGTTAATGAATAAGTTATACATTTTGAGATTAATGACTATGCATTTTGGAATCAGAATTTTTGATCTGATTGTCATTATCAGATGCACACAGCACTTAGGTGAATTTTAGTGGTGTAATTACTGGTCATGAAGCTGTTATTGGACTTCAACGAATTCAGGTCCAATCCACTTACATTATGTTTCCACAAGCTTTTAGTGGATGATCATTGTCGTTTGACAATTACGATTATGATGATAATTACGATTGCTTAACATCGTAAAGACCTTCGATATTTTCCAATGTTAGTATTTTGGAAAATTCTCCGAATATTTCTGCATTCTGACAGATGCAAATAATTATTTCGGATTTGAAATCGGATTGATTATGGAAAGCCAGAATGTTCTTCGAGTAATAATTCTTTCCTACGGTAAAAGATCTGAGCCATGCTACCCTATTTTCGATATTATAATACACGTTTCCAATTAACGGAGATTAGCATCCCAATTATTTTTCTGGGATCGTTCATTATTTCCGTCCGACTTTGATTTTTTAATTTTTAACACGCTTTGTCCGCTTGACTCTGTTATTCAAACACAAAAAGAAAATTGTTGTTGTACTTTCTTACGTGCACAGGTGATAAAAGGAAAATGTAGTCAGGTATACCAGTAGTGGTCGCAACTATAAAAAATGAATCATAGTAATTATATTCACATATTCTGTGAAGAATTATTAGGTGGTAGCCAGTTAAAAAAATAATTATGTAATATGGCAATATAAAAATGGATTAATATGATAAACTGACTACAGGCATTAGTGGTTGAAATGAGGGCCTATTATTTGATTTTTTTTGTGATAACTGGTCAGTGTACAGAATTGTGGTGATGTGAAAATTTCAATATGCATTAATTGTGATAGTAGAATGGGCTTCTTACTAGGAATAAGACCACGTAATTATTTCTTAAATGAATAATGAATGATAGCAGACCTGATATACTCATTGTTTGAAGTATTTTTTATTGAACCAATAAATGATTTTGTCTACATCGTGATAATTATAGAAAGGTCTGATGGATATTTAAGTGGATGAATTGATGAATTTATGAAACAATTAAATGATAAATAATTAAATGGATAATGAATGATTTTGAAAAAGAAAAAGGAAAGAGTTTGTAAATAGTTAAAATATTAATTGATGGATATGTGAATGATTAATATTGGACTATTATGTCATGAAAAATTTATCCATAAATAATTTAAAGCATGGAAACTTGTAAACAGTTAAGTTTTTTTTTGGACAGACAAATGGTTCATTGTCGGAATATAAGCGAATTAAGCATTAATGATTGATCATTCCACAAATTATGGGTGATCATTGGTGATTGCAATTAACTCACAAATTATCTGAGAAATATTATGCACAGATGAAATGAATTTACCGAAAATAAGATTAAATGCGAATGTTGTAAATATCAGGAAAAGATAGTTGTAAAATAGACAATTTAATTAAATGTAAATTTATTAATATTAAGAAATTGATTGAAAGTCAGATAGGGACTGACGCATTTGTTTAAATACCAAGATTTAATTATTTTTGATTGTGATTGGCACTTAGGTTTGTGCAATTTAAAGTCATTCTTTTGGTTAGAATGGAGATCTACATGACGTATTTCCAGGCGAGTTAATTTTCTTACATTAATTTGTCTAGCCTAAATATGATGTAATCTGGTCACGTAATTTCACATTTCATTAACTGAAGCACCATATGATGGACATTCTGGGTGTACGATAGTTCCTCACAGTCAAGCTGGACTCGATTTAAATTTGAATTTTCGGTCAGAAGTCACTTTATCAAATATCCTAATTTCATTATATCTAAGGTTAGGATCGAGGAGATTCATTGGCTCAATTCAATTAAAATTTTCTTTTTCTCTCGACATGAGTTTTAAATATATTTTTTACAGACCACAGCAAGTAATAAGTTAGATTGATTGATAGGACTGGATATTTTATTTTGCTGGTTGTTACTTGTTGGTTTGTGGACTGAAAATAAACGGAACCTTTTTGATTTTATGAACGTTTTTTGCACTTCTGTATTTGCTTTTCAGTGTTAGGATTGATTTGGATCTAGGGGAAAATTGATTTTCCCAGGTACTCCTCTCCTTTTAAGCACACCGAGATCACTAGAGGTCTCATTCCCCCGGCATTTTTTATGTGATCAAATTGCACCTAGATCCCAATCAGGTTTTTATGTATGCTATGATCCCGGTTTTTCGGCGTGTATCGCGATGCCTTTTGCCGGGCCATCCAATCCACTGTCGACGGACGGGGACAGTACCGACCCGACATTTGCCTGGAATAGAGGTGAGACACCACCTAAACCACTTCTAGTATGGCTATAGCGGGAATCGAACCCACTTCTTCGTTTTGCCACAAGAGACTGAGTGTACGCGATAACCCTCAGACCATAATTAAGAATTCCTTGGCATAACTGGGAATTGAGCCCAGAACCTTTGGGACATGAATTTCAACTCGTACCTCCGAACACTACAATCTCAAGGATTCTCGGCTGGTGAGCTCGGAAGTTGGCGACCCAGAGGGATTTCAAAGCTGGGTCAGATTTCCCCCTTTTGCAGCGACTATGGGCAGGCCCTCTACTCTTTCCCTTCCCTATCTGCGTTTCACGGCTCTACGTCCAAGTTCCTCAGTCCTCATCTCCGTCCCTGTGTATGTGTGTATTCCCAATACATTCTCAGTGGAGCTAAATACAGTATATCAAATTTGGTAAGAACTTCCTATTATCCCGTTAGACCCCGACCGTGCATTTAAAATTTCAATAAGTGTCACTAATTCAACATGGTGACCGCGCGAAATATTTCACCGGCTTTCAATATCTCCAATACTATTGCAGCAATTGTCACGAAATTATACACGATGATAGAATACTGTAAAGTAAGTACACATATGACCTTGAAATCATGATGAGCATAAACCCAACATGGTGGCCACGCAAAATTCAAATACTTCGAATGTTTACTTTAAACAAAATATATCGGCATCAAATGTTGTTCAATTTGCTTCAGAAGATTGAAGAGGACGGCAAATTCAAGCAATCGAACTGAAAGTTTGTATAATGACCCACCGTAAAATCTTTAGGCTATATATTAGTACTTAGCTCTATGGGTTACATTTAAACCAATTCAACTCATTCCGAAACTATGACAGGAATCAAACTGACAGTGTGCAAGGTGATGTAGAGCTATTAAGTACACATATGTGATTTTAACTTGATAAACACAAATACAACAAGGTGGTCACGCAAATTTCAAATAATTAAAATGCATTTTCTGGCGTTCTAATCATCCGAGCGTAGTGAAACTTGGTGTAACGAATTTTTATTTAGAATTATGTATATGTGCAGTGTTGTTCAATTGTTTAAAACATTCGAGGTGACGGCAGTGCGAAATAGTAAAAAGATATTTTTATCTCTCGTATACTATTCAAGTGATCGAATGAAACTTCATGCAATGGACTACCACATTAGTCTTTATGTACTGACACTGAATTATCCAGCTTACTGTTCATAAATTATAGAAGCCGAGCATATGACTTACCCTACAATGAACTCCTGCGACTCGTTACAGAGAGATGTAATCTCTAAGCGGGGAGTAATCATAATTAACCAAAGCTGAAAGTTATATATTCTAGTGCGTAATTATTTATTGTCGTGGTGGTGGTGATTTTTCAAAGGGTGGAACATCATCGAAGCCATCTGCCCTAATTTTCTAGTGCAGGTATCGGAAATGATAGATTGTACCCATGTACATTTCTGATAGGAACATACTGTATACTGTAAGTTATTACTAATGTTCTATTCAATTGGTGATTGGGAAAGTTGGTCATTCAGTTGCATGAACTAAATATTCCGATACATAATTGAAGAGTGGAAATGAAAAACGTGAAAGTGCCATTATGGTGGTTTTTCTTTTTTGGTCGGAATCAGATGAAAGGACCATACCGTGCAACATGGTAAAGACTGAAATTTCATGTTGTGTGTCTACACCGAACATATAGTGTCTGAGAGATCACGCACAATGCACAGTATTTTCCCGTCGCCTTAACGTGGACAAGGCTGGAAGTGTCGCCCACAAAACGCCAGGCAGGTGAGAAGTTAAGCGGTGTGTGAGGTTGTATCAGCTGTGTGCTTCGTGTTACGTAACCGGTACTTAGTGAAAACAGATTTTGTTGTACGGTACAATATTAATTTGTGTCTTGTGGGTTATTTCATCTTTATGAAGTGATTATAAGTAGCCTTGCTGTATTACGCTATTGAAGGTAAAGCTCTACCTAGGGAAAAGCTTTTAATGAAGTGGAGGCATGGGGATGCATCAAAGTTGTCAAGAAAACAAGACACTGGATGAACTTCCTACAACATCTTTGCCCAAGCTGGGTTGCAGAAGACACATTAGTGATGAAAAGAAGACATATTTGTTGGCCATGCTGTAGTTTCTGGAGCCTAAATGTAAGGACTTTTATAAATGTTTGTGTGAATAGACGAACACACTCGGGCATTACAGTAAATGAAGTGCTTAATGTGAGAAGATATTTTTTCTTTAAATTTCAAATATTGGATATGGTAATTTTTTTTTTAGTTACTAGCTGTACCCGGCATGCGTTGCAATGCCAATCAAAGAAAGTGTTGGCGATGTGACTTTGTTTGTTGGACTGCTTTTGGATTCCAAATATTTTTTTTCTTTTTACGTTAACCACCTCTAAACAATTATAAAATTGATTTACTATCTCAGAAACATTCATGGAAGCGTGCTCAACAACTCACCAAAGTTTCATCGCAATGAACTGAATGGTATTTGAACGCATACGGGTCTTAGTTGAAACGATTCGAGCGCCGTCACCCATTTGTTGAATATACTCGTACGCTACCTATTGTAAAATGGATTTACTAAGTCGAAAACCTTCCCAGGCGTGTACACAACAACTCATCAAAATGTCATGGCAATCGGATGAATGACATATGAACGCATACGGAATTTTGTGTAAACGCTTCGCGCGCCGTCACTCATTTGTTGAATCTACTTGTGTGCCTTCCATTGAAAAACGGATTTACTAATTCATAAACCTTCGCAGGACTGTACTCAACTCACCAAAGTTTTATCACAATCGGATGAATTATATATGAACGCATACGGGACTTTCTTGAAACGATTCACGCGCTGTCACTCATTAGTTGAATCTACTCGTGCACTACCAATTGTTAAATGGATATACTAAGTCAGAAACCTTTCCTGGAGTGTACACAACAATTCACGAAAGTTTATATCGCAATCGGATGAATGGTATATGAACGCATATGGGACATTGTTGAAACGGTTCGCGTGCTGTCGCTCATTTGTTGAATCTACTCGTGCGCTACCTATTGTAAAGCGGATTTACTAAGCCAGAAACCTTCCCGGATGTGTACACAACATCTCACCCAAGTTTCATCGCTATCGGATGAATGGTATTTGAACGCATATGGGACTTTGTTGAAACGCTTCGCGCGTCTTCGCTCATTTGTTGAATCTACTCGTGCGCTACCTATTGTAAAATGGATTTACTAAGTAAGAAATCTTTGCAGGAGTATACACAACAACTCATCACAGTTTCATCGCTATCGGACGAATGGTATATGAACGCATACGGGACTTTGATGAAACACTTCGCGCGTCGTCGCTCATTTGTTGAATCTACTTGTGCGATACCTATTGCAAAGTGGATTTTTCTAAGCCAGAAACCTTACCTGAAGTGTACACAATATCTCACCAAGTTTCATCGCTATCGGACGATTAGTATCTGAACGAATACAGGACTTTGTTGAAACGCTTCCTGCGTAGTCGCTCATTTGTTGAATCTAATCGTGCACTACCTATTGTAACATGGATTTACTAAGCCAGAAACCTTGCCTGGAGTGTACACAACCTCTCACCCAAGTTTCATCTTTATCGGATGAATGGTATATGAACGCATACGGGACTTTTGAAACGCTTTGCCCGTCGTCTCGCATTTGTTGAATCTACTCGTGCACTACCTATTGTTAAATGGATTTACTACGCCAGAAACCTTCCCTGAAGTGTACACAACATCTCACCTAAGTTTCATCGCAATGGGATGAATGGTATATGAACGCATGAGGGACTTTGTTGAAACAAACGCAACCCATTTTTCTGAAGCCACTTTTGCGCCATGTATTGTAAATTAGATTTACTATGCCTATAACTTTCCTGGGAGTGTGCACAACTACTCACCAAAATTTGATCGCAGTCAGATGAATTGTATATGAACGCATCGCCAACACTCATTTGTTTAAACTACTCGTGCGCTATCTATTGTAAATTGGCTTAACTATGCCTATAACCATCCCGGAAGTGTGCACAACAACTCAGCAAAATTTGATCGGAATCGGATGAATTGTACAGGCTATGAACGCATCGCCAACACTCATTTGTTTAAACTACTCGTGCGCTATCTATTGTAAATTGGCTTAACTATGCCTTTAACCATCCCGGAAGTGTGCACAACAACTCACCAAAATTTGATCGCAATCGGATGAATGGTATATGATCGCATAAAAGGCGAACAGAGGAACATCCTTTTTATATAGGATATATAAGATGTTGTTTTGCTGTTACTGAATTTTTATTATATTTTAATTTCATGCTCTGAACTTCACAAGTGTTAAGCGTGAAAAAGAATACTTTGATTTCACCATGAGAAGCATTAATAACCAGGGCATTTACATCCTTATCTTCATTTTACGGGGAGAGCATGGTCCCTTTTCAAAGAAATGTACTTTCATTTTCTCATTAATTGTAAACTGAAGGTAGTTTGTGAATTGAAGGATGCTTTAGGCTATTTTATATGCTCATTTGATTTAAGGATTTTAAATATGTAGCCTATTGAGGCTTTTAGTAATTTTTTGCATTCCTGAAAACTTCACAAAATGCCATCGCGGCATTTGCCCTAAGACGGAGTGGGAAACCACGGAAAACCACTTCGAGGATGGCTCAGTTGGGAATCGAAACCCCTCTACTCATTTGGACCACCCAAGGCTGAGTAGACCACGTTCCAGTCCTCATACCACTTTTCAAATTTCGTGGCAGAGCCGGGAATCGAACCTCGGACCTCCGGGTTGGCAGCTAAGCACGCTAACCACTACACCACGGAGGCGACTATATGTACATTACTGTATTAAATTCCCGAACACGAAACATAAGGGTGGGTTACAGTATGGGGTCGAAAAGACCCGGCATTTTATAATGTTTCACGCCATTTCTCAAGGATATATCAGAGGAGAGTTTTGAGAAAGATATTCCCAGTAGAACATGTACGGGTATTCGTTCTTTACGGAGCTACCAGTTTGTTGTCCATTTCGTCTTCCAGTATGTATTATTCGTTTCCATATTCGTTTTTCATTAGGGGCATATAAAGTAGATGTACCAAACTGAGAACAAGGATCAAGTTACAAGTCAGTGAAGTGGATGCAGACACTCTCACATCATCAATTGGCGTGCCGAGCACACGCGGCGAAAATCACACTCATCGCTACACAATTCGTCATCATACAAAACATGTCTTACAGCAGGGGCGGACGGACTTTAATAGCTACCGATCTACTCTAGAGAATTAAAATATTTTGCGATCTACTTTGATAGATTCATTGTTACATTTTTAAGTAGCCGCAGTAGCTAGAAATAGATAGAAACATATAATTTGGTATAGCCTATGGTGCATCTCTACCTTAAAAGGTAGTACGCTTTAAACGGAGCGCGCTGATGCCAGATTTACTGCCCATACCAAGTTCTGCAAGGCCAGACAAATGATGTAACATAACATTCATACAGGTGTGTTTTTAGTGAAAACTCTGGAAACTTTCGAGAAATTTGTTTGCTGCATAGAATTGTTCTTCATGATCTCCTTTTTCTATATATTAAATGTTTTGAACACCCAGTAGCTACTGCTGACTACTTTTCAACAGCCTCGGTAACGTTCATTTTTTAAATGGCATAATTAAATGTATTCAGAACTAAAATTCGTTCTTTACTGCGCGGTTTGCCAATACTGTCCCGCTTTCTACAGTAGTCTCCGTGTTCAAAGTTAATATTAATAATAATAATAAGAAGAAGAAGAAGAAGAAGAAGAACAAAATCAACGCAATTTATGAAGAACACCTGACAGTTGAACCTCACCCCATAACTTATTTAATAACACTGACAAGGGGACCGCGCATACACGTCCACATTTATGGTAGATGCAGGGCTTGGTCAGAAATGAAAGCGAATTGGGAGCTCTAGATGGCCAAGCTTTAGAAAGAAAGAAAAAAAAGCATTTTTGCCGCGGATCGTGCAAGATATTTCTTTTTGTATTTCTAAAGCAACTTTAAAACAACCATGTAGTTCTAAAAATGAGGCGTTTATAGCATGTGCAAGAAAGCTGCTGCTTCCCCCGATTTTGCGATGAATATCACCACAGCATATGTTAATCATCAACTGTAAAACCATAAATGTATCTAATGTTATATACGACATTCTCGTGTACGCCATAATTGCAATCCCTTCCTGGAAATTTATTTTCCATCCCAAATTTTCCTTTGCCTTTCCGTTTCATGACTTATATGCAAATATTGATAAATAAAATATAAATTTAGCATTTTTTCAGTTTATTTGCAGCGTAAGTAATGTACAAATAAAAAATAATTCTGCATAGTGACTCGACCTCACGTTCCTCGTATTACCGTGCTTTACTCTTCCCGCTGCGCCAACAGCTGCATGAAAACTACGCTAACATACGTGGTTCGTGCTTCGCCTGAGCCACGCCAAAAATGCTATTTTTTCTAAACGCTTGGCCATCTGGAGCTCCCATTTCTGCTCTAGTCCTGCATATACCATAGGTTTGGACGAGTAGGCACGCTCCCATTGTGAGCTATGAAGAAGTACAGAATCGTTTCCTACGTCCCATCACATGCAGTGGGCCACATGAGTACACAAACTTTAAACTGAGTCATGGTGCGCAGGGCGGAAGCAGTATGCGAAGTGCGATAACTTATGGTTGCTAACTGATACCGAGCTCTGGATTGTTGTAAGAACTATTTCAAATATTTCTGAATAATTCTTCCCGCTTATTGTTAGTCAAAAAATGTTCCTGCTGCCAATTTTTCTGTGTTATCATCCTAAAATTCTCAAGAAGAATTAACAAAAAAAACATAACTTTCTTATTATGAAAACAAATTACTGCCCAGAGAAAGACGGTCTCTTCTACAAATATCAGGCAATCTAAAAATAAATTCTTAATCTGTTTCTTTGATTCGTGGGAAACCACGGAAAACCACTTCGAGGATGGCTGAGGTGGGAATCGAACCCCCTCTACTCATTTGGGCCACCTGAGGCTGAGTAGACCCCGTTCCAGTCCTCATACTACTTTTCAAATTTTGTGACTGAGCCGCGAATTGAACCCAGGACCTCCGGGACGGCAGCTAACCATGCTGACCACTACGCTACGGAGGCGATACTCCGTGTACTTGGGTGTGAATAGAATTTGTCTGATAATCTGTGTCACTGTGATGTCTGTACTAGTATTTGTAATTAAGGTAGAATTTGGTTAGGAAGCAGCCATGGCCTTGGATAAGGTACTGCCCCCGAAAATTTAAATATTTTGGACTTGAATTAGAATATTTTCCGAGCCGATGATAAAATTTAACTAGCAAATATAAATCCTGGAACTGTGACACAAGTGAGTCGTGTTACAAGCTCGAGGCAGTGGGAAAATCCGATCACGTGATATCTTGCGCAATAGACGCTTCTAGAACGTTGAAATTGACATAGCAACAGGGAACTTGCTAAGGAATATTATAATTATTGTTATAATTTATGTCATTGGACATAAGCCCCAACCAATGAGGAGAGCTCTTGTGGAAGACGGGAATAACTTCAACTAGATTATTTGGATAATTTAAGCATTTAGGACCCAAGCAAGATATTTTATTCATTGGTTATGAGAAGAAAATTAAAGGAAAATATTACAGAGACTTTAAAAAGAGTTGAAAGGTCTAATTACGCAGTTATAAGCATTGTTAAACTGCGCGCTAAAATTTCTGGAGGGTGTCAGAAATGGCCGCCAAAATCTCGACTTGCAGAGGGAGATCCAAGCATCGAGGCTCTTATTCCGTAGACTTCGAGGAAGATAGTTGTGTTCAACGGGTTAACTGAGATCCCGAGGCTTATACGAGTACGGTAGCGAGACCAGTCGTGGAGACAGCACGATCGCCGAGGTGAGATAGGAGATCTTCGCACTTCGAAACTAGGCATAGTTTGCAAGTTCTTAATATTGCAATAACTCAGCGATAAGTGAGAATAGACTTTAGCCAGTTGAATTATCCTACAGTACAAGCTGTATTCTAGTATGTGTGCAGATTTAAGCATGACAAGTTATATAGTTTTGAAGTTTTAGGCATTTCAAAAGTGACTTAGAAAAGTGCTGGAAATCGAAGGTGAAAAGCATTTTTGTTGATGCGAGACAGCATTGAACATTAACCAAGTGGGTAATAGTGTCTTTACTTGCAGTTTGGAGCAGTGTATAAACATTTTCACTATGACTGCTAACATTCATCAGGACTTGTTCGATATTTATCACGATGTTATGATGATGAGATAAGAACTTTCTGCGCGTGGGACATATCTGATGCACATATATAGATACAACATGGAGCTTCGTTAACCAGAATACTTCAGAATGTAGACGTTATGTACTCTTACACCTTGTGCATTCACGTCATTATACGAACATTGTTTAACAACTACAAGCTCTAGAGATATTTCATACACTATCCATATGAATATTTCTACGATTCTACGCAATGATGACACTGAAACATATCTATGACGGCGAAAGAAGATGCAACATAAGAAGATTTGTCAAGATGTCCAGGGTAAGATCCCGGCAATAGGGAAGAATTTGCCAGAAGGATGTCATTCGAGTCCAGACGGAGGTTGGTGATTATCGGAGAGGATACGTCTTTCCTTATCCGAGATTGCTGGTCCGGGGAATCGAACTGAGGTCCAACCCAGTATCTTGGATTGAGGAACAACTAAGTATTTTCCCAAAATACTTACATTGAGCTTCTAGATGTCGTCTGATAAGGTAGCTGTGTTAATTATTTGTTTATTGGGAGCTTTATAGTGACATTCTGAGCAAACGTTTTACTCCATATTTTATGTAATTCCATGTTTCGACATATTTTTATTCTTCATGTGTGTAACGACATTTTATTCTGCAATATCATTTGAGATGATCGTCTTTCAACAGTTTTCATTACATTCTACGGATCAGTTTCTGAACTGACTTACATTCTTTGTTCAAGGAATCAGTTTTCCTTATTTTAGACCAGTCATTTTAACATTCTACGATTTGAATTTTATTTCGAGTCATGGCTGTAGACATTTGTCAGTGATGCCAATTAAATTCTTTTTCAAGTAATTTGATTTGGGCACCTCAATGTACAGAAGTCATCAAGATCAGAAGAAACCACGAATGATATTGTTATCATTATAACTACTATGAACTTTACGTTGCATTGATAAGGATTGTTTAACAGGATGTGTTAGAAGTCATACTCATAGACATTCGTTGTATCGAATGGAGACTCATTGCGATAGTGACAATCCTTAATTTATTTGTGAAAGCTAACAGCTTTCTTCATTTAATTGTTTAAGGAAACATAATTTGATAGAAGATAATTTTTATCTTACGACAGGGATTCGAAGCTGGATTACCCTAGTCAAGATAGAATTCTAATGGACATGATAAATAACATATGTGGTTATTTATACACAATATGTGGTGTCGTGTCGTATTGTGGACTCGATATTACATAGACGTGTAAATTAAAGCTAGATCAGAGAGGTGGACGGAACAGTATTTTTATTAATTGTATATGTGATATATACTGTGGAGATTTAAGTATCTTTTATGAAGTAAACTTACGGAGGTCATATACCACTTGTCTGAGGTCGTCATTTATTGGAAGGAAGTGTCTTTTATAGGGCATCCAACGTTTAGAATGAAGCATTGGTCTTATGGCGCGTTACGACAGGGTTGCCACTCCATGACAGGAGACAGTACAAAGCGCTTCGCGTACACTTTCCGCACATTCAGCGATTGTGCAGTGACGAAGACTTTAATTAAGCACTGTATAATAATACTAATAGTAGGCTAACATAACACATACAACGAAATTAAATTTCCGTAAATTAACTATAACGTATGCTGAATATGACATAAAGAAAACAATCAAAATATAATAAATAAAGTACAAGCACAAGGAAATGTGTGAAGTTTCGACTGCAGTTAAAGTTGAAGTACGTTATTAAAGAAAATACTCCTCATTGGCTTACCTTTCATGATTTATACTTTCGTTGGGTTTAAGGTTCTTAAAATAACTGAACACATTAATTACGACCTGTTTTTCCCTCCTTCTGAGCACTTGACAACGCTTTCTTTTCACAAAACTATCCATTGTTGTACGTGAAATACGTAAAATACAACACGTTAAATCTAACAGAACTGCTGCACACACACTCAAGATAGAGACAGCCGAACTACTGAAATACAAGCTCGAATGGCACAGTAATAAAGCTGTGAGTAGCAAGCGGCACCCCGCTGCCCTTCGAAACTTCATGTTTATAATCCGCGGTCAATGAACAACCCCCGGCCTGTGTAAACAATTAAACCTACACTCTGGGTAGGCAGGTAGAAAACGTCTTCCAACATTCCCCTACAACTCTCAAACTGACATGACATGGTTATCTTTAAAAATAGAAAAGTTGGCAGCATACGAACTTTTTCAATGCTGCTATGCGGTTATGAGAGAATATTCAGAAGTTTTACCTACATGAAAATTGTAATATTGCCAGTATAAAATATTTCAATAATCCATCATCAAGACGGCACATTTAGCTACACGTGTGTGAAAAATAGGCATCACAAAGTCAATGCAACATGATATAAGATCGATTTTACTAAAAAGGGGACTCAGTTTATAGTTTCTTAAGAAAATATGGATATCTAATTTTTCTAGCATTTCTATCAAGTTTACGTAGTTCTAATACAGGACCAAAAAGATCGGCAAAACATAGTTCTACCCGAATATGCTATTTTTTCGACAATGAAAAGTTTTCGACTGATATGGCAACAGTGGAGTGCTAGAAAATGACAGCGTCATACATGTCTCGCGTGCAACAGAAAGAGAGAAGAATATCCCTATCTAACCAGTGCTTCATTCTAAACGTTGGATGCCTTATTTATAGAACTAAAGGAAGAGTTCAATATACCAGCAATTGTGTGTTATGATGCTGAAGATAAGGCCAGCAACTAAATGAAGTTCCTACAGAAGAGATGTTGATAAAAATGACTGTATTAAGAATTGTTCGACATAGTAGATGAGTTTTTATTACCATATACAGTGGATATATGAGGGTTTTGGAGATATGTGAGTCGCCTAGATGCAAAAGTGTCCATGTCCTCCATAACTGAAAAGGGACAAGGCAAGTTTTGTGCCTTATTACTTATGGACATGGACAGTTTTGAATCCAACCACACTTTTCAAAAGCTGGTATTCATAGGACATTGACAGATTTGAGAGTAAATAGAATTTCAGGCATGTGTAATAAGTCTAACTCTACAATCCAGTGTTGTCAACTCATCTTTTTGAAAAGTGGACATGGACACTTTTGCATCTAGGCAACTCATGTGTACTCATGTGAAGGTGTTGCCACATTGGAGCGAATTACTGAAGTATTGTTCTTTTGGCATTCTATAGAAGAGGAGTCTTTTGGCATTCTATAGATGAGGAGTCAGTGTATTGAGAACTCCTATATGAATATAAATCTACGACTTTAGCAGTAATGACAAGAGTTTTAGTAAGTGGAAAAATAAATGAAGAAAGTAATTATCCACAGGTTATTGCTAATACCTTTATTAATTTTTATTATCAAGGATTTGAGTATTTACGTGCATTTGAACTTAAATGATTGAAAGCATTGGACTAATTTTGTCTATAACACTAATAATGACCAAGTGTGTGCAGTATACAAACATTAGTAAATGTTTAATGATAGTATATGTGGAGAACACGTTGTATATAGCAGGGAGAGAAGGAGTATTGTTTAAAGAGAGCCATGACTCTGTTTTAGAACGTTAAATATAACGATTCAACTTTTGTAAATAATAGCATAATTATTTAGTTAAGCAAATAATTTTGAAATAATTTCTCGGTCAATGATTTTTGAAATATAAGGTATTGCTGAATGCATGTTATTGGAATGAATGATTTGTTTATTGTTAAGAATAATTGAACCCCGGCAGTAATGAATGTTGAGGGAGGATGCACGGATGCTAACGGTAAAATCTGAGAGAGATTGTTTGAAAGGTGTGTGAGATGTGAAGAGTTTTGTAATTGGAGAATGTAGATTTTAACACGGCGAATGTCCGCTTGACAGATCAAGCACAGTAGTGTGGGGATGTGTATGCCTGCTGCTTCGCTCAAGGCCAGTCTGTTATGTTGGAGAACTCACAGCCCTCTGTTGTCAAACGACTTAGCGGCTGATTCAGAAGTGGGTCATTCATCTCGCATAGCCAGGTGCATTACGAGTAAGCGTGCCAGATTTTTATATTGCTATTTAAGAATACATGGCGCACGTGGTATTTTTCTTAAACGTTTTAAATAGTTACAGTCGGCTTAGGCCCTTCAAAATTTGTTTATATTCAACTTACAGCACAGTAAAGCTAATCGAGTATTTGTTGTAGTGGAGGAGTACGTATGAGAGTGTGTGTTATTTTTTATTTAATTGTTGTTAGTTAATGTTTAAATATTAGAATTAGTTTACTATTGTTAAATAAATTTACCAGGTGGTTTTTCTATGTTGTCTATTAGTGATTTATTTTTATATAATTAGAAACAGTGGTATTGCGGATTCATATATAGGTTGGAGCTAAGCCCCTGAGAGACCCTGAGAATACTATAAGGTAGGTGCTTCTGAGCGAGTGTATTTATGTTGTGTAGCCACGATACCACTGTTCGATACTGTGTAGATTCCCTAGGATCTTGTTGGAGCAATTTCTGTTGGATTTTGCCGGAGCTCATTCAGAAATTAAACCAATCCAGTTTTTGTTTTGGATGCCCAACAGGCATCTTCCCGAATTTACGGGTACAGTACCATGCCGGCATTTGCCTGGAGTAGAAGTGGGAAACCACCAAAAGCCACTTTCAGGATGGATAAAGTAGGAATCGAACCCGTCTCTTCTCAGTTTTACCTCACGAGGCTAAGTCTACACCGTTCCAACCCACAGACCAGGATTGAATTTATTGACAGAGCCGAGAAGCGAACCCGGGCCAAGGCTACGAGGCGGACTCAAATAAAGACAACAATAACATATTTCATCTGTTGGAACCTGCTTTATGACGCACACATTCCTAATTACGTTGTGAGATATTGCCTGCCATTGATCACCAGCCCATGTATAGCCCATACTCGCATTAACCTAGCAAACACAATTATCAAATCACCCATGTTGTCTTATTGTACCACTCATGTCGGTGTATATTAATTTAACATCATGTGAGGCGATGACATTTCCATTTTTTATTGACAATTTGCCACACACACTAACGGGATCTCTGTGGTGGATTTGTACATTAGACTATCCGTTTAGGCTCACACGGTGGCATTTCCTTATTATTTCGCTATATGCGAACCAGGGGTTACATTCAAATGTAGACTGTGAAGAGTGCAATGCTCTGATGAAGGAAAAAGGGAAGGAAGCTTGTAGTTCTACGTGACCGTTTATCACGCGATCATGAGCCATGGGACCTCCTTTGACGTGGTATCCGAACCACAGGACATGGCATTTCACTTCGAAAATCTCACATGTATTGACCGAGAATCGAACCTGGTCCACCTTGGTGAGAGGCCAACAGTTTGACCACTACGCCACCACGCCCCCTAAGCTCAATAACCCATGTGCTCATACGAATATACTGTGAAAAGTTTGAAAACATACTCAGACATTTCCAATATTTAACTAATAGGAACCATGAAGATGTACAGTACCTATAAAGTATGTGGCGAAAATATGATTAACAAATAGTGAAACGCCTTGGGCTCGCCTCTGTTGCATAGTGGTCAGCGTGATTAGCTGCCACCTCGGAGGTTCTGGGTTCGATTCCCGGCTCTGCCACGAAATTTGAAAAGTGGTATGAGGACTGGAACGGGGTCTACTCAGCCTCGGGTGGTCCAAATGAGTAGAGGGAGTTCGATTCACACCTCATCCATCCTCGAAGTGGTTTTCCGTGGTTTCCCACTTCGTCTTCGGGCAAATGCCGGGATGGTACCTACTGTAAGGCCACGGCCGCCTCCTTCCCTCTTCCTTGCCTATCCCTCCCACTCTTCCTCTCCCCATCCCTCATGAGGCCCATGTTCGCTTTGCAGGTGAGGCCGCCTGGGCGAGGTGCTGATCTCACCTCCCCAGTTGTATCCCCGCGATCAGATGTTCCTAGCTCCAGGACACTGCCCGTAGAGGCGGTAATGGTGGGATCCCTCGCTGAGTCCGTGGGAATAAACAACCTGGAGGGTAAAATTGACTAAAGAAAAAAAAATAAAAGCCTTGGACATCTTGATCATCAGCCCCATGTACTTGTGTGTGAATGAAATCTGTCTGGTGTAATAACTATAGCAGCGTGCGTAAGTGCAATTATTCGGTTTAGGATTGGAGTAGGTTTTACGGAACTTGAAATGAGCTACTATGTAGTCATTTGCTTGGAGTGACTGGAGAAATCCCAACCATACTCAGTATGACCATTATAAGCGCCGGGATTCGAACCTAGGAAATAAGAACGCAGACTTGCCAGTTTAGGTGTGAAATATGTTTTTGATCCTTTTAGGGGCGTTGCGACATCGTGGTCATGTAGCTCCGTGTAAATGGGTGTGTGTAGAAATTGTCTGATAACCTGTGTCATTGTCAAGAGGTGTAAATTAGTCGTTGCTTGTAGAAATGCTGAAATGTGGAAGTTACACTCTATGATCGCCCTGCATTGGAATGGATATATATTGCCCCGCAACGCTAGCATAATGAGAGTTTTCTTCCCTTCATTGCCCCCGTTTCCACGGGATTAAATATCAGATGAATTGATTTGATTAATGTACGTAGCCGCTGCATTGTACAGCCCGATGCCCTTCCTGTCACTAACATCTTAAAAGGAGTTAATGAAAGATGAAATTAATGAAGATGAAAGAAACAAGGCAGAGAGTTGAATGGAAGTTGATTCGCCTTAGGGGCTTGGTACATCTTTGGTCATCAGTCCCGTGCACTTGGATGTGTGTTCAATTAGTCTGATAACCTGTGTTTCTGTGGTGGTGAAAGTATAGGAGCTAGAATTATGACGACTATTGCTAAAGTAATTGAAATTATGGATATAAATTATATATCGGGAATGGGATAGATGCCCCGGGACTTGAAATAAGGAACTATCATTGCATATGCCCAGAGGGAGTGTGGAGAAAACCTGGAAAACCCACACTCATGATAGCTGCAGTCAGCGCACGGATTCGAACCTCCAAACGTACCTGCAGTGCGCACATCGCGCTCGTGGTGAGTCAATAAGTATTCAACACACACCCAAGTACACGGGGCTGAATGACCACGATGTCCAAGCCCCTCTAATGAAACAACAAATATTATTGGATAAGTTACTGCGGTCTTATTAAGGCCCTCCTCATAGCCACTGTGGAGGTCCGGGTTCGATCCCCGGCTCTGCTAAGAAATTAAATTCTGGTCTGAGGGCTGGATTGGGGTACACTCAGCCTCGTAAGGCAATACTGAGCGGAGGTGGGTTTGATTCCTACCTGAGCCATCCTAGAAAAGGTTTTTTCGAGGGTTCCCACTTCTACTCCTGCAAGATACCGTGATGGTACATAAATTCAGGCCACGGTCGCCTCCTAACCAAATTGTAACCACAAAAACACACATCTTAGTATAGCAATCACAATGACACAGGTTATCAGAGAGTATCTCACCCAAATACACGGAATTACTCGACCACGATGTCACAAATAACCTCAATGAATCTTGAATGAGACATCTTGGTCTACAAATCTATGAACATATGCATATGAAACCTGTCTGATAAACAGTGGTGTTGTGGTGTTGTATTATTTTTAACTGTACTCTATTAGAGGCTGGAATACATTGGACCCCCCGGGACTCGAAATAATTTATTACACCAGCCTCTTCCACTAAAAGTCGTCGTGGACCGGGATACATCCATGTAGTTTTGGATTTCCACTCCTCTCATCAAAAGTTCCATAGCATGCCTGGCTGTGGTAGATAAGGACATATGTTTAATTCTATCTTACGCATATTATTTCTCGACTGAAATTTCCCTGAGGCGTCCATTACTTCTCGTATTGTATATGTGAATGGAAATCAGAGGTGAAGAGTCAGTTCTCATCTCATGTAAAATTCAGACAATTTTAAATATTCCTCTCGGCACGCCGGAAGGCGGAGGTAGATTTCACCGGGCAAACTCGGGGATAGGCTATAATAGGCAAAATATGCAGGATTTCGTAGAAGGATCAGTCCTCATTTATTGCCAGAAAGTATTTTACAATTGGAGCTTAATTAACTTTGTTTTCGTCTTTCTATGCATATTTTTAACATTTTATTGTCTTATGGTGACGGTAACCTTCTTGTCATTTGGGATTCATTTTTATACTTGTGGTCACACTGTCCTTATGCAAGGTTACGACACTGATGTGTAACGTTCTAACAGTCAAACTTCTTCACGCAAAATTTCATCTCCCGCAGAGATGTTGGTTGGTTCCTCAGTTTATTGGCTGCGACAACGCGGTCATGTAACCCCGTGTACTTTGGGTGTGTGTAGAATCTGTGTGATAAACGGTGTTAATTGTGATGGCTGTATTAGTCTGTAATTCAGGTAAGGACTGCAGACGGTCAATTTCAAGTAGTAGTTCCCAATTTTGGTACCAAATACTACCGTCAACGACACCTAGCTGTGAACTTGGCAACTAGATGCCACCACAACCATCAACTCGCAACGAACGTTGGAACATCCCCTCCAAAGGAAAGCATACTGAGAGATTCTTAGCGCTCTTAGAAAATCCGACGACTTCGGCTGGCTTTGAACCCGCGTACTTGGGCATAGAAGTTCAGTATGCTACCGGTTACGTCACCGAAGCCGCTTCCCACAGAGTCAGATAGAAAACTGAATGTGATCTCGTGCATTGGCGTTGTCATGCCAACCTCTGATAGCTCATCCCTCATCAATTTAGAAGCGTTGTCATGGTAACCTCTGATGGCTCTTGGCATTTTCCTCTAAATCCGAAATAATTTTGTTCATCCCTTGGCGTAATGGTGGCTCATATCAATAATTCTTTCAGACAAAAGTTTTAGGTAATTATTAAGGGAATATTGTCCATTTTGTACGGTTTTGATATTGTGCCTATTAAGAGAGATATGATTAATGTTTCCCGAAAAAAAAACTTTTTCCCACCCCTTTGGTCAATGGTTGGTGCTATCAAAAAACTTTTTAAACATAAATTTTTGGTCCTTATCCGACACATAGTATGAACTTTGAATGGATTCGATATTTCAAATATTAAGAGAGTTATAGCAATATTTCACTTTTTCAAAAAAAAAAGCCCCCCATTTTCACCCCCTTCGACCGATTGTGCCCATTAACGAACTCGACCGAGATTTTATAGGGATACATATTATGTAAATAATTCAAAGTGATTGGTGCAAAATTTCGGTAGTTATCGTATCCACAAGAAAGTGATATATGTACATATATATATATATACCTAGTACATAAATTATAAATAAACTTTTGAGCTGACGGTGGTTTTTGGGTCTAGGGGATGTGAAACGCGAAGATATGTCGAAATTTTCTGCAAGTTGAAACATGGTACCCATTGCAATAGTTAGCTTTCTCTTGAAATCTACCTAAAACGGCGTATGGCCTCTGGGGAAGACTGGTGCTGCACCTCCAGGCGAGGTATTACAATTAACTACCAGTGGTTAAAATCCCCATGGCCACTCGGTATCCTTCCGGCGAAAGCTTAACAAGCCAATCACTTAGTCTCGGTCTGAGCAAAATTCCGATAACTGCAGGGTCAGATGACCGTTGATTTGCTGAGATGAGTTTCTTGATTCCCTGACTGACTGGAGGGCGCAGCAGTAACGTTCTCGTCTACTGTACCCAAGGTTGCACGATCGAATCCAGGCATTTGAGGGTACGCAAATGCGAGGGAGCCGTGTCAGTAGATTTACTGGCATCTTAAAGATCCCTTTCGGAGAAAAATTCCAACACCCCGGCGTCTCTAAAAGTGGCAGTAGTTAAAAGCCACTAAAATTGTTGGTATTATCATTATTATTATTGTTGTTTTCATTGATCCCGTCTATATCCATACTCTTCTTGAATGGATTTGAGTTATATTTGTTAATTCTTTTTAGGGCCTAGGGACTTACTGGAGTTTGAGCTAGTTTGGATTTATCTGATAACTTGTGCATCTATGGTGGTGACTGTAGCAGAGTGTGTAACTATAATAATTGGGGTTGGTGCCCCAGGGCTTGATATTTGCTTGAAGGGAACGTAGAAAACCCCGGGGAAAACCACACTTTGGATGGCCACTGTCAGCGCCAGAATTCGAACCACCGATCTACGAACCTACTACAGCTGCCTATCGCAGTCGTGGTGAGTGACTTATTGCACAAGGCTAAGCTAAACTGACCTCATGATATGACCTAAGAGACATAAATTATATTGTACATCATCCATGATTATTTTAATTACCCGGCACATATTTAAGGGGGAACATACAGATTAAGGTGCTTTAATATTATAGCCTAACTGTGCCTGGCATACATCTCTCACAACAAACATACAGTACACATTTCCACGCACATCTTGCTCAGCAAGTTTTATATTTTCACAATTCGAATCGCAACTATTTTTATAAGTACAGTTTCAAAATTTGGTTTTTGCTTTGTGCTGATCTTCACCGTTTCCCTCATATCTCCCATATTTATAGAAATGTTAGGAATTTTGTTTTCCTAAAGTGGATGTTAAACCTTCAGCTACAAAAGGAATCTCACTCATTTACGCATTATTGATTAATTTTAAGCGTTATTATTTCATTTTTATTCTTGGCAAACTCAAGAAATAATTTTATCGTTACATAAAGAGACTAAGTCAAGCCACAGAGGGTTATTTGAGATTCACTTAGTAGCTGAAGGTTGAGCACCGACTTAAATAAAAGAAAAGTCCAAACATTCCTATAAACATGGGAGATATGAGGGAAACGGTGAAGGACAACACAATGCGAGAACCAAATTTTGAAAAACATATAAAAATTGTTCCGATTCAAATTTTGAAAATTTAGAGCTTTGCTCCTAATAGCTTTGTGTGTGTTTCCTTGGAAATGCATCTAATTCTTGTACTAGATTTAAGGTAGGCACAGTTCCATAATGTTAAAATCGTTATTGTTTTGGCTCCTTGAACTATATGTTCCCTCTTAACCCATGTTCAATAAAGTGCGTTGTAAATGAAGCTACTGAGGTAAATAGGCAGCGCGAATTGATATTATCAAACACCTAGGTACAGTAGTATTTCTAACCGTAATTAACGGGACACATACAGCTTAACGAGACACAACAATATTGATTTTAATTGTATAACTGTGCCTGTCATAAGTCTTGCACAACATTTGTACCCATTTACAAGGAAACACACACATATTTGCTGCCAGAAACATAGTTTTCCATTTCCAAAATTCAAATCGTATGTAATGTTTTCCAGTTTTCAAAACGTACCCTTCACCGTTTTCATCCTATCTCCCATGTCTATTGGAATGTTTTAATGTTAATTTCTTACGTGCGTGTTAAACCTGCAGTTACAAGTTAAACCACATTCATTTAAACATCTGTTAATTGAGCTATATTATTTCATCTTATTTCTGAGCAAACTCAGAAAAATACTTGTAAAGTTTTATAAAAAAAGACTAATTAAAGCCTCACAGGTTTCAATGGGATTCATTTCGTACTTGGAGGTTTAACACGCACTTTAGGAATAGAGAAGTCAAAACATTCCTATAAATATGGTAAATAGGAGACGAACGCAGAAGGGCTGGTCAAAGCAAAGGCAAATTTTGAAAATTGGATAAAAAATAATTAAGATAACAAATTTAAAATTAGAGGATTGCTTCTAATAGCAATATGTCTTTGTTTCCTTGGTTAAGCGTATAATGGTTGCACAAGATGTAGAAGTATACAGGCTCAGTCATAATCTTAAAATCGTTATTAGTATGGCTCTGATTTATGTTTCCCCTTAAATGTATGAAAGTTGTTATTGGTTCTTTAGGGATTCTGCGTCATCGTGGTCATGTAGCCCAGTGTAGTTGGGTGTGTGTAGAATTTGTATCATACTGCACTGTACTGTAGAATTTGTACTGGTGTGTATATTTGTAATTGAGAGAGGAATTGGGTTCGGCGCGGCCGAGGCCTTAAACTTGGTACCATCCCGGTATTTGCCTGAAGTAGAAGTAGGAAACCACAGAAAACCATCTCCAGGATGGCTGAGGTAGGAATCAAACCCACCTCTTCTCAATTTTGCGTCACCAAGCTCAGTGTATCCCGTACCAGCCCTCTGACCAGAATTAAACTTCTTGGCAGAGCCGGGAATCGAACCCGGGCTTTCCGCAGTGACAGCCAAGAAAGCTAGCCACTACGCAAAGAGGTGGACTAATCTTGGCGAATTAACGTTTATCCTCAGATTCCGTCGAAGCCAACTTCTGTGGTCCTGGGAAACTTTGTTGTTGTTGTTGTTTCATTTAGAGACTTGGACATCGTGGCCGTTTCATCCCTGTGTAGTTGGGTGAGTGTATGTAGAATTTGTATCATAGCCTGTGTTATTGTGGGGTATGCACAAGTGTGTGTATTTGTAATTGAGGCGAGAATTGGGATGGAGGCGGCCGTGGCCTTACGTAAGGAACCATCTCGACATTTGCCAGGAGTAGAAGTGGGTAACCAAGGGGAACCACTTCTATGATGGCCTAGGTGGGAATCAAACACGCATCTTCTAATTTTTTCCCTCACTACGCTCACTCCATCCCTTAGATCAGAATTACATTTCTTGGCAGAGCCGGGAATCGAACCTTTTGGACAACAGTGAAGAATGCCAACCGCTACACCACAAGGTGGTCTCTTGCGGAACGTATTGAGACTCTGGTCCCAAATGCCCTGAGTTCAATTCCCAGCTCTGCCAAATAATTTTATTGTGGTATGAGGGTTGGAGCGGGGTACATTCAGCTTCTTTAGGTAAATCTGAAAAGAGGTGGGTTGGATTCCCACCTCAGCCATCCTAGAAGGGGTTAACCTAAGTTTTCAACTTCAAGCAAAAGCCCGGATTCACCTAAGTACACGCGGCTGATGACCACGATGTGCAAGGTTCTGATTAACACAAAAACAAAAATGAATCCACCGAAAATTACCACAAAGTATTTAAGAGGGTCTCGTGTTATCAGTCAGATGTTTTTAATGCATTTTGATTTGTATCGCGATCTACCATATCCTCCACATCTCATCAAAATAGAAAGAAAATGTGATAAATACAATCTGCACACAAAACTAAAAATATATTTTCACTGTTGCCCGGGCTTAATGGCTAGGCAAAATATTAACTTTTCTAAAAATATCGTAAGATATGTTTAGTCAGTGGTTCGTTACTTGGGCTTGATATTCTCAAGCTACTTCCCAAGTTTAGATCTATTAAGCTCGAGCAATGGGTTTCTGGGTGGATCTAATCCTAACGTCCTGGATGAGAAAGTAGGACTTTAGAAAGGTGGAGAAAGTCCACGGCACTCTGGCTCGTACAAGACGTATTGTGATTACCACAACAATTCCGATTCCTCATTCAGTTTGCAGTGTAAAACTGATCGCCTTAATGGCCCCAGCTCAAAATACATACACTAGGTACTGCCCCAGTAAATGGAATTATTTAGGGACAAAATGAGAGTATTTTCCGTCCCCATGATAAAATTTTACCAGCAAATATAATTTCTGGAAGTGTGACACAGGAGGGTGGGGTTACAAGCTCGAGGCTGTGGGAGAGCCCGATCACGTGATACATTGCACAATGGACGCTTCTAGAAGGCTATAATTGGCATAGCAACAGCGAGTTTGGAAATTAATATTATAAATATTGTTATAAATTATGCTATTGGATCCCAGCCCAGAGCCAATGAGAAGAGGTCTTATTGAACACAGGATCAACCTTGATTACACAATATGATGAAATTATGCATTTAGCCCCTTGGAAGAAGATTTTCTTATTTGGTAATGAAGAGAATATAAAGAGAAATTATGTCTGATACTTTAAAAACCGCAGATCGGTTAATCCACGCAGTAATAAGCCTTAGTAATCTACGCGCTAAAATTATGGTGGGAGTTTGATATGGCCGCTAAAATTTCAACTTGGAGGGGGAGATCCAAGGATCGAGGTACTTATTCCAGCAGTCTTTGAAGAGTGAGGAAGTGTTTTTACTGGGTTAACGGAGATCCCAAGGCTTAGTCCGAGTGCGACGACTGTCGACTTGTGGAGACGCGAGGATAGCTAGGTGGAACGTAGGAGATCACCGCACTTCCATTCTACGTGAAGTTTCGAGGAACATTGAATTGATTATATCTCTTGAATAATTGAGATCTGAAGTTAAATAAGCGAATATATATAAAGAACAGGTCGCATACTATATATTGTGAAAAGTCGAGCGTTTAAAAATTCACCGTTTCGACAATATAAGCCTGTCAAGTCAGATTTTCAAATGTGTTGAAAATAAAGCTGAATATCATTTTAAATTGCAACGTGAAGTTGGCGAACGCAGTTCAAGTGAACAGTAGCGGAGAACTTTTAATATTGGCGCAACACATAAACAGTAACAGAATTACTATTATTATTCTTCAAATGTTTTCATTCAGCATAATTAACATTGTTGATATGATGAACTAAATAGTCATGCGCCAGAGACATATTCGATAACAGGAGTTAAGATACAACGATGGAGCTTCGTTAGACAACGTATTCTTGAATACAGACGTAGTGTACGGTCCATCTTGTACATTTTCGTCAGTCTACGAACACTAATATAACATCAATTAGCAATGGAAATATTTAATTCACCATTTATATGAATATTTCTATAATTATATTCCAATGATGGAGCTGATACATATTTACGATGGAGAATGAAGACTCTACAGAAGAGATTTGTCAAGATGCTAGGGAAGGGTAGCCCAGCAACACAGAATAATTTGCCAGAAGGATGTCGTTCAAGCCCAGGCGAATGTTGGTTAATTCCAGAGAGGGACGTTTCCTATCTCTGAGGTCGCAGATCCGAGGTTCGAATGCAGTTCCATCTCAGGGTCTTGTACTGAGGAAACATCTAAAGTATTGTGGGAATACTTACATAGATCTTCAAGTTTTCGTCCAAATAAGGTATCAATGTATCTCATTTATAGTATAGAGCTTGATTAGTTACATCCTGAGCCAGCGATCTTATTCCATATTTTTATATTTTCACATTTCATGTATTCCAGTGTTTTCATGTGTTTTACACTTCAGATGTGTGTTGACATTTTTATGCTTCAAGATTATTTAGGAGATGATTGCCATTCATCTATTTTTCAATTTTATTCTAAGGATCAGTTGTGGAACTGACTTTAAAGTTTAGTTTGAGGAATTATATTGCCTCATAGGAGACTAGTCGTTTTGACTCTCGAATTTTAATAATTTTATTTTAACCAAGTATTCTGACATTGTGTCATAGCTTCAAATTAAATTCTTATTAAATTTAATTTGAGGACTTTAATGTAACGACATATAACTTCAAGAACAGAAGAAACATCGAATGATATTGTTATATCATTATTGTACATTAACTGTCGACGATCTAAGAAATACTAGTCGTTTGATAAGACCGAAGTCTTAATCCCTATGAACATTCTTTGTGTAGAATGGAAAACATTACGACATTGACATTAATATTTGCAAAGCTAAGAGCTTTGGTCATTTAATATGCTAGAGGAAATACCTTTTGATAGAAGATTATTCAAATCTTTGGCTAGGAATTGAAAGCTAGTGTATCCCGGTCAAGATTGAATTCTATCTGAAACTATAAATAACATGTGTGTTATTTTATTCTATTTGTGTAACATCATGTCATTTGTGGACATGATATTACAACGATAAACAATTTAAAGCTTGATAAGTGAGGTGAGTCAGGAGTATTATTTTTATTACATGTATTTGCGACAGACGAGTTTATCAGTTAATTATCTTGTTGTGGAGTAAACTTTAGGAGGTTAATCACGACTGTCTAATATCGTTCATTACAATTGGAAGTTTCGTTTGAAGAACTTAAGCATGTATAATTGTAGTCCAGTAATCATGTGTAATGATACTGAGGGTCATGCCATTATTTGAGAGAAGTTCATACAGGAGATATATTAATAACAATTAATCCTTTTTGGTTATTGTTTAACATAGTAGATGATAATTGTTTATGCCATATATATACTGTTATATGAGGATTTGTAGAGCTATGAAGTGCTCATGCGAGGGAGTTCCGCATTTTAAGGGAAGTCAAAGTATTGTTGTTCTTTGATAAGAAGGCATGGATCATTATAAGAGCCGTTGTATACAAGTAGTCCAGTTCTTGTGAATTAACGATTTAGCTGTGTTAACAGGAGGGTTTCAGCGGAAATACAACTTGAGAAAGATTGTCTACTCATATCTATAATACAATTATTATATTTTATTAAACCCGAAGTTATGTAATTAAGTACAGTTAACTTTCATTAGTCGACTGTATTATACCGGCAATGTAATGAAACCTATATAAGACGATGTGTAAGCAGTATATCAAAACTACGGAACGTTGGAGAATGGTTATGTGAAAAACCAGTGTATATATTTAATTGAGAATTGTATTGTAACCGAGAAGCCAGAATCTCGAAATGTCGCGTTAGCAGCACAAAATAATGGATATTATTATAAACATATTTCATGTAAATAATTTTTGAAAATGATTTAATTAGTTAAATAATTTAGTAGGATTTAATAATCATTTTTTTGGAATAGCGTGTGTTTTATGAGCGGATGTTTTTGGCATGAATGATTGTTCACTGTTAAGAGTAAATGTGGAACCGAATTGGTCATGAACAATTACGGGGTGCGAATGAAAGAGTGTATAAACATTTTCAGTATGATTGTTTAAGAAACAGAGTAGTTATGTGAACTTTTCTATGATCTAAATGTTAATTTTTACGTGTTTTTAATAAACGCACACACAAGCTGTCTCTAGCCAGAATGATTCACCGTTATGTTGGAGAGCGATGACATAATATAAGCAGGTGGACACTCACCGCCTTATATATAAATTGTAAAACAGTTTCGAGTGCGGCGTGGTGCTGAGGTTTTATTGATGAAACAAGACCAGCGCACGTGCGTTCTACAAACGCAGGCTTGTGAATGAAATCAGATGTCTGGAATGCCACGAGTGCAAGAGACTTCATTAAACGGTTTTATTTTTACGCAGTGTAGGCCTAGAACAAGCCAGATTTTATGCTCATAATTTTTAATACAGCATTGTAGTAAGATGTAGAGTTGAAAGGAGGTGTGAATGATTGCGTGTTTTTAATTTTAATTTCTATTGTTAAATTCTTTTATTGTTATTTTGTTTATACTAGATTAGTTTACCCTATTGCTAATAAATTTTATTCAGTTGTTTTCCGGTGTTGTTGGAGTGTGATTGATTTTAAATATAAGGAGAAGAGTATTGTGGATGTATTGTAGGCGAAGCTGAATTCCCAGTCCCCGAGAGAGGTGTAAAGGTGAGTGCCCCGTGTAGTTGGTTGTTGATCCACAATATTCTTTTAACTGCTGTATGTAAATCCCTAAAGGCCATGTTGGAAGCGATTTCTAATGTAGTATTTGCTGGAGCTGTTAGAAATAGGCAATCCAGCGGGGGCAATGGATATTCCAACAGGATCCTTTCCGGATTATCGGGTACAGTAGCTGAGGCCATATTGTTATTATTAGGCCTATTATTATTATTATTATTAATTCGAACAATATTTTTCTTTACAGATTCGAGTATAAACATGTCAACTCAAATAATCTTGTTGAAAAAGTGGAATGAAACATTTCACTGCCTTTTTAAACTGATATACTGTAGGCTACTTCTCTGGAGAATCGTTTTTAAAAATGACGGGCCTACAAGAGTTATTGTCTTATCCTCAAGAGAAACTTTCTCCATTGGCAATATGACAAAAAATTGTGATTTAGGGACGGAACAATCACAATGGGCGCATTGGGTATATCTGAGCGTGTGTGAAGTCTGAGAAGAACTTCTTCTAGAGTACTCCTGGTAACGTTCTTATTTCAAATAAGTTAACGTGTGGTCCTAGCTCATCTGAAACCTAGTTCTAGTACACTGTTGCTTCATTTAGGATTTAGCGACATCTTTGCCTATCAGCTCCGTGCACTAGGGTGTTAATAATGTTATTGGTTTTACGTCCCTTTTAACTACTTCGGCTTTTAGAGACGCCGAGGTGCCAGAATTTTGACCGAAAGGGGATCTTTGACGTACCATTAAATCTGCTGACACGGCTACCTTGCATTTTTGCACACTCAAATGCCAGCTGACTGCACTAGGATTCAATCCTGCAACCTTGGGCACAGCAGACGAGAACGTCACCACTGAGCCACTCAGCCAGTCGCACTAGGGTGTTGTGGAGTCTGAAATAAAGTATGTAACTATCGATATTTTAGTCTAGGATTGAGATACAGTAGATGCCGCTGAACTTGAAGTAAAGTTCCATCATTCCATCACCTTCCTCGAGTGATCGTGATGGATCCAATAGATTGGCCACTGTGAGCACTCAAACTCTAAATGAAGTTTGTCTTACACAACTCAATTATAGACGTTGGCTCATTTTTCTGAGCTACAATGAGTCATGAACAATCAGAAACCAGGGTGAAAGGGAGTATGCAGATTCATCATTATTGGAGATTACACTCTACTAACAGACCTGAGACAATGCGAATAGAATAAGAAACTCCACGAGGCATGGGCCGTCAAGGAAGTAAATAATTCATTTACAAGAAAAGCTGAACGATAATCCAAGAAGTAGGATAAGAAGAGGAGGAGGAGGAAGAAGAAGAAGAAGAAGAAGACGAGGAAGAAGAAGAAGAAGAAGAAGAAGAAGAAGAGGGCACCGGTGTTCGTACTGCGCCTGCGTAAGAGCACAACAGGCATTTGTGCTCAAGTTGGCAGTAAGTTTAGTAAATTCGTCAATGGGATTCTGCACCTGTGCTTCAGATGCAAACAGGGTTGTATGGAGAACAATGGAAAGATAAGCTTACTGTGATATACGGCGGAATATTCCTTGTGTATTGAGAACACTTGAAAATGAAAATCCACAGCCTGCTTCCAGTCTCCGACCGGATCAGGAATGGAATGAATGAATCCCCCATCTAGCGGCGAGGATATGAACTGTGCCGGCTGCCGAGGCCTGACGCACTCCTCTGGGGCAATGATTAAATGAATGACAGATGAAATGAAATGATAGTGGAGAGTGTTGCTGGAATGAAATTTTGACAGGGAAAACCGGAGTACCCGGAGAAATACCTGTCTGCCTCCGTTTTGTCCAGCACAGATCTCACATGGAGTGACCGGGATTTGAACCACGGACCCAGCGGTGAGAGGCCGGCGTGCTGCCGCCTAAGCCACGGAGGCTTCATTGAGAACACTTCTAATCCACAAAGCTGAAAAAGTATTGAATAGGAACTTTAATCTTCAAGCAAGGGTATGTTCCAAAACACACAATACTGAATTAAATATTCTTTTGTTATTTTACAATATTTATGAACACTAATGAAGTCATGCAAACTGATAATCTCTCTTCTATCGGTCTGGTGAAGTTTGCTTCTTTGGGACTCTTTCAGATAATGATAAGTTCAATGTACCTGAGTTTTTACTGATTGTGAGAATGGCCCACTTTTATGAGACGATTTCTGTCTTAAATTTGTTGATACAGTACATGTGTCAGCCATAGTATGACCACTAGGTTCCGTCACAAGGCTCTGTAGAAATAACTCCACTATATATCACTGTAATATTTGTTCACTGTAGTATAGTAACAACACACTTTAGTCTACCACAAGTCCTAAATTTATTCCTGACTCTGCCAAGAATTTAATTCTGGCAATCGGATCTGAACGGGGACCTCACAGCCGCATAAAAACAACTGAGACGAGGTGGGTGCAAATCCCTCCACAACCATCCTACAAAGTGGTGCTCAGTAGATCCCCACATCCACTTCACGCAAATGTAGGAATAGTACCTATCTTCTGAAGACAGCAATCCTAGCACACAGTAGTACAGTCACCTCAATAACAGAGGTTATTTCACATCATCACCCAAGATGATCACGACGTCATAAGCCCCTAGATGAAACAACAAAAAATAATTCTCTCTGCAACATTCACAGTCTTGAGCAAAACTCCTGGATCAGTGCAGGTTCATAAAGCCAGCTTCAACCATGGTTTGATACGAAGTGGGTGACCAAGCCAAGTTTTGTGAAAAGAGGATAAATGATCCGGAGCCAGTCGTGGTGGGGTGAAACACCTAGGTCATCTGCCCCTATAAACCCTGTGGTGGAATGAACGCCTACTGTGATCACGGGGGTATGTACTGATACTCTGGATCCAAAGGTCATGGGTAAAATTCCTGGCTTTGCCAAAACTTGAATTCTGGTCTGGGGGTTGAAACGGGGTACACTCAGCCTTATAAGGCAAAAGTGAGAAGATATGGATTCGATTCCCACCATACATGTCCTAGAGGTGGCCTCCCCTCTTCTACTCCTGGTATATGCTGGGATGGTCCCTATCCTCAGGCCACAGTCGCCTCCTTCCTTTGTTACGAATGCAACACTACTACAGCCATCACAATGGCACAGGTTAGATTCCACACACATCCTAGTACACGGGACTACATGACCATGAAGTTGCAAACTCCCTAATGAATCAACAACTACAGTATTTAAAAACTGAGAACTGGAGATTCTACCTTCTGGAGCTTAAGTTGCGGTTCACACTTGAGGGTTTATTCAGTGACTCACCCGACTAAACTTCATACCGTGCATATTGCAGTCGATGCGTGGCCAGACATACAACTCAAGTTAAAGCATGTACTTTACTTGTACTTACTACCTGTGACTTCAACATGCCAATTGAAACATTTTTAAAGATTAATTTTACTTCAAATAGGCCTATATGTTTGAAACTTCCTGATAGAGATCATGGCTGTAGGCGATAAATAAGAATAAGAATAAGAATAAGAATAAGAATAAGAATAAGAATAAGAATAAGAATAAGAATAAGAATAAGAATAAGAATAAGAATAAGAATAAGAATAAGAATAAGAATAAGAATAAGAATAAGAATAAGAATAAGAATAAGAATACGCATAAGAATAAGAATAAGAATAAGAATAAGAATAAGAATAAGAATAAGAATAAGAATAAGAATAAGAATAAGAATAAGAATAAGAATAAGAATAAGAATAAGAATAATTGTTATGGACTTTACTTCCCCTTAAAATACTGAGGCTTCACAGCCGCCAAGTTGCCGGTTTTTTGCCTTGTAGATATACCAGTACATATACAGGCATTAAATTCTCGAATTAGTCCGCCTCGTTGCGTAGTGGCTAGCATTCCTGGCTGTCACCACGGAGCCCGGGTTCAATTCCCGACTCTGTTAAGAAATGTAATTCTGGTCTGAGGAGTAAAATGGGGTACACTCTGCCACGTGAAGCAAAACTGAAAAGAGGTGGGTTCGATCCATTCCTCAGACATCCTGGAATTAGTTTTCCGTGGTTTCCCACTTTTACTCCAGCCAAATGCCGCATGGTACCTAACATACGGCCACGGCCACTTCCTGCCCAAATCCAACTACAAATACCCACACTGGTACATACATCTCAGTAACGCAGGTTATCAGATAAATTCTACACACACCCGATTATATGGGACTACATGATCACGAAGTCGCAAATCCCTTAAAGGACAAACAACAACTTTCTCGAATTACACCATTCTGATATGGCAAAAGACTTGTTTAGATTCACCCCGCAATCATAGATACAGCAGGTCAGTTTCATTTGATGACACATGGTTATCACTTTAGTATGTCTAAGTCGTATACCGGACAATATTGGAATAAGTTTTAAGAACAAACTGTAGGTGTGACTGAAGAACATTTACTTATTTGGTATCCGGGGCCTCAACAATGTGCATCGCACTTGTTACTGACGAACAAATGCTACATTTATCTCTGTTACTGTAGTAACTTTTCTAAGTTTACTTAGATTAGTAATTTCCCAGGGGATCACGTTTGTTTATGATCATTTCTGGGGTAATTTCGAAATAAAATGTAGAAAGCTTTATGATCATATATTTCAGTGTTTCCAGGTTTCATCCGAAGTTTGCTATTTATTCGGTCAACATGCTGCGAGAGCGCAGTTAGATATTGTTGTTGTTATTGAATCATTTTAGGGGCCCCCACTAACCCCCTCCACGAAACAAAAAGAACCGATGTAGGAAAAAAAAGAAAGGAAGGTGAAAAATAGTGGAAGAGTGTAAAATAGTAACTGAAATATAAGATAATACAATAAATCAAAATTAAACACCCCGCAAGAAACTACCACGATTCTTTCATATCCACTTTAGCTCTCTATGCTCACCCCCTTAAAACTCGCAGAAAACCAAACTGAAGAATACAATGGCTAAAGACTCATTGTGAGATCGTGAACTACATACAACATAAACATATTCTCAACACACATTGATTCAAAATATGACAAATAATTTAGTAGAAGACACAACAAATTCCGTGTAAACACTTAGAAACATACAGATTCAAGGTCCTCCAAATGAATACAGAAAAATGTTCAATATATAGGCCCACTAATTTTCGTTGAGAATCAATCCCTTCTTATACGTGTAGGCCTACTTTAAAACATTATAAAAATACACATCTTTCAGCAATTGAATATTCAATGTTCTTCAGCTTGGAAACAAACCTCCGGTCACGAAAACACCAAATTTGCGACTCGTCTGCGGCGTCTGTACATCCTAACCGGTTATATTCTGAAGATGGGTTTTTGAAATATATTTTTTAATAATTTCAGATCAATTTTATTTTGTGAAGGTAAATTGGAATGTTACTGAAAATTTGGAGCTCTGTAGATAATACTATTTATAAAGACGCTGATTATAAATTTGTCTCTATGTAATATATAACCTTATATATATTCTTTTAGATTGACGTAATTTTTATGTACTAAATTTTGGGATATAAAAATCCCTACTGCCTGAAAAATCCTGAAATCAAAAGTTCCATACAGAGATTTCTTAATATAACTGTGATTGACATACTGTACTATATAAATTGTGTTACATTTGGCACAATATTACAGGAGAAGAAGGGATTCTATATGTAAAATAGGAATTTTCGAGAAAATAAAAACAAAGTAAAGATGAAGTTGTCTTCATGATCCATTACCTAAACATCTTCAGAATCATATGTTCTCCATCATTTTCTGTTAGTATCTTCTGCGCAAATATTTGCAATATTTGCTCAAAAAATAAGCCCAATCATTTTCGTTGAGAATCTCTCCCTTCTTATACGTGTAGGCCTGCTTAAAACATTATATAAATACACATCTTTCAGAAATTGAACATTCAATGTTCTTCAGCTTGGAAACAAACCTGGGGCCACGAAAACTCCAAACTTGCGACTCGTCTGCGGCGTCTGTACATTCTAACCGGTTATTTTCTGAAATCAGACTTCCGATGGCACATAACAACGGTAAACCACACCGTCTGGAAACTAGGCAACAATGAAAAATTGCTTCTATCACTTCAAATATTATCTCATCAAAAGAGTGTGGTGTAAAAATCGATAGATTGCCATTGAAAAAACCAGGGACCCAAGTTCAAATTTTAGTCGGTAGATAGTAGGTTACAAATAAGTTCATAAAACCAGTAAGTCCTACAACTCAATTCACTGTAAAGGAATTATTCTGAAGGAAGGAGACCTCTGGATTCATCCCCTAGCTACGGCATTGCAAGGAACATGCATAGTTGAGCAAATGGAAACATGAGATCAGACTTCCGATGGCACATAACAACCAAATAGTTCGGCAAATCAGTAAACAAAGCATTTTAAAATAATAGTTCGAATGGTACAGAATAACTTCGTAACAAGAAACAAGACATCTAGTCCTTAGGACTGAAGAAATCAAAGGATCCACGAAAATGACCAAAATAATGATTTTTATCTACAGACTGTCCCCTTAAAGTTGGCTGCGTGGCTCAGCGGTAACGTTCGCGCTTGCTGGGCCCAAAGTTACAGGATCGAATCCTGGTGCAGTCAGCTGGCATTTGAGGGTGCGCAAATTCAAGGGAGCACGTTAAAGATCCCCTTCCGGGCAAATTTCTGGCACCCCGCCGTCTCTAAAAGCAGCAAATGATAAGAGGAACGTTAAACAAATAACATTATTTGATTATATCCCCCTTAAGAAGTCCAACCTTGAGTGTTCTTGCGATAACTGTAGCAATGTGCGTAATCGCAAAGAATTGGGATAGGTGTCCCGCAGCTTGGGATAAGGTACATCCCAGCAATTGCTTGGAGAGAGTGTGGATAAACACACCATGCACGGCCGCTGTGTGCGCCTGGACGCGTACCTTCGATCTCCGAAATTGCTGCGGCTTCCCTCGGCAGACGTGCTAAGCGAATGAACGGCTACGCCGCAGTTAACTTCAGTGGCTAACAAGCAAAGAAGCTCAACAATAAAATAAATAAAAACACAGCCGTGACTGCGATTATAAACATAGGCTACGAATGTATTAAACACGAAGTCTGATGATTATCAAAGTACTTTTTTGTAGACTGCA
The DNA here is from genome assembly GCA_946902985.2 of Meconema thalassinum. NCBI lineage: Eukaryota > Metazoa > Arthropoda > Insecta > Orthoptera > Tettigoniidae > Meconema > Meconema thalassinum. The sequence goes on along the minus strand of OX336389.2, from coordinate 612,097,531 downwards.
TTTTTAAATCATCCACCGGACAAAATAGATAATTATTTTATGCTATTCATTTTGTTTATTTAATATTAACACCAAACGGTCATCGTAATTGGACTCCCATTAACGTGTTGACTGACCAAACAGCAACCTGTACATAGGTTCTTGTGGAAAAATATAATTTAAACGAACCACAGTAACAAAGATTGTCTCTATTAAAGAAAGCTTTCCAGTCGGTCAACACACCGTCTGGAAACTAGGCAACATTGAAAATGGCTTCTATCACTTCAAATATTATCTCATCAACATTCAAGCTGTCAAGTAAATAAAAAATAATAATCTCTTAGACATTGGATTCAAGCCTCGTTTGGATCAGATTGAGGAACGCAGTGTGTATAGTTTGGTGTGATATACTGTATGTGACCAGCGTACAATTTTATTTCTCGGCACATGCATGGCCTTCACTCACTCAACATTGCAAGGAACACGTCTTTGTATAACTCTACCTGGATTCTCTGCTTTATTATGAAGGATTTGAACGTAATACATGGATATTTTACTCATACATAAGAATCGTATCACGGTCATAAGCATAGAAGCAAACGTAAATAATTAATGTAAACGAATAGAGAATATTCGTATCTAGGATCTTGGGGGGAGCATCAAGTACTCTGGAAACATTTCACTGTATAGCTCAGTACGGAAGCGCTTGCCTCCTGTTTCCAAGACTGGGGTGTTTATTTCCGGCACAGACGGTAAGCAATAAAGAGTACTTTAATGAGAGAGACACGTTTCAGTAGATTTACTGGCAGGTTAGCCTAAAATAACCATTATAGTTCTGGTATCCGAGCACCTGTAAAATTATAACGGTAAAGTGAAACATTAAAACTCTTGTTAGTATTATTATTATTTATTTCTTAAACAACGTGTAACTATAGTAAAAACTGACAAGTAATGTCATTTCTCTTAAATTGATGTAGACACATGAATGTTGTATTTGTAGATCTGTTTTCGCTTTCATTCGCAATAGAGTACTTAGAGATAATAACAATCGTATGGCCTCAGCTACTAAGGAGTGCAGTTGGAGCCATTTAGGCGATCTGCTGCCGTCTGGCAGAGAAACGGGGTCTCAGTGGTTGAGATTTAATCAACTTTGTCTTATAATCCCCAAATAAGATTTTGTACTGCTCGGAGTGCCATGGTTTTTTCCTGGCCTTGGATGGGAATCAAACCCGCGATCATTGATCCACCGAGGAAGACTACAGAGAAGACGGTCGTTGTAGAAACTGACATAATTTCATAGCACATGGTGAATTATTTATCATAAACCAATACGCCAAATGGCATTATAAAATTAAATGCAATGTGGCCGACCTATTAGTCTTTGATAGGGTTCTTGACATACATGATTGTTTAAAAACATCATGAGGAAATCAAACAAGTGTAGCGGGAAAAATCAGTTCAGCCTATCAAGTTTCGGGGCATAAACTAGTCGTGATCGACCTGACTTTCCACACATTTTGTAAATTACTTCTTCATATACAGTGGTTAAATTTCATATTCCTTGATCTACCTTTACTGATTAAATTTAGCCTCAAACCGCAAATAAACTAAAGTAGTGCACCACAAATTTTAAATTATAAGAAGCGAGAGTAAAGACAGAATTGTGTAAGAGATATAGACCAACCATAAATACTTCTGAGCAAGATTTTGGATACAGACAATAGTCATTGTGACCATCCTAATACTGACATCTAGCAATTATTTAAAAAATCTCATTAATTGGTACTGTTCAATATAGTTGCGTTTTTTAGTCAAAGAGTAATAAGCTTAATTCCATTGAATACAATTTTGAATATATATCGGAGTATATAGCCAGCTCAATGTACTGAACAACTAAAGAAATACGTAAGAAATGGATGTTCGACGCTAGAGAAGATGTGTAAACATAGTAACATCTCTAAATGTGGAACATATTCTAGAATTAGATTTTCGTATATTTTCATGAGTACACCCACTCGTGGGAAAATGGTAAATGAAACGTTTACGGGTTTAAAGGAGAATTAACGTTTAGAAAGAGTCTATTTTCATAAATAACTACAGAGATGTTAGATAAGGAATGAATTGCATTCGACCTAGGCTAAACTTACATATTTACCTGCTAGCGATGCAGCCAGTGGTTGCGACGCACTTGTGTAGGAGGTAGCATATGGGCTGGACTAGACATAAGCTAAGGCTGCGTTAAAGGGAAGCATCACGATATCCACGATATCCACGATATCTCAGCGATAACATATGAACTGGCACATGGCGTCCTACAGCAGAATAAGGAACAGTGGTGTCTTGGAAGGTGAGAATAAATCGTACCGTAGTGTTAATGGAAACATTTTGTCAAAAATTGAAGATGTAAATCTAATCTCTGCGAAGAGGCTACTCACAATCATTGTCATCCTCTAAACCTTAGAGATGAGAACTAAATCACGCGTAAGGAGAAGGGACGAGGGGAAGGGGGAGGGGGAGGGGAGATACGCCCACACTCGTCACACAGGATAGAGCCGCTAGGTATTACAAACATGTCACTTCATGAGATATTATGGTTGTGATTCTTAGTTCACCAGGAAATGCTACAAGAATCAAATTTCACCATAGGATATCCTTCCAATAATGATTAGTTGTTAAAATTAATATAGGCCTATCATACCTTTCAAAAACAATTAAGGGTACATGTCGAATATACCGGTACCCTTAAGAAATTATATGAATGTATCACTCAGAAATGTTCTGGCAACTTGCGAAATAGGCTTCGGAACTAGCCATAGTCCACCAAGACGAGGACGAGGACAAGGGGAGGAAGGGGGGGGGGGGGGTCGGGTCTAATTAAGCTTTATGACTCATGACTCACCAGTTTGCGGGCAGCAGTCATGGGCACATGCTGGCTGCTGGCGTGCTGCTGTGCTCTTCCCTACAACTTCACTGAGTCACTGCCCACTACACTGTCCGAGTCCGTGCCTCTCCGCTCCGCTCAGCTCCTCGCCATGCGCACCGGCGCGGCGGCAACTCAGCCAACCAATTTATCGATCGCTAGGTAAGATGAGAGACTGGATGCAGCATGTGTGATTGTTGCACACGGGCACTTGTTAACTACTGTATGTGGCTTGACCAGGCATAGCACTCGGGACTATAGACCATGTTGAGCACCAACCCAACACGATGCTGTATTCAGCACATGAGCAACAAACGCTTTCTTGCCTGGCAGCGTGGCTTAGGGCTAACATTCACGCTTCATGTGTCCTAGGTTGAGGGATTAAATCCTGGAACAGTCAGTTGGCATCTTATGGTGCTCAAATGCGAGGGATTCGTGTTCGTACAGTTCCTGGAGTGTTAAAGATCCCCCTCAGGACTATATCCCGGCTCCCTGGCGTACCTTAAAAGGCAATAGTAGTTAAAATGGACGTAAAACCCATTACATAATAATAATGAAAATGAAAATCCACAGCCTGCTTCCAGTCTCCGACCGGGTCAGGAATGGAATGAATGAAGCCCCCATCTAGCGGCGAGGATATGAACTGTACCGGCTGCCGAGGCCTGTCGCACTCCTCTGGGGAAATGATTAAATGAATGACAGATGAAATGAAATGATAGTGGTGAGTGTTGCTGGAATGAAATTTTGACAGGGAAAACCGGAGTACCCGGAGAAAAACCTGTCTGCCTCCGTTTTGTCCAGCACAGATCTCCCATGGAGTGACCGGGATTTGAACCATGGACCCAGTGGTGAGAGGCTGGCGTGCTGCCGCCTAAGCCACGGAGGCTTCACATAATAATAATAATAATAATTATTATTATTATTGTTATCATTAATATTATTATTATTGACCGCTTTATTGTGTAAAGTCCATGGCAGAGGTAGAATTCTTTTTTTAAAATATTTTTGCATAATTATCCGAAGAAAATTAAATCAGCCACTTTTCGGGATATAGTTAAGTGGCAAGTGTGTGCTACTTCATTTTTATTTCCCGTTTATTATCTTTACGATCTCTTTTCTGGGCATCTCTACAGTATTTACTCCTTGAGGCAATTTTATTTCAGATTTGACAGAATTTCGCGTGCCAAGAAACAATTTTTCTATTAATTAGTTCCATTTAGAAAAGGAGACAGTTAAATAGGCTGTGCTCTTATCCTTCCAGAATAAGATAATGCTGCTGTGTTAAGAAAGATTATTCTTATTATCATGGCATTGTGTTACCGTGATACGAAGTATCTTAATCCGTTAATGAAATAATGTATCAACGAAGTTCCTGTTAAATTTCACTACCTTCAATATATTAACCGAGGGTTACTTAGGGGATAACAATCACAATGATGCTAAACATCCTCACGGGGAACTTTCACTCCGCAGTAGATACCTTTTTTTTTTTTTTTTTTTTTTAAAGCTGCTCTTGCAGTGTCCGTGGGATTTAACTCTAGCCATTAATTGATGCCATATAATAGTACAATAAACAAAATTGTTGCAACAAAGATGATATTTAAAAGGAATTAGTGCCACTTAGTTTCTAAAGAAGTTTTATCGCATGTTTTCGAAGCTTCAGACTAACTCAATGACAAAAAGCATTCAGGCTAAAGGACCACTAACCAGGAACTTGACTGACCGACGGCTGCCCTCGTCAAAACAGCATAGGCCGTCTCACAGTCAACATGTTGGAGTTCTTTCATCATTATTGTCAGCTATTATGGCCAGGGATACCTTTCAAATCAAATAACTCTTAAATAGCTCTCACAAGACTCAACCATTGGCACTAGAAGCAGTAAAGAAAAAGCAGTTATTTGAGCTCCCCCATTCCATATGTGATGGCCAGTAGTGGCCAAAGCGAACTACTTGCTCCATCGATCAGGCCACCATCAAAATAAACTAATTTTCCACCAGCAATTCGAACTACTTGCTCTATCGGGCAGGCCACCAGCAATACGAACTACTTTCCCTATGGGGCAGGCCACCAGCAAAACAAGCTACTTGTCCCTTGGGGCAGGCCACCAGCAACACAAACTAATTGACACTTGGGGCAGTCCACCAGCAACACAAGCTACTTGCCCCTGGGGGCAAGCCACCAGCAATACAAGCTACTTGCCCCTTGGGGCAAGATACCAGCAATACTCGCTATTTGTCCCTTGGGGCAGGCCACCAGCAACACATGCTAATTGACACTTGGCGGGGCAGTCCACCAGCAACAGAAGCTACTTGCCCCTTGGGGCAAGACACGAGCAACACAAGCTACTTGCCCCTTGGGGCAAGATACCAGCAATACTCGCTATTTGTCCCTTGGGGCAGGCCACCAGCAACACATGCTAATTGACACTTGGCGGGGCAGTCCACCAGCAACAGAAGCTACTTGCCCCTCGGGGCAAGCCACCAGCAATACAAGCTACTTGTCCCTTGGGGCGGGCCACCAGCAACACAAGAAACTTGCACAAAGGGACAAGCATAGCAACCATCAAAACGAGCTAGTTGCTTCTTCGGGCAAGCAAACAGCAATACCAGCTTAATCGGTAAGCTGTTGGGGGTAGAATAGTAGTTGTTATTTCATTTACGGAGCTTGGACACCGTGGTTATGTAGTCCCGTGCACTTATGTGTGTGTGTGTGTAGAATACTTCTCATAACCTTTGTTAGGATGTCTGTAGTAGTGTGTGTATTTGTAATTCAGGTGAGGATTGGGAAGGAGGCGACCGTGGCCTTATGTTAGGAACTATCCCGGCATTTTCCTGGAGTGCAAGTGCATTTGGCTGGTTGGGGGGGGGGAATCAAACCCACCCCTTCTCAGTTTTGCCTCACGAGGCTGAGTGTACAATTGATAGTGGGGACAGACATACACACATACACACAAACAAAACACAGACACACGGACATTTGGCCCGTGTAGATCTCACAAGTCAAATTCCATTTTTTTCTTCAATTTTACAAAAATTGAAAGTAGGCTAATTAACCAGAACTGTATTATTTGTAAGCATTTGGGGATCATAAGCCTCCGTGGCTTAGGCGGCAGCACGCAGGCCTCTCACCGCTGGGTCCGTGGTTCAAATCCCGGTCACTCCATGTGAGATCTGTGCTGGACAAAACGGAGGCAGACAGGTTTTTCTCCGGGTACTCCAGTTTTCCCTGTCAACGTTTCATTCCAGCAACACTCTCCACTATCATTTCATTTCATCTGTCATTCATTTAATCATTGCCCCAGAGGAGTGCGTCAGGCCTCGGCAGCCGGCACAGTTCATATCCTCGCCGCTAGATAGGGGCTTCATTCATTCCATTCCTGACCCGGTCGGAGACTGGAAGCAGGCTGTGGATTTTCATTTTCATTTGGGGATCATGATCAAGTAAGATCATACACGAAGTTTCTTACCTATACTGAGTCTTGCCATTTTCACTCTCTGATTTTATCATTTTGTTTTACTTGTTCAACTCAGACTTCTGTATTATTCAGGGGCCAATAGCCTAGATGTTAAGCCCCTTATAACTTATCATCATCATTAGCATCTGTATTATTTCTATGTATTTCGAACACATGGTCAAACATTCCCTAAGGTCCTGGGTTCGATTCCTGACTCTGACAAGAAATTGAATTGTTATTTGAGGATTGAGGGATGCACTCAGCCTTATGAGGCAAGACTGAGAAGATGTCGATTCGATTCCCACCCCAGCCAGCCAATAACTGGTTTTTCGTGGTTTACCAATACTTCTAAAACAGATTGTTTCCTTCCCAAACCTAGCAACCAATACAAGAACACACACTACAACAGACATCACAATGACACAGGTTAACACATAAACGCTATATGCACTCGAGTACAGGGTTTGTTGACTACGATGTCTAAATCCATAAATGAAACAACATTAACAACTCAAATAAGGTCAAATGAATTTGGTATTAGTATCAATTCTCCATCTCACTGAATGGGTGTTACTATGAATGATGCGTTATTTCTGCAATATCCTAACGGGGAAAACAAAACGTATTATTATTCCGTTCTCTGCATAGGCTAGTTCAGCTTTTAACAATACCCTGTTATCCACTGGTGAGGGTAAGGATCACAAAGTGTGTTATGCATCATATAGTGATGATTGAAAACGTCATGGCAATTCAAAAGCAAATAAAACCTACACAATATTCAGAGGCTCCGAATGCTTTCAAATATCTTAAGGGGAGGGAGGGGGAGGAGGAGAAAGGAAGGGGGGCCAGGACTATTCTACAAAATCAGATATAAATAGTATTTTTCCACTTTCCAATGGAAAGTGGAAAAATAAAAAATAAAAAAATCAATATTTTAATACGGACAACAAACACAATAAAAATGACAATAGTCATTGATATACATAATTATATTTGTTATAATTATTACAATGTATTAATGATGTTACGACACTGTAGATGCTATTAATTACTAGTAATTAAAGTAATAGATTCATTCATTAGAAATTTGACTAAACAGTCACTTGTGCCTTTCCTTATTGATTCCTATCAAACGTGTCGTGCCTCAGCTTGTTCTTACCAATAACTAATACTTGAAATCACAAAATTGAGCTTTCTTTGAACTAGTTAATCTTTCAAACAAATCTTGATATTTCGAAATGAGAAGCAACCTGTAATTAACTGGGGGGGAGTAATGTCCCTTGCTTTATAATTTGAAAGGGAAGAATTTGCTATAATCCCCCACCCCTCCCGCAACGGAGCCGGTGTCAATAAATTTGTTACTTTATCCCATTGTACCAAACAGCAAGTGACGTAAAAAGTTATTAGACAATTTGATTTTTCTATTCGCTCAATCACTTATTTACATTTCCCAAAGAGTTGAATTCCAAGAATAACGACTAACATTCTCATTTGGGGACATTCATTCAGTTTTTAAGCAGATTGTATGTGTACGAGGCTACGATATGCACGTGCACCAACAAGCATTGACTCACACTCAGCCGTCACGTACCTGCGTCACCAAAGGAGGTGTGGCCTACGAAAATTTTCATAGCCTCAATTTCTCAAAATGTATGTCCAATTTGGGAAATAATTACATCATTGAAATCTGTTACGCTGTACGCAAAAATTAGTTAATTCCATTAAAATTACAAAGTTATTACCAATATCACGGTGATTAACAAAGCAGGGGATAAAACTTATAAGTTAGTTTATGAGCCCATTGGCACTATTCACAAAAGTGAAAACATAATATTGATATCAATAACGGATTAGAAGATATTTTTGAGGGACATCTTAGGTGATTAACCTTGTATATCCTCAAATTGGTTCATCAAATGGCCAGGAACAGAATAGCTTAAAACCGTCGATTCCTGGCCCTAGTGATAATAAATCTAAGTTACCAATGATCGTGCAGAACGTACAGTGAGTCTAATCAAGATTACAATCAATGAATCAAATGATAGGCCTAACCACGGAAGATGAACATAATGTTTTGTTGAAAATCTGTAAATCGCCCCGGGTCCCTTATGTGAATATAAAACACTAAAGATGAACTACATATGGATTTAATGAAAATATGTATTGTAATATTCAGTGTAGGTAGTGATTGTTATATTATGCTTCAGATGTGCCATTCTATAGTTATCGCTAATCCTTGAAGCTTGAGGAATGTTATAATTATACAGATTTTATTAATAATTGTTGTGGATTGAAAGTTAATAATGCTAATTCTACGCTTCTTTGTAAATCCGTATGTTATAAAATGTCGATAAGACATACCGTACAATAATACATTCCTGTAATTAAATGTTTAGGTTCATTGAGAACTGGATTAATTTCATCCTAGAAATTATTTAATAACAATTTAAAGAAGTAGTTCCGTGAAGAACTAAAGCCTATTTTCATAAATCCTACTTACGGTAATTGCCACTATCAACATACAAAATTTCAGTTTGATTGCTGTAATAGATTCGTAGATATTGAGAACCGACTAAATATTTCGGATGGATGCCATGTTGGATTTTATATATGTAGGTCTTAGAGTTATGTACTATTACATGAAGATTATTTTGTACGTGTAGTATTCAAACATCAATTGCATTTTTAGGACACAAGAAGTAAAAACAAGATTTTAAAATTTCGCACAGCTGCATTTTGTGGTTATGGAAACAATTGATATAAATTAGGTGCCAGTGGATTAACATTAGTATAAGCATTTACTGTACCACGTTTCACTGCACTAGGATGGTTAAATTGCGAGGAACGTCCATTTAAATATTCATACTTCGCGTCGCCCCTATGAACATAAAAAAATCAGTTTGATTGCTGTAATACATTCGTAGATATTGAGAACCGTCAAAATATTACGGATGGTCGCCATGTTGGATTGTTATATGCATGGGCCATAGAGTTATGTACCATTAATGGAAAATTATTGCGAACGTTATTATTCAAACTTTCACTTCGATCGCATGATTACGACATAAGAAATAAAAAGTTAATTTTTAGATTCGCACTGCCGCCAATTTGAGGTTATGTAATCAATTGAACTAAATTGGATACCATTGCATTACAATGTGTACAAACATTTGCTGTACCAAGTTTCATTGCGTTTGGATCATTAAATCGCGAGAAAAGTGTATTTAAAATTTCAGTTTCATTTGGCCGCCATATTCGTTTTGCAGCTAACAGTTTTTTAAAGTCCCTTAGATGAACTTTCAGTAGTGCCCTTTATCTCCGTACAAACGTTCAAGGTGATATCAGTAATAGTTCCGGAGATATAGAATGCCGGTGAAATATTTCGCACAGCCGCCTTCTTGAGGTTATGAAAACAATTGAACGAAGTTAGATCTCGGTGCATTACAATGTGTATAAACATATACTGTACCAAGTTTCAATACGTTTGGCTGGATAAATCGCGAGAAACGTCTATTTAAATGTCGCAATTTCTCTTGGCCGCCATGTTGGTTTTATGGTTACCACGTTTTTGAAAGTCACATAGGTGAATTTCTAGTAGTTCTCTTTATCACCATACAAACTTTCAGGGTGATATCGGTAATAGTTTCGGAGATATTGAATGGTGGTGAAATATTTCGCACAGCCGCTATGTTGGATTGGTGAGGCGTAAAACAATTTGAAGGGCACGGTCGGGGTCGGCCAAAATGGTGCTATGACCTTACCGAGTTTTATTGATATCGCTCCAGCCGTTTAGAAGTTATTAGTGGGGAGGGGACACAGACACATCACACAGAGACACATACGCACACACACACACGGACAAAAGGTGATCTCATAAGCCTATTTTTTCATAAAATGAAAATAGGCTAAAATAGTAAAAACAATATTAACAACAGCAGCAAAAGAATTACTAGGGATGAAAAATGGATGGCTTCTCTAATGAGTTTGGTGTTAGGAGGGTCATCCGATCATAAAATAAACCATTCACCATTTAAGTGGGCCATTCGATCATAAAAGAAACCATTCGTCACTTAGGAGGGCCATTCGACTGTAAAAGAAACCATTCAGCATTTAGGAGAGCCATTCGATCGTAAAAGAAACCATCACAATTTAGGAGGACCATCCGATCGTAAAGAAACCATTCGCCATTAAGGTAGACCATCCAATCGTCAAATAAACCATACACCATTTAGGAGAGCGATCCGATCATTAAAAAAACATTCACCGTGTAGGAAGACCATCCAATCGTAAAAGAAACCATTCAGCATTTTGGGGGCCATCCGATCGTAGAAGAAACCATTCATCATTTAGGAGGACCATTCGATCGTAAAAGAAACCATTCACCATTTAGGAGGGCCATCCGACCGTTAAAACATTCACCATTTAGGAGGGCATATGATCGTAAAGGAAACCAATCGTCATTTAGGAGGGCCATCCGATCGTAAAGGAACCATTCACCATTTAGGAGGGCCATCCGACCGTTAAAAACATTCACCATTTAGGAGGGTATATGATCGTAAAGGAAACCAATCGTCATTTAGGAGGGCCATCCGATCGTGAAGAGACCATTCACCATTTAGGAGGGCCATTCGATCGTAGAAGAAGCCATTCATCATTTAGGAGGACCATTCGATCGTAAAAGAAACCATTCACCATTTAGGAGGGCCATCCGACCGTTAAAAAAACCTTCACCATTTAGGAGGACATATGATCGTAAAGGAAACCAATCGTCATTTAGGTGGGCCATCCGATCGTAAAGGAACCATTCACCATTTAGGAGGGCCATTCGATCGTAAGAGAAACCAATCGTCATTTAGGTGGGCCATCCGATCGTAAAGGAACCATTCACCATTTAGGAGGGCCATCCGATCGTAAAGGAACCATTCACCATTTAGGAGGGCCATTCAATCGTAAAGGAAACCAATCGTCATTTAAGAGAGCCATCCGATCGTAAAGGAACCATTCAACATTTAGGAGGGCCATTCGATCGTAAAAGAAACCAATCGTCATTTAGAAGAGCCATCCGATCGTAAAGGAACCAGCCACCATTTAGGAGGGCCATCCGATCATAAAATAAACCATTCACCACATGGAGACTCGTCTCACCTTGTCCCTGAGCACATGGAAAACAGAAAATACGGGGTGGAAATATAGGCTATCTACCGTATGCACAGCACATGATTAATGCAATAATGACTAGTGTACATTGCTACAGTTAAAAGAAAACGAATATATGGATTTTGTGATAAAATAATAATAAAAGAGGCAATAATTAATAATTAAGTCGACTCCCACAAAGACAAATAAATGAAACCTATGGCTTTCGCACCCGTATCAAAAAACATCCAACAAGATTCCTGAAAGTGCAGAAGCAATAAGTGACAGGTGCTAAACATGGTCACTAATAGGCAGGGAGTATGCTGATCTAGCTTGACGCAATTAAGTGGGAGGTGGGCAGGACAACGGGTTTTCTAAATAGGCAACACTTTAAGTGTGGAGATCTAAATCACTTTGTCTCATACCTCGGCTTCTCTTGTGAAGTGTTGAAAGAAAACACTTTGGAAGAACATCATAATCAAATAATTGAGCGTACTCCTTGAGAGCATCCCACAAAACACTAAAGGTACGCGTAGCACTGTTTCTGAGGTTGCGGACGGCCTTAAAGTGCCGCATTTCACATTCGTAGTTTGTTCGGATACTATACTAGTCCATTGTTTATAGCTTCGAGCCGTTTGCTCTCGGGAAGTCCAAAAGTTTCACTCGATAGAGAATTCGACAGAAAACAATTCTATGGGTTCCAACAAGAACGTTGCAAGTGGCAATTTTATCGAAACTAACTTGGTTATCTCTTCTCTGTCATGTAGAGAGCTCTGCCGAAGAGAAACATTTATTTTTAGGTAGTTTTCTTTTGTCGAAATTGGCGGTTAGTTCCAGATCGTTGCATGTGAGCACATACTGGCCACGACAACGTACATGTCACCTGGCGGTTCCATGATGAATTAAGAAACGGAAAAGTGTATTAACTAGAAAAATGGGAAAATATGCTCCAAGGAAACGACTAAAGAAAGATAGGAGTGCTTTTTTTTTGAACGGTCGGGAAGCAGGTTGATGCTTAGAAGTCTTCTATAAACGCAAGTACGTTGCAGATACTTTTTGGTTGTCTGTTGAATTTACAATGGCTATTTATATATCTACTTTAAAATTAACTTCCATGGGTAAATGTACGTCCATTTAACATGTGTGAATGTGTGGAATTCATGACTGAAGATAAATTATTACCGGAAACGTATTCCTTACCTTTTAAAATGTTTCACAACTAGGTTTGCTCTCTTCAGGTATGTAGGCCTACTGTACGTTACTGCAAGTGCCTAGCAAACCGAAGTCACGTAAATAGGCTTGAGGAAAGCAAGGAAAGAGTAATAGTTGTTGTTTATTTATTTTAGGGACTTGATACTTTCTTGGTGTGTAGCCGTAATTATTAGGGTCAGTGATTGGGATAAGTGACCCGGGATTCTCCGACGGTATTTTAAGGCAATCAAATACGACAGCCTCGTATCAGTATATTACTGGCAAGTAAAATAACTCCTGCGAGACAAAGTTACAGCTCCCAGGCGTATCCGAAAACATGAAAATAGTAGGGTGTTAAATCTGTTACATTATTATTATTATTATTATTATTATTAAACCGACAGCAGTAACTCACGCTCACTAATACGCAGCACTATGCCATGGGGCCAAGCTATCTGCGGACACAACACACGTGGGTTCCAACTCAACCGTCGGCCGTCCTTGGAATGGTACTCCGTGGAGTCCCATTTTCATCTCCAGGCAAATGCAAAGACGGTACCTTCTAATTGGTCATGGCCACTTTCTTCCATCTCCTTGCCCTGTATCACTTATCTTCATTCATTTCATATTTTATTAACTCCTCTCATATGGATGGCGCCATGAAGGGCATTGGGACGTAAAAATCACCTACCACATAAACTTTCATCACATCTCATCCAAGAGCCTGTTGAAAGTGGGAATAATAAGGGGTAGACATGCATTATCATTGTTTTTTTTATAATTTTTAGTATTATTGATGCCTTGATAAATAAAACACAACTCATGAAAGACAGTGACACAAATATTAATACTATTTCCTTGATTTCTCGAGGATATTCGATATTTTGCAATTTGATCGAATGGCACATACAGTACATTAGAATGCATTGGTATCAGAGGAAAATATCTGAAAGTTATTGAATGTTGTCCAAGGGAGAGGAAGATAGTCGTTAAGTTAAATTGGTATATTTTGAAAGTTACAAATCTGATGTTAATAGTGGTGTCCCACAAGGGCCTATACTTGGACTTACTGTGTATTGTGCCCGTTTAGACCGAAGTACAACTACCACATGTGCATTTCACCAAAAATCAGTCAGCACGAGAATCTAAACATCTCAGGGCGCCATATGGGTTAAAGTTACAACAATAAACAAGATCCAAATGAATGCTTTACTGGTTTTCGGCTCGACGCAACAATAAGGATAGAAGGGAGACTTTGAAAATATCACAATTCGTAAAATAATCTAATTTTATTCACAATTTAAAAATTGACTCTAAAATAATGCCATAAAAGCATTCAGAATGCATGAAAAATTCATACACCTTATATACAAAAACACAGAAACATCAACACATGAACACTATTGGATCTAAACAAAAGCCAGAATAGCAGTCCGGTTGACTTTGTCCAAATTTTTTTATATACAACGGTAGGATATTCAGGGCAAATTAAATCGTCCAGCCTGAATCCTACTTGACTAGCGTTCACTTGTTGAAAGAAAATTAATATTTAACTGTTTCACTTGTCCAAATCACTTTGTTGATGAGTTCATTTCTTTAAACGAAAAACTATCACTTTCCAGGAATCATTATTCAAAATTGGTATATTACATATCATAGCCTAAAATTCAACACAAAAATATCGATTTGTAGGACATCTGAGCATCAATAAATAACAATATTTAAACATTATGAACATGGATTCGAAGAACTTCGCTGGTGAGCAGAAAATGTATTACATCATCTGTTCTAGATCCGAAAATAACAATGATGAGTGCATGACTCAACTATAAATCCATGGTTCAAAAAATATTAACCAGAACATTACTTTAAGATATTAACTAAATCATCCAAACATTAAGCTTTCAAATAATTGAAAATATTATTCTGAAAATTGTCATCAAAATAGCAACAAATACTATCACAAAAATTCTTAAATCTGCAGATTATGAAAACATTAATCTTTACAAAATCTTGTGTATTTATAACTTCAATAGGATCACAAATATCCTTGAAATGGTAGTGGCTGTTTATTAAATGACAACATAAACTTTAGCACCGGCCCATTCTCTTTATGTGCCAATAGTCATCTGATCACATTTTGTGTTTGACAAACGGTAAGGTATCATTGAAATTAAAGGTTTATCTACAAAACACTCTGGTTGACAAGTACTGGGAAAATATCTGTAGAACACGAGAATCAAATGTGAACCATTGGTTATCAAATTCGAAGAAAGTGTGATTCGTAATTATATTTAACTTCCATATTTTTCCAACATATTTTATAAAAGCCATCTAACCCTAACAATGGTTGATGCTTCACGTAACGACGATATCATTCCTGCGACTTAATTGCACAATTTAAATGACAAAACTCAACTATTTCCACACACAACATTTCTACTCATATTATACATTATTATGATAACCGAGCCCTTGCTTGTTATCTAACTGGAAGACTAGGAATCAAGTAAGCTCGTCAAATGAGTTTACTACAAATTTCACCATCACATGAATTCTTATTACTTTTTATCGTGTCTACTCATAGTCAAACGTTTCATAAAATGACGTTACCCAAATAATTAATTATTTATCATCTTGGCTTACAGGATTGAGCCGCGTCGCATATCGGTTATTATTTCCCGACGTTTCGGCTGACATTGCAGCAGCCTTAATCATGGGTAGGTACGAGTTGGTGTCCGTACTCAAACTAACGGTTTGACACGTCACACGTCCAAATCCGACCTTGCGTTCGAGAGATATCGGCAAACTTCGTAGGAAAGTAGGCGACTATCTGGCTCTCTCCTCACCACCAAAACCCCTTCTTATCAATCATTTTTTTCAAAGAGCTCGCCCTCTTACAAAAATCCCAAGTGCGCATGCGTAAAAAACAAAAACAAAAATGTTGGTCCATAGCGGCATCCAGCAAAACGCATGCACTATATGAGCAACAACGTTTAAATTCATTTTAGCAGCGCACCTTATACATGTCGCATTTGAAAAGAGACTTTCACTAAAAAGTTACAATTTCACCCCCTATAGTAGGGGTAGGTTTTATTTAGGGGTTGAAATGAGTGGTCCATCGGAAATAGGGCGTCAACCCGAGTCCAACGACACCTCATTTGTCAAAATCGGACCATGCGTTCGAGAGATATTGACAAATATTACATGGCTGAGGCTTAGTAGTAAGGCCATGTATGTTCTGGAGTGAAGTAAGACACCCACTACTCCACTACTGTTATTTCTTGTCCTAGAGACTTGAAATTTATTTTGGAGGTAGAGGGGGTCAAGGCCATTCATTTATGTCAAACAATGTTTTTTGTTAACTCTTTAGTTTCCATAATATAAAAATTTCAAAATTGAACGTTTTTCAAAAAAATGTAAAAAATAAAAAAGTTTTATTATAAAAAATAAAGGATATAGAGGCCATTCGTTTAAGTCCATAGAACACTTTTTAGAATGTTTGGTTTTATGAAAAATCACCTACTTTCCCAATTGAACTTTTTTCATTTTTTGTCCTAAAGACCTGGAACTTAGTTTACAGGTAGAGGGGATAGAGACCTTTCATTTATGATAAACAAACTTTTTTGTAGAATTCCTAGTTTCCAAAATAGTGACCATTTTTCAAAAATAATTTTCTTTTGTCCTAGAAACGTGAAATTGGGTATGGTGCTAGAGGAGGTAAAGACGATTGATTTATGTCAAACAAACTTTTTTGTAGAATTCATAGTTTTGGATATAGAGCCTATTTTCAAAATTAATTTTGTTTGGTCCTAGAAACCTGAAACTTAGTATGGGGGTAGAGGGGTAAAGACCATTGATTTACGTCTGACAAACTTGTTTGTAAATTTCCTAATTTTGGAAATATAGCCCATTTTCAAAATTTTATTTTTGTTGTCCTAGAGACCTGGGACTTGGTACGGCGGTAGAGCGGGTAAAGGCCATTCATTTATCTCAAACAAACATTTTTGTAAACTTTTTAATTTTGGATATATAACCCATTTTGGAAATATGTTTTTGGAAAATTTGAAAAATACACTATTTTTGGACTGAGAGTGGTATAGAGGTACGTGTTGGAGTTAACATATGTCTTTTTAGGATTTTTAGTTTAATGATATAGCCTATTTTCCAAATATTTTTTGAAAAATTTGAAAAATACACTATTTTTTGACTAGGCATGGGATAGAGGTAAGTGTAAGAGTTGAGATTCATTGATAAACCTTAGAGTACTTTGGATTGTTTTGGAATTTTGTGTGTTGTTGTTGTTGTTGTTGCTGCTTACAAACATGGCTGTAAGCATTATGCAGCCATAAAAAGGACAGACATACTTTCCAAGACCAAATAAGTCCCAACAAGCAAGAGCAAATATGAGAGAGCTAATACAATAGCCAACAAAAGCCAACTAAAGTCAACAAAAAAAGCCAACACAAGCCAACAAAAGCCAACAATAGCCAACAAAGCCAACAAAAAAGCCAACAGAAATCTTACAAAAAAAGCCATGTAGTTGAGTGAGTTGTCATATTGACCAATAGGTAGTAGGCTGGTAGTTGAGGAGTATTGATATCGACCACTAGATAGCATGCTGGTCGTTCAGTGAGCGAGTGTTGAAATGGAGCGCTAGGTAGCATGCTGGTAGTTCAAGTCGTTCTCATAGTCACCGCTAGATAGCGGCAACATAATTTGCGTGTCGCATATGGCTATTTGACAAAGTTTTATTGCGTGAAAAACGTGCTCGTATAAGCTGTGTATATAAATTTAAAATACAAATAACCATTAAGTGTTTAGAACTAACATGTATAGCCTTGTATAGGGATTATAGGGGTCCTTAGCAAGAGAGAGTGTCTAACATATGAGTGTAAAGCCTTTTGATATGCAGTAAGTACCTGATAACCTTCAGTAGGGTGTAAGAATATTTTCAGTTGACTACTACATTTAACAGTGATCACATTGTGAAAGATCGTCTCACCCACTAGGCTCTTGCCGTGTACTACGTGGTAAGTAGCTGTTGGTCTTGATTAGGTTATATAAGAGGTCTCTTAGCAGGAATACAATCAGTTGATTACTACCTTTTGCAGTGTTCACATCGTGAAAGTCCGTCTCACTGACCAGCCTACAGCCTTGTGATACGCAGTAAGCAGCTGTTTGCAGAAATCAACATTCATGATGGAAGAAACCATGCCTAGCTATGTGTGGAAAGACTTTTCTTCGAGAAAAGCGTCATGAAGTATCGTGTGGTGAGTTTCATGAGTGCAAAACTTGTGGTAGTAAATTCAACAATGCCTACAATGGACGTCGTCATGAAGAATGTTGTAATGTTGTGTCAGTAACTAAAAGACAAAAAACTGAGCCTACAAAACATTACCTGCTTTCAATGGTTCCTGACAAAAATGGACTTACTGAATATGAAACGTCTTTTCAAGGTCGACTTAAATCCTATTTCATTCGTTGCGATACGTGCAAGGATTTAAATCCATACCTTAAAGAGTCCAAACAGCAAATAATACAAGCTATGGAGAAAGAACTAGCAATGCACAAGTCGATCAAAGTTAATCATGTGGCTGAATGTAGATTCATTCATACGTCTACGAATGAAATTACAGATCGTGCTTTTAAAACACGAAATCAGGCCCTATTTTTGGAAACAGACTTGAGTAGTTTCTTGGAAACACAATTTACAAAGTTAACTACGGAAATGGAAGAATCTGAGCTAAAAGGCAGTAATTGGGCTTTGTTAGCAGTGGAAGGAGTGCGATTGAAAATAAATAAGTACAATCCCTTGCGTGGTAGCACATATATTCCATTACCAGCAGCTATACAAGCAAGAAAAGCCTGCATTAATCCTGAAAATTTGAAAGATGAAAAGTGTTTTATGTATGCCATTTTAGCAAAACTGGTTAAAAAGGATGCTCAACGCATTAGTAAATACAAGGATTTGGAAAACAAGTATGATTTTTCAGTAATATCATTTCCTACATTACTAGCTGACATTACCAAATTCGAGAAAGCCAACGACATATCCATCAATGTATTTGGACTGGAAGAAGACAACAAACTGTTTCCTCTAAAGGTTGTGGATCAAGAGTTACAAGACCATCGTAACTTCCTTCTGCTAAGTTCTTCATCCGGCCAGAACCACTACGTCCTTATCAAATATTTTGATAAACTAGTAGGACATCAGATTACCCGCCATGTACATAAGATATATACGTGTAAACGGTGTTTTACTCACTTTGATAATCAATATGGGCAACAAGGAATGGAAAAATTAAAAGAACATAGAGCTTTGTGTGTCCAGCATGACATTGCTAGGGCTGAAATGCCCTTAAAAACCCAATTGTGAAATTCGTAAATGTGGAAAAAATGCTTAGAATACCTTACGTTATCTATGCAGATTTTGAAAGTATACTGTTACCCTATCAAATATGTCTACCTAATCCTGAGGCAAGTTATACAATGCCATACCAGAGTCATGTTCCTATGAGCTTTGGTATATATGTTAAACCCTCACCAGCTGTGGAACACATAAAGACAAATCTTCCGAGCCAACCTATTATTTATCGTGGACCTGACGCTGCAGAAAAATGTATGGACTGTTTGATCTCAATAGCTAATGAAATTGATCGTCTTTACAGCTTAAATGTTCCAAAGACTTTAACTGAGCATCAAGAAGCAGAGTTCCAATCTTCTGAAACTTGTTATTTGTGTCATAAACCATTTACCAAAGAGGACTGGAAAGTTCGAGACCATTGTCATATTACAGGGGAATACCGTGGAAGTGCTCACAATAACTGCAATTTGAGGTGTAAAACACGTAACCCCGTTCCTGTATTTCTACATAATATGAGTGGCTACGACGCAAATTTCATTGTGAAGCAATTGGGGTGTACTACTGAGAGAGTGGACGTTATCCCTAACTCCAAAGAACAGTACATCTCTTTCACCAAATACGTTGGAAATGTTAAGCTTCGATTTGTGGACACGTTTCGGTTAATGCCAAGTGGTTTGGAAAACTTAGTTTCCAACTTAACATTATACCCTGAAACAGACAAGTACTTTGGAAAAGAAAATGCAATGCTCATGACTCGTAAAGGGGTATTTTGTTATGACTACATTGACTCATGGGAAAAGTTAAGTGAAACTTGTTTACCTCCAAAAGAGGTATTCTTTAACAAATTAAGTCAAGAAGATGTTAGTCAAGAAGACTATGAACATGCCAAAAATGTGTGGAATCAGTTCAACATTAAAACTCTAGGGGAATATAGTGACCTCTACCTAACTTCAGATGGACTCCTTCTTGCAGACAGCTTTGAAACGTTTATAAACAAAACACTAGAAACAAACCGAGTGGATGCTGCACACTTTTTCACTTCGCCTGGTTTAAGTTTCGAGGCAATGCTCCTTTACACAGGCATTGAACTGGAATTGCTACAGGATTACGATCAAATTCTTTTAATCGAGTCTGGAATACGTGGAGGCATATGCCAGGTGTCTCATCGGTATGCTGAAGCTAACAATAAATACATGGAAACCTATGATTCTGAGAAACCATCGCAGTTTATTACCTGTGATGATGCCAACAACCAATACGGGTGGGCTATGTGTCACTCTCTTCCTTACGGCGGATTTCAGTGGGTTTCTCCAGATACCATTGATCTAGAAAAACTGAAGAAAGACGATCCTGTGGGATACATTCTAGACGTTGATGTTGATTACCCATCTGACCTTCATGATCTACACAACGATTTACCTTTCCTACCAGAGTGTAAACAACCTAAGGATTCGTCTCTGAAAAAACTAATTCCTCATCTTGGAAATCGAAGGCGATATGTTGTTCACTACATGGCATTAAAACAGGCTTTAGATCATGGAATAAAATTGATAAAAATTCATCGTGTGTTAAAGTTTAAGCAAAGACCTTTGTTAAAGGCATACGTTGATTTTAATACAACCTTCGAAAACAAGCCAAAAATGATTTTGAAAAAAATCTGTACAAATTATTCAACAATGCCATTTTTGGAAAAACAATGGAAAATATCCGTAAAAGAATAGACATACGTCTTGTGAGTGACAGCAAAAAGGCAGAAAAGCTAATAGCAAAGCCGACATTTATTGGCAGAACAATTTCTGGTCCTAACCTAGCTGCTTTCCACATGGCTAAACGTAACATTGTATTCAATAAGCCTATATATATTGGAATGTGTATACTGGATATTTCAAAAACTCTCATGTATTCCCACCACTATGATGTCCTGCTACCCTATTATGGAATGAACAATCTTAAACTCATGTATATGGATACCGACTCGTTCATTTATTTGGTTAACACCCAAGATGTGTATGAAGACAAGTTATATTTCCTAGAACACCTGGACACATCAGATTATCCTACTAATCACATATGTTACTCTACATCAAACAAGAAAACGTTGGGGAAATTTAAAGACGAGGCTTGTGGACAAATTATAAAAGCATTTGTTGGACTTAGAGCTAAAATGTACGCTTTAGACATAAATGGTAAGGAAATCAAAAAGATTAAAGGTATTAACAGAGGTGTTTTCAAAAATTGTATAAACTTTCAAGATTATAAGGATTGTGTCATGAACAACAATGTAAAAAGAATACCAATGAACATTATCGCTTCTAAACAACATGACATATCATCTATAAGACTAAACAAAATTGCTTTGTGTCCTGGTGATGATAAAAGAGTGATTGATGCTGATGGTATAGGTACACATGCCTATGGTCATTACTCATTCATTGACCATGCTTAAAGAGTTAAGTTATGAATATCAAAATCTTCTGCCTGCAACTAGCAAATACATAAAACAAAACAATTTAGGAAATAAAACAATAGCACTACAAAAATTAAAAAACCTGGTATTCATAATCAAAAAATAAATAAAATAGAAAGCAAAATAAAACATGTGTACAATTTATAAGTAGAAGGGAATATAATATAAATGTATTATGTGTAAATAGTGTACATGTATTTAAAATAAAAAGTATTGTATGGACACTGCTTGTACATTTCTAATTACTACCCACCTCTCTCCCCTCCTAATGCAAAATGAACATGTAAAACACGAATTGGAAAATCCATGTTTCCATATTGACAAAATAGAAAAAACATTAAACTGAAATTTTAAAAACTGTAAATGGGAATTTGGTAAATTGACAAATGTGTAAACAACAAATTGGAAAATCCATGTTTCTATATCATGAAATTGAAAAACTTTAAACTGACAATTTAAAAACTGTAAAAGGGAAATTGTGTAATTGATAAATGTGTAAACAACAAAATGCAAAATCCATGTTTCCATATTATGAAATTGAAAAACTTAATACTGAAATTAAAAAAACTGAAAATGGGAAATTGGAAAATTGACAAATGTGTAAACAACAAAATGAAAAAAAAAACCGTTTGGGGTAGTGATCATGTTGTACAGTAGCCTATAAGACTAGCATAAGGATAGTTGCATGTGCCCTTATATACTTTGTGTATGTGCATTAGCCTTTGGATTAGCTTAAGTTAGGTTTGGTGAGGTTAGGTATGTGACCTTGTAGTTTACTCTTTTCGTAAAATGTAAAATGTAAAATCTAAAATCAAAAAATCTTAAATTTAAAATGTAAAATCTAAAAAAAACTAAAATCTATAATACAAAAAAATCAAAAATGTAAAATCTGAAAAATGTAAAATGTAAAATCTAAAATCTAAAATGTTAAATTGCAAAATGTTAAAATGTAAAATCTAAAATCTTTAAATGAGGTTTCTGTGGGTTAGGTTAGGTTATAACTAAGTTTATTATTTGTGCTCTCCCATTTGCTCTTATTTTTAGCTCTCCGCTATTTTGCTCCCCACCTTTTTGCTCTCACGTTTTGCTCTCACTTTTTGCTCCCACTTTTTGCTCCCACTTTTTGCTCCCACTTTTTGCTCTCACTTCTTTGCTCCCACTTTTTGCTCCCACTTTTTTGCTCCCACTTTTTTGCTCTCACATTTTGTCTCACCTTTTTGCTCCCACTTTTTTGCCCCCACTTTTTGCTCCCACCTTTTTGCTCCCACTTTTTTCCTCCCACTTTTTTGCCCCCACTTTTTGCTCCCACCTTTTTGCTCCCACTTTTTTGCTCCCACTTTTTGCCCCCACTTTTTTGCTCTCACTTTTTGCTCCCACTTTTTTGCTCACACTTTTTGCTCACACTTTTTGCTCTTACTTTTTGCTCCCATGTTTGCTCTCACTTTGAAGTTAAGTTATGTTAGGTTAGGTTAGGTGAAGTTAGGTTAGGTTAGTTGTGGTTAGGTTATAACTAAGTTTATTATTTGTGCTCTCACATTTGCTCTCACTTTTTTGCTCACACATTTTGGTCTCACTTTTTTTTTGCTCGCAATTTTAAGTTAGGTTAGGTTAGATTAGGTTATAACTTACTTTATTATGTGTGCTCTCAAATTTGCTTTCATATTTGCTCTGACTTTGAAGTTAGGTTAGGTTAGGTTTGTGTACTATGTACATTTTTCTGCAAAAAAACTAGGCCGATATGCGCGGCAGTATTAAAGGTGCCGGGACGTCTTCAATAGGCAAAGATAGTTCCACGGTCTTTAGTAGTTGCAGACTCCTGCATTCAATAGCATACACTTTTATCTAGATTTGGCAAAGTCACACAAATATACATGGCACTGACCTCTGGAAGAACATAGCAACTAAAGGGGGAGGAAGGGGAAAACCAGTTCCACCCAGCGAACACTCGGGGTTAGTCGACTACAACCGGTGTCTATGGAAACACGCAACTGCTTCAAGTTCCAGTTAAAGAGACAACTCGTTAAGTATAAGCTTGCATTATTTCAGTATAACCATAGTTGATTTTGTAAAACCGTATAATCAACCCTAACAGACAAATTCCGAATTTTAATCACTATTTTAGAAGTTTACCTAATATTAGATATACCACATTTAACATACACCGACTGTTGCATTACCAACACTGCAACTAAATAATTGTACATATTGTATATATTTTTCACCTGTATTCTCAATCTTAGATGTTATAGCCTAAGTGTAATGGATCTGATGATGATCGCTTGACGATCGAAACTGGTCATCCTAGTGTATTTATTAATCTTATGTAATTTATTTCAGGATCAGGGCATAACCCAGCTCTATTTGGGTACATTCGTGTTGACCGACTGAAAAGCACCAAACTTTTGTTTACTTAGGCAACACTGAAAAATGGCTTCAAACCTCACAATAAATCATTATTATTATTTCCAAACTGGAATTAGCTTCACAAAACAATTCGAGAAACGATCAAGCTGGAATTCTTAAATAGGAAAAAAATATCCATTCCTCAACCTAAATCAATTTTAATATTAGAAATCGGACGGCTGATGACCGCGATTATAACAATGACAAAATCAAACTAAATTGCTCATGATGCTTGTCCATAGATTCAAATCATCGAATCCAAATATCTGAACACAGGAAATATCCAGACCTAGGCCTCCATTGCCTCGAAGCCTAATTTGCGACAGCAAACTACAAAAGAAACATATGTGTTGATAAATCTGTAGAAATTGAGAATTCCGAACGACTAAGCATAAGAATAATTCAAATGTAGCTTACTTTCTTGTAGATGTCGAGGATGAAAATCTGGTTAGAACCAGAATATTCCATTCTTCGGTCCCATTTGGACCCGCACTGCACCCGAATTCCGCATAGTCATAGCCTATATCCGCTGAGATAGAAAAGGATTGTAGGGAGGTCGATACCCAGCCAGGTTAACCAACACTACCCTACTAGGATAATGACTAGGAAACTCTCGACACATACCGGCCATGCAACAACTCTACCGATTAGTTACACATTTACTAGAAATAAAATATCCTAAACACAAATTGGTAGGACGAGAATCTCGGATCTCGAGCGTGAACGTTGAAAGTTGAGACTACTTGAATTCTAGTAACTAATTCTCAGTATTATCGCATGTCAATTGCAAGCATGAAAAGATTATCAGATTTATAAAAAAAGAACAGGCAAACAAAAATAGTGCCTGGGATTTATTACCAAACAAATTACAAATAATAAAAATATTCCCTATCACCAATAAAATATGTAAACACGTTAAAATTAACTATTTCACACGTCAGATAGTTCTACTATCTGCAGAATAAATGTTATTAAACATTATCATGACTACAATGTCATTATATTAAGTTTTATAAAATGTTTACGCAATTGACAGTCACCCTGTGACTCTGTCACTGAAGCAGTCTGATCAACATCAGCTGTTTAATCATAAAAAATGAAGTTAACACTGCAAAAACCCTACACATTCACGTGCGTGTGTAAAACGTCAATATCTATTCTAATAATAATAATAATAATAATAATAATAATAAGGTTTAAATATTTACATTATCTACAATTTTTCATGTTTTACACGGTATAAAAATATACTATTCGCACTATCAGTCGCGATCTGAAAGCCTTATAGTGTCTCTGTTAAATACTAGTTCTTTGAACAACGTTTCAACCAACAATAAAATTCTCCGGTACTTCTGGTAATTTGTCAAAGTAAATACAGCTAGAATATCAAACACTGAAGTTAAATATACGGTAGCTTAGAATGTCGTGTCAATGAATAAAACAATATAATAAAGAGCGATGCGGAACTACTTAAAAACTCTACACACTTCGTGGATCATATACTGATACTCTCAGACATAAACAATACAAACACCAACCTTTGTGTTAGCGCTTCTTACACATACTGTAACAATTCGTTGCTCCACATAGCAATACATTTTTTTCTCTCGCAATACAGTGAACAATACTTACAACTGGCGTTTACTACGCTCCCAACATGTCATACTTCCATCCTTTCCTTTCTACCAACAATCTTCAATACTCCTCACGGCATTACTTCCATAAAAACCCAAATTGCTACAGACTTGTAGAAGAATGAATGATTTTACTAGGTAACTACGCTACAGTATATTACCGTTTAGAATGCACTCCTAACTCCCAACTCTCTTCTAAATTATTAAACCTCGTGCATCAATTACAACAAGTACATGTTCGTTCACAATAATACATCTCACATTGTATTTCTTATTTCTTTCATTAGCGCTATTCGTTCACTTTGTTCCATAATAAACTTGTTTTTCCACGTTACCAAATGTTAACAATACTAATTCGTAGTTCGCTCGTCTTTAGTAGTTAATAAAAATAAATACATATACTCAGGTTTCTGGTGTACATTTAAATATATGAACTTTTCATATTTAAGTTAATTTTAGAAACTACTAGACCTTAGGTAGACCAACACATCTCCTGGTCTATTTCTCTCAGTTGAACAATGATTCCATCTTAATTGTTTATAAATATAGGCATCATTTGATCTCAATTGTCACTACCATGATCCAATTTTATAGTGTATTTTCGTAATATCAATAGTCCAAGACTATTTAGTTGTCAAATAAGTTGTATTCCGCTATTGGAATTTTATAACATTCATATAATTTTAAATAATTATTTCAGTTGTTTATTGACATAATAATGTCTGTTAAACCATGTTGCTGCATTTTACAATAATGCTTTGCTCTATAAAAATTGTAATATAGATATACAAATGTATACTATCGCTGTTAAGCATTTGTAATTGTTAATAACAATCTTAATATTCAAATGTTCTTACAGTTTGAACTTAATTTCAATGAAATATGTCATTATCGAAGTATACTCTCCGAGATACAATAATATCGAAGCATTTTTTTTTTATAAAACGAGTTTCGTTCGAAAGTGAGTATGTTAAAACATTTCCTTCATAAGCAAATACATGAAAAGACGTATTTAAGTTAAAAATGCATGAAATAACGTCTTAAAGGGCACACGAAGACGTATCAAAAATTACAATGAATCTCTAAAATTTTTAGCTATTATAAACATAGAACAAAGATAAGAATTACTACAATGAAGTTGGTCACTCCCAAATGGATTTCTACTGCTACCGCAAAACTACAGATATTTGAGCAATCGGTTGTTCTACCTTGAGATGTCTTCTGCTGCCAAGAAATACCTCTATCAGCTGTTCTTGATACTCCGTTGAGGCTGCAAGCGCTCGACTCCCCTCGAAACCAGTTACTGCCAGACGCGTGCAAATCAGCTGTGAGCGGCCCCGTCTCGGTCGAGCTGCGTTCACCTGCTCTCCGTCTCGGCTGGAACTGCTAACGGTGAATCTTGCATTTTCCCGGTCAGCGACCTGGGAAATGCGTTTCTTGGTTCTTTTTGCTGCAAGCGGTCGTCTGCTTCTTATCTCTGAACTGCAGAGTGGTCTCGCCATCGTAGATCCGAAAGTCTTGGGTTGACATCTTCTCCTGATCGTAGTGGACATCTTGCTTGTAGTGTAGAAACTCATTCCGGAATACTGCAAGTTGTTGCGCAGTTGTAGCTGTGTCGATCCTTGATCTTCCAAGTCACTCTGACTTCCCAATCCATGGTATAGATTAACCTATTTCTATTGATTTAATTCTCCATAATAAACTCTTCAGTATAAGCAGAATTAATTTGTCCTCCCCGACTCAAATTCGTTGTCATCATGTTGACTATAATGTTGACTGTGATGTTATAACGTAGACTATATACTGTTGAATATGATGTAGCAATACTGTAGGTTGAAGTGAATACTGCTAGTTATTGCTTTCGTTAGAATGCTGTTGTATTAGCGAAGTCTCGTTCTGATAATGCTATGTTTCAATAATCGCTGATCTCTTCAAATCTAGTGCATTTGCACTTCACTGGCTCCTCTGAATAACTTCCTCGGCGATTCCTCGGTCTTCCGACAGTACAATAGTGTTCGTCGACCGGGCTTCTGTTGCGTGCAAGACGAGCTTCTTTGCTGGCACGTGCGACACACGTCTGCTCGTGTCAGATAGCTGCGTAAGAGTCATGGCTCGCTTCTCTGCTGCGACGCGCGTGCCATCGCTATCCTCCTCTGCTAGCCTCGCACGGATGCATTTTAATAGAAATATACTAATAGTGTCTCTATTAACCAATAATTTATATTTCTTTTCATTCAAATAAATTTCATATTGCATTCTTCACCTGTAGATGTGCTCATTTCGCTTTATATACGCCAAATATATATAAAAGCGAATCCCACAAAATTTATGAGCTTTAATTTGATTGGCTGCTAAAATATTGTGATAGAAGCTCCTGGAACTAGCCTCTTATCAACGGTCGTGTGCATCGCTTTGTTATTGTCGCCTAGCTGACCAAAACTGGATTTCTGTTGCTAAATATGAAGCCTTGTATAATTTCCAGCTTCGAATGATCCAACTATTCCTTAGTTAAAATCTCATTCACCAGAATATTTCCAAATAATAAATTCCTCAAAATGCTTCAAAATTCTCCAAAATACTTTCATTATGCATCATTTACATCCCATAATGCATATATAATTATTAAATTATTTTAATTCCAAATTTCCAATTTTTCATTCCAATGGTGCACAAGTCGTTCGAACCTCGGCTCAGTCAAAGTCCTAAGCTGGGCTGAATTTGAGTTCAGATCCTCACCCGACTCATAAATAAAGTATAACACAGACTTTCTTTAACACTCGACTTGTTAAATACAAGAACCGAATTCATCTCTAATGAATCCTGGGATAAAACCTATTCAATTTTGAATGGTTGTATTTTCCAATGGGTCGATCATCTTCTATCCAGACAATCTCGTAACAATTGTTATTGAAAACTCTTCCATCCTTGTACGGGCCTTTGAACACATTGGAAAATTTGACATATTGTGCCCGTTTAGACCGGAGTCCGCACGACCACTTATGCATTTTACCAATAATCAGTCAGCACGAGAGTCAAAATATCCCGGAGCGCCAGATGGGTTAAAGCAAATCGCAAAAACGACATCAAATTAAAAAAATGCTTTACTGATTTTTGGCTCAATGCAACAATAAGGATAGAAGGAGATTTAATTGGGAGAAACACATCTGGTAAAATCATCTCAGTTTATTTTAAAGTTAAAATCTGACTGCAAGAATGCTCAAAGCAGCATCATCCACGTGTGGCGATCCACACTCTTATTTACACACAATATACAGAAATCTTCCAAACACATTTGACAATCTTTTTGGAAACACAAGTCCGATTAATAGTCCTGTGGACTGTGTTCCAAAATTATTAATATTTAATTCCAGTTCAAAATTAATTGTCTATACTGGAAATAACGTAGATCACTGTTTGACTATTTACATGATATTAACACTCGTAGAATAAATGTTTATAGAATTCTAAACTTTCACTTGTTTTTCCAGTTTCAAAAATATATCGTCGAAAATATTATTATCATCGTAGCAACACAAATTATTAACATATATTAACAACATCTGAAAAGTATTTGACCTTGAGCATAGCATCGAAGAACTTGTGCGAAGCACAACAACAATTAATTGTTCTTCTGACATTTAACATTCGAGAAGTGACTCGATTATGAACTTCAAGTTCCTAACAAAATATAAGATTTCTGAATCATCAACTTGATCAATAAATGGTTGAACCATTCAACTATTCAATTATCCACTTGGAATCATTATTATAAAAATATTTATATTTATGGCCATTCTTAGCAATTTTCACAACTTGCAATTCTTCGACAGAATGCGGAAATTAGAATTGTAGTTTTATAATAAATTCATTTAGTTCATGGCACTAGGATTTGAAAATATCCTTCAAATTATTCGTGGTTAAAGAATTATTTTAAATTGGCAGTGGCCCATTCTATTATTTGTGTAAGAACACAATATTACAACAACAACAACGGCAAAGGTCTTCCTCTGAAGAAGAATAAACTACTATCATGACAAATCCGGGTTCTAGCAAAATCAAAGTCTAAATGGAATCCGTAAACAAGGTTGAAATAAGAACTGATGGTTTCAAAGAAATAACCTTCGGGTTATTCATACGACGAAATGTGTGGCTCCAATACTCCTACTACAAACCTGAGCCATCGAACCTGCTATTTGATTGATGCTCGAAAAAACCTCTTCATTCCTGCGACTTAACATGCGCACCTGGGAATGGCATTTCAACTACTCCACACACAAATTTTCTTCCCAAAATTTATACAATAAATCAAGCCTCTGCTTGTTATCAACACTGGAAGATTAATAAACTTACAAGTTTATTTTATTTTACCATTCAGTTCAACCCGTGAATTTACCATACTTATGAAAATCTTTATTTCACTTTCGAGTGTATTTACGTCATGATTTTATATAAATACAAAAATATCCTATTTGATACAAATATCAATTGCTTCCCGTTTCATGCCTCTCCGTGTTATCTGAGAAATATACTTTGCTCATTGCAAATATCAACTGTTCAACCAGAACTGAAATGTTGGTTGAATGCGGGCTTGCGCTAACCACTCTCCTTCGGAAAATCTCCTGTTCCAAACTAGAAATGTTTAAACTACTTCACAGGCTCTTTCTCAATACATATGATTATTAGAAAATATAATATCCAAGAATTATTTAGAAAAATTATAAAAAATATTATTATTATTATTAGTGGATTATTATTATTATTATTATTTGTATTATTTCAAATATGTTTAATTATCATCTCATTATGTGAGAATCCACATGTTCGAACCTTCGAATATGGAAAAAATATCCATTCCTCAACAAAAATAAATTTAACTTTTACAGTTACATCGGTGTTTTCCGTGGTTTCCTTAAAATATGAAAAATTCAAATAAATCTTCGAAATGCTCGGTCATCGATCCTAAACTGTTCTGAGTGCTGAAAATGCTCAGAATAACTCTAATAAGTCTTGCGTGAATCATTGCAAGCTTTAAATACGACGAAAAAAATGTGTTGGTCATCTGCAGAAAAATAGTTTGTTCCAATTAGCTAGGCATAATATAATTCAAATGTGGCTTACATTTCTTGATGGTCTTGAAGCGTAGTAAACCTGGTCTGTACCAGATTTATCCATAGACATGCCCTATCGGACAAGCATGTATAATCCTTGTATCGGCCGCCATTGTAGACCCACAAATCGTCTAGTCAGACATAGTGGTAGTATCTTTCGACGTTTGAATAAACTGTGGTTCCATTTTAATATGAGCTTCTATCAAAGCCATAACAGTTTGTTTAAATAGGGTCAGATCTAAGTGATCTCTTCTTAGATATATCAGTTGTAACATAACTCACTGTAATCTCATCATTACAAGAAAAACATTGACAGTCTAAGGAATTAACGGCTGTTCTGAAGATCGTTCCCTGGGCATGGTTTATTAATATCACCATCTGCCATGCGCTAAGCAACCTGCAGTTTCCCTTGCGTAGACTAATGAACGCCACCGTTATAGACTAGTCTTCAGTGTACTGACAGATCGAAGTGGTTAACTAGTTACAAAAATGAAAACTGACTTGAAATGGATTTAAACATCCAAGTATTAAGTTACTACTGGACTGTGACAAAATACTATTTTCTAGACAAAGTCTAGCATATGTCCTTTTGCAAATATAAATATTTCCACCAATGTCTGTAGAAATCAATCACCTCAGTGATTCTCCTCACCAGAAACTTACTAAGTTCCAACTCGTTTGCGCAGCACTTCTCGTGACTATCACGATTTGAAAAGAACTTCTGCGTAGATTCGGCAACCATGTGCCTTGGCTCAGCGTAGACGCAACTTGCTTGCCAAGTGCTTGTGTTAGAATGAGCTGACCATGCCTGCTCCAGCTGGCTTTTATTCAAAACGGTCAGGGTCACGCGTCATCGCCTGATATCTGGAAATCCTCATATCTCTTGAATCCCTGGTCCGATTTACTTGATACTAATTGCGTTCTCTTTCATTTGGCCGTGCCAGTAATCTGATCCCAGTCTCAAGTCTCTGCTCCATAGTTAACTATTTAATCAATAAATAGCCTCCACCTCTGCTATTACTCGCTACGTCACT
This sequence comes from Meconema thalassinum, assembly GCA_946902985.2. Classification (NCBI taxonomy): domain Eukaryota; kingdom Metazoa; phylum Arthropoda; class Insecta; order Orthoptera; family Tettigoniidae; genus Meconema; species Meconema thalassinum. The sequence continues at coordinate 612,065,837 of OX336389.2, read as the reverse complement.
TGACATCCAACTATCGGTAAAATTCTTCTAAATGCTTCTCGAAGCAATGTAGCGCGATATTCAAATATCTGAACTTTCAAAAGCGGCTACAGCCTTTCCCTTGATATCTAGGTGTCTGAAACTTGGAATACCCATTCCTAGAGTTGGGCACATCCACCCCACACCTAGCTAGAAATAAAAATTGAAAAATTTTTATTTTTCCTATCTACACATTAAATCATCTGGTTCTTGAATAATAAATCTTCAAATTCGATGCATTATAAGTTCCCACGATGTTACCAGTCCGTGTATTGGCTACTTCATAGCTTCCATTATTGTTTACTTCCACAATATTCAAAATCTTCAATTTCACCAGGCTTAATGTCAAAAATATCTTGATACTCCTCCAAAATTTTCCCTAGCTCTGGGGACTCCTTCTCAGTGTAGACTTCTCTTCCTTCGGCTTCATGAAAAATCAGAGACCATTGAGCATCTCCCTCGATGTCTTCCTCTTCTTTTCCCTCGAAGTTAATCTCTTCGGTATTCTTGAATCTAATCGTCTCTGTCTTCATATCTATCACTGCTTGATATTTCTGAATGAAATCCGCTCCCAATATCATGTCAAAAGCCATGTCCTTCATTACAACAAATACATGTCGAAAATCATGTCCTCCAATCGTAATACATAAGTATAATTGTGTTTTACACAGAGACATTTTATTGGGTATTATTCCTTGGATCTTAATTCCTGATACTGGAATCTCCTCTAAATTCTCCTTGAGCTTCCACAGAATATAGAGCTTCTCACTCACCAGACAAAGCATAGCCCCAGTATCGATCAAAGTATCGACAGGCATACCAAATACTTCGCATGATATGTTCGGCATTCTAATTCTGGTACCCATTTCTTTTCGTTCGTCATTCTGTTGAATTAAGTCATCATCCTCTGCTTGCCATTTAATAATTCTGGAAGTGAAAGTGTTCAAAATTCTATCTTCTACTGTTAATTCGAAGTTTTTTTTTCCATTACCATTCCCCCGGGATTGTTGTGTTCCCGATGGACCTGGTTCGTTGGGCCTCTGCTCCAAAAATTGCAAGTTATCTTGGTGTCTTGCTTCCAAATATTTCCTCGTCTCCTTGTTAAACTCTTCATTGGACTGACGAGTATCTACATTCCCTCTGTTATTGTAGTTGTTTCTACCATAATATCTTCTTTCCTGGTACCTTCCTTGACTATCTCGTGGTCTTCTCCATCGAGTATTGTATCGATTACCACCATCCGGTCTCGCATATGGCTTGTAACTGTATCTGTTACTGTACTGGTTCCATCCTCTCTTATTTGGATCTTCCCTCGGCGATTTCTCTTCTCGCTCCTCTCGAATCTCTCGAGGTGTTTGAGAATAACTATCAGCCATAACAGCATACACAGCGTTGTTATTCTTTACTCCCTTCTGATGGAAGAATTGAGCGTTTGTATGATCCAGCTTCTGTAATACTTCATCAAATTGTTCCATATTATAGATATCAGCAGCGATCAAAGTCCTCTGGACGTCTGCTGGAAACTGACGTATCAATGCAGTAATCAACTCGTTATCTGGCATCGGCGGATCTAAATGTTGGAGTTTAGACAGCTGTCCAGAAAAGTGCGTAGAGTATCGAGTAGGTTGTGACGTCGAGAATCTCTTCGAATATAACTCTGCTCTGACTTGCTGTTGGGTTTCAGGGGACCAAAACTTCTTCAATAGCCCACGAGAAAACTCCTCAAAAGTGGTTAGAGTGAATCTAAATGCTCTAAACCAAAGAAGTGCAGGACCTTCCAAGAACTTCCCTATCACTCGGATCTGTCTTTCTTTAGGGATCTTAGAATCTTTCAGGTAATCACCTGCTTCTCTCAAAAATTCCACGGGTGTCACAGAATCTCACCCTGAAAATTTAGAAGGTTTATCCTCTATATTCTTAAATACAGTTATGGGGTTGGATTGAAATACTGTCCTGACCTCATCCTGTCTATCAGTCTCTCTAGCTGCTCCTAGATTTATCTGTATCTGTTCCTTTCCCCTTACATTTGGCATTTTCAACAGATGATCAGACTGTTTCTCATCCTTTATTTGAGTTTTCATAGCCTCAAGTTCCTTCTGGTTTTCTTCTGCCATCTTCTTAATTGCTTCAGTTTCTTTACAATTGTCCTTAACATCAATGGATATCTGGTTCATAACAGCCTCATGACTTTTCAATGACCCTGTCATATCTGATATGTCCTTCTGAGTTGCTTGGATATCTTTGGCAATTACTTCGATGTGGGATGACAAAGATTCCCTAATCTCCTTGATTCCCTCTTGATTCTCCATCTTGAGTGTGTCTTTAATTTCATTGACAACTGTGGTCTTGATTTCAGTTTGCAATTCATTAATCACACCTTCTCTTATTTCTCCCATGACAAGTTCTTTGAATTGTTCCGTTAAACGTTGAACAACTAGAATTCCCATCTCGTTACTCTCCTTCTTCACTCGGACTTCCAGGTTGACCATGTCTTCACCAACTTTCCTATGACCATGTTCTATCCTATCAGCTAAGCTTTGAGATCGAAGATCGGCATCGCGAAATTTTTCGTCCATTAAACTTGCGTTAGTAGCTAATGAAGTTTCGAGCTCATGTGTTTTATCGCATAATTTATTCATTTTACTCTCAAGTGTCATTTTCAAAATTTCAGAATTCTCTTTAAATTTACTTTCCATTGAATTAAATTTACTGTTTAAATTTTCTTTCAAATTACTTTTTAAAGAATCAGAACTTTCTTTAAGTTTATCATTTAAACTTTCTTTAAGTTTATTTTCTAAAGACTCAGAATTTTCTTTAAGTTTATTTTCTAAAGAATCAGAATTTTCTTTAAGTTTATCATTCAAATTTTCTTTAAGTTTATTTTCTAAAGAATCAGAATTTTCTTTAAGTTTATCATCTAAACTTTCTTTCAAATTATCAGAATTTTCTTTAAGTTTACTTTCTAAAGAATCAGAATTTTCTTTAAGTTTCTTTTCTAAAGCCTCTGTATTTTCTTTCATAATAGCGGCTACACGCCGTCCAGCCTCTTTTGAACTCTCCTCCAAACTCCTCATCATCCTCATAATTTCTTCCATAATTTTCAATTATTATTCAAAACTTAGGGGTATACAACAGTGGCAAACACAAGCTTATAACTAGAACAAGAAATATGAAGAGCTAATTGGAACACTATAATAAAATGAGATTTGTCCTAATATCGACGTGATGGAAAAACAAAATTCTCTACTTTTACGAATTACATTTACCACAATATCACAAGAAAAATATGCAAGTTCTCAAATATCCTCCACCTGGATTCTAATAATGTGTATATCCAGTCATCGAACGTTTACTACTGAATTTACTTGACGCCCTAATGGTTAAGCCATTTTCAAAAATAATCAAACCCATTCTAATTATTAACCAAGTTAAATTTTTAATTTTCCCCACTAATTGGGTTTCCTACTAATTTATTCATCCAAACCAGACATCTCTCAACTCCCAAAATATTTCTATAAAAATTATCACAATTTCAAATCGGCATGCGATTGACCATGTCTAAATCGGGACCCACGTTCGAAGCCATTTCTCTCTCTATCTTATTTTATGTGCCCGTTTAGACCGGAGTCCGCACGACCACATATGCATTTTACCAATAATCAGTCAGCACGAGAGTCAAAATATCCCGGAGCGCCAGATGGGTTAAAGCAAATCGCAAAAACGACATCAAATTAAAAAAATGCTTTACTGATTTTTGGCTCAATGCAACAATAAGGATAGAAGGAGATTTAATTGGGAGAAACACATCTGGTAAAATCATCTCAGTTTATTTTAAAGTTAAAATCTGACTGCAAGAATGCTCAAAGCAGCAGCATCCACGTGTGGCGATCCACACTCTTATTTACACACAATATACAGAAATCTTCCAAACACATTTGACAATCTTTTTGGAAACACAAGTCCGATTAATAGTCCTGTGGACTGTGTTCCAAAATTATTAATATTTAATTCCAGTTCAAAATTAATTGTCTATACTGGAAATAACGTAGATCACTGTTTGACTATTTACATGATATTAACACTCGTAGAATAAATGTTTATAGAATTCTAAACTTTCACTTGTTTTTCCAGTTTCAAAAATATATCGTCGAAAATATTATTATCATCGTAGCAACACAAATTATTAACATATATTAACAACATCTGAAAAGTATTTGACCTTGAGCATAGCATCGAAGAACTTGTGCGAAGCACAACAACAATTAATTGTTCTTCTGACATTTAACATTCGAGAAGTGACTCGATTATGAACTTCAAGTTCCTAACAAAATATAAGATTTCTGAATCATCAACTTGATCAATAAATGGTTGAACCATTCAACTATTCAATTATCCACTTGGAATCATTATTATAAAAATATTTATATTTATGGCCATTCTTAGCAATTTTCACAACTTGCAATTCTTCGCCAGAATGCGGAAATTAGAATTGTAGTTTTATAATAAATTCATTTAGTTCATGGCACTAGGATTTGAAAATATCCTTCAAATTATTCGTGGTTAAAGAATTATTTTAAATTGGCAGTGGCCCATTCTATTATTTGTGTAAGAACACAATATTACAACAACAACAACGGCAAAGGTCTTCCTCTGAAGAAGAATAAACCACTATCATGACAAATCCGGGTTCTAGCAAAATCAAAGTCTAAATGGAATCCGTAAACAAGGTTGAAATAAGAACTGATGGTTACAAAGAAATAACCTTCGGGTTATTCATACGACGAAATGTGTGGCTCCAATACTCCTACTATAAACCTGAGCCATCGAACCTGCTATTTGATTGATGCTCGAAAAAACCTCTTCATTCCTGCGACTTAACATGCGCACCTGGGAATGGCATTTCAACTACTCCACACACAAATTTTCTTCCCAAAATTTATACAATAAATCAAGCCTCTGCTTGTTATCAACACTGGAAGATTAATAAACTTACAAGTTTATTTTATTTTACCATTCAGTTCAACCCGTGAATTTACCATACTTATGAAAATCTTTATTTTACTTTCGAGTGTATTTACGTCATGATTTTATATAAATACAAAAATATCCTATTTGATACAAATATCAATTGCTTCCCGTTTCATGCCTCTCCGTGTTATCTGAAAAATATACTTTGCTCATTGCAAATATCAACTGTTCAACCAGAACTGAAATGTTGGTTGAATGCGGGCTTGCGCTAACCACTCTCCTTCGGAAAATCTCCTGTTCCCAACTAGAAATGTTTAAACTACTTCACAGGCTCTTTCTCAATACATATGATTATTAGAAAATATAATATCCAAGAATTATTTAGAAAAATTATAAAAATTATTATTATTATTATTAGTGGATTATTATTATTATTATTATTTGTATTATTTCAAATATGTTTAATTATCATCTCATTATGTGAGAATCCACATGTTCGAACCTTCGAATATGAAAAAATATCCATTCCTCAACAAAAATAAATTTAACTTTTACAGTTACATCGGGGTTTTCCGTGGTTTCCTTAAAATATGAAAAATTCAAATAAATCTTCGAATTGCTCGTTCATCGATCCTAAACTGTTCTGAGTGCTGAAAATGCTCAGAATAACTCTAATAAGTCTTGCGTGAATCATTGCAAGCTTTAAATACGACGAAAAAAATGTGTTGGTCATCTGCAGAAAAATAGTTTGTTCCAATTAGCTAGGCATAATATAATTCAAATGTGGCTTACATTTCTTGATGGTCTTGAAGCGTAGTAAACCTGGTCTGTACCAGATTTATCCATAGACATGCCCTATCGGACAAGCATGTATAATCCTTGTATCGGCCGCCATTGTAGACCCACAAATCGTCTAGTCAGACATAGTGGTAGTATCTTTCGACGTTTGAATAAACTGTGGTTCCATTTTAATATGAGCTTCTATCAAAGCCATAACAGTTTGTTTAAATAGGGTCAGATCTAAGTGATCTCTTCTTAGATATATCAGTTGTAACATAACTCACTGTAATCTCATCAGTACAAGAAAAACATTGACAGTCTAAGCAATTAACGGCTGTTCTGAAGATCGTTCCCTGGGCATGGTTTATTAATATCACCATCTGCCATACGCTAAGCAACCTGCAGTTTCCCTTGCGTAGACTAATGAACGCCACCGTTATAGACTAGTCTTCAGTGTACTGACAGATCGAAGTGGTTAACTAGTTACAAAAATGAAAACTGACTTGAAATGGATTTAAACATCCAAGTATTAAGTTACTACTGGACTGTGACAAAATACTATTTTCTAGACAAAGTCTAGCATATGTCCTTTTGCAAATATAAATATTTCCACCAATGTCTGTAGAAATCAATCACCTCAGTGATTCTCCTCACCAGAAACTTACTAAGTTCCAACTCGTTTGCGCAGCACTTCTCGTGACTATCACGATTTGAAAAGAACTTCTGCGTAGATTCGGCAACCATGTGCCTTGGCTCAGCGTAGACGCAACTTGCTTGCCAAGTGCTTGTGTTAGAATGAGCTGACCATGCCTGCTCCAGCTGGCTTTTATTCAAAACGGTCAGGGTCACGCGTCATCGCCTGATATCTGGAAATCCTCATATCTCTTGAATCCCTGGTCCGATTTACTTGATACTAATTGCGTTCTCTTTCATTTGGCCGTGCCAGTAATCTGATCCCAGTCTCAAGTCTCTGCTCCATAGTTAACTATTTAATCAATAAATAGCCTCCACCTCTGCTATTACTCGCTACGTCACTTGACATCCAACTATCGGTAAAATTCTTCTAAATGCTTCTCGAAGCAATGTAGCGCGATATTCAAATATCTGAACTTTCAAAAGCGGCTACAGCCTTTCCCTTGATATCTAGGTGTCTGAAACTTGGAATACCCATTCCTAGAGTTGGGCACAACATGTCTTCTTCAAAACATCAGCTTTGACGGGCATCCTTACTAAGACTAGTTCTTCGGGTACCAAAGGTCTGCTGTACCTCTTTCCAAATCCTCTCTTCAGTCGTTTCTCCGCTTGTTTGTTCAAGTGCTCTCTAGCGGTTTCTATTCGTTGTTCCAACGATGGTTCGTCATCTTCCGGAAGATTGAAGATTCCTTCCCACGGCCTAACTGGTTTTTCGTCATAATGAAGTGTCACTGGAACTTGGTTCGTGCTATCATGCCTTTTGTTGTTTATACAGAACTCCATAAGTGGTACAACGCTTACCCAATTAGCTTGGTTCTCTGAACTATAGAGGCGTATGTATTTCGAGGCCTCTAATATGGTCCTCTCAATAGGATTTGTTTGTGGGCTACGAATGGAACTAAATATATGTCCAATCTCGAGTCTTTCCATGGCCTGTTGAAACTCCGTAGAAGTGTACTGTGTTCCATGGTCGGTCAATAATCGTTCGGTTTTTCCTAACTTAGGAATGATGTTTTTCTCTAAGTGGTACAATACAGTTTTCGTAGTTGCCTTCTGCATTGGATTCATCATAACTATTTTAGAGAAAACATCCATTGTGACTAGCAAGTATTTATACCCCTTCCACCCTTAGAACTGGGCCGAAAATGTTTTGAATGAACAATTCCAAAGGTATAATGGCTTTCGGTTTCTCCTTCAAAAGCTCAGAATTATACTTATTTTACTGGCATAGTTCACATGTCCTGATTATGACTGATATGGATTCCCACATGTTGCTCCAATAAAACTTATCTTGCGCAGTACTGTACGTCTTATCTACACCACCGTGACAAATAGATTTGTGAACCAACCAAACTATGGGCACTCTCAACCTAGGTGGAATTACAATTCTCACCTTTTTGTGGTCAGTATCTACGTACTTGCATACAATGCCTTCTACTAATACATACTGAGTGGCTTTCTTCCTTGTTTCCTCATATACTTCATCATCATTCCGCATCTTTCCTGACAAGACTCTGTACGAATTTCTCAAACCAGTATCCCTCTTCTGACTGATGGCTATCCTTCTCAGACGTTCCAGCGTTGCCTGATCTTCATCGTCCAGTTCTATCACATTGGCATTCACACTCCTCTCTGCAATTGGATTTCTCGATAGAATGTCTGCCAACAAGTTTTCCTTACCAGGAACATGAACAATTGTGGCGTTAAATTGTTGCAGAAACAACGTCCATCTAGTCATCCTGTCACTAGATAAATCTGACTTGAGCATGAATTCCAAAGCTTTGTGATCTGTCCGGATAATGATCTGGTGTCCAATTAAGATCTCCTTCCAGTGATGAAGAGCGTTTATCACTGCTAAAGCTTCCAGCTCAGTTGTGAAATAATTTGTTTCAAAGGGTTTCAGTTTTCTACTGTTAAAGGAAATATAATGGTTGTTTCCATCTTGGTCTTTCTGGTACAGAATTGCACTGATTCCGACTTTTGAAGCGTCCGTCTCAACAATAAACGAACGTTCAAAGTCCGGAAACTTGAGCTTGATGTTATCTCTGAGCATCTGCTTTGCCAAAATAAATGCATTCTCTGCTTCAATTCCCCATTTCCATCGGTTATTCTTCTTTAATAACTCGTGCAATGGTGGCATAACTTCAGAATAACTAGGACAATGGGTGCTAACAAATTGACATAGACCTGCGAAAGCTCGCACTTCTCGGATCTTCTTCGGTCTGGGAAATCTTAATATGGCCTCAATTTTGTCTTGGTTTGGATGGTAACCAAATTGATCAATTGTATGCCCCAGGAAATTAATCTTCTCTTGGAAGAAGTGACATTTACTGAACTTGACTTATATATTGACCTCTCTCAGGTTCTCCAATAGTTTCTTTAAATGAAGTAGGTGTTGCTCGGGATTTTCTGATGAAACAATTAAATCATCCACGTAGCATATAACATGGGCTTTCACTTCGTCTGTGAGCTTGTTATACAACGCTCTAATTAGAGCAGGGCTCGAATTTATAAGACCAAACGGAACGCGTTCAAAACAGAAGCTATTCTGCTCGAATAAGAAGCCTGTATAGCATTTGCTATTCTCAGTTCAATTTGATAAAAGGACGAAGTTAGGTCTAAAACACTGAAGCATGACCTCCCCTTAAACTTCCTTAATAGTTCTCTGATCTTAGGCGGTCAGTCGTGTTCCTTCTCCAAGAGGCTGTTGAGACCCCTGGCATCTAGGCAAACCCGCAGACTCCCGTCTGCTTTCTTTACTGCTGTGATTGGGTTCAAATAAGGTGTCGCCTGTTGACGTATAATCCCATCCTTTTCCATTCCTTAAATAAGACGGGCAACCTCTGCTTGATATTTCTCAGGAATAGGATATAGCTTCTTTTGAAATGGTGTATTTTCCTTCAGTTTAATTTCATACTTGAATCCCTTTATAAATCCTGGTTTATCATTGAAGACATCGGAATATTCCTGGATTAATACTTCCAATCTGCCTTCATAGACCTCAAAATTGTCTACCTTCAAACCATAGTGTCCTGTCTTTTCTAATTCCACTTCCGAAATAATCCTTTCCAGCTTCTTTTCCGTGATTTCATTTTCTATGATGTATTCATTTCTTTCTTCATCTTCTTATCCTCTGTTCCCCTCGTTAAACTTCACTATGCCATTCCTTAGGTCTATCACTGCACCTGTCTTAGTGATAAAATCTGTCCCCAGTATAGCATCGAAACTGATCTTGTTCAGAACTATAAAGATTTGTTCATAAACATGACCGTTTATAGTGAACTTCATTAGTGCTTGTATTCTACATTTCATCGTCTTATCGTTAAATATGCCACGGACTTTAATAGATGAGACCGGCATTGATATTATAGACTTTCCATCTTTCAACTTATTATAGCAGCTTTCTAACAAGATAGATGCATTTACTCCCGTATCTAGAAGTGTCCTTAAATTCTCTCCTTCCGTCATAATTTGTAGAATAGGTAATCTAGCTATTTTTCCTGTCTCTGGCTCCTCTCTTTCATACTATAAATCTTCGTCTTGTACCTTGTAGAATTCGTTCACGGCGATCTCATGCCTGTTGTTGGAGAACACTGTTCCTCCCTCTACTTCCGTTTTCCAATCGGAGTTTTTTTTGGTACCCCGCACAGGTTCTGTTCCTGTGTTCCTGAGTTCGAGGCTTGAGGTTGTACCTCTTCACTCCTTTGATTGTTCCTTGCCTCATTTTCTCTGTGGTTGTTTCGATAGGCTTGACTCTCCCGATATCTATCTTCGTAATGTAACCGTGTGAAAGAGCGTCAGTTGCTGGTTATGGAGATGTTGTTTTTGACGCGGCTATATTTTGAATTTGAAGCGAGCGCCTGACTAAGTTGAGTTTCACTGTCGTTGGTTGCAAGCTGGATGAGATGCGCGGACGACGATGCGTGTATGTATGTTATCACCTGACAGTCTGCAGGTTCGAGCAGGCAGCTGTTAGGACTGAGACAGTCGTTTTTGTGCAGTGAATCCGTGCATAAGCGGGCGGCTTAATCAATCTCAAGTTACTAGTACCTGACCTGGAAGCCAAAATTAGCCTACAAACGAGGCATTGTTCAAATGTGCTCAGGATAGTTTTACTAGATGGGATTAGCTCTTGTAAATGCAAGGTTGTGTGGGGTATGGCCAGAGCTCACAGATTTCTGGCTAGCAATTGACTTGGAATTAAGGCTAAACAGGTGTAAGCGTATTGTGATAACTACAGAAGGATTACAATCAAGTAACCGGGAACATTACTGTGACTATTCGGAGTATTTCGGGACGCTAAAACACCGGGTGATTGTCGTGAAACCAGTGACAGTATTAGACACGTGCTTTTTCATAGCAGAAGCTATGGTGTTAAGACAATCCGATCAGGACGTCATGGTAGCAAGACGCCGGTATGAACTTTTGAAATCTACCATGAATCGAGCCCGTATTATGGTGCGTTAAATATGAACGGGGCGTACGATGGGAGCTGACGTTTGGATACTTGAGACTCGGACCCGTGGAGCCATGAAGTCTAGCCGTACACATTTCCGTGTGCGGAGGATCGCGTGGAATTTTATGCTCCGACTGAGGGCCTTCCGCAGGAACTTGGACCTTCTTCAAGAACATCTGAAATGGACGTGAGCCCCTTATTCTATTCTTAATATCTAGTACCAGTGAATATCAGACCTTAGACTATATCATTCAACCATGTAGGAATCGTTTTACACGCCATTGATCTTTATTTTCTGCATCATATTGAGACATAAGCATGGATCTTTTTGATGTTGTCCACTCTTCGAATTTTATTTTATTCCTTTTGAGATAGCATATCCACGGTGGGCATATCGTAGAATGAGTATATTTTCGGAAGGCATCCGGCTGTTCTAATTGGACAGGAGTTTCATCCTGATTTTTGTTGTACAGTTCCGTGATTATTTTTATGGCACATTGTTATTGTAGCGATCGTTTTGAGATAGTTTTTTGGTAAAATGTTTATTTAAATGTAGTTCTGGATCATTTTGATGCAATTCGTCTTGGATGAGTTCTGATTGTCATTTATCGTAAAATGATTCGATTTTTCTGGTGGTTAAGGATTTTCTTTAAAATGATAATGCGGAATGATCATGTGTGAGAATTTACAAGGGGAATTAAGGAGGCATATCCATAACAATTTAATGGATCTTATGAAAAATAGAACATGGTAATTATCCATGAGAACTTCATATTAATAATAATAATAAATGAATGAGTTTGGATTATTTAGGTGATGTTTCCTTAAAACAAATATGAGAAATTAACATGAATTAATGCACATTGGATTGATAAAGCAATCGTAACGTAGTTTTGTTATTAGAGCAAGGTGTATCAATTAGGAGGATTTTTGTTATGGTGACAAGCGGATAATTGAACAGGTTAATTAGAGACAGTTACTTATAACATTCATATGATCGATCTGATAGGGTGATGAGTTGAATTGGGAATGCGCGTAGGCATTTGTCCCATTGATAATTATAATAATCCATTAAATACAGTAAATATGACTGGATGGAAATTAATATGTGAAAATAATATATAAAAGAATTATAGTTGTTGAATATAATGAAATGTTGGAATTTGGAGGATGTAGCCTCATATTACTCAAAAGAAGGGCGGTGCCGCTGTGGCAGCCCCATGCCGCTATCAAGGTCTTGTCACCAATGGAATTATAGATTCTACTTTAATTTGCTCTAACCATAATTACATATTTTCTGGTTGAATTATATAAACCTGCAGATAGATTAAAATGCCTAATAATTTTGCCATATTGTGATATTAAGGAATAAACTAAATTGATAAAGTGCCTAAAGAAATGGGGCATTTAAAATGCGGCCTCATGTTCCGATGAAAATCTTGAAATAGCTACGAATCATCTATAAGTGTTCGAAATTGGTTGGAATAATAAGGTTGAGTTGCAATTAACATCACTTAATAATTAATCCCATAATTTATTTTATTACCGAGGATAAATCACAGATCCATAATTTATATTTCTAATATGAATATTCCTTGTGTGGGAATAATGAAATATAAATGGTATTACGTTTCTAATGGGTCCATCTTTGTTCGACTTGGTCTGACTTGCATCAAGTTGTATAATTAACAATTCTAGTATGTTTTGGAATTTCTTCTCGTTTCATGGAAGAGAATATCCCATAGGATTATCCATGATTTTGGAAATATGGAAATGTGTAGAACTTCAGAAATAAAATTTTATTAAAGTTCGATAGGACGATCAGTGATTTACACAACTTGAATACTGTAAATATCGTTTATAATATAATAGAATACCATGATGGACTATTAATTTCATGGGTATTCTAACACAATGAAATGTTTAAAAGTTGACGTTTTCGTTGCATATATATATTTTTTGGAACGTTATTCAACACCTGCGATTAAATAGTATAGGATCCCAGGGGGAGCGCAGGATGTTATTTTTTCCAGGTGGTGTTTTAGTTTTCTCCCTGAGGATGCCCTTGTAAAGATTAGGATGGTTGAATGGATCAATTAAATTGATGCAAATTTTATCTTAACTGATACTGTGGTCATTCATGATTCTTGAAATATGCCTTCTATCCTTGCTGTAGTGTGCATCTGGGGAACAGCAGAGCTTTTCTTTTTCTTTATTCTACATCTTTGTAGAATGCTCACTATGAACCCCGAGATGTTTTTGAGTCTTTGTGCTCGACTGTTGTTCGGATGCGCACTTGTGTGGTCGTAGGACGTTCGTCAAACGGTCACATAAAGTAAGATAGAAGAGTTTTGGCTGCCAACGTGTGTGGGCCCGAGTTCGATTCAGTTTCTGATACGATTCGATTCCGAATTTCGATTCGAGGTCGATTTGTGTTTGTTCTTGCTGTAGTAGGATTCATGGTCATGAATGCGCAGTTTTCATAGTTTGGAGTGATTTGTTTGGTTTGTAGTGATTGTTTCTGGTCATTTATTGTAGATTTTAAATTTAATAAGTCATCGGTATTGAAGTATCAATTTAAGGTCGTGTCTGAATATTCACTGTACTAGTAGTTTAGATTAAGTTTCCCCATCATCAGTTGACATCGTACCCCAGTGCTATAATTATTATTGTGAGTGGTCATGGAAGCACTTACCAAAATGATGGAAGAGTTGGGACAGAAAATCACAGAGAATTCTGCTTCTCTGGAAAAACAAATAAAAGAGAATTCTGTTTCTCTGGAAAATAAAATTGAAAGTCAAATAAAAGAGAATTCTGCTTCTCTGGAAAATAAAATTTCAAGTTTAGAATGTAAAATCACAGAAAATTCGAACTCATTAAAAGCGGAAATGTTAGAAAGGATAGAAGCAATAGAAAGCCGGATGTCTAGAAACATAGAATCATTCGATGATAAAATGTCTGAATCGATAGATGCTAAGATTGAGGATAAAGTTGTGTCATTGGAAACCAAGATAAGAGACAACGCTAGGAGAGCTCAGGAGAGTTTCCTAAGTTTAGAAGCTAGGATCGTGGATTCAGGAACGAACTTAAAGGAAAATTTATTCGCAAACTATGGCATTATGAAAGATAGTTTACAAGATAGTCGAAAAGCGATGAAGGAAGAGTTAGCTCAACATAAGAACGAGATTCAAAAGATGGTTAGATTATTAGAAAATAAAATGGAAGATAATGTTAGGAAAATAACCGATGATCTTGCGTCCTTAGAGATTAACACAACGAAGAAAAGTACGTTAAATGCCACACAGGTAGTGCAGAGAGTTACTTCTGAATTTAGAGAAATAATTGTAGAACAATTAAAGGAAGGAGTTGTAGCAGACTTGAAAAATGAAGTAAAAGAAACTGTAATTAATGAAATTCAAGCTCAGGTTGTAAAAGAAACTCAGGTCGAAGTCAAAGAGATCAGGAATGCTTTTTCATCAGAGATTAAAGTCGTATCTGGAGATATTCAAGCCGTTAGAGAAAGTATAGAGAAATTGAAAGGTCACGAAACTGTTGTCGAAGAGAATCCGAAAAAAATGACGGAAGAGTTGAAAGATAGTCAAATAGGGGAAGAAACTGAAAGGCAGAATAGGGATGAAATGTATGAATTCAGGAAGAGCATTTGTGAGTTAGAGAAGAAAATTGAGGATTATAGATCGAAAGCGGATACAAAACAAGACAGCATAAATGAAAACGCTTTTTCAAATAGAGAAAGTTTGCTAGAGGTTGGGAAGTCTGAAGAAATTTCTACCATTCGCACTTCTACTCCGATCACGCTCGTTAAAAGTTACGAAGAGAAACCTATAAAATTTTCAGGGACTGGAAATGTCTCTCCTGTTGAATTTCTGCGCGAATTAAGAGATTATCTGAAGGATGCTAAGGTGAATAAGGAAAGACAGATGAGAGTGATTAGTAGATTCTTAGATGGACCAGCACTCGTATGGTTTAGGGCTTTTCGATGTAATTTGAGAACCTATGACGAATTTGAACAGGCACTCTTACGTAAATTTTGGTCCCCGGAGACGCAACAGAACATCAGGGCCGAATTATATGTCAAGCGGTATTCCACGTCACAGCCGACCAAATATACAAATTACTTTGCAAATCAACTTGCTAAATTGCAATGCCTAGATCCACCAATGCCAACGTACGAGTTAATCCCAGCTTTGATTAGACAGTTTCCTTTGGAAGTTCAGCGGAGTCTCATTTCTGCGAATGTTGAGAACATGGAAGAATTTGATGAAGTGTTGCAACGTCTAGATCATTCTAATGCTCAATTTTACCAGCAGAGGTGTAATAAGCAAGAGTCCCAGGCCGCATATGCTGTTTTCGCCGATCGACAATGCCAAACCATGCCAGAACGGAATAGAGAAGGGCAAACGTCGAGGGATTATCAAGATAGAAGAGAAAGAGATAGTGGACGACCTTACCTAAGGCGAGGAAGATACGGGAACAATTGGAATTCGTGGAGAAGACAAGGATACACGAGACCATATGACAGATCAGGATAAAATAAATCTTACGATACAACGGACAATGAAAGGTTCAAAAATCAACAGAGGCAGAACCTTGAGCAAAGAGGAGAAGAAAGTAAACAGTATTTGAAGGAAATGGAAGAGGCAAGAAATAAACCTGGTACTTCTGGGACAAATAATTCGACAGGTAAAAACGAAAAAAAAACTTCGATTTTGGAACAAGGACATCAACAGAACTAATTACTACACAATATGTTTCCAAAATCGTGAAATGGGAAGTTGAGGATGAAGACTTGATTCAAGAAGAATAGGAAGGAAAAGAGTATGGACCAGGAACTAGGCTACCCATTATTGTGTGTGAGGTGTATGGAAAACCAGTGTATACTTTAATTGACACAGGAGCGATGCTTTGTTTGGTGAGTGAGAGGTTGTACGTCATATGGAAGTTGACCGAGGAAATAGAGGAAATACCAGTATCCGGAATCAAGATTCAGGGAATCATCCCAGACAAGATCACAACTTGTAAAATTCAGCTGTACTTGAAGGTCAAGATTGGAGGATGTGTCTTTGAACATATATTTGTCGTTATGAAGGACATTGCACATGATTTGATCCTGGGGACGGATTTTATCAAGAGATATAGAGCTGTTATCGATATGGAATCTGATACGATTAAATTCCATCATGCGGGAGACGTCCATTTCGAAGAGGAAGATAAATTCACCGTGGGAGAAGTTCGATGGGCCAAGGTTTTTGAAGGTTTAGAGATATGTGAAGACGCCAATGAAGTAGGTGAGCATGTTCCAGTTATAGCCAACCTGTTGGAAGAATTCGTTGATATCTTTGATACGACACCAGGAGAGATTCAGAACTTTGAGTACAAGATTAAAGTATGTGATGATAGCCCATATCATGCAAAGCTGTACCAAATTCCAGAAAAACACAGGACTAAGGTGAAGGAGATCATTCAGGATCTTGAGAAAGGTCAGATAATTAAAAAGTGTGTGACATCCTATGTAAATCCGTTAGCGGTGGTGCAGAAACCGGATGGAAATTTGAGAATATGCCTAGACGCGAGGTCATTGCATTCGAGACTGTTGCCAGAATATGACAGACCTCCAGAGATAAAAGATCTGTTAAGGAAATTTAAAAACAAGAAATGGTTTTCTACAGTGGATTTGACTTCGTCATACCATCATGTAAGGATAAGTGAGGATTCTCAGAAGTTTACGGGATTTTTATTCGAACAACAGACTTATGTTTTAGAAAACTTCCATTTGGGATGAAAATCTCAGGAGCAGTTTTGATACGTGCCTTGGATCAGAACCTAAGTAATGCGGTCAAGGATACGGTCATATGTTACGTGGATGATATTCTGATAGCATCGGAGACTGAAGACCAGCACTTAGTTCATCTACGGGATTTGTTTATGGACTTGAGGAAAGCAAATTTCAAAGTTAACTTGAAAAAGTGCCAATTCTTTAAGAATGAGATTAGATTTCTTGGACATGTCTTGGATGGGAACGGATATAGACCAAATGAACAAAAACTTCAGGCCATTGCAGAATTTCCCAGACCTACTCGGGTAAAGCTTGTACGTCAATTCTTGGGAACTTGCCAGTTTTTTGCGGGACATTGCCATAAATACACGGA
The DNA here is from genome assembly GCA_946902985.2 of Meconema thalassinum. Taxonomy (NCBI): domain Eukaryota; kingdom Metazoa; phylum Arthropoda; class Insecta; order Orthoptera; family Tettigoniidae; genus Meconema; species Meconema thalassinum. The sequence goes on along the minus strand of OX336389.2, from coordinate 612,048,755 downwards.
GATAGTTGCACCCCTACAGGACTTGTTAAAAAAAGATAATAAGTGGAAATGGAACGATCTATGTGAGGAATCATTCAAGAAGGCAAAGGAATTAATGCTTAATAGCGTCAAGTTGGAGTACCCGGATTTTGAGAAGAACTTCATTATCGAATCGGATGCATCCAATGTTGGGATAGGTGCCATATTACTCCAAGAGGATGAAGATCACACTCGACACTATTTATCCTTTATCAGTCGAAAATTGAAACCATCAGAACGCAATTACTATACTACAGAACTAGAAGCTTTAGCGATCATCTATGCATTGGAAACATGGAAGAAGTTGCTTATCGCACATTCGATTATAATCAGAACTGACCATCACGCACTAGAGTTTATACTGAAGACCAATTTCGCCAGTGACAGGGTCACTAGATGGGCATTATTCGTGCAACAGTTTAACGTCACTATTGAACATCGACCAGGAAGGAATAACTTAGGGGCTGATTTGCTAAGCAGAGTTGCGGAACCTACTCTTCGAGTATTGCCTATAACCCTCCTGCAAGAAGATGATGATACTTTGCGTAGACTTGAGAGAATACCCCAAGCCCAGAAGCGATATGGACCTTTGAGGAATATTTACAGATTTCTACACAGGGACATGGATCCTACAGATGATGAATATCTAGGGATGGAAAGGATGACTAGAGATTATGTATTGTTGAATGGCATCATATATAAGTTAATTGATTCCGAACACACTAAATTACGAATAGTAATTCCGCCTAGATTACAGGAAGATATAATATGGTTAGCTCACAGAAGCTCAGGTCACACTGGAGTGGACAAAGTGGTATATTTGATAATGGAGAAATTCACTTGGGATCATTTGAGGAATACTGTCCGAGAGGTCATCAGGACCTGTGATTTGTGTCAACGCAGCAAACACAATACGCATTTGTTGAGGGAGGAACCTAGGCCTATTATTCCCTCGAAGCCATGTGAGTTGTATGCTACCGATATCTACGGACCTCTACCTAAGTCCAAGCGAGGTAACCGATACATTTTGGTCACGGTTGATGTTTTCAGTAAGTTTACCATGATCCATCCGATTCAGAAGGCGAACTCCAGATATATAATCAAGAGGATTAAAGAATGTGTTATTCCCGTTGCGGGTAAACCAGAATTTTTGTTATCAGACCATGGGTCCCAATTCACATCCTGGGAGTTTAGGAATGCTATGAGGGAGCTGGATATCACACAGGTATTGTGTTCAATACGGCATCCAGAGAGTAACCCGGCCGAACGACTCATGTCAGAAATAGCTAAGTTTTGTCGTCTTTATTGTGCAAACGAACATTGGCGATGGATGGATGTGGTTCCTATCATGATGAATTCGATTAATTCCACCGTACATGAAAGCACGGGGCATATTCCTTCAGTACTACATCTTGGAGAAAAACCTATACGACCGTGGGACGGAATCGTATCTATTCCTCCGGAGATAGAGCCTAACAGGAGAGGACGTGAAATGGAAGCCTTAGGAAGATTACGGAGACAGGCAGAGAAACGGAACAGAAGGGTTAGAGGAAGGAGATTTAGAGATCCTTTGAGAGAGGGAACTTTGGTATTTATCAGGAAGCCTACTCCATCTGATGTTAGCAACAAAGTCTATTCCAAGTTTGCCAGTTTGTATAATGGACCATTTCGGATAGCCCAGAGCTTAGGTAATGGTAGTTACCGTGTTGTGGAGATTGTCGTTGGTTGCAAGCTGGATGAGATGCGCGGACGACGATGCGCGTATGTATGTTATCACCTGACAGTCTGCAGGTTCGAGCAGGCAGCTGTTAGGACTGAGACAGTCGTTTTTGTGCAGTGAATCCGTGCATAAGCGGGCAGCTTAATCAATCTCAAGTTACTAGTACCTGACCTGGAAGCCAAAATTAGCCTACAAACGAGGCATTGTTCAAATGTGCTCAGGATAGTTTTACTAGATGGGATTAGCTCTTGTAAATGCAAGGTTGTGTGGGGTATGGCCAGAGCTCACAGCATATTAAGGCACATGGGCTGAAAATAACTCCTTACTTGAGTTATGAGTATATAATACCTCATACCAGGGTAGATTTCTGGCTAGCAATTGACTTGGAATTAAGGCTAAACAGGTGTAAGCGTACTGTGATAACTACAGAAGGATTACAATCAAGTAACCGGGAACATTACTGTGACTATTCGGAGTATTTCGGGACGCTAAAACACCGGGTGATTGTCGTGAAACCAGTGACAGTTTTAGACACGTGCTTTTTCATAGCAGAAGCTATGGTGTTAAGACAATCCGATCAGGACGTCATGGTAGCAAGACGCCGGTATGAACTTTTGAAATCTACCATGAATCGAGCCCGTATTATGGTGCGTTAAATATGAACGGGGCGTACGATGGGAGCTGACGTTTGGATACTTGGGACTCGGACCCGTGGAGCCATGAAGTCTAGCCGTACACATTTCCGTGTGCGGAGGATCGCGTGGAATTTTATGCTCCGACTGAGGGCCTTCCGCAGGAACTTGGACCTTCTTCAAGAACATCTGAAATGGACGTGAGCCCCTTATTCTATTCTTAATATCTAGTACCAGTGAATATCAGACCTTAGACTATACCATTCAACCATGTAGGAATCGTTTTACACGCCATAGATCTTTGTTTTCTGCATTATATTGGGACATAAGCATGGATCTTTTTGATGTTGTCCACTCTTCGAATTTTATTTTATTCCTTTTGAGATAGCATATCCACGGTGGGCATATCGTAGAATGAGTATATTTTCGGAAGGCATCCGGCTGTTCTAATTAGACAGGAGTTTCATCCTGATTTTTGTTGTACAGTTCCGTGATTATTTTTATGGCACATTGTTATTGTAGCGATCGTTTTGAGATAGTTTTTTGGTAAATTGTTTATTTAAATGTAGTTCTGGATCATTTTGATGCAATTCGTCTTGGATGAGTTCTGATTGTCATTTATCGTAAAATGATTCGATTTTTCTGGTGGTTAAGGATTTTCTTTAAAATGATAATGCGGAATGATCATGTGTGAGAATTTACAAGGGGAATTAAGGAGGCATATTCATAACAATTTAATGGATCTTATGAAAAATAGAACATGGTAATTATCCATGAGAACTTCATATTAATAATAATAATAAATGAATGAGTTTGGATTATTTAGGTGATGTTTCCTTAAAACAAATATGAGAAATTAACATGAATTAATGCACATTGGATTGATAAAGCAATCGTAACGTAGTTTTGTTATTAGAGCAAGGTGTATCAATTAGGAGGATTTTTGTTATGGTGACAAGCGGATAATTGAACAGGTTAATTAGAGACAGTTACTTATAACATTCATTTGATCGATCTGATAGGGTGATGAGTTGAATTGGGAATGCGCGTAGGCATTTGTCCCATTGATAATTATGATAATCCATTAAATACAGTAAATATGACTGGATGGAAATTGATATGTGAAAATAATATATAAAAGAATTATAGTTGTTGAATATAATGAAATGTTGGAATTTGGAGGATGTAGCCTCATATTACTCAAAAGAAGGGCGGTGCCGCTGTGGCAGCCCCATGCCGCTATCAAGGTCTTGTCACCAATGGAATTATAGATTCTACTTTAATTTGCTCTAACCATAATTACATATTTTCTGGTTGAATTATATAAACCTGCAGATAGATTAAAATGCCTAATAATTTTGCCATATTGTGATATTAAGGAATAAACTAAATTGATAAAGTGCCTAAAGAAATGGGGCATTTAAAATGCGGCCTCATGTTCCGATGAAAATCTTGAAATAGCTACGAATCATCTATAAGTGTTCGAAATTGGTTGGAATAATAAGGTTGAGTTGCAATTAACATCACTTAATAATTAATCCCATAATTTATTTTATTATCGAGGATAAATCACAGATCCATAATTTATATTTCTAATATGAATATTCCTTGTGTGGGAATAATGAAATATAAATGGTATTACGTTTCTAATGGGTCCATCTTTGTTCGACTTGGTCTGACTTGCATCAAGTTGTATAATTAACAATTCTAGTATGTTTTGGAATTTCTTCTCGTTTCATGGAAGAGAATATCCCATAGGATTATCCATGATTTTGGAAATATGGAAATGTGTAGAACTTCAGAAATAAAATTTTATTAAAGTTCGATAGGACGATCAGTGATTTACACAACTTGAATACTGTAAATATCGTTTATAATATAATAGAATACCATGATGGACTATTAATTTCATGGGTATTCTAACACAATGAAATGTTTAAAAGTTGACGTTTTCGTTGCATATATATTTTTTTGGAACGTTATTCAACACCTGCGATTAAATAGTATAGGATCCCAGGGGGAGCGCAGGATGTTATTTTTTCCAGGTGGTGTTTTAGTTTTCTCCCTGAGGATGCCCTTGTAAAGATTAGGATGGTTGAATGGATCAATTAAATTGATGCAAATTTTATCTTAACTGATACTGTGGTCATTCATGATTCTTGAAATATGCCTTCTATCCTTGCTGTAATGTGCATCTGGGGAACAGCAGAGCTTTTCTTTTTCTTTATTCTACATCTTTGTAGAATGCTCACTATGAACCCCGAGATGTTTTTGAGTCTCTGTGCTCGACTGTTGTTCGGATGCGCACTTGGGTGGTCGTAGGACGTTCGTCAAACGGTCACAGTAATACTGCCTAACATTTTCATTGTTACGCCAACCTCTCTGTTGTTGTTGTTGTTGCCTTGGTTGTTGTTGTTGTTGTTGCTGTTGTTGTTGTTTTTGACGGGAATAATTATCGTCGTTCCAATTTTTGTATCGGCGATAATCTCCTCCTGTGCCTCTATTGTTTCGGTCGTAATAGTCATACCTTCGTGCGTCATTATTTCTGTGGTATCCAGTTCTCCTTTGACCATTATTCCATATCCTAGCTTGGTAAGGCCTTCCATCTCTAAATCTGCGATATGGTGGTTCATAACGGTTCCTCCCATATGCATTATTTCTGCTGGGACCTGGTCTGCTACGGTTCTCCTCCGTCTGCTGCGTTTGATCCACCAGCACAGTGTGGACTTCTCTATGCTCTGGTCTACCTCTAGTGTTGTTACTAGGCGTTGCATTCGGCGTTGAACTAGCGTTGTCCTGTTTTCTTAAAATCTCTGCCATGCCTTCCAAAGATTTCACATCTGCCGCGATTAAGTGTCTTCTGACATCATTTGGCATCTGTCTCGATATGGCGTGAATTAGTTCGGTCTCAGCCAATGGGGGATCCAGATACTGAAGCCTGGCGAGCTATGACGTAAGGAACGTTGCATAACGCGTAGGAGTAGAGTGAGCATACTTCTTGGAGTTTATCTCAGCCCTAATATCCTGTTGCATCTCTAAACTCCAAAATCTACGCTGTAAGGCGTCAGCAAACTCTTCGAAATTGGTGTATGTGTACTTAAAAGCTCTGTGCCAATTTAGGGCTTCGGATTCCAGATGTTTCTCAACTACACGCATTTCTCGGTCCCTCGGTATGCTATTATCATCGAGATGATGTCTCATGTCTCTAAGAAATTCGACTGGTGTGATGTTTCCTACTCCACTGAAACGAGCTGGCTTTTCGTCAATATTTCTTATTACGATTATGTTCGGGTTACTTCTATGGCTTCCCTGGTCATATAATCCTCCCAATCCTGCATATTCCCTCTGAATACGCTCCGGTTCTTGCATTACATTAGGACGCTCCTGTCTCCGACTAAAAATGCTTTCCCTTCCTTCTTCGGTTCTTTCTTCAGGTTTACTGAATTTTCCTAATTCTTCTTTATACTCTTCTTCCCTGCTTAGGAAAAATTGAATAATATCCCGTTACATTCCTAATCTTATCTCTTCCCTCACACCTTCATGGTTACATGGTTCTGCCAAAGTAAGTGCGTTAAGTTTGCTACTAATATCTCGTAGTTCGCTTTCTTGACTAGATTTTACTTTCGCGAGATCAAGATTAATTTCATTAACTGTCACGCGAATAACGTTCAACTCCTCATTTTTTTCCGAATCCGTTTTATTTACAATACCTCTCATTTCGGTAATGCTCGATTTTCTACTTTCCTCTATATGCCTATACAGTTCTAATTTCAAATTATCCCTGTGAGTTTTAGCATTTTTCTCTATTTGACTAACATCATTCAATATTTTTCCATGCAATTCCTGCATGTAATCCTTATTAGATTTTATAACCTCATCTCTTAATTCGCTTACAGATTTAGATATACATGAAGCAATATCAACATTTATACCCTCTGTTATCAGCTTTTGTTGGTCTTCCAACTTGCCTTCCAAGTTACCAACAGTGATGTTCATGTCACTGAGCTTATCAGTGAGTTTCTTCTGGGAACTTAACAAGGAATCATTGTATTTAACCTGTTCTATGGTGCCTTTCCCTATGCTTTCCAGTATCTTTCCTTCTAATTTAATGATGTTATCATTACATTGGACTCTAGCTTCCACTACGTTTTGGCTAACTTCCTCTCTAAGTGAGCTCATTTCCGTTTTGGTAGAAGCCACATCCCTTTTCGTCTGATTGAAAGCTGATTTGGTCTCTTCCAAGGCTCTCCTGCTTTCTTCTATAGAAATTCTGTTTTCAGCCTGAGCTAGTTTGCTTTGCTCCGGAGCTAATCTTCCTTCCTCCTGAGCTTTTTCTAGAGCTTTCTTAATGTCTTCCTGCGTTTGTTTCGCCTCCTCTTGTATCTGTCTCACTTCTTCTTGTGCCATCTCTTGTGCTATTCTTGCCTCTTATCGAGCTACCCTTGCCTCCTCTTGGGCCTTCTCTTGTGCTATCCTGGCCTCTTCTTGGGCTTTTATTATAGCTTCTTGCACCCTTCTAGCTTCTTCTCGGACTACTCTGTCTTCTTCCCTGGCCTTTCTTTCTTCCTCTCGTGCCTTTCTTTCCTCTACTCGTGCCTTTCTTATTTCTTCCTGTACTTTCTCTTGCGTTTTCCTGCACTCCTCCTGGACTAAGGTTACACTAGCTTTAGTAGCTGACTGTGCTAACGCTAATTCTCCTTTCATTTCAGACTTAACTGTAGCTGCCGACTGCTTAATCTCTCTATCTAATTTCTTAGTACTATCGTGTGTGGATTTATGGAGGGCATCTACATCTCCTGTTAACTGGTTCTGGCTTTCCAGGATCTTTTCCAGGATGGCCCTGATATGGCTCATATCTCCCGACGACATAATAATGTAACACTTGAGAAATAAGGAGGTATTCTCTATACTATATCATGGACATGTCAGAGTGACCAACTCATTTAAATTCTACAAAGGAATACTTCGATATACGTATTTAAAATTAATAACTTAACGCCTACAATCTTACCTAACCTTAATCTAATAAACTGATCCTCCTTCACTTCACAATCCCTAACTAATATTAAGTTTCGACAACAAGAATTTAACTAAATTTTACTGTAATATGACCAAAATGTCATTAGATGGATTAACCAACATGCCTCTAACATACTGTAGTCCTCAAATTTGGCAGTGTTTATTCACTTAAACAACTTTCCAAAAATTTGGGATCGGCATTTCTAAACAAATACAAAATCTAACAAATATCTTGTACGGTTGTCGTTGCAGACTACACTGTCTCAACACAATCGATGCCAAAACACGTTTGGGCGCCAAGAAAAATACTACCTATATGCACCCGATTTCCGCAGTCATAGCCTATATCCGCTCAGATAGAAAAGGATTGTAGGGAGGTCGATACTCAACCAGGTTAACCAACACTACCCTACTAGGATAATGACTAGGAAACTCTCGACACATACCGGCCATACAACAACACTACCGATTAGTTACACATTTACTAGAAATAAAATATCCTAAACACAAATTGGTAGGACGAGCATCTCGGACCTCGAGCGTGAACGTTGAAAGCTGAGACTACTTGAATTCTATTAACTAATTCGCAGTATTATCGCATGTCGATTGCAAGCATGAAAAGATGATCAGATTTATAAAAAAAGAAACAGGCAAACAAAAGTAGTGCCTGGGATTTATTACCAAACGAATTACAAATAATAAAAATATTCCCTATCACCAATAAAATATGTAAACACGTTAAAATTAACTATTTCACACGTCATGTAGTTCTACTATCTGTAGAATAAATTTTATTAAACATTATCATGGCTACAATGTCATTATATTAAGTTTTATAAAATGTTTACCCAATTGACAGTCACCCTGTGACTCTGTCACTGAAGCAGTCTGATCAACATCAGCAGTTTAATCATCAAAAATGAAGTAAACACTGCAAAGACCCTACATTATGCACGTGCTTGTGTAAAACGTCAATATCTATTCTAATAATAATAATAATAATAATAATAAGGTTTAAATATTTACATTATCTACAATTTTCCATATTTCACACGGTATAAAAATATACTATTCGCACTATCAGTCGCGATCTGACAGCCTTATAGTGTCTCTGTTAAATACTAGTTCTTTGAACAATGTTTCAACCAACAATAAAATTCTCCGGTACATCTGGTAATATGTCAAAGTCAATACAGCTAGCATATCAAACACTGAAGTTTAATATACGGTAGCTTAGAATGTCGTGTCAATGAATAAAACAATATAATAAAGAGCGATGCGGAACTACTTAAAAACTCTACACACTTCGTGGATCATATACGGATACTCTCAGACATAAACAATACAAACATCAACCTTTGTGTTAGCGCTTCTTACACATACTGTAACAATTCGTTGCTCCACATAGCAATACATTTCTTTCTCTCGCAATACAGTGAACAATACTTATAACTGGCGTTTACTACGCTCCCAACATGTCCGACTTCCATCCTTTCCTTTCTACCAACAATCTTCAATACTCCGCACGGCATTACTTCCATAAAAAACTCAACTTGCCACAGACTTGTAGAAAAATTAGTGATTTTACTAGGTAACTACGCTACAGTATATTAGCGTTCAGAATGCACCCCTAACTCCCAACTCTCTTCCAAATTATTAAACCTCGTGCATCAATTACAACAATTACATGTTCGTTGACAATAATACATCTCACATAGTATTTCTTATTTCTTTAATTACCGCTATTCGTTCACTTTCTTCCATAATAAACTTGTTTTTCCACGTTACCAAATGTTAACAATACTAATTCGTAGTTCGCTCGTCTTTAGTAGTTAATAAAAATAAATACATATCCTCAGGCTTCTAGTGTACATTTAAATATATGAACTTTTCATATTTAAGTTAATTTTAGAACATACTAGACCTTAGGTAGACTAACAAATCTCCTGGTCTATTTATCTCAGTTTAACAATGTTTCCTTCTTAATTGTTTATAAATATAGGCACCATTTGACCTCAATTGTCACTTCCATGATCCTATTTTATAGTGTATTTTCGTAATATCAATAGTCCAAGACTATTTAGTTGTCGAATAAGTTGTATTCCGCTATTGGAATTTTATAACATTCATATAGTTATAAATAATTATTTCAGTTGTGTATTGACATAATAATGTCTGTTAAACCATGTTGCTGCATTTTACAATAATGATTTACTCTATAAAAAATGTAATATAGATATACAAATGTATACTATCGCTGTTACGCATTTGTAATTGTTAATAACAATCTTAATATTCAAATGTTCTTACAGTTTGAACGTAATTTCAATGAAATATGTCATTATCGAAGTATACTCTCCGAGATACAATATTATCGAGCATTCCTTTTATAAAACGAGTTTCGTTCGAAGTGAGTATGTTAAAACGTTTCCTTCAAAAGTAAATACATGAAACGACATATTTAAGTTAAAAAATGCATGAAATAACGTCTTAAACGGCACACGAAGACGTATCAAAAATTACAATGAATCTCTAAAATGTTTAGCTATTATAAATATAGAACAAAGATAAGAATTACTACAATGAAGTTGGCCACTCCCAAATGGATTTCTACTGCTACCGCAAAACTACAGATATTTGAGCAATCGGTTTTTTTTACCTTGAGATGTCTTCTGCTGCCAAGAAATACTTCTATCAGCTGTTCTTGATACTCCGTTGAGGTTGCAAGCGCTCGACTCCCCTCGAAACCAGTTACTGCCAGACGCGTGCAAATCAGCTGTGAGCGGTCCCTGGTGTATTCTTGGAATACACCGTATTTTAGAGTATATTTTTAATGCTCTTTTCTTGTTCATTCCTTCCTTTTTATCAAACACCAACAGTGATCTTCTAGTTTCTCTTTGGTGGTCATGTCTATTATGTCATTTGTGAGTCTGTTCTAGATATATATCTTCCATGACCCACCTAGCGTCATCTAGCAGCGAATCTCTGAAGTTCCTCAATTCTTCCCTATACAAGAGGACGTCCTTATCAATCTGGCCACCAGAGCTCGTCGCCATCGCCAGCTATCATCTCCGTGATCAAGAGAACTTCGTCTACTTTTTCACCCACCAGGCTGCGATAGCGTCGTCTACTATCAACTCTTTGAAGACCATTTCCTCAAGAGAATTTAACTTTTGTATGTTGGTGATGCTTATATGTCTTCCTTTTGTCTCCTACCCCCACTCTATTCCCTTTTTCCTGGTCCCTCTGCGCTTCGCTGAGTGGGTCTCACTTGTACGTCGACCGTCGAATCAGTCAAGGCTCAACTAGAGCCAGCCTTCTGAACTCAAGAGGCATTTTCTTCATTCCACGCCATGTTGGAACTCTAATGTAAACCTTCAAAGGGAACTTCACCATCGCTATGCAGCAAAGATAAGTACAGACTTCAGGTTTTAACCTCATTCTCATCGTTTTAATATCTCCATGCTTTTAAGGATAATTTTATAGGCAGTGTGAGATTACTATATTTTGGGGCAATAATCATCCTTCGCGGGATTTACCATGTTGGGCTTTTGTCTGTCTAAGCGTACCTTAATAGAAAGTAGCTTTTCTTAAGCTAATTAAATGAGAAATCTTCTCACAACGTGGGATACCAATGAATACCCACTGTCTATAAAATATTTTGCTCGTTCCACCGCTGGAATAACTTTGGCCCTATTCTTCAGTCAAAATTGCTCTGGAACCTTCCAGAATCTACCAGTCACGCCGTCATGTATTTTCCACTCACATGTGTTAATACTTTCTCAAACTAAAGGATCTTCCTTATTATTTAATGCTCAATAGCTAACTTTTCTTCCTCCGTTGGGATTTTCTCTGGCGTACTTAATGACAATCTATAACTTTCTCAAGCAATAGACTCTCGCCTACCTAGTGCAACCAGTTTTTTTCCACAATTGCAATAACTTTTATTTGCCATAAACTTTTGTGTTACTACAGTGAACTTTTCATCCATTTAACAGACTATAGTGAAAACTAGTGCTTGTTCAACATTCCTACCGCGTCGCGATCGTCCGATTACCATAAATAAGGCCATGAACATTTATCCTCAATCCCAATTGATCTTTCCTAAACCTTTTACTAACAAACCATAATAATAAAGTTGTTGCTTTAAGTCCTTTTTCAATGAGGTGTCACTCTATAGAAGTGCCCTCCCCTTTTTCTTATATAACATTAATTAACTTCTGCATAAATACGTGTCGAGTACACGTTTCAAACTTACATTGTTTCTCCCTTCTAATTAGGGAATACAATTCTTTCAACTCATGAGTGAGTTATTTCTTGGTCTCACGAAAGGGAAACTTGCCCCATTTGTCTCGTGATTCCTACTTTAACATAGGAAGTCTAGAACCTTCCTTTTGACTTTCTCTTCAGGTTTCACAGTAAGTGACCTGTCCTATTTTGTATAACTATTATAAAAGTAATTCAGCGCAAATATGTCTCAGTCTCACTCATGGCTGTGATTATATGGAAGCTACTGAGGTATGGGTGGTGCTTAGTAATGGCATTCGGGGCACAGTCAGTGCCTGTGAATGCTGTGAAAGGTTCAACTCATAGGGTTAGGACTACTGTTCTGACTCAGTGAGGAAAGCAATGGCAAACTACCTCACTCCTCTTCTTGCCTAGAACGCCTCAAAATAGCGTTGCCTTGGGTTTTTGTGGGTATCTACTCACATAACGTAGCGGCGGTACTTTTTGAGGATCCAACCAGCCTTCGGGCTGACTACCTAACAGACAGACATAAGAAGTTATAGGAACTTCTCTTTCATTCTACCTGCTTTCTTTTTTGTTATTTTCGTAGTTGTAACTTTTTCTGAGATAGGTACTTGGAAATTTCTTAAAGTACACACCTTGTACTCGATTTAATGTCTAACTTTAATCACTTCATTTGTCTTTTTTAAATCTTACCAAGATTTTAGTACATATAAAGGTTTGAAACCTAAAGAATTGTTAATTGCCTGGAGCAAACTTTAGATGTTTTTTCGGAGGTCTGTGACCCCAGTTGTTACAAAGTTTAAATTATATATTTGGCAAAAATCTACTACTTATTTGTTAAATTCATTACGCCCTTTTGCATTGTTAAAATAAATTCAAGTTCCTTTTTTTGACTCATCATTTCTCTAATACTACAGTTAGGCAAGATCCTGTCTTCCCTGACTCTTCCTAGGTTCATGCCCTCGTTAATGCAAATAAATCTTGTGATCGCAGTCTCGTCTCAACCGCGTTACGAAACACTTCAGTCAGCAGTGGAAGTACTCGCCTGTGTGTTGGGCTCAGACATTTTGTGGTGTTGGGAGGTAGTAGTAGTTAGTGTGATTAGCTTTCCCACAGACTACAGGTTAGTGTCCTTTTGTTTTTTCTTGTGTCGCCAACATGGGTGAGGCCAGTGGTGGCCCACTACCCTTGTTAAATGTGAGTATCCCTGAAAATGTCATTATCGATAACGAGGTCTCTATGGAGCACATGTTTGTCGTGGATAACCCTGAGATCATGAAGTCGGGAGTCTCGCCGACTACGCCCGTAGTGAATACCACTGTGCCTAAAACTAATCTAGCAGCACAACATCGTTATAATGACCGTCATCGCGGTCCTTACATAGTTTTTGTACAGTCCGTGGATCAGAACTTGGGCAATCTGCACCCCATGGCCTTGGGACGTTTATTTTTTGAGAAACAAATTCCAGGCATCAAGGGAATACAAAAAAAGGGTCGCAACCGCGTGCAGGTACAATTTGCAACTTCGGCCATGGCCAACTCTTTTTTAACACACCCCCTTCTCATTGAACGAAATTTATCTGCCTTTATTCCATCCGCAAATGTGCAACGTGTAGGTCTTATACGTGGAGTCGATCTATCGCTTACCCACGAGGAAATCATACGTTACATGGACTCTCCCGCCCCTGTGGCACGGGTCCAACGCCTTAACCGGAAAAAAATGATTGATGATAAGCTCGAAACGTTACCAACAGGTACAGTGAAAATCTTTTTTGATACACAAGATTTGCCCACTTATGTATGCATTTTTAATGTCATGTTGGAAGTAACCTTATTTATTTTCAATCCCATCCGTTGCCAAAAATGCCAAAGGTACGGCCATGTTCAATTACATTGTCGTGCCAGGGAACCTCGATGTGGCAAATGCGCCCTGGGCCACCTCACATCTGACTGCAAGGCAGTTATATTCAAATGCGCCAACTGTCAAGACAACCACCCGGCAGGAGCAGCGAGATGTGAAACACACATTCAGCAAGTAGCTATTAAACGTCAAATGTGCATTGACAATAAATCTTATAGTGAAATCGTCAACCAACATCAAAAAGAGTTTAATCCGTTAACGCTACCGCACCAATTCCCCCCACTAGCGCCCCCAACTGAATCACGACCAATTGATCCTCCTCGAAAGCGAAAATTCACCGAAACGGTTCATAAATCACCCAGGTCTATCACCCCCCTTGGGTATGATCGACAAGGGTACCTTAATATTGTGGCCACGCCATCCACTTCCAGCATGAGTTTTCCCCCATCGGCCCCTATTGAAGAAGTGGCTGGAAGCGTCTCGCACCCTCCAGCGGCCCCGAACTCGAATGACACCACCCGCATCATCCTCGCCGAATTCCGGCAATTAATGGACCTTTTAGGTCACAATGTACAATGGAGCCATTGTGTAAAAAATTTATTCGAAAAAATAATCCCGTTGTTACCCCCTCTTGCCCCCGTTGATCGTCCGTCGTCTGATAATCGTTAACATGATGTATTTTTTGTCCTGTATGAGGGTACTCCAGTGGAATTGCCGGAGTATTGTCAACAAACGTCATGAATTATTACTTTTAATAGAAGAATTTCATCCGGATATAATTTTCCTCCAGGAAACGTGGCTATATTCTCATACGCGTTTTAATATTAATGACTATCATGCCATACGTCACGATGGCCCAGGTTATCGTGGCATATGTACTTTAATTAAACAACATCTCCCCTTCGCGCAGCTACAGTGTGATTTTATCCTACCTTCTATGGATATTCAAATGTTACAAATAAACAATCGTCTATTCACACACTTATATTGCCCACCGAATATTCAAGGTACTCAACGACAATGGTATCTATTTTTTCGTTATGCCGGCCAGTTAAAACACCACACTATTCTAGGAGATTTTAATGCACATCACCCAGCATGGGGCAGTGGAAGAGTTAATCCAAAAGGCCGCCATGTACAGCACGCAGTCACTTCACATCAACTCCTCCTTTTAAATGATGGATCTCCAACCCGCTTAACCCCGCCGAATAGTCCCTCTAGTGCGGTTGATTTAACTATCACCACGTTAGACCAGGCACACCACATGACATGGCAAACGATTCCCGATTTGCATCAAAGTGACCATTACCCTATTCTGATCTATTATGGCTCTAGTACTTCCATCCCACACGCACCCACAATGTGCTCACTCAAACGACCGACCCATGGTATTGATTATGTCTTATTTTCTAATTATTTGCAAGATCATCTCACGCTGAAAAATCGTACCCCTTTGTCTGCTTATGCTATCTTGACCAATGTCATTGATGCATATATAACTATTTATCATTCTAGGACGACACCCACCCCTCATACTAACAAACGCACCCATCGCCCGCCTTGGTGGGATCAAGAATGTTTCCTGTGGGTTAAGAAACGCAACGCAGCACTCAAACGGCTTCGAAAGAATTTTAATCCTTCTAATTACTTCAGTTATAAAAGAATATGTGCGTCTATTCAACAACATTTTAATCTCAAACGACGTGCTGCATGGCGTACGTTTATTTCTACTTTTAGCAGTCATACCACGCTCCGCACACTATGGTCCACGATAAAAAAAAAATGTCGAATGTAGTCACGGGGCCCCCCATGCGATTCCTCAACACGCAGGGTTATGAAACCTTTTATCGGAACCTCACCCCTGATTCCGTAGCTCCATGTTTTTCCCCCAACCCTTATTGCGAATCCCCGAAATTCTTGACTTTGTTACTCCCCATCTCATCTACAGAGATCTGGCAAGTTACACATGGAAAGAAATCTACACGGCCAGGTCTTGATGCGGTGACATATCGCATGATTGAGGCTTTTCCCCCGCGAGCCCTGACAATCATGTCGAATCTATACAATTCCATTCTGCTATCAGGTATAATCCCCGAAGACTGGAATCGTTTTGAAGTACTCCCAATACTCAAGCCTAAAGCCGATGCGAAGGACCCCCATAATTATCGCGGCATAATGTTGAGTTCTTGCCTTCGAAAAGTGCTTCAAAAAATTCTACTTCGACGTTTACAATGGTGTTTAGAATATTACGATGCTCTCCCCAAAACTCAATATGCCTTTATTAAAAAACGTAGCACTAATGACGCACTGAATATTTTTCTCACTGACTTATTATTGGCGAAAGGACGAAAACAACATACTATAGCCATATTTTTGGACATTAAGGGAGCTTACGATTCGGTAGACCCCTACATTTTATTACAAATATTATATACCCATCGTTACCCATTAATATTTCTCAGCATTATCCATAATTTCCTAGTACGTAGACGTATATATTTATGCACAGGTAATGCGGTACTTAACAATAGATATACGTCGCAGGGTCTGCCCCAAGGCGATATTTTAAGTGGTATGTTATACGCCCTTTATACTGGATCCCTGGAAACGGTCATACTTCCGCATGCCAGATTGATTCAATTTGCCGATGACATATTAATATATGCCACTAGATCTAATCTCAACACTTGCAGGGAAGATTTACATTCGGCACTATCACATGCACATCAGTGGTTCACAGACCACGGCTTAGTAACGTCACAAACGAAAAACGCGGCTATGATTTTTACCCATAAACGCCTATATGACACGTCGCCGGTAGTATATCAACAAGGCCAAATTGAAGTTGTTCGGGTAGTCAAATATTTAGGTTTGTACATTGATGATAAACTTACTGGGCAACATCATCTAAGTCACATTACGCAAAAATTAGAACCTAAATTCCCAGTGTTCAAGGCTCTCACCCAACGCTCATGGGGCGCCGCGCCGGCGGTTTTATTGACGGTATATAAAAATATTTTCCGCTCGGTATTAGACTATGGGAGCGCCTTTTTTGACATTATGACACCTACTCGCTTAATCCAGATGGACCGGTTACAATACCGAGCCTTGCGCATCATCATCGGAGCTCTCCCATCTACACCCACACAGGCTTTATTGGTGGAGACTGGCGAAATACCACTCGCTTTACGACGTCAGTACTCGTGCGCTAAATATATATTACAGAAAATGTCACTGTCCCACAATCCACTATTAAACAAATTACGCCTTTTAGATGAATATTACCAACGCCATCTCTTATCTCACGATCGTCTTCCCGCGCTTTTAACTATGTATCGCCGTCTCTGTCCGTATAGACAGATGATCGTACAAACACGGCTCAACCCAGTGTACACCATCTCATATCAGGTTCACAGACATCACCCACACATCCTCCAGACTAGTCTCCCCCAACTCACGAAAACGTTTAAATCACACCCCCATATCATTTCCCGTACATTCCAAGATATTATTAGTCACTATCCTCAACATACCCTGTTTTACACAGATGGTTCAAAACTAGCCCACCCACCTCGCGTGGGTGCAGCTTTTTTCGCCCCGTCATTACAAGTTGCACGTAAATATGCATTACCCTCTCACACTACAATCTTTACGGCTGAAATCTTTGCCCTTCGTCAGGCTTGTATTTACATCAAACAACAGAGTCTGTCTCACGTAATCATATGTACTGATTCGCAAAGTGTCATCCTCGCCATTCAAAACATTATCGAATCTGATAATTGGTTTTTACTTAATTTAGCCCAACAATTGTATGAAATAGAAATGGCAGGAACTAACGTCATCTTAACTTGGATCCCAGGACATTCACATATCTATGGCAATGTTCAGGTTGATATTTTAGCTAAAGAAGCTGCAATGGGCCAGGGGACACGTATGGATATGGCTCTCCCATATACTGAACTTCTGCCACATATATATGAACTCATCATCCAAGAATGGCGCCAGCAGTGGAGGGAATATGTACGTAAACACTCAACACCCTATACATATATTCAATCCTCGATACCGGTTCAGCCGTGGTTCATGCAAGGGTCCTATACTCGACGTCACATCACTACTATCATTAGAATGCGATTCAATCATGCTGTCACCCCTGCTTATCTTCATAACATTAATGCTCGTGCTTCTCCTGTTTGTGATGCCTGCAGTCACTATCAAGGAGATCTTCCTCACATACTTTTTCAATGTCCACAGTATGATACACAACGCTTTAAAATGTACGCTTCTCTTTTTTCCCTGGGTTTTCAATTACCGCTCAATTTGACGACTTTGTTGCATACTCCGGCGGTCCCGCTGGTTGATATCCTCACTAAGTTTTTATGTGACATTCGAGTTATTTTATAAATTTCACCTTTTTTGTGATCCGGTCTTGTTTGTGTACATGTAATTGCTAGTCACCAAGATGGATCACTTCGGTGTGAAGATTTGTACCTTTGTGTCCCCTGTGTTTCCTGATATTTTTGTAGTTAGAAATTGTCAGATGATGTTACCCCGTGTTTTCTTCCCTATCATAGATCCTCAATTTATCCTTGATGTTTTGCACTTGGCGTTTTATTGGTATTTTACTGCCCAACACACGGGCAGTACCCGTATTGCCATTGGGCGAAGCGCATGTGTGCCCACTAAAAAGAAGAAGAAAAAAAAAAAAAATCTTGTGATAGAGTTTTCACCACTTGTTGCATTTGAGCAAGAACTCTTAGTTGCCAACTCGGTAAAGTCTCTCTTAGCTTTAATAGCTAATTCTAACTGGCCAGTAAGGCAAGCATAGCTCGTTACGCCAGCTTCCTGCTTGTGGAGATCCTCTCCAAAAAACTTATGGTTGGTTTTCCAAAAGATAAGTGTTTTTATTTGCCTAAACTTTTAGTCGGCTCCTGGCTGGGTAAAAGCTTAGCCATTTCCAAATGCAACTATTGGTACACTTACCAAAATCATTCCCAAAGGTATAATTCTTTTATCACTATCCTTCTTGGAAGCACTTGGTCGCTTTTTAGGAACTCTACAACTTTGAAAACTGGAAATATCGAAACCGATTCAATTTATTGGCATTCTTCGAATTACTTGTTCAAAACGAATTCCTTTGAACAGACATACAATAAGTCTGTTACTCTCTGTCTTGCCAGACCATCACCCTTCCCCATAGTAGGCATATGTATGCTTGAGAGGGAATACGCTAAAACCATTCTCTTGAAAACCGCCCAAGTCCTAGCTGCGTTTCCCGTTAGCTTCGACCAGGTCCTTATCCACTTTAGGTATCTGAGAGCGGATTTGCGGTGGCAACCGCCTTTGAGTGTATTTAAAGTTAAATTTATAACTTTTGTGGGACTCTCCTCATATTTCTCCATCATTTTCTCTCAAGTCCGAAACCCACCTCCTTTTTTTATCATCTTCCCTTGGTGGTTAGGTTATTCCTCAGCCAATAATCTACCCAAAATTTGGTGCCGAAACCCGGGAGAGTCCATTTGTCATTGCTATTCTTTTTCAAAGGTTATTTGACAACACCTTACAAATTATTAATACCTGCTTTGAATCTTTCAGCTATAACTACATCGTGCAAAGCCTGTGAAGTGGAAAGAGGCCGCTCCTGTCTCCTTTGGGGTGTCCCCTTCTTTCAACTTATTTGCTGCTGCCAGCCTGACAGCATTTCCAAGTTTCCACAGTTCCGTGAGTTATACTTTAATCTATTTACCTTGTCATGGCTCCTACTGAAAAGGATAAGGATGAAAAGCTTACTTCTAAACGAGCATCCTATAAAGGACAAATTACCCGATTCAGAAAATACATCAGAGAGCTAGATCCCTCAGAAGCACAATTAGACTTGTTAAAACATCGTGTAAGGGATTTTGAACGTTCATATGAGAATTATTGTAACATTCAAACTGAAATAGAAACTTGTATGCTCAATCAAACCGACGATCGAGTCGAAGTAGAAAACCAATATTACGAAGGCATAGGTTCTGCTTTCAAAATAATACGCCAACTCGAAGAGGAGCAGAAAAAGGACGCTTCTGTTCTTGGTTCCCTTCACGAACCACAAACTTCCATTCGCGGTGGTACTCACAAGCCCAAACCTATTTTACATAAAATTGATTTACCCCACTTCTCTGGAGATGAATCTACTTGGGATTCTTTCTATGAATTATTTTGCTCTCTTGTTCATGACAATGAAGACATTCAAGTCATATACAAGTTTCATTACTTGAGATCTATCCTCCGAGGTCAAGCTTTGCAGTTAGTTGAAGCACTTCCTCTAAGTGCCGAAAATTACCCCATTGCCTTTAACTTATTAAAAGAAAGATACGGAAATTTACGGTTACGTATTCAACGCCATATGAAGGCTCTATTTAACCTACCTGCGTCACAGCACAATGACGTCACTAGTTTGCGTACTCTCATTGATACTACTCAGCTTCATGTTAAAGCTCTGTCCCAATTAGATCAACCCACTGAACACTGGGATACTTTCCTAATACATTTAGTGGTTTCTAAAGTTGATGCTGCTACCCTCAAAGCTTGGGAAATCGAACTTTCTAGAGAAGACGATTACTCTTACGAGCATTTAGTCACTTTCATAAATGCCAGATGCCAGCTGTTAACCGCTCTAGCTAATCAAAGTGAACCCTCATCTCCGAGTTCTAAATTTGAATTAATGTCTATCAAACCTAAAAGCGAACGCTTAGCGTCTAGTACCCAAAAACCCGGGTCCAGCTCCTCTAAATTTAAGCCAAACACCACTGGTTACCCAACTAGGTCTAGTGAACGCCGTATTGCTAGCTCTCTCGTTTTAAATACTCAAAGCGAACCTCGCAAGAGTTTAAATGAACCATTAAGGTGTATACTCTGTAAAGATTCCCATGCCTTATATCTATGCAAATCCTTTAAAGAACTGTCAGTCGACGACAGAAGAAAATTAGTTTCCCAAAACAAACATTGCTTCAACTGCCTAGCGCCCACGCATTCTGCTTCTAATTGCAAGTCCACAAGACTTTGCTTCCATTGTGAAAAAGCTCATCACACATTACTACATCGTCATGATCAGGCAAGGTCATCGACAGCATCTACTTCTCAGAAAAGTGATAATGCTAACAGTTCCAGTGCTTCATCGTACATTCAAAATGCCAAGTCCATTCGTAGTGCCCAAGTATTGCTGTCTACTGTCCAAATCGAAGTTCAGGATAACTTTGGCAACTGGGTCCGTGCACGCGGTCTTCTTGATTCAGCGGCAACTCATGATTTCGTGTCAAATTCTTTGATTAGAAAACTTGGCCTACCTGTAAACCCCACTTCTATTAACGTGTCGGGCATCAACAGCTCAAAATCGCAAGCTTTACAATTCTCAAAGCTAACCATAAGAGATATTTGTCACAGAAACAACTTTCTCAACCTGAATTGACTAATTCTCAATAGCATTGGAGAAGACACTCCCAGTCACTCTGTGGACATTTCAGGGTTAAACATTCCCTCGCATTTAAGGCTAGTCGATCCTTTGTTTAACATACAAAACCCCATTGACATACTCTTCAGTGCCAATGTTTTCTGGAATTGCCTTCGTAAACAGGTTCGCAAGTTATCCTCAAACGTGGTCGCCAGAGACACTAATTTTGGATGGATCGTCACCGGTCAACTTCCCCATTATTCTCCCCAATCCGCATCGCAATGTTACTTCTCCAATACTGACCTGGAACAGTTTTGGAGGCTCGAAAGCATTGATCCTCCTAACGTGACCTCTTCAGAAAATGAATTCTGTGAGCAACTTTTTCTAAACACCACCACTCGCTCTTCTGATGGTCGGTTCATTGTTCAAATGCCAAGATTACATAATCCCCCTAAACTTATTAACTCTCAACCCAAAGTTTGAAAAGCCCTCTTTGCTATTGAGAGCAAATTCAAGAAAGAACCTCTCGTTAAACAGCAGTACACTGATTTCATGGATGAGTATGAAAGCTTAGATCATATGGAAGTTGTTAACAAATCTGAAGATGAATTTCACCCCCCAATTGAAACGGTTTTCTTAAATCATCATCCCGTGTGGAAAAACCCCCGTGTAAAGGTTAAAATCCGAGTTGTTTTCAATGGTTCATCACCTGACGTTAATGGCAACAGCCTTAACGACACTCTTTACTCTGGTCCTGCTATTCAGTCAGATCTATCTGCTATACTCTTAAACTTTCGATTATTTCCCATAGCTGTTATAGCTGATATAAAATAGATGTACCGTCAAGTTTTAATTCAGTCTGAACAACGAGATCTCCAAAGAATCTTGTGGCGCGACGAAATCAGTAAGCCCATTAAGGTATTTCGCTTAAAAACGGTTACTTATGGCTTAAAACCTTCCGCTTTCCTTGCTATCCGTTCCCTACACTTGCTAGCCTCTCAAGATGGTCACATATTTAATTCCAAAGCTTCTGAAGCGCTAACCACGTCATTCTATGTTGACGATTATTTGCAGTCCTTCCCCACTCTGGAGGAAGCTTCTCTCGTATCCTTAGAACTTCAGGCATTGCTAAGGAATGGAGGTTTCCCACTTCATAAGTGGAATTCCAACTCTCCTGAGTTTCTCGCCCAGTTTCCTATTGAAGACGTTGATCCCTCCTCTGTCGAAATTCGTGGAAACTCCGAATCCATAAAAACTCTTGGAGTTCATTGGTGCACCAGCACTGACACTCTCATCTACAAAGTTTCGCTCGCTGAAGAGCTCCCTAACACGAAACGACAAATTCTCTCTGAAATTGCAAACATTTTTGATCCGCTTCATTTCCTTGCCCCAGTTATTGTTATAGCCAAACTTTTCATGCAAGAGCTGTGGTCACTCAAATGTGAATGGGATGACACTGTTCCCCTTTCTTTTCTCAACAGATGGCTTTCTTTTCGCAGCAATTTGCTTGATCTTTCCCTTATTGAAATTCCTAGGAATTTAATTAACACTCATTCTAATGCATCCTTTTTCCTTCATGTGTTCGCGGACAGTTCCGAAAAAGCTTATGGTTGCTGCGCATATTTAGTTTTTCGCCGTTCATTAAATGGATCTTCAGTTTCCAACCTTGTTTGTGCCAAATCGAAGGTAGCTCCTCTTAAAACTATCACTTTGCCTAGGCTTGAATTGTGTGCTGCACTCATGGCTGCAGAACTTGTTAAAAAATTACGGGAAGTATTAAAAGTCGAATTCTCGCAAATCTATCTCTGGAGCGATTCCATGATCACCCTTTCTTGGATCGCCAAGAACCCCGCTCACTGGCAAACTTTTGTTGCAAACATGGTTTCCAAAATTCAAACTCTTTCTTCGGGATGTCAATGGAGGCATGTGCCCAGTGCTGACAACCCAGCCGACATTATATCTCGTGGATGTTTACCCTCTCAATTGGCAACTTCCCAGTTGTACTGGCATGGGCCCTCGTGGTTAATCGAAGACTCTTCTTGTTGGCCTTCTAAACCTCCAGCTACAAACTCCAACTTGCCTGAAGCAAAAGTATCTCTATCTACTGCTTCGTGTCTTGTTTCCAACGCTTCTCATCCCTTGTTGTCCCGCTATTCTTCATTTCATAAATTAATTCGAATTGTCGCCTATCTTCTTAGATGGAAATATCTTGTGGTTGACCAACCACTTCTCCCCAAACCACACCTTACCAATCATGAATTGAATCTCGCTACCATTAAGGTTTTACAATTGACACAGCAAGAAGCCTTTTCTTCTGAATTGTCTTTACTCTCTTCTAAAAGGGATCTTCCCAAATCTAGTCGTCTTTGCGCTTTAGCCCCGTTCCTTGATGACGAGAGGTTACTCAGGGTAGGTGGTAGGCTCTCTCAATCTTCGCTCTCTGAAGACAAAAAGCATCCTGTTATTTTGCCTTCTAAACATCACGTAACTTCCTTAATTATACGTGACTTTCATTATCGCAATCTGCATGTTGGTACACGCACTCTGCTTTGCCTCTTAAGGGAAAAGTACTGGATTATAAATGGAATTCACGAAGTTTCCTCTGTAATTCACAAGTGCATTCCTTGCTTCAAAACGAAACCTAAAGTCAATACTCAATTAATGAGCGATCTGCCCTCCTTTCGCTCTTCTCCTATACGTCCATTTGCTCTAACTGGTGTGGACTATATGGGTCCGTTCCATTATCAACGAAATTCCCCTGAAGCTTAACGCAAGTTGTTCGGTAAGCTCTATGTCTCTCTCTTTGTTTGCATGGTTACTGGCGCAATCCACTAGGAACTAGTAGCGAATGCTTCTACTTCTTACTTTTTATCAGCTGTCTCTCGCTTCACTGCTAGGCGTGGTGTTCCTTCGGAGATGTTCTCTGATAACGCTACCACTTTTCAAGGCGCAGCTTCCTTGTGGAAAAAAGCTCTCACATCCTATCCCGCCATGGAACAAATTTCTAATTTTTCCTACTCAAAGGGTTTCAAATAGCGTTTTATACCTCCCTACGCTCCTCATCACGGTGGTAGGTGGGAATCTTGCGTAAAGCTCACTAAACGTCATTTAAGAAAGGTTTTAGGTAATCGCAATCTGACTTATGAAGAATTTAATTCACTGTCCGTTCTGATTGAAGGTGTTGTTAATTCTCGCCCTTTAACTCCGCTTTCCAATGACCCTGATGACCTGCTTCCACTCACACCTGGTCACTTCCTTATAGGCACTTCTCTTTCTGCCCCTCCTCCCCTTTCAAATTCTTACAGGGATTCTAATCTACCTATTGTTTGGCGTAAACTTGAAGCCCTTCGCAATTCTTTCTGGAAGAGGTGGAACTTGGAATATTTAACTTCCTTGCAACGGAGACAGAAGTGGTTTCTTTCCAGTCCCGACATTAAAGTGGTGGACTTGGTCTTAGTCAGGGATGTTTCTCCTCCCCTGGTCTGGATTTCTGGTAGAGTGACCGAGTGTTATCCTGGAAGGGATGGGAGAGTCAGGGTGGCCAGAAGTTTGACCACTAACGGTCAGATCACAAGACCACTGTCTTTAATTGCTCCATTACCTTTAAATGTTTAACTGTTTATTTTGTTCTCTGTTGGTGTTTTCCTTCCCAGCTTGATGTATTCTTGGAATACACGATATTTTTAATGCTCTTTTCTTGTTCATTCCTTCCTTTTTATCAAACACCAACAGTGATCTTCTAGTTTCTCATTGGTGGTCATGTCTCTTATGTCATTTGTGAGTCTGTTCTAGATATATATCTTCCATGACCCACCTAGCGTCATCTAGCAGCGAATCTCTGAAGTTCCTCAATTCTTCCCTGTACAAGAGGACGTCCTTATCAATCTGGCCTCCAGAGCTCGTCGCCATCGCCAGCTATCATCTCCGTGATCAAGAGAACTTCGTCTACTTTTTCACCCACCAGGCTGCGATAGCGTCGTCTACTATCAACTCTTTGAAGACCATTTCCTCAAGAGAATTTAACTTTTGTATGTTGGTGATGCTTATATGTCTTCCTTTTGTCTCCTACCCCCACTCTATTCCCTTTTTCCTGGTCCCTCTGCGCTTCGCTGAGTGGGTCTCACTTGTACGTCGACCGTCGACTCAGTCAAGGCTCAACTAGAGCCAGCCTTCTGAACTCAAGAGGCATTTTCTTCATCCCACGCCATGTTGGAACTCTAATGTAAACCTTCAAAGGGAACTTCACCATCGCTATGCAGCAAAGATAAGTACAGACTTCAGGTTTTAACCTCATTCTCATCGTTTTAATATCTCCATGCTTTTAAGGATAATTTTATAGGCAGTGTGAGGTGTGCTATTTCAAACTGACCTTTCACTTTCCTCCCCTCAACAGCTGAATTCCACTCCACCCCTCCCTCCAAGATATCTCACAATAACTTGACCGCTAACACTTAACACTTTTCCTAATTCAATTTGTATGAACACATATGCAGATGATTATGTAAAATATCAAATTCGGTCAGAAGTGGGGAAGAGTATAGGTGAGTGTAAATACTTCTTAGATAGACATGAAGATAACAATAGTTTAAAAGTAATCCATTCTATTATTAGAAGTCTTGCAAAACACAAGAATAGCTTAGACGTTGCTCTGAAGGCTTATGAAAATATATTTGATGCTGTGGTCTTAACGGAAACGTGGAAATTAAATAACGCAAATGTTACTAAACATAGCTGCTATAAATCGTACTATAATGAAAGTGAAATAAATCAGAATAATGGAGTAGTCATCATGATAAAAGATGGATTACAGCATGAAGTTAAGTGTGTAGCATATAAAGATTTCAAATTTATTCGAGTAGTTGTTAATAAAAGCGACAACAAAATAGCAATAACAGGGGTGTACAAACCACCAAAATACAACAAAACATTATTTCTGGAGAATTTAAATAACTATATAAAAACAAATTGTCAGCTAGAAAATGAATTAATAATTGGTGACATGAATATTAATTTATTCGAAAATCAAGATTCAGATGATTATTTAAACCTTCTTAATGAATTTGATTTCAGATCTATAATCAATGGTACAACTAGGGAAACTGAAACTAGTAAATCATGCATTGACCACGCATTTCTTAAAAGTAGACTTTCGAATGAAAACATTCTCTCTTTAATCTCGGAAAGCAAAATAACTGATCACAATACAACAATCATTAGCCTAAAATTTAATCAAGTTAGTTGTCAGAAAAATAAACCAAACATTAGGAATTATCAAAGACATAAATTAGATTATGTGGAACTAAAACAGAAGTTAAACAACATCAACTGGGATAATAAACTTGCAGAAGGACTCTTTGGATACTAAAGTAAATATATTTATTGAAACAATACAAAGCTGCATCCATGAATCTACTAAACAGTTAAACTCAAAGCGAGTCAAAAGAAAAGAGTGGATAACCCTTGCATTGGTAGAGTCCATTAATACTAGAGATAAATTATACCGCGATTATATGGCAAATAAAAATAATGAAGAATTAAGAGAGAAATATAAAAAATACAGAAACAAATTAAATGAGCTAATAAACTGGGCAAAAACAGATTACTACAGACATTTAGTAAATGCTAGTTCAGGAAATCCTAAAAAGATTTGGGGTATAGTTAATGAGGTAGCTCAGAGAATTAATCAAAAAGAGCAAATTAGTGAAATAAGGTATCAGAATGAAATTTACAAAAGTGACACGCAAATTGCGAATAAATTTAATGAATATTTCATAAATAAGACTACCGAGATGTCCAAATGTATAAAGAAAAGTGGAAACCCCACACTTAATATAACTAGCAATAAGAGCTCATGCTTCATGGCCCCGGTAAATTCCACTGATTTGAAAAAAAAATCCTAGGTGACATAAGTGACAGTAAAGCTATGGGAATAGACAATATTTCAGCAAAGGTTATAAAACAAAATATAGTATCATTAGAGAAACCGCTTTTAAATCTCATAAATCAATCTTTTACAGAAGGATATTTTCCAAAGCAACTGAAGTCAACAATAGTTAAACCAATCTTAAAATCAGGCAATACTATAGATATGGAAAATTATAGACCGATATCTCTGATTACAATAATAGCAAAAATATTTGAAAAATGTATCAAGAACAATATTTTCCAGTTTTTACTGAAGCATGACATTCTATCAGCAAGGCAATATGGATTTATAAAAATTCGAAATACTGTGGATGCAATTGCAACACTAACTAAACAAATACAAGAAAAATTAAATTGCTCCACACCATCACTAGGAATATTTTTAGATCTTACTAAAGCTTTCGACACCGTAGCACATGATATTCTTCTCCAAAAAATGGGAAAATATGGTATTCGAGGCACAGCTCTTAATCTCATCGGAAGTTACCTTACTGACAGAATCCAATATGTAAAAATAAATGACACATTGAGTGCACCGATGCAAGTAAAAAGGGGCATACCACAAGGAACAGTCTTAGGAACACTATTTTTTATTATATACATTAATGACATAGAAAAATCAATAAATAATAAAAAAAAAGTTCAATCATCACTTATGCAGATGACACCGCTATATTTGTTGAAGGGAATACATGGGAAATAGTCAGGCAAGAAGCAACCGAAGCTTTAAAAGGGATTAAATTATGGCTGGATAATAATGAATTGTTTCTGAATGTAAATAAATCAAAATTTATTATTTTCACATTACAAAACAATCAAAATTGCTTCAACGAGCTTACAGTACATCGAGAAAACTGTAATACAAACTGCAACTGCATAAAAATCAACCGCACACAAAATATAAAATACCTTGGAATTTATTTTGATGAAGACATGAAGTTGAGATCGCACATCAATTTCCTCACAAAGAAAATAAGGAGGACAGTTTATGTATTTCATTGTCTGAAACACATTGTCAATATTAAACTACTGAGAGATATCTACTTTGCACTTATTCAGTCTACTCTCACGTATGGAATAATTACATGGGGAGGAGCTTATCGAACTATTTAAAAAAAAGCTCAAGCAATGCAAAACTTGGTGTTGCGTATCATGTATAAAAAGGAAAGGTTATATCCTACGAATGAATTGTATGTGGAAGCAAACGTCATGAATATAGGACAACTTTACGCGATGGAAGTCTATAAATATATCTATAAAAATAAAAATTCAGTCATAAACATGAGCCACACCTACCAAACAAGAGGTAGAACAGGAAATATGTCTGTCCTCTTCAAACCAAATCTATCCATTGCAAAGCGTAATTTTCAATGCTTTATTCCTAAATTTTATAATATCCTTCCTAAAGCCATAAAAGAGCAGTTACATAAATCTACAAGGTTTATACGAAACGCAAAGATATTCGTTCGAGAAAATAAAAATGTAATTAAAGATATATTAAAGTAGCTTATTCTATAAATTAGCATTACCATTGCTACCTAGCTATTTCACAACGCCTATTGTAATAAATACAGTATATGTAATATATTTTCTAACATGAACACTTAACGTTATAATTAGGTAAGTAGAACTAATATGCCACCCACAAGGCCTTGCCTTACGTGGTATAGCTTACATGTATTCTTCCCTAACTCGGCTGAATTTGATATTCATCACATAGATCTCAGAATGTACATTTTTAGACTAATACGTTTACTTAGATAATAATCAAAAATAGACTAAAGTTATGATATGATGAAGATTGTACATGTTTAATATAACGGGACTCCAGTGATCAAGAGAACAAGTGAATTATACAGTGTTGTAGTGCAAAGGACAATGTGTATATAGCACACGCGATTTCTTGAACAATGTACGGACGTATGTCCTAATACTTAAAAAGCTATGTGTGCATATATTTTCTTGTATTGCTGGATGTAATATTGATTATTCATAATAATAATAATAATAATAATAACTATATTTTGGGGCAATAATCATCCTTCGCGGGATTTACCATGTTGGGCTTTTGTCTGTCTAAGCCAACCTTAATAGAAAGTAGCTTTTCTTAAGCTAATTAAATGAGAAATCTTCTCACAACGTGGGATACCAATGAATACCCACTGTCTATAAAATATTTTGCTCGTTCCACCGCTGGAATAACTTTGGCCCTATTCTTCAGTCAAAATTGCTCTGGAACCTTCCAGAATCTACCAGTCACGCCGTCATGTATTTTCCACTCACATGTGTGAATACTTTCTCAAACTAAAGGATCTTCCTTATTATTTAATGCTCAATAGCTAACTTTTCTTCCTCCGTTGGGATTTTCTCTGGCGTACTTAATGACAATCTATAACTTTCTCAAGCAATAGACTCTCGCCTACCTAGTGCAACCAGTTTTTTTCCACAATTGCAATAACTTTTTTTTTGCCATAAACTTTTGTGTTACTACAGTGAACTTTTCATCCATTTAACAGACTATAGTGAAAACTAGTGCTTGTTCAACATTTCTACCGCGTCGCGATCGTCCGATTACCATAAATAAGGCCATGAACATTCATCCTAAATCCCAATTGATCTTTCCTTAACCTTTTACTAACAAACCATAATAATAAAGTTGTTGCTTTAAGTCCTTTTTCAACGAGGTGTCACTCTATAGAAGTGCCCTCCCCTTTTTCTTATATAACATTAATTAACTTCTGCATAAATACGTGTCGAGTACACGTTTCAAACTTACATTGTTTCTCCCTTCTAATTAGGGAATACAATTCTTTCAACTCATGAGTGAGTTATTTCTTGGTCTCACGAAAGGGAAACTTGTCCCATTTGTCTCGTGATTCCTACTTTAACATAGGAAGTCTAGAACCTTCCTTTTGACTTTCTCTTCAGGTTTCACAGTAAGTGACCTGTCCTATTTTGTATAACTATTATAAAAGTAATTCAGCGTAAATATAAGAAGTTATAGGAACTTCTCTTTCATTCTACCTGCTTTCTTTTTTGTTATTTTCGAAGTTGTAACTTTTTCTAAGATAGGTACTTGGAAATTTCTTTAAGTACACACCTTGTTCTCGATTTAATGTCTAACTTTAATCACTTCATTTGTCTTTTTTAAATCTTACAAAGATTTTAGTACATATAAAGGTTTGAAACCTAAAGAATTGTTAATTGCCTGGAGCATACTTTAGATGTTTTTTCGGAGGTCTGTGACCCCAGTTGTTATAAAGTTTAAATTATATATTTGGCAAAAAACTACTACTTATTTGTTAAATTCATTACGCTCTTTTGCATTGTTAAAATAAATTCAAGTTCCTTTTTTGGACTCATCATTTCTCTAATACTACAGTTAGACAAGATCCTGTCTTCCCTGACTCTTCCTAGGTTCATGCCCTCGTTAATGCAAATAAATCTTGTGATAGGGTTTTCACCACTTGTTGCATTTGAGCAAGAACTCTTAGTTGCCAACTCGGTAAAGTCTCTCTTAGCTTTAATAGCTAATTCTAACTGGCCAGTAAGGCAAGCATAGCTCGCTACGCCAGCTTCCTGCTTGTGGAGATCCTCTCCAAAATACTTATGGTTGGTTTTCCAAAAGATAAGTGTTTTTCTTTGCCTAAACTTTTAGTCGGCTCCTGGCTGGGTAAAAGCTTAGCCATTTCCAAATGCAACTATTGGTACACTTACCAAAATCATTCCCAAAGGTATAATTCTTTTATCACTATCCTTCTTGGAAGCACTTGGTCGCTTTTTAGGAACTCGACAACTTTGAAAACTGGAAATATCGAAACCGATTCAATTTATTGGCATTCTTCGAATTACTTGTTCAAAACGAATTCCTTTGAACAGACATACAATAAGTCTGTTACTCTCTGTCTTGCCAGACCATCACCCTTCCCCATAGTAGGCATATGTATGCTTGAGAGGGAATACGCTAAAGCCATTCTCTTGCAAACCGCCCAAGTCCTAGCTGCGTTTCCCGTTAGCTTCAACCAGGTCCTTACCCACTTTAAGTATCTGAGAGCGGATTTGCGGTGGCAACCGCCTTTGAGTGCATTTAAAGTTAAATTTATAACTTTTGTGGGACTCTCCTCCTATATCTCCATCCTTTTCTCTCAAGTCCGAAACCCACCTCCTTTTTTTTATCATCTTCCCTTGGTGGTTAGGTTATTCCTCAGCCAATAATCTACCCAGCCCCGTCTCGGTTGAGCTGCGTTCGCCTGCTCTCCGTCTCGGCTGGAACTGCTAACGGTGAATCTTCCATTTTCCCGGTCAGCGACCTGGAAATTGCGTTTCTTGGTTCGTTTGGCTGCAAGCGGTCGTCTGCTTCTTATCTCTGAACTGCAGAGTTGTCTCGCCATCGTAGATCCGAAAGTCTTGGGTTGACATATTCTCCTGATCGTAGTGGACATCTTGCTTGTAGTGTCGAAACACATTCTGGAATACTGCAAGTTGTTGCGCAGTTGTAGCTGTGTCGATCCTTGATCTTCCAAGTCACTCTGACTTCCCAATCCATGGTACAGATTAACCTCCTTCCATTGATTTAATTCTCCATAATAATCTCTTCAGTATAAGCAGAATTAATTTGTCTTCCCCGACTCAAATTCGTTGTCATCATGTTGACTATAATGTTGACTGTGATGTTATAACGTGGAATATATACTGTTGAATATGTTGTAGCAATACTGTAGCTTGGAGTGAATACTGCTAGTTATTGCGTTCGTTAGAATGCTGTTGTATTAGCGAAGCCTCGTTCTGATAATGCTATGTTTCAATAATCGCTGATCTCTTCAAATCTAGTGCATTTGCACTTCACTGGCTCCTCTGAATAACTTCCTCGGCGATTCCTCGGTCTTCCGACAGTACAATAGTGTTCGTCGACCGGGCTTCTGTTGCGTGCAAGACGAGCTTCTTTGCTGACGCGTGCGACACACGTCTGCTCGTGTCAGGTAGCTGCGTAAGAGTCATGGCTCGCTTCTCTGCTGTGACGCGCGTGCCATCGCTAGCCTCCTCTGCTAGCTTCGCACGGATGCATTTTAATAGAAATATACTAATAGTTTCTCTATTAACCAATAATTTATATTTCTTTTTAACCAAATAAATTTCATATTGCATTCTTCACCTGTAGATGTGCTCATTTCGCTTTATATATGCCAAATTTATATAAAAGCGATTCCCACAAAATTTATGAGCTTTAATTTGATTGGCTGCTAAAATATTGTGAAAGAAGCTCCTGGAACTAGCATCTTATCTACGGGTCGTGTGCATCGCTTTGTTATTGTCGCCTAGCTGACCAAAACTGGTTTTCTGGTGCTAAGCATGAAGCCTTGTACAATTTCCAGCTTCGAATGATCCAAACTCTTCCTTAGTTGAAATCTTATTCACCAGAATATTTCCAAATAATAAATTCCTCAAAATGCTTCAAAATTCTCCAAAATACTTTCATTATGCATCATTTACATCCCATAATGAATATATAATTATTAAATTATTTTTAATTCAAAATTTCTAATTTTTCATTCCAATGGTTCTCAAGTCGTTCGAACCTCGGCTCAGTCAAAGTCCTAAGCTGGGCTGAATTCGAGTTCAGTACCTAAATACTGGTATCGGCCTCCATTTTCTACCCGCAATATGTCTAGCAAGACATAACGGCTAGATTCTTCGTTGTCTCAACATAATCTTGAAGAATACTGTTCATGTTGAAAGCTCTTGATCTTTAAGCTCCATGGTAAAAATACCATTCGTAACATAGACGCAACAGTAACACATTCAGTACGATATCAATACTCTTACAATCTTGTTCAGCTGTGGTAAAGGATCTGATGTTCTTGTTGTCCCTGGGTGGAGTTATGCATTCCCCACACAGCGCTATGCACAGCTGGTCCCAATGTCGGCTAAGTGAACTTACAAAGCACGAATGGTATTTAGTAAAGTACTGATATGATTCCGTGGTTGTTCTTTCTGTTACCAAGACAAAGCTTGCCTCTGGTAGATGGAAGTAAAAAATACTCCAAAATAATAAATGTGGCTTGTGAAGACTAAGTCTACCATATGTCCGTCTGCAGTTGGATTTTACCAAGTGTTGACTGCATGATAATGTATATCTCTTGAAATGTTATCTTCGAAAAATGAACTATGTTCCACTGTCTGAAAAATATACTAACACCTTCGACCATTACTTGGTCTAATATTTTAAAGTATAAAGTAACGTAGCACCAGTAACCATGTACTGTTTAAAGATTCACTCGGCGAACTATCAGCGAAGAGTTTAGCGACCATGCGCTTCGAAGAACGGACTATAAAGTCTCAGCGACCGTGCGCTGTGAAGAAGTGAAGTGAATATTGAGTGCTGCTGGGCCCGTAATTTATACTGTACAGAGCTCTCCTCTGTCGTCACAGCGGTGTAGGTCCTCTATCATTAAACTGCTCATATCTCGGCTTCCACTGATCCAATTTTCTTCTGATATGGCTCATTCTTCTTCTATTTCCCGTGCCAGTAAAATGGTATGCCTTCCAAGATTCCATTCAATCGGTAAATATTTAATCAAAAATATAGCCTCGATTATGACGTGGAACGCGTCACTAACCTTTCTGTTACATGCATATTCCTTGGATTCCAATCTAGAACAAATGTCGCGCGCTATTCAAACCTTCCTCCTGGGACTTAGGGTATGTGCCTGTGATCCCCAATCTGCACAAGTGGATTTGGGCACATCATAACTTGTTTTTTGTCAATGAGATGGTAAGGGATGTGACAAAGTCTAAATTATTATTGTATGCTGATACGATATTGCGTTTCAATTCGTAAAGAAGGCACTCACCATTGTACAAGCAGACTTCCATAATGGTCTATGATGGTGTCATGATAATGGGTTATTAAACCCTAAAAATCACACATGTATGACTATAAAAAGTCGAAATTATTGAACATTCCCATCATACATATAATCAATGAAAATACCTAGGTGAAATTTCATAGCTGCAACTGCTTGCATACCATTGCATGCTGTTTCGATTATGACAATTAGCAAACTTAACACAATAACTCACAGTCTTTATCTAAAAATAGACTGTGACTAACACCGTTTCCGCAGTGGGACCGACTGGAATCTGCTAAGAACTTAATATACCTTAATCTTAAATTTTCTAACAGCCGAGCAGTTAGTTTCAAGAGTGGCGTAAGTCTTAATTATTGATTTTGAACAAACATAAGAACGGAATTGTAATGGTGGTATCCAATGTACAGTGATGTATCTCCAAAGTTTATGTATACCCGCTCTATGTACTGGATGATTGGCCAAGTGGTTGGAGACGTAGAAGTGCAGGGAATTTTCTTCACCGCAGCGCACATAGTGCGTGCCCCAACGTGTTATGCAAGTTCACAAGTTGATTTCTGTATCAAGTATATTGTTCGAGCTAAGTGCGAACGGCAACCCAACAACACAGAAATGTTGTGAAATTATTATTTTTAACACGTTCAATATCAATATAATTTCCATCATTGTCAATATGGGGAATCGCCAATTTGAATTATTGAAAATTATACCTATTTTATTGCAACACTGTTTTAATATGTTTGTTGTTGTTTCATTAGAGGTCCTTGGACATTGTGGCCATTTAGCCCCGTGTACTTGGGTGTGTGTAGATTTTATCTGATAACCTGTGTTGTTGTGGTGTTTGTAGTTGTTGTTGTTAGTAATAAAAGTAATGTGTGTATTTGTAATTTAGGTGGGGATTGGGAAGGAGGCAGACGTGGTCTTAAGTTAGAAACCATCCCGGCATTTTTCTGGAGTATAAGTGGGAAACCACGGAAAGCCACTTCCAGGATGGTTGGAATGGGAATCAAATCAACCTCTTCTCAATTTGCCCCACTAGGACGAGTGCACCCCGTTCCAGCCATCAAAAATAACATGGCAATACAACCCATGACGAGCCTAGGCCTACCAAGCGACCGTTGCCCAGCCATTTGATCTGCAGATTATGGTGCGACGCGTGGTCAGCACGTCTGATCCCCTCTGCCGTTTTTCTTGGTCTCCGTGACCAGGGCGCTGCCTCACTGTTAGACAGCTACTCAATTGTCCTCACGAGGCTGAGTGCATCCCGTTCTAGCCCTCACGTTAGCTTCTAAAATCTCTGACGGAGCCGGGAATCGAACCCGGGGGATCTGAGTGCGAGTCAGGCGCGCTACCTTATCACCTTATCGCCATCAGACGAGAATTAAATTTCTAGGCAGAGCCGGGAATCGAACCCAGACCTGCAGGGTGACAGCCAAGAATGCTGGTGGTGGGTTATTGTAATATGGTAGATGGAACAGTAACCTGCAGACAGAATGGATTGATTGTGAGACTCGTTCGTTGTAGCTTACAAACTTGAAAGTGTTCCTATTAGATCGACACGGGCGAAATGTCCGTGTCTGTCTGTGTTACACCCTGCGCCTCCACCTGCCAATCTCCACACGACGGAACCGAATTCAGGCCCGGACTTAGAGATTCAGGGCCCCTAGGCACTTGGCATTTGGGCCCCCCACCATCTCGAAGCTATTTTGGAAATTTAGCAAATTAAATGCAATAGTACAGAACATAATCTTTAATCGACTTTAATGACTTTAATCAACATCAGAATAATACAGTCTATGTTACTATAGTTACGTTATTCTATAAAATTTATCAAATCATACGACGAACTTTCTTCTGTGCAAAAGAATGAATGACGTCTTCATAGTTAATTGACTGCATTATTTCTCACTCTATGTAAGTTACATTACAGAGAGTGAATTGAGCCTGTTCTCTCCTATGTTAGATCTTACTCGCTTTAGCGCTGAAAACGACCGTTCTGCTGAACAGTTTGATGCTGGTGTACACAACAGCATTCGGAGCGCAATTCCTACGTTTGGATAAATGTACAAAAAGCCTTTTTCCGATAAGTATTTGTATAGCTTCAGTGACGATAACTCCATAACTGCATCATTCGACGACAAATAAGCTTGCAGGTGCAGACACTCGTTTTCCAAAGTCCTATCCAAGTCCCCCGGATACAAAGTTATAAGGTTTCTGGCTCCTTCACAGATGTCTTTAGATTCCAAAAGATGTAGTTTCGTAATAAAGTCAAACTTTTTACTTAACTCCTCATAAGCAGATCTGCGTCTGTAATTAGCCTATCTATAATGACGTTAAAAATGGTAACTGTGAATCTGTCCCCACCAGAGAGTTCGGTCTCGTTTCCTTTTAATTTGTCGAACTGGAATTTACGCTTACGTTTCCTCTGCATGTCATATGCATAGCTATTTTCACTGGATTTCTCAATAACTTCGACTCATAATGATCACAGGTACTGGGTTTCCTTAAGTGGTCTAGGTATGTTACCAAAGACTGATACTGTTCAACGATCGTACCCAGGCCGATGTTAACAAATTGGAGGGATTTGCTTACTTTGTTGAACCTTTCCAAGATGTCATTCCAGAGAAGTGACAAAAAGCAAGTTTCCATCGAGTCTAATGAATTCAGAAGACCTGAAGCATCAGAGCGTGTAGATGGTTTTTAATTTGCATCATAGGCAATTATCTAAAGAGCTGCCATGATCTCATCCCAGGAGCAACATGGACTTCGGCAGGCGTCAGCTCGAGTAGACCATCTTGTCTAAGAAAGAATCTTCATGACTGTTGAATTTGACTTCAGGATCGACAGCAAAATTTCCCATCTGTGTGTTGATGCCGGAAAAAATAAAATACAATGACTGCAAAATACCCAAGAAAGATACAGCAGCTTGACATGACTCGGCCGCACAGGATCCAACAAGATTCAGTGAGTGAGCCGAACAGGGAACGAAATCTACCAGAGGGTTCACTTGTTTTATTCTCGCTAGAAGACCAGAATATACACCCGACATATTGCTAGCATTGTCGTAATACTGCTCCAGGCAATCTGCGATATCCAAGTCGTGTATTTCAATGTCTCAAGGACGACTCCCACCAGGTTTTCCGCATTATGGCCACAATTTGGAATGAATTTCAAAAATCGTTCGACAGGACATCCGTCTTCAGAGACATATCTCACTATGAAAGTAAGTTGATCTACATGAGAAATGTCCGGAGTAGAGTCCACAGAGATTGAGAAATATTTGGCATGTTTATCTCAGTCACGATTGTATTTATTACCTTTCCTGCCATGATATTGATCATTTCATCGCATATTTTTGACGAACGGTATGATGATGTGCCACTTCCTTTGTTACCGTGGCGTTTTATGTGTAAGTCCAGAGAAGGAACGAACTCAGCCAACATTTCTAGGGTCATAACATAGTTCCCACTGTTTTTTTTTATCCAAATCTCTCATGGGAACCTCTAAACGGCAATCCGCGTGCAGAAAGTGACCTCACAACAGCCACAATGCGCCTGAAAACCCCATGTCAGTATTTTATCTCTTCTTCCGTTTGAAGAACAAGACTTTTGTCAACTCTACCGACAGCATTCTTCCTAGCTAATAGTGTCGCAAGTGCTAACCTGTGTTCGTCCGAATTCTCATGTTCCTTCATTCTTTGAACTGTGTTTTTTCCAGTCGTTGTACCCTTCATTAGCTAGCAAACATCTTACAAGGGGTGCAAAACACTGCACACTTGCTCTTCGAAAATATGAGCCATGGTCGAGGTCGTATTTCACCATTGCTTAATGTTCGACTAAAAAGTGACAGCGATAGATACCTGGCTTTATCTGCGTACTGACGCCTTGAAGAAGAAAAGTCGGCATCAACATTTTGTTTCACGCCATTTTGAACAAGGTACTCCAATGTAACTTCGTATAGCATCCACTCATCACTCAAAATTTTGTTTCACGCCATTTTGAACAAGGTACTCTAATGTAACTTCGTATAGCATCCACTCATCAGGATCGTCACTTAAAGAAGAATTAAATTCAGGATTTTCTAAAGAATCGTTTTTTGTAGCTGTTACGGAGTTTTCAAAAATAATGTTTTCAGGTAGCTCGTTGCAGTCAGACACGTTTGTTGGAGTTGCCTGTTGACGGTCATCAGCAGCATCACTGCAACTGCCACTGGCTAATGCACTAGTACGGTACTACTAGTACTAGGACTAGAGCCAGAACTAGGTCTATACGTAGACGAGACGAAAATTCTGTTTAACTTAGGAACATTACGAAGAAGCACTTTTTCTTTTTCGAATTTTTCTATATTCCGTTTTCTTTTCTGGAACCCGCTTGGTTTTTTATTGAAGTCAGACATCGCGACATCGGTAGTTTCGGTATCAAATATAAAAGGAGATGGTCATTATTCAATCGGAACTAGGATTTTCAGATTGTGATTTTGTTTTAGGTGTTCAACTTATGAATTAAGAACTAGAGGGTTGGCCTTTCTTGAATATTCCAAACAGAAGTGCCTCCTAAAAGAGAATTTAGTAAAACTTCGCAACAGAAAGGACCAAAACAAACAGCTTGTCTACAAAATATGCGATTTGCACATTACAAACGGCAGTAGTCTAACATATCTTGGACTATATTGCATTAGGTTGTGCCAATTAAATATGTTATATGTGAATATTATAATCAGTTGCTATCCGGTTGTTACATTGGTGTATTATGCATTAACTTGACCCGTTCAAATGCTAAAATGAGATGAAAGCGTGGCGATGCATTTCTCGCCCCAACGCACGGAGCCTATATAATGGACTGCCTGCGCGTGGCCTGGCAATGCTAAGCGTGGATACTGCAGGCAAGACAGAGGGGAACGAAGAGGCCTAATTCTAACTTTGTTGCGCGCAGGGCTGTAAGTTTTGGCAAAATGTAGTAAAAATATGTATTATAATATTATTTTCGATAAAGATTTTTGATAAGGCAAGCCAGGCTTCTGAGCTTATGTAAAGATTCCGCCACTGGGGCCCCTAGGCTGGCTGGGCCCCTGGGTCGGGGCCTTGTAGGCCTAGGCAGAAATCCGGCACTGGCCGAATTGCATGACATTTGTTACAGAAATAGCACAGCGTAAGGACAGCTCAATTCCATATTTTACTGTATATCTACAGCAGTGGTGTCCTGTAAGGCAGTGATGGTGTGCCGTGGGATTGCAACCATATCTTATTCTGCATTCATTTGAGCGAGCACGCAAACTGACATGCGCCCTGGTGGCGCTTTCTTGAATGAGTGTAGGCCTACTAGATCTCACAGGCACCACCTCCGAGCATAAGACACTGTATTAAGGACTGGTTTGACTTGGATTTCTTTGTGTTGTGTTGTGTTGTGTTGAGCCGAGGTAGACATGTACTTGTAGACATAGATTTAATAGCCTAAGTGTAAAGGAACTGATGATGATCGAAACTGGTCATCCTAGTGTATTAATTATTCTCATGTAAATTTCTTTCAGGATTAGGGAAACACCCATTACAATTGGGTACAATCGTGTTGACGACTGGAAAACATTAAATTTCGATAAATTTATTAAACTTAAATATTCGTACTTTGCTTCAGTGGTGGAGTACACAAAACGAGGGTCAGATAATAATCTAAAGTGAATTATTAAATTTCAAAAATAAAGCAATGCTAAGTACTTTAAACATTCGCGATAGCAAACATCTATTACAGAAACACTCCACAATGCATACTATGAATACTTTCAATTTGTCCTTAAGTATGGAATTATGTTCTGAGGCAACTCTCCTGCCTCTATTAGTGCATTCCGGATCCAACAAAGAGTGGTAAGAATTATGAACGGGACACATACATTACAATCGTGTAAACCACCGTTTCAACAAATGGGCGTACTTCCAGTGCTATGTTGGTGTATATTGGATATCATTACGCAATAAAAATATACAGAGTATTAGACATGCGTATACTAAAACGGAATGAAGATATACATATCTACAACACATGAAATGAATTTAATTTTCATAAAACTCAAGTGTTAGCATGTATAAGCAAGCTGCCCTCAACATAGGCATAAGGTTATTCATTTCATTGCCAAGTGAAATTGAGCTCATAGGAAATTAGTCTCACTTTAAAACTGCAATTATATCGTACCTGATCCATCACTGTTTCTAAACAGTTGATGAATATCTCTGCATTGAGTAATAAACAAATCTTATGCACGTAAATTGATACATTATTAGTATTACTTATTGGATATAACATCTTATTACAATACATAAAGTAATGAATCCAATATCAAAAGTATTTTATACGGAGAAGATGACCTTGATGTTCCGTCCCTTAAACAATTATCACCATTATTAACGTAATCGTCAAGTATTTTACACCATGTACGAGAGATTTATGGATGAAAGAGAGATATTCGACTAACGTATAATTAAGCACTTTCACTAAGGAAGAATTGAAAATTTGGAAGTTCCAGAATGGATAAAGATAAAGCGACTAAATCCAACAGTAGCCTGTATGCATAACGAACCTTTAGATGACCTTGATGGTATTTTGTGGGCATACCATTTATAACTATTTCTTCGGCTTTCGGTAGTAGTCAAAAATGCATGTGCTTCGTATGTTGCAAGTAAAGGTCAAAGGATATTACTGACAAACTTAGTGGTACAGTATATTCTATGGAATATACGTCTTGTTGGAGTTAGCAGTCACTGCTCTTTGCTTTTCTTTCTTTTCATTCACGTTCTTTTATTTCCCTTCTCGTAGACATCAAGAGGGACCTTTCATGTATTTCAGTTTCTCTGTACATATGCTTATCCCTTTGAAAGCTTGTTTCGGATGTGCAATTCCGTTGTAATAATTCCCTACAGCTCTCCACGCGGTAGCCTGTTGAAGCCTTGGACCCAGTAGTTCCAAGAACTGATTCATTCCATGCAAGCAGTTGGCATCGTCGCCAAACTCTACAATCTCCATGAATATTTCAACTTCTTTTACTTAATGCTTGTCTTGTACAATTTGTTTTTCTTATGTTACCTACTATGTATCTGTTCCTTTGTTTCTCACTCCCTTCCCATCACCACTTTGGCTATCCGAGTGATTGAATATCTCGTTCATTCCTACTACGGGGCTATAGTGTGACAGTTCAGCTCTCTTCTCAGGAGAAGCTAACTTTTCAACCATGTGTTGAATTTTTAAATAGACGCCATGCCTTAAACTTTGTGTAACGGCTGGCCGGAAACATCAACTACGCTGCAATGAGACGATAAGTAACTATTTAAAGTGATTTAAACCTAATATTTAAAGGGGTTTAAACTTCAAAAGGCTTTTAATGAATACTTCGGCAGTATTTAAACTTTCACGTTATTGTGCCATCTCCTAACTGCCCTACGAGGGAAATATATTTATCTTCTTAAGCTTAACTAAGCATGCCATTGAAAGTCATGCAAGAACCCAGTACTTCTTGTACGAAATACGAGAGATACTTCTCTCCAGCGAGGGAATTTTACTAAACTAATAGCTTGAGAATCATGCTTTCTTCTTCGTGGGATTGCTCTACTAAATCTAGAAACTGTACAAAGTTATTCTTCAATTTCATCGTGGGATTTGCCCTGCCCCATTTTATTTTTGCATTCAACTTGGGAAATTCCAAATTATGCAATAGACTCTGCCCAGTGATAAAGTATACCGGTTAACACCCCAGAACTATATAACATCAAATTACTGCTAACTTTCAACTCAGTACAAACTATATAAACTGCAATGATGACAATCTACCAATGTTCAACAAAGCTGTCAGTGCTACGAAAGGTGATCATGTGGCCATCTTCCGCGCCGCGTTCCGATCGAAACAGTAAAATCGGCCAGACTTTAATTCCCCATTTCCTATATCCCCAATTTTCCTATTACTAACAATTTAGTGTAATTTAAAAATTTTCTTGTAATCTACTATGAGGCTTTGCCTATAAATAGGCTCCCTCCCAGTTTTTCATGTATTACATCTCGTAATTACTGTATAAGTACTCTATGTGGTTATAAATCCACATTTTAATCCGCACTTTCATTTTCCTGCTGCGTTCAGGAATTTTGAATTCGTTATTTCCCAATTGTTAAAACGTTTGTATCTTTTCTTATGTAATCAAGGCTTCACTAATGTGACCTCTCCAATTTGTATTTAATACCTCATAATTTCTGCTTCAATAATCTAAGTGGTTATAAATCCCCCTTTTAATCGTTTTTCTTCTCCTGCTGTGCCCAGGAATTTAAAATCATTTGTTTAAAGCTCCTTTTGCTTTACTACAAAGGCATTCTGATAAAGAATTGGTATTCTACTTAACCAATCTAAAAAAATATCTATACATTTTGTAAAGCTTCTTGTTAATCTTGTTCAGTTTTATACTGACCACTCGAGTCAAGAAAGTTCTTTCTTTAGCCAAATAAATAGGTCTGAGACCTGAATTCTTGTTCTTTAAATGCTTCACTCAAGTGAATAAACCTTGTTATTATTGTTTCTCTACTTCTATTGCTCGAAGAGCTGTTAGGTATAGCCTTCCCTTCCCCATTTTTTCTCGAATAGCCTTCTGTATTCAAAGAAATAATCATGAGTACTGAATGCTAAGTTTATTACAAATTCAATCATTTGTTGCGTTTATAGCAAAACTTCTGCTAACATTGCTCATAAAGCTTACTTTAGCTATTTCTTGTAAATCATTAAAGGCAAGTATAGCTTGCTCAGCCAACTTCCTACTTGAAGCGATTCCTGCTTTGTCCTACGATTTACTACTTTGAATTGTGGTTTTGTCTAAGTTAGGTTTGGGTTTCTTACCCCGTTCTAAACTTTTAGTCGGCACTCTGCTGGGTAAAAGTTAAGCCTACTTTAAACGCAACAATTGATTCCTTCTAGTAATTTCTACTAATAACAATAATCTTACTAAAAGCTCTGAAGTGGTAACGTTCTCGCTTGCTGGGCCCATGGTTGCAGGTTCGTATCCTGGCGCAGTCAGCTGGCATTTGAGGGTGCTCAAATGCGAGGGAGCCGAGTCAGTAGATTTACTGGCACGTTAAAGATCCCCTTCGGGGCAAAATTCCGGCACCACGGCGTCTCTAAAAGCCAGAGTAGTTAAAAGGGACGTAAAACCAATAACATTATTCTTATAAAAGCTCTGAAAG
Organism: Meconema thalassinum; assembly: GCA_946902985.2. Taxonomy (NCBI): domain Eukaryota; kingdom Metazoa; phylum Arthropoda; class Insecta; order Orthoptera; family Tettigoniidae; genus Meconema; species Meconema thalassinum. The sequence continues at coordinate 612,005,829 of OX336389.2, read as the reverse complement.
CGCCTTATCTCTTTCCACTCGGGGGGCATTTGGTTTCTCGCTTAGGGATCCTTCTTTGGTGGGGAATAAAATTATTCCTGCCAATTTCAATATCCTGAGTATATTAGAATACTCCCTAAAACATTTCCTTTTAGAAAGGAAAATAAATAATTCAACTTTCCCTTGTTTGTATTTCCTCGCCAGCGAATTGTGTACCTACATAATACCCTATTTTCCGTTTGGGAGGGACGGTACTCTTAGCGCCTGCCTTCCGGCAACTCAGCTAGCGTTGCTCGTGCCATTATACTTGCTTATAAGTACTTTGTGATACACACTCTTGGTCGCTCTATACGTAAGCAAGACTGTGTTTTCCTTATCAGTTTCATTCTTCAAGTTTGTGAAAATTAATCCATCTTTTAAAAATGCCCTATTAATAACTCAAACTTTCGAGGCTCGTATTTGCTTTTTCGCCTTACACTCACGAGTCTTAATCAAAACCCTACTACTTTTCTCATTATCTAAACTATAATATTCCTTTCTTGGCTTGGATTCGTTCCTTTCTGCCCAGAGTTCGTCTCCACTTTACTTTTCGCACATCATCTTCCCTCCTGTAGTGTTTAAGCCCAGGCTTGACCTACCACTTAGCAATATTGGCTCCAAACGGTCAAAGACCTTCTTTGATTAAAACTCATTTACACAATTAGGAGGTGTGTTTCAGGAGCAGGTGTCCTGCCCGATCACTCGCCAAGGTGGGTACAAGCCAGCGGTTCTCAGGTGTTTCCTGAAGGCCTATTAGATTGTACCAATCTAATGAAAATAAATTTGTTCAGACAAAAATCTGAACATAATCCGAAAGATTTCCAAGTATTGTAAGAGAAATATGTACCAGTAGTTCCGTGAAGAACTACGCCACCTCTTATAGTATATTATACTAATCGTTTCTATATCAGAATTCAGATTTCGAGAAAGGGGAATTAAATATTGAAAATTCGCGCAACCATCAAGCTGGTTTCACGATTTCTAAATTCATATAAGTAAACTTGCTTTATACTATTCTGTCGTGGAAGAAATTTCAGGTTGATAGCTTTAATATCTTCCGAGAAGGTAATTGAAAATTTCAATTTCATTGACGTCAGTCCCTTCGATCAAAAGCTTCTTGAAGAGGATGGACACACACACGGTCACAAGGACATAAGACGATCTCATAAGTTTATATTTCATATAATGGAATGAAAATGAAAATCCACAGCCTGTTTCCAGTCTCCGACCGGGTCAGGAATGGAATGAATGAAGCCCCCATCTAGCGGCGAGGATATGAACTGTGCCGGCTGCCGAGGCCTGACGCACTCCTCTGGGGCAATGATTACATGAATGACAGATGAAATGAAATGATAGTGGAGAGTGTTGCTGGAATGAAATATTGACAGGGAAAACCGGAGTACCCGGAGAAAAACCTGTCTCCCTCCGTTTTGTCCAGCACAGATCTCACATGGAGTGACCGGGATTTGAACCACGGACCCAGCGGTGAGAGGCCGGCGTGCTGCCGCCTAAGCCACGGAGGCTTCATATAATGGAATTAGACTAAAATATTAAAAAATATTGATTTTTTGTCATTGGAGTATTTGTGGTTTGAAGGGTATGAATAAATATTGCATCCCAAAAGTTTGTTATGTTTTGGATATTTTATGGGCACAAAAATTTGGTTGTCTTTGTTTCGAAAAGCATTAAAAAACTTACACTTACACTGGACGAAAACCACTTCAGAAATGAAACGGTAGACTACAGTTATTTCAAATAGTTGTTCAGTGTTTGGAACAGTTTATAGACCCCTTCTGTGTGGCACGAGGTGGAAATGAGGGCAAGTCCTTCATCACTACCCATCAGGCCACGTAGTTTATGAGATATATGATCATATTAGGTCGCCTCCTCCATCACTCTCTCGCTCTCCCTGTCCCCATTATGCACAAAAGAAAAGAATGTATCATCTCTAGATGACTCTAGGGAGCTCTGGCGTCATCTTACATTGTTACTTTGATGTGAAAAGCACACAAGGAAGTGATTTCAGGGATCTAATTGGCAACAAGGACGTTCCAATCCTCATTTCTTGAGATAAACAGAGAAATCGACGGTGGAGGTGGCCATTCCTGCTGTAGGGGGCGGAACAGCGTGGTCATTTTCCCCTGTGATTAAGGTGATGATGACAATGTTTACACTACAAACTACTTAGTTACATACAACTAACTTACGAACGAGTAAACTTGAAAAGGCAATAAAAGAATGAAGGAAATAAAATAGAGGGGAAGGAATTGCCCTCAACCCTCGAGGAATAAGGTTGATGGACTTGGTAAGAAGTAAAGCTATGAAAGGCAGCTATGAGAGTGTCTGCCACAAAGTCATTGGAAAACGAAACGAAATGTACTCAGCTCAGGTATCCCTCGGAGTCGCCAACTCGAGAGCCCACCAGTGTTCAGCCCTTGCTATCGAGGCTACAGCATGGCTGGTGGGGCAACAAACACCCTGCCTCTTATAGTAGATCGGAGATACCATGAAAAAGACAAGAGCAAATTAAGTCGGCACCCTAGGCCTCGAGTAGCCTAATACTGTCGGAGTCCGAAGACAGACAAGGGATATCGACAGGAAACAGAAAGAGAGGAGCCCAGCACAAGTAACCCACACCCACCTGTTGTGAGCCCTCAGGGTGAACAGAATACTGATAGTGATGTTGTTGTTGTTGCAGTTGATAATGATGGTGATTATAATTGATGAATATTGCTTTTCGAAAGGGCATATCGGCTTCATTATCAGCCCCTAGTCGTGAGCATACTACTACTAGAATTTAATACCCCCTCCAGAAGAAGGGTCTAAGGCTTAAAGGTAAGAATTTGCCTTAGACCCTACTTCCGGGGAGGTATTCAATTGTTGTTGCTGTTGTTCCATTTAGTTTCCTTGGATATTGTGGTCCATCAACGTGTACGTGTGGTAAAACTGTCTGATAACCTGTGTTATTGTGATGTATGTACTAGTGTCCATAGCCTACTTGTACAACGAGGTCAAGGCCTAGCGCACCGCAAATTTCACCGGTGCTCGCGTCTGCCACCCGGCGGCCAGGACAATGCCAGGCGCGGCCTTCGCTCTGGCGGTTGAGTGACAGTACAGTCTTATACGGGCAATGTCAAGCAAACCATCTGTCCATCTGTCACGGTTCAGCAGTTGGGTGGGTTTGTATGAACTTGTAAGATGTCTGACAACAGTAATGCGACGCATTAGAGAATAGTGAATATTTCTCGCTGAATGTGAGACGTGGTTTTCAAAGAAGTCTTATAAAATTGTTTGCGTAAGTTTTACTGTCGTTATCAGGATGTTCCTTGTCCATCGAAAAGTACCACAATGCGGTTGTTTAAGAAGCGGAGAGACACAGGCTTTGTATCTGATAGGAAGAAATGAGCTTTCCCGAGGAACGGATTCAAGATATCCGTGCGAGGATGGAACTGAGTCAAAAAATAGTCGCTCCGGTGGCTCTCCCAATAATGTGGCATATCTGAAGATTCTGCCTGTGTGGATCTCCAAATGCTCAAGGTTCGCCCGTACAAAATTTCTGCACTTCAAAAATTACGTCGTACTACTGACCCAGTTGCGCGCAGATTTATGCAGACGGATATCGCAATCCGTACATGAAGTAATTGTGCATCCCACACTTCTTCTGATTATCGATGAAGCTTCGTTCTACAGTATTTGAGTGGTTATGTGAGAGCTCAGAATACGCCGATTTGGGTCAGTTAAAACCCTCTTCTCATTCACGATATTCCAGTACACGACGTCAAAGTCCGGGCATGGTGCGCAGTTATTGGCCGAAGAGAAATTGCTGCTTTTTCACGGCAGTGAATTCTGGGGTGCTATATGAACGTTTTCAGACCAATTGCTAAACTTCTGACGGAATAAGAAAAGCAATATGCTTACTTCCACTTATCGATATATTCACTGCAAGCTGCTCGATGACCTGTGGGCTTGGGCCCTCTCATAGACCCGACTTAACGGGTTGTGGCTTTTATCTTTGAAGTAGCCTTAAACAGAAAGCTCTTTGAGCTCTCGAAGAGATCACCACCTTCATATGGAGTATTAACGAAGATGAAGTGCAACGTGTTTTCCGGAACCTCCTACGCGCCTGGAAAGGAATGGTGACCATAGGCTATTCAATACACTCGGATGCTGTGAAAGCAGGTAAGAATCCACTTACATGTAGAACGTTTGTTTCGTCAACCCTTGCGTGGCGTGAGCACCAGTGAAAGCTGCATTGGACTACACAGTGGGGAGTAAAGTGAAGTGGACATCAGTACAGGAACTTCCGGAAATCAGCTAAGTCTACAAAACCACAATTACATGTAAGTGCTTGTCTAAGTGAATAACCTAACTAACCAACTACAAAAGCTCATTGCGTAAATAAAATATGAATAGTAACGGTTACTAACAGAATAGTCTAGAACGCAATAACTTCAAAATCTGTCTACGGTAGAAGTCAACTATTTAAAATGGTTTTCATATTTATACACGCTAAAAGTATAATAAAAAAGCTACACATATAGAAGTGTAATAGATTAGGTAACGGAATAAACAATAATTCGTTAAAAGTCGTACTCGTTACAAATAAAAATTTAAAATGTCTGTAGTTTATTAATGGTAAATACTGTTGTACATAAATGTTATATCCGCTGAACCTAAATTAATCCACGTGAGCAAGATCAATAATGTTCGGTTGATGAACGAAATTAGTCATCCAATCAAGCCTCACATTTGTGTGAGAAGTGTTTTATTAGGGGTGTAAATAATTCATTAATTTCATTTCAGGCGTTAGGAAATTAATTGTAACTCCCCACCCAATCTAACTGGGCGCACATATGTTGACCGACTGGACACCTGTACCTAGGCAACACTGAAAAATGGCTTCTAATATTTCAATACAGTCAATGTTATCGATTTTCGCAAATAATCATTTCGAGATTGCGATTGTACAAAATACACAGTTGAATGTTCTTGTGATGAACTTTAAGAGTTGTATCCTATATAAGTCTGCTGCCTTCTTTCTCTATTGCATCCAGAGGAATTGAGTCCACCATCTTTAATGTATGAAATCGGTGATCCTGTGCCTTCTGCAGAGAAAGCCTCTTATGTGAGATTACCTATTAGCGTCGTTTCTCCATTGTAACTGTAATATACAGTACATTCTAATGGATTATCGATATTATTCTCTTACACATTCAAGATGGCGGCTGCGTGCTGTGTGGAGTGTGATAGTCTTATGCCTGATGCTACAGAGATCTCTTGTAAGATATGCCTCTCATACAAAGTTTTCTGTTAATTGTGCAATTGGATCCTGAGTTATTGGTTTTAATGTTTTAACAGTACACTCAACCGCCATTTCGAATATGTGTTGAGGATGTTCCTTTGCCTTACTCATACAAACCCACATATACCGTCCTACTTTACTACTAACTAGAAACCCGCACAGGCTTCGTCCGGGATCAGTTATGAATGCATTACGTAATGAGTGTTCTTTTTTTCGATGCCAATGAATTACGGCATATATCCTTTTTACGTCTCGGCATGATGGGTTAAAATCACTGACTGGACTATTATCATGGAGATGCATGTGCAACGAAATCTTGTCAGGCGTAATTTAAGAATGGCGAGGTGCATGAATCACAAATCCCCCTTCCGTCCAATCTTAACTTGACTGTGTATTTTGCGGCACGAAAAGTTCACAGGCGAAATGAAGGAAAGCCGAGTTGCATTGCCAGGGAAACTCCAAATACAACCACTCTTCTCTGAAGTCATAACTCAACACAATTCGAGAGTTTGCCGCTGGCTGTATCTGGGGGAAATAGGCTCACCCGCTAGCTAGGCTGTAACTGGGGTGATAGGCTCGCCCCTAGCTAGCTCGTAAACGGTCGCCCCAGTAATTGAATGGAGATTGTTGGAAGAAATGAAAACGTAAAAAACTTATAGTGGGCGTGTATTGAAGAGAGAGGTATGCTCTCACGGACTTTTTGTAGAACTTTTCATGCTGAACAATTCTTGCACTCGTAGTATATAGGTATTTTTAACGGTTTGCCCAGCGTAAGCTTAAAAAGCGCACGGATGCCAGGATTTTTTCCCGTCTTTTTCACTGAAATCGTTATTGCTTGGCATCCTTTGATCATAAATAAATTATATTCTACAGAAACCTTCCTCGAGATATCCTTTACAGAATGGTGAAAACCGCATCAATATCCATCCAGTGGTTCTCGAGATTACCCGTGACATCCCAGAATCGTGGACTTTGTTTTTTACTAAGTAGAGGTATTACTCATTTTACCTCTAAAGTATAGAGTTACTTATTATTATGTTCCATAATTTCAAGATGGCCACTGCACGATATATTCAGTGTGGTATTCTTATGGCTAATGTTGGCGATGCCTTTTATAAGGTACTCTTTTCTCACTAACTTCCATTTTAATTGTGCAATTGCATCCCGAGTTATTGATTTTAATGTTCTTACAGTACGCCAAGCCGCCATTTGGAATGTATGGATTTGCTGTTATTTTGCCTTGGGTAGGATATACAAAGCCACAAATATGGGTCTAATCTATAACTAAGTTTTGTTATTGTAGCTCTAAAATATTGAGAGTTATTTCTCATCACGTTATATAAGTTCAAGATGGTCGCTGCGCGCTGTATTCGGCGCGTAATTCTTATTAGCTGATGTCATCGGAAGCCCTTTTATGGTGGTTCCTTCTTACTAAGTAGCATTTTAATAGCGTGATTACATTCTGGATAATTAATTATTAACTTTTAATAATACACCCAGTCGCCAACTTGGATGAATGTATTTGTCGTCCTTTTTCCTTGGGTAATCGATGCCATATACAGTAGCCTATGTAGTTCTACGCTATCAATAATTTTCGTTATTGTAGCTCTAAAACATAGAGAATTATTTATTCTTTAAGTCTGAAACTTCAAGATGGCCGTTTTGTGGTATATTCAGTATGATAAATGTTTCACTAACGCTACTAAGGTCTGTTATATGATACCATACTTCATTCTTACTATGTTTCGTCATAATAAATTGCCCAATTACATCCTAAGTTAATGATATAAAAATTTTAATAGCATGCCTTAAATAAATAGGGTCGATGTTTTTTTTAAACTTTAGTTATAAAGAAGGAAGGAAGGACGTTGTAGTTTTACGTGACCGTTAATCTCGCGATCATGAGCCTCGGGACCTCGTTTTACAAGGAATCCGAACCACAGGACATGCCATTGCAATTCGAAAATCTCACATGTATTGGCCAGGAATCGAACCTGGTCCGCCGTAGTGAGAGGCCAACAGCTTGACCGCTGCTCCACCACGCCCCCATAATGAAGGACTTATATGGCTCTACTTTGTAGCTAAGTTTTGTTATTATTGCCTTAAAATACTGAGAGATATTAATTATTTCTGAATTTTGGAGATGGCCGCAGTGCACTATATTCAGTACGATCTTATGACTAACGGTAGTGAGATATATGATACTCCTCTATTGCCAAGATGCATTTTAATTGCGCAATTATATTCTGAGTTGATCATTTTAATGTTCTAATATTACACCCAGTCACCATCTTGAATGTATGGTGTACCTGTTGGCTTGCCTACGGCATTCACGGTCATTTAAACGGTCCTACCGTTTATTAATTTTCGTTCTTACAAATGTCGGCTGCATGTAATATTCCAGCTCAGTAAGTTACCACGTTGATAACACAAGGCCCTTATGTAAGACTACCAGGATTCCAACTACTGTTAGCATTGATCCATCGGATCATAAGTTTATTTATTTATTGAATATCCTAACAGTATGAACCCTATTGTACATGAGTATATTAGGGCTATAGTTTTGATCAGTTAATTATTATTGGTCCTTATTACTAAATTATGAAACTAGATTATTGTAGATGTGGTGAATGAACTTAAGGAACTGTTTCTAACAGCAGGATTTCTTAAACAGGTGGAATAATGGTTTTGAAAAATCCATATTACATTTGTTCAGGTGAAACTCAAGATCGAATTTTGTCCTGCCAAACATAGCACAGTCGAACAGTAAATGGTCCATTGTTTGAGAAGAGCCACACAAGCACAAGTAATCGCCTTCAATGTTAATTTTAAAACGTTCGAAGTAGCACATAAACTTTCCATGACCAGAGAGAAACTGCGTAAGGATGAATTCGGGCACTAATGTATTGCACTGGAGTCGGCTATATATGTCAGGGAAAAATAATTCTCTTGTGACAGAACCTTTTGTACTGGAAGTCCAGAGGTTGTTCCACTGTCTTATTAGATGTTTTTTGATTTGGGCTTTGGCATAACTTAGTGGTGGTTTATTGTATGTAATTTCTATGTTGGATGAGGAGGCTGCTTTTGCGAGGATGTCTGCCTTTTCGTTTCCTGGAGAACCAGTCTCTCCTCGGATCCAGGAAAGGCAGACATGTGGGCATTGCTGTGCTCTCGATCTTACTATAGCAGCAATTGGGTTGAGATTGTACTTGTCTTTGATTGTGGTCAATGCAGCTTGTGAGTCACTTAGTATCCGAGCACTTCTGTTGTTGTGTTCGCACCATTCCACTGCAGACTTGATGGCCCATAGCTCGGCTTGAAATACTGAGCAGCTGGATGGCAATTTGTATTGGGCTGAAAACACTTCGCAGTTGTTCTTGTAGACAACGAATGCACATCCCACTTCGTCAGACTCAGTGTTATTAGGGGTGCGGGAGCCGTCTGTATAAATATAATAGTCGTGGTTGACCAAGCAGCTATTGCAAACATAGGGCTTGAAGATACTAGGGTGACCGGATTCCAGGAAGTGACAGTTTTTCTCCACTTCGGTTTCAAGAATTGGTGCAGGAGATGTTATGTTTTTCTTCATTAATGTGAGTTTGGCCGGTCCTGTGGCGGTAAAGAACAGGGGTTCTATTCCAGCGATGACAAGGGCAGCTTGCGTGGATATTGTGCGATAGGCGCGAGAAATTCGATCGGATCGTAAGTTATGGATTATAATGTTTGAATTCTTTGCACAGTCGCTACCTTGAAATTATTGGTCTGATATGGCCTTGTAGTTTGGGCCTCGTAAAGTTCTTACTCATATATGGCGATTTGATATTTCAATATTTGCTAGAGATGCGATGATTAGTTTAGTCACCCCTTGGCGTAACCATGGTCGTTACATCATGCACCATAGACGCGAAGGCAGCTTCAGCAAGTCCGGAGATCGCAAGTTCGAATCCCGGCGCTGACAGTGGCTATTCTGTGTGTGGATTTTTCCCAGATTTTTCCACACTCCCTCCAGACAAACGCCGGAATAGTACTTTACTTCAAGTCCCGGGGTGCCTACCCCATCCCTGACCCTAACACAATTTACACACACTACTATATTCATCACAGGAAAGGAGGTTATCAGACAATTTCAACACACACACCTAGACGGGGCTGAAGACCGAGATGTCCAAAGAACCTCAAATGAATTAACAATAACAAAAACCACATTAGTTTAGTCGGAATTTTATATAATCACAAGCTGTACCCGGCATGCGTTGCAATGCCAATCAAAGAAAGTGTTGGCGTTGAAATTCTGTTTCTTGAAGTGATTTTGGATACACAACATGTTTTTCAATTTCCGTTCACTGCCTCTAAGCTATCGTAAAATGGATTTTCTAATTTAGAATCATTCGTGGGAGCGTGCACAACAACTTTCAAAAGTTTCATCGCAATCGGATGAATGGCATATGAACGTATACGGGATTTTGTTTGAACGATTCGTGCGCTGTCACTCATTTGTTGATTCTACTCATACGCTTCCTACTTGAGAAATGGATTTACTAAGTCGAAACCCTACCCTGGCGTGTACACTCATCAAGATTTCATCACAATCGAAGAAGGTTATATGAACGCATAGGGGATTTTGTTGAAACGCTTCGCGCGTCGTCACCCATTTGTTGCATATACTCGTGTGCTACCTATTGTGAAATGGATTTACTAAGTCGAAACCCTCCCCTGGCGTGTACACAATAACTCATCAATGTTTCATCGCAATCGGATGAATGGTATATGCACGTATACGGGGTTTTCTTAAAACGATTCGTGCGCTGTCACTCATTTGTTGAATCTACTCGTGCGCTACCTATTGAGAAATGTATTACTAAGTCGAAGCCCTTCCCTGGCGTGTACACAATAACTCATCAAGGTTTCATCGCAATCGAAGAAGGTTATATGAACGCAATAGGGGATTTTGTTGAAACGCTTCGCGCGTCGTCACCCATTTGTTGCACCTACTCTTGCGCTACTTATTGTGAAATGGATTTACTAAGTCGAGACCCTTCACCGGCGTGTACACAATAACTGATCAATGTTTCATCGCAATCGGATGAATAATATATGAACGCATACCGGATTTTGTTTAAACGATTCGCACCCCGTCCCTCATTTGTTGAATCTACTCGTGCGCTACCTACTGTAAAATGTATTTACTAAGTTAGAAACCGTCACATAAGTGTCCACAGCATCTCACCCAAGTTTCATCGCTATCGGACTAATGGGATATGAAGGCATAAGGGACTGTATTGAAACGCTCCGCGTGTCGTCGTTCATTTGTCGAATCTACTCGTGTGCTACCTACTGTGAAATGTATTTACTAAGCCAGAAACCTTCCTTGGTGTGTCCACCATATTTCACCCAATTTTCACCGCTAACGGCAGAATGCTATATGACCTTATACGGGACTTTGTTGAAACGCTTCGCACGTCGTCCCTCATTTGTTGAATCTATTTGTGCGCTGCCTATTGTATAGTGGATTTACTAAGGCAGAAACCTTCCATGATGTGTACACAATATCTCACCCAAGTTGCATAGCTATTTGACGAATGGTTTATGAATGCATACGGGACTTGTTTGAAACTCTTCGCGTGTCGTCGCTCATTTGTTGATTCTACTCTTGCGCTACGTATTGTGATATGGATGTACTCAGCCAGAAACCTTCCCTGGAGTGTACACAACATCTCACCAAAGTTTCATCGCTATCGGATGAATGGTAAATGACCTTATATGGGACTTTGTTGAAATGCTTCGCGCATCGTAGCTCATTTGTTGAATCTACTCGTGCGCTGCCTATTGTAAAGTGGATGTACTAAGCCAGAAAATTTCCCTGCAGTGTACACAACATTTTACGCAAGTTTCATAGCTATCGGACGAATGGTATATGAATGCATACGGGACTTTGTTGAAACGCTTTGCGTGTCGTCGCTCATTTGTTGAATCTACTCGTGCGCTATCTACAGTGAAATGTATTCACTAATTTTGAAACCTTCACGTTAGTGTACACAACATCTCACCCAAGTTTCATCGCTATCGGACGGATGGTATATGAACACATACGGGACTTTCTTGAAACGCTTCGCGCATCGTCGCTCATTTGTTGAATCTACGCGTGCGCTACCTATTGTAAAATGGATTTACTAAGTCAGAAACCTTCCTTGGAGTGTACTCAACATTTCACCCAAGTTTCATCGCAATCGGACGAATGGTATATGAACGCATAGGAGACATACATACAGACAAACTATTCGTAACATTGATTTTTATATATATAGACAAGCTGTACCCGGCATGCGTTGCAATGCCAATCAAAGAAAGTGTTGGCGTTGTAATTTTGTTTTTTGGAGAGCTTTTGGATACACTATATCTTTTTGAATTTCCGTTAACTGCCTCTAAGCTATCGTAAAATGGATTTACTAATTTAGAAATATTCGTGGGACGTGCACAACAACTCACCAAAGTTACATCGCAATCGGATGAATGGCATATGAACGCATGCGGGATTTTGTTGAAACGCTTCGCGCATCGTAACTCATTTGTTGCATCTATTCGTGCGCTACCTACTGAAATGGATTTACTAAGTGTACACAACAACTCATCAAAGTTTCATCGCAATCGATGAATGGTATATACACACATACGGGAATTTGTTGAAAGGCTTCGCGCGTCGTCACTCATTTGTTGCATCTATTCGTGCGCTACCTACTGAAATGGATTTACTAAGTGTACACAACTCATCAAAGTTTCATCGCAATCGATGAATGGCATATGAACGCATACGGGATTTTGTTGAAACGCTTCCCGCGTCGTCACTCATTTGTTGAATCTATTCGTGCGCTACCTACTGAAATGGATTTACTAAGTGAACACAACAACTCATCAAAGTTTCATCGCAATCGATGAATGGTATATGAACGCATATGGAATTTTGTTGAAACGCTTCGCGCGTCGTCACTCATTTGTTGAATCTACTCGTGCGCTGCCTATTGTAAAATGGATTTACTAAGCCAGAAACCTTCCCTGATGTGCACGCAACATCTCACCCAAGTTGCATAGCTATCGGACGAATGGTATATGAATTAATAAGGGACTTTGTTGAAACGCTTCGCGTGTCGTCGCTCATTTGTTAAATCTTCTCGAGCGCTACCTACTGTGAAATGTATTTTTTAAGTTAGAAACCTTCACGTAGGTGTCCACAACATCTCACCCAAGTTTCATCGCTATCGGACGAATGTTATATGACCATATACGGGATATTGTTGAAACACTTCGCTCGTCATTGCTCATTTGTTGAATCTACTCGTGTGCTACCAATTGTAAAATGGATTTACTAAGCCAGTCACCATCCCTGGAGTGTACACAACATCTCAAGCAAGTTTCATCGCTATCGGACGAATGGTATATGAACACATACGGGACTTTGTTGAAATGCTTCGCGCATCGTCGCTCATTTGTTGAATCTACGCGTGCGCTACCTATTGTAAAATGGATTTACTAAGTCAGAAACCTTCCTTGGAGTGTACTCAACCTCTCACCCAAGTTTCATCGCAATCGTACGAATGGTATATGAACGCATAGGAGACATACCCACAGACAGACAAACTATCACGTAACATTGATTTTTATATATAAAGATTGAACTCTATGGTGGCCACCATTTTATATTCTTTAATATGGCGGCAATATAAAACATGGCATTGAGGTGCCCTATACCAGTGCTACCACTGTATCAAATTTGTTTTAATTGGGTTTCTTTCGGGAATTGGTACGGTTTTAACAAAAATCAAGGTAGGCTGAGAAGAAGGTGATGAAGTGAAAACCAGTCGAAGATTGAGTGTTACAGATATGTTGAACATTCTTATATTTGTCTGAAATTAGATATCTCGTCCCATTAACTTTAGAGGACAGAGCATTCTGTTAAAGACCTGTGCAGTATACGGAATTAACAGTAAAATTGTTCCACATAAAATGAAACGTTCGGCAACCTTACATTCCATGAGGTTTGTCGATAGTAGGGTTCCACACCTAAGTTAATGAAGGAATGGGACGCATCAAGGTCAAATTCTCGCATTTATGAGACTATGACTGTTTAAAATATTCGAATTAATGTACATAATTCGAATTAGGTTACTTTGTGACAGGTTGACATTCAGCTGTTTGCTCTCTAATTGGTAGATTAGTTCGCAGAACCGGCAAAGTTATGAAAATTGTAATAAATATCGAAGAGACCCGGTCGTTAAATGGAGAATGAAACCAAATGGCTAGCCATTCAATTAGGTGACATATTCTATTCATATTTTTTCAAATATTTTAAAAATTGTTGAAAATGTCATGTCGATCTGCGCTCCATCAGCAATCGATGTGGCAATTCCCACGGAAAGTGGGACACATTAATAATTCTCGTTTGTAACAGTAGTCTACAAATGATGACAATTCGAATTCTTAATTGGTAAAACTATTAATTGGCTGGCCCCGTGGTGTAAGGGTAGCCTGCCTATCCTCATTTTGGAAGCACCGGGTTCGATTTCCAGCTCCATCAGGAACTTTAGAAACCGACGTGAGGGGCGGAACGGGGTAGGCTCAGCTTCGTGAAAACAATTGAGTAGCTGTCTGATCTGAGTGGCAGCGTCCCGATCAATTCCGCCAGGATTAACGGCCGATTAGGCACGTCGGCTTGACTATGCGTCACCTCACAGTATGCAGGCCAAATAACTTAACAACGGTAGTTTAAGGTTCTTCATGGGCTGTAGTGACACAGCTTTTTTAATAATTATTAACCGACTGTTAGAGTATTTTTATATTGGTGTATTATTAACGTCTTTAATCAATGTGATGCACATTGCTTATAGTGCGTATTGTGAAGACTGCTTTGACTATGTGACTGGTTTGTATAGATATACAATTAACCATGTCTGAAACAAATTGACAAAATGTAATTGAAATCTAAATGGTATTAAAAAACACCAAGAGTCAATAAATATTATATCTTAAGTTGTTTAATATAACAGGACTAGTTTCGACCACAGTGTGGTCATCTTTAGCAATCTTAAGTTGTCGGAAGATACTATTAAGGAATACAAAGTTGCGAGTAATTGAAACTACAGTATATGGTAATTTAGAGATTCTCTCAAAATATTCCAAAACATCGAAATCAGATCTGTTACAAAGTAATTTAATCAAAAATATAAATTATCTTCTACAAATACTCATAAAAGTGTTGTGTTGCAGTCAGGATTAGGATTTAAAAAAAGGAATTTGTAATTTGTACTACTATAGTGATTTTGTATACGTTAAAATCAAATATAAATGTTCTTCTTATATTTGTTCGCCGTGTGTGCTTCTTGATATGTATTCTAAAAGAAACAAAATGGTTCTTCAAGCACATTTTTCTATTATTACACAATATTCCCCAACTTTCCTATCCCCACATCAACTGCGGAACATGCGAGACATTTTTTCGGCCTACTGGTACATCAATCCTTTTTGGAAACATTCTAAAACTGCTTCCTTATTTAGAATGCCACAGTTCTCTCTTCTTTGTGTAAGCCTTCTGTAAGTGTTTGCTTATTTTCGAATCACCCAGGTTATCTTCCCAAGTCTACATTTTCAAAGTGTCAAATTGTTTCTCAACCGATAATTTTTTAGATTTTGAAGAATATTTAAATCAACCCTGATGTACGACGGAACGTTATTGAAGATGTGAGGTTATCAAGTTGATAGATATATAGTAAATCACTGCCTGGAAAAAGGCTGTCGCATTCTAGTGGAGCTCTATTTCAACGGAAGTCACGTTTCAAAGAACAACTCGAGAAACGCTTCATAAGGAGATTTTGGAATCGTAAGATTCAAAACAAATAGTAGGTCTAAAAGTAGGAAGCTGCAAGGACAAAGTATCTTCAGATAAGCTGGGAATAATGAATAATTTGACACTACCCATGAATGAGGAGGAAATATTCTGGCATTATTCCCAATATTTACGATATGGTGTAAGAATACAAAGAATCATTACGATAGAAGAGATAACTCTTTCACTCATTAGGTTTGCCCTAGATGATGCACGAGTTGAACGCCATGGAGCCGGATGTAACCGGATGCCTCAAGTTTCAACTGGGGAGAAATGAACTCCCTTAACCAACCCAGATACATTGGCGAGAGAACTGACAATGGACAATGATGGTAGACCTTGACTCACATTACGAAAGAGACAGACAGTATAATAATTCGACTTGTGATTCAGGAAGAACAGATCTTTATGGAGCAGTAAAGATTTATGATAATATTAGCCTTCGCGAGCAACTTGAAACCCATAATTTAAACGCACAAGGGACGAGTCGAGAGCTGATCGATCGAGTTCATTGAAATGTTCATGGACTCCGAGCAAGATTTTTCTACCGATCGACAGAGGAGACCTAGAGCTGAATTACAAGACAAAACTAGGATAGACACCTAATATTTAAGGGCCAGAATAAACGGTACCCTTCCCAAAAAGTATAAAACTGTGAGCCAAGAAAACAACATAAATAAGCATCAAATGGACAATGAAATTGAAAAGGATGACATGTAGAAAGCAGTGAATATTTCAGTTATTCAATCTGTGAGCGAATACATTGAGAATAAAATCCAAGAATCTATGCAGCATTAAAAGTAAAAGGATATATGGTAGGAAGGAAGAGAAGAAGAAGACTAAAACGTGAAGGAGAAGAACATCGACTACAGCAAGAGGAACAAAAAGACGGAGAAATGCTTGAACAAGGATGCGAAAGAGAAGAAAAAAGAAGAACAACAACAATGTAGCCAACTGAAGCTGCCAAGAAATGAATAGAACTATAACAGCCCTATGGAGATTTGTCTCAATATGAAATAAAGAGAATTGGGAAGCCTCATGGGTATTACCTTCCCTGCATTTGCCAGGAATAGAAATGGCAACCCACATAAAACCACTACTAGGATGGCCAAGATGGGAATTGACCCAACCTCTTCTCACGAGGCTGAGTGTACCCCGTCTGTTATGCTACAGGACAACATAAACAACTTTATAGAGGTTTGATATCAGGCAAACCTGAGATTATTGCAAATAAGTTACCAAATCCACAACTTCAAGGAATTCACCGTCAAAGTCTCTTTTTCTGGCTGAATATTTGACAGAGATATTACGTGTCAGTACTGAGATCCACATTAAGTCGCGACCTGTGAAGATGAGTAAAACACAGTTGCGTGTGAAATCATAATAATTTTATTGGTTTTACGTCCCTTTTAACAACTGTGGATTTTAGACAAGCCGGTGTGCCGAAATTTTGCCCCGAAGGGGATCTTTAACGTGCCAGTAAATCTACTGACACTGCTCCCCCACATTTGCGCACCCTCAAATGTCAACTGACTGCGCCAGGATTCTATCCTGCAACCTTGGGCACAGCAGGCGAGAATGTTACCGCTGAGCCACGCAGCCAGTCCTGTGAAATCGGGACTGTGGTTTGCATATGAATTGGGGTGTTGTCAAATGGCAGAAATATGTCACTAAGGACTGTGACCTAGTTTTTGTAAATAGCCATGCTAGTTTGTAATTATATTCAAGTAGTGGAATGATAAGTATTGTGATTATGTAATAGGCTAATACTGTATATTGTATTGTAAGATGTTACTGCATTCAGGGATTATAAATCATTTCCCTATTCGAATTGAAATCCAGGTGACAATACAGTACACAATATGATGATTGTTCTAATATTGTATTGATACAGTTATTTAACACTGTGAAATAATCTTTTCATCAAACTCAAACCCAATTTTTCAGCCTATTTTCATCATTATGAAACAAGTAGTTCCGTGAAGAACTAAATAGCCTATTTTCAATATATACTCCTGGTATTACTGTACTTAGGACACGAGAAATCAAAGAGAGATTTAAAACAAATTGCACAGCTGCAATTTTTAAGGTCTCATAAAACTTCATTAAATTAGACGAGAGTATATTGAGGCTTGTATGAAGATATACCGTGCCAAGTTTCACAGCGCTCGGATGAAAAGTCGCGAGAAAAATCCATTTAAATATTCAAATTTCGCGCCGCCGCCATGTTGGTTTTGTGCTCACTAGGTTATTCAATGATCCATAGGTGAACCTAACCTTTCAAATATAAATAGGCTTCACTAATCCAACATGGCGGCCACGCGAAACATATAACCAGCATTCTATAGCTATGAAACCATTACAGTTATCACCCGTAAATTTTCTATGGTGATAGAGAATACTAAGATAAGTTCAACAAACAAAATTTCAGTTGGATTGCTGTAGTACATTCGTAGATATTAAGAATCGTCTAAATATTTCGGATAGTTGCCATGTTGGGTTTTTATGTGTGTAGGCCATAGAGTTATGTATCATAAGATGAAGATTCTTGCGTAGGTTCAACTTTCACTTCGATGGCATGATTACTACCCAAGAAATAAAGCAGCATCGGAATTTGATGTTTCTCAGTCGGTCAACACCATCGAACCCAATGGTGATGGGTCAATCTCATATAATGTTTTTTCATGATTAGGGAATAACCCACCACAATTCGGACAAATCGTGGTGACCGACTGAAAAAAGTCAAATTTCGATTACAAAGGCAACACTGAAAATGGCTCCAAACACCATAATAAATAAAAACTTAATTTGACAATTTCGCACAGCCGCCATCTTAAGGTTATGTAAGCAATTGAACTAAATTAAATGTCAGTGCATTACAATGTGTAGGCTATAACCATCTGCTGTACCAAGTTTCACTGTGCTCGGATGCTTAAATCGCGAGAAAGGTCTATTTAAATGTTCTTAGTTCGCTTGGCCGCCATGTACGTTTTGTACTTAACAGGTTTATGAAAGTCACATAGATGAACTTCAAGTAGTACACTTCATCACCGTATAAAATTTGTGAATTTGTGGATTGGTGAATATTATTAAACATTGAAAGGCACGGTCGAGGTCGGACGAGGTTGTAGTAAGCACATACCGAGTTTCATTGAAATCGCTTGAGACGTTTGGATTTTCTTAGGGGGACACACACATACGGAAAAAGGATGATCTCAGAAGGCTATTTTTTTTCATAAATGAAACTAGGCTAAACATACGCCTATATCACCTTGTGCCCGTGTGTGTGTGCGTGTGTCCTTCATAAAATCTAAACGGCTGAAGCGATTTCAATGAATATCGGTACGGATGTAGTCAAATTTCATCCGACCCCGACCGCATCTTTCAAATTTAAATAGGTTTCACCAATCCAACAAGGCGTCCGTGCGAAACATTTAACCGGCATTCTATAGCACCAAAACTAAACACCCCTAAATTTTCTATGGTGATAGAGAATACTATGATAAGTTCAAATATGTGACGCTCCAAAACATCTTAAGTAAAAAAACCTACATGGCGGCCAAGCAAATTGAAAATGTTTAAATGGTATTTTCTCGAGATTTAATCGACCGATCACGGTGAAACTTAGTACCATAAATGTCTATAGATGATTTAATCTACTGGTAACTAATTCAAATCAATTTGTTTCATAAAAGCAAGATGGCGGATTTGCGAAATTTTAAAATTTAGTTTATATTTCTTATGTCTTAATCAAGTGTTCAAAGTGAACGTTTGAATAAGAAACCTAGGCATTAATCTTCAGCTAATGGTACATAACTCAATGGCCTACATATAGAACAATCCAACATAACTATCTTCTGAAATATTTAGACGGTTCTCAATACAGTATCTGCGAATCTATTGCAACAATCAAACTGAAGTTTTGTATGTTAATAGAGGCTATAAACATAAGTTCATCTATGGGACTTTCATCATCTGATGAACACAAATCAAACATGGCGGTGTCGCGAAATAAAAATATTTATATGGATTGTTTTCGTGACTTAATTATCCGACCGATGTGACAATTAGGACGGTAAATCTTCATACAAGGCTTAATATACCGGCGTCTAATTTATTCAAATTTTTATGAGAACTTAAAAATGGCGGTTGTGCATTTTTTTTTAAATCACGTTTATATTTCTCGTGCCCTAAACAAGCGATAGAAATGTAGGTAGGTACAATGCGCCACGATTGTAATATTCACCTGCTGGCATATAATTCTACACCATACATATAAATAAATCCAACATGGCGTCCATACATTACATTCCACTGGTTCTTAATATTACCAGAACTATTTGAGCAATCAAACTGACATTTTGTATGCTGTTAGAGGACTGTAAAGTAAAGAAAAATATGTAACTTTCAAAATCCTGAGAAACACAAATACATCATGGCGACCAAGCGATTTTCAAACATTTAAAATAACTTTTCTGGCGACCTAATCACCCGAGTGCAATGAAACTTGGCACAGCGAATCTTTATTCGGAGCTTAGTGTAGTGATATCTAATGATGTTCAATTTTTTAAATCAAAAATTCATGATTTGTCAGTTCGAAATTTTAAAACCTTATTGTTTTAATTCTCGTATCTTATTCAGGTGATTGAAAAGATGATTTGTATGAAGGATTATGATTGCAATCATTAGCTAATGGCTTTAAATTCTGTAGCTTACTCATAGAAGTCATTCATTTGACTTTGCTAAAAATTAATTCCGTTTTTCGTTACGGAAAGATAAATCCAACATGGAGTCTTAATCACCGATATTGAAAGCTATATATTCTGGCACATAACTTTTCATTTTAATGGAGTTGGTGAAATCAACAACAAGCGAGGAGGTGGCTGCCAGGTTATACCTGAAGGCAATCTTTCCTTTCTGCCTATAGGAGTCTTCCCTGGTCTTTAACAAACGTCGCCAATTTACCTAGATTATCCAACCACTTGATGATGCCTGGTGAAGTACGAGTACTAGGTCATGTGGAAAGCCTCAAAGGCCTAAATCAAATCCCATCCCGCATTGGTTACTTTCGCACCCTCCCCTGTGAAAATAATCAGTTCCTGGTTCTTTAACGGCAGGACTGATGTACACGTGTAATGTACCAATGTCAAACCTATATCGCACTGTACACCACAGCAAGTCACCACATATGATGTGCCCTTCATACTCATGGCTATGGCCATCATTCCATACGCGCAGTCATCTCTTAACTGCTATTGCGAGGGTCTGTTGTATGATGAAGCTGTGATGTTCTGTTTCAGCTCCAGCTATATATTAAAACAGGAGGGGCAGGAAGGGGAATATATCACCCGTGAGAGCATTTTGTACCTTGTGGTTTCAAGCTACCCTGTAATAATAATAATAATAATAATACATATATCGTAGTATTATGATTTTAACGTACTTTTTAACTATTGTGGTTTTAGAGACGCTGGAGTTTCGAATTTTCGTGCCAGTAAATCTACTGACTCGGGTCTCACGCATTTTAATCACCAGTAAAAGTTAGCATATTGTTTCAGTTCGATCCCATAAACCTGGGAGCAGGAGGTGGATGCCTCAACCAACTTAGCTATACAGCCAGCCTTTGATAACCTAATAAATGATTACAATACCATAAAGCAATCAATTTCTGTAGTTTCATCAAGAACTAACCCACTTCTTTGCATATGTTAATAGAGGTCAGCTTGACATTAAATCACACCCTTCATCCAAATCAAGTTTCGGTGTAAGTGACTTAATGAGATTCCATCTAATTCAAGTTTCAGCGTGACATAAAAAGACTCCATCTGATTCAAGTTTCGTTGTGATCAACTTAATAAGATTTCAAGTGAATTAAGTTTCGGTGTGATTGACTTAATAAGATTTCATGTGAAAGACAAAATGAAAGAGAAGGATGTGAGCGAAAGATTCAAGAAGAGTATAAAGTAAGAACTAATGAAAAACCCTAAAGAAACTTCAATTGCAGACGATTAGGCACGATTGATGAATGTTACAACAAAATACGCGGAAGAAATCATTGGTAGGAAAGACAGAATAGGTAGAAAACCGTGGGTTACTCAGGATATACTAGAAT
Organism: Meconema thalassinum; assembly: GCA_946902985.2. Lineage (NCBI taxonomy): Eukaryota > Metazoa > Arthropoda > Insecta > Orthoptera > Tettigoniidae > Meconema > Meconema thalassinum. Next base: position 611,984,523 of record OX336389.2, on the reverse strand, counting down.
TAATGGACGAAACAAACAAGAATGTAAGAGTTGAAAGGGGGAAAGCAGAATAAAAACGTCAGAGAAATGAGGTTAACAGAAGTGTAAGGAAGCTAAAGAAGAGTCGTTGAAAAAGAAATGTGCAGGTATAGAAAATTGCCTGACTTTAGGCAAAGTAGATACAGCTTATCGAAGGATTCAAAGTACTTTTGGGTAAAGGAAGACTATGTGCTGTAATATTGAGGACACAGATGGAAAACCTCTAACAAATAGGGAAGAAAAGGTTGAGAGATTGAAAGCTTACACAGAGTGTTTGTATAAGGAAAAGGAGCTTGAGAATCATGCAATGGAAAGGGAAGAGGAAATTGATGTGAATGAGAAACTGTCATTTGTAGCTCTTCAGTCGATCAACACGATTGTGCCCAATGAATGGGAGGGGTACAAGATATACATATGTAACCGCACTACTAGAAAAAATATTAATTAGATTATCACAATGAATGGGAGGGGTACAAGATATACATATGTAACCGCACTCCTGGAAAAAATATTAATTAGATTATCACAAATATGTGGGCAATATAGGATTACGCGTTTTGATCCTCGACTGACCATCTTCAGATCTTGATCACTGTGTATCGGTTAAAGTTTACACTAAATAATTAATTAATTACATTTAAAATTATGCTGCAGTATTGTAGTAGTCTGTCTTGGTTGTATTAATTCAAGGTGAATTTCGATTTTTGTCTTAACAGTTATTTATATGAATTACGTAATAAAATGTTTAAAATATATATACACGTGTGTACAAATAAAAACAATATAGTAGTATGCCAATAAACAAACATGAACTGCACTATCAAAATACTATTTGCACTATACTTAGGGCCTATTCGACTTGTGAAGTTTCACGGTGTTGACTTATCGCTTGGCCGGTCACTAATCAACTGATGAGATACGCACCCAAGCTACGTTAGGTGTGCATGACGTCATGTGCGACGTCTGTTATCCCACCTTTGTAACTGGGGCTGTAAATTGATTGTCTTTGTGACTGGAGTGATTATCTGAGGTCGGAATGACTTTTTCAAAAAAAAAAAAGGTGTATGTTACGGATTCTAGGAAACTTTCATACTATCGCAGGCCAATTTACATCGTCGGCCACAGCATAAGAAACGTCTCAAATAGGCTGCCACCCGGTCTAATAGACGATTATAAGTTCTTGCGATAACTATATTCAGGTCTCGGTTTGTATGAAAAATAAACAAATAAATATAAAATATTTCCCTTTAATACCCTTCCCGTGTGCATTCATTGCCTCATTTTATATTCGTGTGGATTTATTTTTGTATTTATTAGCGTGTAAAGTGGTGGTATTTCAAAAAATGTGTGTTAATTCAGATTTGCTGGGTTATTTTTCTTCGCTAGATATATTTCAATGGATTCTTTAATGTCGAGAGCTTTTCCCTTCACTTCGTAGTGTAGACATTTTAAATCTGTTTCTATGTTAGTGAAACGATAATTGTTGTCGTACATGCGGAGAAAGGTGATTTATTATTGAGATCAGCATTTGGCAGAGCATTGGAAGACTTGAGCAGGAACAAAACACCAGGGATAGATGATGTACCGATTGAGTTGCTACACTGCATAGGTGATGAAGTTCTGATCAGGTTATTTCATTTGGTGTGTAGGATTCATGAGACAGGTGTTCAAGAAGATTGTTATCATACCTTTACCGAAGAAAGCAGATAGATAGATAGATAGATAGATAGATAGATATATAATGCCTTTATTGGTGGCGAAGTTAGGGCTCAAGGCCCTCTCTTACACTTAACCACTAGAAGAGTATACATCTACATGACTTATAATGACAAATACCAATACCTCAAATAATATAAATAGCAATAAGAATAGTGATAATATGAATAATCATAGAATCATTAATTTTAAAATACACAAAGTACACTTAAATGACGTAACTACAGTAATCCAATCATTTATCTCATTCATTCATTCGTTCATTCAACATTTATCCAGCAAGTCAGCGGGATCCACCCAGCAAATAATCACAGCAAACCACTTTAAACTTGCGATGCGAGGGATTGTCTCTAATGTTCGTAGGTAGCAAATTCCATGACCTGGACGCAGATATTATGAACGAGAGATTGTAAACAGCAGTACGGTTTATAGGTATGGCAAGAGAGGAGCCAGATCTCGTATTGTGGTCATGATAGGACGAGAGGTAAGAAAAAAGTGTAACAAGATAGTTAGGGGTATTAATGGAAAGTATTTTGTGCAGTAGTGATAACATGTGGAGTTCACGACGCTGGTGCACTCGAAGCCACGATAGCTCCTTATAATAGCGTGATATATGATCATCATATCGCAGACCAAAGATATATCTTACACAGTTGTTCAGGCACCGGTCCAGTTTCTTGTTACTGTCACAGGTTATTTCAGTCAACACAGTGTCACAGGAGTCAAATATTGGTAGTATCAGAGAGTGAATTAGTTGTACTTTTAAGTCGAACGGAGAATACATTACGGAACCGTTTCAGAGGATATAAGCATATATGTACTTTATTTATTACATGTGCTTATCACCTGTTCTGTCCAATTTAAGGTCTCAGTCATAATAATTCCTAAGTTTGCCACTGAAGTAGAGTAGGGTATGATTTTATTGATTAATATTATTGGAGAGATGTCACGTTGCTTGAGGAATAAAAGTTTTTACTGGTACCGATAATAATCAATTGATTTTAATTTGGGTTTACTAATAAACTGTTTTATTTGCTTAGTCACTAAGATGTTGTAGGTCAGAATTTATTTTAATAATTCCATTATTGATATCACTCGGTTTTGAATGATAGTAAATCTGTACATCATCCGCATAAACTTGCAATTTGCAGAAATAAAGGGCCAAGAACCAACCCCTGAGGGACACTGAGGGTCTTACTTTGACCTCCTGAACTCGCGTTTCCCACTATCACACGTTGCCGGCGATTTTCAAGGTAAGAGGAAAAGAACCGAAGTGACACAATATTAAAATTTAGTTCTCGAAGTTTCTGCAGTAGTAACTGAGGGTTGACGGTGTCAAAGGCGCTACTGAGATCTAATAATGTCAGTACAGCCACGTCCCCTTGGTCCATTGCACGTCTGATATCATCTGTCACTCTTAGTAAAGCTTTCTATAGTGCTATGCCCCATCCTGAAGCCGGATTGGACGGGGTTGAGTAGGGAATGCTTGGTAAGGTATTCAGTAACTTGTGTTTGAACTAGACGTTCAAGTACCTTGGATAATGGTGGTAGGATGGATACTGGACGATAATCTGAAGGTGAATCTAACTTGGAGCCCTTCGGGATAGGTCTAATTAGTGCATCTTTCCAAACATCAGGGAACACTCCGTTTGTCAGGCAGTAGTTAAATATATGAGTAAGTATTGGCCGAACAGCTCCCAAGACATCCTTAATCAGCGATATAGGAATGTCATCATTACCTGTGACTTGACTTACTTGACTTATTTCCTTTATCTCCTAAGTGGAGCATAAGGCATCAATGAATTTCCGCCATCGCACTCTGTTCTGCGCCATCCTCCCAATTTCATTCCAGGTCTTCCCTCCTTTCTCCATTCCTTATGGTATTACACTCCTCCAGGTGTTCCTTGGTCTGCCTCTTCGCCTACTACCTTGTGGATTCCATTCCAGGGCTTGTCTTGCTATGTTGTCTCCAGCTCGTCGTAATGTATGCCCAATCCATTTCCATTTCCCACGACGCATTTCAATATAAATGGGTGTTTGCTGTGTTCTTCTCCATAGCTCTTCATTGGAGATAACTTGTGGCCACCAAATCCTCAGGATATTCCTCAAGCATCTATTCACAAATATTTGGAGTCTGTTAATCAGTTGTTTGTTAGTCTTCCAAGTTTCACACCCATAAAGCAATATTGACTTGACATTTGAATTGAAGATGCGAAGTATGGTATAGGTGTTAAGTTCCCTTGCTTTCCAAATTGGTCTCAACATTGCGAATACTCCTTTTGCCTTATTTATTCTATTTCCTATATCCTCCATAGTACCTCCTTTAGTGGTGACCATACTTCCCAGGTAGCAAAACTGTTTGACTTGATCGATCTCTTGATTCCCTAGAAATAATGGTGCCTTATTTCGGTTATTATGGCGCATCTCCTTGGTTTTCCTTCCAGTGATCTTCAATCCCACCTCAGATGCTTCAGTTCTCAAATGATTCAGCTTTGCTTCCATATCTTTGTAACTGCTGGCTAGCAAGCACAGGTCGTCTGCGAAATCCAGGTCCTCCAACCTGTCTGTTAGTCCCCACTGGATACCTCTTCGGCGATTCATTGCTTTCTTCATGATAAGATCCAGCACCATGAGAAACAGTATTGGAGAGAGCAAACATCCTTGTTTAACTCCTGTATTTACTGGAATAGGCTCGACAACATCCCCTGATGTAAAACTCGACAGGTGTAATTCTCATACATTTCTTGAGTAATCCTTATAATTTTCTTTGGAATCCCAAACTCTTTCATGGCTTGCCAAATCTTCTCTCTCATTATACTGTCAAACGCCTTTTCAATATTGACGAATAGTAGGTAAGAGACGATTGCAGTTCCGTTGATTGTTCGATAATTATGCGCAGTGTAATGATCTGGTCTGTACAAGAAAAGCCTTCTCTAAATCCTGCTTGAACTTTCCTCAGCCTTAAATTAACTCTCTGTTTTATCCTTTCTAGAATTACTTGCGAGAGTACCTTACTTGGGAGTGAAAGGAGAGTAATCCCGCTCCAGTTGTCACATTCCGATAAATCTCCTTTCTTCGGAAGCTTAAACATCAGTCCTTTCTTCCAGTCTGTAGGAATCTTCTTTTCTTCCCAGATCTTCTCAAAAAATGGGAGCAGAATCTTAACTGTAGTGTCCGTATCTACTTTAAAGGCTTTCTATGGAATGTTGTCCATACCTGCCGCCATACTGTTCTTTAGTTGTTTAATAGCCATTTGCATCTCTGTTCTTGATGGTGGTTCTGTGCTTATAGCCCTATCTTCCTGCTCTTCTTCTGTCATGTCCACTGTCTCTCTTTCCTCGCTTATTCCTATTCAAGATCTCCAGAAAATGTTCTCTCCATCTTTCTAGTTGTTCCTTTTGTGTAGACAGTAATCTCCCATCTTTGGCTTTCACTGGTTTATCAAAACTAGAGAACTTTCCTGTTAATCTTTTGGTTATGTGATATAGGGTACTACGATCGTTGTTTTGCGCTGCCATCTCTGTTTGTGTTGCTAAATTATTGATAAATACTCCTTTAACACGTTGAAAACTCCTCTTCACTATTTTGTTAAGTTGGTTGAAATCTGTTCCAGCTTGTACTTTCTCTTCTTGTGTTCTTGCATTGTTAAGTCTTTTCTTACATTCCTTCCTGCTGTTCACGGTTTCCCAAGTCTCAGAAGAAACCCACTCTCTCTCTCCCTCTTGCCTAAAACCTTTTCACATGTATTGATATAGGTACTCTCCATGATCTTCCAGTTATGTTCAATATCCTCTCCTTCTTCTTCCTCTCTCAACTGTTGAAATCGGTTTCTCAACTCTAGTGAGAAATGTTGTTGCGCCTCATAATCCTTCAATTTATCGAGGTTGTACCTTATCCTCCCTTTTTTATGAATGTACCTAATACTTGCTATCTTCAATCGGAGCGTAGCTATTACTAAATGATGGTCACTTCCCACATCTGCTCCTCCCTTGTTCCTCACGTCCAAAATGGAAGTTCGCCATGTTTTGATTATAGTGGAATGGTCAATCTGATTCTCCGTGTTATGGTCCGGGGACACCAAAGTCACTTTATGGCAGTTCTTATGAGGAAAGATCGTACCTCCCATCACCAAACTATGGTTGCTACAGAATTCAATAAGTTTGTTGCCATTCTCATTTCTAGTACCTATACCATGTCTCCCCGTTATATTTTATATTCCTTGGTTATCACTTCCGACTTTCGCATTCAAGTCTCCCTTCACGACCACTATATCCCTTTTCTTCACTTTTATCAAGGTTCGATGTAACTGGCCGAAAAATTACTCTTTTCTTTCTTCTTCTCCTGTCTCTGTTGGTGCATACCACTGCACCACTGTCATTGTCATAACTCTTGATGCAAATCGGGCTACTATTATCCTTTCTGAGACTGGATACCACTCCATCAAGCTCCTCCTTGCCTTTTGTGTGATCAGTAAACCAACACACTCCCTTTGTTCTTCTTCTGTTCCTGAGTACAACAACGTGTCCCCTTCCTGGGTCCTTATCTCCCCAAACCCACTCCATCCCATCTCACTGAAACCTAGCAGGTCCAACCTGTAGCGCATCATCTCCCTAGATACTTCGGCCAGTCTACCTGTCTGCCACATTGTTTGTACGTTCCAAATTCCAATTCTCGTGTCCCATTTCATGTTTAAGATCAAATCCGTTTTATCCATCCGGCTTCTATTCATTTCAGTTTCTGTAATAAGGGTAATCTCGAGAGTGTAGGTTACTGGCCTTCAGCACCCAAAGCCTGGAGAAGGGGCCGCCTTCTATGTATCCAGGCCTACTGATTTTCAGTCAGGGTTTCTTCCCTTAGCTTTTGAAGTTCCCAATTCTGCCCACAAGGCAATGGTGGTCCTGACTTCTTAACCCTGGTGGGTAGATTATTGGCTGAGGAATAACCTAACCACCAAGGGAAGATGATAAAGAAAAGGAGGTGGGCTTCGGACTGGAGAGAAAGGAGAGAGAAATAGGAGGAGAGTCCCACAAAAATTATAAATTTAACTTTAAATGCACTCAAAGGCGGTTGCCACTGCAAATCCGCTTTCTGATACCTAAAGTGGGTAAGGACCTGGTCGAAGCTGACGGAAAACGCAGCTAGGACTGGGCGGTTTGCAAGAAAATGGCTTTAGTGTATTCCCTCTCAAGCATGCATATGCCTACTATGGGGAAGGGTGATGGTCTGACAAGACAAATAGTAACAGATTTATTGCGTATTAACGAGGGCATGAACCTAGGAAGAGTTAGGAAAGCCAGGATCTTGCCTAACCGTTGTATTAGAGAAATGATAAATCCAAAAACAAATATTTAATTTATTTAACAAGGCAAAAGAGCGTAATGAATTTAACAAGCATATAGTTTCAATTTTTGTTAACAATTTGGGGTCGCAGACCTCCTAAAAACATCTAAAGTATGCGCCAGGCAATTAACAATTCTTTAGGTTTCAAACCTTTATATGTACTAAAATCTTCGTGAGATTTAAAAATAGAAAAGATAAAGTACAAAGGTATAAAGACAATTAAAGTGATTAAAGTTAGACAGTAAATCGAGTACAAGATGTGTACTTTCAGAAATTCCCAAGTACCTATCTTAGAAAAAGTTACAACTTCGAAAATAACAAAAAAAGAAAACAGGTAGAATGGAAGAGAAGTTCCTATAACTTCTTATATTTACGCTGAATTACTATTATAATAGTTATACAAAGTAGAGCAGGTCACTGCTGTGAAACCTGAAGAGAAAGTCAAAAGGAAGGTTCTAGACTTCCTATGTTTAAATAGGAATCACGAGACAAATAGGGCAAGTTTCCCTTTCGTGAGACCTAGAAATAACTCACTAATGAGTTGAAAGAATTGTATTCCCTAATTAGAAGGGAGAAACAATGTAAGTTTAAAACGTGTGCTAGACACGTATTTATGCAGAAGTTAATTAATGTTATATAAGAAAAAGGGGAGGGCACTTCTATAGAGTGACACCTCATTGAGAAAAGACTTAAAGTAATAACTTTATTATTATGGTTTGTTAGTAAAGGGTTTAGGAAAGATCAATTGGGATTGAGGATAAATGTTCATGACCTTATTTATAGTAATCGGACGATCGCGACGCCGTAGAAATGTTGAACAAGCACTAGTTTTCACTATAGTCTGTTGGATGGATGAAAAATTCACTGTAGTAACACAAAAGTTTATGGCAAAGAAAGTTATTGCAATTGTGAAAAAACTGGTTGCACTAGGTAGGCGAGAGTCTATTGCTTGAGAAAGTTATAGATTGTCATTAAGTACACCAGAGAAAATCCAAACGGAGGAAGAAAAGTTAGCTATTGAGCGTTAAATAATAAGGAAGATCCTTTTGTTTGAGAAAATATTCACACATATGAGTGGAAAATACATGACGTCGTGACTGGTAGATTCTGGAAGGTTCCAGAGCAATCTTGACTAAAGAATGGGGCCAAAGTTATTCCAGCGGTGGAACGAGCAAAATATTTTATAGACAGCGGGTATTCGATAATATCCCATGTTGTGAGAAGATTTCTCATTTAATTAGCTTAAGAAAAGCTGCTTTCTATTAAGGTTGGCTTAGACAGCCAAAAGCCCAACATGGTAAATCCCGCGAAGGATGATATTTCCCCAAAATATGGTAATCTCACACTGCCTATAAAATGATAGTTAAAAGCATGTAGAAGTAAAACCGATGAAGATGAGGTTAAAACCTGAAGTCTGTACTTATCTTTGCTGCATGGCGAAGGTGAAGTTCCCTTTGACGATTAAAGTTCCAACATGGCGTGGAATCTAAAGAATGCCTCTTTAGGTCAGGAGGCTGGCTCTAGTTGAGCCTTGACTGAGTCGACGGTCGACGTACAAGTGAGACCCACTCAGCGAAACGCCGAGGGACCAGGAAAGGGAAAAGAGTGGGGGTAGGAGACAAAAGGAATACATATAAGCATAACCAACATAAGAAAATTAAATGTTTTTCTTGATGAATGGTCTTCAAAGAGTTGATAGCAGACGATACTAGCGCAGCATGGTGAGTGAAAAAGTAGACGAAGTTCTCTTGATCACAGAGATGATAGCTGGCGATGATGACGAGATCTGGTGGCGAGATGGAAAAGGAAGTCCTCTTGTACAGGGAAGAATTGAGTAACTTCACAGATTCGCTGCTAGATGACGCTAGGTGAGTCATGGAAGATATATATCTAGAACAGACTCACAAATGACATAAGAGACATGACCACCAAAGAGAAACTAGGAGATCACTGTTGGTGTTTGAGAAAAAAAGGATGAAATGAACAAGCAAAGAGTATTAAAAATATACTCTATCATACCGTGTATTCCAAGAATACACCATACTGGGAGGGGCAAAACACCAACAGAGAGCAGGAAAAACAATTAAACATTTAAAGGTGATGAAGCAATTAAAGACAGTGGTCTTGTGATATGACCATTAGTGGTCAAGATTTTGGCCACCCTGACTCTCCCATCCCTTCCAGGATAACACTCGGTCACTCTACCAGAAATCCAGACCAGGGGAGGAGAGACATCCCTAACCAAGACCAAGTCCCCCACTTTAATGTCGGGACTGGAAAGAAACCACTTCTGTCTCCGTTGCAAGGAAGTTAAATATTCCAAGTTCCACCTCTTCCAGAAAGAATTGCGAAGGGCTTCAAGTTTACGCCAAACAATAGGTAAATTAGAATCCCTGTAAGAATTGGAAAGGGGAGGAGGAGCGGAAAGAAAAGTGCCTATAAGGAAGTGACCAGGTGTGAGTGGAAGCAGGTCATCAGGGTCATTGGAAAGCGGAGTTAAAGGGCGAGAATTAACAACACCTTCAATCACAAAGTAGCTAGAATCTGCAGGAAATATAGCTCTAGGAAAGATTGCGATAAGATGCGAAAGGAAAATTAACAAGTTTAAACGAAGCGTATAGAAACAAGTACATCGATTAAGGATAAGAATATACCAAATAAACAAAGGAACTATACGAGTAGAAAGCAAGAACGCCATAGGTAACAACAATCTAGTAGCCATAAACAATGACCTTAAGTTATAATAAGTATCAAAGGGGTTAATCATAAAAATACTTAAGTCAGCGAGAAACGTGACGTGGCAACCATAAATACAAAAACACATCGAATGTGACGACGAGAAAAAACAAGTTTGTTCAACAATGAACAATAAGATTGCAAAATATGTAAGCAAGGTGCAATACATGAGCGCGTAAAAAATATGCAACGATGTTATGAAACAAGAATCGAAGCAGTTGTAGGATACGAGCGTAAGCAAGTGGGAGAGACAGGCAAACACGGCCTTGACCCACATAGTACAGCGAGATAAGGAATAAAAATAGCTGAAAGAGTCCTTGACCAGAACAAGTTTATTTTGCTAATGAGGTGAGCAGCTTCTGAACTTACGGAAGCAACTCGCAAGACAATGGTTGGCAGTCAGCCAGAGTTGAGATAAGGAAAACTTGCTCTGACCTTTGGCGAGCATACAGGAAATAAACGACAGCTTGGCGTTATCCGAGCTTGTATACAAACAAGATTGACAAACAAGCAGTTCAAAATAAACAAACAACACAAGTGAAATCAGCTGAGACTTAAAGCGGATATTCAGATTAGAGGGCATGCAGTCAATCGTAGCTTGGACGTGAAAAAACAATTTAGAGACATATGAGATAAAGTAAGAAATCAATTTCGCATAATTTTGAGGATCACGGAATCCGACAATTTTCAACAGAAAAAAGCTTAATTCTTCCGAACAAAGAAGAGAAGCTGGGACATTGAGAAGGAGTTTATGCGTAAGAATAGTTATTCTAGATGCTAGAGAATTCAGATTTTCGAGCGGTTTCAAAAGCGGCTTCCAATTGTGAGAAAGGGGGAAGTTGCCAGCCGTGGCCATACTACTAAGTAGCGAAAGAAGTGAAACATAGCTTACAGCGAAATGATGGTGACTGATAGCCATTGTTTTACACAAGGGGAAGATAGTTTTCGATAGAGAGTTTAATTAATTACCTGCTATAAAAATGACATGAGAAGGTAAACGAAGTAACACAAGGCGAGGCGAACTTGAATTGCCATTTTATGCGGGAATAAGGCAAAACCATTTAAACAACTTACAAAGGTGGCGTAGTTGTTTACAATGAGACATCGTTTCGGCAAGTGTTTTTGAAATATATCGAGATCGAAAACATGAGCGTTCTCTTTTTCAGAAATGGGATTTATGTCAGCTGTAACAAAATGATATTGCGATTTGGTTTGAAGACTGGGTTGTTGGATTTCACCAGTAATAACCCAACCAAAATCGGTGTCTCTGGCGACCACGTTTGAGGATAACGTGCGAACCTGTTTACGAAGGCAATTCCAGAAAACATTGGCACTGAAAAGTATATCAATGGGACCTTGAGCATTAAACTGAGGATCAGCTAACCTTAAGTGCGAAGGAATATTTAAACCGGAAGTAAATAGAGCTGCTAGGAGTGTCCTTGCCAATACTGGTAAGAATGAGACAGTTTAAGTTAAGATTGGTGTTTCTTTGACAAATGTCTCTGATTTTCAATTTTGAAGACTGCAAGGCTTGAGTTTTCAAATTGTCAATGCCGGATACATTGATGGGAGTAGGTGATGATGAAAGACCTAGTTTTTTAATTAACGATTGCGAAACAAAGTTGTGAGTTGAAGCGGAATCGAGAAGACCGCGGGTTCGAAACCAATTTCCAAATTTATCTTGGATTTCGAATTGTACAGTGGACAAAAGGACTTGCGCACTGTGAGACGTTTCGGCGTTAGAAATGCAGGAAGAAGCATTAGTTTGTTCGGAGCTGCTCTGCATGGAGTTTAATGAAGCGGGTACTGGTGACCTCGATTGATCATGAACGTGCAATAAGGAATGATGCGGCTTTTTGCAATGAAAACAGAGGTTGGAAGACGTACAGTTAGAAGAAGAATACTTAGGTGACAAGCAGTTGAAGCAATGTTTACTATTGAAGACAAACGTCCTTCGGTCTTCGACAGACAATTCTTTAAAGGATTTGCACAAGTACAAAGTGTGCAACTTTTTGCAGAGCATGCATTTTAAAGATTTGTTGAGCGGTCTGATATGTTCTCTTGGATGGTTGAAAGAAGCAGAACGGGTTTGCTTGTTCTCGACAGATGGGGGCTGATGACCATTTGAAGAGACAAGTTTTTTCTCAAAAATGTGACACTTATGACTCGTTTCGACATTTTCGCCCTGAAATGAGAGTGCTGTAAGGACTTGGCACCGGCTGTTGAGAAACGAGATGAGGTGTTCAAACGAATGTTCCTCGTTGCGAGTGAGTTCGATCTCCCAAGCCTTTAATGTCGAAAAATCGAATCTGGATGTAGCTAGATGAATAAGGATAGTGTCCCAAGTTTGGACTGGCTGCTTGAGTTGATATAACGCTCTGGCATTTAATTGCATGGAGTCTAACAGGTCTCTTAATGAGGTGACGTCATTAGGTTTGACGGCTGGCAGGTTGAACAGACAGCGGATGTGGCGAGCAACACTCAAACGTAAATTACCATATCTCTCTTTAAGGAGATTAAAGGCGATGCGGTAGTTATCTGCGCTTAAAGGCAGTGACTCGACCAAGGCCAAGGCCTCGCCTTCCAAGGACGTACGCAAGAAGTAGAATTTATGAATGTCGAGAATGTCATCATTTTCATGAATGAGGGAGCAGTAGAGTTCATAAAAGGAATACCATTCACCTTCCTGGCCTGAAAAGTGAGGTAGGCTTATCTTTGGAAGTAAAGGTTTCGGTTTATCCTTGTGAACTGAAGCGGGTGCGAACTGGGCCGGATTGATGACCCTAGTGTCCGGTTCTGAGATACTGCGGATCAGTTGGTGGGCCTTGGCAATCCCTTCAATGTACAAGGTTTCGACCTCGTCCCGATCCGATTGATGTTCTGGGCAAGCGGATTCAATCTCGGTTTGAATTTGATCGTAATAAACATAGGACCGTTCGTACAACTAAAGGCGTTGTGTCAAGATGTCTAAATCACACTCGGCGGGATTTATTTTGTTGATGAAATTTCTGAATCTGGTGAGTTGCCCTTTATAGGAAGAACGTCTGGCAATGAGAGTTTCATCCTTTTCAGTAGGAGCCATGACAAAGTAAGTAAATTAAAGTACAACTTACGAAACTGTGGAATCTCGGAAATGCTGTCAGGCTGGCAGCAGTAAATAAGTTGAAAGAAGGGGACACCCCAAAGGAGACCGGAGCGCCCTCTTTCCACTTCACAGGCTTTGCACGATGTAGTTATAGCTGAAAGATTCAAAGCAGATATTAATAATTTGCAAAGTATTGCCAAATGACCCTTAAGAATAAAAATAGCAAATGGACTCTCCCGGGTTTCCGGGACCAAAATTTGGGTAGATTATTGGCTGAGGAATAACCTAACCACCAAGGGAAGATGATAAAGAAAAGGAGGTGGGCTTCGGACTGGAGAGAAAGGAGAGAGAAATAGGACGAGAGTCCCACAAAAATTATAAATTTAACTTTAAATGTACTCAAAGGCGGTTGCCACTGCAAATCCGCTTTCTGATACCTAAAGTGGGTAAGGACCTGGTCGAAGCTGATGGAAAACGCAGCTTGGGCGGTTTGCAAGAGAATGGCTTTAGTGTATTCCCTCTCAAGCATGCATATGCCTACTATGGGGAAGGGTGATGGTCTGACGAGACAACTAGTAACAGATTTATTGCGTATTAACGAGGGCATGAACCTAGGAAGAGTTAGGCAAGCCAGGATCTTGCCTAACCGTTGTATTAGAGAAATGATAAATCCAAAAACAAATATTTAATTTATTTAACAAGGCAAAAGAGCGTAATGAATTTAACAAGCATATAGTTTCAATTTTTGTTAACAATTTGGGGTGGCAGACCTCCTAAAAAACATCTAAAGTATGCGCCAGGCAATTAACAATTCTTTAGGTTTCAAACCTTTATATGTACTAAAATCTTCGTGAGATTTAAAAATAGAAAAGATAAAGTACAAAGGTATAAAGACAATTAAAGTGATTAAAGTTAGACAGTAAATCGAGTACAAGATGTGTACTTTCAGAAATTCCCAAGTACCTATCCTAGAAAAAGTTACAACTTCGAAAATAACAAAAAAAGAAAAGAGGTAGAATGGAAGAGAAGTTCCTATAACTTCTTATATTTACGCTGAATTACTATTATAATAGTTATACAAAGAAGAGCAGGTCACTACTGTGAAACCTGAAGAGAAAGTCAAAAGTAAGGTTCTACACTTCCTATGTTTAAATAGGAATCACGAGACAAGTATGGCAAGTTTCCCTTTCGTGAGACCTAGAAATAACTCACTAATGAGTTGAAAGAATTGTATTCCCTAATTAGAAGGGAGAAACAATGTAAGTTTAAAACGTGTGCTAGACACGTATTTATGCAGAAGTTAATTACTTAAAGTAATAACTTTATTATTATGGTTTGTTAGTAAAGGGCATAGGAAAGATCAATTGGGATTGAGGATAAATGTTCATGGCCTTATTTATAGTAATCGGACAATCGCGACGCGGTAGAAATGTTGAACAAGCACTAGTTTTCACTGTAGTCTGTTGGATGGATGAAAAATTCACTGTAGTAACACAAACGTTTATGGCAAAGAAAGTTATTGCAATTGTGAAAAAAACTGGTTGCACTAGGTAGGCGAGAGTCTATTGCTTGAGAAAGTTATAGATTGTCATTAAGTACACCAGAGAAAATCCAAACGGAGGAAGAAAAGTTAGCTATTGAGCGTTAAATAATAAGGAAGATCCTTTTGTTTGAGAAAATATTCACACATATGAGTGGAAAATACATGACGTCGTGACTGGTAGATTCTGGAAGGTTCCAGAGCAATCTTGACTAAAGAATGGGGCCAAAGTTATTCCAGCGGTGGAACGAGCAAAATATTTTATAGACAGCGGGTATTTGATAATATCCCACGTTGTGAGAAGATTTCTCATTTAATTAGCTTAAGAAAAGCTACTTTCTATTAAGGTTGGCTTAGACAGCCAAAAGCCCAACATGGTAAATCCCGCGAAGGATGATATTTCCCCAAAATATGGTAATCTCACACTGCCTATAAAATGATAGTTAAAAGCATGTAGAAGTAAAACCGATGAAGATGAGGTTAAAACCTGAAGTCTGTACTTATCTTTGCTGCATGGCGAAGGTGAAGTTCCCTTTGACGATTAAAGTTCCAACATGGCGTGGAATCTAAAGAATGCCTCTTTAGGTCAGGAGGCTGGCTCTAGTTGAGCCTTGACTGAGTCGACGGTCGACGTACAAGTGAGACCCACTCAGCGAAACGCCGAGGGACCAGGAAAGGGAAAAGAGTGGGGGTAGGAGACAAAAGGAATACATATAAGCATAACCAACATAAGAAAATTAAATGTTTTTCTTGATGAATGGTCTTCAAAGAGTTGATAGCAGACGATACTAGCGCAGCATGGTGAGTGAAAAAGTAGACGAAGTTCTCTTGATCACAGAGATGATAGCTGGCGATGATGACGAGATCTGGTGGCGAGATGGAAAAGGAAGTCCTCTTGTACAGGGAAGAATTGAGGAACTTCACAGATTCGCTGCTAGATGACGCTAGGTGAGTCATGGAAGATATATATCTAGAGCAGACTCACAAATGACATAAGAGACATGACCACCAAAGAGAAACTAGGAGATCACTGTTGGTGTTTGAGAAAAAAAAGGATGAAATGAACAAGCAAAGAGTATTAAAAATATACTCTATTATACCGTGTATTCCAAGAATACACCACCTGGTCAGATGGGCAGCATCATCCGCCAGCTCCACCATACCGAAGACCATCTTTTCCGCCTTCGCTGCCGTTGAGGACTTGAGGGTTCTGGGTTGCATTTTAGTCTGGATCTTCACCTTTGGCCTGTCCGGCAAGGGCTGCCAGTAGCTATGCTACCGCCGGGATAGCCCAAAGGATCATTAGACCACGCCAGCACTCCCACCTCGTCAAGGTCATGCAACCCCTAGGGAGTGGCATTGGATGAAATAGAGTATATCATACTTTTAGCTTCATTCGAGCTGATATTTCTAATAGAGAATTGCTCAAACACAGACTGCTGTTGAAACACGGGTAGTGAACTTTTAGGGAAGGAGGTAACGGCTACTTTTGGCCGTGCGAAGTGATCATTTAGAGCCTCTAGCGATATGCTTGGTACATGTTGTTCCACTGTCTTACATATCCCTAACGCACGTAATTTACTCCATTTTTGTTTCGGGCTGTTAGTTTTCATCAGTTCCTGAAATTATTTATATTTAGAATTCCTATTTAACTGCTTAGTTCTGTTTCTCAGAATTCTATACCTCTCAAAATCAACCGCATCATGCGTCAGTCTGTATTGTCTGTATAGTTTGTCACGACTGGCCATAGCAGATCTTACCTCAGCCGTTGGCCACGCAGATGAATAGCGTGTAATTTTTATCCGTTTCTTTGGTGTATGTTTGTCGAATATTTCTAGTGCCATTAAATTGAATGTATTTACTTTAGAGATTATGTTCTGAGAATTACGTATACTATCCCAAGGCAAGTTATATGCATCATAGCGTAGTTTATTCTGGTCAATATGTCGTAAGTCCCGTATTGTAATGAAGCGTGGTTTACACTTAGGTATTCGTGTAGAATAACATACGTCCAATGGATCATGAGAAGAGATGCCAGGAGCAGGAATCAGTCCGTGTTTATTTACTTTCTGAGGTTGATTTGTCACAAGAGGATCAATTAAGGTATGACTCGTATGGTCATAGTAATGAACATGATTAGTAGCGTTCAGGGGTAAAACCGTCATGTTTGTGGCGAGAAATAAATTCAGTAGGCTGTTATCATCACTAGTCTACTTTAAAAGGTCAATGTTGAAATCACCCATGATTATAATGTCATCGTATGCCGAGATAAGACCTGCTAATGCATCTTCGAAATCAACAAGACCTGACAGATGTGCAAATTATCGTACCATCAGCTTGAACACTCATGCTTCAAAGATCCTGATTTTGAAAAAAAAAAGTCGAATAATGTACAGGGATAGGAGGTTGGTCTACAATCTACGAGTATACAGAAATCAGACAGCAGTTATTCAAGCTGAAGGACATGAGGGAGAAGTTGGTATTTAGAAAGGTGTAAGGCAAGGCAGCAAATTACCACCCATACTTTTCAATCAATAAATTGAACAAGCAATGAAGGTAATTGGAGAAAATTTTTAAGTAGGAATAAAGATTCAAGGAGAAATAGTTTCAGCTCTGAGATTCGATGATGACATCGTCATCTCAGCCGACACACCAGAGGGTTTCAATGAGTTTTTAAATGATATGGACTCTGTCTTGAGGAAGAAGTTCACGTTGAAAATTAATAAATGTAAAACAAAAATATTGGAATGCAGCCGAATGAAATCAGAAACCCCTATGGACGTCAAATTGGCAGGTGAAAAACTAAAGGAAGTACGAAACTTCTCTTACTTAGGAAGGAAAATAACCAGTGATGGACGAAGCAAAGAGGATATACATGGGTTGGTTTTTTAGTTTTGGCACCTTAGTTATAACTGGATTAATAACTCACTTAGATAGTTCCAAGTTTCACAGGCCCTCGATGTAGTCCCCACCGTTGCGTACAACGTGTTCCCAGCGATGCGGATGTCGTTGGATCCCGTTGGCACTGCCCAATCTATTGATGGTACGAAGAGAGCGCTCGGCAGCCTGCTTAACGTCATTGTCATCTTCATCTTCATCTTCATCTTCGGGATGAGATCATAGTCGCAGGGACTGATGTCGGGAGAATATGGGGGGTGATAGTGGACTTCCCAGCCCCAGCGATCCAACAATGCCGACACAACGCCTGCTGTGTATGCCCTAGCATTGTCATGCAGAACGATGGGCGGTGTAACCATGTGGTGGCGCCGTTTCCTTCTCAGAGCTCCTCGGAGATGGTCTTGCAGAAACGAACAATAGTACGCCGCACTAACGGTTTGCCCTCGGGGAACAGTATGGCAGCGCTTCCGTACCATTGAAGACGTTAAGCAGGCTGCCGAGCGCTCTCTTCGTACTGCGCCAGAATTTATTGATGGTCATTACTCAAGAACTGATCGGGAGATGAACCAAGACCCCAGAAAATAAATGAGTGGATAAACATTTTTATTTATTAAAAATTTGAGTAATATGGGAAAAACTGTATGGAAATGAGTGAAATACTATAGATCTTATGCATTTATAAAAAGCAAGGAAGTAGGAATGATTTAAAGATGGACATATATTCCATTATACGAAAGGGGGAGGTTCACATTACGAGAAAGATCACGCCACTTGAAGCGAGAGTTACGTCATGAGAGAGGGGAAGAGGCGAAGGTCGAACTGCGGACGGAAGTCAGGAGAGGTGGTAGGAGTTACGTCACACCACGGGAGGAGAGGAAGTGAGACGAGAACTTGAGGAATGCGGAGAGCAGGACGAGAGAGTTCTTTCCAATTGAGATTTGAACGAGACAAGACCTCGAGCATAAACGAGTATCTTTATAATAGTGCTACGGTTCACAAAGGTTGGAAGTAAGGGAGAGTGTAATTTCAGTAACTTGGGAGCAAGCTACAACTATATATTGCAGTGCTGATGCAAAGTGTTCCACATAGCTAGAAACGTTTTCGACAAGAAGCTACTCAGTATTTCTACGTGTAAAAGCTTATTTGAACATTGTATTGAAAATGCAAGTTACAAGGCAGCAACGGGGAGGTCTCAAGTATATTATCAAGAAGATGAATATTAACATGTGCTAAGTTAAGCATGGGGAAGTTGAAGACAACAAGGATGTCAGTTGAATTCCAGATTCACTAGCATGAAAGACGCTACAAATATCTACGCAAAGCGCAACATCACCGAGCAAAACTCATACTTTTCTACGAGAGTTTTAACACATCTTGAGATACGAAAAAGCTTGCATAAACGACAGTATTACACCGTGATGTCTATTCTGAAGAAAACCGATGTCTATTCTGAAGAAACCATGATGTCTAGTCTGAAGAGATGGAGAATCGAAGCCGGCCTACTTGGAGCGGAGGAGAGACGGGGAGTTGGCAGAGCTGTTCTCGGCGAGGTCATTCACCGCGAGTCCAGCTGGTGCTGTCACAAAACCGGTCTTCATAGCTGTGGACATTGCTATGAACACGACAAGTTTGGTTTGGAAGGAGCGATGCAAGTATTTTCAGCAGTACAGAAGTCAACACAAGGTAGTGAGAAAATTGTCTTTTATAATGTAGAATTGTAGTTTAGTTGTGTGATTATCCAATTGACCAACCGCATTATTTTCAACCACATATTTTTTCAACCGAATTTTTGCAGTATTTTTCAACAGCATTTTTCTTAACTGCATTATTTAAAACGTATAATTTTGTCAAAATAATTAAATTTGTGTAGATCTTGTTATTGTGATTTTCATATTTTTCTACGGAGTTATTTACCGTATTTCTTGGAAAATTTCAGTCACTTGGACGAAATTTTGGCATGATGATGATGCTATTAACATTAAGGTTATAGTAAAGTAAAATCGTGTAAATATTTCATACTTGCGTTAGATTTAATTTAATTAAATCTGTTTTATCGCAGCGATGGAATATAAAGGAATTGAGAGGAATATAAAGAAATTGAGAGGAATATAAAGAAATTGAGAGGAATATAAAGAAATTGAGAGGAATATAAAGGAATTGTTCAGAGTAACTTAGAAGCAATTGTATTAAAAGGATTTAGAGCGTTAAAAAAGGAATATAAAGGAATTGTTTAGAGGAAAGCAAATTATTGAAAGGAATTGTATTAATGAAATTTAGAGCGTTAAAAGGAATGTAGAGTAAACTATATAAAAGGAATAGAACGTTGAACGAAGTAAAGAAGGAGTAAGATTGTAATTAAAGTAAAATGAAATTTATTGGAGCAAATTTAAGTACAGTATACTTAAGAAGTAACGTCACGAAGTGTAAAGAATATTTCGACAACTCATGATGTTGATTCGAGTGTCAGAAATTTATTATGAACGAAAGTATTACGAAAAGCTTAAACACATATGTCTAATGAAATTTAGAGCGTTAAAGAACATAAATGAATTTGTTAAACAAATATTAATGGAATGAAGTCAAACTTACATCTTTTGTTAAGAATATGAATATTTACTGATATTTCTTGAAAAGTTGTAATAAAATGTAAAGCTGAATTTAAACACGTGAAGAGGAAAGTTAACGAAGTTAAATCACAGGGTGATTAGAAAGGTGAAAGTACAGAGATTTATTACAGAAATGAAATTACGAGCACGAGGCGATGTTGTATCAATTGTAGAGGAGAAATGTTAAGTAAAGGAAGTATATGTATTGAAGTAGAAGTTTATAGTTGAATTACCGTGCAGATTAAGGAGATATGAACGTAAAGGAGTTACGTAAGTTTACGAAGGGACGCAGGGGAGTCTCTAAGTTTTTCTAGTATTGAATGCAATAATTGTGAAGTTATGAGAGTGTAGTAAAGGAAGATTCTGTACAGGGTGTTTAAGAGAGAAAGTAATTGTTGTATAATTATGGAGGAGAAGTGTGGAAACGAAGGTTAATGCCGTGCACTTACAGAATTCATGTTTATCAGAAGATTGTTAACTCAGTAAAGAATTTCAGCACTTATTTCAGAATTTCATGATATATAGATAAAGGTAAAAAGGAACAGTGCTTAGCTTAAATGTTTGTCACTTATGTTCAATTGATTATGACGAGTATTTATTACTTTCAACACGATAGTTGCGGTGTTTGTTTGAATTTGAATTTGATGTTTAAGAGAAATGGAGTAGATGAAAGACTTATTGGAGGAAGAAAATTTAATCTTCGACGTTATGAAGTGTGAAATTTGAATTTCATAAAAGAATGTATATATGCACATAGTTCATGAATAATTTGATTAGATATGGAACTACGGTTCATAGTTGAAGCGGACCTGTATAAAATAGGGCAATACTTAATGTCACGCCGTTTCATATTTTCTTACGATAGTAATGCCACGTGCAAATTTATCTTTGCAGTTATTTTTGTTGAAGTGTCAGGGAGACACAATATTGAGGGAGGAAGCCAGTTGTTATACATGTTTTATTAGCTTAATAAACGGCTAGTGCTTTTTAGCAACTTAGTCAAATTTTATCTAAACTGATTCCGTTTTCATTGTCGTCATCGTCGAAAATAGTACTACGAGGTATAGATACAGGCGCTCACTATAGATTAGACCTTATCACCCCTCGAGATTGGAGTTTTCTCGGTTGTTCTAAATGTAAATAATAGTAGAAATTTGTACCTTGTCTAGTAGTACTATTTTCTTTACGAATAATATCTATCCTGTATGCTCCTGGAATTCCCAATTTTACTTAGTAGGCATGATAAGCTTGTGAGCTGGGTAACTTACATGTCTGCAATCCTTTTTCGGGCTTTGGATATAAGTACTGATGGGTTTCTTCGGGCGCAGTACCATCAATAGATTGGGCAGTGCCAACGGGATCCAACGACTTCCGCATCGCTGGGAACACGTTGTACGCAACGGTGGGGACTACATCGAGGGCTTGTGAAACTTGGAACCATCTAAGTGAGTTATTAATCCAGTTATAACTAAGGTGCCAAAACTAAAAAACCAACCCATGTAAAAAGTGTGTTGGCTAAGGCAAGGAAAGCATTTCTACAGGAAAGGAATACGTTGACATTGAATATAGATTTAGTTACGAGGAAGTCATTTTGAAAGCTTTTATCTGGAGCGTGGCACACTATAAACGTAAAATTTGGACTGTTGGTGCAGCAGAAAAGAAGAGACTTGAAGCATTTGAAATGTGGTGTTACGGGCGATGATGATCAGATGGGTAGATATGGTTACAAATGAAGAGGTATTAACACGAGTGGGCAATGAGAGATGTTTCTGGCGACCGCTAATGAAGAGAAGAGATAGGTTGGTAGGACACATACTAAGACACCCAGGAATAGCAGACTTAGTTATGGAAGGAATGGCTGAGGACAAGAATTGTTAGGGTAGACCAAGGTTATAATATGATAAACAGATTGCCTCGGATTTAGGATGTGGTTGCTATGTAGAGATGAAACGATTAGCTCAGGACAGGGAGCCATGGACAGCTGCATCAAACCAGTCAAAACACCGAAGACTCAAACACACAACGTGAATTAAGTTTCGATGTGATCGACTTAATACGATTGCATCTGAATTAAGTTTTGTTGTGATCGACTTAATGAGATTTGATGTGAATTAAGTTTGGTGTGATCGAGTTAAAACGATTCCATGTGAATTAAGTTTGGTGTGATCGACTTAATGTGAATTAAGTTTCGTAGTAATCGATTTTATAAGATTTAATCTTAATTAAATTCGGTGTGTTTGACTTAATTAGATTCTATGTGAATTGAGTTTGGTGTGATCGACTTAATGAGATTCCGTGTAAATTAAGTTTTGTGTCATTGACTTAATAGGACTCCGCCTAAATCAAGTTTTGGTGTGATCGACTTAATACGAGTCCATGTGAATTTAGTTTGGTGTGATCGACTTAATAAGATTTCATCTGAATTAAGTTTCCGTGCCATCGTCTTAATAGGACTCCACCTAAATGAAGTTTTGGTGTGATGGACTTGATAATATTAAAACTCTATGGATATTTAGTGTGATCAACTCAATGGGAGTTCATCTAAATCGAATGTCGATGTAATCGACTTATACAAGTACTATTGCGAGGGTCTGACACAGGACATGCACCATAAAGCTTTGATCTTCTGCTATAGAAGTATACATCAGTTTGTTTAGGTGTGTGGGGGCTTTGACGCATCTCAAATGCGAAGTGGGGATTTGCTCTTTTCAGAGACTCCCTTCAGTGTACTGTAAATATAGTGTAAGTCACTGACAAATAAATAGGAAATGAAAAGAAATAGCCTAGGAGTGGTTTACTATATCAAAATTCACTGTCATCGTTACGATAGGAAACGAGATATGAACTTTTTAAAAGTAGAAATTAATCTGAGTCAAGTTTCGGCGTGCTCGACTTGACGTTATTACATCTGAATTTAGTTTAGGTGTGATCGACTTAATAAGATGACCTTCATAAGATAGATATAAGTTACACCAAGAAACTTAACTGATAGTTTTAGTTAAATAGCCTAGGCCACGATTCACAGCAATTGATTGCAAATAATATGCGTTATAGCAAATAATATTCAAAATTAGCTTCAACTTATGAACGCAACACGAAACATTATGGTCTTAAACATTTAGTTTATCATACTGGTATATTTTATGAACACCCGCTGTGACCAATAGTTCAAGTGATCATGAAGAATAAGAAGAAGATTTTTTCTCTCTCATAGGTAGGTCTATACATCCGAGAAGGTTTATCTCAGCTGGACTTTACTTGTAATTGGGTCGCCAGTTCATCTCCACCTCTTCTTTCCTTCTGCAGTCAACAGCACGTTGTCTTCCAGAACCGATCACCTCACCAAGCACTGCACTAACCTTGCCCAATGTTTCCTAACTCCGTAGATGTAATGGAATCCGGTGTTTCGACATGGTTAAGACGATGGCTAAGTGACCATGACAAAAATCGTCTCGAATTTTTGAGGATTGATCAAGAAAATTACACACAACAGTATTTAACTTTTAATATACGGTAGTAAACTTGAATGAACCTGCACTGGACACCTATGGCGGTCACATGCCACTGTATAACTTCTCTGAGTTTGCATACGCTGGTGAATTCTGTGACAGAGGATTTAGATTGTAATAGTGATTATTTATACAAAATTATTACTGAGATCAGTTCAATTGGTTACGAGATATAAAATGTTTTATTGAAAAATTAGCACGCGTGCCATTTATATCACGAACACTAGATGATTACATACCAGAATATTTAGTTCATTCCATTGGTTCATTTTATCAACTGTCTCTGTGATTTGTATAATTGAGCATGAGTAAGAGTTCTTTTCTAAAATGAACAAACGCGCCATCTGCAATGAGTAGAATATTAGTAAATTGCATATCGTGCCATACTATTTCACTTATAGTACAGGTTCATTATGCCCTGCTTTGCAAGGATCGTATCGTAATATACTCAGTTACGTATATTTATTTCTTTAAAATTGGCATGTGCACCAACTAGCATTCATGAACAGCAATCTGGAGATCACACATCGGTCTGTTAAGGTTATAGGAGTGGATTATTACATCACAATTCACTGTGATCTTTACAATAGGAAACGCGATAGTAAACTTTCTTTAAGTACGAATTGCACTGCACCATGTACAGTAGAATTGGTGAAAACAATTGAAATACAGTGTATGCCAGTTTGTTTAATGTTTATCCTCTAACACAGGTTCCTTACAGTAAATTTCACAACGATCGGGTGATTGGGTGTTCATAAAGAGCTACTTAGAATTCACGTGATTATCATGTTGGTTTCGTACTTCTCACATTTTCATACTTCACATTTTTGAATTTACTGTACAGTCTTTCATCGTCATACAGGTTTTCAGGTCGATAGCCTTAATATTTTTTGAGATATTGAATACTGGTTAAAAATTCGCGCTGGCTACTTGTTGTATGGACACTTATAGATATAAGAAAATGTACAGTTACATCTCACCAAGTTAAATTAAATCCATCCAATCAAAGATTATAGAGAATACAAGAGGATGAAAGATGATCTCATTAGCCTATTTTTCATAAGATGAGAATAGACTTAAATATGAGCATTGTTATTTCCATAGGTAGCGGATGATTATGAACTGCATTATTATTGATTGATTTTGCAAACTGAATGGACATTTTTTCACCTTGTTCTTATAAGGAAAGGAGCAGCAATACAGTTAGATTTACACCTCTTGTTCCTGAAGAGTGTGCCTGATGCAATCTTGCTTTGACGCAAGTAGACTACAGTGGGGTAGCAGCGGAGAAAATTTAATAAACACCAAACATTCAATTACAGTGGATATTTTCCTTTTTCTTCAATCACTACTCAGCCGATTAACTCTCTACAGTCATGTAGTGGAGAGGCATTTACAACATTTCCTCTAATGAACCAAGAGATTGAGATAAATAAAGTATTAACAATCGGATGTTCACTGTTAATTGGATTTACGTAGGAGGCTGTGTGACAAATTGTAACTTAATCAAAGGAGCTTGATATATTACTTTGATGCTCTCTGGACCCAGATAATATAAGCCCAATATTTAAAACTAGTTAAATGTTACCATTTTAACATCTTCTATCACCATTAATACTTAGGGCATAGTTTTTCCAAACATCTCTCATAGATTACGCGATTATACAAAAGTTTGAACGCACAGCAAAACGACTTGGAGTTACCATGTTTGAATTTCGAAACGTTTTATTAAGTAAAACAATGTACAATGCAGTAACAAGTTACAAATGTTTTATTTTCATATAATTTCAAAACGTTTCAATCATAATTCATACACGATCCTACTTTCTTCCTTTAAATTACATCAGATTAAAACATTATCAACGTGATCATCAATTATGGAGACAACAAAGTACGAAATGAACCTAAGCGTGTAGCCGAATAAGAATTAGAACGTTCAAAGAATCATATGATCCCTTAATAATTAAACAGCCTAATGCCACATCTGTACGGAGTAAAGTGATTAGCCCGAAGTATTGGAGAGGATTACGTCTGACCCTTAAGAGTTATTCAAGTGATCTCGTTAAGCTGACACCCAGCATTTCCTATGCTTAGCAGCATTAAACACACCTAGAACTATATAAATCACGTTTTGCTAATGTGTAGTCTACTTTGTTCCTACGAACTTGGATTTGTTCTTTAATATGTTTCAGGATAGCCATAAATATGGAACCTCTTGCTTACGAATGGAAGTCCTGGAAGTATCTTAAAATATAACCAGTGTTTATTGTTGTATCCTTTGTTTCTTGAAGGTTTCACTTATAGTCGAAATAATGTTTTGGGTTATCCCCCTGTAAGAAGTTTAAGTTTGTGTGAGACCCACGTTGTGCGTCCAAATGTAAGATGCTTAACGTTGTAGTTGTAATTTACTGAAGAGAGTAAGGAAATCCCGCAACAACTCCCACTATATTGTTAACAATGAAATGAAAGTTATGTGAAATGAATTATTAACTGATTATGTAGAGTGAAACATGGTTATGCTTGTTGGGCGCCATGGTCATGATATGAATCAGATGACCAAAAATTGTTACTTACACCTCTGGTAGAGCACCTCTGCCTCTCAAGTCCGGGTAAGACTCCATCTTTAACCGGGATGGTACTTGCTTAAGGAGTTAGGGATGACTTAAAGCTATTTCTAACTACGAGGAAAGAAAAGTTATCCATCTGATAAAAGATATAATTTAATTCAAAAATGAAAACAAGGTATTACGTTAAATTGATAATAATAATAAATGACTGAGTTTACTGAAGTTACAATGGCTCGGCGAAGTTACAAAGGCGGGAGATGATTCTAAAATGACGTTACTAAATAAAGCTTGAATTTATGTGCCGATAAGTTAATTAAAGAAAGAGAATTAGGGTAAGTCGATCAGTTGGCTCACCGTACTCGAACTCTGGATCATCTCCATTGTCATGGGTATGTGGCGCTGGCTTCATATGTAGTCGGACATCCTCCCTCATGGTGGCGATAAGTTCATTATCGTAGATTAATTAATCAAACAGCGATATGTGTTCACTGTTGAAATTTGGCTGCGATGGAAACTGATTCCTTAAATCACAGTTCGTGATAAATAACCAGATCAAGTTATTACCACAGAGGAATCAGACATAATTGCGTCCATCATCCTTTGCCAAAATTATACTGCAATCGGTCCCTTGGATGAGCACCGTGCCGTAGTCTGATAAATCAAAATTCCTTTAGAAGAATGGGGAATGAGTTAACTCAGTACGCAATTTTATAGTCTTTGCATATCTCCCTCCAAATGAGACTCGATATCGTGACCGGGATCCAATCACGGGTCATCTCCCCCCTACTCGCTTGTCATTGATGGTGCTCCTGCCATCCGGTTGGCCAACACCAACCACGCGGTCATTTGAAGATCCACGCACCTCGCCTGACGTCACTGGATTCAAATTGTCTTGCTGAAGCTCTGACGTCACAGTCCTTTGTATTCATCTTCGAGTCGCGTGTTCGTTGACCTTCTCTGGTGGCGTTCACTCAGACTCGATTCTTGGAACCAGAGCAACTGCAGTAGTTTCCCCTTCCATTTCCAGAGACCCCTACTGTTTTCGCTCGTTAAGCCTGTCTCGCTGTCGCTAGCTATCCCTTGCGTAAATTACGAAATGAAACCTCTCTAACCACTGTACTGTACTTTCCACGAGCCACATAAACGTTTATATAATTATAATTGAAAATAATATGCAATTTGGCATTAGAAACCAATGATAATAATAATAATAATAATAATAATAATAATAATAATAATAATAATAATAATAATAATGTTGCTCTTAAATCACATTGTATCTCTTCATACCAGCTTCAGAGTTACGGGTATGGTAATAATAAAAATAATAATCAAATATGAAATGATGATAATAATAATAAACTTACATGGAGTAATGAATAAATTGATAGGTCACCTTATAAGTTGGATCTTGCACAATCCGTGGTTTAAAACCTGGGTGCCTATATAAACTGTTACATTTCACCTTGGAAGATCGCGTGACATATATAGCCACTATATAACCCTGAAATATATACATTCAACACAATGCAACACAAACATCATAATATACCTTTGGATCTGTACAATAGTAGTTTCTTCGACGCATCACACGTTATTGTCTTTCTTTCTCAACAAGCGCGATTTTCGCTTTGTCTTTCATTACTTTGCGATATTTTCGCTTTTGGTCCATCTTCATTCCCTATGTGTGAGGAGAGAGGTACTTTTATGTGTCACCCTGTGTATTTCTGTCCATTATTTCTCTTCTCCTAATTTCGTTTCATGACCGTATTGTTCCGTCACGTAACGTATATGTCACTGCATGACATTCATCACGCTCGGTCGCTACTGGTGTTGACCTTGTAGGCCGTACACAATACACATGTTATGTTGGCGTGTAATTCTCCACCCATTCATAACTCACTTCACACGCTCACCGATCACTCGTCAGAAGAAGTGACTCCTGACCGAGTTACACAAAATCTCTGTAAGGTTTTACATTTTTATCATATTAAAACAATACATAAATATATAAATGTCCCTAAGCCAAGATATTTCTGTGCAACGTTTCCCCAATTAAATTCCCTTTAAGTCTGCTTGCCTCAGCGAGCTCCCCGGCTCCGCTAAGTTTACCTTATCTTACCATCATTAGCCAGGCCCGCTTGGCTCATTGCTGGCTCCCCTTCTTCCCTTTAAATTTTATAAGTGGCTGTTCCCCAGACGAGTCGACCATCGTGACGATGACCCGACTACCTATAAGGCATCCAACGTTTAGAATGAAGCATTGGTCTTATGGCGCGTTACGACACTGTTGCCAATCCATGAGAGGAGGCAGTACAGAGCGCTTCGCGTACACTTCCCGCATATTCAGTAATCGTACAGTGACGATGACTTGAAATGAGTACTGTAGCCTATAATAATACTAACATAACGTATACAACGAAATTAAATGGATGCTCCTCCTCACAAAGTCATTGTAGGCTATGTTACATTCTTGCGAAGTGTATTACTTAGCGTCTCTTTGCTTGGCGACCGAACTGGACCCTGTCCACTCTTACTACGTATTTTAAAAACGGTAGTATTTGATATTCCTGTAGCCAGAGTAGTTTCATTGACTACATTATTTATAATTTCGTTAGGTTAAATATTCTTAAAATAAAATAACTGAACACATTTACAACCTGTTTTTCCCCTCCTTCTGAGCACTTGACCACGCTTTCTTTTAACAAAACTATCCATTTTTGTACGTGAAATAATTAAACTACAACACGTTAAATCTAACAGAACTGCTGCACACACACTCAAGATACAGACAGCTGAACTACTGAAATAAAAGCTCAGAGGGCACAGCAATAAAGCTGCGAGTAGCAAGCTGCACCCCGCGCTGTCCTTCGAAACTTCATTCTTATAATGCGCGGTCAATGAACAGCCCGGCCTGTGTAAACAATTAAACCTACACTCTGGGTATGCAGGTAGAAAATTTCTTCCAACTTATCTCTACAACTCTCAAACTGACATGATATGGTTATCTTTAAAAATAGAAAAGTTGGCAGCATACGAACTTTTTCAATGCTGTTATGCGGTTATGAGAGACACTCATAAGTTTTACCTACATGAAAATTTTAATATTGCCAGTATAAAATATTTAAAGAATCCATCATCAAGACGACACATTTAGCTACACTTGTGTGGTAAATGGGCGCCACAGGGCCAATACATCATGATAAAAGATCGATTTAATTAAAAAGGGGACACAGTTTATAGTTTTTTCAAAAATTATGGATATCTGATTTTTAGCATTTCTATCAGATTTACGTAGTTCTAATATAGGACAAAAAAGATCGGCATAACTTATTTCTACCCGAATATGCTGTTTTTTGGATCAAGAAAAAAATTTCGACTGATATGGCAACAGTGGATTGCTAGAAAATGACAGCGTCATACATGTTTCACTTGCAACGGAAAGAGAGAAGTATATCCCTATCTAACCAGTACTTCATTCTAAACGTTGGATGCCTTATAGTATCCTTTTAAATACTCTTCACTCCACCATACACCCCAGGTCACTCACCCGTCTCAGTCTGTGAACTAGATCTCTTCGTAAAATGTTACGCTGCTGGCAATGTTCTTCGTTACGTGTACTCATCGTGTATTATATGTATTGTGCCCGTCAGAGGAGCTGTCAGGGTTGCCAACAACCGAAATGACATCCTAAACACCTCACATGCCGGACCCATGCGCCTAGAGGATCAGGTGAATTTCTTATAGGCCAAAGCGGCACGAGAATCCATGATCAAAGGGATCCGTGGTAACATGGTAGCTAAGGTCATAGACGGCCTAAGGAAGTACATCTTAAAAAGGTAGACTGAGAAAAGAAATACCCAGACTTATGTAAAACTTGTAAAAATATTTATTTAAAATATGGAGGCACCTATCCTAGCTCGGAGGGTTTTTATCGGCTAATCCGCAAACTAATAAATAAAGAAAAATGAAGAACAGGGCCCTACCTGTAAACTAGGGTAAACCTTCGCGAAAGATCTAATTTACAAGGTTATGCAACTACAGCAACGCTAGGAAATTGGTACGGCAATAAACTCTAAGTCAAGTTACAAAGATCAAGCTAATAACGGAATTCACATTTAACAGGGAAGCAAGAACAAATCTAAGTTAGGATGATACCATTTCCTTATTTACATTTAGTGTTAAACAATTTAGCTAATTCCTGACATTTAATACAAAATTTACAGCGATGACGTCCGTAAGACAAAACAATTACTACAAAGCTACATGACAAGCCATAAAAACATTAATTACACTCTTATGAACTAAGTGCTCATCAGCACAGCAAGGTAAACATTGGGATTTATACAGTACAATAATGAATAAATCAACAAGACCATAAACTGTTATATTCCTGCCTACGCCTTGGATTACTCTTTGTAAACTAGTGTCATCTGAGTGTGTGTCATTTATGTTGGCGATTGCGTTGTGAAAACTACGACTTATGTCGCACGAGGTTCAAGCTCCACCAGCTATGAACTATAGGTTAAGCAAACACTCCGTCGATCAAAAATAGTGTCATCTATCCTAGATTATTCCCATCAGGAAATGTAAACAACAGCAAGGCGTCGGTCAGCAGGTCCAAAATGCAAATGGATCAAGTTTAGAAGCAATAAACAATTAGTTATTATTTGTTTATAATAATTATGCGCTTGATTATTAATTTGTCGGTTTAATTTATCGTTGGTTTATGGCGAATAGTGCCGACATTCCTAAATACCTTGGGATCAGCAGTAGCGTCTCGTGCGAGATCAAATCTCTGCTATAAACACCTTCATCGAGCTCTCCACGCTCGTACAAACAATAACACAGGTTATTAGTGGATCGCAGCGCACTTAAATTACCTTGGGTAGGCCTGGTAAACACATCAGTTACCTTCCATAAATACCAAGTCTACAGAAAGAATTCTGGACACAGTGCAATACACGCACTAATTACATGAATAGCCTCTAACACAGGCGTCTATCACTAGCCTCTAACACAAAAAATAAACCTCGACATAAAATGTAATTACACTCTCAAACAGAGTTAAAAAGTATTTCGCTGTAGTAGCGATGCAAGCGTATGGCGATTGCCAATCAATTCACCATAACAGAAAACATGTGATTGCCACAAAATGGCTGCCTAGACCTTGACCTACTAATGAAATACACAATCTAACAGTAAATAATGCATCAAGCATTTGTCAAATGGTCTGGTAAATCTGTCTCACATTATGAGTGTGCTCTCGTTGCATGCTGGGAACTAGGATCACCTGTCCGTGATTTGAGCTAGACTCCTAACTTACTGTCACCTCTCGGACGGTTGTGACAACACAATAGACTGAATGTTGGCAGTTCTCTCCAAAGAAAGTCCATTAGAAAACTGGCCTCGATATTCACTCCCAGAATAACATTCAAATATAACAAACATTAAGCTTAAAAGCACACCATAAAACTATACACAAAGACGTAGCATGTCTTTCAAATCAAAGGAAGTATAAGATAGTAATAACACTTATTCTGAAAGTCTTTGCAATCGGCAGATATGTCACTTCATAACTGCTCTGTATTCAATAACCAAACAAATATGTGTCGAATTACCTGACTTAAATAAACATAATAAAAGGCGCAAAATCTCACATTCGCTGAGTTTGCTAACGATACGATGAGTACAGTGTTCGATGCTAAACTGCATTCAAATACTACTGCCCTGACTGTGTTCTACACTTGAACAGAATGGCTTCATATCTCATCTTAATGAAAGATAATATTACATTTACATAACTGATAGTTTCTGTCGACTATCAAGCGATACGAACTTTTCTAACGAAATCAGTGGCGTGACAAACATTTAAATAAAAGGGGTGTTATAAAATAACACTGACCATGACGTCCATTCGCCATGTCAAAGTAAACTGTACACAAAATCACCCGCATAAGGGTTGAACAAAGTAGTATCAAAGACTACAGTCACGTTTAGTAGGGAATAGAATTAACAGCTGTGCGATGTCCACCAGAATGCACCATGATTGAACAGGGTTCAATCACAGGGTGACTAACCATCACTGAAAGTGAAAGACAAAAATTAGTTCTAACATTACAAACCCTACCTATTGGCTCGTCAAGAAGTTCGGTTGGTTCTACAATCTACTCTAATCTGAACTATACCACAAAAGAACCTTACATGGAAAGAAATGAACAAACTCACAAGATTAGGACGTCTACATCCTGCTTATTCCAACGAATTGATAGATACATGTGGGCCACTGGTCTCTGGACAAGGGTTGTCCAAACTGGGCCTCCATCATAGGCTCTATCCATTACCTTAGCTTTAACTCGTCCCCGACGTTGACGTCGTGATGTGATCTGACTCCTTCCCATCATAGTAGTTGTCATATTCCTCGATTTGGCACGTTCATCTCCTACTTTCGTGCTCTATCCCTGGATCTTCTGTCATGCTGTAGTTCTTAAGAACGCTCCTTCACATCATGGGTGTTTATCTCATCATTCCCATGGATGATATGCGGTGAAATGCGTCGAACACGTGGTCATTAAAGTAAAGCATTTTTGAAGACAAATAACCACTCAAAAATATTGAAATTCGTAGCACTGCTTTCACTGAAGCTCTTTCTAATTGTGGTAACAAGCTCACTGAAGTTACACGGCGCAGATGATAGCAAAAATTGGCCATGCACTTATCTGCTTTCACTTCACAGATTGTATGCTTATTGGATCTCGTGGCATCGATGTGATCCACAGAAAAATTCACTCGCTCTTGCGGTCATAGTAACATTTATGATTATTAGTGTTGAAATAATGCACTTCATTAAACATCAGATCACTGATACTGATATATTTCGCTTCACACGAAGACATATATTTTACACAAGCACGTGGCTAAAAATGTGGTGTTCCACGTTCTGAAAATATTCTCTCTTTTTGATAATTTCAAAATGATTGTAGCACAAGCCTACACTGGCTTTAATTTCCACTCGATAACTTTACTGTTTGGTGCTAATTAATGCACGATGCAAATTGATAACTTCCTTCGCCTACAGGCGGACTGTTTCCATCGTCTTTCAAGACGGACTTAATAACACATCCTATTAGGATGGATAACCATACACGAGTGCAAGGAGCTCTGTCCTTCGTCGCTGGATCTAGCAAATACTCTAGTCGTGTAGCGTGTCTGCGATGATAATACCTTACCGAAAAATAAGTAACATTCTCCAGAATGTTTCGATGATACAGAATGACCAAATGTATAGATCTGAGCCTTGTAGAAAGTTGAGACATGTTAATAAGGACTCAGATAAAAATATAATGGATTTCTCCAAAGTCAAAAGTGCAACCATTAATAATTCCAAATTATGACAGCATACAGCCATGCTGCTGGTCGGTGGGTGCGTTCTAAGATGATGCATCAGAAATGCGTTGCAATGAAAAATATCACATGAACCTAAGCTCAGCGGGCTCAGCATGAAGATCGGTCTTAACTTCTGTGGACCAATCTCGGCCTCGCCTCGCAAAAGCTAACAAGCCATTGAGCGACGTAGGTCTATTGGGGCTTCTTGGACTCCTCAGAACTGCCCACATTAGGCCTAGGTTTATTAAGGTTTAGGCACAATGTGCAGTCTTCACCTTTACCATTCTTCCCTCTTTCTCCCCTCGATCTCTAGCCCATTGCTTGCCTATCCTTACGAGACATATTTTCGTAAGCTTTGCATCTTACACGTTCCGTATAATTCATCTCCTCACACATTCTCTAGAACATATGTAGTATTCCTCTCTTCCCTAATTAACAAGAGTGTTACTTTTCCTTACACTTGAACTCGTTGGACCTAAGATGTCTTGAAATTGTTCCTACTGCATACCGACTGAAAATAACTTCTGTATTAATGAAATTTTAAAACACGACTAAATAATTTATCGTTACAAGAACTACGTAAATGATATTTCACTGAGGCTCTCCTCAAATTCTTTTACTTGAAATTGCTGTGACTGCCTGCTAAGTGATAATAACATGACCTTAAATAACAACTTTTACAATTGCACTGCATAATATGCCTTTAATTGAAGTCTTTTAAACTGTGCTAACTTCTATGCCATGGTGATTCATCTTTCACTCTTTACTTGTAATTCGTTTTAATTGATCAGAAAATGTGTGCCTTAACTTTATTGTACTAAATGCATTCGTTAACCGTGTGCATGTTTCAAAAATCTTTAACTTTATTGCCTCCCTTAGTAATGGTAATTAAAATTGACATGGGGACAACTAAATATTACATGATGACATCTTGGAGCAGCCTCTCAAATTGAACTTCCACTACTTCTTGCTACATAAAAGGCGTTGGGTACATGTGGCCAGTAAAGACGGAGTAATCATAGACATTCAAAAATATATACGAGTATATGTAGCTGGTGATTCCTACCTTTGTATTATTTTTGTATTGATAGAACATTTTATATGAAGATTTTTAAAAATATATATATCCTTTATTATTA
The DNA here is from genome assembly GCA_946902985.2 of Meconema thalassinum. Classification (NCBI taxonomy): domain Eukaryota; kingdom Metazoa; phylum Arthropoda; class Insecta; order Orthoptera; family Tettigoniidae; genus Meconema; species Meconema thalassinum. The sequence continues at coordinate 611,949,983 of OX336389.2, read as the reverse complement.
TGTCCCACCGAGTGACTCCCGGAATAAGGAGTCCCCTTCTACCAAGTGCCAACGGTCTCCTTAGAGAGCGGATGAGCGGGTAGAGGTCCAGGGCTCTCTCAAGCCCTTGGGGCAGGAAACTTCCCCTAAAGGCGGATGAGCCACTAGTTGGCCAACGGCATAGGATGAAGAAGGCAAAGGGAAACCACTTCATTAAAGATCTATTAGGATATCCCAAGTATCAGCAGCTCAAGATGATGTTAGCTTCTACTACAGTAAATTTTTCCGGAGGTAAAATAATCCCCCACTCGGATCTCCGGAGGGGGACAGATAAGGAAGCCAATTTAAGAAATAAGCAGAGAAGAATCGGTACCTGGAATGTACGGACCTTACTCCAGACTGGAAAGTTAAAGAACTTGATCATGGAGATGGAAAGGATGGATTTACATGTATTGGGTATAGCAGAAATGAGATGGCCACATGCAGGAGACTTTTGGAGTGGAAATTATAGGATAATTCATTCTGGTACAGCAAATAATAAACCAGGATATGGTGGAGTAGGCATTATATTGCATAAAGAACTAGGAAACAGAGTAAAGGGATTCGTGCAATATAATGAACGATTAATTTTAGTACGGATTGAAACTAAACCAAAGGATACTGTGATAGTCCAAGTTTATATGCCGACAACACAAGAGGTTGATGAAGAGGTAGAGAAATGTTATGAAGATCTACGTGAACTTATAGCTAAAATAAAGGGGGAAGAAAACCTTATTTTACTTGGTGACTGGAATGCAATTGTCGGAGAAGGAACTGAAGGAAATGTTGTTGGTAAATACGGATTGGGGAGAAGAAATGAGAGAGGCGAGAGACTTGTAGAGTTTTGTATACAGTATAAATTAGTTGTAACGAATACTATATTCCAACACCATCCAAGGAGGAGATACACTTGGAAAGCACCGGGAGACATAAGAAGGGCCCAAATAGACTACATATTAGTAAAGGAAAGATTTAAGAACCAAGTGAAAGATAGTAGAAGTTACCCTGGAGCTGATGTCGACAGCGACCATAACCCAGTCGTCATACGCTGTGAATTAAAGTTCAAAAGATTAAAGAAGAAAGAAAATAAACATTGGGATATTTCTAAGCTTAAAGATGAGTCCACTCAAATACTCTATATGGATGAAACAAACAATAACATAAGAGACATTGAAGAACACTTGGCAGTAGAAGAGAAGTGGATCAAAATAAAGAAGAGCATTTCAGACTCAACAGAAACTGTTTTAGGAAAAAAAGAAAAAGAAAATAGGAAAGAGTGGATAAGTCAAGAAGTTGTGGATATGATAAGGGAAAGAAGACAGTATAAAAACTCAAATGATGATGATGAAAAACAAAAATACAAGACCTTAAGAAACAAGATAAATAAGAGGGCAAATCAAGACAAGGAACAGCATTTCATGGGAATCTGTGCAGGCATAAATAACAACATGAAATCTGGACAAATAGATGAAAATCCACAGCCTGCTTCCAGTCTCCGACTGGGTCAGGAATGGAATGAATGAAGCCCCCATCTAGCGACGAGGATATGAACTGTGCTGGCTGCCGAGGCCTGACGCACTCCTCTGGGGCAATGATTAAATGAATGACAGATGAAATGAAATGATAGTGGAGAGTGTTGCTGGAATGAAATTTTGACAGGGAAAACCGGAGTGCCCGGAGAAAAACCTGTCTGCCTCCGTTTTGTCCAGCACAGATCTCACATGGAGTGACCGGGATTTGAACCACGGACCCAGCGGTGAGAGGCCGGCGTGCTGCCGCCTAAGCCACGGAGGCTGGACAAATAGATATGGCCTATAAAGATATTAAGAGGTTCTTTGAAACAAGGAAGCCAAAAACAATGAGCATTGAGGACAAAGATGGGAAGTTAATATATGATGACGAAATGATAGTAAAAAGATGGAAAGAATATTTGGAACAACTATACAGTGGAAACGCTATTAACTTGCCCGTTGAGAAAGAAGATGAAATAACAGAGGATGACTTGGGGGCACCTATTATGGAAGAAGAGTTTGAGAAGGCGTTGCAGGACCTCAAAGGAAAGAAAGCTCTTGGAGTTGATAACATACCAGGAGAACTATTGAAACAATCAGGGGACAAGTTAAAATATGAACTGTACAAATTAATATGTACTATTTACAAGACTGGAGAATTGCCTGAAGACTTTGTGAAATGCATAATAGTACCTATACCTAAAAAATCAAATGCAAGGTCATGTAAACAATACAGAACATTGAGTCTGGTGTGTCATGCATCAAAAATAGTCACCAGAATTATTATGAAGAGAATAGAAAAACAAATCGATGAAAACCTATCTGATGATCAATTTGGTTTTAGGAAAGGAGTAGGAACAAGAGAAGCAATCTTAGCATTGAGGCAAGTGATAGAGAAGCAGATGAAGAAAGGCAAACCTACCTTCTTAGCGTTTGTTGACCTTGAAAAGGCGTTTGACAATGTGAACTGGAATGTTCTATTCAGCATTCTTCATCAAACAGGTATCAACTTTAGAGACAGAAGACTGATCTACAATATCTGTAAGCAAGAAATTGGAATAGTTTGTTGTGGTAGCAAGGAAGAAACAGCACACATTAGAAAGGGTGTACGGCAGGGTTGTTCCCTTTCCCCATATCTATTCAATATATATGTACAAAAGGCGATCGACCAAGTAAGAGAAGAATTTGCCACAGGAGTGAATATTCATGGAGAAAAAGTTGACATGATAAGGTTTGCTGATGACATAGCGCTAATTGCAGAAAGTGAAGAAGACTTACAAAAGATCCTGAGCAAGATGGACAAAATAATGGAGGAAGAATTTAATATGAGAATAAATACAAATAAAACAAAAATATTGGTCTGCAGTAGAAATGGCGAAAACCAGACATCAATAGAGTTAAGAAATGAAAAGATACAAGAAGTGAATGAGTTTAATTATCTGGGAAGTAAAATAACGAATGATGGAAGAAGCAGCAGAGAGATATTAAGTAGGATTGCCCAAGCCAAGAACGCTTTCTATAAAAAGAAGAACCTATTTACTGCAAGGAACATCAGTCTTGATGTGAGGAAACTAATGTTGAAGACCTATGTATGGAGCGTCGCGCTATATGGCAGCGAATCTTGGACAATAGGAGAGGGAGAGAGGAAAAGACTACTGGCATTTGAAACCTGGTGCTATAGAAGGATTATGAAAATCAGTTGGAAAGAAATGGTCACAAATGAGGAAGTCTTTAGAAGAGTGGGAGAGAGAAGATGCTTCCTTAAATATTTAAAAAGAAGAAGGAATCACCTCGTGGGCCACATACTGCGACACAATGGACTGATTAAGCTTATAATCGAGGGAACAGTAGACGGCAAGAATTGTAGAGGAAGACCCAGACTGGAGTACATGAGTCAAATACTGCAAGATATGGGTTGTGGCTCATACTGTGAACTGAAGAGGAAGACTGAGAGACGGGAAGAATGGCGAGCTGCTGCCAACCAGCCTCACGGCTGTTAACCACAGAGAGATATAGCAATTGCCTTCGCCAAACCTATTCTCGAAAACACGCTGATTCTTCAATAAAACCTCGTAAAGGAAATTACTTTCATCTTCTTCTATACCACCTAAGTTCGCAGCCTGACGTAACGAGTCCTCTAGATCTCCGTTTGTCATTACACTGCCCACAAATACTAATGATCCAGGCTCTATCTTCTCAGAGACCTGTTCTGTTCCTTCTCCATTTCTTACCCAACACCTCATTTAACGTACATATACCACTTGAAACATTACTCCACTTACTTTTATTAATGAACTCCATTATTACTTCCTCCTTATCCCACTTGAATTTAATACACCCTACGTCATAACACAAATTACCTTGAACTTTGTTCAGCCAATCGGAATCTAGAATCCATTCATATACCAAATTTGGGATAACGAGACACACCTGGTTTTCTATGTGATCGTTAATGTTTATAGCCACCTGAACTTGCATGGTAATTTTGCGACTTCTTACCTACGGTACGGCTGTTATTACATAAGTAGTTTTAATTGGCATTTCTTGAAGCTCTCCTCCTGCCTCCTTCATTCTTTCATAAAAACTTGGACTGACGCACGAGTTTACGCATCCGGTATTTATTAATACATCTGGTTGCTCCCAAAACACGTGTAATTTTACGACAGGGTTTGTATGTACTGTTTTAGCAACTATTTCCTCTTCCTTGAATTCACATAACAAGTCATATTTAATGTTTAGGTTATAAGGAACAGTAACAAATGGTAATCATGACTTAGATAACTGCTCTATCTGGCATTTTTAAGTCCTCCTCACACTGTCCTTCACTGCTATCTGTTTTCCTAGTTAGGCTCTCTTCTCCCCTCATAACCATCGTTTCTGCCACCACTGTACTATATTTATCACTAGTAACACTGTACTTCGCCTCTCCTCCCGTTACCTCTCCTACTCCAACTACCACTGTACGCCACTGCACCGTATGCTCTTCCTCCCTCTCGTTCACCATAGTTTCCATTCCCTCATATTGACATTGCTCTAAGGTGATATAATTCTTAATTTCACCTCCTACAGCATCTCCTACCCTATTTGCGACACTGATCCATTTTGTCATGTTATCTTTATGCTTCTTTCTAAATCTAATTTTCTTTTCCTCTCCCAATGTTATCTGTTTATCTCGTTTCTTTCTGTTTCTGAAACTACTTACCTCCCCCTTTGGTTTTCCCTGTCTGCAGCGCTCCCTCTGCTTGTTACTCATATCTGATCTATTATTATCTGCTTCCAGTTTTTCCTCATCCTCTACACTACGTTCAACTAACATTGACCTTAACTGCTGTTTTCTGTCATGTCTTTCACTCTCCCCTACGATCTTCTTTACTTCTAATCTACTTTCAGCTTGCGTCTCCCCTGCCAGATTCTTCCATTCATCTACTTTATCCTCATCTACGATTTCTTCTTACACTCCCCTATTTTCCCCTACCACCTCCTCTAACTGATTCATCATTTCTTCTTCTCTATCCTCAGTTGTAATTTCCTCTACTTCTATTCTATCGTCACCTACCATCTTCTCTAATTGATTCTCAATTTCTTCTTCTCTATTCTTACTTGCCATTTCCTTTTCTTCTATTCTATTTTAACCCATGATCTCCTTTACCTCTAATTTACTTTCACCTACGATTTTGTCTTCCTCTATTCCGCTTTCACCTACGATCTCCTCTAGCTCGAATTTGCTTCCATCTACGACCTTCCATACTGCTATCACTTAACATCACTTCTAACTGCTGCTTCTTTTCATCTACTTGTCTTTCGCCTGTCACTTCTTTTACCTCACCCCTAATTTCTTGTTTCAACAACTCAATGCTCTCCTGAAGTAATCCATACCTCCTATTGAACTCTTCATTCACCTTGAGCACGCTATCTAACCTCTTCTTCACCTCCTCCCTGCTATTCCTATTTAATTTATTCGTCATCTCCTGATTGTTTGAATCTATCTTACTGTTCAGCTCCTGATTGTTTGCATCTATTTTGCTATTTGTAGCTTCTATTTTGTTGTTTGTGGCTACAATTTTACTGCTTAAATCCTGCTTGTTTGCATCTATTTAGTGCTTAAGTCTTGCATGAGTTTCACCATTGAACTTTGATAACCTTCCTGACATTCCTCCCACTTACTACTTGTACTAGGGTTTACCTCCGCCACCCCTGTTCGATTCTCACCCTCCTCTGCCAACTGACTACGCTCATCATCTACATTATTCTTCGCCATACCACTGCCTAACTGTTGACTGCTTCTCAACAGGATTTCGCTCTCATCAGTCGTGCTGACACAATAGCACACAAGATAGAAAACACAAAAAGCACTTGCACAGGGATATACCACTTCGTCCCTCCAAAAATACCATCCGGTTTTCGGCCAAACGTTGAGGTGCCAAATGTAAGCGTTATTTTCCACACGTCGGCGACAAATGCTATTTAATGCTCGGTTAAACTCTGATAACACCGGGATAGAACTTGTGCAAGGAGACAGGGATTAGCTTAAAGCTATTTCTATCTACGAGAAAATAAAAGGTCTGCATCTGATAAAAGATATAATTTAATTAAGAAATGAAAACAAGAAATTACGTTAAATTGATAATAATAATAATAATAATAAATGACTGAGTTTACTGAAGTTACAATGGCTCGACGAAGTTACAAAGGCGGGAGATGATTCTAAAATGACGTTACTAAATAAAGCTTGAATTTATGTCCCTATAAGTTAATAAAAAGAGACTTTGGGTAAGTCGATCAGTTGGCAGACCGTACTCGAACTCTGGATCATCTCCATGGTCATGTGTATGTGGCGCTGGCATCCTGTGTAGTCGGGCATCCTCCCTCATGGTGGCGATAAAGTTGACTATCGTAGATTAATTAAACAAACAGCGACGATATGTGTTCACTGTTGAAATTTGGCTGTGATGGAAACTGATTCCTTAAATCACAGTTCGTGATAAATAACCAGATCAAGTTATTACCACAGAGGAATCAGACATAATTGCGTCCGTTATCCTTTGCCAATATTATACTGCAATCGGTCCCATGGATGATCACCGTGCCGAAGTGTGATAAATCAACATTTCTGTACAAGAAGAGGGACTAAGTTAACTCAGTGAGCATTTTTATAGACTTTTCATATCTCCCTCCAAGTGAGACTTGATATCGTGACCGAGAGCCAATCACGGGTCATCTTCCCCAACTCACCTGTCATTGATGGTTCTCCTGCCACCCGGTTGGCCCACACCAACCACGCAGACATTTCAAGATCCGCACGCCTCGCCTGACAACACTGGATTCAAATTCTCTTGCTGAAGCTCTGACGTCACAGTCCTTTATATTCATCCTCAAGTCGCGTGTCCATTGACCTTCCCTGGTGACGTTCACCCAGCCTCGATTATTGGAACTAGAGCAACCGCCGTAGTTGCCTCTTCTAATTCCAGAGTCTCCCTACTGTTTTCGCTCGTTAAGCCCGTCTCGCTGTCGCCAGCTATCCCTTGCATAAATTACCAAATGAAACCTCGCTAATCAACGTAATTTCCTCGAGCCATAGAAACTTTTATATCTTTATAATTGAAAATAATATGCAATATGGCATTAGAAACAAATGATAGTAATAATAATTTTAACGTCCTCAACGTTTGTCCCAAGAAAAGGTAGTTAACTAGAATAATGAAAATTGTATTAAGCGTGCCAAGGCTACGTAGGGGATCAAGATTTAAAATCAAAGGGAAAAATAATAAATTAACTTATTATTAACAATTAATAGAAGAACTCAAATCAAATTTCAGTCATATTACCTGACGTTGACTAAAACGCAGAATGAATTGAAAAGAAAAGGTAACATACTTAAGGGTTTTGTTTAGATGCAACGCCAAAAAAGGAAGTTCCAGACCATCCTTTAATAAGGCTAGCTGAATACGAAATAATTATCTTCTTAGTTAAATTTCTTTCATATATCGAAGGTATTCATAATCTCATGATTTATTCGCAAATAATTCTTGTTAAAATATATCATTTATCGGAGCAATCTTGGCATAGGTCAATCCAGATCAAATTCGAAAAACAATCTCCTCTCAGAAAAATCTGAAGAAGAATATTTTGGATTGTTAGATTCAAGATTCATGGAAAACAATCCACCACGTTTACATGGCAGCGAATACGATAAAATAAAATAAAGTGCAAGGACATAACCCAGGCTTATATGAAGCAAACTACATTGTGGTCAAGGGAAAGAAATTTACGTAAGTAATTTATAGGTTAAGAATTTTGAACCACACAACAGTGAAAAGATGTTACCACGAGATGAAAATATCAGGACAACCCAAAAAACTAAACTTGGAAAGAAACAAAAAACTTCAGAATAACATGCTACAAGTACGAAATAACCATAGAAACTCAACTTACGAACTTTCATAACCAAGTTGTCACATCTTAATCTCACCAATACCTCAGTTCACACTTCAAAAATCATGTATCTTTTCCCTGTTTTAAATATTAATATCTTTAAAATGTATCCCCTAAGATCAAATTCATATACTATTCATATTCCATCATGATGAAAGTATAATTAGGGGTAGAATAGCCGAGGAGGCGATTCTACCCCCTTAGAATTTTCCAGAGATTATTCCTTCATCTTCTCGGCTCGTCTTCTCAACACATGATAATATCTCCTTCCAAAAACGCAACAATCATAATTCAAGATAATCTGAAGATCAACAAGTGTACGCCATGTTTCCTTGAACGTCTAGTCAAAACAATTGAAGGTGCATTTCGTTACAGACAGTTCACGCTCCCTCCGCGAGATCAAGCGGGAGAAAGTCTGAGTAATTGAAATAAATATTGTGTCGTAAGCAAATAACGGCTCAAATCCCCCCCTTGCTAACTCAGACAAAGGTTTACCAGAGGAGACGAATGTGACATAATTCCTCAGTAAAAGGTTCATGTCATGCACTAATTCTTATCCACAAGTATTTCTTCGTAGGTATTGGTGCTGAGAAATTGATTCAGAGCATGCTTAGAAATGTAAGTCCTTACTTAATGTTCAATGCACAAGTTAATACACATCCTTCACATTACGTTTCTTTAGAAATACAATAACATTTCTTCAGCAGTAGACTCCGGGTTCGGATCTGTGTGAAGAATGGTGTTGAAGATGAAATCCCGGCCGTAGATAACATCAACAGGCATCAAATCTTCACGGTGATCCTCTTGTTGACGATATATCTGCACACAGATACCACTTCCGAGAGCAAAAGTTTCCTGTAGTAATATCTTAACTACTAATGTCATCATCTAGTTCGCCAAAAGAAGAAGCACAGGGAAAATTCAAGAATAACACAAATGTTTGCCAAAAGAAAATTAAAGGAAAAATGTGGTTCAAAAATCAGATTCCTCAACTTGTACAACAACCAAAAAAATATAACATTCATAAAATAACCAACATTCACAGAAATAACATTTACCCTTTATTATCAGTTACAGTTTACAATGATTGAGAGAAAAAAAATCTTTACAATTTTATACAGGCGAAGGATCACTACCCTTCCTCATTTGCGACAGGTGTATTACAAGGGGTTCTTTTTGACATCGCCGATCAATCAGGTGCGAGTCTTTAAACAATCAATGAAGTCTCAGGATTCATAGAAGTCCGTACTCAATTCTTCACAGGTAAATGGTCACATTTCCAACCAAAAAATAATAATTTTAAAACAAAAGATAAGAACAACCATTGTACCAAGATAAGTGAGGAACATGAGCTAATTTTCATGATAAACCAAATTGAGAAAAACACGACAAAACACACAAGAAGGAAAAGTTACTAGGATAAAACACACACAATCACTCATTCATAATCCACATATCTTCAAGTTTCCCAAAATAAAATGCTACCAGCCTCAATAATAATTACCCCAGACCATGGACATGAAATGAAATGAGTACGCAATGAAATATCAACATACACAAATAACACAAAATACGAATAATATTTACACTTACCCAATCCAAGGAACACAAAAAATGATCAACAGAACGCATTCAACGAGGATAAACTCGGAATGTATCAACATTTAATCACCAATCTGTGCATATCACTTACCATGATAATTACTGTTTCAGTCCCAACAAGTACATTAAACGATCGAAAGAACGCATACCATAAGAACCATCCTTCCAGTAACAATCATCATAACTTACCTTAATTAATATTCACTTTCATCATCGGGCTCATTGTCCCATACCAATCGAGGTTAGATGATGATGATAATTGTTGTTTTAAGGGGCCTAACATTTAGGTTATCGGCCCCTAATGGTTTGGGTGATCGTGAAGATGATAATGAAATGTAAACTATAACTAAACTAACTACTAACTTATATACTAGATGAAGAAATGGAAAACAAAAGGAGAATAATGCAAATAAAGGACAGGAGGAAAATAAATGCCCTCGAAAAATGCGGTTTTAGGGACTTGGAAGGAAGGAGAGCCATGAAAGGCAGATAGGAAAGTGAAAAAGGAGAGGGTCCCCCCAGAGGTAATGGATAAAAGGGGAAAACCGGACCCAGCTCAGGAATCCCGCGGGGTCGCCAACTCCCTAACGCACCAGCCGTGAGTCCCTGAGGGTGTAGCAATATCTAGGGTGCACCAGAAGTGGTTGGGCTACATACAGCCTGCCTCCTTGAGAGCCTTGAGCAGAAGGCAGGAGATAACATGAAAAGAAAAATAAGGCTGACCCCTCGCAGAAGGGGGGTATCAGAAAAGGTGAGACGAGGGCCAATTAAGGAGGGAAAAGAAGAGACTCTCTAGGCCTCGGACACCCTAATACCTTCGGGGTCTGAAGAGAACAAGAGTTGACCAAGTGAGGTCGAGAGGAAAGAAGACGGAGAGGAGCCCGATGCTAGTAAGTGGAAGAAATGCCGGACTCAGCTGGGGCCCCGTGGTCGCCAACCCATGTCCCACTAGTTGGGGGGACCAAGGTTAGAAATAGAAGGTATAATGACTTATCCAACACTCATCTAAACAAAATTGTCCCCCATACAACAATTAAACAAATTAGGTTGGTAATCACTCTGATGAATCACAAATTACATCCTAGGCTACATGAAGATCAAGGTTCAACCAACGTTTAATAAATATAAAACCTAACCTTATTTGTATCAGAAGATGACGAGCCAAAAATTTACTCCACCCACAAATTCTATTTTCAACACTAATTTTCCACATACATACTGACAACACATATTCACCACACACACATATCCTAAATAAGAAATACTTACATAACATACTCAAGGAAATCACAGACTACGATGAATTCAAAAGTTGCGAATTTTGGAAAAGATCGCTCCCCTTTTTGACAAGTGACAAATGCACTGTGAAAATCTTCTTTTTTGTAGAATCACTCACTAGCATAATTACTGGAGTGAGAAAACTGAGAATTTTGAAAGGATCACGGAATCTTTCTCTCAACTTACCAGACTCCTTAGGACCAATTTCCTTTAAGGTGAAGTTCTGGACATAAACTTCGTCTCCAACTTTTAGAGAAGTAGGTTTTCGACCTTTGCTATATCTCTTTTCTAACCTGTCATGTGCAACGTTCATATTTTTCTTTGCCTTTCTCCAAATTGATCTAACATCCTGGAAGGTGTATTGGTCAGGACGCAATTGCTTTAATGACCACAAATTCGCAATAGGGGAGATAGATGCGAAGGAGAATATAAGAGCGAAAGGAGTCATACGGTGGGATTCGTGAACAGCCGTATTCAAAAAATACGTCAACCATGGAATACAACTGTCTCACAGACTATGATCGTTGTGATGAAATTCGATCAAAGCCGCACGAAGATTGAAGTTGACCCTCTCAACGTATGACCCTTTCGGATAATATGGAGAAAAAATAATATGCACAATATATAGCTCGAACAGGAAGTTCCTAAAAACTTTGGACTTGAAACATCTGGCGTTGTCTGAAACCAGGAATTGACATGGACCAAAATAAGCAAAAATTTGTTCTAAACACTTAATTACAGTTTGGGTCGTTGCAGTTCGAGTTGGGAAGATCCAATTAAAACGGGTAAATCTCCGTACATACTAAAGCGAATCGGTTTCCCAACTTTGAAACTGGTAACGGCTCTACGAAATAGACGAAGATTTTCTCCATAGGTCTTTGAGCGATGTCAGAAGACAATAATCCTGCTCTGGTGTTATTCGAAGGTTTAGCTAACTTGCAAGCTTAAAAATGGTTTGCCAACCTCCTAACATCCTTATGCGTACCTTTCCATATGAAATTCTCCATAATTCTTTGCCTAGTCTTGAATTCACCCAGGTGAGCACCAACTCATGGAAATACTTGTTGTTGTTGTTTGAGTCTTCAGTCTTTTGACTGGTTTGATGCAGCTCTCCATGCCTCCCTGTCCTGAGCTGAGCTAATCGTTTCATTTCTACACAGCTACCACACCCTACATCCGAGGCAATCTGTTTAACATATTCTAACCTTGGTCTACCCCTACAGTTCTTATCCTCGACCCTTCCTTCCATAACTAAGCTTGCTATTCCTGGGTGTCTTAGTATGTGTCCTACCAACCTATCTCTTCTCTTCATTAGCAGTCGCCAGAAACATCTCTCCTCTCCCACTCGCCTTAATACCTCTTCGTTTGTAACCCTATCTACCCATCTGATCTTCATCATTCTCCTGTAACACCACATTTCAAATGCTTCAATTCTCCTCTTTTCTGCTGCACCAATAGTCCAAGTTTCACTTCCATAGAGCGCCACGCTCCAGACAAAGGCTTTCAAAAATGACTTCCTAATACCTAAATCTATATTCGATGTCAACAGATTCCCTTTTTGTAGAAAGGCTTTCCTTGCCTGAGCCAACCTACTTTTTATATCCTCTTTGCTTCGTCCATCACTGGTTATTCTGCTTCCTAAGTAACAGAAGTCTCCTACTTCCTTCAGCTTTTCACCGGCCAATTTGATCTCCATAGAGGTTTCTGATTTATTTCGGCTGCATTCCAGTATTTTTGTTTTACATTTATTAATTTTCATCATGAATTCCTTCCGTAAGACGGAGTCCATACCATTCAAAAACTCATTCAAATCCTCAGGCTCGTCGGCCAAGATGACGATGTCATCAGCAAATCTCAGAGTAGAAATTATTTCTCCTTGAATCTTCACTCCCACTTTAAATTTTTCTCCAATTTCCTTCATTGCTTGTTCAATGTAAAGATTGAAAAGTATGGGTGATAAGTTGCAGCCTTGCCTTACACCTTTCTGAATACCAGCTTCTCTCTCATGTCCTTCAGCTCGAATGACTGCTGTCTGGTTTCTGTATAGATTGTATATCACCCTCCTATCCCTGTACTTTATTCCAATAGATTTCAAAATGTCAAACAATTTAGTCCAATCAACGTTATCAAAAGCCTTTTCTAAGTCTACAAATGCCATGAACGTTCTCTTATCTTTCCTTATTCTACCTTCCAAAATCAGCCTAAGACTTAGTACAGCTTCCCTTGTTCCTACATTTCTCCTGAAACCAAACTGGTCTTCACCCAACTCCGTTTCTATCTGGCTTTCAATCCTCTTGTAAATTATTCTAGACAGGATCTTTGAAGCATGAGTAATCAAGCTGATTGTACGGTAATCTTCACATCTGTCAGCTCCCACTTTCTTTGGTATAGGGATGATAACATTCTTCTTGAAATCAGGGGGTACCTCACCTGTCTCATAAATCCTACACACCAAGTGAAATAACCTGATCAGACCTTCATCTCCTATGCAGCGTAGCAACTCAATCGGTATATCATCTATGCCTGGTGCTTTGTTCCTGCCTAAGTCCTCTAATGCTCTGTCAAATTCTGATCTCAATAATAAATCTCCTTTTGCATCCTCATCAATTTCTCCCACCCTTTCCATTACATGATTCTCGATCTCCTTTCCCTTATACAAGCACTCTATGTAAGCTTTCCATCTCTCAACCTTTTCTTCCCTATCTGTTAGAGGCTTTCCATTTGTGTCCCTAATATTACAGCACTTAGTCTTCTTTTCCCCAAAAGTATTCTTAATCCTTCGATAAGCTGTGTCTACTCTTCCTAATTTCAGACAATTTTCTATACCTGCACATTTCTCTTTCAACCATTCTTCTTTCGCTTCCTTGCACTTCTTGTTAACCTCATTTCTCAGACGTCTGTATTCTGCTTTCCCCTTTTCATCTCTTAGATTCTTGTGTTTCCGCCTTTCATCCATCAATTCTAGTATATCCTGAGTGATCCATGGTTTTCTACCTATTCTTTCTTTCCTACCAATGTTTTCTTCTACGGATTTTGTTATTTCATTCTTCAAAAGTGCCCATTCGTCTGCAATTGAAGTTTGTTTATGGTTTTTCATTAATCCTTCCTTTATACTCTTCTTGAGTCTTTCGTTTACATCCTTCACTTTCAGTCTGTCTATTGCCCACCTTTTTGGCTTTTGACTTTTCTTCAGTTTCTTCAACTTTAATCTGCATTTCATTACAACCAGATTGTGGTCAGAGTTTATGTCAGCACCAGGATATGTTTTACAATCCAAAATCTGGTTTCGAAACCTCTGCTTAACCATAATGAAGTCGATTTGGTAACGCCCTGTATCTCCTGGTCTCATCCATGTGTATATGCTTCTATTGTGGTTATTGAATAAGGTGTTAGCTATGACCAGCTCATGTTCGGTGCAGAATTCCATCAGCCTGCTTCCTCGATCATTCCTTTCACCTAATCCGAAATCTCCTACTATCTTCCCTTCTCTCCCTTTTCCTACCACAGCATTCCAATCTCCCATTACTATAATATTTTCATCACCTTTGATATACCTCAGAATGTCATCTATTTCTTCGTAGACCTTTTCAACATCCTCATCATCAGCTTGACTGGTAGGCATATAGACTTGTACCACTGTGGTGCACGTAGGTTTAGTATTGATTTTTGCTACAATAATCCGTTCACTGTATTGCTCATAATATTCCACCCGCTGTCCAAGTTTCCTACTCATTATGAGACCAACCCCTGCTTGGCCATTGTTTGATTTGGTGCTAAGGACCCTATAGTCTCCTGACCAAAAGTCCTGCTCTTCCTGCCAGCGCATTTCACTAATCCCAACCAAATCCAACCTCAACCTATCCATTTCCCTTTCTAAGTTTTCTAACTTTCCACTTCCTAGCAGACTTCTAACATTCCACGCTCCGATCCGTACAATGTCAGATTTCTTCTTTGTCACTTCTGTGATGTTAACCCCCTCTCGAGTAGTCCCCACCCGGAGATCCGAACGGGGGACTAGTTTACCTCCGGATTGAAATTTTACAAGGGAGGAGGCCATCATCACATGTAATTATGCATAGAGAGGTGCATATCCTCGGGAATAGCATTACGGCTGTAGTTTCCCGTTGCTTTCAGCCGTGCAGCAGAACGCAGTGTAGCCATTAGTTGGCTTATATTATCAACATCTTAACCGTCTATTAGACTAGTAAAGAATCGATTTATTCTGGAAGGCTGCTACTCCCTTTCAGAATAAGTAAAGAGCAATTCTACTACAAAATACTAACCTTCTACTAACAATTAAATACCAAAATTCTACTAACGAAAAAAATACTTAAGTTTCACCAACAAACAAATACTACCACTAAAACAGTCTGTCACCAGACCCACTCACATGCACCCTCACCAGACACACTCACACACCACAGTCTAATAGAACAATGACATATAGCTAATAAACAAATTAACTTCATACTTACAACTAAAACTAACTACATACTTACTGTACTGTAATTTGAATTGACAATAATTACAAGAGAGTGAATCTACTGGTGAATAACCTTTAAACAAAAGCCAATGTAAGCCATTTATTTAGGGCTTGCGAATTAATGGACATCAGCCCAGGTTCTTGAATGTATGTGGCATCTATAGGTAAAGCACTGCGCGGATGCGGATATTCACGGATAAACCCACGGATGTCCGCAAAATGTTTCACCATGAGGATATAGTTTGCATGGCTGTGCGGATAGCGGATAAGCAGCGGATAATGTTAGGAGAAAATTTGCGGATGGTTTTTACAGTCCAGCCGCCAAGTGTCCGGCTCTGACATTTCTCACGAGGGAGGGAGACAGCGTTGCCGGTTCTGTACCGCGAAATATAAACAGGAATCAAAGCAGATGGAAGAACTATTTTAGTAAGTGTATTATATCTAGCAGAACAACATATGATATAATTTTTTAAGGAATAAGGTTTCACAACTTCACCATTTTCAAGCATACTAATGATGTCCATGAGAATAGGATCTTCTCTTTGATATTCAGAGACATCTCTGAATAACCTCGGGCAATCAGAAATAATTATATTGGCAAAATTATTCGAAATGTAAAAGATTTCATTACTCTCAATGTTATCATCAGTCTCAGAATTATTCCCGTACATGCGACTTAAACAGTCAGCAATGACATTATTACTGCCTCTTACGTGTTTAACGTTAAACTTAAAATATACTATGCGGGTAGCCCATCTCGCAATTCTGTCAGTTTTCCTGAGTTTACCAAGGAC
Organism: Meconema thalassinum; assembly: GCA_946902985.2. Lineage (NCBI taxonomy): Eukaryota > Metazoa > Arthropoda > Insecta > Orthoptera > Tettigoniidae > Meconema > Meconema thalassinum. The sequence goes on along the minus strand of OX336389.2, from coordinate 611,933,865 downwards.
CCAACTTAAGGCCTGATCATCAGTTTCTAAACTAAATTCTACATGTTCAATATATAGTTTAAATTTCTCCAGAGCAAACATTACGCCAAGACCTTCTAACTCGTACACTGAGTATTTCCTTTCTGCATCATTCAAAGTTCTTGACGCATAAGCAATATGTAAACGTTCCATCTCATGCTCCTGTAACAGTACTGCACCAACCGCACTGTTGCAAGCATCAGTCTGAACAATTAAATTCTTAGAAAAGTCTGGGATCGCAAGGATAGGAGCATTGGTCAACTTAAGCTTCAAGTCCTCAATCGCGGCATCTTGCTCGGGGCCCCAAACAAATTCAACACCCTTTTTTCTTAACTTATTAATAGGGGCTCCACGATGTGCGAAATTGGGTATCAACTTCCTAAAGTAATTTCTCAGGCCAATAAAACGGGCAATTTCTTTACTTGGCTTAGGTGGTTTATATTCTCTAATACACTGGGTTCTAGAATGATGAATTGATACCCCAGAAGACGAAATTGAATCTGTCATTTCAAAAAGGCCCTTTCTGACATGTTAGTTATTGTTGTTTAAAGGGGCGGAACTACGAGGTCATCTGCCCCTATTCTGACATGTTTTGTGAAAATGAGTTAAGCATGGATTGGGGTTCTTTTCTCACCAAACATGTCAGAAAAGGGGCAGATGACCTCGTAGTTCCGGCCCTTAAAACAACAATAACTAACATGTCAGAAAGGGACTTTTAGGAATGACTGATTCAATTATATACCCAAGAAAGAAGATTTGTGGTTTAGTGAAGGAAACTTTGGATATTTTTACAGTTAACCCTGCTTGCTTCAGTCTGGTGATGGTTTCTCTCAAATGTATTACATGCTATTCGAAACTTTGGCTGAATATCACTACATTGTCGAGATAGTGATAAACGAATTTGAATTGTATTCCATCGAAAACGTTGTCCAAAAGTCTACTCAGCACAACAGTTCCAGTAGATAACCCTAAAGAAAGCCTTTGAAACTCATATAAATTGCAATCCGTAGCAAAAGCAGTAATGTGTTTGGACTTTTCAGAAAGAGGAACCTGAAAATACGTCTGAATCACGTCGAGGATACTATAATGAGTAGCCCTCCCTGAACCAAGCGAAACAGGACTGAAGACCTTTTTATTGAGTGCTCTGTAGTCAATCACAGGCCTGAATTGCCCGTTATGTTTAGGCACAAGATATATTGGGGAAGAGTAAACCAATGTGGATTTCCTAATAATCCCTTCTTAGAGCATATGGTTAATTATTTCTTTAAGGATCTTCATTTTAGGTGGTGCAAGACGATATGGAGAAGCTCGTACAAGGATGGGATCAGAAAGCTCGATATTATATTCGATTAAATTAGTTACTCCCAACTTGTCGGTTAAAACGTCCGAGAAATTCCTACAGAGTTTACGTATCTCAGTTGCTTGATCATTCGACAAATAATCGAACTCAAGATCATCAATACCCAACGACTTAGCCTCATCTTGAGTTGAATTCACACTTAAGTTATATGACAACAGTTTGAAATTAATTTTGAGGTTAGGTCTAAAGTTGAACCAAAACGATTTGTTCATCAAATCCTACGTCAGAAATAGAATTAGCACCGAGAATGACATTAAATGATAAGTTGTCCACAAGCCAAAGTTTAAATTTCCACGAAAAGTTATTGATACTAATTCTTACCACCACGTAACCAGATACCTCCAGATTAGAACAAATAGCGGACACAAACTTATTGGGTTGCACGGTAATCTTGTCAAACTTGCAAATCATAGTCATATTTCCAAACCATCTCTTACTTAGGAAAGAACTAACACTTCCAGAATCAATTAGAGTAGTAACAGGTTCTTTATTAATACTAATGTCAATAAAGGGACAAGTACCATTAGTTACATTCGAGATACGATGGCACACTCTTTTACTCACCTTGAGAACTCGATCATAATTACCATTAATTAAACGTTAAACATTCCTTTTATGAGAAAGAGTATTTGTAATATGACCATCCGAGGAAGTCTCTTTCATTGGACCTCAGAAATTACGATGATTTCTTCGGTTACAGAATCGTGCGATGTGATCAAAGGAACCACCGAGATTACAGCTCTTACCTTGGTTTCATCCATCTCGATGAAATGTCCTTTCCTCATGAAAACCAGAACGTTGAACACTAGGAGAGTATGCCTGATTATATTGGCAAACCTGACCTAGAGAATCATTTTTAGGAATTCCAGTAACATCGTAAACAGGGGTTGGAATATTATAAAAACGTAGTGAATTAGCTTGTCTTACTGCCCCAGTTTCATTACAATCTCATTCAATTGAGCACAGCTAGTAGGATTAGAATGCATAGTCAAACACAAACGATATTCCGGATTTATGCCTCCAACAATTGAAAAAACAATTTGTTCTTCAAATAATTGCAGGTTAAGGTCTCTGGCGTAAGTTGTAATATCTGAAAAATAATCGTTCAAAGTCTCATGAATTCTTTGAACACGAAAAAGAAATCTGAGTTGCAGTACGCTTAAGGCACGAACCAGTATAAAATAATTCAAAACATCTAAATGGAAGAAAGCAAAATACACATTAGAGCTCATGGCAGTTATTAACTATTCTCTTAGCAACAGCAGTATGAGGGAAAATTTGTTGGTACAATTGTACCTCAGATAACCTTAACACAACCGCGCTATCTTTCAAATTCATCACATTTCTAAAAAATTTAATCGACAATTCAATATCATTACCGTTGCACATCTGAAATTCCCCGAGACATGTAGTCAAAGGGTAAGGGAGACTAGCTAACTTAATATTATTAGAACAATTAGACGCCGGAGGCAAAATATCATTATTCAAGACGTTATTAGTGAGATTATACATGTTTTGATTCCCTTGATTCCTGCTAGTTAACGAGCCAGTATTAGAGTTATTAGGCAATGTAGGAGCATTTCTAACATTATTACGATTAAGTTCTACTGTCTGGACAACGTTCGAGGACTCTGTTAGTATATTCACAGAAAAAATAGGTCGATTTTCAAGGTTATTTGTGCCTGCATCGAAGTTATTCAGCGACAAAGATTCAAAATTTTCACTTAAACAATTAACAACACTCCTAGATTGAACAATTTCAGAAGGATCACACACGTCAGGCTCAATATTCAATGAACTATCGACATCCCCATCAGGATTATCTAGTTGAACAATAGGAAACAAGTTTTTAAAACACATCACTAGTTTAAATTGCAAACCTTTTAAGACAGCATGATCATGATCAGACCATATGTTAATTAAATCACCGAGTCTATGGTACCAATGAACGGCACTAACCTTAAATCGAGAGAGTTGAGAAACAGAAGGATTATTACTTATATCAGAAATAAAATCATGTAATTTTAACAAAGTATTATGATTAGGTACAATGTATGCTTTATCTTTTGTCCAATCAAAGGCGTCCCAGGTTGGAATTTCAATAGGCATAGACATCAACATCCTCAGTAAACCAATATCAGTTTCCCGCAGTCCAGTAGGATGCTTTCTGCTAATCAAAATCTCGTAGGCAATTTCCTCTTTAGTTAGATTAGTAATCGAGTACGGCCTTCTCTGATCCATTGCTCGTGCAACATACATGCAACAAAAAATACAAATGATTACAGGAAAATATTAAATCACATACCCTACAATAAATTTTCACAACAAAAAGTTAATAACATAACCTAGTTACTGCCTCCAATAAATAAACTTGGTAATGATTCAATCACGCTCTGCTACCTGAATATAACGCCCTCAACGTTTGTCACAAGAAAAGGTAGTTAACTAGAATAATGAAAATTGTGTGAAGCGTGCCAAGTCTACCTAGGAGATCAAGATTTATCATCAAAGGGGAAAATAATAATGTAACATACTATTAAAAATTAATAGAAGAAGAACTCAAATCAAGTTTCAGTCATATTACAATATATTATTATTTTAACTTTCAAGTACATAAACAAGAAGAGTCATTTAAAAAGGGAGAAGGTTGTATTCACAAAAATAATAAATAAACTACGACTATAAGTAATTGCTGGAATTGATATTAAGGAATCGGACAAAGCAAGAAGCAAGATGAGATTAAATTACTAAATAAATAAATAAATAAATTAGATATCGAATCTGACGTTGACTATAGCGCAGAAAGAAATGAAACGAAAAGGTAACATACTTATGCGTTTAGTTTAGATGCAACGCCAAAAAAGAAGTTCCAAGTCAACCTATAATAAGGTTAGTTGAATACGAAATAATTATCTTCTTACTTAAATGTCTTTCATAATATCCAAGGTATTCATAATCTCATCATGAATTTTTCGCAAATAATTCTTGTTAAGATATATCATTAATCGGAGCAATCTTGGCATACGTCAATCCAGATCAAAGTCAAAAAACAATTTCCACTCAGAAAAAACTGAAGAAGAATATTTTGGATTGTTAGATTCAAGATTCATGGAAAGCAATCCACCACGTTTATATGGCAACGAATACGATACAATAAAATAAAGTGCGAGGACATAACGCAGGCTAGTATGAAGCAAACTACAGTGTGGTCAATGGAAAGAAATTTACGTAAGAAATTTATAGGGTAAGAAACTTGAACTACACAACAAAGAAAAGATGTTACCACGAGACGAAAATCTCAGGACAACCCAAAAAACTAAACTTGGAAAGAAACAAAAAACTTCAGAATAACATGCTACAAGCACGAAATAACCCTAGAAACACAACTTATGAACTTTCATAACCCAAGTTTTCACATCTTAATCTCACCAATACCTCGGTTCACACGCCGAAAATCATGTATCTATTCCCTGTTAGCAAATTGATTAATTTAAATATTAATATCTTTAAAATGTATTCCCGACGGTCGAATTCATATACTATTCAATTTCCATCATGATGAAACTATAATTAGGGGGTAGAATAGCCCTCGGGGGTTGAATAGCCAAGAGGGCTATTCTATCCCTTAGAATTTTCCGGAGATTATTCCTACATCATCTCAGCTCGTCTTCTCAACACATAATAATATCTCCTTCCAAAGACGTAACCATCATAATTCACGAAAATCTGAAGACCAACAAGTGTACGCCATGTATCCTTGAACATCTAGTCAAAACAATTGAAGGTGCAGATCGATACAGACAGTTCACGCTCCCTCCGCTAGATCAAGCGGGAAAAGTATGGGTAAATCAAATAAATATTGAGTCGTAAGCAAATAACGGCGCAATAATAATAATAATAATAATAATAATGTTGCTCTTAAATCACATTGTATCTTTCCATACGAGCTTCAGTGTTACCGTTATGATAATAATAAAGATAAACAAATATGATGTGATAATAATAATAAACATATATGGAGTAATCAATAAATTGATAGGTCTCCTTAGAAGTTAGATCTTGCACAATCCGTGATTTAAAACCTGGGTGCCTATATAAACTGTTAGACAGCCTTTATGAGGTACCACACATCACTTAAGGTTGATAGTACTGGAGCCACAGAAGAATTCATACATGTTATGCTGCCTCTGTGTGCTTATCCAAAGTTTAGAAAATATCAATCAGCCATTATGACCTTGCCGATTGTGCGTTACTGGTATTTGATTTGTTCCCATAACGTTTCGTCAACACTGGATGAATCTCTTACGAATTATTCATAATTGATATTATAACTTTTCAGTCGGTCAACACAATGTAATCCCAATTACTGGGACACGGGAGATATAACCTGAAAAAATATATGCGATCAATATATATATATATATATATTCGTTTTGGACTACGGCGGAGGGAGTTAATTAAGGCATGGCATGTTTCGCTCGTCAAGCAAGCATCATCAGATCCAATTCCATAAGAGACAAAATAGCTCTACAGAACACTACCAAACCCACAACGATACCCATTAACAGTCACTGCACTCCAAAAACAAAAACAAAAAACAAAAACTTAGAAAGTGTGGCAACTATTAGCTTACTGGTATAATACTAAGGCATCAAGCATCCGGAAATCTGAAAAGTTTAAAGATATAATACGGTAATTGGAATTACATTGTGTGTGACCATTAACAATTTTCAGTAAGGCAACACTGAAAAAATGAATTATTCATCGACAACCGTGAAGTTATTATTTAACATAGCATACTGTCGGTAACGCTCCTGTAACCTAAACCTAAATAAATAGTGTTTTTGAGGTGCGTACTGTGCTCTTATATGGATATGAGCCAGGAAATTATTCATCTCTTCAAAAGTTTTTTAAATTGTCCCATGCTAAAATATAGCTATGCTGGAACTCGACATAAAACAGGTTTTTTCATCGCAGAGTTAACCTAGTTAACCCAGCCAACCAATGAGAATATTAGCAGTCACGAGGGGGAACTTGCAGTCAAACTGCGTCGTTCGAACAAAGACCGGACGAGCATGCACAAGGAGAATCGAGGACTCCTGAAGAGAGCCGAAGCCAGCGCGTGCTGTAAGCGTGTCTCGAGTATGGTAGGGGTAGACTCGAGCGACACGCGTGTCACACAGCCAATAAGAAGCGGCCTTACTTCAACGAGACCAGGTAATGTAATGAGCTTTGCTAATTACCAGGAATATTTTAACACATCGTAATATCATGGAAGATATTAAATAATAAGTAACTATTTATTAAATTTGCGGCTAATTATTTATGTAATTAAAGATTATTACGATCATCGACAGTGAGCGACCAATCAGATCCTTGGTCTGAAAAGGACGCGGACTTGGAAATTTGATGATGGGGAAATGGCAGAAGAATCAGGCCTCTTAATATTTACGACTTCAGCGGAGAAGGACGTCACAGCAAGTTACTCAACAATTCAACAAAGCAAATAGAAATTCACGAACGAAGGCACTTAGTTTGTGCAAGAAGATATATAAAGTCGACATTCAACGAAATATAAAGTTATTAGAACCAATCTACATTATTTACCATGTTGAAATTCCCGAAGTTGAGGGAGGAATTTATTAATGAATCTACAGGAGTCATGATGATCAATTAAAAAGTTATGGGGCCATAGCTATGACGGCAGCAAGAATATTCGAAATGACATAACATCCATCTCGCGGGAGAGATTAACATCTCATCTCCCCCATGCAGAGAATTCTACACCTAAAAGTAATTTCAACAACTAAATGACGATTTATATCAGAACTTTGGCGAAAGAAGATAGAATAATTTCCAGAACGAGGGCGGCCAGGGAGGACCCGGTGCCATCAAGAGAGAAAGGGCTTTCCCATCTCACACAAGAAGAGTCACCAGCAGATGGAACGGCAACACGATGATGATAGAGTTAGAATCCCGGACCTGAACGCATGGGAACTTCTGTAGGAGACCGGAGCAGACCGAACTACATCATGCAGTCTCGCGCTATTGGAAACAACCCGTTACTAAAGGATTGCGAAGAAGGCCCACTTCTACTCTTCTTTAACGCAACACAAGGTAGTCTTCGGACCAACGATATATATCCCAACTTGTAGAGTATTGTAGAACTTTTAAGAATATCCGACAACTTTTTATTGATACAATTTTTCTACATTTTTATGATGTTATTGTAATTTTCGACGTTATATTTTCATAACTACATCATGCGGATGTTTATTAACGTTTCTCGTCGATTTTGAGTACTTGGAATTTTTATTTAGAATTTTTAGAATTTTGCGACTTTCGAAGTTTGAATGGGGAGATTTTACGGTTTAGTTCAGAATATGTTTATGGTAAAGTTTAAATGTGTTTAGATCACATTTTGTTAATTTTTTAATTGTAAGATATCGTTTTTTGTCAACGATAATAATAATGGAAACTTGTTCCAAGAATGTTATGCAGAGATATATTTGAGAGAATGCGATTCTTAAAGATCTTATGTAGAGATCTACGCAAAGTTACGATCTGATAACTTATTAGACAGATTTGGTTATAAATATTTGGTGACTAACGATTATAAATTATTGAAGTTTGTGAGAAAAATGTATTCAAGAAAAAATATGTAAAGGAATACAATGTCAAGTTAACAAATACGAATTACAGCGTATTTTTGAAGTAATAAGAATGTGAAGAAAGATTTAAAGAAATATTCCAGATAATTGAAAGCTTTTATAGAAGTGTGAGTGATGCAAAGAAATAAGATTGTTATTTGAAGACTAGTATTTTATCGTGTTACCTGTTAAATTAATTCATTGATAGAACCAGTATTTTTATTAAATATATTATTGAGAATGTTGTAACTAGGAGAAGTGAGTTGAGAAGTATATGTCTTTGAAAGGAACTACGAAGCATCTCTGAGAGTGAGATTTATTATTCCGGTAGCAGACGGAGGTATTTGTTGTTTGACAATGGGCAAATGTGACGCCATTGGTCAATTATTGAAGGAATGTCTGTAGTGACAGACTTGCGCAAATTTTGAGGTTGAAATAGGATGTTTTATGAAGATGCAGTATTATTGATGTTTATTAGTATTGGAAGTTATTGTAATAGTCTCACAGAGTTGAAACTCCTTGAAATTCACAGGACAGCGTATCCTAGATGAAGTTAAATCTGATAGAAATTATAGGATTTAATGGATCTTTGTTGAAACTGAGAGTAAACTGAGATCTATTTAAATGGTTCTTAATTAGATATTGAATTTTTCGGTAATTATTCAACGCAGTGGAAGTTTATATTTTTATTAAGTATTTCTATTATTGACAGACAAGTTGTAGGAGGTCTTTGAACTATGTCTCTACTTAATTGTATGGATTATAGAATCCCGGATTGTCACAGTTTCACGAATAAGACATAGCATGGTGAATTATTATTTTCTTAAGTCAGTAGAGGAGCAGTAAAGAAATAGGAAGACAATTTCAGCCTATATTGTCAATAAAGAAAGCAGTTGGACAGTTGTTCATATTTTATTTTTTATTGAGTAGTTGCTGAACTACGATGTTAATATTGTGTTGTACAGATAGTATATTAAGAATTTAAAAATAGGTTTATAATTATATTTACGCGCATTATTATTTTTAAATTGTAATTTAAATTTAGATAGAGATTTTATCGCTTCCATGAGAAGAATTTAAGTGATAGGAGGCGGGAGATAAATTGTATAGAGTAATTAATAGTTTTTGTAATGACGGAGATCTACGTCAGTGGTAACTTCATTTATTTTTGGGGGAGAATCTTTTTATTAACTTAATAACATTTCTTTCTTGTTATTAAACAACAGCAGTTGTTTGCTGCTATTTAAGTCATGATTTTGTTTAAGCTTATAAAAGCGTTTGGAATTTGTTTTATGGTTTCTTAGGAAACGAACATGTAATTTATGCAAGTGAAGCAATGACATTTAGTCATTGGATTTTATTTAACATTATTAAGGCATATAATCAATGCCAGTGTTAGCAAACGTGTAATTGTTTAGAGAATAAATACGACAGGCACGTTGTTACGATTCCCTGATCTTTTATAGGAAATTCGCATTATCTTTGTAGTTAAATGGTAGAGGAATGTGCTGTAGGGTGGAAGTTCCCGAGGGACCTAATCCGCATCCTTACGATCGTGATTTTATAGATTCTCATTGTTCCTAAGTAGACAGAGAACCCTACTGTTCTGTAGTTAGTTACTATAGCACATTCCGCTTTATAAAAATCCTGTTCCTTATTCTGAGTGTTTTCGCCAAGTAGCACCATGTTGCTTTTAGCCGGCACTACAAGATGCTACAATCCATTATTATTTCCAGCCTGGGGTTTTGGTGGATCATCCAGATACAAGGGTGCAGTACTCTGCCCGTATATTCGAGAGGAGCTCTGTCGGATATCCGTAGCAAAGCTGGATTGTAGATATTGACTGCACCGGCAAAATTACTAATCAAAAATCCACTCCGACATGATCCTCGAGAACATACGCAGAAGTAAATACGATGAAACTGTGAATTACATATATGCACTTAGCTCAAGGCGAGCACCTACCTTGGTTACCTCTCGGGGTTTACGTAGTCAGCTCCAGACCTAAAATGGGGGTTTCACAGTGTCATATCACTATATCGAAAATATATCAAGCTAACACGACGTCTAACAACGAACTAAACAATTTAATTACATAGGTAAACTAAATCTAAACACACACACACAATAAATTTTGGTCGGCCTAAGCCTTTTCTACAAGTTAAAACAATTAACAGAGACTGGCGTGCTTCACATTCTTCTGCCACGCTTTTAAAGGACACTTGAGCTCTCACGGCGTGTGCCAGAGTCATGAGACTGCGTTATATAATAAAACCGTTGCTTCACCGGGCTGCCGGCTGATTTCATTAATGAATTGACGCATTGACAATAACCCTTTTCATTTGTGGGCCAAGCATTGGCCTTGGGCTAGAACGAGTTTCTCCAAGTGAACCCTAGTTCGAATGCAGTCTGACAAGAATACACCTCTCTGTCGCAAAATGACAGCAATAGAGTCTCATTTACTTGTAACAAAATAGCAAATATTCCAGCCATCCCTCGCTCGAGATACTTAAAACTTTCACACAGCAATGCATTTATCCTCTCACGTCGTGATATCCATACTGAACAATAAGCAATACCCATTCAAAACATATCGACTTTCATACTAAGCACGTTTCAAAAACATTAGACAACTTACTAATATTAACACGTTATTCCCTTGATTGAATAATTATATAAAGCTTATTTACATCAAGAATCTGGGTTACAATTAATAGCGTGAGCTATTATAATAATAAAAATGTAACCTCTATATACAAAAGAGCATCAGCTCTGATCTCGCGTTAAAGCCTACCGCAACTTAATGGGATCCAAACAATCTTCATCATCTTTTCAAATACTACTGCACGATTGCCATTACTAGTTCGTAGTCATATTTAGTCGGACATGTTCGACCAACTAAGGCTAAACATACGCATTTACATAATCGTGCTTAATAAAGGTTAATAAAAATAATACATAACAGACGTCAATATCCGCCTTCTCGCCTAAATTTCAGTACTGTACAACCCTACCGTCTCCACAGACCCAAAGTCGTGTATAAGATCAAAAGGAATGATACTTCAAATATTATTGGTTCAAGAGTAATTATCGTGTTCCTGTTTTTGAACTCCGATCCTCTTAATTTAGTTGGTGTCGTAAGTGTCGTTTGGCTAATTAATAATAATAATGTTGGTTTTGTGTTGTTTTATTCCTTAAACATCAATAATTAACTTAAAATTCTAACTCCTTGTTGCATTTTACAGCTATGTCTGTTACTACTTCTTAGGTAATTTCTATATTCTTTCCTGTGGTGACAGGTAACTTCCCTGTTCCTTACTTTTCTGGCTTACATAACTAAATCTTTCTTTCCTCTACCGTATAATTTCTCTGTAAATATCAATAGTTGCAATTAATATCTTTAAAATAATAACACTGATCCAAATAATAATACTATTTATAATGATATTAATAATAATGTAGCAATAATAATAATAATAATAATAATAATAATAATAACAATAATAATAGCAAGAATATTACTACGAATAATAACAAAATATCAAAGTAGCGCTGTTAGCGATGATTTTATTAGGGCAAATGATTCTAATTTGTACAAAATATTGGGTCTGTTTTGTGCAATTGCCTGTATATAGGGAAGGTATTCTAATTTGTTCTGGACGAAAATAATGCTTACTATAGCGAAGTATTCGGTGTCAAGAAAGATGGGTAGGTGTTTGTTTAAGTACTTTTTGGAAGTGAAAATTTATAGATTTCTGTATGACCAAAGATTCCTTGCTGTGCTGCCTGTATGACTTAATGCCATCGCTCACTGTTTGTTACTACCTGGGTTCGAGATCAAGGGTTACCCCCTTGTAATGGCCGAATTTATCTGCGTATATGTGTAATTTGTGTTAATTTGTGTTGTAGAGTTTTCGTATATATGTATTTGTTGTGTGTTTGTATAATTTGTGGTGTATTGTGAAGTTCCGCGGTTTCTCACTTGTGCTCCAGGAAAGTGTATGTTTCCTGTGTCCCGTTGTGTTACAGCCTGGAAATATTGAAATGTGTCGTGCAACCCTTAAGTGTTTTCACTCTGTGTGGACGGTCCTTATGCTAACATCGTGTACCGTGTGCTCGGGTTTGTATATATGTCACTTACTACGTGTTTGGTATCCCTTGTACTGTCATTATATGTGCGTGATGTCGCGCGTCACGGTAAAGCTCTGTTGGTCTGCACTCTCGATGTAGGTATGCTAACCTGCGTTATTGCGGTGTCTGTGTGCCATAGTGTTATTTGTCGTTTTCTTTTTAGGGCTTTCTTGGGATTCGTATTTGCAGGTAGGGCTCGTGTATTGTAAGGCTTCATTCTGCGGACGTGAATTGTGTCTTTAATGATTTTGTGTATATGTCGGACATTCACGCTATGGTTCAGGTCCGATATTTTTCTCTTAATTTTAAAGGGACCGCTCCACTTGGGGATGAGGAACTCAGAAACGTTCTTCCTACGCGTGGGTGTCCAAATCCTTACCTGTTGACCTGGTCGGAATTCCTGGTTTTTGTATTTTTTGTCATAGATTTTCTTTTGTGTTTGCTGTGCCCGGGTGATGTTATGTTGCGCGTTGAGCCTCGCTGTTTGGAGGTATTGTAACCTTTTATTGTTATCTGTGAGTGTGTCCTGGGGAATGTGTATATTATCGACCGGGTTCCGGGGATGGTATCCATGAAGCAGGATGTGAGGACTATACTTTCTACTTGTTGATATAGAAGTGTTATAACTAAAAGTTATCGCCAGCAAGTATTGGTCCTAATCGGTTCCACTGTCATTGGTAAACTTCGCGATTGCTTTCGCAATGATTTTATTCATGGATTCGGTTAGTCAATTAGTTTGCGATGCGTAATTTGTAGTTGTATATGATCTTGTCCTGAGTTGCGTGAGTAGTTGTATTATTTTGGAAGTGAATACTGTCCCCCTGTCGGATAAGAGTGTATGGAATGCCCCGTAACGTGTGATGATATCGAACAGGAATTCCGCGATGAGTTTTGTATCCGCATGTCGTACAGCGCGTGTAATCATGTATCTAGTGAGATATTTTGTAGCCACAAGTAAGTAATTGTGACCGTTTTCTGATGTTGTTATTGGCCCTTTGAAGTCAATACCTACCCTGTGGAAGATCTCTCCAACAGATATGAGATTGAGAAGGCCGTGTGGTTTCCCTGCCCTGTGCTTGTATCTTTGACATGCATGACATGTTTTTATGAATATAGCTACCTCTTCTTTCATGTTATCCCAGAAGTAGCGTGTTCGGATCCTATGGTAGGTTTTGTGTATTCCTAAATGTACGCCTCCGAGGGGTGGATTATGCTGCTCTGTTATTCTTTGTCTTGAGTGAGGTCAGCACGGCTATTGTGGCATTGTCGTGAGTAGCCGTGGGCTTAAGTATTAATATCCCTGTATCGTCTTAAAAATCCTTGCGATAGACGTGCGTGCTTATATTCTGCGTTGTCGCGGTTCTGTAAGGCTGCCCTTATCTGTTTCAGGTAAGGGTCCTCCAGTTGTTCTTGTGTTATGTTTGTGTGTGTTATAGAATATGTTGGTATGGAGTCCCAGTCGTGTTCTATGTTTTCGTCAGGTGCGTCGAAAATTGGTAGTCTTGAAGGCCCATCTGCGTCCAAGTGTGTCGACCCCTTTTTATCCTTAACGTCAAAGGTATAATCGTATAATTTAAAGATGAATCTCTTAAGTCTGGAATTCTGGTTCTTGAATGTGTCCCGTACAGTAAACTGGCGTGGTCGGTTATCACCGTAATGTGTGTGCCATATATTGAACCCTAAATATAAACGTCATTATATTAATTTTTCATGAATTCTGTTCTGCGTGGAGAAGAAAGGTGGAATATTGGAAGTTGCACCTGCTGAATGTTGAAATAAAGGTATACCTGGTGACAATGAGGGGCGCCAGACTTCCTGCGTGAACAATAGAAAGGGTAAATGTGGAATGTGGTGAAGACTCAAGAGGACTGGCAGAACACCGTTAGAACGAGTTCAACTAACTAGGCTCGGCGTGCGAGGGAATTGATTCACCTTGGAGAAATGTGCTTAGTGCAGAATAGAGATGACAGAGAAAGCTGTCAAAATCTAGAGAAGGAGACACGTTTCGTCAATGCCCACAAGGGAGTGGTCTTCAAAATACCGCGATATTGGAAATCACATTGACGAATGAGAAGAGAGGACGCCGGTGATTTCGCGCTCTTATAAAGACACGCTATCAGCAGATATTATGAAGGGAACTCGATACTGATTAATCCTACGATCAGAGTGATTCCCGCATGCCAAAAATGTACGCTTCGCACCGAGTTGAGTTCTCTAATATAAATTGTTGGTCTGTGCGATCATTGCATAATTAAATAGATTTTTATCCAGTCCCCACTCCTACTTTTTGTGTAAAACTGTATAAATATTGAGTGATATGTTCATCGACGCTCATTCCGACCATTCTGCTCAATCATTCTGTTCTTTACGACGTTACCATGTCTGTCGCTATGCGAGCATGAGGACTTAGTACAATTTCTAGTCTGCATGAGAGCAGAAGAACTTATAAATTTTGGAATAAAACTTTGCTGTTGGAGATGAATACTTTTACATCTCTAGTTAAAAATTGAAGTGTTTTGCGCGTGAACGTATGTAGTATAGTAACAGCAATAATTTAGGGCAAGTCATCAATCAGTATTGCTCATGGGACTGTAGATGGATTTAGCAATCCACCGGAGTAATCTAGAAAGTGTTAACAGTGTTAGAAAATATTTTGAATCTAACTGACATTTTAATTGAAGCAGCAAGTCAACAATGAAGCCCTTGGTATCCGCTGACGAAGGAAGGATGTCACCAAGTTCTACAAGCACCAAGATGTTGACCATGTTCTAATTGCAACGCTGGGGTCATGTCTGAGGACATCAATTTAATGGAGGAGACGGTTCAGAATGAGTACCAAATGAATTAATCTTCATTATGTAGCTAGCTTTGGTTACCGGGAATTCTTATATATATCTTTGTGTTTGGGGTATTTTCTTGTAGTTTAGTAGTGTTGTTTTGTTCTAACCGACTAATTATTTAGTGTGTGGAGCCCATCGTGGTTATTCATTTTTTGTATATGTGTAGGTATTGAGCGGGACAGTATATTAAATTGTCCTATCGAGTACAAAGACAGTGTATTTTGAAGAAATTCAACCCAGTAATGAACTATGCAACTATCGATAAATTGAGCATTTTATAGATAACGTAACAGCAGTGTTGGAGGGGGGGGGGGGGGAGAGTAGAATTTGTTCGGAGAACTTCGAGTTACACAGGTTATGATATACGCGATATTGCATATTACTTAGCCAGAAGCCGTAAGCTTCTGTGGAAATAATTATAACGTAAAGGGAGCACGTAGTTAAATTATTGTGTCTTTGGAACACATTGTGTGAGGTATTTCTGTGATCTGGAGCATTTTGGTGGAGTACTCGTGTCGAACCAAGGTATGGCGTCTCATGTATGTTTATTCTGCGCAGGGTGTGACATTGGGTGATTAACCCGGCTGCTGCTGTACGGCAACAGTACTCTCAAGGGGGAGGAGGCTGTTATTATTCTTCGGTCCTGAATTGCATGGTTCAATTTCTGGGGACAAATCTGCGATACGATGATATGTATTTTATGTCAAGATGTGTGATGATGTTTCTATGGTTCTCAAAAGCTAAGGAGCTTTGAGACAATTTGGTAAGACCTGCCTGGTTCGCGACACTTATGATGAGGACTGTTCGAAGTGAGCTTGCGAGTCAGATCTCAGATATGAATAGTCAGGCAATTAGTGGCCGAGAAGTGTGCTCATTAGATAAGAATCAGCTCCGGAGCCTGTATAATTTGAAGTGAATTAGATTATAAATGTTTGGCTGTTCTGCATGTCAGATATGCAGTTCAGGAATATGTTGATATTTGTTTCCTTTTTCATTTTAGTTACTGTCTCAAAATAATTGTAGGTATTTTTGATGCATATTTTTGTGTTCAAATTGTAATGTTTTACGTGTTCGGGAAACAATTGGTTTACCCAGGTGTTGGTTGAGAGTGGCCACGATTGATTGTACATTATTTGTGTCTGTAAGACCTAAGATTTTAGGCCGTTTTTTGTGCGTTCTCACGTGAATAAGACTTCATGCGGAAGTGACCTTGTATTTTAGTAAAATGGTAGCGTAGTCTGTTGGTAATTCATTTCTTGTTCGCCATAGTAAATGTGGTTCCCGGTGCCAAAGTCTGGTGAAAGCGATTATAGATACAGTACGCGTCCGGCGACTTGGATCAACGGAAACGTATCTCATGACAATGTACTCGTTCTAGGCTAAGCCTTGTCATATCGTCATGCGCATATACACAACAATTAGAAACTTTCGGACGAGATCTGTGCATAGTTTTTTGGTTTAACAGCCTTTTTGAAGCTGTATTTTATTCATGTAAATTGTTTGTTTTGATATTTGTTCTTTGGTTCATATAAGGGTGTTATAAGGGAGATTTTTGTTGTTTTGTGTCTATTTGATGGGTTTATTAATGTTATTTTCGGTTAATCTTGGGTCATCCTTCCTTGCTAGTTATATTCTTACCTATGTTACCTTGATGTTTATGGAACCAAAGTATAAAATACCCAACCTCACGACGGTGAACTGTACAGCCCCGAAATTAGTCTCGTGTACGCTTCTTTCAAGGGGACATAGGCTAAGAATGGTGCAGGCCAACGATGGGGAGATTTTGTGTTACGTTGTTTGGCATCTGTGATAAGCGTGGTGTTGGAAATTTGGTATACAAGTTCAGCCACTATTTCAGGGTTTAAATTCTGTAATTCGGGCGAAGTATTACCACCACATGAGAAGAAATAAAGTAGAATCTTGGAGTTAGTCGGTATCTGATACTAGAAACCCGTCCCGGCTTCGCCCGAGAACAGTTATGAGTGCATTACGTGATAAGCGCATGTTTTCCAATGTCCATTTTACGTCTCAGCGTGATGGATTGAAATCACTGACTGGACTATTAATTATATTATAATGGAGATGCATGTGCAACAAATTATTGTCAGACGTAATCTAAGAATGACGAGGTGCACGAAACACAAATCCCCCTTCCGTCCGATCTTAACTTGACTGTGAATTTTGGGGAATGAAAAATTCACAGGCGAAATGAAGAAAAGCCGAGTTATACTTCCAGGGAGACTCCAAACACAACCACTCTTCTCTATATTTTTTAACTCATCACGACTCGACAGTTTGCTGCTGACTGTATCTGGGTCAATACATTCGTCCGCATGCTAAGCTGTAACTGGGGTGATACACTCGCCCCTAGCTAGCTCGTAAACTGTCACCTCAGTAACTGTATGTAGATTGTTGGAAGAAATAAAAACGTAATAACACTTATAGTAGGCGATGTATTGAAGATAGAGATATGCTCTCCCGGGATTTTTTGTAGAAGTTTTCATGCTGAACAATTCTTACCCTCATAGTATATAGATATTTTGAACGGTTTGCCCAGCGTAATCTTAAATAGCACACGGACGCCAGTTGTTTTTCGACCTTTTCACTAAAATCGTTGGAGCTTGACTTCCTTTGGTCATAAATAAACTATTTTCAACAGAAACCTTCCTCGAGACATCCTTTACAGAATGGTGAAAACCGCATCAAAATCCATTCAGTGGTTCTCGAGATTACCCGTGACATCCAACAATCGGGAATTTTGTTTTATACTAAGTAGAGATTAAGCGCCGATCAGTATAATTTAATATAATATTATCCCCCTTCCATCCAATCTTAAATTGATTGTGAATTTTGCGAAACGAAAAGTTCACAGGCGAAATGAGAGTTGCACGTCAAGGGAATGGTGAGGTAAATAAAACTCAAATCCCCTCCGGTCCAATCTTAAGTTGACTGTGCTTCACAGGCGATATGAAGAAAACCCGTGTAGCATTTTCAGGGAAACTCCAAACACAACCACCCTTCTCAGAAGTCTTAACTCAACACGACTCAACGGTTTGCTGCTGGCCGTATCTGGGGCAAAAGGTTTGCCCGCTATCTAGGTTGCAACGGGAATGATACACTCGCCCTTAGCTAGCTCGTAAACTGTCGCCTCAGTAGTTGAATGGACACGGTTGGAAGAAATTAAAACGTAAAAACACTTTTAGTGGGCGATTTATTGAAGATTGACAAATGCTCTCGTGGAATTTTTTGTAGAACTTTTCATGCTGAACAATTCTTACACTCATAGATTATAGATATTTTTAACGGTTTGCCCAGCATAAGCTTACAAAACGCTCGGACGCCTGTTTTTTTCCACTTTTCCACTGAAACAGTTAATGCTCGGCTTCCTTTGATCACAAATAAATTATTTTCTACCCAAATTATCCTCGAGATGTCCTTTACAGAGTGGTGAAAACCGCATCAAAATCCATCCAGTGGTTCTCAAGTTTACCCGTAACATCCAAGAATCGGGCACTTTGTTTTATACTAAGTAGAGATTGCTGATTTTGTGATAATGTGAAAATCTGGGCGTCAAACTTTGAATTAAAATTAGAATTGTGTAGAGATGACAAATTCTGATATGTAGCAAGAGGGTGATAACCCTAGAAAGATTGATTATACTTGATAATTAATTCTGTGTTGTAACGTAAAATCAATGAAAGTAGGGAAATTTAATAACCTATCTTAAGGGATGACACTAAGTAAATTAAAGTAAAGAGATACTCAAGGATGATTGCAATTGCGGGGGATTCAAGTAAAGTAAACGAATTGAGTATGATTAAAATATTTAAATGTATTATTGCGTATATGCGTGACGTAAATGGATGTCACCCAGGTGCATGATCCCTCTATTCTCGAGTGAATTTATATTTCTTGTCATGGCAACGTTGGAGGAAATTAGAGCAGTGGTGGAGCTCTCAAGAGCGAGAAACATTGAAAACTTAGAGAAAATGAGAACGGAATTAAAAGCCGAAATGAAAGAGCAAAGTAGGGAATAGGTTGAGGAAATCAACTATCGCATTTCGCAACATTCCGAGGACATAAACAATCGCATTTCACAGCAGTTTGAGGACATAAACAACCGCATTTCACAACAGTCCGAGGACATAAACAATCGTATTTTCAACAAGCGGAGATACAAAAAGAGCAAAGTAGGGAGCAGGCTGAGAACATAAATAAACGTATGGTAGAACTCTCAGAGAAAGGAACCAGGAACAGTTCAGTCAGCTTTCGGCTGAAATTAAACAGAATACCAGGGAGCAGATGGAACAGTTAGCTAAAGATGCAAGCAAAAATAATGACAAACAATTAGGCCGCATGAAAGGAATGGAGGAACGGTTTGATAAGAAACTGGGAGAATTCGATGAGACCGTTATTGCGAAGCTTAAGCAAATCGAACAGGCATGCATTTATAACCCTGAGGAAGTTCATGAAGCGCAAGATAAACTGAAAGGACGATTCGAAAGAGTAGAAGCTTATACTCAAGGTATGCAACAACAGATCGAGGCGGTAGACAGCAATTTGTTAGGCATCGTTAAAGAAATGGAGCACGTGGAAATAAAAGCCACAGAGCCTTTGAAGGGAATCAAGAAAGAGCAAGGAGAATTAAAGGCGTCCATTGAACAAAATAACAGCCAAATTGGGGAACGGTTAGACAAGATGGAGATAAATCAGGAGGAACACGCGGAGAAACTAGAGAAAACATTTGAAGGATTAACGCTTAAAATATGCAAAGATTGGAGCCAGATGAGGGAAAATAGTAAGGAGGAATGCTTGTCTATTACAAAGAAATTAGGGGATAATCTCACTAGACTGCAAATACTCGAGTAAAACATTTAGACCAAACTGCAGGAACAGGACAAGTTGGTAAAAGCAGAATTGGAATCCCAGGAATTAGATACACTATTTAGATCCGTAATGGACAGATAAGGGCTGGAGAACTTAAATGGCCTGGAGGCAGGTAACAGAACAGGAGAAGTCATTAGTAATGAGCAGAGTCCCTTAATTGGTTGCTACACGAGAATATTTGGGGAATACACAGGTCAAACTTCTACACCGGAGCAAGCTGCATTACCAACACAAATTATCCAAGTAATTAGGGGTAATGAATACAAACCTAATCGATACACAGACGGTACAGGTACAACACTTAACCAATTCTTGCGTGAACTTGAAGATTTCTTTTCGGACCAGGGGCCCCGGAAAATAAGAAACTCAGGATGGTTGAGAAGTTTTTGCATAGAAACTGTCTTATTTGGTATCAGAGTTTTAATTATACCTTTGGGACAATGCAAGATTTCAAAGACGCATTGCTTAAGAAATACTGGAGCCCGTCTATGCAACAATGTTTAAGGATGGACTTGTATGCTCGCAAGTACCATTCAACACACCCAACTAAATTTGCCGATTTTTTCACCCAACAGATGCTAAAATTGAAAGAATTAGACGAGCCGCGGTCTGAGAAAAAATAGTAATGACCATAGGAAAGCAGTTACCCGTAAATATCCAGCAATTCCTAGTAACCGCTAACGTGACAACAGCAGTAGGGGCGGAGGAAATTTTGAGGCACTTGGATGAGACGAGTTTACAGTCACCGCCTTGAGGAAGTAGACAGAAGGAGCAGGTGAATGCCACGGAAGTTGTTAGCGAGAACAATAACAATAACATTGGTACGAGGTCACAAGCAACGAATACAGAGATGACTCCGAGGAGGCAAGAAAACTATAACAAACAATATGGGAGATATGAGAACAGAAGTAGTTATCGGAATTATCAGGAGAATTACAGGCCGTACCAGAGAGGTTATCAAGGCGGTGGAATTAATAACAGAAGGCAGGAATTCCCTTATCGAAAGAATGGCGACACGCGGAACAACCAGCGGTGGCGTAACGACTGGAACCAAATGAGGGGGGGATGCAAGAGAGCAGCGGAACTAATGGAACGACCGATAACGTGAATCGCAGAGGTACTTACAGGAGTTACATGCTACCAAAGGAAATTAACATGACAGATGGGAAAGTGCTATGAATCATCATATAAATCCTGATACATACAGGGAACAGGACGGAGCTGAAAGTTTGGAAAGACAGCAGGAAAGACGTGAGAAGGGGGCGATACCGGGACACTCCTGGGATGAGAACAAGAATACTCGCAAGAAATATGGACCTTACTAGCACTAGAAGAAATGGGCGGATCTGAATTTGAATGTCTACTGCAGGAGCGACTTTGAGAGGTGAATTTAGGGGATGAAGACAAGAAGAAATTAGAAATTGTTTAACGCAAGCATAAAGAAGTTTTTCAATACTGTCCCAGGGAAGATTCTAAATTTCACTTATGCAATTCAGGTAGATAATTGGGCCCCATTTAAAAGCAAATTTTATCCAATACCGGATAAGCTCTACCCTCAGGTAAAGGAAATCATAGAATGAATGTTATCTTCTGGCATGATCAAGAAATTACCGACACCATATTTCAATTCCATATTGGCTGTTGCCAAACCGAATGGATCAATACGGCTGTGTCTCGACGCACGAAATTTGAAATTCAAGGTCATATCTGAACACGACAAAGCGCCGTTAATCCGTGACGTTTTAAAGGGCTTCAAAGAAAAGCACATATACTGTTCCGTGGATCTCACAAATTCCTTCCACCATATCGAACTAGAGGAGAAGTCTTAACTGTCTTTCTCTTCGACAACCAAACATTCATCTGGAATAGACTTCCATTTGCCCTAAAGACAGCTGGATCTGCACTTATCAGAGCTCTGGACAGGAATTTTACTGAAGAGGTGAAAAAGGAAGGAAGGTAGCTTGTAGTTTAACGTGACCGTTAATCTCGAGATCATGAGCAACGGGACATCCTTTTTACGTGGAATCCGAACCACAGAACATGGCATTTCCCTTCGAAAATTTCACATGCAATGACCGGGAATCGAACACGTACAGCCTTAGTGAGAGGCATACAGCTAGACCGCTGTGCCACCAAGCCCCCGAAAAGAGGTGAAAAAGCATGACAGTAAGATATATCAACGATATTCTACTTGCATCGGAAGGTATTGACGAGCACATGTGTAATCTGGACAAACTTTTTGAAAATTTAAAAACAATTAATTTCAAGATAAATTTTAAGAAATCCCACATCTTCAACAACGAAATGTCATACCTGGGACACATTATAGATCGAGAAGGCGTGAGGCCTAATCCAGCAAAGATCGAGAAGATAAAGAGATTTCCAACTCCCGCTCGAGAGAAACATGTGAGAGCCTTTCTTGGAGTAACTGGGTTATTTAAAGAAAACTGTCCTGGATACACAGAGACTGTGGCTCCACTGCAGGCGATGTTAAAAAAGCAAACAGAAGGAAATGGGACGAGGCTTGTGAGATGTCATTCCAAGCAACTATGGAACTTTTGGCCAACTGCATAAAATTGGGTTGCTTAGATTTCGAGAAAAAATTCATTATTCAAGCGGATGCTTCTCTCATTGGCAAAGGAGCAAAGCTATACCAAGAAAATTCAAGTAATACTCAGGACCGCTCATATTAAGCATTCGTAAGCCGCAAATTGCGCAGATATGAGAAGAATTATACCGTGACTGAATTGGAACTGCTACCTATACTTCACGCATTGCAACAATAGCAGAATATTGTGTTTGGATATCCTATTGTGGTGAGAACAGACCACAAGGCATTCACATTTACGTTTAAAACTGCAATGATGAGTGAGAGAGTTACGCGTTGGTCATTATACATACAACAGTTCAACATTGAAATAGAACACTGCCCTGGAAGAATGAATGTGATACCTGATGCCATAAGCAGAAACCCGGAACCTGAGGACTAGATAACAGTAGAGGTCCAATATATTGCGTTGACCACCAAGGACGCGGATTTCTGGACGAGCTTACGAACATACATTTGGAACAGGAAAAGGAACCGTGGATGATGATGATGATGAAATACTTCAGAAGGGAACTACAGCCTGGAACACCGGCATATCAAGGAGCGAGATCAAAGGAAGCCAAAAATCACCTTTTCAGTGGGATGTTACATAAATTCATATATGAAGACCACACCAAATTTAGGATCTTAGTTCCTGCTACACTGCAACGAGGATTGACATGGCACTTGCACAACAGTCTATGCCATGTAGGGAATGACAAAGTTGAGGCGACGATTGGCGAAACTTTCACTTGGCCAAGGAAGAGGACGACGATCTGTGACGTCAATAAAACCTTCGACGCATGCAAACGAACCAAACCAAACAATTACCTGATTAGGCAATTTCCTAGGCCTCTACTACCTCAAAAATCATCCGAGCTAGGGGCGGTGGACCCATTTGGACCTATACCGAAGGGAAGACGAGGATGTAGACACCTACTTGTATGAATCGATGTGTTTTCGAAGTTTGTTGTTCTATGTCCTATTCAGAAAACAACTTGAAACAGGGGTTGAGCAGAATAAGAAATAAGGTGATACCAATGCTAGGTAAACCTGAATTCTTACTCTCAGATCACGGATGATACTTTACCAGCGCTGAATTTAAGAAAGGGATCGCTGATCTTGGTATCAAGCGTATACTATCATCGATGAGGAAAACAGAGGCAAATCCAACGGAAATAGCAATCAAGGATATTGTAAAGTTCTATCGTATTTTCATTCCAAACGCACATCACAAATGGGTGGATAGAATTGGTGATATTGAAACATGCATGTACTCTACCATACATGAGTCAACTGGTCAGATACCATTGATATTACATCACAACCAACATCCGGCGAGATCGTGGGACAATGTTCTCAAATTTCCTAGAGATCCATTGTTGGCAACCAATGGAAGAGTCAGGAACACTGTTGAATATATGAGAAACCAAGCAGAGAGGCGCTTGAGAAGAGTGAGGGGAAAGAAGTTCCACAGGGAATTAAAAATTGGAGAAATGGTCCTTGTAAAAAAAAAATCCGATATCCGATCCAGCAAACAAAGTACTGGCCAAGTTTTGTAAAAGATATATTGGACCGTTCCGCTTTGTTAGGTACCTTGGAAACAATGCGTACTGGATACAAGAAGTCAGAACAGGAACGATGTCCGTCTTCAACATTGAAAATCTGGAATTATATCATAGTGCGGAACCATTTGAGATGAGGGAAGACGTTGCAGATGCAGATGTGGCAAGTTCACTGAAAACTACACCAAAAGAGACGGTGACAGCTGAGCACGCAGTTGAAGGAAGGAGCGAGAAATGGATTGTTTACAAACAGGTAGCAGGCACCCGAGGACTGACTTGTTTAGCGAGAGAGCGGAGATGGACTGAGCCAAGACAGGTTACAAGCAGCCAGTCGGTGTTGTAATGAGTCAGCGCTGGGGCAAATCATAAGTGAAGAGACGGAGACGCCACACTGCCAGAATCATCTTATGGAAATTGAGTACTGGGCAGTAAGACCGCATAAAAATTGAATTAATGTCTCGATTAAATTTTTCCTTAAGATACGGGCGAAAGAACCCTTAATATAAAAGTCGTTATATAAATGTTTCATGAATTCTGTTCTGCGTGGAGAAGAAAGGTGGAATATTGGAAGTTGCACCTGCTGAATGTTGAAATAAAGGTATACCTGGTGACAATGAGGGGCGCCAGACTTCCTGCGCGAACAATAGAAAGGGGAAAATTTGGAATGTGGCGAAGACACAAGAGGATTGGCAGAAAAACCGTTAGCCCGAGTTCAAAAAAGTAGGCTCGGCGTGCGAGGGAAGTGATTCACCCTGGAGAAATGTGCTTAGTGCAGAAGAGAGATGACAGAGAAAGCTGTCAAAATCTAGAGAAGGAGATACGTTTCGTCAACGCCCACAAGGGAGTGGTCTGCAAAATACCGCGATATTGGCAATCACATTGACGAATTAGAAGAGAGGACGCCGGTGATGTCGCGCTCATATGAAGACACGCTATCAGCAGATATTATGGAGGGAACTCGATATTGATTAATCCTATGATCAGGGTGATTCCCGCATGCCAAAAACGTACGCTTCGCATCGAGAAGAGTTCTCTGATATAAATTGTTTTTCTGTGCGATCATTGCTTAATTAAATAGATTTTTATCCCGTCCCCACTCCTACTTTTTGTGTAAAACTGTATAAATATTGAGTGATATGTTCATCGACGCTCATTCCGAATATTCTACTCATTCTTTCTGCTCATCCTGTTCTTTACGACATTACCATATCTGACTCTGTGCGAGCATGAGGACTTAGTACAGTTTCTAGTATGCATGAGATCAGAAGAACTTTTAAATTTTGGAAGTAAAACTTTGCTATTGGAGATGAATATTTTTACATCTCTAGTTAAAAATGAAATGTTTTGCGTGTGAACGTATGTAGTATAGCACACTGCTATAATTTATGGCAAGTCATCGATCAGTATTGCTCATAGGACTGTAGATGGATTTAGCAATCTACCGGAGCAATCTAGAAAGGGTTAACAGTGTTAGAAGATATTTTGAAACTAACTGACATTTTAATTGAAGCAGCAAGTCAACAATGAAGCCCATGGTATCCGCTGACGAAGCAAGGATGTCACAAAGTTCTACAAGCACCATGATGTTGACCATGTGCTAATTGCAACGCTGGGGTCATGCCCGGGGACATCAATTTGATGGAGGAGACGGTTCAGGATGAGTGCCCAATGAATTAATCTTCATTATGTGGTTAGCTTTCGTTATCGGAAATTCTTGTATATATGTTTGTGTTTGTGATATTTTCCTGTAGTTTAGTTGTGTTGTTTTGTTCTAACCGACTACTTATTTAGTGTGTGGAGCTCATCGTGGTTATTCATTTTTTGTATTTGTGTAAGATTGTGCGGGACAGTATATTAAATTGTCCTATCGAGTACAAAGAGTGTGTATTTTGAAAAAGTTCAACACAGGAATCAACAATGTAACTGTCGATAAATGGAGCATTTTATAAATAACGTAACTGCAGTGGTGGGGGGGGGGGGGGAGTGGAATTTGTTTAGTGAACTTCGAGTTACACAGGTTATAATCCATGCGATGTTGCATATTCCTTAGCAAGAAGCCGTAAGCTTCTGTGGTAACCATTATAACGTAAATGGACCACACAGTTAAATTATTGTGTCTTTGGAACACATTGTGTCAGGTATTTCTGTGATCTGGAGCATTTTGGTGGAGTACTTGTGTCGAACCAAGGTACGGGGTCTCATGTAGGTTTATCTGGGTGGGCGTGACAATGGGTCATTAACCTGTTTGCTGCTGTACGACAACAGTTCTCTCAAGGGTGAGGTGGCTGTTTTTATTCTTCGGTCCTGAATTGCATGGTGCAATTTCTGGGAACACATCTGCGATACGATGATATGTATTTTATTTCAGGATGTGTGATGATGTTTCTACGGTTCTCAAAATCTAAGGAGCTTCGAGACAATTTGGTAAGACCTGCCTGGTTCACGACACAATTGATGAGGGCTGTTCGATGACCGCTTGCGAGCTCAGATCTCAGATAAGAATAGTCAGGCAATTAGTGGCAGAGAAGTGTGCTCGTAAGTTAAGAATCAGCTCTGGAGCCTGTATAATTTAAAGTGAATTAGATTATAAAATTTGGCAGTTCTCCATGTCAGATATGCAGTTCAGGAATATGTTGATATTTGTGTTTTCTTTTTCATGTTAGTTACTGTCTCAAAATAATTGTAGATATTTTTATGCATATTTTTGTGTGCAAATTGTAACGTTTTACGTGTTCGGGAAACAATCGGTTTACCTATGTGTTGGTTGAGAGTGGCCACGATTGAGTGTTCATTATTTGTGGCTGTAAGACCTAAGATTTTAGCCAGGCTGCTGCACTTGAGGTTTTAACTCGACTAGCCGGACATGGGGCTATTGTGACGAGGAGGACGTGTGATTTTTTTGTTTCTTTTTGTTTGGAGAAATAGCTTTCCGTAGATAGTAGATTTTATAATTTTGTTTCTTAATGTCATGAATAGTAAATTTCAGATTTTCTCCTGCGATGACATGAATGGTAATTTGCAAATGCTAATTTGTAAATAAGAAATTTTGATATTTAGGTTTTGCGATGACGTGAATGGTAATTTGCAAATGCTTATTTGTAAATATGGGATTTTGTTTTTGGCGATGACGAGATTGGTAATTTGTAGATATGAGATTTTGATACTTTCTTTTTTGATAACGAGAATAATTTGTAAATGATAATTTGTAAATATGGGATTCTGTAGTTGTAACTATGAGAAATTGAAACTATGAGAAATGCTCTATGCCCTTTGCCCCTTAAAGCCCTGTACAATTTTATATTTGTTTTTAAGAAGGATAAGGCGCTATAGCCAAGTGGTCAAGCTGTATATCTCTTACAGCGAAGACCTTCCGGCTTTGTTAAGAAACGATGTACACTTAACCTCGAGAGGTAAAACTAAAAAGAGACCTTAAAGTGCTCTTGGGACGGTACCTTTCGACAGGCCACGGCCACTTCTTTCCCAATCCTATTTCTTTGCATAGTGGCTAACACTTTTGGCTCTCGCACCTAAGGCCTGGATTTAATTGTTGGCTTGGTTAAGAAATTGATTTCTGATCTGAGAACAGGAACCATGTATACTTACTCTCATGAGACAGTACTAAATAGACATGAGTTCGATTTTCACTTGAGCTGTCCTAGAACTAGCTTTTCGTGGTTTCCATTATTACTTGGGGCTTGGCGAGGCAGTGGTTAACTTGCTTACCTCTTAACTAAGCAGAAGGGGTTTTACCCCCTTTCTTTGGTTAGCCTAAATGTAAGATAGAATTAGGAATTAAAATTTTACATAATGTGGTTAGGATTCCACATGCAACTGGAGGTTTTTGAATACCTCTAGGGATTTACATAGCGCGTGCTTGGCGACAACGAGGCCCCAGCTGAGTTTCGCATTGATTTTACTTATGGGTAACTGTTTTTTTTTTAAACGAGTATGAGTGGATATTCAACACTCTAATGTTTACTTGTTCTAAGACGTTTGAATCCCATACTTTTAAACCTCACAGATTTTTGTTTGTTTAGAGTGAGCAGTAATCACTCTATCCAAAAGACTTTGGCTTAGCCCGGGATAATACACTTTTTTATATATTACTACAAACCCCTATAACCTCAAGCAAAATTGTGAATAGAGATAACTGATGACCCAGTAAACGTTATCTTTACATTTTTCTAGAAGCGGAAAGATAGCAATAGCAATTAAGAAAAGCAGATGATATACATGTAATCTAATATTTACATATAGAATACTACACTCTCTTTACAATTGCTTAATCTAGTTTTAAACATAAAGCCTAGGGTAAACCTTTTTTTCCACTGCGAGCAATAGGCGTAAAGATCTCATTCTCTTCTTCATTATCATCATCATCATCATCATCATCATCATCATCACTATTACTCTATAGTCCTTTTTGATTCTCCTGTAATGCTACCTCTTGCATAGTTTGTGTTGCCTTTGATGGTGTTGGGAGATTTTCGGATGTTGACAACTGTCCTAACATGACTTTTTGAGTAGACGATACATGCTTTTCAACTAACAATGTACTATCTTGAGCAGCTGTATTTTTTCTCGGACTTGTGTTTTAGCATTCTGTTTTTTTTTGTCAACAGCAACCGTGGTTCGTTCGGAGCACTACATTGATGATCACTCACACTTAAAACCTCACCATTTCTACTTTTCAGATTGCCTTGACATATTCTTGTCCTCTCTTTTGAGCATCACCAGAATATTATTCCATCCACATGTTGACGATTATAGTTATTAGAGTAGCCTTTATAGAGTGCTCGTTGCTTACATTTGTTGGTCGTAGTAAGCTACATAGCAGTAACTAAACTCTCAGTATGATTTGCATACTACAATGGTTACAACAGTTCTGGAAAAAAGAATGATTTATTGGCTTTTATGTGTCGGCTTATCATATGTCGGATTATTTTTGTGGCTTATTATATGTTGGCTTATTTTGGCGGTTTATTATATATTGACTTATCATATGTTGGCCTTTTTTGGCGCCTTATCATATGTTGGCTTATTTTGGCGGCTTAAGGTGCGTTCAAAAAGTAACGAGTCGGAGGCTGTAATGCGAAAAACCGGTGACGACATCGGCTAATCGTGGCGTGTGTAACGAGGTGTGGTTCCGACCAGAGCGTGGAAGGTCACAGCCCGTCGCTAGAGGGCACGCGTGCACGTCACGTGACGATACAAAGCGAGCAGAACCCATTCCTAGCTATATGTGTAAAGAGTGTGGAAAGACTCTTCTTCGAGACTATGATAGAAAGCGTCATGAAGTTTCGTGTGGGGAATTTCATGAGTGTAAAACGTGTGGAAATAAATTCAACAATGCCTACAATGGCCGTCGTCATGAAGTATGTTGTAATGTTGTGTCGGCAGCTAAAAGACAAAAAGCAGAGCCTACAAAACATTACCTACTGTCATTGGTCCTTGACAAAAATGGACTTATTGAATATGAGACATCTTTTGAAGGTCGACTTAAATCCTATTTCATACGTTGTGATACGTGTAAGGATTTAAATTCATACCTTAAAGAGTCCAAACAGCAAATAATACAAACTATGCACAAAGAACTAGCAATGCACAAGTCAATAAAAGTTAATCTTGTTGCTGAATGTAGATTTATTCATACGTCCACCAACGAAATCACATATCGGACTTTTAAAACACGAAATCAAGCCCTGTTTTTGGAAACTGACTTAAGTAGTTTCTTGGAAACACAATTTACTAAGTTAACTACCGGTACTGAAATGGAAGAATCTGAGCTAAAAGGCAGTGATTGGGCTTTGTTAGCAGTGGAAGGAGTACGATTGAAAATAAATAAGTACAATCCCTTGCGTGGTAGCACATATATTCCCTTACCAGCAGCTATAAAAGCAAGAAGAGCCTGCATTAATCCTCAAAACTTAAAGGATGAAAAGTGTTTTATGTATGCCATTTTAGCAAAACTGGTTAAAACGAAAGCTGAACGCGTTAGTAAATACAAGGACTAGGAAAACAAGTATGATTTTTCAGTGATATCGTTTCCTACGTCATTAGCTGACATTCCCAAATTTGAGAAAGCCAACGACATATCCATTAATGTATTTGGACTGGAACAAGACAACGAACTGTTCCCTCTAAAGGTTGTGGATCAAGAGCTACAAGACCATCGGGACCTCCTTCTGCTAAGTTCTTCATCTGGCCAGAACCACTACGTCTTTATCAAAGATTTTGATAAACTGGTAAGACATCAGATTACCCGCCATGTACATAAGATATATACGTGTAAACGGTGTTTTACTCACTTCAATAATCAATATGGGCAGCAAGGAATGGAAAAATTGAAAGAACATAGAGCTTTGAGTGTCCAGCATGACATTGCTAGGGTTGAAATGCCAATTAAAAACTCAAATGTGAAATTCTTAATGTTGAAAAAATGCTTAGAATACCTTACGTTATCTATGCAGATTTTGAAAGTATACTGTTACCCTATCAAACATGTCTACCTAATCCTGAGGCAAGTTATGTTCCTATGAGCTTTGCTATATATGTTAAACCCTCGCCTACTGTGGAACACATAAAGACAAACCTTCCAAGCCAACCTGTTATTTATCGTGGACCTGACGCTGCAGAAAAGTTTATGGACTGTTTGATCTCAATAGCTAATGAAATCGATCGCCTTTACAGCTTAAATGTTCCAAAGGCCTTAACTCAGGATCAAGAAGCAGAGTTTCAATGTTCTCAAACCTGTTATTTGTGTGAAAAACCATTTACCAAAGAGGACTGGAAAGTTCGAGACCATTGCCATATTACAGGGGAATACCCTAGAAGTGCTCACAATAACAGTAATTTGAGGTGTAAAACACGTAACCCAGTTCCTGTATTTCTACATAATATGAGTGGCTACGACGCAAATTTCATTGTAAAGCAATTGGGATGTACTACTGAGAGAGTGGATGTTATCGCTAACTCCAAAGAAAAGTACATTTCCTTCACCAAATATGTAGGAAATATTAAGCTTCGATTTGTGGACACGTTTCGGTTAATGCCGAGTAGTTTGGAAAACTTAGTTTCCAACTTAACATCATACCCTGAAACAGACAAGTACTTTGGAAAAGAAAATGCAATGCTCATGACTCGTAAAGGGGTATTTTGTTATGACTATATTGATTCATGGGAAAAGTTAAGTGAAACGAGTTTACCTCCAAAAGAGGTATTCTTTAACAAATTAAGACAAGAAGACTATGAACATGCCAAAAATGTGTGGAATCAGTTCAACATTAAAACTCTAGGGGACTATAGTGACCTCTACCTAACTTCAGATGTACTCCTTCTTGCAGACAGCTTTGAAACGTTTAGAAACAAAACACTAGAAACACACCGAGTGGATGATGCACACTTTTTTTTACTTCGCCTGGTTTAAGTTTCGAGGCAATGCTCCTTTACACAGGAATTGAAATGGAATTGCTACAGGATTACGATCAGATTCTTTTAATCGAGTCTGTAATACGTGGAGGCATATGCTAGGTGTCTCATCGGTATGCTGAAGCTAACAATAAATACATGGAAACCTATGATTCTGAGAAACCATCGCAGTTTATTACCTATGATGATGCCAACAACCAATACGGGTGGGCCATGTGCCACTCCCTTCCTTAAGGTGGATTTCAGTGGGATTCTCCAGATACTGTTGATCTAAAAAACTAAAGGAATACGATCCTGTGGGATACATTCTAGACGTTGATGTTGATTACCCATCTGACCTTCATGATCTACACAACGATTTACCTTTCCTACCAGAGTGTACACAACCTGGCGATAAAAGACACAGTTCTTCATGCTTAACTCACAGAGCTAGGATCCTTCATCTTGGCCAATCCAGGCCTACCACTACAAATTGTCACAGATTAAAAATGGCCATATGCCATTGGAAGTTTTGAGTCATCTTAAGTTGGTACCTTGGAGTTTTAACAATTGCTACTAGAACACTAGCGCCCAGATATTTCTGATCACAACCAGCACCTTGGAAATTTCCACGATGACATGGCCTATAGGGTGCCACAAAAGTTTGGTCACTATTGCAACATGTTGTAGAATTGGAGTATCACATAGAAAGTCACATTTGGGGGAAATGGGAAGTTTTTGGTTCTTTATTTCAGGAATGTCCAGGGGATTTATTTCAGAACAGCCCCCAATTTGCCAGGCTTGGTTGTACCAACGGTACAATTCTCTCCCTCCAGATACACAGCGTGGGGTGACAGGCGAAGTCCTGAGATCGCGTACCAGATGATTTATGAACGCTCCCAGGGTAGACGAGACAGGTTGGCGTTAGGCAAGATAACCCCAATGTCTGCCAGCAGAAAACCAGGGATACTCCCACCAAATGTTGAATTACCAATGTTGAACAGCTGACCGTGGCCACCGATCGCTCGTTCACTCAATCTCCATATCTCCTTTCCTCTGTAACATTCAACACACACCCAGCAACGAGATCGCAAGTACATGTTCATACCCTCACCACATGGGTATCTTCACGACGACTGGACAGCAGGTTTGAATTTGTTTTACATCGGGTATTCACTTTCATCAGCATGAGTTCATGAACAGCAGTTGCTCACTTAAGAGTTCAAATTGTCAAGTTTAGTAGCACACGATTAAGTGGTCGGACCATAAAACACCACACATTTCAATGTCCAAAATAAAAAATTGTTCCTTACCAAATAAATAAAAAACTATCCATTTTTCTCAAAATTCAAATGGAACAAAATTACACTTTAATACAGATAGATCATTCCTCATCTTCTTCAATGTCACCAGCACTTTTACAATATGTAAGATGAGTTCTAAATATTTTCTTCTTAACTGAGTCACTTAACAAAACAGTTACTGGCGTTAGAAAATATAATATCTTATATGGACCCCTGTAACGAGTCATGAGTTTTCCAGAGATTTGCTGTCCAGGAACCTTAGGAATGACATTCTTAATGTATACCAATTGGCCTACCTTGAACTTGCAAGGAGCACGTCCCTGATTATACCTTTTGGCAACTTTGTCATGAGAAATCTTAATAGCCTCGTACGCCTCTTTCCAGATTTGTTTAACCTCCTCGGGCGTAGGCTGATCCGGAAGCAATTCATGGATAGACCACAGGTTCGACAAGGGAGAGTTTGGCACGAAGGCGTGCATTACAGAAAATGGAGTCTTGCCACGAGACTCATGAACCGCTGTGTTGAAGGCATAAGCAAGCCAATGAAGAGAAGAGTCCCATTTAGCATGGTCTTCATGGTGGTAGGCTATGAGAGCAGCTCTCAAATTGCGATTGACACGCTCAGCGAGACTGGGCTTAGGGTAATAGGGTGTCGTCGTGACCTGAGCAATTGAGTAATCAAAACAGAAACGTCGAAAGACATTAGAAAAGAAAGCCTTGGCATTATCAGACACCAGGAACTGACATGGTCCAAAGAAAGTGAAGATAGAGTTTAAACATTTAACGACAGTAGCCGTAGTAGACGATCTGGTTGGGAAAATCCAGCAGAAACGAGAAAAGCCGTCAACACATACAAGTGCAAACCGGTTCCCCAATAGAGATCTTGGAAACGGGCCCACAAATTACAATTACGACAACTTAAAACAAAACTACGTATCTCTTTGTCCATACCTTTCCACACATATGACTGCCTAATTTTTGCACGAGTCTTGAAAATCCCAAGGTGCCCACCAACAGGTGATTCATGGAAATACTTTAACATTTCGTTAATTAGATGAGAAGGCAACACAACCTTCGGCCTTTTATCGTGCCTAGAAATACAACACAAGACCCCAGATTTTAACAAATAAGGTTTCACAATTTCACCTTTGGAAATCTTTGAAATCAGCACTTCCAATTCCTTATCTTCTTTTTGGTGAACACCAATATCTTTGAAAAACATAGGAGAATTTGACAGAATAGGTTGCACAGCATTAACTTTAGAAACATTATTGTCGATGACTTTGGGTACAGTTTGTTTAGGAGGTACCTCCTCGTACATCCTGCTTAAGGAATCGGCTTTGACATTTTCGCTCCCACGAATGTGGCGACCGGTGAATTTGAAGGAAGAGATCCTAGTCGCCCATCGGGCTATTCGGCCAGTGGTTCGGGGTTAGGCCAGCACCCAGCTGAGGGCCTGGTTATCAGTTTCTAGTTCAAATTGGACATGTTCAATGTAACTACGGAAACGTTCAAGAGCAAACATAACTGCTAATCCCTCTAGTTCATACACAGAGTACTTTGTCTCAACAGGTGACAATGTTCGAGAGGCGTAGGCAATCGGCTGCCGACCCAAT
Source organism: Meconema thalassinum (assembly GCA_946902985.2). Taxonomy (NCBI): domain Eukaryota; kingdom Metazoa; phylum Arthropoda; class Insecta; order Orthoptera; family Tettigoniidae; genus Meconema; species Meconema thalassinum. The sequence continues at coordinate 611,899,500 of OX336389.2, read as the reverse complement.
TCCCCATCTTGCAATAGCACGGCAGCGACTGCACCGAGAGAGGCGTCAGTCTGAACAATGAACGGGCGACTGAAATCGGGGACGGCGAGAACAGGAGCATTAGACAACGCTGTCTTTAAATCTTCAAAAGCGGACTGTTGTGACGGACCCCATACAAACTTGACATTTGATCTAAGCAAAGAATTAAGAGGAAGAGCACGTTGGGCAAAATTAGAAATAAACTTGCGGAAAAAAATTACCATTCCGACAAAGCGAGAAACACCTTTAAGATTCACAGGTGGCTTGAAATCTCTGATACCCTGGGTTCGGGAGTGATCAACCGAAACACCAGCAGCTGAAACTACATGGCCAAGAAATGAAATTTCTGGCTTGGCGAATGACACTTTTGAAAGTTTAACGGTGAGGCCTGCAGCCTTCAATCTCTCGAAGACCTCGCGCAAATGTTTGACGTGATCTTCATAAGTTTCACTGTAGACCACTACATCGTCCAAATAATGGTATAAAATTCGAATTTAATTCCAGAAAACACATTATCAAGTAAACGGCTCAGGACGGCTCCTCCAGTAGATAAACCAAACGGGACACGTTGAAATTCGTGCAAATTCCAATCTGTTGCGAAAGCAGTTAAATGTCTCTACTCCTTGGCTAACGGAATCTGATAATAGGCCTGATTTCGGTCCAAAAGTGTTATGGAACCAGGAAAAGCAAGAGTGCAAATCAGGCAGAGGAATGGATTAGAGAACTACCTTCTGATTCAAACGTCTATAATCAACTACGGGGCGAAAACCACCGTTAGGTTTGGTACGAGGAACATTGGTGAAGAATAAGCGGAAGTAGAAGGACGGATGACCTCATCAGTCAACATTTGATCGATGATCTTTTTCAGCTCAATCATTTTCGGAGGATTTAAACGATAGGGCGGGTGTCTTACAGGAATCTGATCGGTGACTTCAATTTTGTATTCTAGAACATTATTTTTACCCAAAACATCGGTAAACACTAGCGGAAATTCTCGACACAAGTTACGGATATTTTCACCTTCCTCCACGGACAGGTTACTTAAATCAAGATCATCGATACCAACCGACAAGGAAGGTACATTATCAGAGACACCTCCATCCAGATCAGGATCTTCGCTTATGTGTGTACACGCTGGAGCTTTTACGATAGGGAAAAATTTTAACTTAAGACCAGGACAAAATTTAAACCAGAATAACTCTTCTTTAATGTCCAACAATAAGCCCACATGAGAGAAGAAATTTTCCCCAAGAATGACAGGACAAGAAAGATCTTTGACTACCCAGAATGAAAACTTCCAAACAAAGGCTTGGATACGCACCTTAATTTTTACTGAACCTAATACATAAATACGAGAACAGTTTGCAGACATCAAGCTAGAAGTCACGGCACACAATTCAGGTAACTTACAAATGGATTTCATATCGTTATACCATTTCTCACTGATGAGTGACACGACACTGCCAGAATCTAATAAGGCATTAACAGGAGCATCATTAACTGAAATCGCAGCGACAGGTGAGGGGAAGTATGAAGGTAAGGAAATCTTTGCGCAGGCATCTGGACACACAACGTCATTTTCATCATCTACGATAGGCTTCACAAGATAAGATTTGACCTTGGGGTGAGCATCCCGATCCCTGGACTCCGCTAGTCAATTGTGAATTTTCCTACAGTCCTGATCTACATGACCAGATTTTCCACAGACGTTGCACTTTAAGTTAGCACGATTGGATTCTCTATTAAAACCTCCGTGAGGGCGAGTGAAGTTTCCTCGAGGACGAGCGAAGTTTCCTTGAGGACGTGTGAAGTTTCCTTGAGGACGAGGAGTGAAATTTCCTTGAGGAGCAAAATTTCCTTGTGGGACAAAATTCCCTTGTGGAGCAAAATTTCCTTGAGGAGGGTAGAATGTATTATTAGGTGAGAAGTTAAACAAATAATCTCTCTGGGCATCAACCTGGCGGACAGATTCGGCTAGGATCGCAGCATCGCACAAATCCTTGATCGATTTCAGGCGAACTCCTAAACTGAGGTAAGACCGATATTCGGGGGTGATTCCCCCCAGAATATTTGACACAATCTCTTCTTCTGACAGGGACAGTACGAAAACTTTAGCAAACTTGAGAATATCTTGCACATATTCATTTAATTTGAACACGGTAAAAATATTGTTGAACAACAGACAACATTAATCTTGCTGGGACGAAAATGTGAAGCACTTCTTTCAGCAATGACTCAATCGTAACCCCACTTGACATAGCCTGGACAACCTTAGTGCGCATGACGCCAGCAGTAAATGGAAACATTAATTGGAAGATCTGCCCGTCTGAGACTCCAAATACACCAGCATACTCACGAATTTCCACCAACTAGCGCAAGAAATTGATAACTCCATCGATAGTATCTGTATTGAAATCCTTCAGCTTTGTTACGCAGTTTGTTAATGGATGGTTCAAGCTACCAAAAGAATTACTAGAAAACACTGAACGATTAGAACCTGGGACAACCAGTTCACTAGTAGCACAGTCAGCATCTGACGGGGGATTTTTAGGAAAATTCCAAGCATTGTTGCAAGAAGAAAATTTAAAATTTGGTTCGTGAATTATAGTTTTATTACCACTCATCGAGCGACAAGCATTAGAAGCAGGAGTTTCGACTACAGGCGCAGATTGTCTCTGAGTCGTTGACATACCAAGACGGCTGATTTGTTCAGCTAGTCTATTGTGACCATTCGCATTTGAAACAGACGTACAACACATAGGACGAATTAGAGTAAGAATACGTGACAGAAGGATTCGCTCTATTCGCAGAATAAATAGGTGCAGAAGAGGTTACAAAAGTTGTAGGCGTACACACTGGCACCCTTGCATTTAGAACGGTAGAGACATCTCCCAATCTTCCAGTTGGCCTAGCAGCGTTTACATGTGAAACCCGGCAATACTCAGACGCTTGAGCACGATTAAGAGAAAGACAAGAAGAATTTGAAATATTGTCATGCATGCTACCAGCACTGCATGCAGTTGGTACGTTAATTGTAGTTACAGAGGTGACGTTACACGTAGATACAAGGCTACTAAAATTCACAGAAGGAGTAGACACAGGGTACCTTGCCATTAAGGAAATAGATTCGGAAAGCAAAACATCAAGATCAGACGACCCAGATGTCTCAACGTGTGCTTCATGTGGCACCGTCGTTTCCTCATGAATAACTACATTTTCCGGAACATGAGATTCTAACAAACAGTTACTTGGAAATTTATCACCAGGCGACACAGCCAACGTTACTACCTGATCACTCAACATACTGACATCACCGTCAGCGCAAACAATATTCGCACACTCGACCAGCTTAACAATACACTCATTGAAAAATTTGAACTTAAGTTTCGGAACGATGACCAGACACAGATAAAACATCACGAGTACGGTTAAACAGGTAGAGAATTTTTGCACGGAGGCTTTCATATTGCACTTCAGTAGGACCATCACCAATAAAATTCACAATGTTAACTATAGAATCTACAGAATTAATAATCAGGGACTTACTCTCTTGGAACCCTTGGTCATCAAGTACAGGTGGCAGAACGAGTACATCAGCAGCAGCAGAAAGAAGAATTGGACCTTGTTCATCCACTCGGGAGCACCCAAGATTCCTTATACTCATCTCGTACAGAATTTCCTCAGATGATAAATATTTCACATTCGGTATAGGTCGAGCCATTTTACATGAAATTTGGAAATCAATTCAAGGATTAGAACCCATACATATGCATACACATTAATTACAATCTTTTTCACCCTTTTTAAGTACTGCCAGCCAATGGTTCGAAACTTTATAACCCCTGAAATTCTTAACGATGAACCTATGTTCAATTAACATTTCTTTTAGTAGATGAGTGGGAAAATATCGAAACTAACGCTCTGCTATCATTCTGTACCCCCCTATCCCTGCATGTCCTACTATTTGCTATGCTACCGGAGGACGGATTGAGGAGAAGCGAGACTGGTTCGTTGGTGGAAGTTGGACCTAACCCCATGGCACGGAAGGAAGAATTTCAGGGTATCCTCAACAAGGAAAGATTATACCAAGTAAAAATCGAGTATAATTTTCTAAGGAACGATACAAATTAGGTTATGACCTGCGTGCCCTTTAAATAAAAAAAACTAGGAACTAACAATATTCAGTCGTTGCCGTTAATAACAAGAAAAAGAAAGAGAATACACAATATCGGTGCAAGGGACACGAGGCCTAACTTAAATGATATAAAATTAAATATACATGGATAACCATTTGGTTTAGGAAAACTTAATATCACATGGAACTAAAATATCAAACACACATCCCTGCCGGCAGTACATAACTAACACAAACATAACTTAACCTAAACACGTGCGAGAAACAATTTATAATCCACCACTAAAACGGAATTGGGTCTTTACACTAGACCTCCCTGGCTACAAATTTTAGCAGAATTACTTGGATGATATGCTGGCAAGAAGGAATGGTCCTCGGGAGGTTCCATGTGAAACACAAGAACACGAGGTAGGCTTAACCTCAAAAGCGATTCACTAAATCGTGAATAAAATCAAATAGAATTGTTCACAAACTGAAACAGAGTTACTTGAATTATACATTGACAAGAAGGAATGGTACGTAAGAGGTACCACGTTAAATTAAGACCACGAGGTTGACGTAACCTCAAAAAGCGATTAACCAAATCGTGAATAAAATCAAATATAATAGTTTACAAACTTATGTAAATAACTAAAAGGATGAATGCAACTAATTAAGCAGGACGGCGGTTAAACTAAAAAGATTAATAATTAAAGTTAAGTCTCAAAACACACGAGCTGAACTGATAACCGTCCGACCGCCTCGGGCCCTACGCAAAGAGTGACGCCGTCAAGCATGATGAGAAACAAAGACGAATCACAACCAAACAAACCCTGACCCCTGATTTATCTTAAAAATAAACAAAATACATTCCCCAAACTACAGGTCACTTAATAAACCAAAATCTTAAGCCTAATCTATTGGCGTCTTTAGTTAATTTTGCACGTGGTCAGATCTAAGCGTCACCAACGGACGCGGCTTTTAAAACAAGTCTTGGCCTGCACGAGGCAAAAAAATATTTACGTAAATTAAACCAACATGAACTTGAAATGCAACGGCGGGCGATACACATCACTAACAGAAAGCAAGGTATTACAAATGATACATAAAATTAGCACCTTGAAAATACGGCCCGCGTTACTACGCAATTTAACTAAGTCAACTTTACATTCTGACCACGCACACTAGATGGAATTAAATCAATAGAAACAAGTTTACAAAGAATGAAATTTAAATGTTCATCAGTCCCGTGGCCTATCCACATAAAATACAAATTACTGTTCACATGGCCGAGTGCTCGGGAGAACCCGAGTCCGCCTGGTCGGCGTCTCCCGCAGAAATTTTCACATCCACCTACCTCAGTTGCTGGCGATAAAAGACACAGTTCTTCATGCCTAACTCACAGAGCTAGGATCCTCCATCTTGGCCAATCCAGGCCTACCACTACAAATTGTCACAGATTAAAAAATGGCCATATGCCATTGGAAGTTTTGAGTCATCTTAAGTTGGTACATTGGAGTTTTAACAATTGCTACTAGAACACCAGTGGAAATTTCCACGATGACATGGCCTATAGGGTGCCACAAAAGTTTGGTCACTATTGCAACATGTTGTAGAATTGGAGTAATCACACAGAAAGTCACATTTGGGGGAAATGAAAGTTTTTGGATCTTTATTTCAGGAGTGTCCAGGGGATTTATTTCAGAACAGCCCCCAATTTTCCAGGCTTGGTTGTACCAACGGTACACTAACGCTGACGATGGTGTCCGCTATCTGTTCTCCGTCTTCGACGTCTATTCCAAAATGGCATTTGCTAAACCGGTAAGACGTAAATGAGGACCTCTGGTCACCGCTGCATTCAGGAACATTATTCAACGGCCCAAACGACAGCCTCGTCTGCTCCAAACGGATGAAGGCAAAGAGTTTTTCAACACGACGTTTTCCAGCTTTCTCAAAACATTTGGTATCGATCACTATTCTACCTATAGTAATATGAAGGCAAGTGTGGTGCAACGTTTCAACCAAACCCTAAAGACACACATGTGGCGAGAATTTACAGCAAGAGGAACCTATCGCTAGCTTGACCTTGTGGACAGCCTTGTGGTACAGTACAACGATACAAAATTTAGAACCATCGGCATGAACCCATGTCTTGTCACCCAGAACCATAAACGGTTGTATCGCCTTCATCACGGCATCAATACAGCCGATCCACGACGTCATCGCTTTCGTGTTGGTGATTATGAACGCATCAGTAAACATAAGTCCATCTTCGCTAAAGAATACATCCCCAACTGGACCGCGGAGATTTCCCGCATTAGCAAAGTAATACTTCACGATCCGTCACCTATTTACTCCAAGACTACACCGAACAACCCATAGGAGGCGGCTTCTACGTGGAAGAACTTCAAAACACGCAGTTTCCCAAACACAACCTCATGGAAAAAGTGCTTTAAACATGTGGAATGAAACTCTTAGTGCAATGATTAGGGTTTAACTCTGCCTTTAATTCTTGGATCAATAAAACTGATTTTGTCTAAACCTTTTACCTTGTCTTTCATTGACTTCACATCATCCGATTCCATTTGTCCACGTCAAGCACTGTTCGTTAAGAATCAACATGACCACTACTCCCTCTTCCTGTGACGTCATACGCTGTCACGCGACAGGTTTTAGCTTGTCCGAACAGTCACGTGGCCTTTCTTCACGCCCCCCTCCAACCACCACTCCCTTTTCCTGTAACGTCAAACGCTGTCTCGCGACAGGTTTTAGCTTGTAAATACAGTCACGTGGCCTCCATTCCCGCCAACTCCCTGTGACGTCATACGCTGTCTCGGGACTGGTTTTAGCTTGTTCGTATAGTCACGTGGCCGCCCTTCCCACCAATCCCCTCTCCTCTTCCTGTGACGTCATATGCCGTCTCGTGACAGGTTTTAGCTTGTCCATACGGTCACGTGGTCTCCCTTCCGTCCAACCCCCCTCTTCTTCCTCCATGACTATCTCGCTTCCCAGAAGTCTTCCAGTTTAGGCTAGGCAATGGAAGGTAGCGGTTGTGGCCTCCACCCCAGTATTTGCCTGGAGCTGAAAACGGGAAACCACAGAAAACGACTTCTAAGATAGTTGACTGGGGCGGTCAGGTGTCGTTTAGTCACCACACCTAGTGTTGGAGACATTTTGCCACCCACACACATCACGTGACCATCTTGAATCAAGCGACAGAAGATACCCCGCTCGTTTACCCTCCCTGCCTACACACGTGCATCACGTAACTGCCACCATCTTGGTCTACCGACTGAAGATACCCTGCTCGTCAGCTCTTGCCCTTGGGAGCACTGTCGATTAGCAAAGGTAAAATGCTATTACAGTAGAACCCCTCTCGTCCGACATCGGCAGGTCCGTCGCTCAAGTTGATCCGACCGTATTCGAGCCGAACTTGCCCCGACCCGTAGCGGTGACTTACCGGTACTACCCATTTCGCCATTGTTGTTTACAGTACTTGTGGTTATCGCTTCTCCGTTTTAGTGCTCCGTCATCTCATGTATCGTTTCTGCCGTTATCCGTGTTTTGTATAGTACGTACTGCACTGTGAAGGTTTTAGTGCTCCCTGTTCGTTGGTTTTACGACATTGTTCTTCTATGTTCGTTACAGTACGGTACAGTAATTTGTTTACTGTACAGTTGTGTGTGCTTTTTGAACATGTCAGGAGTGAAACGTTAACACGTTACTCTTTCATTAAATGAAAAATTAGCAGTGCTGCGAAGACTGGATAAAGGGGAATCACTCAAAAAAATTGCCAAGGAACTCAATGTAGGCGTTACGACAGTTAAAAGATTGGAGAAGAAATCGGAAAGACATTGAATCAAGCACAGTGATGGTGAAAAGGCTCTAAAGAATCGCAAAATATTGAAAAAGGCTAAACTTGAACCGCTTGACAAAGCATTGTGGATGCGGATCTACCAAGAAACAAGGAAAGGAACATCGATAACTTAAGTTCAGAGATTGTTTATTCTAATGCAAATCCGTATTTGTCTGTAATTTCTGATACTTGAACCTTTTTTGCATTCCGACCATACCCTCAGTCCCAAAGGTTACGGATTACAGGGGTTGTACTGTATCCTGATTTTCTCCAGGCCATAATACCTTTAATGCATACTTAACTACGCAGGCGATAGTACTATGATTTGTTCTATCTGAACACTTGCACAAAATGAGATGGAGTTTTCCTGGCGGAACAGGATCCAACTTTCCCACAACATTGGCAATGAAACGACCATAAGAATCTGTAGTTTAATCTACCGAAACATAGATGTAGCTGCCAGCCATATCCTTCCCTAAGTCTTCGATATTTCCATGGTATATTTTGTGCAAATAATTCTTACGTCAAGTTGATTCATCAGGAACTTTTTTACCACTGATGTGTTCCAGAAATGACTTTAATTTGTTATATATCAGGACATGAAATGCTATATTAGCAGAAACAAGGGCTTTGCTCAGAGGGGTGTTGAAGTTGTCTGGTTCTTTTCCAATAAGCGAATAAATGAACGGCTGAACTTTGCACTTCTGCCTACCCATATTACCAATGTGAGATGCTTATTCTTTTTGCAGGAGCAAGTGAGATTTCTGTTTGTATTTCACCTGTACAATAAAACAAATATCAGTTAATCGTATATAAAAATAAGTAAAACTATATACAGTATATGACAGATAAACAAATAACACCCAATAAATAAATAAAATAAATCAGCACTTACATTTTACTGGCAAGCTTGACAAAATACCACTTTGCAGTCTGTGGTAAAATTAGAATGATCTCCAATCAACTGCCATTGTAACGTGTTTTTCGAGGGTATTTTACGCCACTGACATAAGTCAGTAGGAAGCCATTCAATATTTATTTACGCGGCAAATTGTTCAGCCAAGAGAAGTTTTCATGTAACTTATTATTATTAGGGTATTTTTGGAGAGTTTTTTTTATAAAATTATAAGTATACAGATAGGTTTTCGATGTTATAGAAAACACTATCAAGCGAATTATTACGAACAACATTATCGCGGAAAATTATATGATTACGGAATTTGTCAGTTAGAGTTTGTTGAGAGAGATGAGTCACTGGGAATTCGGCTACAGGCTTATTCTTGTCGAGTAGCGTGACGCAAGCGGGGTTGCTGCTTCAAGAAAAGGCGAAATGGCCTGGACCGGTAATCGACATCTTCGTCGCGCCGAGTGCATTGACCCGGAGGTGGGGAGTATCGCGTGGTGGCTCAGCCAATCAGAGGAGACCGGGCGACTTGAAGACGGCTCCAGAGTGGGGAGGCGACGAGTGCATATATGGTTTGCGCGCCGAGGAGGCAGGGCGATAATCTTTGTAAAACTTGACCGTTGTGGTTGGTTCCGGTGTGACCGGACCATAAATTATCATATCTACAAGTATCTCTTCAACTAACGAAGAAGATGACGACGTCCAGAAGGCTGTGGGAAGCTCTCTTCAGCATCCAGTACGAGGGAAATGCTACGGCAATTTCCAATGGTAAGTGCGAATGACTCAGAATTACATAATCTCTCGTCTCTTTGTTTCATATTCAGTAACTTCATAGCTTGGGAATAATAGTAAAATCAGTAATTCATCCGACTCCGTTTTCACGTAATTCTCTAGCGGTAATATTCAAATCGCAACGCTCCAATTTAAATTTAAAATATATTATTATTATTAATTTTGCCATACTTGTTTTATATAATAAATTCATTTCTTTTAACCATGCAATCTTTGCTTTCAGTAGGTAGCATTAGATATAGACCAAATTCCTTCTCCTGATACAATTGTTAGTTGGGTTAATGATCAAATCATACCACGATCTGAGTGTAAAGATTCTTGAAGGTGTTCTACCAGAGCTAGGTGTTGTTAAATATAAATTTAGATTTCAACATAGCGTTGAGGTCTTGGCGCCCATTAACACAACATATCTTAGTCAGAGTAAATATTTCAAAGTGCAAGGCACGGCTAGTAGAAACGTTACACTTGTACACGCAACAGTGAGGGCCTATGAAAACCGTTACACTTGTCGCTACCAACGTGAGACCGAATACCTAATAACATTTGTGGAAGGAGAAGGGTATATATTTCTGTGCCTGTATTTTGGGGGTTTTTCATTTATCGGTGTGTATCAGCATGGGTAGTGTTGAGGAAGAGATGAAGTTGCGTAGTGGTCACCAGTTGGATAGTGAAGATACGAGCAGTATGGCTAGTCTTGGAAATGAAAGCAGTACAGGGATGTCGGAGGTAAATCCCGATACTGAGGGGGGTAATCAGAACAGTCAAGCAGGGTTAGAGAGTTTGCTTCTTCAGTTTATGCAACAAAATAAAATTAGCACAGATGCTCTAAATGCTAAACTTGAACAAAATAATGCTAAACTTGAACAAAACAGTAGGGAAAATAGAGAGAGTACTGAAACTTTAAATGCTAAACTCGAACAAAATAATGCTAGACTTGAACAAAACAGTAGGGAAATTAGTGATAAATTCGAACTGATTAGAGGTGAGATCAGAGGGGTGATAGAAGAGAAGGCTAAAGAGATTATTGCAGATGTAGACAGAAAATTAGGAAAAGTACAGGAGGAGTTAGAAATTAGAATCAGTACACAGGCTGAAAATTTAAAAGAACTAGTGCAACTAGAAACACAGCAGGTCAAAAAGCAATTGGGGGGAGAAATTGACAAAATTCAGGTAGCAACTAAAGAGGTTAAAGAACAGCTGGGGGGAAGAATTGATAAAGTACATGCACACATAATCACTGAAGTTAATGCTTTAAGGGAGAGGAATAAGGAAAGCATTAATGAGAAACAAGCTCAGTTAAGTGGTAAAGTTGAAGCATCGGAAGGGAGCATTAGGTTAACTGTAACTAATATTGAAAGAAAAGCTGAGGAGAAAATTGCTGAATTAGAACAGAAGTTGAAAGCTAGAATTAGGCAGAAAAATAGTCAGAGTAGGCCAGTTTATGTGAATAGCACACACAGGGAAATAGAACTAGGCAAATTCAGTAATCGGTAGGGTTGTCCAATGGAGTTCATGAATACAATAGAAAATAAATTCGGGGAGAGGTTGGAAGATGGTAGTATTGAGTGGTGCCAGGTAGTTGAGATTTTACAGCAAGCGTTTGTAGGGGAGACAAGAAACTGGTTTGCTGTCTACAGAGACAATTTTGAGAATATTTCAGATTTTAAAGTTAAATTTTGTGAGAAATTTTGGAATGAGGTAATTCAGTCTCAACATCGTGAGGGAATTGTGTGTGGGAAATATAACCCGAGAGGAAACTACACTATGACCGAGTACTTTTTAGGACAGGTATTGACGTGTAAATATCTGGATGGTTTGAAGGAGGAAAGTGATGTAGTCAGGCTATTACTAAGACATTTTCCATATAGAATCAAAGAAGCTGCCTGTATCCAATATGTTAAATCTATTTCACAAGTGGAAAATTTATTAAGTACATTCGATGCTCTGGGAAGAGGTGGTTACGAGGAGAATTTCGGTAGGAACCAGGGTAACCATAATAACAGGCCTAATGAGAATAGGAATCAGGAAGTTCAAGGGAACAGTGGCGAAGGGGCCAGCGTTCAAAATAGGGGGAACCAAAATAATAATAATAATAATAATAATCAGCAAAATCAGTACAGAGGAAATGGGTATGGTACGAACTACCAAGGTAGAAATAACGATTTCAGGGGAAATCAAGGCCGAAATAATGATTTTAGGGGTAACCAAGGGAGGTATAATAACAAGTGTATAGAGAACTTAGTTTATAAGCTAGAATCAATGTTTGTTTCTAGGTTAGTTAAATAGTTGCTTTTAAGTAAATTTAATGTTTATTATGTTTTATTATATCATCTGTAATTGGGTGCCTATCCTGTTGATGGTAAATAAATCTATCTATCTATCTATCTATAATAATAATTATAAAAAAGGAAGATTGTAGTTTTACGTGACCGTGAATCTTGTGATTATGAGCCACGGGACCTCCTTTTTACGTGGAATCCGAACCACAGGACATGGCATTTCACTTCGAAAATCTCACATGCATTGACCGGGAATCGAACCCGGACCGCCTTGGTGAGAGGCATACAGCTAGACCGCTGAGCCACCACGCCCCCTGCTAATAATAATAATTATAACCAGAACAGGGGTCAAGGAGGGAATCAGCCCAATGGTAATAACGGACAGAGAGATACCGTTAACACAACCCAGAACAACCAGACCAGTGCAGCAGTGAATAGTACTACACCAAGCGGTAGCCATTAAACACGAACCAGGCTGCGATGTAAGGTCAGAATCTCAGTCTGTAACATGCCCTGTCCATACACTTATACAGGAACCCTATGACCTAAATGTAAGAAATGAATTATTACGTGAACTAAATGATGAAGGTATTATTCAGGAGGTGGTTAGTAAGAGCCCCATAGTTAAATTTAACGTGTCCGAGGCGTACACAGATGTTTTAATTGATAGTGGTTGTATGAAGAGGTGCATAAGTAGTGCATTTTATGATAAAATGAAAGGAACTGGAGTAAATTTTGAGGAGATGCCAATTAAAAGCACTTTTGTTATCACAGCTGTTGGGAAGAGGTCTAAAGTAATTTCTAAGCAAGTTTTAGTAGACATTAAAATTAATAATCATGTAGAGAAGCAGATTTGCCTTGTAATTCCAAATTTAGTATTCAGTGTTATCTTGGGTTCAGAGTGGCTAAGTAGAGTGTCGGGTAACTTATGTTATGATGTAGGGAGTTTGAAATTTAAATGGGGAGATTCTGAAGTAGAAGTAGCGTTCAATGACCATATTCAGAGAAGTAGTGTTGTAGGTGTGATTTGTACTTTAAATGAGATATCGCCAGCCGTAGAGCGGGGTTCTCCATGATTTGTGGGCAGTGTGATTACGAACGGTAGTCTAGAGGACTCGTTACGTGATGCTGCATTTCAGGGAAATATAGAGGTGGAACAATGTGTTCGGCTCTATGATGTGTTATTGTGTAATAGGAGAGTTTTTGAGGATCGCATTGGTATGGCCAATTGCTATACACATTCATTGAACGTTATTGATAGGTCAGTATTCACAGGACATAGATATCCTGTACCTTTCGCTTATCAGAGTGCAGTTGAGGCACAAATTAACCAGATGCTTGAAGATGGGATTATTGAGCACTCTAACAGGCCATATGTTAATTCTTTGATCACGGTACTCAAGGCCGACGGCACAGTTCGTATTTGTTTAGACGCTCGTTTGGTTAACAGTAGAATTAGTTCAGATCAGCTGAAATCTATGTCAATAGAGGAATTAATGCAAACATTTGAGGGGAAGAAGTATTTCACTTGTGTAGATTTGAGTTCCAGTTTTTGGCAAATGCCACTTATGTACGAAGATAGACCATTTACAGCTTTTAGTCATAAATATAACCTTTATCAATTTTGTAGAACACCTTATGGGTTAAAGAGTAGTTCAGCAGCTTTAATTAGGGCTTTAAACATCGCATTAGGGGATGACACAGGAGAGTTTGTAACCATTTACATTGATGATATGGTAATTAGTTCACGCAGTTTTGAGGAGCATCTACGTCATTTAGATATAGTTTTTCAGAAGTTAGATCAGGCAGGGTTCACTTTGAAGCTGTCTAAGTCGTCTTTCTGTCAGTCAGAAGTGACATTTTTAGGTCATAGAGTGTCGAGTAGAGGTGTAACACCAGAAGAAAGTAGGGTTAATAAGATACTTAACGCAGAGGTGCCAAAGAATGTTAAACAGTACAGTCATTGATAATTTTCCTTGGGCATTAGTAGCCAACAGGGCCCTGCATAGATACTGCCTGTAATATGTTCTATCCTGCAGCACCCTTACGGACAGTCTAAGAAGTATGCCACAAGCGCGTGACGTCATGTCCTTGGCTCTCCCCACCGGCCGCTAGCTACGTGTTCGAGCGAGCTGTATATAGTATGATGTGGTACCCTGCAAGCCAGGCAAGTGCTTTTAGGGCTGCATGACCCAGCCCCACACTTTCAGCCCCGTCTAGGCTGGAACTCGTCAGTTCAGGCGCGCGTGGCCAGCCTGTCCTGGCAGGGTTTCTTAAAGACGTTCTTATCTTCTCTTCATATTATTATTATTGGACTATTATTATTGTCAATAAAATGTTATTGGGTACCAATGGACTACGTCTTATACTGTTTCCGAGTACATTGAAGATGAATTCACTATTATTGAATGGATTCATTGATAGCAAAATTAAGTCACTTATACTTAGGCATACTCAAACTTGATAAGTGATTAAAAAATGTTGATGTTGTTCCTCGCGCTTATTCGAAACGTACCACAAGCTTTCACTTCTCTTTGAAGCCTATCGCTTGCTCTAAATGACCTGTTTTGTTATGCCCATGGTTACTTCATATCTGATGGTGGGGTCCAGCAAAAATCTTGTATCCTTCTTATGGCCAATAACAATAACTATGTCAATTACCGACAGTAGTGGCTACGCTGGCTAAAGCTCAGCATTATGTCATGGGGCCAAGCTCTCTGCTGAGTCGGTAGACGCGTGGGTTCGAGCCCCACCGTCGGCCGTCCTTGAAATGGTTTTCCGTGGTTTCTCCATTTACAACACCAGGCAAATGCTGGGACGGTACCTTCTGACAGGCCACGGCCGCTTCCTTCCACATCCTTGCCCAGTTTCTTTCACCATCATTCATTTCATCTCTCATTAACTCCTCTCATGAGGTTGGCGTCAGGAAGGGCATCCGGCCGCAAAAATCATCGCCACAATGACTTCCATCGCATCTCATCCCCGACCCCGTTAGAAAACGGGAATAATAAGGGGTAGACATACATACATACATGTCAATTGTATTTTTGCTTCTAACACAAGGAAGACACGAAAACATGGATCGCGTAACATTTCTGAAATGTTACAGCTGCATCTTAGATCTATTTCGGTGATTCCTAATGTTTGTAGTGAATCCCCTTCTTAATTATGGTTTTTGAACGTGAGCTAGGGTATCAGGCACTCCACAGCGTTTACAGCATACGGAGTCCTGGCTATGCCCATGGAGAACTCACACAACAGCAACCTTTGCTTCCACCTATTTGTGCTAGGCTACTCCCTTTCATGTCTACTTCTGGATTAGCCGATCTCCATAAAATATGATGATTAGATAGTTTCTGTAATTTCACTATCAACCTGCAAGTTCATTTTGTGTTTTCCATAGATCCGCTTCAGTCTTAAGTGTCGGCTATTTATATTCCCTAACTAGTAAATCACCGTCTGCTTCGTCATCATCATCGTCCTGACCACCTCCTTCGTTGTACAAACACAAATTACGCACTATGTCACCATGCCTTCAAGCAATTCTTACACTCTCTGTATATACTGTATGCGGCACAGTCTCCCTACATGATGATTACTCTACTTTGAAAGTTCATTCACTGAAAATTGCAAAATTAGCTTCGAGGTTTTCCTATGCCCAGAACTTAGAATGCAATGAAAATGAAATATCTTAAATACGATATCTGGATTAGCCTACATATACATATGCAATTGGATTAACTCATGAGGACTATTTGTAGCATAGGTCTTTTACATAAGCTATTCTTACAACTCTACGGAGAGATTTGCTCTCAGAGTTTCCATATCAATGTTCAAATTGCAGAATAAGAATGTAGAAAAAAGGAAACTCGTGGCCTGGCGCAAGCCCTCGAAATGAACACCGTTCGGATGACTTACGTATTATAGATACCATTTCAGTACCTCAAACCGAAATATAATTACTTGGCAGGGCAGGGAATCGAACCCGGACCACAGCCAAGAATGTTAGCCGCAACACCACAAGGTGGTCTCCTTCATTGTCAGCGCAATCAATTGCACGATCCCATGTTATTTCTATACTGCGCGGTTTATGATAGTGCACATTTCTTTGTACTTTGGCATTACATAGCCCCTGGTAAGTTAGGAAGACGGTTCACATACCATAACCCTAAAGTCGAATAGTTCCAAAAACTAACAAACAAAACAGTTTTAGGCATTCCACCGAAAGAAATACCGACAAGCTGGAAGAAAGACAGAGAACATATTTTGTAATTTTCAGAGCAAAATTGTTTTGCAATGAATAGCACTTTTGGGTCTCCATACTGTTGAAATAATGAAAACTGTCCTAAAACTTCAAAAGTTAGAAGGATTTAGTGTCATCTTGCCGTATATTTTATGTGTAGGTAAATTCCACGAGGTATTGTTTCAGGCGATGTTGAAAATAAGAATAAAAGACATAAATTACCTTAGATTGGGCAGAATATTTTTCATTTTAAAATCTTGATGAATTTACTAACACATAATGAGGTACAAGTTTTTCGAACACACATATCCCTGAACAGCATCAATCTAGTCGGTTGGTGAATTCAGAATCTTATTGAAATACAGGTGTATAGTCCTAATGTAGTTTTTTTGGTTCTACCCATAATTATTTCGGTTGCTATGAGGTAGGGGATGTGGTGAGACAGTTTTCTTGCGGGTATGATATTACGAATAGATGCCCTTCATGACGCCAATCTCATGAGAGGAGTTAATGACAGATAAAATTAATGAGGTAATTATCAAGTGGCTGTGTGTGTTCTTTGGATTTCGGAGTAGTCCGATCATGCACGTTAACGTGTGTAGCTACCACGCCTGGTTTGTGACATTATGTCAACAAATTCAAAAATGTATTTTAACTCTCCTGATTCCATACCGGCCCGTTACTGTCACATGCATGATATGCTTGATTCCATTTCTAGGATTTTATCTCGCTGCATCACCCAAAAAGTATGCAAATTCCTGTATCCTTGCTGCATATCTGGTGGTTCATGTACGTCCAAATATCATGTTTTATAAGTCTTCTGTTTGTTTCATTGATGTGTGACTCTCCAAATGTGCTATTTTTGTCCCCCCCCCCGCTAAATGGACTGTGCTTGTGAGACTAAGTGCTGCAGCGCTAGTGTGCTACACTGCTTAGAAATGGGCAGAGTAGGGCTGCGCTTCACCGGCACGAGTAAATTTCTTGCTAGCACTGCTTCACCTTGCCCATTGCACGGTCCTGGTAGCCACATATACGGGTCTAGCTCCTTGCCAAGTTTCAATATTGTATCTCTAATAGGCTATTTGGTGAGTTATTGATTTTCCTAACTTATATTTTCAAGATGTTGGCTGCACGCATTATGCATTGTGATATTATGACTAGTCTCAGCAAAGTATGATTAAAATTGCTCCTGGTCTATCAAGTACTGAACTAATGGCGCAACCGCATCCTGAGGAATGATTACTGTTTTATTAGTTTCCCCTACCCACCATCATGAATTCATTTAACCACTGGCCTTACATCATGTATAATTGATGTTTTTCTTACAGGTCTACCTCCTTGCTAAGTTTCATCACTCTCAGTCTATTAGATTTTGGGCGATTGATATTTATGAGATGCTATCAGGATGGCGGTTATGCACTATATTCTGTTTGATAGTCTTATGAATAATGCTAGAGATATCTCTCAAGTTTCGTGTTAATTGTGCAATGACAACCTCCATTGAATACCTAACCTTACAAAGGGGCTGTGCCAAAATTAAGTTTCTGAGATAATTTAAAAAAACTTCCCTGAATCAATGCAGTTCTTTATTTCAAATGTTGAATTATTTGAAATAGATTGTTTACATGTTAGAAATGTCCTTGTAAAATTAAGGGTCTGTAAATGTAAACTTTCTGTGTAATATGACATGATGCAAGTACAAAATTAGTACAGAATTATGTGTCTCATGTCTTTTCCTTACAAAAGTGTTAAATACAAACTCAACTTATGTTCCCTACTTTCACATAATACAAAAATCAACAGAAAAAGATGAAAATAATACTGTATTTAGGTCCGATACAATTTTACTGGTTAGGAATATCGCTCATATTAGTAAAACATATTTCTGTTAATATCATTATTATGCATCCATTGATTGAACTTTTATAGTGCATGAATGTAAGTCTATCACTTATTATTCCCGTTTCCAACGGGGTCGGGGATGAGATGCGATGGAATTCTATGTGGCGGATGGTTTTTACAGCCGTATGCCTTTCCTGACGCCAACCTCATGAGAGGAGTTAATGAGAGATGAAATGAATGAAGATGAATAAAACTGGACAAGGATGTGGAAGGCCATGTCCTGTCAAAAGGTACCGTCTCAGCATTTGTTGAAAATGGGAAACCACGGAAAACCATTTCAAGGACGGCTGACGGTGGGGCTCGAACCCACGTCTACCGAGTCCGCAGAGAGTTTGGCCCCATGGCTTAGCTCCTGTGGTCGGTGAACTTTTACAGTTTATCAGAACACAAATTCCTGTAGAATGCTTGATGCTCTTCCTCAGGTAAATATTTTATTACTGACATTAGATCACGTTTTTTTTTCAGTTGTCACTCTGTTAGACAAGCCACTTGGGCAAAGCTCAGCCTTTCTCAAGTCGCCTACAGTAACCCCCATTTTGAGAACTAAGCTGTTTCCATATCTCATTAAATTATTATTTATCATTTAGTAATTTGGAGATTTTGATTCTTTGTTTATATTTACCTCTAATGAAGGTTGTTTCTTTGCAGGCATATGTTTATTTTTTCTGGTTACATATTCTTTTCCTGCTGTTTTCAACTTCTTCCTCTCAACCTGTTCACTGCCAGAGCCTTAGGCATCCTCCTCTTCTTATAATTTGTTTCCATATATAAGAAATTGCAGTGCACACAAGTAACTTTTAGCTACAACATTCACTAACTGCTTAAATACAACAGATCAGCTGCCACAGCAAGACAGAGTGGGGAAATTCACGTGCCAAATGAATTGCTACTCGACACCTTTGAAAAGAAATAGCAAAATCGCAAAAATCAGAATATAACTTGGCACTTTCGTAGGGCAATGGCAGATGTCACGTAACACCACTCTATATTAAAATATGATTTTTTTAAAAATTTGGTGCTTAGCCCCTTTGTAAGGTTAGGTATTCTATTATTAATTTTGTTTTAATGGTAAGCCCAGCCATTATCTTCGAAGCATGGAGTCGCTGATCTCTTTCTTGTCTGGCATGCCCACCCGCCAACTTGAATTCATTTAGTTTCACCGTTTTGTAAAGTTTTGTCATTGTAGCTCAAATACAAGGCGCCCGAGAATGTTCTCCGCAGTGGGTAGGTGCAGCTTTGAGTGGTTGAGTCATGAGTTTTAGTTGGCTGCACTGCACTGTGTCCTTCAAAGCGGGACTTCCCCTTGTGAGCTGTCGATGTGTATCGCGATAAGTGCGCGAGCCTGCAGGTATTCAGCGTTTACTACAGTCAGCGAGCGTTCAGATAGATTATTATTGGAAGAGTGCAACAGTATACAGGCAGTAATGTTTACTACTGAAGAGAGAGTTTTTTTTGGTGGAATACGTTTTTCGTGATGGCGATCGGTTTACAGAAAATGTAAAATTAAGATTTCAGACGCGGTTTCCTAATTCAAAGTGTCCAAACCGTGATACCGTTCGGGATTTGGTAAGTAAATTTCGTGTGACTGGCTCAGTTCACGATGTACCGGGAACAGGCAGGTCTACGCTTTTAACAGACCAAAAACTTGATGAAATCTCTGATATAATGCTGCGTAGTCCAAGTAAATCAACACGAAAATTAGCTCAACAAACAGGAATTTCTACTTCGACAGCACATAAAGCTGTAAGAGACAAGCTTCAGTTTTTCCCTTATAGTGGGCGATGTATGGAAGATAGACAAATGCTCTCGCGGACTTTTTTGTAGAACTTTTCATGCTGAACAATTCTTACACTCATAGTATTTAGATATTTTTAACGGTTTGCCCAGCGTAAGCTTAAAAAGCGCTCGTACGCCAGGTTTTTTAAATCGACTTTTCCACTAAAATCGTTAATGCTCGGCTTCCTTTGATCATAAACAAATTATTTTCTACAGAAATCATACTCGATATATCCTTTACAGAATGGTGAAAACCGCATCAAAATCCATCCAGTAGTTCTCGAGTTTACCCGTAACATCCAAGAATCGGGGACTTTGTTTTATACTAAGTAAAGATGATGCAAGCGGCAGCCGTGCTACCAACGTAACTGCTGTAGCTAGCTCTCGCAGACGCATGTAGGCGCTGCGGAGAACATTCCTGAACTCACTGTAGATCGTGTGGGTAATTGATTTAAATGGCTTTTACCTTCAAAATGGATGCTGTGTGATAGCCTTAGGATGAATTTCAAAACTTTTGGGTGTGAGGGGAAGCTAAAACACTGCATAAACATAGCCAAAAAAGGAAACTTCCAGTGCAAAAGTACAACTGTGACTGCTAAAATGCTTCATTGTTCCCAAATGAACAGTTTTCCCATGTTAAGGTAAGCACTCGAGAAATGATCGACTTTAAGCCTTGTCAGATTAGTTCCACTGAGATCCCATATTTTGGAACAGTTGAACGACTACTACTTTTACGAGCCGGTTGGTAGACTCCACATTATCCCCGAGAGTTTGAGTTCGCGGGTACATCACATTTTCCGATTAGGCTCAAGCCATTTAGTCAAATTCTCACTCTCCTGGGATTGTTTGGAGCTGTGTAGCAAGAATCACACTGTCCAAAATCACAGAGATTTCAAACGTCCACTCTCATATCAATAAGGAAAAATCTCACCATTTGAGTTCGCGGGTATTTCTGGCATCTCTCATCACATTAAGGGAGAATCTCATGGTTTGAGTTCAGAGATATTTCCGGCGCAAATAAGAGAATCCCACTGTTCCAAGTCGACTGATATTTCAGGTTCTGCTCTCATGGTGTTAAACGAAGATCTCCCAGTTCGAGTTCATGGAAATTTTGGGGCTGTTATATGAGAATCTCACTGATCATGACCATTTAGCAAGAATCTCACCATCCAAAATTATGGGTGTATCTTGCACCATCCCGTGGTGTAGTTGTATGCATTAAATACTGCACTACGGCTCTGCAGGCAACTGCAGCAGTCTGGAAATTGGGACTTCGAATCCCGGTGCTGACAGTGGTTACCCTGTGTGTGGTTTATTCCCGGGATTTTCAACACACCATCCATGCACGTGCCGGGATAGGACCATATTTCAAGTTCCAAGGCATCTATCTCATCTTTGTCCCTAATACAGTTACACTCTACTACAGTCATCACAGGTTATCACATGTTCCACATTCTCTCAACTGCACGGGGTTGATGATCAAGGAAGGTCCCAAGCCCATCCAATGAATTAACAACAAATTTCTCCCAGCACTTGCATACTATTTAAATGAAAATATAACTTGTTCGAGTTCACAGAGATGTTAGATCTTATTGTCTTAAATTTGCAATAATATTCGTTGCAGACCTCACGCAGTTTAAGTGTTTCATGGTCCTGAAAAAAAATGATATTTTTTTTTGCAAAAAGCATTAATATTTAATGTGATAAATTTCTTAAACAGAATTGTATTGGCAAAATTTTGGTGAATTTCATGAATACAAAAACCATTTACTTTGACTTCGTATGGTCAAAACACCTACTCTTCTACTACTAAAAAAAAACTCACAAAAAATTAGTGAAATTATTACCGGTATTGATTATGGTTTGTATCATTATGTCATAATTTGATTCTGTTTTGGAACACAACTGTAGTTTTCAAGGATTCAGCACTGTCAATGATATGAATGATACAAAACCAGGATAAATTCAGGAAAGGATTCATACCAATATCATGCATGGCAAGGGAAGAGAATGAAATACAAGACCAATATACTGAAACTTTCCTTTATCTCCATCAGAGTCCAACAAATTAGTACAAAATTCTCATAGTCTAGATAATGAAATGTTCGTTATTTCACTTTAGCACCCGTTGAGGTACTAGCAGCAGTAGTCGCATTAGTAGTCACAGCAGCCTGAGCAGCCCTCTTTGCTTTGACCATCTCGGCAAGTACCTAAAACCGATAAAGAAGAAAGCTTTGTCAATCATTTCCAAGGTACTGTTTACTGGCCAACACACATTTCTCTGCTGCTGCTCCTACTCCTTGTTAATACTGGCCTTTTATCTCACAATTCACCACTGCAATATTCAAATGATCTGAGATAAGCTGTTCAGTTTCACAAACAAGGAGAAATAATGAACAAATTCACGCATGGGTACAGAATGAAATCCCAGTCGAGATATACCTGTATTGAACACCATGAGA
The DNA here is from genome assembly GCA_946902985.2 of Meconema thalassinum. Lineage (NCBI taxonomy): Eukaryota > Metazoa > Arthropoda > Insecta > Orthoptera > Tettigoniidae > Meconema > Meconema thalassinum. The sequence goes on along the minus strand of OX336389.2, from coordinate 611,877,154 downwards.
ATAAGAATATGAAACGATTCCAAACATACGACAATGACTATTTACTACGTGCCTCATAAAAATAAAAAAAAATACGGATGAACTTTTGTCTGTGGAACTATGCTTAACAAGAGTAGGAGGGAGCTAAGCCAGAAAAACATGAAATTGAGATATATAATGTTGTGTGTTTGCTCTTATTGCTCACATTTCGGTAGGTTTACATATACTGTACATTTCTTATTGCTATAATTTGAGTATTGTCTGGAAAATATAAGAAAATCAGTACAATCTTTCACTGTTCATAGGTTGTCTGAATAATAACACCATGAATTGATGAAATACAAGATAAACAAATCTTCAAAGTTTTTAGTATGCTTAATGTTCACAGACTCTTCTTGTAACACACAATATTCATTCATATTCATACTAGCTTTATTTAGATAGTTTCAGGAGGCATATTAATTTGAAGACTGCAGTTCGAATCTCTATAAACCAATTTTGAGATATTTTGTAAAATGTATATCTTGAGTTTGCCCAACAAGCTGTAGTGTAATACATAGTTATAGAGTTGTTCCACTTGTATTCTGCATCCTGAATAGCTTTCTGCACCTAGAAATAACTGTCCGAAGAACATCATACATTGCACAACAGTTCTTAGGTAGATACGGATGAGGATATCAGGTCCTTGTGTCCATATTTTGTAAGTGGATGAAAATGCCTATGGATGGGATGAGGGGTGGCAATGTTCTAATCATTCAAGGTCATCTACCATTTTTTTTTAAAACCTTGTTTGGTCCCTGTTGCATTAGTCTTGGCATTCATATTAAGAGCAGTAGTTCTGTTTTCTTGCACACAACAGAAATGTATACACCACAACAAAAGTTTAGAATTATGTCCTTAAGTGTAGTCGGATATATTTCGTGCCCTATTGTCCTGGGCACTGCATGCATTGTTCCATACTTCTTGTATATACAAAATTGGGTTGATGTGTCCGGCTCTGTGGCTAAATGGTTAGCGCGCTAGGCTTTGGCCGAAAGTGCCCCGGGTTCGATTCCCGGCCGGGCCATCGGGCATTTTAATCTACTGAGGTTAATTCCCGTGGCTCGGGGACTGGGTGTATGTGCCGTCTTCATCATCACTTCATCCTCATTACGACGCGCAGGTCGCAAACGGGCGTCAACTAGAAAGACCTGCGCTAGGCCTCTCTGGACGCCACACGATCATTATTATTATTGGGTTGATGTGAAGTTTAGAAGCCATTTTTCAGGGTTGCCTGTACAAACTATCAATTTATACTTTGGGTCAACACGCTATTTGCTATATGATTGGGTGGGGGTACAATATATATGTATACTAGCAACCCGCCTCGGCTTCGCCCGGGAACAGTTATGAATGAATTACGACCTATATCCATTTTGCGTCTCGGCATGATGGGTTAAAATCACTGACTGGACTATTAATTATATTATCATGGAGATGCATGTGCAACGAAATCCTCTCAGATGTAATTTAAGAATGGCGAGGTGCATGAAACACAAATCCCCCTTCCGTGCAATCTTAACTTGACTGTGTATTTTGCGGAACGAAGAGTTCACAGGTGAAATGAAGAAAAGCCGAGTTGCACTTCCAGGGAAACTCCAAACACAACCATTCTTCTCTGGAGTCTTAACTAAACACGACTCGAGAGTTTGCTGCTGGCTGTATCTGAAATAATAGGCTCACCTGCTAGCAAGGCTGTAACTGGGGTGATAGGCTCGCCCTAGCTAGCTCGTGAACTGTCGTCTCAGTAATTGAATGGAGATTGTTGGAAGAAATGAAAGCGTAAAAACAGTTATAGTGGGGGATGTATTGAAGATAGAGATATGCTCTTGCAGACTTTTTTGTAGAAATGTTCATGCTGAACAATTCTTACATTCATAATATATTGATATTTTACCGGTTTGCCCAGCGTAAGATTATAAAGCGCACTTACACTAGGTCTTCTTTTTTTTACTTTTGCAATTAAATCGTTACTGTTTGGCTTCCTTTGATCAAAAATACATTATTTTCTACAGAAACCATCCTAGAGATATCCTTTACAGAATGGTGAAAACCAAATCAAAATCGGTCCAGTGGTTCTCTAGATTACCCGCGACATTCAAGAATCGGGGACTTTGTTTTATACTAAGTAGAGATACATATGTTTTATACTAAGTAGAGATATATATATAACACAAGTCCTGAAAAAAATTACATCTTTTACTAAATTGCCCCTTATTTATGTGAACAACTAAGTCTTCTGCACAGATTTGCACTATACAAGATGAGGTGTTGCTTGGAAATCTGTAAAACAAGGTTTAGTCACCTTATGGCTATCATACACAGTTATAAGGTTGTTCTATTTGTGTTCTGCAGTCTGAAAACCTACAGAAGACCTAACAATCGAAGAGGAATACGCCATAAAAACAAGAAACTAAGGAGAGGCTATGAGTTATATTGGCAGGGCAACAACGTAAAGTAGCTACGTAAAGATAATAATGATGTTATCGGTTTTACATCCCTTTTAACTACTGTGGCTTTTCGAGACACCCGGGTGCCGGAATTTTGCCCCAAAGAGAATCCTTAACGTGCCAGTAAATCTACCGACACGGCTCGCTCGTATTCGCGCACCCTCAAATGCCAGCTGACTGTAGCAGGATTCGATCCTGTAATCTTGGGAAAGGCAGGCAAAAACGTTACCACTGAGCCACGCAGCCAGTTATACTACGTAAAGATGTTGAAGCGATAACAGATATCTCATATACGGTATGTAAATGAAAGGATCATCAAAGCCAGAGTGAATATGAATAACAAAAGCTTCTAGATAATTCAGGTATATGCTCGACAGCAAGGCCGTAACAATGTTGAGAAAGAGGAGTTTCTTGAAGATCTGGATTACCAAATAAGAGAAGATAATATCATGATAATAGGGGATTTAAACGCTCAAGTTGGATAAGATAGAACAGGTTATGAAGAGGTGATGGGGAATGAGTTTCCCAGAATTATCCAAAACACTGCTAATTTCTCTTCTTCCTTAATTTTTAAGATGCTAATGAAGCACTGGGAAGATGACAAGAATACTTTGAAAACTTGATAAACATACATGGAAACATTTCTGGCAATGTGACAGATCTTGAGATTATGCAGGAGGAGAATAAGGAGAGGAACAGAATCACGGTTGAGAAAGAAGAGAGGATGGTTAATAAACTACGTCACAAAACAGCAGGGGTAGATGAAATTCAGCCAGAAATGGTAAACCATAGAGGGAAGGCAGGGATGAAATTGTTACACACAGTAGGATAACCATATTGGTGTGGGATTTAGGAAAAGTACCCTCCAACTACTGTCTGTCCTTCGGTTTGTGTGAGTGTGCCCCGAATCAACTCCTGAACGGCTGCAGATATCGAAACCAAATTTGGTATAAGTATAGATCTACTGTATACCTGAATATCTCACGGCAATATTTGAAAATGACGTCAGTGCAACCATCTGCCAAAAAATCACAATTGAAATTTCAGCTCTATGTTGGATATCTCAGGAGGTAATAATGGGAACTGGTAAACATATACTGTAGATAATATTTCTGATTACATTTCAGGAGCCCATACATGACATTGTTACCAACATGATTCTCTGCCTTCGGATAGGTTCAATTGTTATAAGCATGTAACTTCATTACTATCCATTGCATTTCAACCGAATTTTGCACATGCTTTGTGTACTGTAACACACATGAAAATGTGTACTCTGTAGAGTCACCCGGGCTGCCAATTGTTGATAAATGACCTCTGTAATTTTTATTCTAATCTCAATATATCAGAAAGTATGCAGGCCAACAGTTTTAAACGTTCTACACATATAGTACTTAAAATTGTAGATAAGTTTTAAGTAACCAATACACAGCAATGCCGCCAACATGATTTTAGGCGTGCTGATAGGTTCAAAGTTTAACTGCATGTACCTTCTATACCAACATACAGATTTCTTCCAAACTTGGCACATATGTAAATCATAATATTTTAGGTTAATTTAAAGCAACACAATCATGGCAGTGCTGCCGACATGATTTTACGAATGCAGATAGCTTTAATGTTCAACATCATGTGACGTCCAGACAATCTATTGGACTTCAACCAAATTTTGTATGCACATTGTGTACCTTAAGAGATGGAACTAAGAATATATTCAGAGTCGCCAGGGCTGCCAACTGTTGATAAATACCCTCTACGATTTCAAACCCTAGTCTCAGTAGATTACAAAGTATGCAGGCCAACAGGTCTAAATTTTGCAAAGTTATAGAACACTAGAAGACCCGTGCTGCTCCGCAACATTCATTTAATTTCAACAATCCTACTGCACTTCTTTCCATATGATATTTCTGTTTGCATGTCTTCATACTTGTGACCTGAACAGACTGTTACGGTACTGTCGCCTTTCATTTCTAGGCTACCTTTCATATTTTGGAAAAAATAAGAAATTGCAGAATTATGAGATCAAATGTGTGTGTATCTGCCTGTCCTCCTGTGTGTGTGTGTGTGTGTGTGTGTCGCCGTATCAAATCTTAAACGACTGCAGCTAACAAAACTAAATTTGGTGTGAGTGAAGATCTCTACCAGAAAATCTCAAGGCCATATTTGAAAATAATGTCAGTGTTACCAACTGCTGAAATTTCAACTTTAAGTTGGATATCTCAGTAGGTATTCATGGGAACTGTTCCAAAATTGGCATACATAGAGTCCATATATCATGGTGCTGCCAACATGATTCTATGCATCGAATTGGTTCAATGTTTAGCTGCATGTAGCATCCATACTAAAAGAAATGGATTTCTTTCAAAATTAGCACATTTGTAGCTCATAATGTTTCGGGTTAATTTTTAACAACCCGTGCATGGCAGTTTTGCCAAAATAATTCCATGCGTGCTAATAGGTTCAATATTTAACTGCATGTAACGTCCATAACTACAAACGAATTTCATCCAAATTTGTATGTGCGATGTATGCTTTAGTACAGAGGTTCCCATTAGGTGGTCCGCGACGGTTGTGCAGGGGGTCCGCGAAGAGTTGTCAAGAAGTAACGCAATAATGAGAATGGAATACGGAGAAAGTGCAACGAGTTCCTTAAAAATAATAATATGAGTTGCCACCTACAGTATGAGTGGCACACTCATTATGTGGCGCAGCGTAATTTGAGCGTTTCAAGTTTCCCGCTAGAGAGCGTTCTGCTCCTGTTTCTCTGTGTTCTGCTTCGCAGCCATTTTGTGTGTTTACATATTGTATTTACGTGAGTTTTAAAAGTAGAAACTTTAAATAGCTTTAATAAAGTCCATTGAATATGGATCGTTGGTTGAAGAGTGGATCTTTAAAACGAAGTAGGCCCACTGCTACAGATAGTGACGAAGAGAAATCTGTGGTTATAAATAAGGCAGTGAATGGCAGTGAATAAGGCTGCCAATTATTGATAAATGACCTCTGTAATTTTTATTCTAATCTCAATATATCAGAAAGTATGCAGGCCAACAGTTTTAAACGTTCTACACATATAGTACTTAAAATTGTAGATAAGTTTTAAGTAACCAATACACAGCAATGCCGCCAACATGATTTTAGGCGTGCTGATAGGTTCAAAGTTTAACTGCATGTACCTTCTATACCAACAAACAGATTTCTTCCAAACTTGGCACATATGTAAATCATAATATTTTTGGTTAATTTAAAGCAACACAATCATGGCAGTGCTGCCGACATGATTTTACGAATGCAGATAGCTTTAATGTTCAACATCATGTGACGTCCAGACAATCTATTGGACTTCAACCAAATTTTGTATGCACATTGTGTACCTTAAGAGATGGAACTAAGAATATATTCAGAGTCGCCAGGGCTGCCAACTGTTGATAAATACCCTCTACGATATCAAACCCTAGTCTCAGTAGATTAGAAAGTATGCAGGCCAACAGGTCTAAATTTTGCAAAGTTATAGAACACTAGAAGACCCGTGCTGCTCCGCAACATTCATTTAATTTCAACAATCCTACTGCACTTCTTTCCATATGATATTTCTGTTTGCATGTCTTCATACTTGTGACCTGAACAGACTGTTACGGTACTGTCGCCTTTCATTTCTAGGCTACCTTTCATATTTTGGAAAAAATAAGAAATTGCAGAATTATGAGATCAAATGTGTGTGTATCTGTCTGTCCTCCTCTGTGTGTGTGTGTGTATGTCCCGCCGTATCAAATCCTAAACGACTGCAGCTAACAAAACTAAATTTGGTGTGAGTGAAGATCTCTACCAGAAAATCTCAAGGCCATATTTGAAAATAATGTCAGTGTTACCAACTGCTGAAATTTCAACTTTAAGTTGGATATCTCAGAAGGTATTCATGGGAACTGTTCCAAAATTGGCACACATATAGACCATATTTCAGATTAATGTTCAGGAGTCCATATATCATGGTGCTGCCAACATGATTCTATGCATCCAATTGGTTCAATGTTTAGCTGCATGTAACATCCATACTAAAAGAAATGGATTTCTTTCAAAATTAACACATTTGTAGCTCATAATGTTTCGGGTTAATTTTTAACAACCCGTGCATGGCAGTTTTGCCAAAATAATTCCATGCGTGCTAATAGGTTCAATATTTAACTGCATGTAACGTCCATAACTACAAACGAATTTCATCCAAATTTGTATGTGCGATGTATGCTTTAGTACAGAGGTTCCCATTAGGTGGTCCGTGACGGTTGTGCAGGGGGTCCGCGAAGAATTGTCAAGAAGTAACGCAATAATGAGAATGGAATACGGAGAAAGTGCAACGAGTTCCTTAAAAATAATAATATGAGTTGCCACCTACAGTATGATTGGCACACTCATTATGTGGCGCAGCGTAATTTGAGCGTTTCAAGTTTCCCGCTAGAGAGCGTTCTGCTCCTGTTTCTCTGTGTTCTGCTTCGCAGCCATTTTGTGTGTTTACATATTGTATTTACGTGAGTTTTAAAAGTAGAAACTTTAAATAGCTTTAATAAAGTCCATTGAATATGGATCGTTGGTTGAAGAGTGGATCTTTAAAACGAAGTAGGCCCACTGCTACAGATAGTGACGAAGAGAAATCTGTGGTTATAAATAAGGCAGTGAATGGACCACCTGCCGCCTCGCTTGAGCCTAGCCATTCATAGAGTAAGCCTACTGCAAAAAGTAGAAAATACGACAAAATATTTGGAAATTGACTTGAGGTATTGTGGACCTGAAGATTGTCCTAAGCCTCAATGCGTGATGTGCTTTGAAACCCTTGCCAACGAAAGTATGAAACATGTAAACCTCCGGAGGCATCTATCGTACATACGAAACACTCGGGGCACAAAGGTAAATCCATTGAATTCTTCAAAATGAAGTTAGCCGAACTGAAATCATGCCAGAAAGTAATTACCAAAAGGCTGGTGCAAATGTGAATGAGAATTCAACGCTTGCAACATATGAAGTACCTCAGCTTGTCGCAAAACATGCCAAAAACCATTCAATTGCTGAAGAGCTCATTGTACCTTCAGCAATTATTTTGTGCAAGAGAATGCTGGGCGATGTTGCCGCAAAGCTTGTAAGTACCGTCCAGTTGTCTAAAAAATACTGTGCAAATGCGAATTACAGATATGTCAAGCAATATTGAAGAGACGTTGTTGGCAAGGCTCCACACGTGTGACAAGTTTGCTCTGCATTTGGATGAGAGTACCGACATATCAAAAAAGGCGATAATGTTGGTTTTTGTGTTTTTTTGTCATGACGAAATATATGAAGATTTTCTTTTTTCCTGTGAACTAGTACACACAACAGCAGACTATTTTCGCAGCTCTGAACGATTATTGTAATTAACATGATATCGACTGGAAGAAATGTGTGGGTCTGTCTACAGATGGTGCAAAAGCTCTGTCCGCATGCCGGTAGTGTCTTCACATCTGGAGCTACCTTTTTCACTTCATTGCTGTACACATTGCTTTTATTCACCAGGAAGCATTAGTAGCCAAAAGACTGCCTGATCTGTTGCAGAGCACCCTTAATGAAGGAGTGAAAATAATAAACAATGTAAAAACCAGCTCCTTTAAATGCAGGTTATTATTGCATTGCTCTGCAAAGACATGGGTAGCGAGCATGAGCAGCTTCTCATTCATACTGAAGTGCGATGGCTTTCAAGGGGCAGGATCTTAACGAGGTTTTTCGAGATGAAAGATGAGGTATGGATCTTTCTTCTTGGGGCGATACATGAGGATTTGCTCAATGACATTTCTTGGCTTACATGTTTGAACACTTAAATGTTTTGAATTTGAGTTTGCAAGGTGACTATGTTGATGTCTTCAGAGTTGAAGACAAGATCAGTGCGATTGTAAAAAAGTGTAATATCTGGGGAGCAAGGGTCCAAAATGGCTCATATGCCTATTTCCCCACACAAATGACGTTGATGCAATCATCTAACGAAGGTTTGCCTTGCGAGGTAAAGAAAATATAAGAGATCATCCTCCTAGTCTTGCAACTACTTTTCGGGAATATATTCCTGAGCCCGATGGTGATAACTGCTGGACTCTAGATAAATTCAGCACTAATCTCAAACTTGAGAATATTCAGCTACTATCAGAGGAGGAACAACACCAACTCGTTGAATTGACCTCAAGTGGTGAAATGAAGAAAATGTTGAATGACAAAAAAAAAAAAAAAAAAAAAAAAAAGAAAACTAGCAGACTTCTGGGTGTCAGCTCGAAAGGACTACATGGGAATCAGCTATAAGGCAATAAAAATTATTCTTCTGTTCCCAACAACTTAGTTGTGCGGACAAACTTTTTCCACAATGTGCGTAATGAAAAGCAAATATAGAAATAGACTAGATACAGGGCCTGATTTTAGGGTGAACATTTTGAAATTGCAACCCGACCTCGAGAAATCATTTCGGGAAAAATAGATTACGTTCGTCTTATTGAACGCCGGCCCGATTTACACATTCGTGCTCTTAACAAAATGATAATAAATAGGACTTGTTCCTTCTCAAACAATGCATTGTTATTTTTAGGTCTGTAGCACTAGCTACCTTTAAGACTTAAGAAAATTAGATGATGTAATAGGATTAAATAAATTAATATTAACATACAAATAATTGAGCACAGTATTCCAAGGTAGAGGTTCCCATTAGGAATTTAAATATTTTACATCTTGACTTAGAATATTTTGGAGCAGGGGGTCCGTGCTTGCATAACGATCGGTTTAGGGGGTCCGAGAAAAATTCCTAATGGGAACCTCTGCTTAGTAGATATGACTGCTTATTATAAGAGCCACCACAGCTACCAACTGGGTATTAATAATCTCAAGTCTTTTGAACCCCAGATTCAATGTCTCTGATTAGGTGTACGGAATAAGCTTAAAACTCTGAACAATGTAAAGTCAAGATATTTTAGACTTAGTTAGATGCACGTTTATAATGTTCAATGTTCAACTCCATGCAACTGCCATAATAATTTACGGGCTTATACATAGTTTCTCCACGTGCAATGTGTTCCAAAGCAACCATAAGCATGTCTATTTTCAGAGTCCACGGGACTACCAACTGCCTCGTAACATTCTGAGAACATTTGAACCCTGGATTCAATATCATAGAATCTGCTCACATAAACAGTTTGAAACTATTTGCAGATAGATTTTCAGCAACACGCACTCTGTTTACCAGGTGAATCAGCTGCCCCTAATAATATTGTTTTATGCAGTCCAACTAGCACGTGTTGTCAGGATGGTCGATATTTCTCTGCTTGCATCCCGTGTGTTACTAATGCAGAGCGAGCATATCCCGCAAACGATACTGAACACTATTATTTTTCCCTCGTATTAGTCTGTAGTCACATCGAGCGAAAAATGGAGTTCAGTATTGTTTGCAGGATATTGTTAGGGCCCTAGGACGCCTAGCGCCCTATTGAGAGAGATACCCACATATGGATACTACACGCTGGACACTTATCTACAGATGGTCTACGAGTAACAGTACCATCTACACATCTATAATCATCCATAGACACACCCCCGTTATCTACATCTGTCCAACCCCCTACACTGACTTCACCCCTTTATTCACCCTCAAGCTGATAGCAACAACAGCAACAACACAAACTTCTAATTACACCAAGCCGGCAGAGTTAGGTAATGGCTCTTGCCCAAGCTTGACACACATCCACATGTACACAGAGGCTGCTATCAAAACAGCCACTCAGCAATACTGCTAGGGTCAGCACCGGCAAATACTTGAAAAGGCCACCTCCCAAAGGGTGGACATCTGTTCCCGCCGAAGGCTCTGACCAACTGCATCACGGCATCGTACCTCTGGTAAGTGTGACACTCAGATTCCTAACACATTTTATACATCCTACCTCGTACCACACCCTTCTACACTTGTGAATTGTTACATTATTACTTGATTGGACTCTCCCGACTTGCAAGGGACGTAGTACACCCACACAAGCCTTAGTAAATAAGTACTCTTTATTCAAAAGGCCCGATTGTTATTTATTACTCGTCCTCATCCTTTTTACTGTTTGCTGCCCCACTCACACCTCTCCAGTCATCACAATAGTTCATAACCGCTGAGCCAGCAACCGTAGCCTGCACCTTTACACTGGCATTGCTCGTTTAGCACGGCCGCCAGCTTATTGTAATAGCGCGCCGTCAGCGAGACTTGGGATTGCTCGCCGGGACTTCCAGGCCTCACGGCATTATTCTCATTCTTGAGGTAACCTCCCTTAAATCGCGCACCCTTATTCATAGAGCTTCACCCGCTGCCCCTTTGCCTTCAGCACCTTTCGACACCCGTCCAATGGTCTGACACATCCATTGAACTTCCCCCAGTTAAAACACCGCCCTCGTCCATACACCCTCATCCCCAGTTCAGCCAGCCCCACACCAAGGGTCTGAACAATATGCTTGCAGAGCATTAGTACCATGCAGGATGCAAGCAGAGAAATATTGACCTTTCTGATAACAACGCTAGTTGGGCTGCATGAAACATAGATAAATTTCATTTAGGGGCACCTGATTCACCTGGTATATCAGTGTTACCAAAATAATTCTATGTACGCTTATGGGGTTGATATTTAACTAAATATAACTTCCGTAATTTTCACTGCCTTTCTGCCAAATTTTGTAGGTACAGTGTATAACATATACAGTATAAATGCGCACATACTCAGGTAGAGCAGTGCTATGAACAACCTATTAACTCTCCCTCAGCATTTGAGACATAGACTAACAATATCACAGAATCCACTGCTGTATTACACCAAAATATTTCAGTTATATTTGGAGCAAATCGTATAATGGCAGTGCTACCAGCAGAATTCTGTATATAAAGATATTACTCTAAATCGGTGTAATTGCAGGAATAAGGATTGAATCTTCAATTTTAAGAAAAGTAGGCTATTTAGTTTTTCACGGTACTTGTTATACCATCTGTAATTGAGTTCGCCTCTGACTTGTCTTATATGAATCATCGTGCTGAGAGCACAAACAAACTCTTAAGAAGTAAGAACGCTTCCTGAAACAAAATGCCAGCCAGCCTCCGAGCATTTGCATGTTGCAGTGGAACAGGCCATATGACTCCTGGGCGCATGCTTGCTACAGAACACTTGATTCAATCCTCAGCTCACTAAGGCCAGCACACATCTTGGCCAGAAGAATGATCTTGGTGAAATGAATATTCGCCATTACTGTATTTCAAAACACGGATGACAGAATCAAGTAAGCTGTGGCTCGATTGATAGTGCAAAACGTGCATGGTGTCTCAAGCCAACAAGTGTCGTCGTTGCACATTTACTTGTCAAGATATTAAAGTTTTAGTAGAGGGTGAAGTGTGCAATGACACAGTATTTTCACAATTATTTTAAAACACACATCACGTAATCAAGTAAGTTGGTGATCATTGGATAATGCGTCATAATGTCTCAAACTAACAAATGCAGTCAAAGCAGAATTACTTGTCAAGATATTTCAGTGTTAGTAAAAGGTGAAATTCCTTCCCAATTATTCTAATATATAAGATTTCTACGAATTATATTAATATAGACTGCTCCATTGCGTCGTGGCTAGCACTCCCTGCTCAGCCATGAAATTTAATTAAGGTCTGAGGGCAGGAACGGGGTATACTCAGCCTCGTGAGGCAAAAGTAAGAAGAGACGAGTTTGATTCCCACCTCAGACATCTTGGAGGTGGTTTTCCGTGGTTTCCCACTTCTACTCTAGGCGAATGCCGGGATGGTTCCTAACTTAAGGCCTTGGCCGCCTTCTTCTCAATCGTCATCTGAATTACAAATACTATACACACACTAATACAGCCATCACAACAATATAGGTTATCAGACAAATTCCACACACACCGAAGTACACAGGGCTACATGACCACGATGTCACAAAGCCCCTAAATGAATCAACAACATCAACATATATTAATATATAAGAAGTGGCCATTTGATAGCCGGAGCTCAGTGGGCAGGAACCAAAAATATAGTACACTAATACCTCTCTTTACTACACTTCTCTGATTCGGACACTCCCTAAATAGGGACATAATTTTAAGTCCCGAATTAAATTATATCTAACTGCTAATACAACGTAAATAACATTGTGAAGACATGCAAACAACAAAACCAACGGCTGATCAAGACAGTGAGTGTAGTGAGGGTGAAGAAGAAGAAGAAAGATGAACATCCTATAACAAATTGTAACTCAGATTGCTAGGTGGTGGAGTGACTGAAAAAAATTGCACTTACTGTCGACCAAAATATTATGTGCACTCAAATTTTTAATCCATATTTTAATATTTTTATTGCAGTTGGAACACAAAAGGTGCACGTTTTAAAGCGTGTTTCAACCATGCGTTACATTTAACCTTTCGGTACTCGCGCCGTTGTAAAAAGTACAACAGTCGTTGTTTTTGTTTGTTTCCAAGTATATCCTTTCGGATGACGGGCTTCATGAGTGAGTTATTCCTGTGTCACCCCCTCTCCTACCCCACCACCGTCTGCCACCGACCTGCTCAAGGTCAAATATTTTCCAGCGAGATTTGAAACAGTACACGTCGCTTCTGTAGTACGTTTTACAACGCGCGAGTATTCTCGTAGTGAGTTTTCGTATCTATATTTTTTGTTTACTTAATTAACTGTTGATGATAGTGAAGTGAACATGTCGGAGTATCTTCGTACCAGTGACATTGAACGTATACTGCAAGAGTGTTCGGATGAAGTTGACGGTATAGATGTGTTTTAAGACAGAAATTGTATTTCTACAAGGTTTTTGATATTAAATTACAAATGTTTATAAATTTCAAGCTGGCCCCGTGGTGTTGGGGTAGCATGCCTGCCTGTCACCCGGAGGCCCCGGGTTAGATTTCCAGCTCCGTCAGGGATTTTAGAAACTGACGTGAGGGCTGGGACGGGGTGCACTCAGCCTCGTGAGGACAATTGAGTAGCTGTCTGACAGTGAGGCAGCGCCCTGGTCACGAAAACCAAGATAAACGGCCGAGGGGAACCGACGCACTGACCACTCGTCACCCCAATATCTGCAGGCCAAATGGCTGGGCAGCGGTCGCTTGGTAGGCCTAGGCCCTTCATGGGTTGTAGTGCCAGTTTTTTTTATAAATTTCATTTTTTTTACCAAAAGGAAATAATGTAAGGTTCTAGGAAAGTCATTAAAAAGCATAATTTAAAAGAAAAAAAAATAAAGACCTTTAAAACGTTAAAACGAGGTACAAACGTATGTTGTAAAAAGTACAACGCGCGAGTACTCATGTGATGCAAGAGGGTGCGATTACCGAAAGGTTAAGAATTATTATCTCAAAAACCTGTAATCAGATCGAATCTAATTTTAACACAATATACATTGGAATGTTGTATAACTGGTTTATTAATTTCAAAATTTTGTGTGTCCAAGAAACAAAGTTGTTATCATTTTTGTAAGGTAACTTTTTCTCAGCTCGGGGTAGGTGGAAAATGTAGTTCTTGGTCGCGTTGTAATCCTTATACATCAAAAAGTTACGCTGTATGACTGTGAAATACGTAAATTAATTCACTTATTTTATACCGGTTTGTATTGGTACGGGGAAATAAGACATGGTTCCCCAGTTAGCCGCTCTGGGGAAAGCTGTACAGCTTGCTGAGATGGAGCCCATCATTTCAGAGCGAGGCACGCCATGACGCGTGATGGGCTCCATCTCGGCAACGCTGTACAGCATTCCCTGGAGCGGCTATCTGGTGAACCATGTCTTATTTCCCCGTACAAATACAAACCGATATAAAATTAGTGAATTAATTTACGTATTTGACAGTATTTTGATGTATAAGGATTACAACACGACCACGAACTACATTTTCCAACTACCCCGAGCCGAGAAAAAGTTACCTTACAAAAATGATAACTTTGTTTCTTGGACAAACAAAATTTTGAAATTAATACACCAGTTATACATCATTCCAATGTATATTGCGTTAAAATTTGGATTCGATCTGATGACGGGTTTTTTGAGATAATTCTTAAATGTGACGCATGGTTGGAACACTCTTAAGAACGGGCACTTTTTGTGATCCAACTGAGATAAAAAATATTAAAATATAAATAAAAAATTCCAAACCTACAAGAACTAACGTAAAATAGAACGGCGAAAAAGAAGACGTTATTGGATTTTATGTATGTTACTTCACAAACCACCTTCAAACTCGAGTGCACACGATACTTTAGTCGACAGTAGTGGCAGCGATACTGATACGCTGTCATTAATACAACAGTTACATGGTGTATTTGAACCGAGACTTACTCGTGCAAAGTTTCCTCGACAAACCAACCTACCTGATTTTTTAAAGAAAACTTCATAAAATTTTAAGTACTATACTGTACTATACTGCTTATATTTACAGTAATTGGAGATGTGTATAACCTAACTATAGTACAGTTTTATATATTGTTCAGTATATAATATTGCATTTTTATTTCTGTCTTGACCCAATTTTGTTTTTAAAATGTGGCCCCTCCCACTTAAGGACACCTCCCAGATACAGACAAATTATTTAGTCCAATTAGCGTCAGCAATTGAGAGGTTTCACTGTAAATAGACGCGCACAGGTATTTGTATATGGTAATTAAATGGCATGTATTGAAATACCAAGCATAAAAATGAAACAAAACTTGAAATGCAAAAAAAGGGCAACTGTGATGGGATTCGTAGGCCACCATCACTCTCTTACTTGAAGTATTGCTATGTCTTCATTGCATGCATAATCTTCTGATACGGTACCTAATGTCGCCAAGAATTTGCCTTTGATAATTTTGTACGAAATCTGTCTATAATAGCTGTACTGCTATTATGATTATACATTCTTAGGTTTATTTCTAAGTACTTGGCTGGAAGTCAGAAAGTAGTCAGCCATTACATCAGTGTACAGTAGGGTGGAACGTTGGTATAGGGCAAAAAATAGTTTTCTATATTACCCATTCTAATAGTGATTAAAAGTTGTCTTTTTATGTGAGAAGTTATTCTACAAAGTTTTATTGTGATAGAACCACATCTTGAGGTGTCGCAAAAGCCTTGAACATTATTTTTAGTCTTGAAAATTTCAAATTTTCTAGATTTTTTTAATTTATGTTTTTGTATGTTTATTATTTCAATTTCATTAAAACTACGCCTAAAATAATGCAAAAAAACAAAATTTGTTCTCCATCATCATTTTATAGCCCACTTAGGCATTAAATCATGAATAAATAAAGGTTTTTCTTAAAAAAAAAAAATACTTTTTTGACTTTGTCGTAGTAAAATAGGGGTAGGTATGATATTGTAATGATTTTTCTTTGACAAACTTATTTAAGGTAATTAGAATGTCTCCTTTCATTTTTATAATACAGTACAGTGATAATATTGAACCAAATGAGTAGAAAAGGTAATTAACCAAAGCAATGAAGTCATAACCATTGAGACAAGAACACACATTTATTCATAAAATGCAAATAATAGACAAATAAATGATATTTAATGTTCTCAAATACATTTTAGGTAAAGTGTTTCTTTGTTTCAAATTTTGGCATCATCTTGTGTGAAGCAATTCTGGCTTTGACAAATCCATTTCTTTCTTCTAGACCACAAACACAGTGATGATTCTGTTACAAGCTTGATTACTCTTTCCACTGCTTGTGTATGACAGGGAAAACATGGGAAATCAATAGAATGCATCAGGCCATCTTCTCTTGCTTCACTTATGTACAGATAGAAGCTACTGTCGGCAGTTGTAGCATATTTTTTGTGAGGGCCTGAGAAAAGGTGGAAGGCTTTGCATTATCAATTGATTCAGCCAGAAACTCGTCTGCTGTATCATAATCTTCAGGTTGAAGCACATCAATTCCAGTCATATTGGCCGATTCTACCGGCAACTTGTCATCCGAATCATCAGATGGAAGAACCACGTCATTTTGTGTTGTATTAGCTGTCTCAGATTCCAAATGTTGTTTGTAATTAAGCTCTTGTCGAATCACCTGTAACTTTCGATCCTCAAAAAGACGCTTACTTTCATTTAAAAATTTGTCTACAGCTAAATCATAATTTTTTGTGCCTTTTCTTCCCTTTGACCTCAATATATTTCTATACTTGTCATGATATGCTTTTCCCATTTGCAACATACGGGTACGAGACACTGTAGGAACTGATGCTTTAACCCAAACATTTTCAACTTTCTCCATTAGAATATCTAATATCTCACTCACCGTTGGCTCTTTTGTTGATATATCTCGTTTCAACTCATGTCGAATATAAAGGTAATTCTTCATGACATCATCATAGGTTGGTAAATAAGTATCACTCAATACTTTAGGATGACCGAAAATGGGACATTTCCACTGAAGTCTAGTCTGAACTCGCTTTGACAACATCTCTGCCATCTCATTAACAAAAAACTTGTAAGTATTATGCAAATACACTAAAAGGTCTATTAACCTTCGGGCGGGTGCGCACGCGGCAAATTGGCCGGGTTTTTAAAAAAAGACTCGCTACTTTGCTATACTCCCGTGAGGGACAACCACGCCCCTATGTATTCTCTAACTACTATGTAAGACGTCAGATGGCAGGCCAACACCACCTCAGACTTGTAGAGGGATTGCGCAATTCATTACGCAAGTTGCCTGTGTCACGGTAGGAGGTTCGACCGGCCACATTGCCGCCGCGCGCCTAACAGTGTTAAACGTTCACCGTCCAGCACACACAATGTAAGTATTTATTTCTTTACTTTTTACATGATTTATAATATTATATGATGAATTGCTCAAATATCATATATTTCAGGGTGATATATTTTTCAAATATTTATGCTTTACACATCTAATTCGCTGTCCTCCCTCTCCCTCGTTCACTTGGTTTTACTCTGTAGGATTTTATGAATACCTACGATTTACTCAATCTTCACTTTTGGGTTTCAGGGAACCTTACCTCAGACCTGGGTTTCTACAATTCGTCAAGAGTTGGAGGAAGACGAACGAATGGACCAGCTAGAAGATCTGACGGAAGACGATGAGAATGATCCAGATTTCAAGACAGAAGAAATACATGTGGACGACCACGACAGTGAGTCTGAAGTGGAAATTGAAAGTGAAGGTGAAGAAGACACTGAAAATAGCGAGAGTCTTCGATTTTTTATCGGTAAAGATGGAGAAACATTGTGGGCAAATCAACCTGCCGCAAATCTTGTAAAAACAAGGGGAAGAAACATTATCAAAACTTTTCCAGGCCCTAAGGTAACTGCCCGTCATTGTATGACTGAAATCAAATGTTTTTCACTAATAATGTCCCCTGACATTATTGATAGTATTGTTAAGAACACCAATATATACATTCAGAAAAAGGAAACTGGAAATCGAGAGAGGGATTTTAGGTTGACTGATATAAAAGAAATTCGTGCTTTTTTTGGGGATTATTATTTATGGCGGTCAAAAGGGAGAATCGTACGAATCTAGCTGAACCATTTGTGACAAACGGGACTGGGTATACAATTTTGCGCGCTAATTTCAGCGAAAGGCGATTCCGATTTTTATTGAGATGTATACGATTCGATGATGTGAATACACGAACGGAGCGGATTAACAGTGACAGACTAGCTCCCATTCGAGACATTCTGAATAAATTCGTCCACAATTCACAACAGTCATATTCTCCTGGTGAATTCCTGACCGTCTATGAAATGCTGGTTGCTTTCCGGGGCCGTTGTTGATTTGTGCAGTACATGGCTAAAAAACCAGCCAAATACGGCATCAAAATGTATGCCTTATGTGATGCTCGAACATTCTATACGTACAATATTGAAATTTATTGTGGAAAGCTAGAAACTGGCCCTTATGCTACCACCAACAAGCCTCATGATATCGTTGTCAGACTGACAGATCCCATCAAGAAAACAAATCGTAATGTCACTACAGATAATTACTTTAGCAGCTATCCTCTAGCCGAGGATTTGCTGAAGGATGGATTGACCTTTTTGGGCACCCTGAAAAGTAACAAAATGGAGATGCCCCCAGAGTTTGTGGAGCGCAATTCTTCATCAGTACCCGGAAGTTACAAGTTTGGTGCTCAACCTGATATGACTTTGATATCTATGGTGACAAAGAGAAAGAAAGCAGTGCTCGTCTTGTCTACGATGCACGACGACAACAAAACTGATGAAGAGACAGGCAAACCACACCAAATTATGGACTACAATGGCACCAAAGGAGGGGTGGACACAGTGGACCTCATGTGTTCAAGGTGCTCCACTTCCAGAACAACTCGAAGGTGGCCAATGGTGGTATTTTACCGTCTTCTTGATGTGGCTGGGATTAATTTCTTCAAGATCTTCAAGGCTAATACTCGAAACAGTGATTTGAGGAGAAGAACTTCTGTATCCAACTTAAGTTTTGCCCTCATGGAAGAAAATCTAAAATACCGGGCCACAATAACTACTCTTCCTCGAGAACTACGTTGTTTTCTAGAAAGGTATAAGGAAGAACCTGATCAGGTTGAAGTAACACCTACCACAAAAAGGCAAATTTGTTTTTATTGTGGTAGATCTAAGAACAATCGGACTCGGATGTCCTGCAAGAAATGTGCGAAATATGTATGTAAAAAACATTCAGTCCAAGAAATCACATGCAACTCATGTGCACAGCCTGAAGTAGAGGATGAAGATGTCTAATTCCAAATGGAAGTGTGGTAACATTGTAACCTTGATGTGATAAAATCTGAACACAAGTGATAGGCCTATATTTGGAATATTATTCTTTTAGAGTACTATTTTCATTGAGATGTGTGTTGCGTTGTTCCTTTTCAGTTTGCAGATGTGATAAAAGTCGTTGAAAAATAAAAAAACATTTGCTCACTTAATGTGTCTTTAGTGTAACAATTGAAATCCCAGTGAATTTCATGTCAACAAACACTTCTAGCTTTGAGAACTGAACGTGAATGAGAGCGGCCAAAATGCCGGAGTGCGCCAACTGGTTTGAGTGCAAAAGGCGCGCCCGCCCGAAGGTTAACAAATTATTTACTGACACTACCAACACGATCAAAATTAATCGTTCACAACTTGCAATTCACAACAACTACTTGTGTCTCACACCAACACTTGGATTGGACTGACCTCGGAGGCAGAGAGAGACAAGTCGCGACATGAAACAGTACACTCCCCCTCCCACCTACTTGATGCAGACAAGCAGCAACACGCTCTCCCCTCCACTCTTCCCGTACATACTATGTCACCAACTATTATCACATTGATCAGCTGTTAGCTAGTGCATGTTAGTCACCAAAAACTGCCATTTTTAAGCAGAAATTGATAAATACAACAATATTTTTTGCCGATCCAAATGTATTGAAATTTCGTAAATTTCACTAAAAAATTACAATTTCTAACCCTTTGCAACATCTCTTACCCTACGCCAATCGTGTTCAAACTTTACAATTGATTTAATAATAGCAAAAGGCAACTTTTTATCACTATTACGTATTGAAATTGAAAACAATACTTTTTCGTTCCACCCTACTGTTCAGTGGCTCTCCACATCACTGAGGGGCTGTGTACCATCTGCCGGTTAAAAGTGGAACTTCTACCTTGGCTTGACTTTGAAGAAATGAATATTCGCAATTATTTCAATACACTGATGTAAGAATCAAGTAATTTGGGACTCAATCGATGCGTCACTTGCATTACATTTTATGTCGACAAATGTTGCCGTAGCATAAATACTTCCCAAGATATTTCAGTTTTAGTTGTCAAATTTCTACCCGAATATTTTATGAATTCATGATGAAAATTAATACCGGTAAATGTAAAACAAAAATATTGGAATGCATTAGAAAGAAATCAGAAAACCTTTTGGAGGTCGAATTGGCAGGTGAAAAACTAAAGGAAGTAGGAGACTTCTGTTACTTAGGAAGCAAAATAACCAGTGATGGACGAAGCAAAGAGGATATAAAAAGTAGGTTAGCACAGGCAAGGAAGGCATTTCTAAAGAAAACGAATCTGTTGACATCGAATATAGATTTACGGGTATTAGGAAGTCATAGTTGAAGGCCTTTGTCTGGAGCGTGGCACTCTATGGAAGTGAAACTTGGACTGTTGGAGCAGCAGGAAAGAGGAGAATTGAAGCGTTTGAAATGTGGTGTTATAGGAGAATGATGAAGATCAGATGGGTAGAGAGGGTTACGAATGAAGAGGTATTAAGAAAAGTGGGAGAGGAGAGATGTTTCTGGCGACTGCTAATGAAGAGAAGAGATAGGTTGGTAGGACACATACTAAGGCACCCAGGAATAGCAAACTTCGTTAAAGAAGGAAGGGTCGAGGATAAGAACTGTAGGGGTAGACCAAGGTTAGAATATGTTTAACAGATTGCCTCGGATGTAGGGTGTGGTAGCTATGTAGAGATGATATAATAATAATGTTATTGGTTTTACGTCCCTGTTAATCCTGTTAATTACTGAGGCTTTTAGAGATGCTGGGGTGCCAAAATTTGGCCCCGAAGGGGATTTTTAATATGCCAGTAAATCTACTGACACGGTTCCCTCGCATTTGTGCACCCTCAAATGCCAACTGACTGCGCCGGGATTCGATCCCGTTATCTTGAGTTAAGCAGGCGAGAACGTTACCACTGAGCCACGCAGCCAGTCAAGTAGAGATGAAACGATTAGCTCAAGACAGGGAAGCATCAAACCAGTCGAAGGACTGAAGACTCAAACAACAACAACATTTTAATACATAAAATAATATTCCACATTAATTTTGAGTGACCCAGACATGGCAATGTTGCCAACATGACTCTACGCATGCTCATAGGTTCAATGTTTTACTGCACGTAACTTCCATAATAATGAATGGATCGTATCCGAATATTGTAAGTGCAATTTATGTTGAGCTTAATATAAGAGTCAGCAGGGCTACCAACTGTGTATAATAATTTCAAGTATTTTAAACTCTAGATTTAATATTTTGGAATATGTGTACCGAACACACTTCAAATTTATCAAACTGTAAGCCCCATGATGTTTTAGATATATTTAGAGTAAATGGTGAAAGTTAGCACTGCCAGCACAACTCTATGCTAGCGTATAGGATCAACATTCAACAGCATGTAACATCCATAATAACAAATGAATTTCAACCAAATTTCGTGTGTGTAATGTACCTAATCTCAAGAGATATAACACGGGATATTTTTGGAGTTATCAGGGCTACCAACTGTTGATAAATCCTCTCCAAATTTTGAACCGTAGTCTCAATGTATGCTGGCAAACAGTTCAAAATTTGGCACATGTGTATAGACAATAATTTTGCAGCTTAATTTCGGGCAACCCATACGTGACAATGTTGCCAACATAATTCTACGCATACGGATAGGTTCAATGTTTAACTGCATCTAACCTCCGTAACACTGTATAACTAACGAATTTTATATAGAGTATTGTACCCGTAAATGTGCCCGAGCAAGCTCGGTACTCATCATAATCCAAGGATGGAGAAGGATTGCAGAAACACTGATGTCCCCAGCCATGCAAACTTCAGTTTAACGCTGACAAGTTGCATGTTTAGGACATTTATTAAGATGGTAACGATATTGCACTAAGGATATATTTATAGGGATAGCAAAATTAATAAAAAATGGAGGGCGAGATTCCTGAATCTCGGGTTGCAACGGGTAATAATTAAAAGGTGGGCGCCTTATCGATGGCACATCATCTTACTAACTACAGCAAATATAAGATGGAATTTTCTATCAAAAAGGAAGAGCAAACAACACGTGCCTGCAAGTTTATTGTCGAAGACAATACAAGAAATAAGCACACTCCTAAATCAAACTAAGCTCAAAAAATAAGAATAATAAATTAAATTGAAAATAAATCTCTAAAAAATGTCACCGACCTTGCCGTTGAAAGAAATCATAGTTAATCAACCTACTTACTTCCAGGAGTTTTCAAAATAAATAAATAAATAAAAATTCGCTCATCGAATTAAATTTAAAAAAATAAAAGATTTCCAGAACATCCTCTTCTGCCTTTAAATTAAATTACAAAGGTAAATGTTAATCTATACATGCACTCCTATCAGTCCTAACTTCCTATTACAATTAAACCTAAATATCACACGCACATAAAAATACAGTCTAAAACTATCCAAATATATACACTATTTTTACAAATGAAATATTTACATTACTCACATTCATAGAATGTCCTTTACTTCTCCTTAGAGAATATCTCTCTCCCACTCACCATCTCTCACAAAATTCACTTTGAATTCACTACCTTTCTTGTTATAATTATGTTTCATTTGTTTTTTCCGGTCTGAATTAACAAAGTAGTTAAGCTCATTAATCGTAGATTGTCATAGCCTTGATAATAATAGGCCAAGTTCAACAGAACGTTACCAAATATTGAGATACATTTCTTTTACAAGTAATAACTCCGAACAAAATTAACATTACCTTATCAGATGTGGCATAAACCTTCACAAACTCTTCATAATAATCTTTGCGATGCATACCCTCGCTACCGTGCAGAAATATTGTTTACAAATAATTCATCTAACATCTTTCTACTTGTGGAATAAACCTCACACACCATATCTTTTCACTTGTGGAATAAACCTCACAAACCATAATAACTTCTTGTTGCATTAATACTTCTTCATACCATCATAATAATTCCTTAATAAAAAAAATATAAACACAATGGCTTTCGACCATGGAATGACCTCACAATCTACACTAGGGCCTTGTATAAAAACAATTCTTCATTCTCTAACAATATTGACGACTCTCTCAATTACCATCAAGTTCCACAGCCTTCTGTTTAAGAATTCTCAGTTTAATAAACATTGCAATTCCATATAATCATAAAAATTGTTCAGCTCCAAATGGATTACTGCGATAAAATACTAATATTCTCTCCTCAGACTTATCAATTTTAAATTGTTGAAAAACAATTATTTTACACGACCAATGCTTGAGTAACAACATTGTCAGGGTTTAATGTAATATTGTCGAATCGAATAAGAAAGCTTCTTGCTATCTATCGTGACTACATCGTGTCACCATTAATAATGGAATTCACACCTACTGTATTTGACTTATGGATTTACATATCCATTTCAAAAATAAATCTATTTGAAAGTAGGATCATCTTCTTATCAAGAGTCCTGGCTTCATTAAACCTGCTCAACAATCCACAAATACTTAAACTCTCCATTCTTCTCGAACATCGCAAACAATACTAAAATAATTCTATAAAAGGCTTATTTCATTCTAACCATCTTCCAATATCGAAGTTCTTCTTCAGCTGACAATGGAATTTGCAAATACTCCAGGAAGATGCGTCGAATATGCCATAAATATGATGCTTCGGCGAATACTCAAAATCTCCAACCGCGATTAATCTCAAAAATACTCAAAATCGCAAAAACCTGAAGAACCAACCAAAAAATGAATTTACTCACAAATGGCTAACATGAAAATACAAAAATCTAAATAAATGGTCAACACTAAAATCTCTACAAGTTCCAAACTGACAAAATAATGACAATCTTTCCTGTGCCTTTTTTCTGCAAAGATGACAATGACTGGTTATATCCTATAGGACTCGTTCCTTCGGCTCCCGCGTTGATTTTACCATCTCAGACTTCGCCTGGTCCTGGATGTTGAGATACCGCCATAGGTTGGAAGTCGCCACCTTCCCACTGCGTCTCTGGACTGCCTAATCTTGATCCGAAGTAGCGTTCAACTTCATAACCACATACGTCTGGAAGTCAAGCCCCGTCATGGTTCTTCACCAAAGATTTCTGAAAGTTCTCCCGTTCAATTCCAATTTTGGATGAATTCTGGAAATTTAGGTCACTCCTTTCATTCTTGATATGTTCAATTATCCAGTTTCCCAAATCATGATATTCTACTGACTCATCTCCACGTTCTTAACAGATAGAACTGCTCTCCCTCTTAACTCAGATTTCTGAAGTTCCATTTTCTAAATTTTGGATATGATTTCGTAGAATGTTGTAGAATATTCTAATGTCTACAAAACGATATATCAGAGATATTTGTGGCTGCTCGTAATATTTTTCAAAGTAGATTCATTTTTATTACTTGGAAAACAGTAGGGATAGGTTTCCAGTAACAATATTTTCGAAGATAATGTTGCTGGATATCATAGAATATTTAGTAGAATGGTTTCTTGTAGATAATATTTCGTTTAGTGACTTTTAATTTCGTAGATTAATGTTGAAATAATTCCCAGATTTATTCAACTAATGTTCATATTACATTCGCTTTCCTCGGCTCCTAAATACTTGGCCCGAATACCGCTCGCTATCACGGTCAAATGTATCTCTCTCGCACACTCAAATTTCAGCGAGTTATATATACAGTATACAGTAGTTATTGTTTTAAGGGGCGGAACTACGAGGTCAACAATACGTCCTTACCTCAAGACATTACAAAACGGAGTCCAGTTTCTCCCTCGCATTGGTAGTGTCGCTTCAAAATTTGGCAGTCCAAATCCCGCTCGAATCTTCTAAATAAATAAGCCTTGCTTCATTTTACAAACACAGAAAAATGTAAAATATTTTTCTTCAGCGAACTCGGTATTTGCTCTTGGAAATTACTTCTCCAGAGTAAATATATATGTAATTGAAATAATTATTCCATTCGAATCACGTGATTACCCAATCCAAAACTGCTTCGGGTTACCTGGGGCTCATCTCGTATTGTTCCGTCGCAACTCGTGTCGTGTATTCGTTGGTCCGGCCCACTTCTCTCTTTCCAAACTACATCGCGCGTGTCGCCTGAATACTGACACGTGCAGCTTCAAAAAATAAACAGATTTGTCGAGACTTTTGCTTTTGTGCGAGTGAAGTAGCGTGTTGACTGCATGAAGATCATCTAACAAACACGCACTCGGTGTGACGTCGTGTTGGTTTGCGCCATCGGGCACACATAAACGGTATCGACGTTGACAACATTCTTCCTGCCTAAAGTTTTATAAGGTCACAATTACAACTCTTCTCTCGCACTAAATTGTACCATCAGTCATTGTATCTTGGCTAGTTTGATTTCAGATGTGCTAACTTTTCCAAAAATGGTCCAATCTTCTTCAAATTTAAAACATATCCATAAAAATTGCACTGATGCCAAATTTGACGTCACAAACAGCAAATATTAGGTTCATTATGCCGTGAGGGATATATTTGTGAGCATTTTCAGAGGCCTACCAAATACCCAATAACTATCTCTGAGCATCTGAGCCACAGACTCTCAGTATTTCAGAATCCATGGAAGGAAACTATTTCAAACTAACTGTTGTGCTCTATTAGGCTACTATATTTCAGGTGTATTTTGAACAAAAAAAAGCAGTATTATCATCTTAATTTCGTCATTATTGTGCCAATTGCATTGTCACAAGGGACAAATTGACATTTGAACCTGGGAGGATTTATTCTTCCAACCTTGGACCTGAACCTTGCAAAACCCTGGACTTGCGGTTGTGCATCCCTGCAGATTGTGTAACCCTAAGGGAATTAAGAAAACCTTTGTTCCCCCTACCATTTATTTTCAAATCTGGAATTGGACCATCAACTGAACTTTGTGTACCCCTGCTAACAGTGGACATCCCTGTGGGAAATGTGAAAAGCTTCAATTCTCACGCTAAACTTTGCAGAGTCGTCAACCAACCGGCAACATCGCATTAGGCCAACGCGCAGTAAACCACTACGCTTGGCAATGCTCAGTTGGTCAGTAACCAATGATGCCAACTTGGAAAAAATTGCACTCCATTGTGTGCTCGGCAGCCCGAGTCGTTTCGTCCCCCTGTTAGGTTGGCTGAACTGTGTGCGAGTGATGCGTTTGGCGCGTAAGTGCTGGACAGAAGCAGAAAGAAGCTCTATCGGCGTGATTATAGCAAGGACTGGTACACAGTCGAGTAATGTTGTGTTGGGCTCCGGGAAGATGCCTTGTGTTCTTCCCGGAGTCCCAAGAAAATAAGGTAAAGCTTTGAAGAGAACATTTTGGAAAGGGCACAAAACCATGAAAGAACAGTGTGTGTGATTCTCGCGTTTCTTGAAGAATACTTTCGAGAAAACTAACTTTAGAACACTGCATCACTTACTGCATGTGATACTTTTGGTTCAGTTAGTCTTTGTGTATTTATGTACTTGTGTGTCAATTTTATTTTAGATGACTTTGTTCTTGTGCACTTGAATGTAATGTTTTTTTGGGGTATTAAATTATATTTTGTCAAGTTTCCCCTTGTTCTTTCATTTCATGCAGTCAGTGAAATTGTGGACCTCTAGGGTACGCTCCAGACTCCACTCAGCAGGTTAAACCTGAAGACCCGTTGTATTCCTCGATGTTCTCTTGTAGTGTCTGAAATCCTGGAATAAGGGCACTACTCAGCCCTATACCTCGTGGCGAATGTCGCAGGGTAGGGTTGCGATAGTACAATTATTTTAGATAGGTCAATCATTGGTATGAATCTTAAGTTTTAAGAAAAGTAGGCTCTTTACAGTCCACTCCCGATAACTCGCGGTAATTAATGCCCAAACTTCCGCGAATTATCGAAAACCACGAATTATCCGCAGTTATGATTTTATGTCTTGTGAAAACAAAACTATTGATTAAAATATTGAAATGTAGACCTATTTTATGAACACGCAAAAAAATACCGTAATTATAACCCTTTACTATATTGCATTGTAAAAGACACTAGACTAGAGGTGTGTGGATTATGCCAACATTAATATCTAAGAAAAAGTACAGTTTTCATTTTTGGTTTCTTAGATCGTTTATTTTTTCTAATTTTAGTTTGTATATTTCTGAATAAAAAGATATATGACAATGAATATTCATCTCGATTTTCTATATAAGATATAAGTGTGACTATAGACACACTAAGTTGACTGTGGGAAACTTTCGGGATTTCCGTTGGCTCACTCCCGCACTAGATCTCCGTTTTCCCCACAGTCGAATTCCGTACAATATTCTCCTCGCCTTCATGTTTGAAACCATAATCGTCTTTATCGACGATTAACTACTCAATTACAGCATGTCACATTCTTTTGCATCTTGACATTCATCCAGGTTTTGTCTTAATGCCGTTGTAGTAAGACGACCTTGCCCGTACGAAATATTGTCGTCACAGAAGCCGACAAATGCTTGCTATTGTGAGAGTGAAGTAGCGTGTTGACTGCATGAAGATCATCTAACAAACACGCACTCGGCATGGCGTCGTGTTGGTTTGCGCCATTGGGCAATAATCGCTTCCAATATGCTGTCCGCGCACCTACCCATCACAACTCATAGGCCTTATATTGTTCTGTGTCATAGGCCAGCGACCTTGGGGTGTGGCAGGTGGCTGTTGGAATGGGAGGGTAGGTTCTGAGTGAAAGTGCATTCCACTTTGCACTGTCTCAGCATTGAAGATAAAAGATATCCCCTCCGGCGACATGCTTGTATGTTTCCAAGATTGCAACATTCTGGTAGCAATGCGCAAGTAGCCCTGATTTTACATCGCTGACAAATGCAGTTAGTGTTCTCAATTCTTACTGATTTTGTCTCCACGCATCGTTATCAAGTTAATATTATTTTGAACGACGGAGAGATTATTTTATTTTGCGGAATGATAAGTTGCTGTAAGAATTGCTACTATAAAAAATACACTTTCAGAGACCCGCGAATTAACCGCAAAACGAATTAACGGGAGTACACTATCCGTGATTTTGTTTAAGTTTTGTAGCTTAGGATTTAGTGTATCTTACTTCTATCTCTAACTGTGGAATTTTATTTCAGGCACACCAGAAATTTAACCCCAAATTATATTATTATTGTTATTATTGTTGTTGTTGTTAGTTAAAGCTTAGACAGCTGATCATATGTATGCTAAGGGACCAGTTGTCAGGTATTCAGTTGGTAACATTCCTGGACTTTATGCAAATGTACGATAGCGAATCAAAAAGTAAGATACACTAACTTGCCGCTAGAGCACGCTGTGTGTCGTGACCGTAGCCAATGCGTATCAAGCTACAGTAACTGCTGACATGTCCGATAGGAAGGGTAGTGTGGTATCCCGTCGTGGTGGGTGAGCAGAGCGGACTAGGGTCAATGGCGTGTCAACCGGATGTTCACTCCAAATTCGAAGTGCGTGTAACAATCAGATTTCTATGGGCTAAACGGCTCAATTGCAAGGACATTCTTCGTGAAATCACTGCAGTAAATGGTGAGCGTGCAATTCCTCGCCCAGGTATTGTCAAGTGGTGTAAGCAATTTGACGCCAGACGCAAGGATCTCAAGGACGAATATCGAGAAGCCAGGCCCGCAACGTCCAGTACCGCTGCAAATGTTGACCGTGTGGATGGCATCATTAGAGAAAATCGGCGCATAACACTGCAGGAAATTGCCAGCATGCTGAACATTTAGTATGGCACTGTGTTCTCCATTGTTCAACAGCACCTTGGATTTCGTAAACTGTGTCGCAGATGGGTCTCACGGCTGCTCACCGATGTTCACAAGGGACAACGTTTCCAATCGTCACTGGCATTTTTGCAACTGTATTCTGTGGAGGGCAACGAGTTTCTGCGGCCAATCACAGGGGATGAAATGTGGGTCCACCAGTTCACCCCCAAAACAAAGAGAACAGCGATGGAATGGGAGCACACCACATCACCACAACAAACGAAGGCCAAGGTTCAACCTTCAGCAGGAAAGGGAATGACGACAGTGATCTTTGACGTGGAGGGTATGGTGCACGTGTAATTTATACTCTGTGAGCTACCAGAATGGGATTGACAGTTCTCGCCTCACCATGTGGTCCGAGAACGAGGTTGCCAAACTGTACAAGCCAGAGATACAGCTAACCAAGCACTGAAGCATGTGGGCTGTAATATTGCAACGCAGAGTATTTTGACATCAACTATACGAACATGGATTGGTCAAGAGGCATAGAGGTGATGACTGACGTGGAACTTTCGGCTAAATGTCAATCCTATTCAGGCAGCTCACAAAGTATATGCCGAAAGGCACGACAATCAACTCTGCCTCATATTGGCAAACGGTGAACCGGTTGTGTAAGGCAATTAAAGAAAAGCGGTGGGGGAAATTGAGCACCGGCAAGATTTTGTTGCACGGTAACGCAACACCTCACACAGCCTGCCAAACATTAGAACTGCTGCAGCAATTCAAGTCGGAGGTTTGGCAACATCTTCCATACAGTCCAGGCTTAGCGCCATGCGATTATCATGTGTTCAGTAAGATGAAAAAGGATCTCTGTGGACGACGATTACGAAACGATGAGGTGGTGAAAGCAGCTGCATCAAGGTGGTTACATAGCGCTGGAGTTGATTTCTACGCATCCGGAATCGAAAGTTGGTTGTCCGTTCCGAGAAATGTTTACAGTCTCTTTGGGACTATGTGGAAAAGTGAACTTACATTGTATGTTGTCATAGCCGTGTTGCTTATGTGTATGTGGTTTAATCAAGGACCATAACTGGGAAGTGTAACTTACTTTCTAATTCGCCCCCATATCAAAGAATTTAATAGTAGTTTTCGGTAGTTGTGTTGTCTATCATCTAGAAAATACTTAAAATGCACAACCTAGTAACTAGAACTTAGGAAATATGCTAGAAAATTCAACTAAAATTTTGTATATTGGCACTTGTACCTGTTACCAGTTGTTGATGCATTTGGAAAGCTTATAATATCAGCATGTACAAAAAAGTTACCGAATAGCTGATATTTACAATTTATTTCCAATTTCAGTAGAATCCTCCTGAGAAATTTCGGGGTTTTATTTTCCCCTAAGAAAGAGAATTTCCATAAAAGGGGGTTCATGTAATATTCAACATTTTTACCAGATGTGATTCTAAATTTGAATCTTTTACTAATTTATTGTCCTTATTGGCAGGAATGAGAAAAATCAGGAGTTAATACCAGCTAAAAATAATGAAGTTCAAATTTATATAATACAGTAATAAATCAAAGCTCAAGTATAACAGTACTATTTCCACATGCTAGTTTCCAAACTAAATGTAAATGGCAAAATGTTAAAACTATTAAAAAAATCAAGAAATTGAAAAAAAAAAAAAGTCTTAAATGGGGTAAACCACTAATCATACTAAAATACAAGAAAGATAAAAACAAAACAAAATTGAAAAAATTAAATCAAGGACAGGTAATACCAACCTACACATACTTATGAAGAGAAAAAAGCAGCAAAATCTATTATAAAGAATACAGATTATAGAAAGATGTCCCTCATTTCGAGAGAGTAAAATCCACCCCTAATTTTTTAATGTTAATCTATATCAACAATTTGATTATTCATTCAGCCTTGCAAAATAAATTTCAAGCATTGTAGTTCAACAGTTTGAAGACTTACTGTAAACATACATTGATATGAAGTACAAACATAAATTACTTTGTATCTGCGAGTAATTTTGAAACCATTATAAGCATCTTTAACTGATATCGGTACTTGTTGGTGCTAATTCATTTAGGGGCTTTGCAACATCATAGTCATGTAGCCCAGTGTACTTGTGTGTGTGGAATTTTTCTGATAACTTGTGTTATTGTGATGGCTGAATTAATGTGTGTATTTGTAATTCAGATATAGGTGCAGTCTGGCATGTAAAATGATGCTACAGTGAAACCCACATTTAACATTTGCCCTGGGACCTGCAGATTTGAGCCTTAAATCGAGGTTTTGTGAAAAAATACAATGTAATGCCCTTTTAAGGTGAGTTAAACATGTATACACTACTATATTGACAACTATATGCACAAATTATTCTTCCATATGGGTTTAATACTAAGTATTTATACAGGGTGTCCCACCTAACTCTGCGACCTCAAGTATTATCTAAATGAAACACGATTTGAAAAATTCACTTGTGCAGGAATGTAGCCACTTCAGGGGGTC
The DNA here is from genome assembly GCA_946902985.2 of Meconema thalassinum. Lineage (NCBI taxonomy): Eukaryota > Metazoa > Arthropoda > Insecta > Orthoptera > Tettigoniidae > Meconema > Meconema thalassinum. Next base: position 611,845,694 of record OX336389.2, on the reverse strand, counting down.
ACACAATGAGAGGATATGCACAATCCAGGAAATTGTAAGAATATCACTTTCAACGCAAAGTTACCTTTTTTTTTTAATGGAACATACATGTTTTTTTTTCTAGCAAAATCAAAAGTAAACATACAATTATTGATAACAGAAATGGTTTCACTTCTCTAAACCTCGTACCTTCTGAAATAACTAACGTTGTAGAGGATGGCAATGGAGACACTGTCAAGTTTAACACAAGTGTAGAACTGTACACATAGTACAAAAGGTACAATTACCGATTTCCTAAACAAACTTGTGGCCTATAGCTTAAAGAAACGTCATGTTTTTAAATTACATCCAGTACGGAAAAGGCATTCACAAGTAAGCAGTAACATAACTGATGGAACTGTGTCACTTCAGCAGATGTTCAATGCGACCACCGTTTGCATCAATGCACTTCTGTAGACGGTGAACAAGAGAGTATTGTACTGATTCCAATGTTTCCACAGATATTTCCGCACACGCCGCAGTAATACGCTGTTGCATATTCGCTATTGTAGTTGGAACTTCCTGATAGACTATCTTTCAATGCGCCCCAGAGAAAGTAGTCTAATGGCGTCAAGTCGGGGGACCGTGCTGGCCATCTCGCAGGACCACCACGTCCTATCCACCGATTTGGAAACTTCGCATCCATTACATCTCTGGCAACACGTGCGAACTGTGCGGGCCACCCATCATGCTGGAACCACATTGATACACGAGTTTCCAAACCCACGTCCTCCATGAGAAGGGGTAACGTGTCTTGAAGAAATGATGCATGTCGCTGTCCGTGTAGTGTTCCCTGATAAAAATAGGGACCTACAATACGGTTGCCAATGATACCGCACCAAACATTTGATACTCCACTGTCACTGGTTAGCAACATCGCGAAGCCAGTGGGGGTTTTCCACGGACCAGTGGTGCATGTTCCTCAAATTCATATTGCCATGATTTGTGAACGAAGCTTCATCCGTAAACATAACATCCCTTAGGAATGCGTTATTATTATGGAACTGCTGCAATGCAAAACGACAGAATGCAATACGGGTTTCAAAGTCATTCTAGTACAGTTCCTGGTGCAGTGACATATGATACGGATGAAATTTATGCCTGTGCAAAATTCTTCTAACACTAGAGCGGCTTATTCCAGAACCGCGTGCAATTTGTTCTACATTTACATGCGGATTGTGAGCTACAGCAGCCAAAACAGAGCTTTCGTTACCGTTGTTAGTTGCTCTGTTTGTACATTGACGTTTTCTGGCAGCCCAACTTCCTGTTTCTGAGAGACTTCCGCACATATTGGCAATGGTACGAGGCGACGGACACCGTCGATCTGGGTAGTGTTCAGCATACAATGTCACAGCTGTTGTTGCATTTCTGTGACATTCCCCTTAAATTAAAATAATTTCCTGCTTCTCTTTATTACTGAAGGCCGGCATACTGGTATGTACTAGACGAAACAAGAGAGCAAAGAGGTAGAAACAAAATAGGGTTCCAAATATCAAAGTACTGTATCTGCGAACATAAACATAAGATTCGTAGGTACAGTAAAATCGGTATTTACCGATTTCACACTGACAAAAGTACAGACGACCAGACCAGGGGCCACGAGTTCACTGAGAAGTGCAGCTGTAATGTTACTGTATTGTTTCCTGAATGCTTTTAGCACAGCGATGCAAGCAATCCAGCTGTGTGTAGGCCAACGGCGTGCACTACACTGTTGTTAAACGTCACGAACTGTGTTACCATTACCTTCGTCTAAAACTTTAGTTATTTCAGAAGGGACGAGGTTTTGAGGAGTGAAACCAATTCTGATATCAATAATTGTATGTTTACTTTTGATTTTGCTAGAAAAAACACGTATGCTCCATTTAGAAAAAGGTAACTTTCCGTTGAAAGTGATATTGTTATAATTTCCTGGATTGTGGATATCCTCCCATTGTGTGACTCCCTGACGTGGCTACATTCCTGCACAAGTATGTATTTCACATCTTGTTTCATTTCGATAATATTTGAGGTTGCAGAGTTAGGTGGGACACCCTGTATATCATGGTTGAATAAAAAGTTTTCGAAAAATCATCACAATATTCTACTGTGGTGCTTAAATTTTTAATGTAAAAAATCGGCTGCCACTGCCTCAAAATACAACTTGTAGGCTATTAAATAATAAACTATAATCTATTAAAAATTAGTATTGTAAGTTAACAAGAAGAAAATGTCCATAATATAGGCTAAATCACAAAGAGAAGCCAGTCTTTATAAGTAGGCCTAGTTGCCTCAAACTCTGGGCAGTAAGGACCACACAAATCTGTAAGCATGTAAGGAGGATTTAATTAGACATTGATGCAATCTTTTATTCTATTAGTTGAAATTGAAACACCATGAAAATACAGAATTTTTGTGTCTTGCTTCTTACTAATTGTGAGCTTAATCCTTTTTGCTGACATTTCTACTACATTCACCACTATTCTCATGTAAATCCCAAACTATTACAACACACAAAGAATACACACGTCCTACTCAGAACAAATCTCATCGCAAAGAAATAGCTTGGCTTTGGTTTGGCACTGATGCCAGCGGATCTGAATGAATTCCCGCCACCAATACAGGAAAAAAACGCCAACTTTAATAAAATAAAACCTCCAACTTTTAGCAAATGTACTGCATGAACATTAAAAAATTGAAATATGATACATAAGTTCTTTACAAGAAGAGTTCAGGATCGTTGGAATCACGGAATGGCAGGCTTGAAGTGTTTCTTTTTTAAATTAATTTTTTAACAAGACCAGTGGGAGTCTCACAATAACATTTACCCTCTCTCCCGAATCCAGCTTGTACCGCAAGGAAAGCAATAAAATTAAGACCTTGCTCCATCCTATTCTGCAAACCACTTTCGATGAGACTCAAGTGACTTCAACGTTAGACCTTATTTTGAACTCTCCTAAGAGAGTGTGTATCATTTATTTGAGCCCACTCCACTGTAGTTAGTTTTCAAACAGAGGTATTATTGTCAATAATTGACAATTATCCAACGTTGCCACATATCTGATGTCACAACAGAGGTATAGATAAAGAAAACTAGTTATCTTAGTTATTTCAAAATTCAAATCAACTCGTATATTATTTGCAACCGTAGATACGTTAAGATCGACATACTATATTTCAAGAACCTTACGTCAATGAAGATTTTATTTCCGCGGCTCAAAAATCGAGCTTAAATTGGAGGCTGAAGCAGTTTTTATGAATACGTTCTTGTTCAAATAAGGAAGTGAAGTTAAGTTAAGTTGTCTGATGTTTGAGTATAGGCCTGCAAAAGGCTAATATTTAATTTCAAAGGAGTACCGTACGTAATATCTGTTACGAAGGAATCAACTGATAGTCTGTGTACTTCATAACGCATCTAACAAAGTTTGGCTAGCCGTATCCAAGGGATGAAGTACAGCTAAATGTACTAGACACCTTGTCGTAAAAAAATCGTATTGTCATTTCGTGACATTAACTCACAGTTGGACAAATGGGGTGGATTTAGTAATCAATAAATCTTTTTAAAAATCAGCAAAAGGAATTGATATATTTTTCATTAACTAGTCCCCTGTTTCTATAACTTGCCTCACGATTAAAACAAATGCGACTGACCTCGTCTGCGGTATGCCTGCAGTGATTGGTCAGTTTTTCAAGGTCGCGGCCAATAACAAAGCGTCTTCTCGCGGATGTTCAGTGTTCTGACGAGCGCCAATTCAAGGCAGCCGGAAAACGCGCATGTATTCATGCATTTTCTCAGCCAGTTAAGAGTTCCCACAGGACGCGCGCGGTTAACCTCAATCTTGCCGTTGTGCGGCAATAAATTTACATTAAAAAAAAAAGCCTGTTCCCATTCGCAATACATTATGCTACGTCTTAGTGATTTTTAAATCTTACTTATGACGCAGAGGGAGTGACGTCGTACTCTTCACGTGGCAAGGGAGAAAATATTAACTTGCAAATTGTTTGGGACTGTACCAACGTTAAATCAACACAGATTTTATTCCAGTGGTCTAAGAATTCGAGCTTTAAATGGAGGTTAAACATAAAATCGGCGAACGTTAAAATGAAGCCTGATATACATTGTTTCTTATGGCATAATAGCCCGGACCATCGGAAAAGAACGTTAATTGCGGGTAAACGGTAATTCGATAAACGTTGAATCGGGAGTTCACTGTATATTCTTGTAATGCAAGAGAACATTTAAGTTGCTTTGATATGTTTTCATATTTTAACCCTTAAGAGCATTTAAATGCCTCAATTTCACAGGATGTGCAAGGAACTTTCATTGGGTATTTAAATTCTAGCATTCCATAATGTCAACATAATTACCGTATGTTTCAACATAAAGTATTTGCAAGATTTCCTTTCAATGAACAATGAAAATTTTGTACAATCAAATGTCACTCACTCGCTGTTGTAGAATATAATGGAGGGCAAAATCCACTGAAATATCCCTTTACATATTGTTTAATTTGCCTGGAGTAGAAGTAGGAAACCACCGAAAACAACTTCTAGGATGGCTGAGGTGGGAAACAAACCCACCTCTTCTCAGTTTTGCTTGATGAGACAACTCTCATCTGCAAAAACCCCATTTTAATGTTTCAACAAATTCAGTAGTTTGATTTCATTAATCAGCTCCATTCCAGCTCTTGGCAGAGCCAGGAATCAAACCTAGATCTCAGGGGCGACAGTCATAGTAATGTATTTTCATGATATGCAGAGGGCATAAATTTCATTTGGCAACCAGCCAATGGTAAACAAAAGTGGCATTTTTTTAGTTCAATAACACTGATATGTACTCTCAGCCCATGTATTATGGATATTCCATGTCTGGCAATATGAACACAATTACGAAGTCACGTGAAATTCGCCGCTGTGTTGTCAACTAGATGCATACAAAATTTTACATGAAATGTACAGTGGAACTTCGTTAGTACGTTTTTGAAGGGACTGAAATAATTGGACGTCAAAAGCGGGAAAACGTACCACCGAAAACGATATACTGTATTTACGACGTGTAAAAATAATTTTAAAAGGCGCTACTACAGTCACAAAATAAACATAGGTTTGTCAGTAACTAACAGGGGGAATAAATAACAATGTAAAAATGAATTACAGTTCAGTATATGAACTGTAAGAGGATATAAGGAAACCAGAGATATATAAGCAAAGCGAACTGATGTGAGTTTAATAATAATAACGAACTGATGTACATGGATGGCAATAGCGGAACCGCGCAAACTAAACATGTGCGAACATGGCGCGAGTTTTAGACAAACTGAAAGCATAAAGGGCAGGTGGCAGCACCTTACATATACAGGGTGATTCTCTATGTAGTTTACAACTTCAATAATGTGTAATTATTTATTGGAACCACTTACAGACTTGGTTTATATGTCATTACATAGCAAAACACTTCAAGTTTTTTTGACAAATCCATTACGGCTCAATGTGTGCACCATTTGTCAGCCTGGACACATCCCAACGGAAGTTGATTTCCCGCCACGTATGAACCAGCATTCCCGGGGTAACAGAGGCGATGGCTATTCTGATGCGACGTCTCCGTTCATCAAAATTTGCAGGTAGGGGAGGGATGTACACCCTATCTTTCACAAAGCCCCACAGAAAGAAGTTCAGTGGTGTGTAATCTGGGGACCGTGGCGGCCAGGTAATTGTTTCTCTCGAAACAGTGCAGAAAACGTTCACTTTGGGGCTGTCACATGGTGCCCATGTGGTTTTTCCATGCCCCAAATACGACAACTGTGTTGACTCGGCCAGAAAGGTGCAACATTGATTCATCGCTGAAGACCACATTGTTCAAGAATGACTCACCACTGCTGATGCGATCCATTATTTCAACACAGAATTCATGTCGGGTATGTTTATCCGCTTCACTTAGTGCTTGAACCAAGGGCAATCGGTATGCTTTCATGGCCAAATGTCGACGCAACACCCGCCAAACAGTGGTCTGAGGGATACCAGTTTCGATTTTTCCAGACTGTGGACGAACCTCTCCCTAACTGTTTCCACCACATCGCCACTCACAGGTGCGCGGCCTGGCGACTTTGTGTGTAGCACAGAACAACCTGTTTCGATAAATGTCTGGTGCCATTTGTACACTGTTGGTCTGCTGGGTAGGTCTTTGCCAAATTCTGTGTGAAACCTCCGCTGTACACTCGTTGCTGACTTGGTTTCTTCAAACCAGAACACGCACTTCGCTCTTTCCGCTCCAGTGAAAGACGCCATTTCCAACAAGTGACAGGTGGCGTGCATGGCGAACAACTGTGCAACTACAAACTACGCGAGTCAAAACTTGAAGTGTTTTGCAATATAATAACATATAAACCAATTCTGTAAGTGGTTCCAATAAATAATTACACATTATTGAAATTGTAAACTACATAGAGAATCACCCTGTATAGAACCGCATACTTGATAAATAAGAATAAAACTACCAAAGTTACAACACTTCCCCTCAAGTACAGGTTCATACAATCTTTACACTCTCCAAACCAGCAAACTTCAAGCAACGTTCATGTTTCATTCGACTTAAACTCTTCGTGAGAAAGTCAGCAACTTGATCGTTCATAGAGATATACTTCAAAACAAAAAATTTACACTCAAAGACTTCGCGAACAAAGTGATGTTTGATATCAATATGTTTGCTTCTACTGTGATACATCGCGTTCTTTGCCAAATTAATTGCACGTTGATTATCACAAAAGATGAACATAGTGGCTAAGTCTTTGAAGCCCAACTCAAGCAGAAATCGACGTAAGTACACAGCTTCCTTGGCGCACTCTGACAACGCCATGTACTCGGCCTCCGTGGTGCTAAGGGCCACGGTTCTTTGTTTTTTTGAGTCCCACGATATAGGGCATCCGCCGAGCAGGAACACTTACCCCGTGTAGGACCTCCTATCTTCTTGGCAGCTTCCCCAGTCGGCGTCAACGAATCCTTGGATCGGTTCGGTGTCTGCTTCGTAGATCAGCCCGATGTTCGAAGTCCCCTTCAAGTACCACAGCACTCTCTTGGCAGCTTTCCAATGTTCGACTCCGAAGCAATTGTTGAACTGTCCCAGGTAGCTGACAGAGAACGAAATGTCCGGGCGTGTAGTTGTCGACAGATATGTCAGCGCGCCTACCAATTCGCGGTAAGGCAACTTCAACTCGTCAGTACTGGGATTCTCATTTTTGCTCAATTTCGTCCCAGGGTCGAGTGGTGTGACTACAGGGTTGCAGTCGGCCATCTCGTAGCGTTGGAGAAGCTCTTCAATGTAACCTTGCTGTTGCATGGCTATACATCAGGTCTCCTGGATTAGTTCAATGCCTAGGAAGTGTTTGGCCAATCCTAAGTCCTTGACCTTGAAATTCTTACTCAGGACTCTGGAAATCTCGGCGATCGTCTTTTTGCATTTTGATAGCACCATCATGTCGTCAACGTAAACGGCAATCAAAGTTATGTTATTTCCGGAACCAATTTGGAATAGACACGGATCCGATGCGGTTGGTTTGGCACCGCACTTCAAGACCTCACGCAGCTTGGCATACCAGTTTCTCCCGGCCTGTTTCAATCCGTACAGTGATTTTTGTAGTAAGCAGACCTTGTCGCCTCCCTGCAACTGGCGAAGCATGTTCTTGGCCTTCTCCTTGGTTTCGTCGTCAGTTCCAGACATCGCAATGCTCTCTAACATCTCCCTGAAGTTCTTCGGTTGTTTCATGAATATTTCCCCGTCTAGGTCACCATACAGATAAGCCGTTGTGATATCGTACTGTCTGATTTTTACACCGAGCTTGGCAGCGATACAAACCATCAATCGAATTGATTCCATTCGCGCCAGCAGTGCGAACGTGTCAAAGTAGTTGATTCCATACTCCTGGTTGAAACTTTGAGCCACCAGCCTGGCCTTTCTCTTCTCAAGTGTTCCATCGGGTTTTAGTTTGTCGCACAGCACCATCCGGCATCCGATGACTTTGGCATCACGGGGAGGATCCACCAGCACCCATGTATTGTTTCTCAGGATAGATTCCATTTCCATGACCTTGGCACCATGCCACTCGTTAGAGTTTGGTCCTGTTATTGCCTCCTTGAATGGAATCTCTGCTAGAAAAATCTCCTCGTCTTCTTCTTGCTCCTCCACATCTTGGAGATTTGTTTGAAAAAGTTTCTTCGGTCTTCCCCTTTTTCCAGTTCGCAGAATCTTGGGTCGACCAGGTCCTTGCATCAATTGAGGCGTAGTATCGGATGTTTCGACAGTCGTTCTATCATGATCATCCACTGGCTTCACATCGAAACCGAGGAAAGGTTCATCGTCTTCTCCGATTTCGGGTTGAGAGACTGGTTCTTCCATGACAGCTGGTTGATCTTTCTCCCATGGTGATTGCGGCGGTGGTTCTGCAAAGAACAGCTCCCAACAAATATCTTGCTTCGAGGATTCCGGGCGCTCCATCCTAGTCTCTTCCAGTGGCTTTTCATTCTCGAAGAATTTTACATCTCGGCTGATCAAAACTGTCTTCGTCAGGGGAGTATATGCGAAAGCCCTTGGTTTCTTCGGAGTAACCCATGAACACGCCTTCTCTGCCTCGTTGATCCAGTTTCCCTCTTCCGGCATCCCTGTCCAGGAGGTAAACCTTGCTTCCAAACGTTCTGAATTGCGAGATGTCAGGAATCTCTCCTGTCCACAATTCATACGGTGTTTTGCCTCCGATACTTTTTGATGGCAGGCGATTACGGATGTAATTTGCAGTATTCACTGCTTCCGCCCAGAAGCGGTGAGGTAATCCGGCGTCGAACAACATGCACCTGGCAGTCTCCATCAAAGTCCTATTCATCCCCTCCGACTTCCCGTTTTGTTCGGGGTTGTGAGGGACTGTGAGGCGTCTTGTGATTCCACGCTTCTTCAGGTAGTTGTCGAACTCTCGATTCAGATATTCCCTGCCGTTGTCAGACTGGATCACCTTTACTAGTTTTCCTTTCTGATTCTCCATCCTGGTAACGTACTCGACGGTAGCTTCGTAGACCTCTGATTTTGCCTTCAGAAATCTCACTTCACACCAATGAGAGTGATCGTCGATGAATTCCAAGAGGTACCTTGAACCTCCCATAGATGGAGTCGGCATTGGTCCACACACGTCCGTGTGGATCAAATCGAGTAGCTCCGTCCGTCGATCGGATTTCTTTGGAAACTGCGTCCTAGACATCTTTCCCTCGAGGCAGACTCTACAGTCAAGAGTCGTCGATGGATTCCTCAGCTCAACGCCAGAAACCCTCCCTTTTCTCACAGCTTCCAAGATGTCGCCCATGTTGACATGTCCGAGCCGACGGTGTAGTAATTTTAGATCAATTATTTTGAGCGATGCAGCCATATTTGCTCGTTCCTGACTCTCACTGACGTAATATAGGTTATTCTTCCTCTCAACTCGCATCAAGACTTCTCCTTTTTGGTTCACGACGACTGCGCCTTCCTTGTCAAAAATCACCTCGTGGCCGCGGTCGGTGATCTTTCCCACCGACAGCAAGTTTGTCCTGAGGTCTGGAACGTGAGAAACATCTGAGAGAGAGAGACATCTATCTCTTCGTTCGCAATGCGGGTAGATAAGCGAACACTGTCTTCTCCCACGATCTCTGTCGTTGAATCATCAGCCAATTTCACCACACCCCTTCGTGACTCATTGATCTTCCAAAAAATCTCAGGGTCGCCACAGATATGTGAAGTGGCGCCAATGTCGAGACACCATATTCTGCTTACGCCACTGCTCTGAGTTGTCGTCGCCTGTAAGCATAGTTCTCGAGTGAAATTTGCCGATTGAGTACAGTGGAATCTCGTTAGGACGTTTTTCAAGGGACTGAAAAATTTGGACGTAAAAAGCGGGAAAACGTACTAATGAAAAATGAACATTAAACCTCATTAACTTGTTCCAGTGAGGGAAAAGTAAAAAAAAAACAAAAAAAAAACAACATGTTAATTGGAAGAACGTACTATAAACAATTAATTTTAAACAACCTACAGAATTATTGTATTACAGAACTAGTTTACACAGCACAGAGAAACGAGAGCAATGAAAACAAGAGAAAAATGTACTATACCAGTACCGTACTCTTTATTGAAGTACCGGTACTGTAGTACGAGTTGAAATATTTAACTTTCTATAATTGATTTCGGCTTAAATACAGGTTTTTCTTGATATTCTGTGGAAAAGAAGTGCCGTATTCTTTGGTTGTGGCATCATACTCAACCATTAACCCGGCTCAAGGGAGATAGGGTCACCTTCCCTATCCTCCACTTGAGTAATTCTTGTTTGGCGCATCCACGCTGCGGGGGTGGTATCCTCCACATCAGTAGGCCGGTGTGAAGGAGAGCTAAGTTCAGACAGGGACCCAGTCTCACGGGGTATAACGTGAAACCCATGCCCAGGGTACGGGTGAAGACCTTAACAGCATCTTAGGCAGAGAAGGAGACCTTCAGAATGTCGAAGATGGTGGATGAGGCAACCCATCCTCTCTGGGGGAAATTAGAAGAGGAAACCACTGCCTTGTGGAGAAGAGGGATCTTCAAAGGCTAAGGGAGTAAACCCCAAAAGAAAATCCTCAGATGCGTTAGGCTTAGCAAGCCAGCAGACGAGTAAATTTGTAGTTGCTTTCAATTATAATACAAGCCTTGGATCGAAGAAAAACGGAATTGACATGACTCTGACTACAGTTGCAGCGTATGATGGTAATGCTGATGTTTGTGCAAGTGTTAGATCAGAGAACAAAACCCGATTTGGAACAATAAATATTTTAACACTGAATGACAAGGAAAATGAATTGATTGACCTAATGGAGACACGAAAACTCGACATCCTGGGATTAAGTGAAGTGAAACGGAAGGGAAAAGGAATGAAGAAACTAAGTAAGGGGTACACCTTGTACTGGATGGGTAACCGTAAAGAGAAAAGAAATGGAGTGGGCTTTATAGTGAATCAAAATGTTGGACCAATAGCTGAAGTTGAGTATGTAAATGAAAGAATTATAATAATGCAAATACACGTAAATAAGGAACTACTGAAGATAATACAGGTTTATGCTCCACAGACAGGATGTAGCTTGGAAGAAAAAGAAAATTTCCTCAGTGAACTGGAATCACATATTGTTGGAGATGGGATCATGATAATGGGAGATCTAAATGCTCATGTAGGAACTGATAGAATGGGATATGAGAATGTTTTGGGTCCACATGGGTATGGCGATCGAAATGAAGATGGAGAGAAACTGTTGGATTTTTGTGTCAGAAATAACCTGATAATAAAGAACACGTGGTTCAAGAAGAGGAATAGCCATAAGATCAGCCGGTATAGTTGGGATGGACAGTATGGTACTCTCATCGATTTTGTGATAACAGACCGAGAATGGGGAAGATACGTCATGGATGCGAAGATAATCCCCAGTGAAAGTATGGGAGGTGATCACAGGTTATTAATAGTGGATTTAAAACGAGTAAAAATCCCTAAAGTTGTACTTAAGAAAAAACCAAAGATCAGGATTTGGGAATTGGAGGAGGAGGACAAAAGGATAGCATTCCAAGATAGGATAAAAATGAAGCTGCCTAACACAGAAACACAAAGTGGAGAAGAAGAGTGGAACAATTTCAGACAGACATTTGTTGAAGCAGCAGTTGAGGTATGTGGGAAAACAAAAGCAAAGGTTAAGGAAAAGGAGACCCGGTGGTGGACAGACAAAATAAAGGAAGAAATAAAAGAAAGGAACAAGGTGAAGAAAGAAATGGATAAGGAAAAGCAAAAAACGTATCAGAAAGATGAGGATAGGATAGAAAGGTTACATGTGGAATACAAAAGATTAAAACTACAAGTAAAAAGGAGTATCAGGAAAGAAAAAGAGAAATGCTGGGGAGAGTTCACCAACAAAATTGAGCAAGATAGTAGAGGAAATCAGAAACTACTGTATAGAGTAATAAAATCGAAAAGAGCAGACTAAGAAAAAATCAAGGCATTAGAGAGAGAAGATGGTTCCATAGTACATGATGAAAAAGGTCTTCAGAAGGTGATGTCTAAGTATTTTGAAAAGCTTTATAATGGGGATGACTTCCCAGAGGAAGAACGAGATAAGAAAATGGAAATAGATGGAGAAAAAGAAGAGAACCCAATAACATGGTTGGAACTTGAAAGGACAGTGAAAGCAATGAGCAAAGGTAAAGCAAGTGGAAAAGACGAATTCAATGCTGATATGATTAAGGCAGCAGGAAGCATTGGACTACAGTGGCTATACCGAACCCTCAATGCCATATGGAAGGATGAAAGGATACCTGAAGATTGGCAACAAGGAAGCATTGTACCACTGTTCAAGAAAGGAAATAGGAAGAAATGTGAAAATTATAGAGGTATAACATTGTTATCACATGGGCTAAAAATAATGGAGAAAGTCATAGGCAAGAGACTGAGGGATATAATAGAACCTCAGTTAGAGGAAGAACAGTATGGCTTTAGACCGAATAGATCAACAATAGACTTGATATTTGCAGTGCGAATGATAATGGAAAAGCATCTAGAAATGAACAAGGAAATCATCTTTATATTTTTGGATGTGGAAAAAGCCTATGATACAGTTAAAAGAAAATATGTATGGGAATGCCTACTGAAAAGGAATGTACCAAAATCACTAATTAACAAGATAAAAATGTTGTATTATGAGAGTAAGAACAGTGTACAAGTGGGTAGTGGTGATTCTGAAACATTCTATACAAAAAAAGGCCTCAAGCAAGGAAGTGCACTGTCACCATTATTATTTGTTATATTGATGGATGAAATCATAAAACGTGTAAAACAGAGTATCAGTAGTGATGAAGTGAAGGCCTTGGTATTTGCAAATGATGTGGTGATTTGGGAAGAGGGAGAAAAGGAAGTACAAAGGAGATTGGACATTTGGAATGAAAAGCTGAAGGAGTTTGGAATGGTAATTAGTAAAAAGAAAACTGTAGTCCTGCACTGTGGAAAAGAGGAAAAGAGAAGCCAAGTGAACATAGATGGAGAATGGTTGGAGAATGTGGAACAGTTCCCATATCTGGGTAGCATTGTTAACGGAGGTAATGAAATCAACCCTGAAATTAACAACAGACTAAGTAAAAGCACAACATTCTATCATCAAGTCAGAGAGCTTTTATGGGATGACAAAGTGCCCAGGAGAACGAAATTAACACTATATAAACAGTACTTCATACCAATTGTAACATACGGACTGGAAACGCTGGTAACTAACAAGAGACAAGATAGTAAGATCCAAGCAGCAGAAATGAAATTTTTAAGAACATCTGTAAAAAAGACAAGAAGAGATAGAATTCAAAATGTTAAAATCAGAGAGGAGCTAAATGTGGAACCGTTAGTACAGAAGATACGGAAAGCAAGACTGAGATGGTTCGGACATGTGAAGAGAATGGGAAAGGAACGAGCGGCAAGAAGGGAGTTGGAAAGAGAAGTTAAGGGTAAGCGATCAGTTGGAAGACCAAGAAGAAGATGGATGGATCAGATTCGGAAGGACATCGGAGAAGCTGGATTGGATGTGGAGGAAGTAATGGAGCAGGAAAAGTGGAAGGACAGAAACGAGTGGAAGAGGCTTGTTAACCACACCCGGGCGACTGGAGTGGGACATTGATGATGATGATGATTCTTTGGCGTGAACGATTGGATATAACCAAAGTTTTTTTGAGGTTAGATATGCTCGCGCGTGTACAGAAAAAAATCCTCGCGCTTAAGGTAAGGATTTCTGTCTACTTCTTCAAGAATTTTTATTTTCTCATTACTAGTTAACGACTTTCTTAGGCCTATCCATTATTTCAATACTACGCAACAAAATTATCACTAGGTTTCACAACTTCTTCGGTAGTGTAATGCGTATTTGCGTGAATCAGATCGTATTGAATTTCAAGGTCGATACGGTAAAATTGTGGAATCGGACCGTATCCAAACTGGTGTTCAGGAACGTGATTGTAAACGCGCATCGCATTGAAAGCGATTCTGCGCACTCTTGAGTTACATTTTTAAACTAATTTTGGCCTACTCTCGTCTGTGGCCGAACTCTCTAATCGCTTATTTTACTTTCTACCCATATTCTTCGTTACTGTTTGTGTTCCTGTCGTGGTTAATAAGCGTAGTTTGTTGCACGTGTGTTTAGCGTTCACGTATTTTTGTCCGTTTTACCTTAAATGTCTGGTGTATTCGTACGTAAATTGTGGCACGTTACAGATCGCATTCGGGGCAACATTCCGGCGGCCCGGCGTCTCTAAAACCTTTAAGCTTCAGTAGTTAAAAGAGACTCAAAAACAATAACATTTTATCATTATTAAACTGAACATAAACTTGTTAAAAACAAACAACATCAAAATCTTCCGCGCATCCTTTTTACATGTTTACAAACCACCCGTAAAAGAAAAAGTCGGACGACAATTACGGGTCCTTTATGTTTTACTGTTTAATACGAGTTAGCCAACATAACTGCAGGTTGGCCACCATAAATTATGCAGCATATTAAAATCGCGAACTGAAACTGCTCTTGTAAATGGGAATCGTACCGAAAACAGGATCGTATTCAAATCGATTTGAGTTCACCATGTAAACGCACTAACGCAGGAACTAACTGCCGTAGACACTGAGGCCAGACTGAACAGACGTGCAACATTGTCGGCGCGTGCTTTAATACTGCCACTATACCCGTTACATTGTTCTGTGACCCGTATGTCGCAACCCTCGCCCGCTTGTTGGCCAGGAATGTTATCTCAAAGCGGCCGGGCTCCCATTCCACTGGGGATGGACAAAGAATGCTTTCAGGGCTGACAAAAATGCGATGCGCTGCAACATACGCAACGTAACCTTGTTTAAAGAAACAAGTCTCTGTCTTGCGTTCTGTGCGTATGGGCGGTATAATTCACGCTACGTGACGAAAATTTGATCGTCGTAAGCGGGAATAGAAAACGTATTAAGGGAATATATCAACATGTATTTAGCAGCAATGGGACTGGGACTTGAGAAAATCATCGCGTTAAACGGGAAAACGTCGTAACCGAGAACGTGCTAACGAGATTCCACTGTATTAGAACTGTCTTTACCTTTGTTCTTCGAAGGATCTCTTTGTTTAAATCTGCACTGGCTGGCTCAATGACCTTGCTTTTTGCACACGTAGCACCGGAATTCAGATCCGCCTCCTTCTGTTTCACTATAGTTGTTTAGTTTGGGTGTTTGTTTCTTATAGTTCTTGTAACCTGGACCAGTCTTCTTCTTGACGAACTTAGCTCCCGCTATTTCACCTTGTGTGCTCGATTTTCGTCAGTCATCCTCTTCGATGATTTTGGTCCGAAGATCCTCGGGAGTCGGTAGGTTGTCACGTGACTCTATTGCACACCTAAAGTTCTCGAACTGTGCCGGCAGACTGTATAAACACATAACTGTCAACAATTCCGGATCGATCGTGATGTTCTTATCTCCCAATTTGTCAACGGTGTCGAAGAAATCGTTCAGATGGTCACGCACGTCACCATCGTCCGCCAATTTTTGTAAGGTTAGCCTTTCCAGTACGGTCGCCTTCCGAGCCGGTCCCTGGGATTGGTACATCTGTTTCAGTCGTTGCCATGTATCACGTGCCGTGACACAATTCTTGACTTGCTTTATTTCACTTGGCGACATCGACAAAATGATCAGCGACCGAGCCTTTTGATCCTTCTTGTCCCACTCTTGAATTGCTGCCGCGTTTGCATTTCCAGCCGCTGGTTCTGGTTTCGTAGAATTCCCGCCGACGAATTCCCACAAATCGCCCGTAATGAGGATAGCCTGCATCTGCACGGCCCACGTGTCGAAATTATCCTTACCGAGGGGTTCAATTCTCCCAATACTTCCGGCGTTCATTTTTGAGGTTAACTTCTGGCACGTTTTTACGAATAATTACGATTTGTTATTTGCGCGTTTAGTCTCGTGAATCTGGTCCATAACCTGTAAGAGGATATAAGGAAACCAGAGAAATATAAATACCAAAGTTACAACATGAACTTTAATCCTAATAATACATCTTGCCTCACAATCGAACAGGAATATTTACGTTGGCTTGAAATACATGTGTATGGTTGATGAATAGGCCTACCGTATTTGCTCGCTTATATCCTGCCCCCGCGTGTATCTCGCACCCCACTTTTAAATTCGAAATTGCAGAAAAAAGTATTCCTCGCATTAATTTCTGACGCCGTCATAAAGATGATCGTACGACAGTAATTTTAAAACACGTCTTGCCCGCGATGTTATAGTTCGTTTTTGTGGCGGTGGTATCCTTTCTTTCACTGTGTTTGTTGTCCCGTCTGTGGCATTGTCGACAAGTAGGCCTACCAGTATTGTCTTCACGTTCCATTTTTGTTTTGCAGTTAAGTGTGATTGTTTTCTTGAGGAAATCGATCTTTTAGTTACGTAAAAACGCGGAAGTTATACGGCTGGATTTAAACTCAAACTGATCAAATACGCAGACGAAAATGATAATATAACTGCCGGTCGAGAATTCATTGTGAATGAATTTGATATTCGCTACTGGCATCAACAGAAAGACGCACTAGAAACCAATAACCAAACATGTAAGGTGTTTTCAAATGTGGTGACGCAGTAAAACAACAATACGGAGTGTGATATAGGGGTATGGGTTATGGTGGAAGCACACTCTCTGCTAAACTGAGCTGAGCTCTCAACCGCTAACGCGCAAGCTTAACCAATCACTTAACCTTGGCCGACAGGTAGCACACCCGCTGCTAAGCGCCTCGCAAGGCCATTGTACGAAGCTCGTCATTCCAAGGCCGCTCTCGGAAGAGACGGATCCATACAAGTTACACCCTCCTGCGTGCTGCTAAACTGAGCTGAGATCTCGACCGCTATCGCGCCTAGCTTACGCAATCACTTAACCTTGGCCGAAGTCCAACTGGACTGACAAATATGTAAGGGCTGGCCAAAATATTGAACGGAGGAACGTCAAAATTTAAACGTACTAGGGTGCGCTAAAACTTGCTAAAGCAATATTTTACATACAATTTAGTGCTATGGGACCGGGACTTTTATAACTCGACGTAATATGCAGGAAAACTTGTTAGTGAGGAACGTACTAAGGGGATTCCACTGTACATGGTTTTATGCCCCTTGAAACTACTGCAGCTTTTAGAGATGCCGGAGAGCCGGAATTTCGCTCCGAAGGTGACCTTTAAGGTGCCAGTAAATCTACTAACAAGCATCCCTCGCATTTGCATACCCTCAAATGCCAACTGATTGTGCCAGTATTAATGTAAAGTTTGTACCTATCAGCACCACTGTCATGTATGGGATCCCAAAAAGTTTTCTGGAATATTATTATCTACATGTCGACCAATTTTGGAACAGTTCCCATGCATACCTTCCGAGATATTCAACAGAGCTCAAATTTCAATTATGTTTTTTCAGCAGTTGGTAGTACTGGCATCTTTTCAAATATGGCCGTTAGATGTCCTGGTATAGATCTTTAGTCATACCAAATTTGGTTTCAATAGCTGCAGTCGTTTAGAAGTTGATAGGGGGAACACAGACAGGACAGACTGACTGAAGGGCAGACACACACACATCGGCGTGGGTGATCTCACGTCTACTTGGCATCATTTTTGCAAAATGTGAAAAGTAGGCTTAAAATCATCTATAGCCCATACAATTTTTTTAAGAAAGAAAAGAAAATGATTTAAGGTTGATATTCCACTTACCTTAAATCTCAGCATGCATTCCTTTTTATTGCGCGAAGGTATGCAACCAGCTATCTTGTCCCATCTCTCGGGGGTGGTACTAGGATAAGTTTTAAGTGCCTGTTCAAGGAGCTGCTGTTCCGTTGCAGTCCAAGGGGTAGGTGCCGAAAGACCTTGCAAGTCATCAGGAGCTAGAAACACAGAAAATCATCAGCAAGCCAAGACAAATATGAGCAAAATTATCTATATTTGAAGGAAAGTACTCTGACACAGTTTCTCCATGTGCAACTGGTTTATACAGGGAATTACCCTTGCAGATACCAACCTCATCAGAGGAGTTAATGAGAGATGAATGAAAATGAATGAATTGGACAAGGAGTTTAAAGGAAGCAACTGTGGTATTTAGGAGTTTAAAAATTAAAAAACAAAAAAATTCATAGACTGTTGATGGTGGAGCTCCAACCCATTTCTCTCTCAAGTCTCGAGATAGCCTGGTTCCATGGCCTTCATGTTTATGCATTCATGTTATTCATACACTGATATGCTCTTCTTTTAAAATTCGCGATCACAGGTTTAACCCTACGCGGGTGGTTGCGTTTTATGTCTGTACGCGGACCAAAAATACGGTAAATTAAAACTCGGCCAAAATTATCGAACACTAGCTATAAACATGCATATGTATGTAATATTAATGGCTTACCTTGATTATTGGATGTACTCCATCTCAGAAGTGCATAGGATATTATCAAACTTTTTTACTGCATAAAGGGCATAAGAGACACTACTTGAAAATCCATCTTTGGACTCTTCAAATGAAAAATCACTTTCATCTACATCCGTGGAGTCAAAAATTGAAGCTAATCCCTTGCTCACTGACCCTCTCTTTACTGTACATGTCACAAAATAGCTATATAAATCACAAAAAGACGTTCTTAGAACTTGCGACGCAAACTCAACTGAACCCGATAATCTCTCACAGCTTGTGAGAAGCTAGCGGGGAGATAACACCACTCATTTCGGGGAATCCCTGTTAGGTCACATTTTTATAAAAATGTAGTTTACTGCCATCTGTTGAGTTTTTAGCATACCACTTGTGCCGGTATCGGCGGATCTCTGAACATATAATATATTAAATTCTGCTCGCGGGTAACCTGCCTTGCGCCCTCTGAGGGTTAATATAAAATACATTTATATTTTGAAGGTTATCTTCCTGATTTAAACTGTGTCAATACAGAATACCTCTTGAGCTGGTATTAAGTAGATCTTTGTCGAAAGATCTGGAGAGCTATGTCATGGCTGTAAGGTTGGACTAGTTCTGACTTCGTGCCACTGAAATATTAAAAATGGGGGGGGAAAGGGGGGCAACAAAGAAGGCTCAAGTGCCCTTAATTTCACATGTCAGTAAGAAGCTACTAAAAATTATACTTTACTTAGTTGAAAATTTGCAGTTTTTGTTCACCTAGTCAACTTCATCATCATCTTGCACAGTTCCCAGCCCCAGGCTGGGTCTGTTTGGAACATAAGCCTCGCCACTTAGTCCTTTCTTCTCACCACCTCTCCACTGTCCCTCTGGTCCAGTCCTCGTCTCTCTTCTTGACACATTCCTCCACTCCTTTCAGCCATCTATCTCTTGGTCTTCCCCTTGGTTGCTTCTTCTGCATCTCATGTATCCTCTTGGGAATCTTCTTCTCTTCCATTCTCTCTAAGTGTCCATACCACCTCAGTCTTGATGTCTCAATCCTACCTTGCAAGGGGGGCTCTTTCACTATTTCCTTGACCTTTTCATTCCTCACCCTGTCTCTTCTTGTTACTCCGATCCTACTTCGCAGGAACTTCATTTCATTTGCCTGTATTCTGCTTATGTCTCTTTTCTTCATTATCCACGTTTCTGATGCATAGGTCAGTATCGGGATATAGTAGCTTCTGTATAACACTTCCTTGCCTCTTTGTGGGACATCTTCATTCCACACTAAGCTCCTAATGCTTCTCAGAAATGCTTCTGCCTGTCTGCCACATTCCATAATCTCTTTGTCATTTCTCCCAGTTTCCTCCACTATACTTCCCAAGTACTTGAGACTTTCCACCTTCTTCAGCTGTCCACCTCCAAGTGTTACCCCACTCATTGGTCTGTCCTTTTTCCTGGTCGTTAACAAGATCTCACATTTACTGATGTTGAACTTCCATCCGTACTCCCCCACTGTTTCTTCCCAAGCCTTCAGTTGCTCCTGAATTTCCTCCTCCTTGTTTCCCCAAACCATGAGATCATCTGCTAACACCAATGCTTTCATCTTATCTTCTCCTATCTTTCCTGCTACCTGTGTCATTACCTCGTCCACAACCACAATAAAGAGAAGGGGTGACAGTGCACTACCCTGTTTCAGGCCACTCATTTGTCTGAACCAGTCTGTTCTTTCCCCTCCTACTTTCACATAACTCACACTTCCACAATACATCTCCTTCACTCTGCCTACAGTCCCTTTTTCCCCTCCCTTGTTTTCCATTGCTTCCCAAACCTTCTCCCTACACACACTATCATAGGCCAGTTCGATGTCCAGGAAGGTCATCGACAGATCCTCTCCAAATTGGTAGTGGTGTTCCTGGAGCTGTCTCACTGAAAATATGAGATCCACTATTGATCTCCCAGGTCTGAATCCATACTACTCCTCTTTCAATGATCTCTCCACTTTGGCTCGTATTCTACTTTCTAATATCTTTTCATATATCTTGGCACAGTGTGGTACGAGTGTGACTCCCCTGTAATTTCTGCACTCCTTTCTGCTTCCTTTCTTAAATATTGGGACAATTAATCCTTTCTTCCAATCTTCTGGGGTCTTTTTCTCCTTCCATACCACCCTCGTCACACGGTACAGCCAATGTTTCCCAACCTCCTCCGCTGCCTTCACCATTTCAACACTCACTTCGTCCACACCTGGTGCCCTTCCTCCTTTCATCTTGTCAATAGCCATTTCCAGTTCTCTCCAAGTCAGGTCCTTTTCCATTCCTGTGATGTCTTCTCCATCTTCCAATACGTTGTCTTCCTCCCTATGACCATTTGGATTCAGCAAATCTTCGAAGTACTCTTTCAGAGTGTCGAGCGATGACCCTTCTTCAAATTCCCGATTTCCCGTACGAAAATCCACCAAATTCCCGTATATTTTGAACCCTCTAAGACTAGAGTTCGCACACCAAATGGCTGAAAAATGAATCTTAAAGCGCGAATCAAGATTTTCTGGCGTAAGTGTAACTGCATTTTTGGAGACACTTCCGCACTTGGTGATGGCGAGATTTAAGCCTAATCCATAGCATGAGCAAAGCGCGCGCGAGTGAACTCTCACGCAGATGGGATGAGATGCTACGAACACAAATAAAATACAGTTTACCTGAGAAGAGCTGATATAAATGACTGTTTTACTGAGGAGGGTTGAGAGAGTTGAGAATAGGAGTGTTGCTTAGTAAATATTTACTGGAAGTGACAGAATTGTATGGTACCGTAACCGTATAGAGCTTTCACGAGTTAAAATGGCACCGAAGCTTATGCATAGCGAACTTCCGCCCCGCGAAACTCCATTTGATTTCCATTGGCAGTGAATCGTTCGTTTGTGATTATCTTCTTTATTATTTCGGATTGTGGTTTTGTTTTTAAGCGTTCAACTTATGAAATAAGAACTAGAGGGTTGGCCTTTCATGATTATTCCAAAGACAAGTGTCTCCTAAAAGAGTAATTAGTAAAACTTCGCATCAGAGACGACCATAACAAACAGCTTGCCTACAAAGTGTGCGATTTGCACATTTGAAACGGCAGTGGTTTAACATATCTTAGACTACAATAATTAAGTTGGTGCAAATTAAATATGTTATATGTGAGAATATTATTATAATTTGCTATCCGGTTGTCATATGCATAACCGTGACCCGTTTAAATGCTAAATTGTGACGGAAGCTACGAGTTATAGGCTATTCCCCGCACCGGTAGGCCTAATATTTACTAACAACACATCGTTTCTTCTTTAATATTTATTTAATCATTATAATTAAAATAGCCTATCTATTAACCCTTATTTAACCAATAATAATTTTATAAATCTATACATATTCCAGGTACCTTGCAAGAAAGCGATATTTGATGGCACATACGGTTCCACCTTAAAATCCAACCGCGCCCAGTTTTCAGTACCTATGGAAAATATTACCGTAAGTTAATATACCAAACAACTGGCGACAATTTTTCTTGAAATGCTCATTTACATCTTCACCCTAGTCTACGTAAAGTACCATACGGTAATCACTGAAAGGGTAGGGGGGTTATGACCTCAATTTCACAAACGAACGAACCTCATTTTGCATGAATTATGGAACCTGAATCCTAATGGAGGTATGAATTGTCTGCATTTAGAAATATGTTACTCAATAATTTAAAACAAGATGCCAGAAAACTAAATACAAATAGCTGCGTGCCTAGTACGGTGTCAAGTTGCTCCGTGAAAAAAAAAAAAAAATACACCTCGCCAAGATTATACGACTTTCATACAGCTAAATACAATCATAGAATTGGATGAACACTTTCTTTGTCACAATCTTATAAGCGATTCAAACAAACTGCTGTAATTTACGGAAAAATGTGCAACATTTAGAGACTAGGAGTGTTGTATGTGGCACAACATTAGCTGACATTTTGCATCATTAATACATAATGAATGAACACATGCAGAGCTTTCACACACAGCTGAAGATCATATAATTCTTGGTGCATTTTACGTTCTCTTAACAACAATAATTTGCTTAGTTACATGCAAGGAAAATTTTAGTACACAGCTCCCATTGCTTCCATTACCTGACTACTAATAAACCAGAAGCTGGTAATGCATAACCACACGCCGGTGGCGCGTCCTATGGCAAATGAAAGATCGAAAGAAAATGTAAGCTCTATAGGAGCCCGGAACAAGGCGATACAATTTTCTACACTACTGAAAATAGTCAAAATACCCTTTGTAATAATGAATAATAATTTTGGGGGTCATGTAGTAATAGATGTTACCCACCCACTATCCCTTTTTAGATCACAACTTTTATAGTAAAATTGGAGGTAAGTCTGCTAGTACACGCGTAAATTATGGGACGAATACAGTATTGCCCACCCCGCGCATTCGGTACTGACAGCCTTCCTATCACTTTGCCCCGCTTTTTCTCTGCGCAACCCAGGGTCGCCACATAAAAAGACCCAACGTCCAACCGCCACACGGCAAGAATTCTGAGCATGCTTCTCACCTACACCCTGTATTTCGAAGGAAACAACGCGAAGGATATGTCGGGAGCTTGGAATAGCTGAGCTGTGTTGCTAAGTTTTTAGTGTTGTAAATCAACTGATTCGAATAATACACAGCGCTACACTTGAGACATTATTTCGGTACAATTATACGTAATATATTTTAAAAAACGATCCTGAGTCAACGCCGAGGACATTCAAACAGAGAAATATGATACTTTTAGATGTATAAATAATTACACACCGAAGCTATGATAACTTTATCATAGGTATTCAATTCAATAAACACGACAAAGAGGGCAAACACTCTACAGCTAATGAATATAAAAAAACTCACAATGCAATGATTATCCTTTAACATGAAACAAGAGTCTGAGCGGAGGTCGTTCACAGCTTACTACAGTAGTTGACTGATAACACCATGCACACTCACTGAATCGCGACTCTCTTCGGTTAATATTAGCTTTCGTGATAATACAAAAGTAAAGTTAAGGTAAATACATATTTAGCACTGAGCACTCAAATAAGCCCCTCTGTGGCGATATTATTGCCGTCGTTGTATATTGTCGAATTGTAGGCTATTGAATGACAGACGGTATTTTGAACACTATGACGGGAAACAATAGCCTCTGCTCTATATCGATTGACGCAAGCGAACTGACACCAAGAAATAAATTCTCCTCAGTCACTTGGCAAGGGTTTCTTTGACACCCTCCATCCCTTCACTGTCCCTATCATCATCACCACCATCATAGTCAGAGCTTGATGAATTGCCAAGGTTAATAATTATTTAATCCTCCGCGATATCCAGACCGCCTTCAGTATTTCTTTCTGTACAAGCTGTACGGGATGTGTCTAGTCCTCGGGTCGAACTTCGGCGAAGTAAAAGTAACGAAACAATGACAAGGAAAGGAAATCCGACACAGACAGTGGTTAACAAGCGACTGAAACGATGCCTGCCCACACGAGAAGAATTCGGTCACTTGTGTGGTGTATTTTGTAGCCACATGTTGGCGACGGGTGTTTGATAGTAAAATGTCGAGAGCTGTGAGATATTGTTTGTAGTTTTTGAAATTTATGCATGTGTGACGCATTTGCATTGAGTGTTTGAACGGACTTTGAAACAAATTGGTATGTGCATCTCCCCTGCGAAAGAAGTCCATGGAAAGGCTAAAAACCGTAAAATTCCACACGCGATACGCCACGAATACTTTTTAATTGAGATTTATTTTATCAAAGTAGATAATAGAAAATAAAATAATGCAAAACGAAATTAAATAAGTCACTTTGACAAATACAAGATTGTTACTAGGAACTTCAGTTACACACAGCACAAAATTAAGTTCTTTTGACAGTACTTTTAGGTAGATTTCATTAGAAAGCTAACTATTGCAATGGGTACCATGTTTCGAATTCCGGAAAATTTCGACATATCTTCGCGTTTCACATCCCCTAGACCCCAAAACCACCGTCAGTTCAAAGGTTTATATATAATTTATGTATATACAGTATATATATGTATAGATATCAGTTTCTTGTGGACACGATAACTGCCGTAATTTTGCACCAATCACTTTGAATTTTTTACATAATATGTATCCCCTTAAAATGTCGGTCGAGTTCATCAATGGGCAAAATCGGTCAAAGGGGGTGAAAATGTGGGGCTTTTTTTTAAAAGTGAAATATCGCTATAACTCTCTTAATACGTGAAATATCGAATCCATTCAAAGTTCATAATATGTGTCGGATATGTGCCAAAAATTTATGTTGGAAAAGTTTTTTGATAGCACCAACCGTTGACCAAAGGGGTGGAAAAGTGGGTGTTTCGGGAAACATTAATCATATCTCTCTTAATAGGCACAATATCAAAACCGTACAGAATGGACAATATTCCCCTAATAATTAACTAAAACTTTTGTCTGACAGAATTTTTGATATGACCAACCATTACGTCAAGGGATGAGCAAAATATTTTCGGAATTAGAAGAAAATGCCAAGTGCAATCCGAGGTTGCCATGACAACTCTAATAAATTGATGAGGGATGAGCCATCAGACGTTGCCATGACAACGCTATTGCACGAGATCACATTCAGTTTTCCAACTTAATCTGTGGGAAGAAGCGGTGACGTACTGGTAGCATGCTGAACTTCTATGCCCAAGGTCGCGGGTTCAAAGCCGGCCGAAGTTGTCGGACTTTCTATGAGCGCAAAAAATTCCTCAGTATGCTTTCCATCGGAGGGGAAGTTCCAATGTTTGTTGCGAGTAGCTGGTTGTGGTGGCATCTAGTAGCCAAGTTCACAGCTAGGTGTCGTTGACTAGTATTTGCTAGCAAAATTAGGAACTACTACTTGAAATTGACAGTCTCGTTGTCGCAGCCCCTAAACTGAGGAACCAACCAAAATCTCTGCGGGAGATAAAATTTTGCGTGAAGACGTAGCAGACCATTAGATAGTTACACATTAGTGTCGAAACCTTGCATACGGACCGTGTGACCACAAGTATAAAAATGGACCCCAAATGACGAGAAGGTTACCGTCCCCATAAGGCAATAAAATGCTTAAAATATGCATAGAAAGATGAAAAATAATGTTAATTAAGCTCCAATTGTGAAATACTTTCTCGCAATAAATGAGGTCTGATCCTTCTACGAAAACCTGCATATTCTGCCTATCCCGAAGTTTGTCCGGTGAAATCTACCTCCGCCTTCCGGCGAGCCGAGAGGATTTTTTTTTTCAATTCCCGGAGATCTTTCGTGGCTTTTCTTTCAACTGCCACCTTAGCCGTCACTTCGCACCTGTTTTGCTTTCTAGAACACAGCGTAGGAGTTTCGTGCAGTATGGACTCTTGCTCATGGTTAACTTTTCTAATCCACCAGCTGCCATCACAGCGTCCTGAACAGTATGCATGCCAATCAGACTTGCTTCTTTGTAATTGACGATCATGCACTCACTTCTGTCAAGAGCTGCATTGTTGTGATACAAAGTCAGTATCATTTTAACGAAGCTTGCGAGATCGTTTTTGGCAGGAACTGAGGAAGGTGCTGAAGCCACCAATTCAGACCACAACACATCGAGCCGTGGCTCTTTTCCGTCGAACTGCTTCAAACGCTCAGTGACTAAGGGCAGTCTCAGAAGTGCGGAGTAGCTGCTCTTGATGCGGTCAGCCATTGCGCCAGAAAGCAAATTCTTCTGATCACAAAGAATTTCCAGGGCAATGACGATCCTAACTTCTTCCAACTTAGGAGTCTCAGCGACCCCTATAGAGTCTAGGCAGGAAATAGCACGGGTCTCTTGTGAGCAAGAGTTGACCTCTCTTTGATTTGTTCAGCCTTAGGATACAAATGTACAATTCTCGGCAGTTGGTGCGAAATTGCAGCACATCCGCATCTGAAATTTTCTAAGATCTTGAGCTGTTAGCTTCTTTAAGGGCTGCTCTTGTCGAGAAACCCAGGTCTCCTCTGTAAATAACAATGCGGACTGATTTGTATATGTCATTGTCAGCAACGAGCGCGACGCGCGCAGCCCCAAGCGGAGAGGGAACGACGGGCGGTTGGCCAAGCAAAGTATGCATTCGACGTTGGCTGGGTTCTCATACCGCTTAGCGCTCTATCGGTGGCGCAAATTGCGGGTGGCACCGTGGTCTGCAGGCGAAATAGAAGACTGAGCGGGAGGACTCTACCGAGCGTTCGGGGGCTAAGAAGTTAGGCATTATGAGACTTTTTAAGATTTCCCGTATCAAGTGCGAATTTCCCGTATAATTCCCGTATTTTTCCCGGGTCACTAAAATTCCCGTATTTCCCGTATCGCTCAACACCCTGTCTTTCCACACTGTCCTGAGTGTCTCTTTGTTGTGTACCTCATTTCCGTTTTTGTCCTCCATTACCACATCCTCTCGCAGAGCTCTTCTCTTACTTTTGACCATCCCATAAAGTACTTTCTTATTTCCTCTGCTGTCTTCCTCCGTCATCTCTGTCCACTTTACCATCCACTTCTTCCTCTCCTCTGCAACAATCTTGTTTGCTTCTTTCTTCTTTATCTTATAAGCTTCCCTTTCTAGATCAGTTCTTTCCTGGAACCACCTAGTCAACTGAAACGTTATTAATCCCAATTGTATGTTGACAAATTTTCCATGTGCTGATGAAGAGCTATGATTAGCTAGAAACATGTACACTTACCCACATAATAAGAAAATAAAAGCGTCGACTAGGTCACACAAAAAAACGCAAAATTTCAACTAAGTAAGTCAATACGGAAACCCTATTACAAAACCAAAATTATTCATGTTAAAGCTTCATATAAAAATTATACACAAATATGTAGCAGCAATTGTGGAACGTGAACTCCTGTGTGTACAATTGGCTTTCATCAAGGACATTGGACTTGAGATCAAATTGCAAATCTCAGGTGGATCATGGAAAAGATCAATGAATCCAAAGATGCCTTCTTCACTTCACTAAAGCTTGTAAAAGGGAATACAGAATTCTTTTGCTCAGATCCTTCCACACCTTCAAATTAGGGAGAATCTCTATTTTTCTTTAGTGTAAACTCAGAGAAGCTGCCTCCTACTTTGATGCTCGTTGAGCCAAATTTTCACTCTACCGACTGGACCAAACACAGAGCCACAAAGTCACTTCCATTGTGGCTGCTACGTTCGACCCACTCAGGTTAATTAAAAAATTGTAATTAGGTATAAGATATTTCTGCAGGGACTGTGGCTTTCAAAGTTAGATTGGGATATTCCGATTCCTGATGAACTCATGTCGAAATGGAATAATTTGTTTCATCATCTTTGACAAATAAACAGCATCAGCATTGATTGTCTTGCAATACAATACGACAATCCAGCCATGGATATTGTGATGCTAGCAAGAAGGCCTACGGCGCGTGTCTGTATCTCCATTCTAGAAATCATGAGGGGAATATAACCAGTCAACTGCTATGCTGCAAGTTGCGTGTAGACCCTTGTCAAAAAAGATTACACTTCCACATTTTGAATTGCGTGGAGCGGTCTTCCTTGCACAGATGATCAAAAAGATGGTCCCGATTCTTGGTATTCAAGACAACTCCATTCACCTCTTCACAGATTCTAGCATTGTTCTGGCTTGGATTAATGCTTTGCCTACGCGATGGAAAACGTTCATTGCAAACTGAGTGGCTTTCATCCGGAATAATACCAGTACGGAATATTGGAGTCATGTTTCAACACACAACAATCATGCCAACCTGATATTGTATCTCGTGGTGTGGACCCAGCAATCCTTCTAGAAACTCAGAAGTGGTGGAAAGGACCCAAGTGGCTCAGTGATTTCCATAAATTCTGGTTGGAAAGCAAGCTACAAGATCTTCCTGAAGAACTACCAGGAGTGCGGTCAGTTACAACATTGCTGTCTATTTCCAATTATGTTGAAGATAATACAACAAAATTATCTTCTCAAAGGAAACTGTTGTGCGTGGTTGGCTACTGCAAGAGTTCCATAGACAACTGTCGGCGATCCTGGTATATTCCTTCTCAATATACGTTCACTGGTTTAGTTATTTCACCCACTCTGGGTTCTCTTTGTTTTTCTTTCTTTCCATGCAAACCACTAACACACTTGTTTATGTTCTTCTTTTGTGCATCCTCTTATGTTTTCTGAAGTATGTTCCAGAGTGCGATGCTTTCCCTTTGTATAATATCTTCCTGCAGTGCTCCTTGCGGCAGGTCGCTGAAGCTATTGGATTCTTCTCGCCTCAAGAGTTTGTTCACCACATCTCAAGAAGAGGGCATCAGTCTCGCTCTTTACTTCTTCCTTGAAAACTCCACCTCTTTCTTGGGCTCTTCCTAAGATATGAACTATGTACATTCTTATTTTTTCTGATGTTGGTATTTTCATACGTCATTCGCCCTTCCGCTCCCTTCTTCTACCTTACCTTGCCGATTGTGTTCTCCGTGTGTCCATCTACTTGTCTGCCAGTTTTAACAGAGCCAACACACTCTTTTAAGACCTCTCTCATAGAGGAATGTGATTTCGTCTGACATCCTGTTCAAATGGTGCTTTACGCAATCAGCTGCTGCAATTCAACATAAAAGATTAGTAATTGACTTCTCCTCTATCAGCTTGATGCAGTTATAAACATCATCATATTTTACTAATCAGGCAAGTTACCAATTTTAGAAGAAGCACATTTTACTGATAATGCCGTACTTGTCTTGAGATAATTTTCACCAAGGGAATTTCACTGCTAAATGCTATTACTATGTTTCGGCCATCGTGGGAATTTCATGTAATCTTTTAAACTGCAAACCCAGTAAACTTCATGGGATCACCCCACATGCTCTATTAACCCATTGAAATTGGGCCTCGAGGGAATCTAGCTAGTGTGTCAACTGTAATTGAATAGTCTGGCTAATGTGAAGTATGAACTGAGCTACAATAGACTTGAAAAACTCCATACATAAGGATCTAGTATCATCCCCTACTGTTCGAAATTTTATGACGTCACTAGTAACCTTCTAACTGGGCACCTCTGCTCACAGTAAACTGCAAATTGCTTCAACTATCATCGAAAAACTCTCTCCAATGAACTATTAAATTTCTAAACAGTGACAGTCAGCAGATGATATTCCCACGAAAACTTTTAGTGCTACAAACAGTGTTCGTTTAACTGTCCTTCCGTTGTCGCATCGCGAGGTGAAAAATGAAGTTGGCCGAACTATAATCCTCCTATTTCCTCTATCCCCATTTTCCCGAGGATAACTCAAATTACTTTTTTGTACTCTTTTCTCCCTATGAGGCTTAGTCTATTAAAAGACTCCCTCCCATGTTGTACGTAACACCTAATTAATGTCTGCTTCAATATTTAGGTGGTTTTAAACCCACCTTTTAACCTCTGTTATTTCTTAACTCTTATTTTCCTGCTGTGC
Organism: Meconema thalassinum; assembly: GCA_946902985.2. Lineage (NCBI taxonomy): Eukaryota > Metazoa > Arthropoda > Insecta > Orthoptera > Tettigoniidae > Meconema > Meconema thalassinum. The sequence continues at coordinate 611,815,778 of OX336389.2, read as the reverse complement.
AGAGTAATTCAGGATTTATAATTTTATATTTGCCTAAATCCCTTGTCACGTTTTATTACGAAGGCACTCTCGTTAGGAAGTTGTTAACTTACATAATTCATTGTACACAGAAAAATTTTCATTTCATAGGGTTTTCCTGCTAGTTTTTTTAATAGGTCTTAGATCTTCAATCTTTAGTAACATTGTTCTTACACTATTATTGTTGAAGCATTTAAGATTGCTCTCATTTTTGAGCTGGACTCAACTCTTAGGCTTTAGGCCACGGCCGCCTCCTGTATTTCTTGTCGCTGGCGTATCATTGCTCGAAGAGCGTTCTATATTTGGCATTTCCTTACCCATTTTTATTTTTGTGCTGCTTTCTGCACTTACCGAAACAATTGCAAATCCTTCATACTAATTGCACAAAAAATCCCTATCATTTTTTGTGTTCAAGGTGAAACTTCTTTTGACGCTTTGCACAAAGTTTGTTCTAGTAATTCCTTTAAATTGTTAAATGCGGGTTCAGTTCACTCAGAAAACTTCCGACTCGAGGTAATTATTACCAGGTCATGTCAATTTACGTTTTGGATTGTAGTTTTGCCTAGTTTAGGTGTGTTAGTTTTTTCCTCTGCTAAACTTCTAATCAGCACCCTGCTGGGTACATTTTAGCACACTTTGAGCTCAACAATTGTTCTCTTTTTGTCGTTGGGGCGTGGTGGCGCAGCGGTCAAGCTGTATGCCTCTCACCAAGGCGGCCCGGGTTCGATTCCCGGTCAATGCATGTGAGATTTTCGATGTGAAATGCCATGTCCTGTGGTTCGGATTCCACGCAAAACGGAGGTCCCGTGGCTTATGATCGCGAGATTAACGGTCACGTTAAACTACAAGCTTCCTTCCTTCTTTTTGTCATCATCATCATCATCATCATTTCCCCTTATCCAGCTCCTGCCGGGTCGGGGTATTTATGGCACTTCTCCACTTTCCTCTTTCCTTCCACAATTCTTCTTCCACGATCTTGTCCCAGTCCAGATTTCTTTTTCTCATGCTGTTCTTCACTGAATTGATCCACCTTGTTCTAGGTCTTCCCCTTGCACTTGGCCTCCAGCATCTGTCTTGGTATTCTATTTTCCTCCATCCTCTTTACATGTCCAAACCACCTTAGTTTATTCTTCTCAATTCTCTCATTTAGTTTTCCCATCCCAACTTCCTTCCTAACATCTTCATTCCTCACTCTGTCTTTCCTTGTCTTACCTATCATACTTCTTAGGAATTTCATTTCACTGGCTTGTATTCTACTCTCTTGCCTGCTCGTCAGGGTCCAAGTCTCAGCTGCATAAGTTAATATGGGTACATAGTACATTTTATACATTACCTCCTTGCTTTTCCTTGGTACTTCCTTATCCCAAACAAGATTTCTTACACTTTGATAGAATGCATTGCTCTGCTGTACCCTCCTGCCAATCTCCATGTCCAACCTACCAGTTTGCATCAATTCACTTCCTAGGTATTTGAACGTGTCCACAATTTCCAAACTCTGACTTCTAATTTTCACAGTGCCCTTTCCTTGTCTTTCCCCTCTTGTCATCATCATGGTCTTGCTTTTCTCTAGACTGATTTTCAGGCCATACTTCTGAATATTTTCGTTCAGTGCATCTAGTTGTTTTTGCACTTCTTCGGTGTTCCTTCCCCAGACCACAATATCGTCTGCAAATAACAGTAACTTCATTTCTTTATGTCCATATGCTTCCTTTGTTTCCTTTACAATTTCATCCATTACCATTATGAATAAAAGAGGTGACAGCACACTCCCCTGTCTTAGTCCAGTCTTGTTCCTAAACCAATCTGTCTTTCCAACTGGGGTCAGTACCCTGCTAACACAGTTGTTGTACATTGCTTGCACCATTTCCAACATTTCTCTTCCCAGTCTCTTCTTAACCATTGTTTCCCATACCTTCTCTCTGGGGACACTATCATATGCCTTTTCTAGATCTATGAAAGTCATGATCAAATCCTCTCCATATTCCCAGTTCTTTTCCATCACCTGCCTCAAGCTAAAGATTGGGTCCACTATGGATCTTCCACTCCTGAAGCCATACTGTTCCTCTTGCAACTCTCCTTCCACCTTTCTTCTTTCTAATATCCTTTCCAGTATTTTTACTATCTGTGATATGAGGGTGATCCCTCTATAGTTATCACACACTTTCTTGTCCCCTTTCTTAAACACTGGTATTATTTCTCTTTTTGTATTTATGCTTAATTAATTTTTTTACTAAAGGCCACGGGCACCTCCTACCTTTTTCTCCATGGGTTTGATTCTTGTTCTAATTGTTTCAATGAATTACAGTAACTATTGGAACTATAGGTATTTTCTCCCTACTCAATATCTTCTTGACTGCAATTAGTTTATGGGCCACGTGGAGTTGGTTGTTTAACCCTTTATGCTTTTGTGCTTTATAACATTCCCTGTTTTTTTTTGCTAAACTAGTAAAATACTCTAGCTTACGCTGTTGATCGTTTGTGATCAATAATAATAATGATAATTATGCCCCACTATTGTAAATGAGCCACGGGCTCCCTCTTCCTCTGGAACTTTTGTGCCATCCTTGTTTAAACATTATATTGTATACCTTTAGATTGTTCAGTTCCCCCATGATTTGTTGTTTATTAATAAATATTTGGTTTAAGGGGTCAGTCCCTTGCTCCTGATCTTGTTCTTTCGTTCTTCCTCAATCCTGATCTTCCCTTATGGTAATTTTGGAATCGATTTCCAATTGCTCCAGATCCCACAAATGTAAGAGTGGGAAACTAACATCACAGGAACTTGAGAAGCCATTGCTGCCATGCATCAAAATGGTTAAACAGTCCAGTCACCCTAAGGTTGAAGGTGACCTCATTGTTAAGAAGAGCGATCTTTTGACTCTCAGTCCCTTCCTCCACAGAGAGGAAATAATCCAAGTGGGTGGAAGACTTCGTAATTAAGACCTGACTTTTGACAGCAAACATCGAATCATCCTTCCGCCAGAGCATCATTTCACAAGACTGATGATTTTGCATTAACATATCAGATTTCTTCACGCCGAGACTCAGCTACTGTTATCTTCATTACGTTCTTGTTTTTGGATTCCATGAGCAAGGCAAACTACCCCAGCCATTCATCATAGGTGCCTACAGTGTTTTAAATGAAAGACACAAGGAAATCAGCAGTTCATGGGCAATTGTCTGCAAGTAGATTTAAAATTACTCGCCCATTCTTGTCTTTGGGAGTAGATTTCGAGGGCCAATCAGCATAAAGCAGGGGCCGTCGAGAAGTAAAGTGACGCAAAAGTTCTAAATTGCGGTCTTCGTTTGCTCTACCACCTAAGCCGTGCATATGGAGCTAGTGACCAACTTGACATCTCAAGTGTTCATAGCTGTTCTTCGAAGATTCATTGCTCGCCGTGGACACGTCAAGGACTTACATAGCGACAATGGCATGTCATTTGCAGAGGCGAATAAGCAACTAGGCAATCTCCAGGATCTCTTTAAGAATAAACTGTTCGTAACAGAATTGCATGACTATGCTGCAGTCTCTAATCTGACTTGGCACTTCATTCCTCCACAATCTCCTCCTTTTGGTGGCTTGTGAGAGTCAGTTGTTAAGGCCATGAAAAACCATTTGCACCGAATAATGGGAAATACTAAGCTAACGTATGAAGAGATGTCAACGCTGTCAACTCAAATTGAAGCGTGCCTTAATTCAAAGCCATTGTGTGCACTTTCCGATGACCCTAACGATCCTTCAGTATTGACACTAGGTCATTTCCTAATTAGAGCTCCTCTCATGTCATTGCCTGATCCTGATGTGAATGAGCTTAATGTGAATAATTTAAGCAGATGGCAACATATTCAACAAATGCAACAGCATTGGTAGTCGCGATAGTCCAAAGACTACCCGCACACCCCTCAGCAGCGGAGAAAGTGGACTTCCTCTTCCCCAAATTTACAGCCCGGAGCTAATGTGCTACTGAAGAACAATTACCAGCCATGGTAGCATTAGGGGCTGGGTGTAATCAATCAAGTGTTTCCAGGGAGTGACAACATAGTGAGAGTTGCTGACGTGTGGGTCAGTTCCACAGACTTGTTCCTTTACCTTCCTCGTAACTCAGCGTGTCAAATGCATATCGGTCTTGAACTAGATCAACGGGAGGAGAATATTCAGGATTGCTAATAACCTCACTTCCTTCTTGTGCGGGCAGTGTGTTTCTTTACCAACCCACACTGCAGTGACACATGCCAGAGTGTGCCTGTTGTGGGACTGCATCCATAGCCTTAAGTTGAAGATGTGCAGGTCCGTATGACCATTCAACATGATGCCGCTCCACACCATGACGCCACCACCACCACCACCATACTGGTCCCGTTCCACGATGTTCCTGTGGTTATATCGGCTACCCAGTTCTCGCCAGATAAATGTGCAACGGGAATCGTTCTGCAAACTGAAGCGGGATTCATCTGTGAAGAGCACATGCCTCCATTCATTCAAGGCCCAGTTTCGACGTAGACGGTCCCGTCTCTGTACTGGAGTGAGCGGGACGCACACCGCTGGACATCTGGCAAACAGCCCTGCTGTTCTGAGCCTCCAGTACACAGTTTGCCAGGAAACGGCAACACCTGAGACGGCTGCAAGCTCTGCCGACAATTGTCTTGCAGGTGCACTCTGATTTCGTCGAGCGGTTAAGGCCTGATATCGGTCCTGCTGTGGAGTGGTTACTCTTGGTCGACCTAGTACTGGCCTACGACTAACATCTCCTGTGTCTCAAAATCGTCTCCAAAGCCTGGAAATGACACTTTGTGGCACATTCAAGGATACGGTGACTTCAGTCTGTGTCTGGCCTGCTTTCAGGCAGCCGAGTATTCTACCCTGCAAAACGGGGTCCAAATGGCGTGGTTGTGCCATTATGTTGCCATGTTCAGCACGAGGCTAAACTCCGCACACTTACAGCGCAAACACGACTGAGGGAAAATGGCACGCAGGCACTGGCTGTGTTTACCTTGCGGTTGCGCCGCTAGTCAAAGCAGCGAACATGTAAGGTTGGTAGGTACATAAGTCGTGCGATTTGTGGTCTATTTCCTGTTGCCCTGCTTATTCGTAACTTATGCTTAACTTTGGACACTAGTGTATAAGATGTCAGCTAAGCCAGCTGGCGGTAATGCTTATAACTAGACAATTAGCTAGACCTGCCAGCTACAACGCATGTAACTAGACCAGGGCCATCCACTCAGTGCTCCGGCCACACTCTAAGCCAGTGCTCGGAGCGCTTTGGTGGAAAGTAATTTCGGTAGTGGCTGGCTGAGCGCATGGTCTGTCCACCGCCCCGAAGTAAGCCGCCGATCCATCAGTCGCTAGTCTAGTCCAATGCGCTTTGTTGACAGCATGTAAGTAAATCAGTTTTGCCGAGTTCACGACTGAACATCATACCAAAAAAATTACTAGCCTTACAGTAGTCGCATATGATGTGTAACATCTGACATAGAAGAAACCTCACGTGAAATTGTTGATACACCGATATTTTATACTATTATTGGCAGAAATATTAATCTATTGTAAAAGGGAGTGTTTTACAGATACAGTGGAAACTCGTTAGTACGTTTTTCAAGGGACTGAAAAATTTGGACGTCATATGCGGGAAAACGTACTACCGAAAAACGCCATACTGCATTTACAACGTATAAGAAAGAACGCGGCGTATATATGGACGTTAAATCGCCGACCTTAGTAAGTGATTGTATGCACTACTACAGTCACGACATAAACAAAGGTTATCTGTAACTTACACGGAATAAATAACATAAAAATGAATTACTGTACCTCTACACTACAGTATAATACAGGGTCTATATTTTTGCTTAGCAAGGACATTCTCACTCTCGCGCTCCGCCAGTGACGGCTCAGTTGCCGGTGACCGCGCACGCATAAAAATATGTAGGCCTACGTCAGAATACAGTGCTTAGAATCAGTAGCCTACCATGCAGTTTTGCTGGCCATGATTTACAGTAGATGCTGAAAATTTTCCCCATCCGCTTCCAAACACATATAATACAGGGTCTTTCTTTATATTTGATCAGCAAAGACATTCTCGCTCTCGTGCTCCGCCAGTGTTCTGTTGCCGGCGACCGCGCACGCATTTGTTTGAAGCACGGGCTTGCTTGAACCACTTCAATAAAGCCCTTTCTAGTTCAGGAAACTGTCCCTCTCACACACGTTTCCTTTTGCCGATCGCCCCTTCTTCAAATGCACGTTCGATTTCCTTCCTTTTGCCGAGAATCGTGTTCAGTGTAGACGGAGGAATGTTCCACTTTCGCGCTATATCCACACGCTTCATGTTGTGAGGATTGCAGTCCACGTCTCGAATGTATTTCATCTTCTTATCATTAGTTATCTGCCGTACTTTCTTCTTATCCATTATGAAACACGCAATAAAATAGGTCATAACTGGACGTGAACACTAAGAACTAGAAGACAATAGTGCAGAACACGAAGACAATAATGTGCCTACGTGAGAAATAAACAAAGGGAAGGGGGTGAAGGGCAGCGGGAGAGAGACACGTGACCTGTGTTGCGTCATAGCTATAGCCACTTCTACGCCGTCAAACACAATAAAATCATCTACACTGTCAATAACTATCAGAGAATATGAGGCAATATCGCGTCGTGTTTTCCAGAAGCCGAATTTTATCATGAAATAAGAATAAAATCCGGTTCGCTTACAAATAGTACTATGGAAATTTGATCGTCGTAAGAGGGAATAGAGAACGTATTAAGGGGATATATCAACATGTATTTTGTAGAATTGGGACTGGGACTTGAGAAAATCATTGCGCTAAACGGGAAAACGTCGTAATCGAGAACGTGCTAACGAGATTCCACTGTATTGCAGTTTATAATAGGGAACTCATTTTATTAGATGATTTGCAGCTTCCACCAGCACTAGCCTAAATAAAGAATACGATATGAATCAACTAGATTACCGGTAATAGACGCGACACCGCTCATAACCTTAAATTCCTTATAAACAGGTCCTCTTCATTCACAGACCAACACGTAATTTCATATAGATTCTGTTAAAATGAGTCATATTGATATGATAAATATCGTTTAAAACGATATTCTGGTAGCAAAAATATCTACCCCGTCCGGGATTCGAACCCAAGATCTCTACATTCACAGTCATAAGGCTATTTCGACTACGCAAATGTTGAGCACAAGATGGTGACATATTTCCACATTCCCATAATACTGCATTACGGAATTAAGTTTCATTTATATTTTGCTTGTTTCGATAATGTTCCTGCGTGAAATTGAGTTTAAAATGCCTCATGAATAGGCCCTCTTGTGAGTAAAGAGAATGTATTCAGTAATAGTTCATGAAGGCTTGCTCAATTCAAGTATAACCACAACGATTATATTATATTGATGACTGCATTACAGTTATGTGGGTTAATATTTGAATAGCCATTGTGCAGAAACATAATACCGGCAATGCCGACTACTTACAATGTTTGATATTAAGGCATTTTACCATTTAAATACTGATACAAAGACTTCGAACATGTACCATGTAATTTGTTTCAATCACTTGACACCTGAGTTCGGATGAACGTTTTCCGTTCAGTATGTCATATACATTCCACATGGCCGAGAGTACGTCATGGTATCAATTTGCGACACCGCACGCTCATTGTTTCTCGTACCACTGCCAGCTGGGTCTTACCAGTGCCCGCTGGATCGATCGATCGAGTTGGCAGTGCATCTTATACTTCCGTTCATTCCACCACTGCCAGCTAGTACACTTCCGATCGATCGGGCAGTGCATACTTCCGTTTTCCACCACTGCCAGCTAGTACACTTCCGTTCGATTGATCGAGTGGGCAGTGCATACTTCCGTTTTCCACCACTGCCAGCTAGTACTGAACACAAATTCACCCCAGCTTTAGCCATTGACTGAGTCGAGAATCAAACCGACCTATGAAATTTTCATTTTAAGAAGTGGAATTTGGAAATATAAATTTATTTATTCACAGATATGTTGTAGGAAGTGAATAAATGTATTTTGAAAACATTTAGGAGAATTTTGGATTATTTGAAGATACTTAGATTTGGGAATGCTCAAGACCGGTTTTGGTTGGCCGAGTTGACTACAATCAAATTATGCACACGACCCGCTGATAAGAGGCTAGACAGGAAGGGTTTTGATAATAAACCAACAGCCAATCAGTGTGGATCACATAATTTTTGTGGGAATTGCAATTACTTCAAATTTGCTTATATAAAGCGAGATTAGCATTTCTACAGGTCATGAAGAGCAAATGAAATTAATTTGGTAAAACAGAATTATGAATTTATGGACAAGAGAGGAGATATTAGTGAAATTCTATGTAAAAGGACTCGACGCGAGGCTACAACCCAGGTCTGGAGGGCCACGCGCGCGACTGTCAGAAGGCGAGAATTCATTCCTACTCAGACGCTTGAAGAGGCCGGACCTATGTTCAGAGGGTTCCGAGCAAGCCACATAGTAATTGGAAGTGCGACCGGGAGATTCAACTATATCGTTAGGAGACAGCACGATCACCGAGGAAGAAATGGAGACGCCGGTAAAACAGTAGAAACAATATTTCACTACTGAAACAAGCAACTTTGTAACGCAACGCAGCGCAAGAAGACTTCACTGCATACAAGTCTCACACATCGCAAGAACACGCAGCTTTACTTTAAAACAAGCTACAATGTTATTACTACAATATTCTGAAGCTTATTCTACAAATATTCACAGAGATGACATTCTCAAGTCAGAGGGGAAGATTGCATTCGTTTACTATTAAGAAGGCGACAATGACTTGCTAAACAATGGAAGGAGGATAGTCTGCACTATGGAACGGAGATTCAGAGTTGATCTTACAGACCGGGGATCGAAGTCACCGCTACTGCTCATCCAACTCGCAGTTCAATGAATATACCGTCAATTCTACATCAAATGTCTACTACAATCTTGGCGAGATGTCAACCCAGGACACTCAAAGCTACTTTGACGTTGAGATGCTTTCTGAAAGAAGATGAACAGAAGACGCTAATGTTCTGGGTTCCAGCTTTTAGGCTACCAGCCGAGAAGAGACAAGACCATGCAACGGGACCGGGGAAACAGGTGTTCGCAGCTCGGAGAGGAGGGAGGCGCTCAGCTGTTCCGACACGCTTCAAGCTTCTACTCGCTCCAGGCAGGCGGCCAGCCCAAGTCATCCCAAGGGAGAAATATCGCAGCAATTGGTCGAGGTATTTCAGAAGCAGATGATTGGAAAGGTACAGAATCGACTGATCAAGTATCTCAGTAGTTTGTTGTAGTATTTGTGGGGATTTTCAAGGGTGACCAATTCATTTTGTAGATTTTCTTTAGCATAACTCATGCTATTATTCTATCTATTTTAGAGATTTCTTTGTAATTTTCATTTACGTCACATGTGTCATTTTAGACGTAATTTTCTAGTATTTTGAAGTTAGATATTTCGATTTTAATATTTATTCAGGAACGTTTTAATATACTCACTTTTCACGAAAACTGTTTTATGCAAGGGAATGCTTCGATCGTTATAATTGCGTGTTAAGCAATACGTTTACCTCAATATTGCTAGGTTACATCGTTCAACTGCAACAATTTCTAATTGTTATAAACAATAACATTGTAAAAGATCCAAATGTGGAATGTCAGTATTATATGGCGTTAATTAAGTCATGGATAATTGTTATTACCGATATAAATGTCAGATAGGATTACATTGTTGACAATGGAAGTCAGGTGATGCCTATTCTTAGCAACAATTATTTTGCAATAATTTGCAGTAACGAAAGCATAGACCAGGAGACTTATAGATCTACCTGAAGCCTAACATGTATTGAAACAAGTTTATACATGAATAATTGATTCATGAATGTTTACCAGAAGCGGAAAGACAAGCTTTATTGTTATTAAAATGGAAAGACGAGCGGACTACCGTTTAACGTGGAAATATACTGTGTTTAAAAGATTTATGAACGAAAGGTATTAATGAAATTTACGTGGAATGTTATACGAGATGTACAGTGGTGAACAAGAATATTTATGATGTTTAAGAGCACGAGGATAATTAACTTAGAGACGTGGAGGTTAGGAGTGTGTCATGAAATGTATTACGCAGGTAGTGTTTACAAAGTAGGACCACTAATTCTTCTACAAGTGTGTAGCAAGATGGGTTTTGTATTTGAGAATGCCGTGCAGTATTGATGTAATGATAATTGTGGAGAGGTCAGGAAGGAAGTATGTAATGTTTGGAAAGCGTAGTAGACGCTATTACGAAGTGTTGTTCACGCACATGGGAAGAATATGAGTATTGCCGTTGGAGCAAAATACCACTACAGTGTGTTGAAAAAGTAACTGACGTTAAGGTTGTATTTGTGTGTTTATCATGTCAGTCAGCGTTATTATCAAATCCACGATTTCTATTATGTAGTCACGTAGTGCCGTCTCGATCTTTAAGATTATTATTATTCACTGCTATGATAACCTAGAACTATAATCAACTTAACCGTTTGTTATAAATAGTTCAACTAACTACGACATGAACTCAAATGATACTACTGTAGAATTCATTATTTTGTGAATATGTGCTGAAAGAATTGTTTTATGGAAAGAAGCCCTATAGATTGACAGATCACGTCAGATCTAGTTCAGATTTGAAGACCATGCTGGACATGGCAACTTCACTTTGTAAATAGATTATTATCTGTATAATTAATATTTTATTTATCTTATATTTGCGTGTGAAACAAATCCGTGTATATAGTAGGGTTATGTGTTGTAAAAATAATTTCTATGGAGAACAGCTGATCGCAGATCAGACTGCTCATTGTAACTGAAGTACAGGGTGACTGTTAAGTGCATCCATTCACTATTTGTTACCGAAAGTAGTGGCTACGCTGGCTAAAGCGCGGCGTTAGGTCATGGGGCTAAGCTCTCTGCTGACTCGGTAGACGCGTGGGTTCGAGCCCCACCGTCGGCTGTCTTTGAAATGGTTTTCCGTGGTTTCCAGTTTTCAACACCAGGCAAATGCTGGGACAGTACCTTCTGACAGGCCACGGCCGCTACCTTCCACATCCTTGCCCACTTTCATCCAATCATCTCATCTCTCATCCCGACGCGCAGGTCGCCCACGGGCGTCGACTAGAAAGACCTGCACTCGGCCTCTCAGGAGGCTGCACGGAAAAAAAAAAACTATTTGTTTTTGTATTTGAAGTTTATGCAACGCTATTTTCATCGAATTTGCATATTTAAGGGTAGAAAGTGTCTACCAGCTGATATATTTTTAATTTTATTTTATTTCATTAATTTTAAAGGTGATAGGGATTTTACGTGTCTGTAAATTTTTGGTAAATAAACCGCAGGCGCTAGTTAGTTTGCCTGTTTTATATTTTTATAGAAACTGATCATCTTTACATTTCGAAAATCGGCGTGCGATAATACTGCCAGTTAGTTACTAGAACTCACTTAGTCTCAACTTCACCGTTCACTCTTGAGATTCGAGATTCTGGTACTACCATGATATTAGGGATTATTGATTTGCTAGTAAATGTGTAACTGATTAGTAAGTGTTATTGTAGGGCTGTATGCGTCAAGGGTTTCCTAGTCATTCGCCCAGTAGGGAAGTGTCGACGTATCTGGCTGGGTGTCGATGTTCTTACAATCCTTTTCCATCTTAGCGGATATGGGTGGTGGCTAATGCGGGATTCGGGTGCAGTACACTTCCGTTCGTTCGATTGAGCGGGCAGTGCATACTTCCGTTCGATCCACCACTGCCAGCTCGATCGTTCCGATCCACTTCCGTCCCCAATTTTCAAAATCACTCCCACAAAACTATCCAGCAACCGAGCAAAAAGATGTTACACGTCAAAAAAAAAAAGGAGTGGTGAAGCAGCAGCCTTTAAAGCAGAATGGGAAATTTCATTTTTCTGTACAGATCATAAAGGGCATGCCAAATGTTGACTGTGCCACAGAGATTTAAAGTGTAAAAAAAAAAAAAAATTAGAACAGCACTACAGTGCCAACCACAGGGATGATTAAGGTGGTTTGACAGACGCCAGTCACCAATCGATGTTGGAAGAATTGAAAGAAATTTTCAAGCAGCACTTTTCTGTAAGTGTTATTGTTTTAATTTTAAAATCCATCTGTACAAACGGGGATGAACAAATGATTGAATTACCTGAAGAACACTAATTGTGACTTGCCGTATTTTTGTCCGACAGGAGATAAAGGAGAGTGAGGTTGGCGGACCCACTTTACGAGCAAGCAACACATGTTCGATGCGAATTGCCAAAGCTGGGAAACCCTTCGCGGAAGGAAATTTAATCAAGGAGTGCCTAATGGACGCGGCGGCATGTATTTGTACTACGGAGCTAGTTGAAAAATTTGAAAGAATCTCTCTTTCTCCTTTAACTGTGGCTCGCAGAATAGACGATATGAACGTCGATATTAAACTGCAATTAATGGAGAAGGCAGCAAATTTTGTATCATTTTCCCTCAACGAATCAACCGACATTGCGGACAGAGCACAGCTCGTCATTTTCATTCGAGGGGTGGATGACGATCTTTGGGTCACCGAGGATTTCCTAGACTTGGTAGTTCTCAAAGACATCACTACCGGTTTCGATATTTTACTAGCTGTGGAGGGTGTCTGAGTCAATGGGATTAAAATGGGAGCGGTTGGCAAGTGTAACGATGGACGGAGCTGGTTGAAATGCAGTAAAATGTTAGTCTTAAAGACCGCTTTCTAATGTCACCAAATGCAGAAGAATTTACAACGGATTTCCGCAAAAAGAATACCCCCTTTTGTATGAACATGCATGTAAAGTTCTGTCAATGTTCGGCTCAACGGACACTTGTGAGAGTTTCTTTCTGGTTCTTAAGCTTACCAAAAGTAAACATCGTGCAACGATGAGCGATAGAAACATGCGCAATTGTTCACGAATAGCTGTGTCCATAAATATTGTACCCAATTTGGAAGAGATTGTTTCCTCCAAAAATAAAGGCTCGTAAAAAAGACAGTGCAAAAGTCACTCGATCTGTACTATCTGTTCATATTGGTAAAATGTTGTTGAATTTTCCTCTCTAATAGATTCACATTTCAGTTCGGAATAAATCACAATATTCTTTACTTAACACTTGAGTTTGTTTCCTGCACATTCCATACATGGGAGTACCATTCAATTTGTATATGCAGTATATTTTTATGGCAAAACAGCCCTATCAATATGATGTCCCACACAGGCCGTCACCGCACGACTGTACTACTGTCGGGGAAATAAGTATAGATACTCGAGTTTAGAGGTCAATTAAACCTTTACCCTTAGTCTTACATAAGAACGACCTACACCAAAATTTTCCTTGTTTTATTTGTCGTTTAACGATATAGAGTAAATATTTGCATTGTATCTCGTTAAAATTTTATAACAGATTGAACAAAAAATGTACCGGTTTTCTTACCAAGTTTACGGAGCCGCTCACTTAGAAAGATCATTACGATAAACGTATCGATCTGATCATAACGAAACTTTAATAGGTTTTAAAGGAACTTATTGTTAACGCGTATATGAAGTTTTAATCTGATCTGACGTTTCATAAAATAGTTGTTGTGAATATTGTAAAACAACTTTTTCTCGGGCCTGGGTGGTCATAGCAGTTTGAAATATGGCTTGTTATGAGGCTCATAGCAATGCAAGGCTTAACGTAAAACTACATTTTATCTACTCGTGATTATCGATTTTATATGGATTGTTATTTAATCGGACCATTGTGGGCGGCGATAGTACATTAGCAGCCTGGCAATGTTGCCAGTTGACTACCGTATTTCGAACTCGCTGCGCGCTCGTTCATACGCACACCAAACTCTGACCTTTGTTCTTCGTTGAGTCATTAGCAACAAGCAGCAACTATCACTATCTGTATTACCTACATCGATCAAGATGCCAGCTAAACCGCAGTTAACGGAGAGAGAATTTGCCATGATTATAAGTGCAATATGCTTTTTTTTAGAAGCGAGAGAGAAAGTAATACTGATAAGAGGGTTTAGCAAAAAGTATCCAAGTGTATTGGAAGGTCGATAGCCACGGTGAAGAGATGTGCCGCTGCAATGAAAGATATTCCTCTTCCTCCCAGAATCCAAAAGTATGAAAGTATGACGAAAGCAGAGCTAATTGTTCATGCCAAACCTCACTTCAGGGCACCTAAAAAGAAGCTGGAACAGATATTCAAGAATGTTCGTCCTGACGTCGAACTCGTCTGGCTGCCAGTTGCTCATTGTGAGCTCAACCCCATAGAGCTGGTTTGGTCCTACGTGAAAAATAAAATAGCTAAAGTGAATATGAGTAACCAGGAGGGTAGAGGAAGATCAATGGAGGGATCTCTGTAAAGAAGCCTTGAGGTCCGTAACACCGGAGCTATGGAAAAAATGCATCGAACACACCAAAAACGATGGGCTAACAGAATACGTCCCCGTTGTTGAGCCACTTGTTATAAACTTAAATGACAGTTCATCTGATTTTTCAGACGGTTAATAAGGGAGCAGTTTTATAATCTTATAATCTCAAAGTGTAAATTACTTCAAACAATTAATCTTATAATAATAGCTTTTCAGCTGACACACCATTTTTAAACCTGCCAATGGAGGTCCAAAGCCCTCATTAAAAAAGGTGTTGGGAAATGTTTCACTTCTTGCGGAAATGAAATAAGACACGTTTCTCTAACTTGTAGGTAAAATTAGCAGAGGATATTAGCGCTGTACATAAGGGACGCATATTTCAGGATATAAAGAAGTATTAAATAGTTAAGTTAAATAGAAGATAATGAATGTTTTTTTTTCTTAGTCGTATTACCCTCCAGGGTTGGCTATTCCCTCGGACTCAGCGATGGATCCCGCATTTACCACCTCCATTTTGAAACTTCGGGATCGGGGATACAACTGGGGTGTGTGACCAGCACCTCGCCCAGGCGGCCTCACCTGCAAAGCGAACAGGGGCCTCATGAGGGATGGGAAGATTGGGAGGGATAGGCAAGGAAGAGGGAATGAGGCGGCCGTGGCCTTACGTTAGGTATCATCCCGGCATTTGCCTGGAGACGAAGTGGGAAACCACAAAAACCACTTCGAGGATGGCTGAGGTGGGAATCGAACCCCCCCCTCTACTCATTTGGACCACCCGAGGCTGAGTAGACCCCGTTCCAATCCTCATACCACTTTTTAAATTTCGTGGCAGAGCCGGGAATCGAACCACGGACCTCCGGGGTGGCAGCTAAGCACGCTGACCACTACAACACGGAGGCGAATATATATTATAATATTTGTATTATAATTCGTCAATTTCACTTATGGTTTTTAATTTATTTTAAATGTAATTTTTCAAGTCCTCGTACTGCAGCTCCTTCCCCAAGATTTTACTCGTATAAATTAATATCTTCCTCGTCACGTGCGCGACCCATGGTTTAACCCGTAGACATTCACTTTATCTTTTTGTTTCTTTTATATACTGGTATGCCATCACAGAATTTCAACTACCATAATATAGTTAAGTGAACAAGGAACTGTCCTTCATCCATTTTGCTGAACTATGATAAAATATTTGATGTAGTGTAATGGTGTGATGATCGCTTTGCATAACTTTGATAAAAGTTCAGTTTTATAAATTATTTGATAAAATTTATTTGACAAATTTCTTTGGTAGTGTAATACCGGCCTAACACAAATTACAAAACAACAACAACAGAAATTCGCAGACCTTACGGCTTAGAACGCGCGCGTATTATGTTTCACAGGGCAACGTCGCCCGAGTTTCCTCGACCGAGCGCATTGTTCCCGTCGCTTGCTACGATACATTCTTCTCACATAATCACCTGATTAAATATCATTCGATATAAAAGCAATTATCAAAAGTGGATAAAATATAGTTTTTCGTTTAGCCTTGCATTGCTATGAGCCTCATAACAAGCCATATTTCATACTGCTATGACCACCCAGGCCCGAGAAAAAGTTGTTTTACAAAATTCACAACAACTATTTAAAGAAACATCAGATCAGATTAAAACTTCATATACGCATTAACAATAAGTTCCTTAAGACGTATTAGAGTTTAGTTACGATCCGATCAATACATTTAACGTAATGATCCTTCTAAGTGAGCGCTCCGTGAACTTGGTAAGAAAAAAACGGTACTTTTTTTGTTCAATCTGCTATAAAGTTTTAACGAGATACAATGCAAATATTTACTCTATATCGTTAAACGACAAATAAAACAAGGAAAAGTTTGGTGTAGGTTGTTCTTATGTAAGACTAAGGGTATAGGTTTTATTGACCTCTAAACTCGAGTATCTATACTTATTTCCCCGACAGTAGTCAGCGACGTCTGAACATCGTCCGTCTGTCTCAGGTCTCCTCGCTGCCACTGTGTAGTGGTGGTAGTGGAAGGAGTGCTAGTCTGACTGCCCAGTGCTCCCCGAGCGCAATGACTGGATGGCCCTGAACTAGACTGATCTGACTGGTCTCCTTGATATCTAGTCAATGCTGTTTCCTTGTTTTTCTTTTGTTGTATTATAAGATGATGGTTGTTCTTGGACGATTATGTCAACGTTCTGGCTTTGGTGGTGCGTCATGAGCTTGCTTATTAATAAATAGTTATTAACTACTACTCTGTGCATTCATGGAGTGAATCATCCCTATACATGAATTACAGTCCACTTATATTTCCTTTCCTGTACCGTACGTATTTACCAATATTTAAAACCCGTGTACACTATAGAATCTAAAATATAACCGGTTTCCACATACACAGAACAAAACGTTTGACACCAAACCTGTCATGCTTCGATGGAATATATTGTTTGAAGGACAATCTTCCTTTAAACAACGCAAGTGATACATGAATCAGGTTGGTGAATGGCTTCAAAGATTTTCTGAAAATTTTCCTTCTTTTTTTCTTTCTTTCTCTCTCTCACTCTTTCTCTCTAATTTTGAAGATTCAATCCCCAGGAGGCTGAACATTGTTGTTACACATGTGCAAAATTGCGAGAATCATTTGGAATGTGTCCCTAGGCATCAATTCTGAATAAATTGGCAAGTAGAGCAACCTAACTCATGACCAATGTTCAAATATTTTGTTCCTACTGTTTCTTGCCATTAGCATACATGTGACGGTCAGTTGAGCGCCACCAATTTTCGCCCCCGCTTCCACTTCACGGGCGGCCCATCTTCTGGACTTAAACTTTTGAAATTCCCGCTGCCCTGCCGCCTTCCTCTTCCGGCGTGAGTAAAACTAGAAAGGTCTAGTGCCTTCGAGAACAATTCGAAATATTATGTTTAACGTGTTCACTCGGTGACACCCGGCGAACACAAGGCCTTTGGCGCGATCTTTTGTTTTGAACGTGTGTACTCTGTTCCATCACCCCGGGGCAAGCTAGTCTGGTGCGCTGTTGTGGCATGATCATTCTGCCTTCCACGATGTAGTGGTAAAGACGTGTGTGGCACAAGTCCTCGGCTTGTGCCGAGATCATTGCGGCAGGATTACTGCCAAGTTGGGACAACAAGGTACTGTGATTTATACAATATCTCCGAAATGCTTGGAGCTTTTATTCTCCTTTTATTCTCACGTACGAGTTTGTTGTTTTTATTAGGCTTGTTGCTTCAGTGCGGATGACGAAGCCGCGTCCATTAAACTTTCTTTTTACACAACGTGGGTGCCCGCATCCTTTTGGAAATTCCATTTATATTCAATTCTGCATAGTTATTATGGAGGGATTTACCTTCCATTTGCTTATTCGGTTTTGAGACAATAACGCCGACTGAAATTGTTACTCATGTTCTTGAACATGGGGTCGACCCGCGCCACTACACAACCGTTAGATGGGACGCCATCAGGGTGTCTACTGTAAGGATGAAGTAAAAATTAGTT
The DNA here is from genome assembly GCA_946902985.2 of Meconema thalassinum. Classification (NCBI taxonomy): domain Eukaryota; kingdom Metazoa; phylum Arthropoda; class Insecta; order Orthoptera; family Tettigoniidae; genus Meconema; species Meconema thalassinum. The sequence goes on along the minus strand of OX336389.2, from coordinate 611,797,807 downwards.
ACTTTTTAGCTACCTTTTAGTTACCTTTGAATTCAAGATACGTCTGCGGTCTGCAAGCAGAGGGGCTCATCACGCGGTGAAGAAAAACAACAATGAACTGAGTTTAAAGCGGTAAATCCAATTCACTTAGGGAGTTATAAAAAATTTAAAAATCATAAATAAATACTAGATATTTATTATCAAATGAGTTGTTTCAGATAATATGTCGTCTTGTGCACAAGGCGTTTTTATAATTGCCAAGAGGTTGCTCTGCTCTAGACTGTTTGGCGAGATTTCCTTTGTCACCGCGGTAGATCACGAAGAAATGTATAGGACGTTACGTGATTGTAACCGAGTCTGTCTTCGCAGTCAAGTACGGAGAAATTTCGAGATGTTACACGATCGGCGCTGGTCTCACCTCTTTGTCGAGATTCCCGTAGTTTTCGCGATAGAACACGGATAAATATCGTGATTTAGATAATCGGTGTCACTTTTAGTCGTTCGACGAGATTTCCAATGTCCTCGAGGTCGGGCACGAGAAAATATAGCATTATTACGCAATCGGCGCCACTTGCTGTCAGTTTGACAATAATCCAGTTGTCCTAGTCATTGAATGCGGAGAAATATCGCGATGTATCGCAAACGCTGCCGCTCTCGGCCGTTTTTACGAGATTCACGTTGTCCTCGCGATATTAATCAACCGCGCCGCACCCAGCCGTTGAACGATTGTCTATCCGTCTTGACAGAATGGTGGAGTCAAGCTCAAGGTTGGGCATGGTTAAAATTCACGAGTAGTTATGGACAAGTTGTATGACCGGCGCCGTGATTCCCGCTGTCCCTATGCTGTGGTTGGGAGTTCAGTTCAGGGTGGATCACGAGGAGAAATTAGTATTGCGATGCTACGTAGGCTGTCATTTCTAAGTGGGTTAATGCACTTCTCGCTCCCCGTACGCTTTTAAGTTTACGGTCATGGGAAAAGTAGCGAGTATGTTTCGTGATTGGTGCGCAATCACTTTTGACAGGAATCCCGCAGTCCTGGTGGTCACAAGTTCATGCTAGGGGACGGGTTTTATGATTTTACGTAACTGAGGTCGATTTTGGTCCATTTGATGAGATTCCCTCAGACAAGTCGTGCGGTCAGCCGGCCGTCTTGAGTATGAATGTTCAAAGTAGATAGCAAATATTAAGAATTATTCTGAGAGGATTGCACGAATAATACGACTATACTTTGAATTACCAATAATGATCGCTGACAACTGTCAAAGCTAGCATGTGGGGAAATGCTGCGTTGCCACTGAGGCTGTTCACGACTCATAACATTCCAAGAGGCTTGCAGGAAGACACAAATACTGGGGAAGTTAGCCCCCCTGCCTGGCGCTCTAATGACCGTGACAAATGAAGCCACACTGAGTCAGAACATGTGCTTATTGCTGTGTTGGCATACATTGCAACATTGCTCGCTTTTGCTATGGAGACCGTTACCCCTCTTGTCTCCACTCCTAACCTCACCCTTCAAGCGGGTGACAGCTTTCACCGAGCATCTTTTGTAAATCTGAGTATAGAGGACACAATTTCTTTCGAATGTGAATCACAAATTATACAAGTTATACAAGTTTTCGAAATAACCGGTTAGATTATAATATATCCGATGGAACCAAAGTTTGAAGGAAAAATCGACATATAACGGAATTTCGAATTAACCGTACTGGATGTCACAAATTTACGAGACAGATTTTTAAAATAAGTTATAGGCTACGTATTTCGAAGCATTTTCATAATACTTTTTCGAAACTGTAACATTTCGCAAGATTGTGACATTAAATTATTTTGCATTATTTCTGGACTTCAATTTGACATAGTCTCCAAATAAATGCGAGAAATGCGAGGTTTCTGATTAGTTTCAGAGGTTTTTGCGAATAAAGGTCTCGCGAAAAGTCAGGTTTCCTAATAACACAGATAAATATTTCACACAAAACTAAAAAGTCATCTTGATGCCGAAAATATACGCTGAATGATGTATACCACTCAAGGTATCCTCAGTATGTATGCATTTCCTTGAGCTCAGGCACAGAGAAATATAGCTTATGCAATCGGCACCGCTTGCGTGAAACTCGCTCCATCGCAATCTCAGAGCCTAGAGGCGCGAGTTTAAATGATTCAATCCGCCTTCGGAAAATTTTCGTTACCCCGTAAGTAAAATTCGTTACTTTTTCGTTACCCCATTTGTAAAATTCGTTACTTTCGTTACCGGTAGACACCCTGGCCATCCTAATTATTGTCTTAAATTTAATTCTTAATCTTCATTCGAAAGGACAGTTATCAAACCACCAAAATGTACAACTCTGTATTTTTGGACTTGGGCAAATATACAAATTACGAGCGGCTTAACCCTTGTATTGTCGCCAAGGCCGTTTTTCGTTGTTTGGCGCGTCAGGGCGCAAGGTCTTGCATTGGCCTAGTGATTAACTTTCTATTCTTGGCTAGCTTATTGATATGCTTTATGAACCGCTTGGTGCTCAGATTTAATCTAAACGGTTTAACATAATGTTGCCCCTTGTGTTTGAATCACGTGTTCGTAATGTAGAGTAAAGTGGATGCTTCAGATGCAATATTCCCATCTGATTTTGTCTGTCTGTTTCTTGGTACGTAATATCTTGTTTTGATTTGCACACACGTGCCTTGCGGGTTTATTTTCTTAACCCAGTAACTGTTTGTTGGGCTACTGCTGTGCCCTAGTTATGGCCAAGTGTTTAGCAGTTTCCCTCCCAGGGGTTTGGTCAGGCCTGTGTTCTGAATTTCGTGTGTCCCTCGCCTTATTGTATTCCCTAAGTTTTAGAAGATATCTTTTGTCATTTTGGTTTTAAATCTTGGTCTTGACTTCCCCTTTTCAATAATCCCTAAACCCCCCCTCCTCTGGGGAACAATCCCGCACACCACTCAAAGGGCGTTTTGTCCCAAGTCTGCTCGCTCCCCGGAGTCCAAGGTAGCGTTAACAAATCTTCTTTGGGGAGAATTAAGGGGGGGCTATACTCGGTCCTTCGGATTTGTCGGGAGTGCCGGTATAGTAATGGAATGCAGAGTGTGGTTTGATTCCCGCTGCTGCGGTCTACTCCGTGTTTTCTTGGAAGTTTTTTTATGTTACCAAAATCTATTCCTTACCTGGTCATGTCCAAGTTGTGGTAATTTAAATTCGTCAGGTTAGGAAATGATGTGTTGAAAGTGTGCCTGTGTGCATTATCTAATATATGTGTGTTTTGGTATTTTTCATGGTCGTCGCTTCATCGGAGCGCCACAATTATGTTGAGCAAAAGTTGATATGCTTTTTTTTATCAACTAGATGATATAAGGAAATATGGAAAGGCTCGGTGAGCTCGGCTTTTGGTACTCTCCTCTTTCTTGTCTCTGCTGTTTTGCTGTGCTGCCGCAGAAGACCTCCAGCGCGGTGAGTCCCTTATAGTACAAGTAGTGATTGCTCTAACCTGTAATTTTGTTGTGCCGTAAGTTTTCTCTACACAGTATGGCAAGTGTCATGCTCAATCTACCTCTGTTTTCTGGTGGTAATTGCTAAATTGTTTTTGTGTTCTTCTCAACCTAAGAAGCGGTGCTGTTGATGCATTGATGTAACGTGTAAAGCCTTTTCTTTGGGTGAAATTCAAAGTTAACTGTTCTGACAGTGTTGCCAAAATTGAAAGTTATTATTATTCAGACTGTGTCGTCTAGTTAGAATTTAAAGTTAATGGTTCTGGCAGAGTTGCCAAGTTGAAACGTAATTGTAAAATGTTCCAAGCTGAAAGTCAAGGTTTATGTTTCTGGCAGTGGTGCCAAATTGAAAGGTCGAGTTAATGTTCTGGCAGGTTTGCCAAGTATAAAGTTATGGGTAATGGTTCAGGCTGTGTGCCAAATTGCTGAAATAGAAATTTTTAAATCGGTGTCAATCCGCAATTTTAAGGCCAACATCTGTTGCTTTTATAGTAGTGGTACTCCTTTTTCTACTAACGTAGCTGTAGACAGTAGTTTGGATTCATTCTGTAGAGCCTTTTGAAGTAGAGCTTTCCTCTAATTTCTTGCTAAGTCAAATTTTGATGTGCAATTTTCAGTGAACGCGAATGTGGAAATTTTTAGTGCACCATCCGTATCTACCACCAGTGTTGAGGCTGAGTTTAATTCGTGGAGTGTTTACTTGCTATTTTGGAAAATTATATCAAGTGTACTGTTCACCTCTGCTAGTGTCAGTGAAGTTAGGTTCTATGTCAACCGTGGAGTACAAAGCGTGTGTAGCTGCTGCGTGATTGTGATGAGGTGGCCCAGGTTTGCCACTATGCTGCATGTTTAGATGTCAGTATCTGCGAGTGACCAACCAAGTTTTATTGACTTCAGCTGTATTCGAGTGCTGTCAGAATGAGTTGTGAATGTGATTGGTGATGAGCAGTTAGTGGTTGTCAGTTGACCATTTCTTTCGATAGTTAATTCCCTGTTATCATGACCGAAGCCAGTGTTTTTATGTTGTTACGTTGGCCAACTGTCTGATTTGCTTCTGTCTGTGTCAGAATGTCAGGCTTTAGTGGTGTTGAGTTGGCTGGTTAGTAAAATTCTTTTGTTTAGGTTGACTTGTGTGAAAGTTAGTTAAAGTAGATTTGTTTAAATAGGTTGTTGGGAGCAGATTAGGGACTGCATTGTCATTGTCATTTTGCGAATAAGGTTAGATTGAAATTCAAATTTAATTTTCAGGTTACTGAGATTTTTGTTGGCTCATGTCTCATGTCGGTGTGAATGTCGTTGGAATAACTACTGTCGTCTGGATAGGCAGAGTCTTAGGACTTCTTTTGTTTCCTGTTTGATTCCAGGTGCAGGATGTAAATAGTGTCTACTCGATTCGTGTTGCTTGATGTGGCATAGTGTTTCGACGATGTAAGGTGACTGATGTCAGGAGGTCATTTGTGGAGAGGCTACAACTTCGAGTTGTTTACTTTTGGTCTCATTTTGAGTGTAAGGCTCCTTTGGTATGGTGTTCTGGTGATTCATATTTTCATGCTGTAGTTCCGAGGGTTTTTCTTTCAGCGGGAGGTAATTGTAACTTCTGTTTCGGGTGTTGTTCGTGTGCCTGGTGAACTCTGGTGTGTTAAGTGTCTGGTTGATTTCTGAGTGTGAGCTGTGTTCCGAGTGCCTGCTGCTGCTGCTGAGACTGTACGTGTGAAGTGTGTTTCTGGTCCTGGTTGTGACGTTATGTTTCCTGAGTGTTTAGTTGTTGGTAGCCCTGTCTTTGGTGATCGTAAGGCTGTGAGGTTAGGCCTCGGCTGTGATTGCCCATGTGTCCTTGTCATCGCTACTTGTTGGAACCTGCTACGTGTGTGCGTGTTGTTGGTACGAGTGCCCTTTGCATGCTGTTGGTTGGCACAGATGTCTGTAGGGGTGGTACTCCTGAGTTTGATTTCCTGTGTTTTGGTCCTGAGCTGGTTGAACATTTATCCTGTTAGTTCTCTTGCTGAGTGCTGTGTTGCTGGTTATTTCATTGGTGCTGTTCACTGCCGCCCTTTCTGTTTTTCGTTTGTCGAGCCCCGTGCAGTTTGGTGTACCCGACCCGTATGGCCAGAGGTTGATGCGACGTGCTGTTGGAGTGCTGTTCCTGCTGTATGCAGTGTTGATGTGAGTTCCTGTCGGTTTTGGATTTTCTTTTGGATGCAGATTTTTATTTTCAGTTGGTGACCCATGGAGTTAAGTTGGTAGCAAATTTTATTTCAGGTGGAGGTATTTTTGAAATTTTGTTTGGTTTATGGAGTCAGTTGTGGAGGAACGTACTGGGACAGTGTGTGAATGGTTGTTGCTGTTGCCATCTGTTTAGGGTTTTCATTTGTGTCAATTCTGGACATTGCCTTGTGCTTCCTCGAGGGGATGCCCAACTCCGTTTGGTCCTCCTGTGTCCTCCGGTGGTTAGGGTGTCTTCTCCTTGGTCGACTGGCTAATGGTGTCCCTTGTTACGTCAACGCTCGTCAGGAGGAAGTATTCCTTTAGTGTTTTTGTCGAACTCGTTCGTCCCCTTCCGTCAGTGACTCTTGTGCAGTTCACTTTGGTTTGACGGGAGCAATTTGTTATGTGTGTCAAGTTGGTATTGGTCAAGGTATCTGAAGTTAGAATTTTGAAATTGTTCAGGTAATTGAGGGTTTGAGGTTGATGAGATAATCCAAGAGATATGTTCCCTGAGGTTAATTTGGCATTCCAGGATGGTTGGTTTCCTGAGGTCATGTGGTACTTAAGGTTGGTGAATTGCAGGAGGTTAGTTCACTGTTGTTCTGTTGGTACTCTGTTGGAAGAATTCTGGTATCGAAGGAAGTTTGGTACCCCTGCTGTTGAAGATTTAGTGATGGTTTGGTAAGTTGGCGCTATTGGTATTGTGTGTTGAAATGGTTTCTGGAGTTTGTGCCTGTCAACATTGTGTCAGTTTGTTAAGTTGGTACCAGTTAATGTTGGTCAGTTGTATATTAGAACAATTGTGGTAGAAAATTGAGTACAAGTTATCAGATGAGAGCCTGTCAAAGTTTGTTTGATTGGTTAAGTTTGGTACCTGTCAAACGAGTTTTGGATTTTGTGAATTAGTGTTGAATTATTAGTACCCATTGATATTGAGAATTAGTGTTGAATAGCTGGTATCGTTGAGTTTTGTACAGTCATGCTCCAAGGTGTGAGCTAGTTGTTTGACAGGCTGGCATGTCTAAGCGAGTTGTTGATGGGTGCCTGAAGAAAATGTAAGTTTGGGTTGGTACCTCTGACGTTGTATGGTATTTATTTCAAGTAGTACAATATTAGTGCTGTTGGTTGAACTGTATGACCTCCGTGTGAGAGGGTGTTGAGGTTTGGTCGTGCTGCCTGAGTTTGCTCGGTTGCACTATGAGGTACCTTGTTGTGCAGTTGGTCGTGCTACCTGGTGGGATGGTTGCACTATAGTGTTGGCGCAAATTTTGATGTTGTGAGCGTGCTGCTTAAGGACAGCCTGTGTTCGCTCGTGATTATTGGCAACGTTCTGTGTGTGTGAGTGAAAGTTTTGGTTGGTCAGCGTGTTGAGCCTGTGAGCACTGTGTGCCTATGGTGAAGTGGTCCTGGTACGTTTGCTATCTGATTGGGTTTGACATTTTATTGCTCTACAGGTTCCCTTGTATTTCTGTTTTGGTTTTTTTCTGGGCCCACTGGTGGGCAGTTTCAGCGTATAAAGAGCCATATTTGTTTTGTACGTTTGAGACAGCCCATATTAAATGTAAATGTTCTGTACTATCTGGGAGATGTGCCCGGGAGGCATTGTGGTTAAGTCTGACCCTGTGTAGGTTCCCCTGTAATTTGAGAGCCGAGTCACCGTGTCCCTTGGGAGAGTTCTCTGTTTCACTACTGGCACATCCGCTCCTTTCATTTTCCATACTTAGTATGTGAATTTTGGAAAGGGAAAAGAGATTTGGTCCCTCAGACATGTAAATTTAACATGGGAGTTAGTTTGGTAATTGTCCCTATTGGTAATATATTTATTTGGTCTTTAAGTTCTGGTGGTTGTCCTAAAGTTCATCTGGTGTTCTAATTTTTTTAAAGTTAAACTTAACTTAATTTTGTGATGCTGAAGCAGAATGCGTGCATGTGCGTCAATCTGTCCCAATATTGGCCTCACATGGTGAATTGAGAGAGTGTACCTTCGTCCCAAGTGAGCACAAAGTGCGTTATGCCCTCCACAAATAAAGTGAAATTGCGCAGAGAGTTCTCCGTGTGGTCACATGTGACTGGTGACCCTCCCCTACTATCCTTGGTGAAGACTCCTGCTGTCTGGCAGGGAAAGTTTCGGTTCGACCAGTCTGTGTCGAGTCCTCAGCTGTGCGCGACCAGTCTCCTGCTGTTGTTTTGCATGTTTCAGCTGTGGTCCTGTGGAGGGGTGCAAACTTCACACTTATGGAGGCAGTGTACCTGGGCCCGGGTCACTGTCGGCCCCGACGGATTCCAACGTCGGGTGGGTGAACCAGATGGCTGCTGGCAGTCCGGATGGTGAAACTTACCTGGTCGTCGTTACCCATGCTGAACATATCTGAACGCTGTATTGGTCTGGTCCACTGGTGATGCCACTGTATATTCATCACGACACCTGGGGAGTTCGTGCTATCAATATGAACTGGAACGTATGGCAGCATTGTGCGAGTGACTACACGATGACTAACTTCAACCAAGCGACTCAAAGGGGGCACCCCATGTCAACTCCGCCCCCCTCCCCCCTCCACACCCTATGTCTGTTTTGGCAGAGGGGAGACTGTGACGGTTAATTGACCGCCACCAATTTTCGCCCCAGCTTCCCTCCCACAGAGGCCCACTCCACGGGGACTTAAATAAATGAAAGTAGTGACTTGAACTTTTGAAATTCACGCTGCCCCGCCGCCTTCCTCTTCCGGCGCGAGTTAAACTAAAAAGGTCTAGTGCCTTCGAGAACAATTCGAAATATTACGATTAACGTGTTCACTCTGTGAAACCCGGCGAACACGAGGCCTTTGGCGCGATCTTTTGTGTTGAACGTGTGTACTCTGTTCCATCACCCCAGGGCAAGCTAGTCTGGTGCGCTGTTGTGGAGTGATCATTCTGCCTTCCACAATGTAGTGGTCAAGACGTGTGTGGCGCAAGTCCTCGGCTTGTGCCGAGATCATTGCAGCAGGATTACTGCTAAGTTGGGACAACAAGGTACTGCGATTTAAACAATATCTCCGAAATGCTTGGAGCTTTTATTCTCACGTATGAGTTTGTTGTTTTTATTAGTCTTGTTGCTTCAGTGCGGGTGACGAAGCTGCGTCCATTAAACTTTCTTTTTACACAACGTGAGTACCGGCATGCCTTTGGAAATTCATTTATATTCAATTCTGCTTAGTTATTTTGGAGGGATTTACCTTCCATTTGCTTATTCGGGTTTGAGGCAATATCGCCGCCTGAAAGTGTTACTCATGTTCTTGAACATGCAGTCGACCAGCGTCACTACACAACCGTTAGATGGGACGCCATCCTAATTATTGTGTTAAATTTAATTCTTAATCTGCAGTTGAAAGGACAGTTAACAAACCACCAAAATATATAACTCTGTATTTTTGACCTTGGGCAAATATTCAAATTACGAGTGGCATAACCCTTGCATTGTCGCCAAGGCCGCTTTCCATTGCTTGGCGCGTCAGGGCGAAAGGTCTTGAATTGACCTAGTGATTAACTTTCTTTTCTTGGCTAGCTTATTGATATGTTTTACGAGCCGCGTGGTGCTCAGATTTAATCTAAACGGTTTAAATTAATGTTGCCCCTTGTGTTTGAATCACGCGTTCGTGATGTAGAGTAAAGTGGTTGCTTCAGATGCAATATTCCCTCCTGATTTTGTCTGCCTGTTTCTTGGTATGTAATTTCTTGTTTTTATTTGCACTCACGTGCCATGCGGGTTTATTTTCTTAACTCACTAACTGTTAGTTGGGCTACTGCTGTGCCCTAGTTATGGCCACGTGTTTAGCCGTTATCCTCCCAGGGGTTTGGTCAGGACTGTGTTCTGATATTTTTGTGTCTCTCGCCCTATTGTATTCCCTGATTTTTGTGTGTCCCTCCCCCTATTGTATTCCCTACGTTTTAGAATATATCTTTGTTATTTTGGTTTTAAATCTTGGTCTTGACTTCCCCTTTTCAATAATCCCTAAACCACCCCCTCTGGGGAACAAACGCGCACACCACTCCAAGGATGTTTTGTCTTAAGTCCCCTCGCTCCCTCGAGTCCAAGGTAGCGTTAACAAATCTACTTCGGGGAGAATTAAGGGGGGCTATACTTGGTCCTTCGGATTCGTCCGGGGATGCCGGTATAATACACACTGCCAGGAGAATTATATTTGACTTACTGTTACATCACTCCACTTTCAAAACCTGGAATGTGGTGACAGTTCGATGTTTTCCACCAATTGTTTGTGAGATTTGTTTCATCAACAACCAGCTGCACCAACTCACAAGCACAAAAGTTTTAAAATATTCAATGATTTTGGGGTTATCATTAAACACTACTTGGTTCCCAGAATCTGTCAGAGTAGCCTTGAAAGTCTGGTGGAGAAAAGTCATCCGTCCACCACGAAAATGGTGATGAAATACCATTTAAACTCGCAGTTATTTTCTTCTTTTGTTTAGAAGGAGACTCTGTTGCTTTCACACTTACAATATTTTCAGAATTCTCAGTATCACTTGCACTTTCAAAAGCACTCACTGATGCATTAAAATCATCGTCTTCATCATCACTTACCGCTGTGGTTAATAACTGAAGGATTCTTTGATCGGAAGTAACATCGCAGTGAGAGCAACGAGCTTGTTGTTCCGCCATGTTTGTTTACATCACAGATAAACTCCAGCTGTAGAGGACACACGTCTACAAAAAGGTCAGTTACTTCCCGAAGCAATAAGCCATGCTCAATTAGTTCTAGATAATGCCCAGATGGTAGAACATGCCAGATATCAATTCGGCTCTGGAGAGTGAACTGAGAAACTGAAAAAATTTAAATTTCTTGTGCACCGTCTATCGATTGATAGACCAGCCGCATCGCCCCATCTATAGGTGGGCATAGCACTCATCGTGTTAAATCACAGAATAGGGAACTTGCAGCAATAACATTTGCAATGAATTCTGCAAACATATAACGTAAATTTGTACAAGTGTGGATGACTTTTACTGCTGAATGGCTTGCCTCTTAACTAGAGTCATTCTTCTCTCTTGCTTCAAGGTCGATCAGCTGCAGCAGAGATGCACAGTAAGCTAAGCATCACATGTCTCGTTTGTTTCATGTAGCTGGTGCGCAAAGAATTCAGTGCCAAATCTTTTGTTAGATCCAGCTATTTTCAACACCAAGATTTACATTTTTAATGTTCAAAATCATATAGAATTAGCTATGTTCAAATTCATTATAGTATCAGAAATATTTATTTATGTTTCCAGTGAAGTTCGTTGAGAAATTAGCACTTGAATGGCAATTTTTGGCAACCCTGGCAGCAAGTGCAGTTTAAGGTGCCTATAATAAAACTAGGAGTAGATTACTCTGTACAAACCAACAATTAGGGGATAAGTTATTGATGATCCTCAAAGTAGATTACTCTGTAGAAACCAACAATTAGGTGATAAGGTGTTGATGAACCTAGGAGTAGATTACTCTCTAGAAACTAGCAATTAGGGGATAAGGTAATGATGAACCTAGGAATGGATAAATACATATGGAGAAAATATGGAAATAGTTTTTGCGATTAATTCTGCAAACAACAGATAGCGTGAATTCTTTTACCCGCTGCAAAAGCAAATTCCCAAATTAGATTTGCAGCCTGGTTGAAAAATACGGGTGCATCTCTTACGTGACGGTGGCCCATAAAGGAGTAAATACCGAATTTGCAATAATCTATTGTTAATTGACCTAGAAAAAAGTTTCAACTACAAAATTCCATTTAAGGAATGATTTTGGTGTTTCCCTAGCGAATCATTACATAGGGGCAGTATACCCACTATAATGGGGGTACATAAAATATTTTACTTACTGTCGTATCTCTCGGATGTTGTAGTATTACTTGGTACACTATTTTTGTTATCCTTTCCTATATGGTTAAGTGATGTTTGAGCTGCACTGACTTTCAGAATATTTTTTGAATAGTCAGAGCCCTGTAGATCCTTAGCTTTAGAGAGAACTTCCTTCGCTGTTCTGGTGACATTCCCTCCATTCACATGTTGGTTGATAAAGTTGGCAACGACTTCCCACCTGGAAAAGAAAACATATCAGTTAATTTCAATCACAGTTTCCAAATTAAAATTTCAGAACAACAATGCTGAACGTAGTTTCTCAACACAAGACACTGAGAAAGGAGAATTTCTGTGTCTTCAATCAATGTTTACAAGCAAGTGCAAGTAAGAGGATAATGAAAGAGGGTTTTCTGTTTTCTACATGCTAGCTAATGGTTGTTTTCCTTGAAACAGTACTGGGAGTCACATGGTAAATATGGTGAATCCAGCCAGCTCTGTCAATGTCAGTTTTCTTTACTTTCTTTTTTAGGATAGCCATTGAACTATCCTCACAATGCTGAGTCAATCCTGTTTAAATCAGCACCCAAGAAGTGCTTGGTAATTGTCTCACATTATACTCAAAAAATAAGAAGGAAAATATCAATGAACCACATCCTTCATCATCACATTTTGGAAACGTCATTCAAGAAAGTATTACCAAAAGGCATAGTGGTAAAATGAAAACAGCAGTAACAAAGAACAATGCAGACAGGGTAAGTACCGCTTGTTTCCATTGTTCTTCAACAGCATAAACAAAATAGTATAGGGTAGTCCGTCAATGGAAAGATTCATCTTTCATAAATAAAATAGACTTTTGCAATAAAACTAAACTTTTAAACCTTCAATCGTCCTAAACTTAGAACTCATTTGACATTACAAGGGGCACTCTATATAAAAGTTTTGTCATTATATTTCAATGATTTATACTATACTAAACTTAAAGAAATATCAGATGTATTATTTATCACTTAATTAACTCACAAACTATTATTTAATTGAATGACAAGTTTTGAATGTCATGCAATCATCATCACATCCTGTTCACCTAGGTTTAGATAAGGTACAGCGCATGTGTGTTACACTTATGTACAAATATGTACAAATAGTGGGCTTTAAGTATGCCAACACTGGGATTTATTAACTTCTTATTGTAACGAATTTCAGAACCTACGATTCTAATTTACTCTTAATGATCTAAATATGTTTTTAAAAACCCATATCGACGGAAAAAATGCCATGAATTACAACATGAAAAGGACCATTTAAAACCTTAAGGCTGCTGACTTGCAACATCTTGTTGAGAAAGGAATATTAAATCAATGGAAATAACATTCTAACTAAACTTCATGTAAATATTTGATCACTGTGTAATATAGAAGTTCAAAAACCAAACTTCCAGAAATACTACAAAAGAGCATCAAATTGAACTTCAGTGAAAATATTTCAACATATGATACAAGAAGTAGTTCCGTGAAGAACTAAATAGCCTATTTTCATATATCCTACTTACGTTAATTGCCTCTATCGCGAGAAAAGTCTGTTAAATGTTTCAAATTTGCTTAGCTGCCATGTTCGTTTTGTACTTAATTAAGTTTTTGAAAGTCAAATAGGTATACTTCTAGTAGTGCCCTTTATCACCGTAGACAATTTCAGGGTAATATCAGTAATAGTTTCGGAGATATAGAATGCCGGTGAAATATTTTGCACAGCCGCCATGTTGGATTGGTGCAACGTAATTAAATTTGAAGGAGAGGGTCGGTGGAGGACAAAATATTACTATGTCCTTACCAAGTTTCATTGAAATCGCTCCAACCATTTAGATTTTATTAGGGACACACTCATGCACACACACACACACACACACACACACACACACACACACACACACACACACACACATACACACTGAACCTAATATTGGCTTCTACAGACTTTGTACTTGCTAAATCCCAAATTTCAAGGAGATTGGACCATTTTTACGAAAGTTATTACGCCGAGATTCAAACCAGTCGTGATCTGAATATCGCTGGTACATTTTATGTTACAGAAGAAGTGTTGTCTTTGTGAATTTATTGTGTCAAAAACAAGCAGAGGGAGGGGCTTTTCTAGTCAGCGGCAAAGCGATTGACGATATCGGGCAGGGTGGAAACTGGTTTAGTTGCGGCCAGTCGAGTTTTTATGAAGTAGCCAGCGACTATAGAGTGTCTCTAACTTAAAAGACAGTGTGGAATTAAATGTAGTATTTGCCTCCTATGTCCTGCAATTAGCTTCATCCTCTTCTACCCCGGCGATGTAACCATTTTCCAATTATGCAAAGTGACAAATCTAAGAAAATGTTGGCGTGGTCTTACAGAGAATTTTCCGCTCTTCATGATGATTTAAAAATAAAAGCCAGAAATAATTAACACATGGCCGAATTTTCACAATTACGATATTTTAGCGCGAATCTATATTATTGCAGATAAAAACCTTATCACGCCAGAGATAATGTACTAATGATCACAACAGATTAAGAATTTATTTTAAATTGTCTGATGTTGGTAGAAGATACTCTATTTCTCAGGGCAGTAATTATTTTCATAATAAGAAAGTTATGATTTTTTTTCTTAAATGCTACTTGAAAATCTGGGATTGTATCACAGAAAAGTTACGTAGCGAGAAACTTCTTTTGCTGTTGACTTAACGTTGGTGACTAAGCGAGAAGAAATGTTCATCAATGTCTGAAATAGTTTTTAAAACAAACCAGAGCTCGATATCAGATAGCATTCATACGTTATCACACTTCGCGTACTCCTCCCGCCCAGCGCTGACACAGCACAAGTTTGTTTACTCAAGTGAACCGTATCACCCCGACTGCGTTTCATGGAGGGTAGGTGAAGGTGTGAAGTTAAGCTGTGAAATGAAGTGGACCTTGTGTTCTATATAAATTGTCCGCCTCGTTGCGTAGTGGCTAGCGTTCTTGGCTGTCGCCGTGCTGTCACCGTGGAAGCCTGGCCCTGCTAAGAAATTTAATTCCTGTCTGAGGGCTGGAATGGGGTGTACTCAACTTCTTGAGACAAAACTAGAAGTGGTTTCCGTGGTTTGCCTTTGTTCATCCCGGGAATGAACAAGGCTTCATTAATGGTGCAGAATTAACGTTTCTGTGACAAAAGAACACGGCAGGAACACACGAGGAAATGACAAGTAGAGGGTATGAAAAGTGGTTCACCGAGCAATGTTGCCCAATGTTTCCAAAGGATCTATCCTATTAACAGACAATGTAGGCTATCACAGTCCGAGAAGCGAACTTTTACCTACAACTTCATGGAGAAAAGACCGGATTATAGATTGGCTCACTCAAAACGGGGCGGGAGCTTCTTTTTATTGTAACTCAAAACAGAGACAGATATGATAAATACATCATTGACGAGATAGCTAAATCAGCAGAAAAATATGTTCTTCTCTTGCTATCATTCCACAGTGATTTAGTCAGCGATAGTATGATAGAACTACAGTACATGGAGCAGTAGTAGTATCTTATATAGTATAGGCACTAGCAAGTGTGCCTGTATACCTACAGTGTGTATAATAGTGTGATAGTATGATAGTACTACAGTACATGGAGCAGTAGTAGTATCTTATATTGTATAGGCACTAGCAAGTGTGCCTGTATACCTACAATGTGTATAATACAGTGTGATAGTATGATAGTACTATAGTACATGGAGCAGTAGTAGTATCTTAGTATAGGCACTAGCAAATGTGCCTGTATACCTACAGTGTGATAGTACCATATATACTCGAATACCACCCGCATATTTTTAAACAAAATCGGACGTGAAAAATTGGGGTGCGGGTTTTATTTGAGTCATCCTGATTTTAAAGATTGAAATTGCCCGCAACGCGCGATATCGGGTGTTGCGAGTATCCGCTAGATGGTGCTAGCCTTCTTCCGGCTATCACTTTGTTTTACCGTAAGCAGGCGGCGTCATACAGTCCCGCGCACGTTTTCCGAGTGTAAACATGAGTTCTACGAAGCATTTGCGGTCGTTTACTGTGAGTGAGAAGCTGAAAGTTGTGAGGGAAGCTGAAATTATTGGAAATCGTGCCGCCGGTAGGAAATATGATATTGACGAGTCATGTATTCGAGATTGGAGAAAGAAAAAAAACGTGTTGCTAACAAGTAGTGGTGCTCGTAGAGCTTTCCGCGGACTGAGTGTACAGTTTCCGGAAATTGAAAAACAACTTTATGAATACGTAACAGAAAGGCGGGAATTGGGAAATGGGGTGTCGACCGAAATGTGTCAATTAAAGGCATTACAGATCGCAAAGAAACTTTCTACGGTAGGGTTTAAAGCAAGCCGAGGATGGATTCAAAATTTTTATAAAAGAAATGGGTTGAGCATACGAAGGCGTACCTCAATTTCGCAGCGTCTTCCTGGTGCCTATGAAGAAAAGTTACTTTCCTTTCAGCGTCACATAATTAATTTGCGGAAGGAAAATTCATATTTGCTTTCCCAAATTGGTAATGCAGATCAGATGCCAGTCTACTTTGAAATACCACTGGACAGTACTGTGAATGTTAAGGGATCTAAAAGTGTGACTATCAGAACAGGTGGTAGTGAGAAACAATGGTGCACGGTAATGTTGTGTATACTCGCTGATGGAACCAAACTTCCGCCGTACGTTGTTCTCAAGCGAAAGACTCTTCCAAAAAATATACTCGCTGGTGTTATCGTTAGAACTCAGGACTCTGGTTGGATGGACAGTTCACTGGTGGAAGACTGGTTAAAGTGTGTCTGGCAACGTCGCCCTGGTGCATTATTACGACTAAAGAGCTTGCTTGTTCTAGACAGTTACCTCGGCCATACAACAGATGCTGTGAAGAAATTCGTCAAGGATGGGAAAATCGACCTAGCAATCATCCCGGGTGGGATGACGTCTATGCTACAGCCACTGGATGTCTGCGTGAACCGACCGTTCAAAGCAGCCTTGAAACAGCTGTATACGGAGTGGATGGCGGCCGATAAGCACACACCGACCCCAACTGGTCGTATTCAGCGCCCGGAAGTTCAGCTGCTCTGTTCGTGGATTTTGACGGCATGGAATCTTATCTCGGGAGATCTCATACGGAAGAGCTTCAAGAAATGTAGTATTTCCAATGCTATGGATGGCAGTGAGGACGACATTTTGTGGGAAAGTGATGGTGAAAAAAGTTCCGAAGTTGGTACTTCTGATGACGATGAATGAAGTGTTTGTGTCTTTTATTTGTATTTTTAATTGTTTCTGTGTGTTATTTTAGGACGACTTCAGAACTGTTGGAAACTATTTTGTAGAAATGCTATTCTGTTTATTTAGAAAAGATTGTAAATAGTTTTGAGTAAAAATTTTTTTAAAATTTTGTTCTTCAAAATCAGCGTGCGGGTCTTATTCAGGGGCGGGTCGTATTCGAGTAAATACGGTATAATAGTACTACAGTACATGGAGCAGTAGTAGTATCTTATATAGTATAGGCACTAGCAAGTGGGCCTGTATACCTACAGTGTGTATAATACAGTGTGATAGAATGATGGTACTACAGTACATGGAGCAGTAGTAGTATCTTATATAGTATAGGCACTAGCAAGTGTGCCTGTATACCTAGTGTGTATAATACAGTGTTACAGTATGGAGCAGCAGCTATAGTAGTATGATTTTATGAGCAAGTAGGGAGTGATAGAAGAGTAACACCTCTTAAAAAAAAACCTGGTCCAGCTGGCCTGGCTGGTAGTACCTTGTTAGGGTCCCTTGCCAGGGTTACGGTGAAGTCCTCAACGGTACCTGCAGTGAAAGAGGTCAACTCTGGCACAGTGTGGTTGGCGGAAGGGGCAGCCTATTGCTCAGGTTTAATAGGGCAAACTATTGTCCATAGTTATGATGGGCATATTTTGGCCCAACGGCAAAATGAGCGGAGGAGGAGCCAATCACTCTCATGGCTCCCAACGGTCATAGAGGCAGAAGAGGTCAGGCCAGACTGACTGGCTGTAAAGGCGCACCTCAGTAGTTCTTGAGTATGCGGCAGTTCGTTGCAGTCTCTGTGTTCGGTCCTGCATGTCTCATTCTTTGTGAGCCGCAGGATAAGGCTCAGAGATCATACATAGTGTGTGGGTCTCATCCTGGCAAGCTGAGATCCACCCTAAACAAATTCACGCCAGTGGCACTTCTTCCATACGTCACTTACTTTCAAAGTCCAACGGCGATAGGATAAGAACGGTGGGGGCAGGTAATGGGTGTAACTGGAAGCCCCTAGTTCGGACCTGCACGTTGGCAGCAGATGTGTGATGGTCGTCTTCCGGAGACTCTGTGACTACTCAGGAATTCGGTCCTGCATCTGTGTTTGGGCAGGCCTATTTAGGATCACCGCTGCCCACCCCACATGGGGAAGGCCCTAGAAAAGGTGGGCTAAACATCGGAAGTCACAATCTTGGTGCGGCTGTGCAACCGCACTCAGCACGTCACCCCTCATGCGGTCGAAACTCAAAAACAGTAAAGAATCAAAAATTGATTATTGGATCATGGAACATCAGAACTTTGCTTGATTTGGACAATAACGTTAGACCTGAGAGAAGGTCAGCTCTCGTAACCCATGAGTTATCAAGACTAAACGTTGACATTGCTGCTCTCAGTGAAACAAGGCTGTCTTCTGAAGGCAAGATTACTGAATCTGGAACAGGATATACCATCTTCTGGAAAGGAAAGGAGGAGGGTGAATGTCGTATACATGGTGTGGGCTTCGCTGTGAAGACCAAACTGGTAAATTATCAGCAACTTACGCCCTTTGCAATCAGCGAAAGGCTCATTACTCTCCGCATACCCCTCTCAGGAGGTTCCTTTATGACACTCATCTCTGCCTATGCTCCTACCTTAGATTCTGATGATGAATTAAAGGCTCAGTTCTATAATCAGCTAAATGAAATTATCTCCAAGGTACCATCTGCAGATAAACTCTTGCTCCTCGGTGACTTCAATGCCAGAGTTGGGAAAGATCACAGGCTATGGAATAATGTGATGGGCAAACAGGGACTTGGAAAATGTAATCCCAATGGACTGTTGCTTCTTGGTCTTTGTGCAGAACACGAACTTTTCATTACCAACACGCAGTTCCGGCTACCTAACCACTTCAAAACCACGTGGATGCATCCTCGTTCCAAACATTGGCACATTCTTGATTATATCATTACCCGGCAATGTGATAAGAAGGACACTCTAATTACCAGAACAGCAAGGAATATAGACGATTGTTGGACAGATCATAAACTTCTTATATGTAAGCTCAGGATATCCATCAGACCTAAACCACCTAGGAATATAAAAAATTTGCCAAGAAAGAAGTTTAATACATCCAAACTTCAGGATGAATCCATGTATAAACATTTTGGAAACAGGATCGTCACCCAGCTATCAGAAAACCCAGTAACAAATGATATTCAGCAAGAATGGGCCACACTACAGAAGATTATCACACAGTCAGCTGAGGAAACCATTGGTTTTATAGTGTGGAAAGGGCAAGACTGGTTTGATGACAACAATGAAGAAATTCTGTCTCTCATCAATGCCAAAAGGAATGCCTATCTTGCCCATCTTCAAGACCCAACTTCCAACACAAAGAGAGATAAACTACTGGAACTCAAGGGTCAATGCCAGACGCAGATAAGGCAGATTAAAAATACTTGGTGGCAACAGAAGGCTCAGGAACTGCAGAGACTATGGATGCTCTAGACTTGAGAAACTTCTATGCAGTACTCAAGGAAATATATGGACCATCTCGCTCATCATCAGGTACACTGAAAAGCGCTGATAATTCTACTACCTTTACTGATAATCAAGAAATCTTGGAACGCTGGAAGGAGCACTTCTCCAATCTCCTAAATCGTCCATCAGCAGCTGCTGAAGACTTCCTTTGTGATGTGCCGCAACAACCTGAACAACTGTGGTTGGCAGTACCTCCTACTTATCATGAATTCAGTGCAGCTCTCACCCAATTGAAACCCAGAAAAGCACCTGGCCCAGAAAACATCCCTCTGGAACTAATTCAAGCCGGAGGTCATTCCCTCAGAACAAGGATTTTCACCCTTATCCTCAGAATATGGGAATCAAGAAAGGTACCTGGAGACCTAAAGAATGCCACTATCGTCACTATCTTTAAAAAGGGTGATCGCAGTGTTTTAGGCAACTACCATGGTATATCACTGCTTATCAATTGTGGTGAAGATTCTTGCAAGAATTCTACTTAACCGCCTCAAGGTTATCTCTGAGAAGATCCTCCCAGAGTCACAATGTGGATTTAGAGCTTCCAGAAGCACAATTGACTTGATTTTCTGTGTGAGACAGCTACAAGAAAAATGTAGAGAACAACAGAATCCTCTCTTCTTAGTCTTTAATGACTTGGAAAAGGCATTTGATTCTGTTCCAAGACCAGCCATGTGGGCGGTGCTAAAGCGGTTTGGTTGCCCTCAGCGTTTTGTAGATCTAATCAAGGCTCTCCATGATGACATGACAGGTCAGGTTTGCCATCAGAATAAGATGTCCTATGAATTTCCTATTACCCATGGACTGAAACAAGGATGTGCACAGGCTCCAAAGCTTTTCGCACTGTACTTGGCTGCAATGCTTTATGATTCACCCACAAACATCCCAGGTGAGGAGGTCAAGTATCGTTTTGATGGTGGGCTTTTCAACCTAACTCGTCTCTGCTCCTTGAGGAAAACTCAGGTTACTAACATGTTGTATGCAGCTGATGCTGCGTCGCCAACTCTCACACCAGAAGAGCTGCAAGAGTCGGTTAATTGTTACAAAAGTGCATGTGATCGCTTTGGTCTTACCATAAATGTAAATAAGACTTAAGTCTTGGCACAACCTTCACCAGGCACACCTCTTCCTCAGTTCAATATCTCCACCTCAAATTTGCCATTAGAACAGGTAGACCACTTCTCGTACCTGGGCAGTACCATTTCTGTGAGCTGTACCTGTGAGCAGGATGTGGATAAGAGAATTTGCGCAGCCCATGCTACATATGGACGATCAGCGCACCGGGTCTTCATGAAGCAAGATCTGTCCATGAGTACAAAGCTTATGGTGTACCAAGCAGTAGTCATTTCTACATTGTTGTATGGCTGTGAAACGTGGACCCTTTATCGACGTGATCTTAGGAAGCTTGAGCGCTTCCACCTACAAAAACTTCGATCAATCCTGAGGATTAAATGGGAAGACTGCATTATCAATATTGCTGTTCTGGAAAAGGCTCAAATCAACAGCATAGAATCATCCATATTAGGTCACCAATTTAGATGGATTGGTCATGTCCATCGGATGGATGATGTGAGATTACCTCGTCAAATGCTATATGGTGAGATATGCTATGGCACCAGACCTCATGGTGGTCCTAAGAGGTGCTACAAGGACCAATTTAAGCAGACCCTGAAATTGACAGGTCTTGATTCACAATCCTGGGACACGCTAGCTGAAGACCGCTCAACTTGGCGCCGTACCATCTCGGATACTGTAAAGACGTTTGAAAGGGATCGACGCACACATGAAGAGGCCAAGCGTCAAGCTAGGAAACTTCGAGCAGCCCAACCACGTCCTCCTCCAGCAATACTATGTGACTTGTGTGGACGCTTGTTCCATGCCAGGATTGGACTCTTTAGTCACCGTAAGCACATCCACAAACTGGACTAAAGGAAGAATATTTATACTCTGATTAGAGTTAAAGCCGATGATGATGAGTCAGCGATGGGAATCGCACTATGTTTTTCGCAGCACCAGGTAATGGCTGCAAAATAATTCTCACTCGCTCTACGCAAAATTTGTTGCATTATAGACTTACGGTATTAATTTTTTTCAAAGTTTCGTCAAATTTCCCCGATTTTTTCTACACCTTTGAGAAATTCCCTGATATTTCCAGAGAGACAAATTTCCCTGACATTTCCCTGATTTCCAGGTTCTGTCAGCACCATGCAACTGCAACAATTACTGTATATTGCTTTTATAATTTGTATTATTTCTTCTGCAATACCTTTCTCTTTTAGGCTTTCCCAAACTCTGTCTTTAGGGATACTATCATATGCCTTTTCTAAGACAATGAAGGTCATTATCATATCTTTTCCATATCCCACAGTTTGTCTCACAACAAAAATAGGTTCCACTGTTGATCTTCCCCTTCTAAACCCAAACTGTTTCTCTTGAATTTGGTTTTCAACCTTTCTTCGAATTCATTCCTCTAGTATTATTTCCATGATCTTGGCAGCAGAAGAGATTATGGTAATTCTCGGTAATTTACACACACCTTGTCTCCTTTCTTGAATATTGGTAAAAATAATCCCTTTCTGCCAGTCCTCTGGAACTTGTTTTGTTCTCCACACACTCTTGAGTACTCTGAAATTCCAGTATATCACAACAGGTCCTGTAGCCTTTATCATTTCCACGACTATTTCGTCTACTCCCACAGCTTTTCCCATTTTTAAAAGCTGTACTAACTATACAATTTTATTCAAGGGTTTAGCTAAACAGCACACATTATATGAAGTAGTAATATACCGTAATATAGAAGGATTTTTTGAAATGTCTTTGATTCCAAAATAATGGAGATGATTGCATATTTTCAATCTTTTTAAAGAAGAATAAGTGCTGATGAAGTGCTTGGTAAGCTTGAAACATGTACGTAATGATGTTTGAATTTTAACAAAATAAATTAGTAAGGATGTTTGAATTTTAACAAAATAAATTAGTCTAGTCCACGCCACCTAAAATAAGTTGCTAAACGATAACAATGTAGCAAATCTCCTATGCCTATGTGCATGTTGATTTATGGTCGATTTTCTTGAAGTTAAGTTGATTATTGTGTCAGCACAATGTCACCAACCCTGCTAATAATCTCCGAATACGACAATACCACTAAACTTTCTTACCACACAGTTGCCGACAGTTGTCTCGCCGATAACTCCCAGAATGCATTGCACACAATGTATCCAACATTGTACATCTTTCACTGATGTCCATTTCAATACTTAATTTCACAGTTTTCGTTGGAATTTAAAGTCTAATGAAGTTGTACAAGGTAAGTACTACTAAAGTATGTCGATTAAAACAGATTTTACTGTTATTATAGAATCAGATTATAGAATATGTATGTGTTCAAATTCACTCGCCTGAATTGATTCGAACGTTTCATTTAATTAATTTTTGCATAGATTGTTATTTAGATTTCATCAAGATGCCTAAAACACGCGAGAAGCCGAGAACAAGATTGGAGAAATCCAATGGAAGATCACTTGCCGAATGGATTTTGAATTTGAGTAAGTAGCCCAGGTGTAGGCCTACATACCAATATAAAGAACTAAGATACTTATTCGTTGTATTATTTATCTTTATATTCAGTAAGGGCACAAATAACTTAATAAAAACTTTAGTGGTCTTTAGAAATTTGGAAATAGTCATCTGATTGCATTTTTTGTATCAATCAAAACAAACATAACCTAATCATAGCCTAACTAAATATACACTCAGCATCATATTCTTAAGTTGCATTCGCCTTCTAATATTGTAATTTATCTTATTCTCAACTTCCAAGTGCTGTGAGCCATTGAAAAATGAAAATCCACAGCCTGCTTTCAGTCTCCGACCGGGTCAGGAATGGAATGAATGAAGCCCCCATCTAGCGGCGAGGATATGGACTGTGCCGGCTGCCGAGGCCTGACGCACTCCTCTGGGGCAATGATTAAATGAATGACAGATGAATGAAATTATAGTGGAGAGTGTTGCTGGAATGAAATTTTGACAGGGAAAACCGGAGTACCCGGAGAAAAACCTGTCTGCCTCCGTTTTGTCCAGCACAGATATCACATGGAGTGACCGGGATTTGAACCACGGACCCAGAGGTGAGAGGCTGGCGTGCTGCCGCCTAAGCCACGGAGGCTTGCTGTGAGCCATTATATTTCTAAATTTGTTTTGCAACGTGACCTGAAACAATGTAGGCCTAACCTCCAATTCGAAATAATCATTATACAAGACTTTGCTGTTAGGTAGGATTTATAACATACTAGCAGCAGTACCCGGCTTCGCCCGGTAGAATGATGATAATATTTCAGTCTCCTTAACACTCAACGTCATTGATGAAGATGATACTGAAGACGACTACTACTGAACGGGTATAACAAACTTACACTCTAATAGAAATACATATTTCTAAATTACCGGCGAGGAAGACTGTGGGGTTGCTTAGTAGTACTGTATAATGGACGTAACATCTAGGTCATTTGCCCTTTCGATGAGGATGATAATGAAGACGACTACTACTGAACGGGTATATCAACCTTACAAACTAATGCAAATACATATTTTTAAAATCACAGGCTAGGTAGACTCTGGTGTTGCTTAGTAGTATAATGGACGTAACATCTAGGTCATTTGCCCTTTTGATGAGGATGATAATGAAGACGACTACTACTGAACGGGTATATCAAACTTACAAACTAATGGAAATACACATTTTAAAATCACAGGCGATGAAGACTGTGGTGTTACTTAGTAGTATAATGGACGTAACATTTAGGCCATTTGCCCTTTTGATGAGGATGATAATGAAAACTACTGTTGAATTGACACGACAAACTTACAAACTACTGTGATAGAAATATTTCAAAATTCACAGGCGATGAAGACTTATTGTGTGTGGTGATTAGTGGTATAATGGGCGTAACATCTAGGTCATTTGCCCTTATGATAATAATAAGGTAATGAAAAATGACTACTAAACGAACATGGTGTAATTTTAAATCTGATATAGGCAATTCAGATTTCTACCTTCGATGTCTTCCAAAGTCTGAACGTTATTTTATGGCTTAGGCCTATACTCGATGCGTGTAGTGAAAGAGCTTATCGAGTACTGCTCGGGTCCAAGCTGCACGAATCGCAGATGATGACGATATATGATGACAGACGTTCGGGGAGGGGTCCCGGTCCTATTCACATTGACCGGTGAATCACTCATTCTTTCGTAACACTACAGTGGTTTGAGCAAAGACCCTGTATGAACATCAGCATAGTCAGCAATACCAGGTAACACGGCGGGGTCTGGACATTCCTCTCATGTCAACTCGCGATGAATCAGCAAGCTATTCTCACACCTGGCCCCCTCCTCCCCCCTCCACCCACCAGGGTCTCTCAACTTGTGGGACGTGGGTTTGCGACCACGGGACCCCAGCTGAGTCCGGCATTGCTTCTACTTACTGGTGCCGGGCTCCTTTCAGTTCTCTTTCCTGTCAGCCTCCCTTGGTCAAACTCTTGTTCTCTTCCGACCCCGATGGTATCAGGGTATCCGAGGCCTAGCGACTCTTTCACTTTCCCGCCTTAATTGGCCCTTGTCTAATCATTCCTGATAGCCTCATTCTTCGAGGTGTCAGCCTTCTTTTTCTTTTCTTAATATCTGATGTCTTCTGCTCAAGACCCTCAAGGAGGCAGGATGTGTGTAGCCCCACCACTTCTGGTGCACCCTGGATAGTGCTACATCCTCAAGGGCTCATGGCTGGTGAGTTCGGGAGCTGGCAACCCTGAGGGTTTCCTGAGAGCGTCCGGTTTTACCCCTTTTTCCATTGCCTTTGGGACGGACCCTGTCCTCTTTCCGGGAATGGAGTGATCTGTCCGCAATTTCAAGCAGACAATGTTACTCGCAGGGTACCAAAGGTTAAGTATACAAATTTTGGTTCTGAACGGTGAAACGGTGTGGATTTGTGCCAAAGGGCCTATATGCAGGGAATGGGGTGATCTGTCCGCAATTTCAAGTGGACAGGGTCCGGATCGGTGAAACGATATAGATTTTTGCCAAAGGGCCTAAATGCAGGAAATGGGGTGGTCTGTCCGAAATTTTAGGTGGACAGTGATATTCACAGAGTTACAAAGGGTAAGTATACACATTTTGGTTCAGATCGGTGAAACGGTGTAGATTTGAGCCAAGGGACCTAAATGCAGGGAATGGAGTGGTCTGTCCGCAATTTCAAGCAAACAGTGTTACTCGCAGGGTACCAAAGGGTAAGTATACAAATTTTGGTTCTGATCGGTGAAATGGTGTAAATTTGGGTCAAAAGGCCTAAATGCAGAGAATGGGGTGATCTGTCCGAAATTTCAAGTGAACAGTGTTATTCACAGGGTTACATAGGGTAAGTATACAAATTTTGGTTGAGATCGGTGAAACGATGTAGATTTGGGCCAAAGGGCCTAAATGCAGGGAATGGGGTGGTCTGTCGGAAATTTCAAGTGGACAGGGTTACCCGCAGGTTTCCGAAGGATAAGTATACAAATTTTGGTTCAGATCGGTGAAACGGTGTGGATTTGTATACATAACAGACAGACAGACAGACAGACAAACATTGAGCTTTATATATATAGATTTTACATGGTGTAATGTTACTCATAAACCTGGAAGTATGATTCACACTCGGTTAGTGGTACTGTAGTTCATTCGTGTGAATGTATTGCTGATTATTTATGTAGCTTAAATGTAGTAGCCTACTGACCGATACTTATTAGTTGGCAGATAAAATGTTTATATTATTTCTATTTGTTTCACTCATGGTTGCGACAGATTAGTGTGGTACCTCCTTATAATGCAACAATGGTTGTGGAACATGAATCAATCATCTGAAGAGGTATATAAACTGCACATGCGCACAGGACACGCACTGTGCATGCCTCATAGATGCAAAATTTCAGAGAATACCAACAATATCTCATAGCTCTCGACATGCTGCACCACTGAATGTCTGGGTAAAAATTACTGATGTACCGGTACTAAAGTTGGGTAAGACAAAGCCATTGGTCACTACTTGGTTAGATGACACAGTCTGGGCGAAGCCACTGGTTACTAAAAGGTTATACGATTGTCGGGATGAAACTATTGGTTGTATAGTTGTATTTTCCATAGAAGCAATCTGACGTTTCGGCGCTACTGTACAATAACAGTGGAAGGGCTTGTTGCCATGGAAACCATACAGTGCTGCCAATTTGAATGACGCTAACTGGCCGCATGCTTTTCGCCGACCAGATGCTTGTTTGACTGGATAGTTTATTTTTTTTAAATCAGTGGAATACTTTCTGGTGTAGGATTCACAATTTATTAGTGCCCATTATGTATTTATTTACCACCAGTTGATGTAGCGACTAGCATAAGCATCAATTCTGAACGATGTATCCCTCTTTTCATTTTCGCTTTCATTTAGACAATAGGCCTATATGATTTTCATACCTTATTTCATCTTCTGGGATGACATTATCAATGTAATTACTAACCTTGGTCACTTCTGCACCAACTGCACCGTATATAGGCCTATGTGCTAAATCACATAAATGCCTGGACACCAATAATAAAACTAGAAAATTGTAATTTAAAAATTATAATTTTTGAGAGATATTCCTCCGTTGATCTAGCCTTCTGACGCCTGTAATCAACTCATCAATTTGTCAGTGAATTCTTACTTATTACGGAACTAACCTTGGGGAGGTGCCTTTAGTTTTCTGCAAGTGGCTTTTTATGTGATGAGAGGTACGAGAGCATTCTACCGACCATCTCGTGCTGTGCGGCTAGCATTCTTGGCAGTCGATCCGGGTTTGATTCCCGGGTGTGCCAAGAAATTTCAATTTTGGCATGAAGGCTGGAACAGGATACACTGAGCCTCATGAGGCAAAACTAAGAAGAGGAGGGTTCGATTCTCATCTAAGCCATCTTGGAAGTGGTTTTCCATGGTTCCCACTTCTACTCCAGGCAAATGCTGGGTTGGTTCCTAACTTAAGGCCATGGCCGCCCCCTTCCCAATCCTCATCTGAATTACAAATGCACACACTAATACAGCCATCACAAATAACACAGGTTATCAGACAAATTCCACACACACCCAAGTACCATGATGTTGCAAAGCCTCTAAATAAATCAATAAACAACTACATTCTACCATTCCAAGAATGGTTGTCATTGCAGTATTATCCACGACTAGGTCGAGTGGTTTCAGACCTAAGAATTGGAACAACCATCTTCGTGCATCTCAATGGGGCATTGCCACGAGGATTTCAGCAGCTTGTCTCAATTCTGCCTCCATGTATTAGCACTTTTCAAAAACAAAGAAGCAATAAGCAAGTAAGTACCCTACTACAGTGGAATCTCGTTAGCACGTTCTCGGTTATGACGTTTTCCGGTTTAACGCGATGATTTTCTCAAGTCCCAGTCCCAATTCTACAAACTACATGTTGATATATCCCCTTAATACGATCTCTATTCCCGCTTACGACGATCAAATTTCCGTTATACTATTTGTAAGCGAACCGGATTTTATTCTTACTTAATTATAAAATTTGGCTTCTGGAAAACACGACGCGATATTGCCTCATATTCTCTGATATTTATTGACAGTGTAGATGATTTCATTGTGTATGACGGCGTAGAAGTGGCTATATCTATGACGCAACACAGGTGACGTGTCTCTCTCCCGCTGCCCTTTCTCTCCTTTCTCAAGTCCCAGCCCCTATCCAACTAAATTCATGTTGATATATCCCCTTAATACGTTCTCTATTCCCGCTTACAACGATCAAATTTGCGTTGAACTATTTGTTAGTGAACCGGATTTTATTCTTATTTCATTATAAAATTCGGCTTCTGGAAAACACGACACAATATTGCCTCATATTCTCTGATAGTTATTGACAGTGTAGATGATTTTATTGTGTTTGACGGCGCAGAAGTGGCTATAGCTATGACGCAACACAGGTAACGCGTCTCTCTCCCACTGCCCTTCACCCCCTCCCCTTTGTTTATTTCTCACGTAAGCGTATTATTGTCTTCGTATTGCACTAGTTCTTAGTTCTTAGTGTTCACGTCCAGTTACGACCTATTTTATTGAGTGTTTCATAGTGGATAAGAAGAAAGTACGGCAGATAACTAATGATGAGAAGATGAAATACATTCGAGACGTGGAGATCTCATAAGGAGATGCGGATTGTGTTTGGAAGCGGATGGGGAACATTTTCAGCATCTACTGTAAATCATGGCCAGTAAAACTGCATGGAAGGCTACTGATTTTAAGCACCGTATTCTGCTGTAGGCCTATATATGCGTGCTCGGTCGCCGGCAACAGAGCCGTCACTGGCAGAGCGAGAATGTCCTTGCTGATCAAATATAAAGACCCTGTATTATATGTGTTTGGAAGCGGATGGGGAACATTTTCAGCATCTACTGTAAATCATGGCCAGTAAAACTGCATGGTAGGCAACTGATTTTAAGCACATTATTCTGCCGTAGGCCTACATATGCGTGCTCGGTCGCCGGCAACAGAGCCGTCACTCACGGAGCGCTAGAGCGAGAGCGAGAATATCCTTGATAAGCAAATATAAAGACCCAGTATTATACTGTAGTGTAGAGGTACAGTAATTCATTTTTATGTTATTATTCCCTGTGTAAGTTACTGATAACCTATGTTTATGTCGTGACTGTAGTAGTGCATACAATCACTTACTAAGGTCGGCGATTTAACATCCATATATACACCGCGTTCTTTCTTATACGTTGTAAATGCAGTATGGTGTTTTTCGGTAGTACGTTTTCCCGCATATGACGTCCAAATTTTTCAGTCCCTTGAAAAACGTACTAACGAGATTCCACTGTATTTTGTTTCTCTCCTACTCTTGAATCCTTCCCTGAACATTCATCTTAAAAATAGAACGGTCTGCATTTTTGAACCAATTATAAAAATACAGCCTATAAGAAGGAAAGCACATATTCATCTATAGCAACCCAGCAAAATTGGAAAAGAAATCTTGAGTAAGTATTAATGTTTCTGTACTTAAGTATTTTATATGATGGTTTGAAAGGCAATCTAGAAGAGCTAACTTAAAAGCTAACTTTAACTTCACTACTATAATACTGCATAAGTGATTGACTGTTGAGGCCTGATGACTTGAGCAAGGACTGCCTCACAACTTGATGTAAAATATATTTTCGTAAGAAGGACTTTATTTAGTGTGGATCATTTGCGATACGTGTTACATGGATGAGGGTGGTGACTTTTTGGTGTTAAACCATGTAAGTTGGCAACACCGAATGTGGCAGCCATGTTGGTTTTCTAGTAACTTATTTAAGCTGGTTTTGACTATATAGACAAGGTGGAAGCTTAATAAATTCTTTATTATCTAGGATTTAAGGATGGAGTCCCGTTGTGTGTCGGTGATTGTTTCCCGACGTTTCGACTGTCATTGCAGCAGCCTTAGTCATGGGTAATGCCTGAACTCAAACTGACTGTTGGATGTCAGTCGGATGTGCCTGCTTGATCGGCATTGACGTCACGCTGCTCCCTGATTAGCCCGAGTCCCAGTCAGTCAGACGCTAAGAGAACATTCCAAGTGTTGCTAAGACTGAATCCGTCATCGCGGATGAAATTATTGGGATGTTTCAAGATCTCTATCGTCTCTAATTATCCTGTTTTAATATCTAGGAATTTTAGCAACAGTTTTTGCCTCATCGAATTCTATGGTGTGTCTCGTGATGTCAACACGTTCAGCTATTGCAGATCTGTAGTATATTTGTTTTGTGTCTCGAATGTGCTCTGATATCCTAATGGAAACTCATCTTTTTGTTTGCCCTATGTATACCTGTCCACAGGAACAAGACACTTTGTAAACTCCTGCATCCTGGTTTGGTTGCTTATCTTGGCTGATTTATGTACCACTTAAGTCAGCTTGTTTATTGGTTGCAAAGAGACTTAAGGTGACAAAGATTATAGAAAAACTGGTTGTTGCCCACATTCCTGATGAGAGTGGGAGGTTTGTCAGGGGCTATAGCAATGAAGAACCATTGATGGAGTGAATGCCGACCTACATGAATTGAAAAATGTTACAAAAGGAATTGAATTATAAGTTATGTTATCGTTGAAATTCGGCTGACGATTTGAAGATTGGTGTCAATGGATTAAGTTGTGTATGTGGCTGTAGATTTTGACCTTGTCCTATAATGTTTCTCCTTTCTTCCTCTCCCTGCACCAGCCTATTGTATGTTTGTTCATTATCATGTGTTTTTTTTTTTCCGTTTCCAGCTTATTGATTGTTGGTCAAAGATAAATAAGATTTGTAGTACGAGGGCACATTGGAATGTAACGCACAAAAATTGTTTTCCCAAACAGTTTAATAGGTAACAAAACCAAACTAATTACAAATGAACTAACATCTTTGACCTACATTTCTACACAGTTACCAACTTTCTCAACACATTTCTGCCATTGTGTTACCAGTTTCAATATGCTCTGTTTGTAGAAGTCCGTTTGGTTGGAGTATAGTCATCTGCCGATGGCTGATTTCACTTCCGCATCTGTCGCAACGTGTTGTCCGGCCAGGAATTTCTTCATGGGACCAAACAGATGACAGTGCCAGGTCCGGACTGTATGGTGGCTGCTGGAGCACCTCCCACCCAACTTGGACGATTTTCTCACGAACAGGAGCAGCAACATGGGGCGGGCATTGCCATGAAGAAGTTTGACTTAGTCAGCATTAACCCATATATGCCCGCCGGGTCGTTAATGACCCATGGGTGAATATCCCCCACTCCTGTTCCGTACAATGTCTGAATTATTACAATAATGCTCCACAGTATTTCCTTATGCATTGTTGTTAGTACCTCGAAGTCTTGGTGCCATTCACGACAACAATGTGTGTGTGGTTTATTTGTTTAAAGATGCATGCTCTCATTCGTATTCCACAGAAGATGCAGTACTGATGAAAAATGTAAGTCATCATCATCATCTTGTACAGTTTCCAGCCCCAGGCTGGGTCTGTTTGGAACATAAGCCTCTCCACTTAGTCCTTTCTTCCCACCACCTCTCCGCTGTCACTCTGGTCCAGTCCTCGCCTCTCTTCTTAACACATTCCTCCACT
The DNA here is from genome assembly GCA_946902985.2 of Meconema thalassinum. NCBI lineage: Eukaryota > Metazoa > Arthropoda > Insecta > Orthoptera > Tettigoniidae > Meconema > Meconema thalassinum. Next base: position 611,766,351 of record OX336389.2, on the reverse strand, counting down.
CCTTTCAGCCATCTATCTCTTGGTCTTCCCCTTGGTCGTTTCTTCTGCATCTGCATCTCATGTATCCTCTTGGGAATCTTCTTCTCATCCATTCTCTTTAAGTGTCCATACCACCTCAGTCTTGATGTCTCAATCCTACCTTGCAAGGGCTCCTCTTTCACCATTTCCCTGACCTTTTCATTCCTCACTCTGTCTCTTCTTGTTACTCCGATCCTACTTCGCAGGAACTTCATTTCACCTGCCTGTATTCTGCTTATGTCTCTTTTCTTCATTGTCCACGTTTCTGAAGCATAGGCCAGTATCGGGATATAGTAGCTTCTGTATAACACTTCCTTGCTTTTTTGTGGGACATCTTTATTCCACACTAAGCTCCTAATGCTTCTGCCTGTCTGCCACGTTCCGTAATCTCTTTGTCATTTCTCCCATTTTCCTCCACTATACTTCCCAAGTACTTGAGACTTTCCACCTTCTTCAGCTGTCCACCTCCAAGTGTTATCCCACTCATTGGTCTGTCCTTTTTCCTGGTCGTTAACAGGATCTCACATTTACTGATGTTAAACTTCCATCCGTACTCTCCCACTGTTTCTTCCCAAGCCTTCAGTTGCTCCTGAATTTCCTCCTCCTTGTTTCCCCAGACCATGAGATCATCTGCAAACACCATTGCTTTCATCTTATCTTCTCCTATCTTTCCTGCTACCCGTGTAATTACCTCGTCCATAACCACAATAAAGAGAAGGGGTGACAGTGCACTGCCCTGTTTCAGGCCACTCATTTCTCTGAACCAGTCTGTTCTTTCCCCTCCAACTTTCACACAACTCACACTTCCACAATACATCTCCTTCACTCTGCCTACAGTCCCTTTTTCCACTACCATGTTTTCCATTGCTTTCCAAACCTTCTCCCTACACACACTATCATAGGCCTTTTCGATGTCCAGGAAGGCCATCAACAGATCCTCTCCAAATTCGTAGTGGTGTTCCTGGAGCTGTCTCACTGAAAATATATGAGATCCACTGTTGATCTCCCAGGTCTGAAACCATACTGCTCCTCTCTCAATTTTCTCTCCACTTTGGCTCGTATTCTACTTTCTAATATCTTTTCATATATCTTGGCACAGTGAGGTATGAGTGTGACTCCCCTGTAATTTCTGCACTCCTTTCTGCTTCCTTTCTTAAATATTGGGACAATTAATCCTTACTTCCAATCTTCTGGGGTCTTTTTCTCCTTCCATATCACCCTCATCACACGGTACAGCCACTGTTTCCCAACCTCCCCTGCTGCCTTCACCATTTCAACACTCACTTCATCCACACCCGGTGCCCTTCCTCCTTTCATCCTGTCTATAGCCATCTCCAATTCAGGTCCTTTTCCATTCCTGTGTTGTCTTCTCCATCTTCCAATACATTGTCTTCCTCCCTATGACCATTTGGATTCAGCAAATCCTCAAAGTACTCTTTCCACACTGTCTTGAGTGTTTCTTTGTTGTGTACCTGATTTCCGTTTTTGTCCATCATTACCACATCCTCTCGCAGACCTCTTCTCTTACTTTTGACCATCCCATAAAGTACTTTCTTATTTCCTCTGCTGTCTTCCTCCATCATCTCTGTCCACTTTACCATCCACTTCTTTCTCTCCTCTGCGACAATCTTGTTGGCTTTTTTCTTCTTTATCTTATAATCTTCCCTTGCCAGATCAGTTCTTTCCTGGAACCATGCTCTGAAATCCTTGTTCTTCCTTCCCACAGCTTCTTTTACTCTCTCATTCCACCATGGTGTCTCTTTACACTGCTTTCTGTTGCTAGTTCTTCCACATACTGCCACTGCAGCTTCCACCATTGTATCGTTCACAAATGGAACGATATACAGTAGAACCCCTTTTTAACGAATCTCAGGGGGATTTGATATTTCTTCCTTAGAAGGGGATTTTCCTTAAAAGGGGGTTCGAAGAAAATAGGCTATATATAACAAGAAATAATGATACCGGTACATTTATGTCTTCAACTAATGTAATGTCAAGAAATAATAAATGAACATGTTAAGAAATACTAAAAAGTCAAATTAACACAAGAATAACAGAAAATATTTACGAAACAGCACAAGTAACGGATTCCTTAGTGGTCCATTGGGAGCACAAGCTGCAGCAAGGAAAGGAGAAATAGGTATTACTGACTTGTAATTGTAACTTGAAGGAACAGAGGCCTAACATATATTAAGGATATTTGTGAAGGCAGACCGTTGCTGTTAACACATAACAACGCTGTCAGTCTTTCTTTACTCTTTTTGCCTCCGTGGCATTTTTCTCCGCGAACAGCGTATGTTTTGGACGGGAGCAAGTTGTAAAACACTTCAGTTTCATCGGCGTTAAAAATATCCAAGAAGTCGAGGCAACGTTTTCTCTTTCCAGTATACAACTGTATCGTCATTAACTTCCGCACTCTCGCCGCACATGTTTTGGAACGAAAGATTGTGCCATTTTTTGAAGCGATCAAACCAGCCATTAGAAGCATGGAAATCGACCAAACCCAGCTTAAGTGCGATTTCTTGAGCTTTTTGTTTAAGTATGTTCCCCTCAATTGGAGCGTTCTCCCTCCTTTTTCCCTCGAACCATTTCATTAAAATGTTTTCAAGTTCCTCGTACGGCGAAGAACGAATATTCTTCCGTATTTTTGCCCCAGAACCGCACTCAACTTCCGCGGTCAGAATAGCTTCCTTCTGTTTCATGATGCCAAACAGCGTAGAGGATGCCAAGTCATATTTTTTGCCATTTGTGACAAAGGTACTTGGCTATCCCTTTCAACATCCCTGATGATGTCTATCTTTTTCTGAAGAGTCAGCTTCTTACGTTTTGCAGCCATAATGAATGGGGTCCGCCGTAACTCGCAGTACAACTCTTATCACAGACACAAAAAACTCGTAGCACAACTTCCAACAACACAGGAACAAAAACAGAGAATGAGCCTTCAGTCCGCACCCCTCGCGTCCGCGTGATTCCTAAGCGGCGATTGGAGCAGCGGGACAGAAGTGCCTAGCCGGTGTAAGAGCGCTGCGGCTATAGGTTAAGGCAGCTGACGTCACTGTAGGCATTACCCGACTAAAACTGTCCTAACTCCCTAACGGTTGGAGATCTCAAGTATATGCGTTCGTGGACTTTTTTGTAGAGCTTGAACAGCTGTACATTTCGTACGCATATACTTGGGGTCTATCAATGACGGTTCAGGCAGCGTAAGCCATGGAAGGCACGACTTTCTACTTATTCCGTAATTTTTTCTAGAATACATTTTCATTTTGTAGAATATCCATAAACATTTTCAGTTTCTTATTGCTTATTGCTTTTAATCTTTCACCTAAATCACGTGAAGTTTGCAAGAGACCTTTGGCCTACATATTTATATTTCGTGAAGTTACCAGAGTCTCGCGGCATTTACGCGTAGGCCCTACGTCAGTCATGCCTCTAGGCTGTATAGCTAGTCTCAAGGTAAACCGCACTTCGTTCCCATACAGCCGTCATTCCAGTACTAACTACAGTTCAATGGACATAACTAACCAACAGCGTCTAGCGTGATAGTGACTGTTGCTTGCCGGTAACAGTGATTTCCAGCGGCCGCGCCAATTTATCACGGTTCTATACATTGCTAAAGGAGCGTTTTCGTTTAGCGCGTCAACTTCGGACTGAGATTACGTCAAAACGGAAGTTAATTTACATTCAAAACAAGTTTAGAAAAAAGTATCTTATCGACATATTCGTTACAACGGGATGCGCGATCGTAATTTATGTGAAATATATTCCTTAGAAGCGGACTTTTCCTTATATCGGGGTTCGTTAGAAGGGGGTTTAAATAACACTGTGCTTATGGCGATTTGGCTGGGACTTACGAAAATCTTCGTCAAAAGCGGGCACGTTAAAACGGGGTTTTACTGTATATAACTTAGTTCAATGATTGGTTTGGAAAAAAGTATATTCATATTAGGTAGAAAATGTTCTCTGTTGAGTCATAACCATTCGTTTATTGATTGTAAAATTTGATTGGGTCGTTACGAGCCGGTGGGTAAATGTCATAGCACTTCGTTACTTTTCAATATTTTAGTGTATGCTGTATATTACATGGTTGCGTGTGGTTATTCAGGGCTTCGAGAAGTTTGACTACTATTGAAATACGCGAGCAACTCGATACTCTGGCTGATGATGACGCAGTGGGCTCTATTGATGTATTTATTGAGGCACCTGATGACGAAGGAAATGATACAGACGGTGACTCAGGAGATGAAGACTGTAATAATCCGGACAAGTTGAGTCGACAACAGTTACGTGCGGGTGCCCATCTCGTGATAAATAGATGTGAAGATGATGATAGCCAGCCGGATATGCCACCTCTTGATGTTGTAGAGGCAGTATCCAGAGACCAGCTAGACTTAGGACCAAGTACATCAGGTACTACTTCTACAAGCAGTTCTCTTCCGAGACCAAAACATGTGAGAGTGACATCAGAGTGGACTCATAGTGAGACATACATTGTGCCTGTTACTGAATGGGTTCCTCCTCTGCCGAGAACAGTTCATACACTAACGGTGGAAAGTGATGCTGTGGACTTTTTTGAACTATTCATGAATGCTGGTATTATAGAGCAGTTTGTTAAAAACAGTGTTGTGTATATAATAGCTTAGGCTTTCACGGCCGGCGTTCATAATTAAATACAAGTTTTTCGGGCTTGTAGGCCGTGGTCCAGACAGGATATCTCCCGACGTTTCACCGGAAACTGCGTCCGGCATTATCAAGGGTTCCGCTCCTTTCCTTGGATCAAAGAATGCCCACTATTTCACTTTATCCAGTGAAGATAATTATTGCTTTATTGGTGTTCTACTTCTAAGCGGATATGCACCCCTACCAAGGAGACGTATGTATTGGGAGCTAAGCGATGATTGTCATAATAAACAGGTATCAGACTTCATACGACGCAACAGGTTTGAAGAAATCTTTCGCTTTCTGCATATAGTCGACAATGAACATGTTGATAGGACCGATAAAATGACCAAGATTAGGCCCCTTATTGATCATTTGAATGATGTTTTCCTGAAATATGCACCAATACAGAAACAAGTGAGCATTGATGAAGCCATGATCCCATATTTCGGTAGACATGGCTGCATTTGACATTTGAGGGAAGCCCATTTGCTTCGGGTTTAAATCATGGGTTGCAGCCACTAAGCAGGGTTATTGTATTCAGTTTGATCTGTATCAAGGCAGAGGTAAGCATCTTGAATACCATTTTGGTTTTGGTCTTGGCGGGAGAGTGGTTTTGCAATTGATTGACAGTATACAAAACTATTATCCCAGTGTCCCCGTATCTGTCTTTTGTGACAACTTCTTCAGTTCACCACAGCTGATTTCATTACTGCAATCCAAGGACGTCAAGTTCACTGGCACTGCCCGAGTAAACCGTGTCAATAAGTGTCCTCTAACGAATGAAAAATACACGAAAAAAATGGAGCGAGGTTCTTATGACTGCTATGTGGATGAAGCAAACAAATACGCTGGCACGACAATAGTGTAGTTAACCTCCTCTCCAGTGAATTTGGCCTGCATCCCATAGGAACTGTGAGACGCTATTCTGCTGCTACTAAGAGTAAGATAGATGTAGATCAACCAAATGTAGCTAAAAAGTACAACACCTACATGGGGGGGGGTTAATCAGATGGATGGCAATAGTTTCGCTTACCCGATTGCAATCAGAGGAAAGAAGTGGTATATTCCTATAATCTTCTGTATGTTTGACATAGCACAGAACAATGCCTTTCAGCTGGCAAAAGCAATGGGTTATTCATCAGACATGTTGAAGTTTCACAGAGAAGTTGCGAGGTCACTACTAAGGAAATATGGTTTACCAAGATCGCTTCCAGGACCAAATCGCCTCCTACCTACTCCTCGGATGATACCTACGTCAGTACGAAAGGAAAAGGCAGAACACCTCATTGTCATGAAGAAACCACGACGGTGGTGTGCTATTTGTCAAAATAAGACAAAAAAGGCCTGTGTAAAGTGTGGCATTGCGCTCCACGATAAGTGTTTTTTTTTAATTCCATAGGGCTTAAGACTGAATTCCGAAACTTCCTGGAAAGTTGCTAATCACACAGAATCCAACCCTTGTAAAGATACATTTTTGAAGGGAAAAAAAAAACCATCTCGTCACAACTTGTTATTATGAATGGTATGTGGTATGCAATAATAGAGCATTTGGATCACCAAATTTAGGCTCTATCACATTTTATAATAACAAATTAGTGAAATGTGTCAAATGAGCAATTATTGTATGTATCAACTGAAAAATGCCTCAAAAAATAGAAATAGAAAAAGTCCACTTCATTTCATGGTATCTGCCCGCCGGGTCGTTAACGACCCATATCAATAAAACAATTTATACAACAAATAACATCATTTAATGCATGTAGTATGAATTCTGTACCTCTAGGATTACTTTAGTTGAATATCATAAAAATTTTAGGAAAATAAAGATACGGGCATATATGGGTTGTTGTGGAGTTTGTCACGAAGGGTACAACGAAACTTAAAGTTTTAACCACTCAGCGTGGAGTGCCGTGAACTGCACGCACGTTGCAGTGCTTGCTTTGTGCTTCCATCTCGTGCCTAATTTCGTAACTATTACAATTTTGCTGTGTTATATCGATAGAGGAAGCTTTGATCTTTCGTCTTGGGTAAAAATATATCGATTTTGCATCGATCACATGAGATAAATCCGATTGCAAAGAGCGAGATTTTTGTTGTGTGTATGTAAACACAGAATGGCGGCTAAACGTGTGCTTGCGATAGCGGATTCCGACATTAGTGAAGTTTTAGTGAATGATGAGTCGGAAATCTTGGTTTCTCTGAATGATGATTCAGACATAGAGTCTGAAGTGAAAGTAGTGACAGTGAGAGTGAATGTGGTGACGTAAATACACCAAAAAACAGGGTCAGGAGTTTGCCTGGGATGACATGGGGAATTATGTCGGTAAAAGGAAGTGTTTACGGGAAATTATGGGCTGCAAGAAGCTGTGAGGAATTGTTTAGATCCTGTGGCAATATTTCAGTTATTTTTTACGTGTGAATTCGTGAGTATGATAGTGGAACAAACAAATATCTGTGCTAAGCAGCACATGATGGCACATGGTATGCTCTTTCCTTTCAGGTCAAGGGTAAATGAATGGGTTCCAGTTTCCGTCGAAGAAATGTACGTAGTTTTTGCACTATATATGCTGATGGGCATTGTTCAAAAACCCACACTGAGGTCCTATTTCTCAAGAAGCCGTTTACTAGCCACTCCCATATTTAATTCTGTCATCTCACTTGATAGATTTGAAAGTATTACAAGATTTTTACATTTTACTGACAATACCACCAAACCCCTTTTCTGGGACCCATGAAACTCTTCAAAATTTCACCTGTTATAGACCATCTCAATCAAAAATTCACGTCCATGTATCTCCCTGATCAAAACTTTGCAATAGATGAATCCCTCACGTTGTGGAAAGGCAGATTGTCATTCAAGCAGTATATTCCTCTGAAGGCAAGGCTTCGCAGTTTGGCATAAAAACATATGAACTCTTGTGAATCCAAAACCGGATATTTATGGTCATTCATGGTATACACAGGAAGACACAATTTTTAGTTCTTCCTTCCTTTCGTGTAATACATCTAAGATCACTGCAATTGTTATGCACCTCGTAGAACCTCTACTTCATCGCAGCCACACATTATGGATGGACAATTTTTATAACAGCCCACAGTTAGCCAAAGACTTGAAAGACAATAAAACAGATTGTGTAGGTACACTGCGACTAAATAGAAAGCACGTATCAAAGAAAGTGAAAGACACAAAGCTGAAAAAAGGTGATATTGCAGCTCAGCATGCAGGACCTGTATCTGTTGTGAAATGGATGGACAAGAAGGTAGTGTCATTTATTTCAACATACCATAATGATAAGACAAGCATTGTGCAGAAGAGGGGGGAGGGAAAAATTAAACCGGTTTGTGCAATTGACTATAATAAATACATGGGTGGTGTTGACCTCAAAGACCAAATGCTGCAAAGTTATTTGATAGAATGGAAGAAAATGTGCAAATGGTACATGAAACTTTTCAGGAGGCTTTTAAATGTTACACTTTTCAATTCTTATATACCGTATTTGCTCGCGTATATCTCGCCCCCGCGTATATCTCGCACCCCATTTTTTTTAGTTGAAATTTCAGGGGAAAAAAAGTACTCGCATATATCTCGCATTCATTTTTGACGCCGTCATATAAATGACCGTAATAACCTTGAGGTATAAACACATTCGATTTAGCGCGCCACAAGTCGTCATTGAAAAAGACGTTATAAGCTCGTTAAGGATGATTCAAGGCAGAAAAGGAACTCCAGCATTTATATTGGATACGATCGATCATCTTCCATATCGATTCCTCACTACATGTACGAGCGAGCTCGATCTTACCCGACCGCGGCTGAAGACACAATGTAGGCCTAAAGCGTGCTAACAGTCACGCCGGCGCCGCATCGCATGCTTGCGCAAGGTCTGTCCGAGTTTGTACGTTCGTAGCGGCACTACAGTATAGCGTCAGTTTACGCAAGTTTGCATCAGTTTGTGTGTTATGGTTATGCGACATTAAGAACCTATGAAAAAGACATCATGAGCTCGTTAAGGATGATTCAAGGCAGAATTTAGAGCGCAGACGCGTAGCGATCGATATCTTCCATATCGATTCCTCGCTACATGCCCGAGCGAGCTCGAACTTGGCCGAGCGCGGCTGTAGCGTACTAACACCCACGCGGCGCCGCTTTACATGCTTGCACACGGCCGAGCTCTGAAGCAACGCAATACGTAAAGACGAAATCATTGAGATTCGAGAAGACTGAACTGAGTTTCTCTGCGATGTAACAGTAGGCCTACTTGCGCAATCTTCGAAACATACGAGCATGTTGGCGCGAGTGGTATAGCACAGATTTCCTTATCTTCAAAGCCCAAACAATACAAGAGGAATACGGAAATTCCCCGCGTATATCTCGCACCGACAAATTTCACTCGTATTCTCGCCCCCGCGTATATCTCGCACCCCATTTTTTTAGTTGAAATTTCAGGAAAAAAAGTGCGAGATATACGCGAGCAAATACGGTAATATATAAGTGTAACCTCCAGAACAATAGGGCTGACCACTTAAAGTTCAGGGTAGATTTGGTTGAGGGAATTCTAGCCAGGTATGGGAGTGATGTGAGCAGAAATATTCCTGGTCGTCATTCAGTTGACAACACTGTGCCTCGTCTCACCGAAAGGCACTTTTTACAGAGGACACCCCCCACCGCAAACAAAGCTAGGCCACAGGTGCGTGGTATGCTATAAGCAATCAGTGTACTGAAGCCCAGACTGTGAAACTGGTCTCTGCATAGAGGAATGTTTTAAAATTTACCACACCAAATTACATTTCTAAGGTAAGCATTAAAATTTGATAGTATGGTTTCAGTAACTTGTGTTTTCCCTCACTACATTTGTCATTAACAAACTGTGAAAATTTGGTGTAAATCCAATGCTTCTCGGCTCTGTTATAATGTCTTATATGATGGTGTGCACTTATAAGCAAGCTCTGTGCTCAACTCCTCCTGCAGCACAGGGTAGCAGTGAGGTGAAAGTCCTCCCACGCTGAGAGGTTAATGTAGGCTGCAGCATTCAATGTGGTCCCTTGTTCAGCAAAGTCCACCAATAACACACCACACATATCCCAGAACACTGTCACAAGCATTTTCCTAGCAGATTGTGTCACTTTGAATTTTTTTTGTACTGGGGAACCAGCATGTTTCCACTTCATAGAGGCCTGCTTTGTTTCAGGCGTGTAGTGGTATGCCTACGACTAATCACCAGTGACATTTCCTTTTAGAAAGCCATGCCCTTCTGTGGCGTAACGCGTTAAGTGATCCAAGCTTGTCATCATTCGGTGGTGTGATTGTCTGTCAGGTTCTTAGGCACCCAGCGAGCACTAACTTTATGGAATTTCAACATGTGACGAACAATGTCATACACTAAACCATAGCAATTGTTGAAAGTCTGCGATAAGGTTCACATATAATTTTCAAAAGAAAAATATGTATTGTCCGTTGAGCCATTATACATTTAAACACAAATTGTGCTAAATGTTCCGGCATAACTCAACAAAATGACAGTGTTTCGCTCCGGTGTGCAATTGGGCTCTTCAGTTGGTTAAAGCACACCTCACCAAGACACTGTCTAGTGCACACTGGGAAGGCCATTGCAAGACGTATTTGATACATGTGTATCCACGTCACGAGCAAAGCCAGTGCACTATGGGAGTCGAAACTCCACTCCAAAGCAATTATAACCTTACCTTGGCATTGAATATACAATTTTCAAAAGAAAAATATGTATTGTCCGTTGAGCCATTATATATTTAAACACAAATTGTGCTAAATGTTCCGGCATATATTATATAATGGCTCAACGGACAATACATATTTTTCTTTTGAAAATTATATATTCAATGCCAAGGTAAGGTTATAATTGCTTTGGAGTGGAGTTTCGACTCCCATAGTGCACTGGCTTTGCTCGTGACGTGGATACACATGTATCAAATACGTCTTGCAATGGCCTTCCCAGTGTGCACTAGACAGTGTCTTGGTGAGGTGTGCTTTAACCAACTGAAGAGCCCAATTGCACACCGGGGCGAAACACTTCCATTTTGTTGAGTTATGCCGGAACATTTAGCACAATTTGTGTCTAAATATAAGGTTCACAGGTGTACACGCCGGTCTTTCAAAATTGCTGCCTCAAAGGCTCAGACATTCTGCGGGGTTGCAGCTGTTACCGGCCGCCCAGAGCGTGGCGAATCACTAAGGTTCACACGGCCCTCTTGGAAGAATGCACACCACCTGGAGACATTGCTATGGTCCATATAGTCGTCCCCATACACGCCACGCTTGTCCCTGTGTATTTCGCTCGGTTTATGTTCCTTGGCCCATGGTATTTACTCGCCTATAACACCCCCTTTTTATCCGAATTATTGGCGTCAAAAATAGGGGGGGTATAATAGGTGAACATTTCTCTTGATATAGGTAAGGATGGCGTGGTATAAAGGCACAAAAAGGAGCACCTAGCATCCTTAAATCAACACACAAAATAGTTATTGTAACCTATACTTTATTTACGACAAAAATTATAATAGCCCATATAAATAGCCACTGCCTTTCATCATCACAGCTGACTGGTCACAGGACTAAGGCAGCTCTGAGCCGCACAGCGGTGCTTGTGTTGTGTTCAAGGTTACGCAGTGTTGCCACGTTGCGCGGTATATGAAATACGAAAGATTTGTTTCTAATACAGACTTTTATAAAGTCATTGGCACAGTGACGTTCTTCTCCGCAAACTAAGTCCATTCCGGCGCATAAAGCGTTCTGCCCAACCTGTACTAGCTTTAAATTCATTCCCTGCAATGCCAAGACTTCTCGCAATTTCGCGTGCTTTAAACTGCAACATTTCGTGATTTACAGCGTGGCCATTGACACTTGTTTCTCGAACCCACTCCAGAACTTTTATGTCCACATTTTTATACTTTCCTTTCTTCACACCGCGGAAGGACTTAGAAGTTTTCTTGGTTCCCAATAAATTTTCCTTTTGGTTGCACCAATACCGAATCATACACGGCTGCACTTCGTATTTATGACTCGACGCTTTCACTCCATTTTCTGCAGCAAATTCTAGCACTTCCAACTTGAAGGATGCCGTAAAACTTGTTATCTTGCTCATCTTCAGTCCTGCTTGTGTACTGCGCGCTTCTTAATTATACACTACACTCGGCCACGCGAGATCCGTTACTCGTAAGCTGGAGGGTCGGGGGTGTATGTCGTAACAACGCACAGGTGGTGCAGGCAGAAGCGTGGGTTTTACCGTTAACTGGAATGTTGTAGGCCTATTTGCCATGTTTTTATGATTATTTCTCCTTCTCAATTCCTTTTATATTTTACAATTATTTTTTCCCCCCCAATAATAGTCGAAAATTGGGGGGGGGGGTGTTATAGGTGAGGGGGTCTTATAGGCGAGTAAATACGATATATTCCATTAAGATTTCTGTCTAAAGGGGGATGCATACGTTACACAATGGTGTGGGGAACCAGCAACAATACTCTACACCATTTCAGAAAAATATTATTAGTTGTTAGCCTGCTTCGTTTAGGGACTGGGGACATCATGATCAACAGCCTTAATTATATGTACGTGTCAGATAACCTGTATTCAATAATACCTGTAGTAGTATATGTGTGTAAATGTAATTGGGATAGGTCCATTGGAACTTGAAGCAAAGTACTACTGTAGCATGCACCTGGACCAACCGTGGAAACAAAAAACAGGTAATCATCACACTCGTGATAGCTCATGCAAGTCACCTTGGCTTCTAAGTCTTCTCGTGGAGTATGTCTCAACACTCTCGTGCAAAGACTGAGTACCTTACTCATATGTTTCTAATTACAGATGAATGAAGCTTGAAGCACACTACCTCTGATTTGTTCCAGCAGGAAAAACATTGACAGCTTTGATGAGAAGTTGAAGCTGTTCAGGAGTCCATGGTGCATAACTATTTTTGTTCTTCCCTTGACTATTTGAACTTCCACTTCCCTGCTTAGCTACGTCCATATGTGCTTGGCGTTCTTCTTCTATCCGGCGTTCAGCTTCCTTTATAGCGTCCAGGAAGGCCTCTCTTCCATCCAAATTTAGTTTACTGATTAAATCTCCCAACCTGTACAAAGTTGCATATTATTTTGCAATAGTTATTAAATGAGACTTTCACATATCTTTACATAAGCACTGTGTACCAAAGATAAGACTGAACCAAATAGAAGGTGAAAGCCTGTAACCAAATAAGCATATTAATAGAACTCTGCAGAAAAGATTTAGAAACCATTTCTTCAGTTTTGACTTGTTAGATTCTATGTAAAGATTGTTTTTTTATTCAGCCAGATAATATGTAGACAAAAGATCTTTTCTCTTGGGAGGTTAAAATTAATATAATCCACTCAAAAGAACCTTTACAATACTGAAATAATTACAGAAATGGTACACTTAAAATTATACACTGCACTACATGAAAGATAATATAAGTGTACCATTAAGTATTTATTTTAAGCATTGTAATTTTGAGTAGATTATAGTAATATTAACCACCCAACATATTGGGCTGACCAACTAAAAAACAATCTTTACACAGAACTACTGTATCCACACTTGCTGTGATTAAATCATTGCTACACAGCATCTTAATACTGTGTAATTCAAATATTGAAGTGCAGTCAAACAAAAACAGGTTATTTACCAAAATACATCAATGACATTTTACCTTGAAAGTTAATACACATATCACACTGGTAGCGAAGGCAGTTAATCCCCTTCTCATAAACATCTGTTGACCAAAAGGCCACAACCGTACCAGTTGCTCTTGTCCTTGTCTGTTATAAACACAATAACTGTGAAAATAGCAAGGGGAAATTTCAAAACAGTAGGACAGATATTGAAGTGTTTCCCTGTCAAATCCCTAAAGATTATCCCCCACCTTTTGGGCAGTGTGAGGTTGGATGTTATCAAGGAGATTATTTGTACAGAAGAGACATGCAATGCAGTCAAAACAAAATTCATCCTTTCTGCTCATCTTACCTTGCCACCATGTCAGACTGTGTATCACTAACCATACTTTAAGTGCAACAAACAAGTGTGATGAGCAAGTTGAGCCAGTGCTGTTCTCCTTCACATATGTCCATATGCCTTCAGTTTACACATGGAGGCCCCATCTATCTAAACCCAAATGAACTACATACTATAAGCTACACATGTACAGGGTACATGAGGAAGCACCCTCTATTTCATGAAGTGTCCCAGACTCTTATAGAGCTGAGAATTCCCAGTTTGTTCGGGTAGTTGTCACCCTATTATGTACACTGGTGTCCAAAATTAAAGCAACAAACAAAAAATGGCCCATCCTCTCATAATTTTACCAATTGTACCAGGTGATGGTAAAAATAAAATAAAAACAAAGTAGACAATGTATTGGAAGTGACTGCTCCTGAAGGATACCGGATGTATATTTTTCCGAATGAGCTAGTTATACTTGAACAAATTTCAAAAAGAAAATTGAAAAAATGGTCCGGTTAGCTCAAATCAGTTACCAGCGTTTCACCCCGGTGTACCGTTGGGCTCATCAGTTGGTTCGGTACACCTCACCAAGACGCATGGTTAGTACATACTGAGAAGACCACTGCAAGGCTCAAATGATGCCACGAGCAGTGCTACTGTACTATGAGACAAAAGATCCCTTTTTCAAAAACAAAGCCTTACAAGATATCCTGTATCCTTCAGGAGCAGTCTCTTCCAATATGGATAGCCAAGGTGCAAAGTGATCCGGTATCTGAGTAGAAGGGTCATATAAAATGTTTGAAACTCTAGAGAGAAGAAAGGATGAAAGGTCTCACGATCCTGTTACAGAAAGCTGTGAAGAGGATGGCTCAAGCTGTAGGTAAAAGTGTCAACACTGGCAGATCCAAAATACTCACGAAGAGCAATTGAAATTGAAAATGCTTACAAAATGCAATTGAAATTGAAAATGCATACAAAATGTATGGTAGATTCAAACTACTCATTTGGATGGACAATACTTACAAAATGCAATTTACATTCAAAATACACAAAAAATGCAATTGCGAATCAAAATAATCACAAAATGCCCACCATACAAAATGCAATTTAGATTGAAAATACTTGCAAAAAGCAGTTTAGGTTGAAAATACTTACAAAATGCAATTGAAATTCAAAATACTCACAAAAGTCCCAGCCCCTATACAGAAAGACTTACTAAAAAGCAATTTAGATTGCCAATCCTTACAAAATGCAATTGAGGCTGAAAATACTCGCAAAATGCAATTTAGATTGAAAATACCTACAAAATATAGTGTAGATTCAAAAAATTTGCTTAAGGTAATTTGGATATACGGGGAGCAATTAACAAAAACAGTGCGGGAATCTTAAAGAGGAAAGGAAATATAATGAAAAGAAAACAAGAAGTCTGACCCCTCGAAAAATGAGGGATCAGGAAAGATGAGACAAGGGCCAATTAAGGCGGGAAAGTTAAAGACTCCCTCGGATACTCTAATATCGTAGGGTTCGGAAAAGAAAAGAACAGAGTTGACCAAGAGAGGTCAACAGGAAAGAAGATGAAGAGGAGCCCGGCACAAGTAAGTGGAAGCAAAGCCGGACTTGGCTGGGGTCCCGTGGTCGTCAACCCACGTCTCACTAGATGTGAGCCCCTGGGGGGCAGATATTATGAAAAAGCCAAACAGTACAAGAATAAAAATCAAACCCCACGTAAACGTCATCTACATTGTAACCTAAGTCTGTATACAGCTTTATAATATCTGCATTATAATTATTATTTAGGAGTCTGCTGTGTCTTGAGGCATCTTGGCCAAAACCAAGCAATTCTGGTCATTTATTTTCCAGCAAATACCGTATATACCCGAATGTAAGACGACCCCGAATATAAGACGAGGCCTAGTTATCAACTGCCTCTTACAGATTTTTTTAAAAAATACTTGCTAACTCATAACTTGCACAATATATGCCCTTAAGGCTGTGCTTTCATTTTTATAACATCTCGTGTTATCGGAAATCCCTCTGCCCGCTTTTCCAAGACATACTCTATAATTTCTTTGTTCAAGAATGGGAGACGTTATTAAATTAAGATACGTTGATCACAATATTACTGCTCGTAAAACTGACTGGTTGTTCTTGTAAAGATTGTTTTAAAACATATTTCCGTATGCTTTCGAACATATAATTTATCCGCTCGAAATGACGTGTATGCGTAAATCCTAACCTCAAAATGTATGCTATTCGTATATGCATGGTAATTAAACATAACAAACCATATTTTAATATTCATTAACGCATTGATTCGTTGAGAGTTACAAGATGCCAACACCACATACTAATTTGCAAATAATAACATTTTTTAAAAACTTTGAAAAAAAAATTTTTTTTTTTAAATACCTTGAATATAAGACGACCCTAAGTTTTTATAACACAAAAAGTGGGAAAAAACCTCGTCTTACATTCGGGTATATACGGTAAATAATTCTGAAATCAAAATATTATTACCAGCAGCAGAACAGCAAGCAACCTGCCAGTGTCAGTAACGCTTGATGCAGAGTGTACATGCCCTTCCTTCTTGCCCCCACACTAGTTCTCAACCACTGACAGATGTAAACAGAATGGCAAAAACACATCATAAAGGAAATATTATCATTTACTGATGGACTAACTTGGGGAGGGGTTTTAACATATTCGGTTTTTTAAATGTTAGTCACTTTCACTCACATCTGGAAAATTGGTTAGGTCTGGTCAAGATGGTGTATGATAACCCCTGGCAACAATACAGGCCTGACAACAATTAAGCATGATCCAATTATGGTCATCGGTCAGCAGTTTGAAGTATTGAAACCTATTCCACCTGTAGAGCAATTCGTAAGCCCTGGAGAGTTATTAGTGGATATGGAAGAAAAACAACTCTTCTCTCTAGAGCATTCCACACATGCTCCATTGGATTTAAATTGGGAGATTAGGCAGGCCAAATCATGTAATATCTTCAGTTTCCAGGGAGACACCAACCAGCGGTGCCCTACGAAGATGAGCAACATCATCCATCAGTAGAAAGTCGGGGCCCACATCATCTCAAAACAACCAAAAAGGAGTGCCAAGATCTCATGATACGTAAGAGCAGTTAAACCATACCTAGGGATAGGAATTTTTCGGTGATTTCAGAGTGAAGAAAGCGGTACAGTATTTTAAAGTGGCAAATTCGGTGGTTTCAAGTGCACTTTACGGTACTTTCAAAATGTTAATGTTCATTGGCACTATTTCTGCTGGATCAAACGCACACATTTGTAAATCTTGTTCCCAGGGTCAACGGATCTCAGGCTGATTAATATTCTAAGAGCATGGGACCCAGCCTTTACTAAAATTGAATGTATTTTCTCTCTTTTTAACACATTTCCACAACCCTCCAACAGCTCCTTAATGTTGGTACCATAAGTTTAAGGGCTTGTTGAATTCTCCGTAAATGTCCACCTAGAAGGTGAACAGTCTGGAAAGACTGGCCTTCTAATTAAGGGATGAGTTCAGTGGTGTCTGTGCCAAATTCTTTGAATCTCAAGTATTTCGTCATGTGAAACATTGTTCAGGAAATCAATACTAGAGTTATCAGTCCTTACTACTTCATTCATAAATTGCACAATATCTTTCAAGTACTCTGACAGGTACACTACAGAATGAAACCAATAAGACCACCTGGTTAAGACTGGTTCAGGAAACAGTGGCACATTTGGATATGGATACTTGCCATCTAGATATTCATGTCTGAAAGGCGCACTATATGACGCCTCGCGTCGAGTAGTCACTAGGATGAAGGGGCAGGTGACCTTGCTGTTCTGGCCCTTAAAACCTCAATAACTTAGTAACTTACCAGGATGACCGCCCAGATTGATAAAGATCGCTGTATGCAGAAAGCGAGGTCCGCTATTTACCGTTAAGTTTCCGATCATTCCGTGTTTGTTGGATGCTCTCCATGCAATCAAGTCATGAGAGAAAATTACCGCTACTACACTCGCACAAAAACAAGCCTTTGTCGGCTTGTGTGACGAAGATATTTCAAATGGGCAAGGTGGTCTCGCTACGATGACATTAGGGCGAAACCTGGATGAATGCCAAGATGCAGAAGAAAGTGACATTCAGTAGTTAGACTTCGATAAAGACAATCATGGTTTCAGACATGAGAGCGATGAGGATATTGTACGGAATTTGACTGTTGGTGAGGTAAACTGAGATCCAGTGCACGTCAAGTGAAGGAGTGATGCAAGGGAAATCCCGAAAGTTCCACAGTCAAGCTAGTGTGTCTATAGTCACACTATCTCTTATATAGAAAATCGAGATGAATTTTCGTTCTCATATATTCTTTTCTTCAGAATTATACAATCTGAAATTAGAAAAAATAAACTATCTAAGAAACAAAAAGTGATGACAGTCATTTCTCCTAGTTTTTAATATTGGTATAGGCCTAATCCACGTAGTGTCTCTTACAATACTATGTTATAAAGTATTAGAATTATTTTTTTCTGCGTGTTCTTAAAATGCATTTCAATATTTTAATCAATAGTTTTCTTTTTGCTAGGCTTAAAAACATTACTGCAAATACGGTAATTCACGGCTTTCAAAAATCCGCGGAAATTCGTGCATTAATTGCCGCGAATTATCGGAAGTGCACTATAAAGTAAAAAAAGCTAAAATTCGCGTTTTCATGCGAAATTCGCGTTTTCGTGCAAAAATCGCGAGCTCAAAAACATTTATTTTCGCCATTTTTAGGGTTTTTGTAACACATTTCACCTTTCTTTTAAAAACTCGCGAAATTTGCGATCGCGAATTTTTCCTATCCCTAACCATACCAGTTCACATGGACAACTTCATGGAGAGGTGTTCATGTGGTTAGCACAGTTCTTCCCCCATGTCATTATCGATCCACCTCCATGGTCTCTACCTATGATGCCAGAGTTTAAAATATCTATTTCCAGGTCCTGTCCGAACACAAACCCATCAAGAATTCCTCTGAAGGCCGAGTTTGGACTTGCCCATAAAGAGAATATTGACCCACTATTTGACTGCCCAGTAGATATTACCACTCTAGACGTCCTTGTCTGAACATGCGTCCAAAGGTACACATAGAGCAGATCTACGACAACAAAGACCTGTCTGCATAAGCCGTCTGTACAATGATTGCCTCAAGACAACTGGTCCAATGCCAGCTACTGTTCTGTACTGAGGTGGTATTTCTTTTGCCTTTAGAGCCAAATAACAGTCCTCTCTCTCTCTCGTTGTCTTTGCCCTCGACATAAGAATCAATATCCCGGTTTCTGGTTTCAAATCCAGAAAACAACAAAACAATTCACATTAACCCGCCTGGTCACAATAGCTTGAGGCTGTCCAGCTTTCATTCTTCCAATCACCCTCCACAGCAGGGATTCTCCTAGACATCCTTTCTATGTCTAACCTGAATGTGTGCACAATGAACATACCTATTGGACTAATAAGGCAGTAAACACTAAGCACACCGTTCAATAGATGGCAAAACATAACTTTTATGGTGCCATCTGCAGTTCAGAAAATGGGTGTATTTTAATATTTTACATTTACTATAACCTGATATTATTTTGTGATAAAAATCCACATGTTTTAATTTTGGACAACTGTACAACAGTTCTCATTCTCACTGCAAATTCAAATAGCTGGCGTTAAGCATTTTAAAATAAGGCATTTTGATACAAGAGTCTACAGACTGAAAAGTTACATTTTTGATGTTGATTTATTAAGGAGCTTTGCGATACCGTGGTCATGTAGACCTTTGTACTTGTGTGCGTGAACTGTCTGATAACCTGTACCATTGTGATGGCTGTGGTAATGCGTACATTTGTAATTGAAGCTAGAATCTAGAGGGAAGCAGGCCATAGCCTCGAGTTTGGAACCATCCTGGCATTTGCCTGGAATAGAAGTGGAAAATCACAGAAAATCACTTCTAGGACAGCTAAGGTGGGAATGGAACTCATCACTTCCCTGCTTCGCCCCACAAGGCTGAGTGAATCCCATTTCAACCCTTAGACCAGAATTAAATTTCTTGTTATAGCCGAGAATCAAACACAGAACCTTAGGATCTGGAGACTCAATACATACCCCGAGACCACAGAAAGCAGCTCTAAAATAATACCAAATGTGCAATACAAACCAACTTTTCTATATTTGTTATGTACTCACTCATTAGCCTGGTAGGATTCACATATCTTTTCCAGACTAGCCATGTGATGTACTAACTCCTTATCTGCAGAGGCATAATAGTTGCTGTCCTTCACCTTCTTGCGTAAAGCCGTGCGCTGAGTCTTCAGCGCTTTCTTTACAGCATTTCGCTCTGCCTTTAATGCATCCTGCTTAGCCTTCTCTTCTGCCTCTTGAGCAGCCTTGACCTTGCGTGCCTCCTCATCAGCAGCTTGAGCTCTCTATTGCAAAGAAAAAGAAGGAATATACTGTACTTCCGGATTATATGTGCAATTTTTACACTCAATAATATGACTCCATTTAAGATTCGTAAAATCTTTTAATTGTTAACTCAAAATTCAACATTTTGATCTATTCGGTAATATTACTTCAAGCATAACAGATAGAATGATCTAGTAGGATCACTCGTGCTGCTAAGCCAAGCTGAGCATAGCAGCTTGGGAGGCACCATCCAGTGGCAGCAGCACTGATGCCGTAGCGGTAGACCACAACGTTTGCAAGACATTATATGGGAGAGACTATTCAGCTGTGATTTTTTAGTAAATTTTTTACTAGCGTTATCTTGGCAAGCAATTTTCACAGTTAATCATTAATCATCCAGTGATCAATAATAAAGAGGAATATAAAATTACAAGAAAGGTACACATGCACAGAATGCAAAGTTGCTCTGTGCCAATCTGTGGGGAAGGTCATGGCAGCCTAATCTAAAGGAGCACATTTATTTCTCATCAAATTGGCCAATGTAAATTCAAAAATGGGTGCGTGCAATTTTTAGAAAAGCAAAGATCACAGGAAAAGAAAAAAAAAGTGAATATAATTTTTTGAAGAAACATCTGTTGTGAAAGTGTATCAATTTCCTTATCCTAAGGATTTCATATCCATCAAAACCTCATATGAATGCACATCCCCTTCCATGATAGACACAGCAAAAAATCTCATAGAAAAGCATAGCTTTGGGAGAAATTCAGGGTATCAAGGAAAATTATCTCAAGTTGCTGAACAGGACCAGTCAAGGAGTGATTAATATCTTCATTGATTTTACAGCACTTTTGTAATAAATACATTTGTATCCTTATTAAAAAATGCATAATTTTTACTTTCATTGTATATATAACAGACCTAATTAGAAGACTACCAAGTTAAGCAATTGTTGAATTTGATCAAATAGGTCTATGAAAGAGAAATCTTTAATTTCTTAAAATAAATTAAATATTACCATGGACAAATTTCATTTATCACAAACAATTCTATGCAACTATAGACTGTAATATTGGACACAGCCGTCACAACCGACATCCTTATAATGTGAAGTTTTCAAATTGCTGATTCGTAAACATACCTGAAGTTTATGTAAATCTTGAAATTACAGTGTGCTTGTATGCATTCAATTCAAAAGCATTCTACTCAACCATCCCAGATTTAGTAATGGAATGCTGCAAGACAATGATTTTTAATATGAAGAAGATTATACCCATGATTTTTGTTGCTTGGAAAGAGAGGCATGATGGCACAGTGGTCAAGCTGCTCCCACCCAGGCAAACCAGCTGGTTAATGAACAAAAGATTTTCGATATGAAATGTCACTTCCGGTGGCATGGAAGTCCCATGGCTTCTGATAGTGATATCGATGGTCATGTAAAACTACAAGCTTGCTTTTCTAGGTACAGCATGTATTTCCACTAACGAAGTTATATTTTCACTGCATCTAATATTTATATCATTACATTCTAAAATGAAACAATCTCTTCCTGCAGTGCAAGTAGCAGCTGTTGCATCATATGATTCGTGAGAAGTGCAGAGTGACATATCTGAGAAGGGATTGTTCCGAGCTCAGTTAGCTTATCCACATGTCTGTCGATCAGTATTTTGTCACATTGAAATGAAGTGAATTCCCTAGTTGGTTACAGACTTCACATCATGTCTTTAAAATAGTCCTCACCAGTACTGTAAATTAAATGTTGTCATATTTTTATGCAGAAAGCAACCATGTTAACTGCTGATAGTATACGGTACTGTAATATGTCCATGTTTCGACAAATGGGTGCCGCTAGACTCAACTCTATTTCTGGCAACTATTGTATGTGGCCAGCATACACGGAGTCCAAACAAGTAGTAGAAGGAATTACAGTATACAAAATTCTCCAATAACACGTAAGATACCGTATTTACTCGCATATAAGTTCCTCCTCCATTTTTTAAGTTAGGAAAAAAAGTATTTTTGCCTCGCATATTGGACCCATTATTAACGAAATACGGGTAACTAACGATGTGCGTTTACTACAGAGTTCCTGCTATTCCTATTTTCGATACGGTATTCCGCGGACGTTCCTGCATTACCGTAAATATCAGGAGTGTACCAATTGCTGTTACGGTACTTTGTGACAGTACAAGAAAATGCATTCTTTCCTACCTGAAGAAAGTTTGGGGCTAGCTGTTTTAACAGAAATAACCTGGAAACCCCTGCCCCAAGGACACACTCCTAGCCAGACAGTCACCTCAGCCATCCCTCTCACTCTTCGGCCCTTGTCAATACGCTTATCAAGCAGTGGTCGTTCAGTCAAATTACAGTAGCCTGGTATACAGTCAGGGAAAGTGATGATATCATTTGAATTACGGTAGCTTTATTCTAAGAGTACCAAGAGCGGTAACGTTAACACCAGTAAGCGTAAAAGTTTTTCTGCACCTTTTAAACTATTTGTTCTTACGTTTGCCGATAAGAACGGTGTGCAAGCTGTTAATTCGCTGTTCAACTAAACATGATCAGGTATTGGCGAAAGCAACAAGAAAAATCAATGGTTGCGAAAAAGAATGTTAGATCTTTCCATGAGCCACAATCGGGTAAATATTCAGAAGTGGATAAGAAGGTGTTGGTGTGGGTACAGGAAACCAGGAACAATGGCAACAGCGCCTCTCATGAAATGCTACAAATCAAGACATGTAAAATCGCAAGGAATACCGGTAGAGGAATCAGTGGGAACTACGGTAGTTTAAAGCAGAGGTTGGGCTGTGCGTTTCATGCTTTACGGATGCGTACGTCATTGTGTCTGCGACTGCCGGAGGAATACAAGGACACAGTGTTGGAATTACAGAAGTTCGTGTTTCGATAGCGGCAAGAACACCAGTTTCTCCTATCGCAGATAGGAAGCGCGGATCAGACTCTGGTTTATTTTGATATGCTGACTGGATGGTGGATGGAAACCACTCACAAACAAAAGGTGGGAAAATTTAAAAAAAAAAGCCATTGAGCAAAGTTTTAAGAATTCTGGAATTTCATGCGCCTTGAATGGTTCCCATATGCAAGCTGAGAAATTGCGCTGTACAGTAATGCTGACAATTATGGCTAATGGAAGGAAACTTCCAACATATGTCATCTTCAAAAGGAAAACCTTACCCAAGGGCAACTTTCCCAAAGGGATTGCTATCCACGTTCAGGAAAAGGGGTGGATGGTGGGAGATCTCATGACTGACTGGTTGCACACTGTGTGGTCTCGTCTCCCGGGAGCCTTACGGCAGAAGGCACTGCTAGTTCTGGACAGTTTTCAAAGTCACCTTGTTGATGCCGTATAGAACAAGATGCTGCAAATGAACACCCACATTGCAATAATTCGGGACGGATTAACCTCTATCCTTCAGCCACTTGATGTCTCCATAAACAAGCCCTTCAAAGACCAAGAAGAATTTTTATGCTGACTGGATGGCAGATGGAAACCACTCACAAAAAAAAGGTGGGAAAATAAATTAAAAAAAAAAAGCCATTGAAACAGTGTCCGACTAGATAGTTAGGGCCTGGGAACTCTATCATACCAGAAATCATTGAGCAAAGTTTTAAGAATACTGGAATTTCATGCGCCTTGAATGGTTCCCATATGGGAAACGAACGATCCTGCAAATGTTACCGGGAATTCAGAAGGCAGTTCAGACAGCGACTGTGGAGACAGTGACAATGGCAGCAATCATGGAGACCTTCACGACAGTGATGAATGAAATTTAACAACAGGTAAATGCTGCTGCTTTTTTTCTTTGCAAGTTTCTGACCTAATAATAATGGATCAATTTTAATTTTACTGTTAATCAGTGCTTTTTTTTCTTATCAGGGGGAACACAGGGGTACACGTACCCCTTCAACATGTGAAAACTGTTTAAAAAATATATAATGGTACATTTGTATTTAGTCCAGCAAATGAGTTTCTTTTGGTCGGCAACTCGGCACTCCGTTGTTATAAGCACCCAGGCTAGCGTTTGGAGGCGGGGCAGGTAGTTATTTTATGCGTGTGGTTAGTTTTGAAGGATGAAGAAAATAACCTACCGGTACTATTTAACATCCAACCAGGCATCGAAAAAGCTGAAAGTTAATGATGTGAACATAAACAATGACCGAGAAACGCCAACAGTGTCGTGTGGTGATGCAAAAATAAGATCACAACAAATAGCTTTCAACCACGTGTAACAGACGGAAAACATTCCCGAATGTCCAGCAATAGCAGGAATTTTGCAGTACTGCAAGTACAAATGGTTGGTGGTAAGAAATAAAAAACTTGGCTGCAAAATTTGTAAAGAAGTTGGTGAATTGGGAACTGAGAGCACATCACGAGGGTTGAACATTACACAGCAGTGGGTTTCATTTTTTATTCGTGCAAGTGGTGAAACTGAAAAGAAATCTCAGCAAATGCAAATGCTTTCTCTCCGCAAGAAAATATTTAAAGGTAAAGAGATTTCAGCTTATCAGGCTGCAGTTAAAATACTAAAAACTGCAAAACTGAAAACTTTGGAAACTGCATGCACTAAGACCTTCGAAAAAGGAGATAACTGCCAATGTACTTCAAACAGCATATAAAATAGTTAAGAAATATCAAGCCTTCCACGATTTCGAAACTGAAATTGACGTGCAGGAGTTGAATGGCGTTAATATTGGTTGCATTCTTCAATCAACAAACGCATGCATAAATATTGTCTCTCATATCGCAACAGAAATGAGAAAAAATGTAGCAAACAGGATAGTGCATGGGAATAGTAAAAATGCCCTCCTTATAGATGAAAGTACCACACTCAGTCAGCTGTCATCACTGATAGTGTACCTGAGGACAACACTTCCAGGAATGGATCAGCCAGCAAACATTTTTTGTGGAATTATTGAATTGCAAGATGTCACTGCTGAAGGTATATTTAGTGCATAGATGACTTATTTGGGAGCATTGGGGTTCAATGATGAGTTTCTGAAACAGAATCTTGTTGCAATCTCAACTGATGGGGCTGCAGTAATGCTAGGAAAGAAGAAGGGAGTAATTACTTTAATAAAGCAACAGTCTCCCAATGTTTCATTCTGGCATTGTACCAATGACAGGCTAGAGCATTCAGTAGGTGATGTTGTAAGTGAAGATTTCCCCCCTCACATGTAAACCAATTCAAATCTTTCCTTGATAAACTGTATACAGTTTACAGTCACCTAAAAGTGCTAGGGAATTGAAAGCTCATGCAGAGGAACTTGTTAAATCATACTCCTTAAAATTGGAAGGATTCCAGATTTAAAAAATGGGTTGCTTCTAGCTTTAGAGCAGTCTCAGCTGTGTGGAAAAATTTCGAAGTTTTAGTAGCATATTTCAAAAGTGCCAAAGATGATCCCAAAAGAGACAAAACTGAGCAAGTCATGTACGGAGGACTCCTTAACCGTATAAGCAATTTCAACTTTATATTAGACCTTGCATTGATGTGTGATGCTCTTCAGGAGTTGGCAGAACTTAGTGTTGACTTGCAAGCTCGTGACATTACAATTTATTAGGCCCATGAGAAGATATGCCAGCAAATTAAGGTGAATTCTGAAAGAAAGACAAAGGCCCATACTACACTGAAGCCTGAGAAGCAGAAGCACTGTTAATGTTCTAAGATATGAATCTTATAAAAGGAGCAAGAAATAAAAGAATCATATTGATGCTGTTAAGTTCTACGAGTGCCTGGGCAGGCGTATGGAGAATCGCCTTTTAACATCAGAAGACATTGAAATTCTAGAATTGGCTACAGTTTTCGACACTACCACTTGGCCGGAAAATCCTGATTAACTTATGGAGAAGCAGAAATAAGAAACTTGTGTAAATGTTTTAAGCTCCATGAAAGACAAATCTTAAAGAGGTTTTCGTGAATATCTTGCTGAGAAGAAATGCCCATTGTCTTTCCTGCCCCTTATTAACACTACGAGCGGCATCCCAATTTCGACAAGTGAATGTGAAGGAGGCTTCTTAGAAATGAACTTGATCATGACTCCATCAAGAGCATCATTGCATCTGAACACAGTAGCAAATCTCATATTCATCAAGTTGGCTAGCCCCGTGGATTACGTAAATTCATGGTTTCTGGAAGGAGGATATCTAGCGAACGTCACGAAAAGCAATCGGAGGAAGCATGAAGATGGCAGTGATCAGCCTCTTTTACCAGTGTGAAATTTACAGTAAGCAGGACAGCAAAATGAGACACTACCACAGTGCTCATATTTATTTCACTTAATTTTAAAATCTAAAATGATTAGAAATACTGAGTGCAGTTACCACCTTGGCATGTTGACCACAAATAAATTAACCCAATGCAAACTTTCATTTAACGTGTCAGCCCGAAAAGTAATAACCGGACTCTGCAAATTGCCAAAAATTGCAAGATCGTGATGTTTTGTCGACTACAATAAATATTGCGAGTACTCCTTAAACTTTTTTTAGAAAAAATAAGCACTGCTGTTACAGGGTTGATACGCTTTCAGGATTTCAAATTTCTCTGACTTTTCCCGGATTTCCAGACCAAAATTTAAGAAATTCCCTGACCATAGTATCGTTTATTTCCTTGACTTTTCCCGATTTTCCAGAGCAAAGTATAGAAAATTCATTAACAACAGGGACGACATTTACCTCGCTTTTCCTTAGGTTTTCCAAACATAGCAAAAGTGCATTTACCTTTAGGAAACGTTCTTCTGTATGATCGACTAAGATTAAGTTGAATTAGTGAGTGAAAAAATTTCCGCCCAATCAATACCTTTCACACTATAAATTTAATGTTTCTTTCTCATACTAGGGACATGTTTCGAACAATATTTGTTCTTCTTCAGCCTAATACATTTATCAACATTGTAACTTATCTAAGACATTTTCATAATTAAAACACATGCAAATAGACAATTCATTATGGGGCATACAACTAAAAACGTATGTTAAAAACTTGGATAATACATTAAAACATTTGGAACTTCTTATTCCCATTTGTACTATATTCAGTTCTGAATGGCCTTGCTATGAAGGCTTAATTTAGCGGTGATAAGCAGTAGGTCAGTATGAAGCTCAGAGTCATCTCCCTCTGGCTTATGCTTGCAGATGATGTATTGATGGGCTACACATGGCCTTTGGTTAAGTTGCTTTAACAGCTGCGTCATACGGATTGTTGGTGTTATCTCGGTAAGGCGATCCTGCCGTGGGGTGTTTATTGTGGAGTAAACTGTAAAGATACGAAATTTAAATAAACTGAAAAGTGCGTCTGAGAAGAAGAATGGATCGAGTTGAAGGGGCTAAACGGTAACTTACTGGGTGACGTCTTGAATGTAACTTTCGGGTTTAACTGAGTTGAAATCCTCCTGCCTGGTTGCTGTAATGAGCCAAAGATCTAATATTAGTATGTATGTGTGGTAGAGGGAACTGTTGTCGAATGTTGTTGCATTAAGCGGCTTACCTGTTCTGGCCTGTGAGACGTGTAGCGTGGAGCCGTGTTACACTGAGTGAACTGCTATGCGCTGGGCTGAAGCGAGTGTTTACGTTAGTGTGTGGCGGGGAGGGGAGGGTAAAGAGAGGGGAACCGGTCTTGGCTGAGTGGAAACAGGTGTGTGGGGGCGACGCGTGACGTCATATGTTTTGAATTAGTAACTTCATGGGGGGTGCAAGGTTAGCGCTGATGCGGGAGGGTGATTGGTTTGGGTGTTATTCGGAACCGTTTGTTTATGCCGTTTAGAGTCGGGAAAAAATTTGTTGATGTTCTCATACAGAATGTTTACTTCGAAGTTGATTTCATTGAGATTGTGTGTTGGGTTGGTGCGTTGCGCATTATCAATTTCTATTTGTTCAAGTACGTTCATTATTGCTCCCTTCTTGGCATAGTGGATGATCTCCATATCATTCTGGATGTTTGTAAATTTATGTTTGGCGTCCTGCATGTGCTGTCCCATGGCCGAAAATTTTCTATGTTTTATGGCGTTAACATGTTCGTAATATCTTGTTGTGAAGCTGCGTCCGGTCTGTCCTAGGTAATCTGCTCTACATTGTTGGCATTTAAGTTTATAAATGCCCGACGAATGATACTTATTTGACTCGTTGATTTTCTTGGAGTTGAATATTAGTTTGTGGTTGTTATTATTGGTTCTAAAAGCGATTTTAGTGTTGAATTTCTTGAAAATACTTGTTACATCGTAGGTGTATTGGTTGATATACGTGAAGACGGCAAAATGTGTTTTCTCTTTCCTTAAAGGGGTGAGCTGAGATTGAGGTTTATTTTTGATTTTGTTGATGATTTTTACGATGTCTGGTCGAGTGTATCCATTAGCTTCAGCGATTTGAAAGATTGTGGCTATTTCTTGTTGGTAATCTTGTTCTGACATGGGAGTGCTGATTGCTCTGTTGATGTAGCTGACGAACGCTGCCCTTTTGTGACCTTGGGGGTGATTGGAATTCTTTCTGATTACAGTGCTTGTTTGTGTTGGTTTTCTATAGATGCTGTATTGTATTTTTTCGTTCTTAGTGGTTATGTTGAGATCTAGGTAATTGATTAAGTTGTTGACTGTGGAGTCACCTGTAAATTTAATGTTGGCATCAATGCTATTCAGTTTGTTGAGTAATTGTTCGAAATTAATGGTGTTTGTATCCAGAATTACAAAGATGTCATCCACATATCTCCCCCAAAAAAGAATGCCCTCTATTTTATTAATATCATTGGCTTCAAGATGGTCGATGTAAATGTTGGCAAGGATGCCTGAGGCTGGGGAGCCCATCGCCAAACCTTGGTTTTGTTGATATATTTTGTCATTAAACTTGAAATAGTTATTGTTAAGCGTGAAGCTAAGGATCTCCATGAATTCATCTATTTCTACTTTCGATAGTTTCTCGTTGTCTTGAAGGTTCATTCTGATTATTTCAATTGTTGTTTGGACCGGTATGTTAGTATACATGTCCTTAATGTCTATGGTGTGAATGGAATGTGCGGGCTTGATAATTAGATTCTTGGTACTCTCGCAGAATTGGAGGGAGTTCTTGAAAGATTTGTTAGCTTTGAAAGCATAGTTGGTACGAAGGAATTTTTGTATAAATTGAGCCGTTCTGTAGATTGGACTGTTCCTGTAGTTGACAATTGGTCTTATTGGAATATTGTCCTTGTGGATTTTGGGGAGTGATCTTAGGGTAGGAATGCTGGGGTTCATGTTAATCAATCTGCCACTTTGTTTTTCGTTCATTATGAAAGATGTGTCTTTGATTATTTGTTTGAGCTTTCTTTGGGTGGTTGCCGTTGGATCTTTGCTTAATTTAGTAAAGTTTTTGTTGTCGAAAAATTCTTCAGTTTTCTTAATGTAGTCTTCTTTGTTAATAATGACGGTGGTGTTGCCTTTGTCTGCTTTTGTAATGATTAGATTGTTTAATTTTATCTTATTGTTGAGCTGTGAAATTTCTAATCTACTTGTTGTGGTGTTATTGGTTTTATTACGTTCTAGGACTTTATTTATTCTTTTATTTACTTCGTGACGTGCTCCGTTTTGTTCGTCAAAGGGTAACTTCTTGATCGCGACCTCCGCTTCTGCGATGAGTAATGTGCTGTTCTTTCTATTGTACCTAGCTTCCCAGTTGAATTGGGGACCTTTCTCAAGAATTTGTAGCTCTGTTTTTGTGAAATTAGTTTGGGAAAGGTTTATTGTGGGTTCTTGAAATTTGTGTATTTGTGGTGTCGGAACCTGCTCGGTTGTGCTGTTATCTAAATTCGTGAGGTGGGTGAGCTTATTATTCAAAGATTCTCTTTTTTTGTTTATTACGTTCTCAATAATGTTGTGAGTGTAGGTGAGGAACTCGTTTCACTCTTTTGTTTCGGAATTATTGGCAGCTTCCAGGTGGGTGATGTATAATTTATTGTTAATGTGATTTTTCTTTATGTAAAGGAATTTAAGTTCCCTTTGGAGTACCTTTCTATTGATTATTTCTTGGGTCCTCTTCTCATACGCAGTTTTGATCTTTTTCTTTTGTATGAATTGAATATGTTTAGGAACGAGATTAAGGTTTCTGCATTTCTTGATAAATTCAATGTCTTTGATAATTGTTGATAATTTAATTTTGAGGTCTTTGTATTTATATCGCAACCTTTTGGCCTGGCTCGCCTTATCATGAAGATTAACTGGAGGGATTTCCATTTTTAAGTCCGTATTGACGCTTACAAATTGAATTAGTGAGTGAAAAAATTTCCGCCCAATCAATACCTTTCACACTATAAATTTAATGTTTCTTTCTCATACTAGGGACATGTTTCGAACAATATTTGTTCTTCTTCAGCCTAATACATTTATCAACATTGTAACTTATCTAAGACATTTTCATAATTAAAACACATGCAAATAGACAATTCATTATGGGGCATACAACTAAAAACGTATGTTAAAAACTTGGATAATACATTAAAACATTTGGAACTTCTTATTCCCATTTGTACTATATTCAGTTCTGAATGGCCTTGCTATGAAGGCTTAATTTAGCGGTGATAAGCAGTAGGTCAGTATGAAGCTCAGAGTCATCTCCCTCTGGCTTATGCTTGCAGATGATGTATTGATGGGCTACACATGGCCTTTGGTTAAGTTGCTTTAACAGCTGCGTCATACGGATTGTTGGTGTTATCTCGGTAAGGCGATCCTGCCGTGGGGTGTTTATTGTGGAGTAAACTGTAAAGATACGAAATTTAAATAAACTGAAAAGTGCG
Source organism: Meconema thalassinum (assembly GCA_946902985.2). Taxonomy (NCBI): domain Eukaryota; kingdom Metazoa; phylum Arthropoda; class Insecta; order Orthoptera; family Tettigoniidae; genus Meconema; species Meconema thalassinum. The sequence goes on along the minus strand of OX336389.2, from coordinate 611,735,477 downwards.
TCTGAGAAGAAGAATAGATCGAGTTGAAGGGGCTATACGGTAACTTACTGGGTGACGTCTTGAATGTAACTTTCGGGTTTAACTGAGTTGAAATCCTCCTGCCTGGTTGCTGTAATGAGCCAAAGATCTAATATTAGTATGTATGTGTGGTAGAGGGAACTGTTGTCGAATGTTGTTGCATTAAGCGGCTTACCTGTTCTGGCCTGTGAGACGTGTAGCGTGGAGCCGTGTTACACTGAGTGAACTGCTATGCGCTGGGCTGAAGCGAGTGTTTACGTTAGTGTGTGGCGGGGAGGGGAGGGTAAAAAGAGGGGAACCGGTCTTGGCTGAGTGGAAACAGGTGTGTGGGGGCGACGCGTGACGTCATATGTTTTGAATTAGTAACTTCATGGGGGGTGCAAGGTTAGCGCTGATGCGGGAGGGTGATTGGTTTGGGTGTTATTCGGAACCGTTTGTTTATGCCGTTTAGAGTCGGGAAAAAATTTGTTGATGTTCTCATACAGAATGTTTACTTCGAAGTTGATTTCATTGAGATTGTGTGTTGGGTTGGTGCGTTGCGCATTATCAATTTCTATTTGTTCAAGTACGTTCATTATTGCTCCCTTCTTGGCATAGTGGATGATCTCCATATCATTCTGGATGTTTGTAAATTTATGTTTGGCGTCCTGCATGTGCTGTCCCATGGCCGAAAATTTTCTATGTTTTATGGCGTTAACATGTTCGTAATATCTTGTTGTGAAGCTGCGTCCGGTCTGTCCTAGGTAATCTGCTCTACATTGTTGGCATTTAAGTTTATAAATGCCCGACGAATGATACTTATTTGACTCGTTGATTTTCTTGGAGTTGAATATTAGTTTGTGGTTGTTATTATTGGTTCTAAAAGCGATTTTAGTGTTGAATTTCTTGAAAATACTTGTTACATCATAGGTGTATTGGTTGATATACGTGAAGACGGCAAAATGTGTTTTCTCTTTCCTTAAAGGGGTGAGCTGAGATTGAGGTTTATTTTTGATTTTGTTGATGATTTTTACGATGTCTGGTCGAGTGTATCCATTAGCTTCAGCGATTTGAAAGATTGTGGCTATTTCTTGTTGGTAATCTTGTTCTGACATGGGAGTGCTGATTGCTCTGTTGATGTAGCTGACGAACGCCGCCCTTTTGTGACCTTGGGGGTGATTGGAATTCTTTCTGATTACAGTGATTGTTTGTGTTGGTTTTCTATAGATGCTGTATTGTATTTTTTCGTTCTTAGTGGTCTCAACATAACCACTAAGAACGAAAAAATACAATACAGCATCTATAGAAAACCAACACAAACAAGCACTGTAATCAGAAAGAATTCCAATCACCCCCAAGGTCACAAAAGGGCAGCGTTCGTCAGCTACATCAACAGAGCAATCAGCACTCCCATGTCAGAACAAGATTACCAACAAGAAATAGCCACAATCTTTCAAATCGCTGAAGCTAATGGATACACTCGACCAGACATCGTAAAAATCATCAACAAAATCAAAAATAAACCTCAATCTCAGCTCACCCCTTTAAGGAAAGAGAAAACACATTTTGCCGTCTTCACGTATATCAACCAATACACCTACGATGTAACAAGTATTTTCAAGAAATTCAACACTAAAATCGCTTTTAGAACCAATAATAACAACCACAAACTAATATTCAACTCCAAGAAAATCAACGAGTCAAATAAGTATCATTCGTCGGGCATTTATAAACTTAAATGCCAACAATGTAGAGCAGATTACCTAGGACAGACCGGACGCAGCTTCACAACAAGATATTACGAACATGTTAACGCCATAAAACATAGAAAATTTTCGGCCATGGGACAGCACATGCAGGACGCCAAACATAAATTTACAAACATCCAGAATGATATGGAGATCATCCACTATGCCAAGAAGGGAGCAATAATGAACGTACTTGAACAAATAGAAATTGATAATGCGCAACGCACCAACCCAACACACAATCTCAATGAAATCAACTTCGAAGTAAACATTCTGTATGAGAACATCAACAAATTTTTTCCCGACTCTAAACGGCATAAACAAACGGTTCCGAATAACACCCAAACCAATCACCCTCCCGCATCAGCGCTAACCTTGCACCCCCCATGAAGTTACTAATTCAAAACATATGACGTCACGCGTCGCCCCCACACACCTGTTTCCACTCAGCCAAGACCGGTTCCCCTCTCTTTACCCTCCCCTCCCCGCCACACACTAACGTAAACACTCGCTTCAGCCCAGCGCATAGCAGTTCACTCAGTGTAACACGGCTCCACGCTACACGTCTCACAGGCCAGAACAGGTAAGCCGCTTAATGCAACAACATTCGACAACAGTTCCCTCTACCACACATACATACTAATACTAGATCTTTGGCTCATTACAGCAACCAGGCAGGAGGATTTCAACTCAGTTAAACCCGAAAGTTACATTCAAGACGTCACTCAGTAAGTTACCGTTTAGCCCCTTCAACTCGATCTATTCTTCTTCTCAGACGCACTTTTCAGTTTACTTAAATTTCGTATCTTTACAGTTTACTCCACAATAAACACCCCACGGCAGGATCGCCTTACCGAGATAACACCAACAATCCGTATGACGCAGCTGTTAAAGCAACTTAACCAAAGGCCATGTGTAGCCCATCAATACATCATCTGCAAGCATAAGCCAGAGGGAGATGACTCTGAGCTTCATACTGACCTACTGCTTATCACCGCTAAATTAAGCCTTCATAGCAAGGCCATTCAGAACTGAATATAGTACAAATGGGAATAAGAAGTTCCAAATGTTTTAATGTATTATCCAAGTTTTTAACATACGTTTTTAGTTGTATGCCCCATAATGAATTGTCTATTTGCATGTGTTTTAATTATGAAAATGTCTTAGATAAGTTACAATGTTGATAAATGTATTAGGCTGAAGAAGAACAAATATTGTTCGAAACATGTCCCTAGTATGAGAAAGAAACATTAAATTTATAGTGTGAAAGGTATTGATTGGGCGGAAATTTTTTCACTCACTAATTCAATTTGTAAGCGTCAATACGGACTTAAAAATGGAAATCCCTCCAGTTAATCTTTAAGATTAAGTTAGAAAAACTGATTTTAGACTAATTATTTGTGCAAGGCTATTCTTAGACGCGAGGAGAAATGTTGTAGTATATGAAAATAATAGTGATAAAAAAAATATCCGAGCAATGTTTCATTATATAAACCGAACTTATATGTAGCTCTCTGCATACGTTAACGCGTTTCTTGAAAAGTATAAAAACATGTAACAAAAACAACAGTTCCTTATTGTAATAAACAACGAAAATTACAATAACAGGAACACATTTTTACAATAAATGTTAATTTGCTAACATCAATTTAAAAAAAATAACTGTGAAGAAAGCAATCAATCACCAATTCTTACTTTCTAGTCAATCACAATAAACGTATCTAGAAATTGTCAACTGATACATTTTATTCTAACATTAGATATTTAATATCAAATGAGTTGTTTCAGTTAATATGCCGTCTTGTGTACAAGAAGTTATGATTACCAAGAAGTTGCTCTGATCTTGGCCGTTTGGGGAGATTTCCTTTGTCCCCGCGGAAGATCACGAAATAGATGCGACGTTACATGATCGTCACTGAATTATGTCTTCGCAGTCAAGTACGGAGAAATATAGAGACGTTACACGATCGGTGCTGATCTCAGCCGTTTGACGCGATTTGTAGTTTTCACGATCTAACACGGAGAAAAATCGCGATTTACATAATCGGTGTCACTTTTAGTCGATCGACGAGATTTTTATTGTCCTTGAGGTCAGACACGGAAAAATATAGTATTATTACGCAATGGGCGCCGCTTCCTCTCCGTTTGACAAGAATCCAGTTGTACTAGTCATCGAATGCGGAGAAATATCGCGATATATCGCAATCGCTGCCGCTCTCGGTCGTTTTACGAGATTCACGTTGTCCTCGCGGTTGGACACTGGGAACGCGATATTATGCAATCGGCACCGCATCCGGCCGTTCAACGATTGTCTGCCTGTCTATCTGTCCTGGTAGAATGGCGTAGGCAAGCTCGAGGTTATGCATGGTTAAAATTTACGAGCAGTTATGGACATGTTGTATGGTCGGCGCCGTGATTCCCGCTGTTCCTATGCTGTGGTTGGAAGTTCACGGTGGATCACGAGAAGAAATGAGTATCGCGATGCTACGTAGTCTGTTATTAAGTGGGTTGATGCACTTTTCGCTCCCCGTACACTTCTAAGTATACGGTAATGGGAAAAGTGGTGAGTAGGGTTCGGTACCGATATGTTTCGTGATGGGTGCCCAACCACGCGACAGGATTCCCGCAGTCCTCGCGGACACAAGTTCGTGACCGGGCACGCGTTCTATGACTTTTACGCAACTGGAGTCGATCTCGGTCCGTTTGACGAGATTCCCGCAGGCAAGTCGTGCGGTCAGCCAGCCGTCATGAGGATATGATTTTGGAGGATGAACGTTCGAAGTAGGTATCGGATATTATGAATTATTCAAAGAGGATTGGACGAATAATACGACAAGAGGCACATTTTCTTGCGAATTCAAAATATACAAGTTTTCGAGATAACCGGTTAGATTATATATCCAATGGAACCAAAGTTCGAACGAAAATAAGACATATAACGGAGTTTCGAATTAATCAAACTGGATGTCGCAAATTTACGAGATGGATAGATTTTTAAAATATACAGTCGTCTATGTATTTCGGAGCATTTTTGCGATTTTTTTTCGAAACTGTATCATTTTGCAAGATTGCGACAATAGATTATATCGCATTATTTCTGGACTTCAATTTGAGATATCCAAATTCAGAGGTCAATATCAGAAAGGCGAGGTTTCTGTTGACTTTGGAAGTTATCGCGAATGAACGTCTCGCAAAAAGTCAGGTTTCCGAATAATACAGAAAAACATTTCACACAAAATTAAACTCTCTTCTTGATGCCGAAAATATACGATGAACCGATGTACTGTATACAGTACCACTGAAGGTATCCTCAGTCTGCATTTCCATGAGGTAGTGCACAGGGAAGCCTACGCATATCCAAACATACAAATTAGCTACTTTTCGTTACCCATTTGTAAAATTAGCTACTTTTCGTTACTTTCGTCACCGGTAGACACCCTGGTATACCAACCAAAAAATAACTGTCAAACCTTAATAAATCTTTTTTTTCTTCCTTCTCTCTCTCTCTTTTTTTTTTTTTACAAAATTCCCTGACTTTTCCCGGTTTTCCCTGACCGCAACCAAAATCCCTGACTTTTCCCGGTCGCATATCAACCCTGTGTTAATACCAAAAGCAGAATATCCCTAACGGTATTTTCCGTTTATTTCAGACGCAGTGAACGCAAAATTAGGCCTACCACACACTTGCCACGATCGCGGGAGATTTATACCAGACTAATATTGTACGATGGTCCATAATTGTATCTTTTAAACCCGAATGATAAATTTTTTGTTTTGAAATGTATTTTCAAGGATGTAGGTGTGCCAAGTTATTTAATGGCTATCTTGATATGCTATTAATTTTTGAGATAAGTGCATATAAGACCCTCCTCAATTTTTGAGCATTAAAAATAAGATAAAAATTGGGTCATATATGCAAGTAAATACAGTATTTAACACATCTTATAACTGTACCTTAGTTGCTAACTGTACAGATGTTGGTCGTTAATGCACCCAGTGACATCTCTACATGAACTGATTAGGAGCTGCTTCAAGTGTAAGCAGACCACTTGGATCTTACTTACACGTTCCTCCTCTTCTTGTCGTGCTCGAACAGCATCTCTCCTAGCCTGCTTGGCAGCCAACTTCCGATCTTTATCATCCTGCTTAAACTTTTGGATCCGTGGGTCTAAACTATAAGCTGTATCAACAAGGGTTCGTAATCGTGCCATTTCTTCCTTTTTCCGTTTGGTTCGAGACGCTTTATTTTGCTTCTCAATCCACCTCCGTTCCTCACGACTGGAAAAGAATCGATGACAGTATAAAAGAATTATGTACTAAGCAATATTGAACTCTGTGCAATACTGTAACCCATCCTTCACTGCTTGCATGATGTAAACTTTCACAATATAATGTCTAAGTGTAACATTAAATATAGAACAGGGAAATCAGGGGTTGTCAGTTATGGAATGCCTAGGTCATGATAGTCAGACTTTTTGGATTTATGCAAAGTTTTCTGAAAACATCAAGAATTTAATTATGGCTGCTCATAGTTAGTGGGTTTTTGCTGATAGACTATAAGAACATATTACAATTATGCTATTTAATGTTAATAAATTGGTTTACCCCAGTCTTGCACAAGTAGGATCATGGGAGAACAAAGAGCTTTGAGGGCGGAGCAAAAACCTATGAGCGACTGTCACTTCACAGTGTAGGGCTGTCCCTTGGCTGTAATTGCCGAGCAAGTATGCGGCGTGTTCCCTCCACAGGAAAGGTAGGCCCTACTGGTGATTATGATGATGAAGGTAATTATAATTATTATTATTGAGTACCCTACATCAATTCTCTACACTGAAATACAGCAATACGTTAAAAACAATTGTGGGGTTTGGGTGTAAACCATGTTAAGTGATATGATGATGATGACGATGATAATTGTTGTTTTAAGGGGCCTAACATCTAGGTTATCGGCCCCTAATGATCTGGGTGATAGCGAAAATGAGAATGAAATGGAAACCAGAACGAAAATTATGTGAGACGGAAAAAACGTACAAAGAGAAACTCAGATGGAAACAACTCACAATATGGTCTTACAAAAGGGAATTTAGAACGAAAAGATTCACAAAAAGAATAGATTGAAAAATACCCACAAAACGTAGGCTAGATTCAAAATACGTACAAAATGCAACTGAAATTCAGAATACTTACAAAATGCAAATGAGATCGAAAATACATACAAAATGCAATTGAGGTTCAAAATACTTACAAAATGCAAGTGAAATTGAAAATACACAATGCAATTCAGATTGAAAGATCCCATTTCCAATCCAAAATATTCACAAAGTGCAATTGAAAATGCTTACAAAATGCACGGTAGATTCAAACTACTCATTTGAATTGACAATACTTACAAAATGCAATTTAGATTGAAAATACAAAATGTAAGTTAGATTCAAAATACCCACAAAATGCAATTGAGAATCAAAAAACTTGCAAAATACTCACCACACAAAATGCAATTTAGATTTAAAATTCTTGCAAAACACGGTTTTGGTTGAAAATACTTGCAAAATGCAATTGAAATTCAAAATACTCACTAAAATGCCCTGCTCCTACATTGAAAGACTTACTAAAAAGCAATTTAGATTGTCTATCTTTACAAAATGCAATTGAGGATGAAAACAGTCGCGAAATGCAATTTAGATAGAAAAAACTTACAAAATGCAACGTAGATTAAAAATACCTACAAAATGTAGTGTAGATGAAAAAAAGAACGCTAAAGGGAATTTAGATACACAGGGAGCCAAGTAACAAAAACAGTGCGGGAATCTTAAAGAGAAAAGGAAACAAGAGGTCTGACCCCTCGAAGAAGGAGGGATCAGGAAAGATGAGACAAGGGCGAATTAAGTCGGGAAAGTGAAAGACTCCCTAGGCCTCGGATACACTAATACCGTCGGGGTCGGAAAAGAACAAGAGTTGACCAAGGGAGGTCGACAGGAAAGAAGACGGAGAGGAGCCCGGCACAAGTAAGTGGAAGCAATGCCGGACTCAGGTGGGGTCCCGTGGTCGCCAACCCACGTCCCACAAGATGTGAGCCCCTGGGGGGAAAATAAAATTTGAAGGGCACGGTTGGGGTCAAACGCAATGGTACTATGACCTTACCGAGTTTCATTGAAATCGCTCCAGCCGTTTAGATTTTATTAGGGGCACACACACGGACAAAAGGTAATCTCGTAAGTAAACTTTTTCATAAATGAAAATAGGCTAATAATATGAAATTTGACAGTAAAATGAAATAACTTTGTTTTTCAAAAAATCATCACTTTTCCTATTTACTATTTCATTAATGCTCAGTATTTAAATCAATCCAGCATGGATTTACTCTTCCATCATAATATGACAGTACTGCAATTCCAATTCCAAAGTTGCTGAAATATCACAATACCTACACTCGCCAATTACTCGCAGCCACCAAAGTATCACAATACCTACTTTTGCTATTATCCAAGGTTGCCAAAACATCGCAGTTCCTACGCACGCTATTAACTAACGGTCGCCAAAACAACAAGATACCTACTCTCACTCCTTGAAACACAGAGATACCTACTCTCGCTGATTACTTGTGCTTGCTCAAAGCATAAGAAAAATCATTTGAAATTACATTGCTGTATATTTCAACCAGCCAGCATAGTTTTCTTCCCAAAGGCCTTACAAACCTAGCCATTATTCACAGCAATGCAACACATGCTATTGAAGAACAATCACAACTTGATATTTGCTAGGTAGACATATCGGAAGTAGTATAGATCACGATACATTACACTACAAAATTTCCCTAGACACGAAATGGAGGAAACCATGACATCATGAATGACACTAAAGGTTTAAATTATGCATACATGTTAAATTCTATGTGTTAATAAGGCTTTACACTCAAACACAAACCTAACTTGGGGCTTACGCTGCAGACCCCTTAGATGTAGTACAAGCAGTAATTTTTGTCCAGATAGTCGTCTAACCTAGTAGCGGCCAATAGTTTCGTCCAGACAATCGTCTAACCTATTAGTGACTAATTATTTTGCCCAGACCATCATCTAACCAAGCAGTGATCAATGGCTTTGTGTCACCATGGCTTTAGAAGAGTACAGTGCAACTTTTAAATTACATGAACAACTAAAAGTAATTTATGAACATTCGTAACTCAACACCAAACCTCGCTCATCAACACGTCACTAGATCGGCAAGTAACAACGAACTGTTTGAAACCTCATACATCTGACAAATATGGTGGCAATTCAAGCCGAATCATCAAACAAACATCAACGTCCACATGCCATCGACTACACTAAAAATTTCCCCTAAACACATACGTATCACAATATAATTATACTTGATCCAACATATCAAAGTGTGATTCAATAGACCACATGCCCTTCTACCACACAAAATCCCTCAGCAGTTCAACATACACAGCAATCTCCAAGCACTTCTCTCTGGCATTCTTCAGAACCGAAATAAGAGTCTTGTAATAATAGGTACTTCATTCCCTTCAATACCTGTGCTCATATTACTGATAAATTACCACACAACAATGTTGAGAATAAAGAAATCTACCCAGTGGTAAAGAAAGAATGCCAGAAGATGGTGCAAGAAGAGAAAAAGAAGTGCTGGGAAAACTTCACAGAAACTTGGCAGGAAATGCTAAAGGAAGCCAGAAGGTGTTGTATAGATTGGTTAGGAACAAAGTGAAAAGCAGAGAGATACAAAATTTGTGAAGACAGACAGGACAGGTTTTGACACAAAGAGAAGAAATACTGAAACAATGGGAAAACTATTTTGACAAATTACTGAACGTCAAATCCAAAGCATTGATAAAGGAAAGAAAAGAGGTTGAAAGGACAGTAGAAATTCAAGATGAAGATATAAAAATGTCAGCGATAGAAAATGCCATAAAGAGGATGAAGAGTGGGAAAGCAACAGGGGTGGATGAGGTAGCTATAGAGATGATTAAGGCAGCTGGACCCATAGGGATGCAATAGTTGAACAGACTATTTCGGATGATATGGAAAAATAAGGAAGTACGAGAAGAGTGGGGTAAAGATCTAATAACTACAGTCTTCAAAAAAGGAGATAAAAAAGACTAACATCTACAGAGGAATCACCCTCATCTCACATGTGGCAAAGATATTTGAAAGGATACTCGAGGGTCGACTGAGGATGGTACTGGAAATGGAAATGGAGGAACAACAATATGGATTTCGAAGAGACAGATCAACTTTTGATCTTATTTTTACGATGAGGAACATGATGGAGAAAAAGTGGGAATACGGGAAGGATTTGGTGATGGCCTTTCTAGATATTGTGAAGGCATACGATAGTGTGCCAAGACAACTGGTTTGGGATGCATTGATAAGGAAGAAAGTAGGTAGAGCTGAAGTGGAATGATAAAAGCCAAGTATCGTCAGTGTGTCAGTAGCGTGAAGATCTACATTGGACAAACTAACTGATTAAATGTAGAATCAGGTCTCCGACAAGGGAGTGTATTGTTCCCCATACTTTTCCTCACTGTCAATGATGGAATCCATAAACGAGTGAAACGGAGAATGGGAAGTAAATGGACTAAGGCCTTACACTTTGCTGAAGACATAGTGATGTGGGGGGCCGATGAATTGAAAGTCCAAGAACAAGTTAATGTTTGGAACCAGGAGATGAGCAAGGAATGAAAATCAGTCTGGAGAAGAGTCAGACGGTAGTGATGACAAGAAATGTGCGAGATGGTAGGGGGAATATTGAAGTAGATGGAAAACCATTAAAAGTGGTGAAAAGCTTCAAATACTTAGGGAGTGTACTCACAGACGATGGAGGGATAAGTGAGGAAATTGGTAAGAGGATCCAACAAGCAAATGGGTTTTACTAGAGTGTGAGGGGTCTGGTGTGGAACCAGGAAGTTTCCGTGAAATGTAAAAAAAATCTTGTATTCAACATTCTTCTTCTTCATTTCCCGGTTCCAGGAATCTGGGTCGGGGTGTGAATCAAGGACCTTAATACTTTTCTGTCTCTCCACCACTACCGTCCTTCTTCCGGTTTAACTTCCACTTTCACCCCTCTCCTCTTTTCTCAATGCTCTCCCTTACTGTATCCATCCACCTCATCCTCGGCTCTCCCCTTTGATGCCTTCCCGTGACTTTCTCAGTAAATACTCGCTTCGAGACTCTGTCATCTCCCATTCGCATCATATGTCCATACCATTTTAGCTGACTGATCTTGATCCTGTCTTGTAACTTGGGGAATCCTGTTTTCTCCCTAATTAGCTTGTTTCTGATTTTGTGTCTGCGAATCTTTCCAATTATACTTCTAAGGAACTTCATCTCTGCTGCCTGGATTCTAGTTTCCTCCCGTTTAGTTATTGTCCACGTGCCTGCTGCATACATCAATATACATATATATGCTGAATACAAGATTTTTTTTACATTTCTCGGGAATTTCATAGTTCCAAACCAGACCCCTCACACTGTTAAAACCCACTTGCTTGTTGGATCTTCTTATCAATTTCCTCACTTATCCCTCCATCGTCTGTGAGGTCACTCCCTAAGTATTGGAAGCTTTTCACAACTTCTAATGGTCTTCCATCTGCTGCAATATTCCCCCTACCATGTCGCACATTTCTTGTCATCACTACCATCTGACTCTTCTCCAGACTGATTTTCATTCCATGCTCTTCTATCTCCTGGTTCCAAACATAAACTTGTTCTTGGACTTCCAATTCATCGGCCCCCGATATCGCTATGTCATCAGCAAAGAGTAAGGCCTTAGTCCCTTTACTTCCCATTCTCCGTTTCACTTCTTTATGAATTCCATCCATGAAACCAGTTTGTTTGTCCAATCTTGGTCTTCATCTTACTGACACACTGACGCTACATGGCTTTTATCATTTCCACTTCAGCTCTACCTACTTTCTTCCTTATCAATGCAACCCAAACCAGTTGTCTTGGCACACTATCACATGACTTCACAATACTGTATCTATAAAGGTCATCACCAAATCCTTCCCATATTCCCAACTTTTCTCCATCATGTTTCTCATTGTGTCTCCCACAAATCCAACCCCTTGTCCTCGTCGTGGGAGATGGGCAACGTAATTAAGTAGGGGATTGCCTGTAGGGGTGAAGTACAGTGGGGACTTTGTGTGCCTCAAGACTGCTACGGTAGCTGTGAAGGCCCTACAGGAACCCTGAAGAAATTACGGCTAACGGGGCTCTGGTGAAACAACTGCTGCCTTGTAGTTTGGAGTTGGTTCTTCAAAGGCTAAGGGAAGAAACCCTGACAGAAAATCAGCCTGGTGCCTCAGGCTTAAGGTGGCAGCCCCTCCAAGGCACTCGGAGGCAGTGGGTTAATCACTCGCTCCTCTTAAATAAACTGATTACGGAAACTGAAGCGAAATTACAAAACCGGACGGATAACCTGATGACGATCTTTGGCATGAAGAGGACTACGAAAATCGGTTTCTGGAATGTGAGGACCTTGATGGAGAAAACCAGACTGAAACAAGTGACACGGGAGATGAAGAACTATGGGCTGGATATCCTAGGATTGAGTGAAGTGAGGTGGCCAGGATTTGGTGAAATACAGACAACAGATGGAATTATATTTCTCTATTCTGGGGGCGATGATGAAGAACACAGGGATGGAGTGGGGTTGCTGCTCAACAGAAATGCAAAGAGAAGCCATATGGAGTGGAAGCCAATTTCTAGTAGGCTCATGTTTGCTAGGTTCAAGACAAAGATCAGGAATGTGATCATCACACAATGCTATGCGCCTACAGAACAATCGGAGTCAGAGAAGAAGGAAGAATTCTACCAAATCCTGCGAGATGTCACAAGACAAACAAGTAAGAAGGACATTCTCATTGTTAAGGGAGACTTCAACGCGAAGGTGGGCTCAAACAATGAGGGGTTGGAGCAGATCATGGGTAAACATGGCCTTGGTGAGATGAATGACAATGGGGAGAAATTTACGGAATATTGCGCCAGTCAGGATTTGGTGATGGGTGGCACGGTATTTCCTCATAGGCGGTGCCACAAGATCACCTGGGTGTCTCCTGATCAAGTCACAGAAAATCAAATTGATCACATCGCGGTGAGCAGGAGGTTCAGAAGAAGCTTGGAAGATGTTAGAAACAAGAGAGGAGCGGACGTTGGTAGTGACCATCATCTTGTGGTTGCCAACTTCCGCATGAAGATCGTCGCAGTCCGCCGAAAGTTTAACACTCGGCACAACAAGTTTGATGTGGGCAAGCTTAAGAACCAGCAGAGATTGGACCAATTTAAACTGGAGCTCAGAAATAAATTCCAGGTGTTGGACTCCGAGACAGAGAAGGACGTGGAGACTGTGTGGAGCGAGGTAAAGAATATCTTCGTGGAAACCAGTGAGATGCAGCTCGGGTACAAGAACTACCTGCGAAAAGAATGGATATCCGATCAGACCTGGGACAAGATAAATTATAGGAAGGAGATTAAGGCCAAGCTCAACACCTGCAAAACAAGACAGCAGAAGGCTCTCACACAAGCAAAGTATTCAACAGCAAACAGGGAGGTAAAGAGGAGTGTACGGAAGGATCATAGGAGGTGGATTGATGAGCAGGCGGAGAAAGCAGAAGAAGCGGCAAGAACGGGGGACGTTAAGGAGCTCTATGGCATCACAAAGATGCTTTCGAAGAAAGGTTTTAATAAAACTAGGCCTGTGAAGAGCAAGACGGGTGAGATCCTCACGACGTGTGAACAGCAGCTGACAAGATGGAGAGAACACTTTGCGGAGGTTCTTAATAGAGATAGAGGACCAGAAAGTAAGCAGCGAGGAGAAGATGAAGAGGAAGCAGAAAGTGACCCAAGCATCAGCCTCGACTTCCCAACTCGGGGCGAAATACGGACAGCGTTGAAGCAGATGAAATGCGGGAAGGCACCAGGTCTGGATAATATCCCAGCGTAAGTACTGAAAGCAGACCTGGATATTACGATCGATCTGCTGCACCCGCTGTTGGAGAAGATCTGGAAGGGGGAGAAAATACCAACCGACTGGAAGAAGGGGTTGATAGTCAAGTTGCCGAAGGAAGGGGACACCACAAACTGTAACAACTGGAGGGGTATCACCCTGCTGTCCATTCCAAACAAAGTGCTGGCGAGAGTCATCCTGAATCGTATAAAAGACTGCGTAGAAAAAAGGCTTCGGAAGGAACAGGCTGGATTTCGACAACATCGCAGCTGTGTGGATCTCATCAACACCCTCCGGATCATCCTGGAGCAGAGTGTGGAGTGGCGGAATACCCTTTACCTCACATTTGTTGACTTCGAGAAAGCCTTCGACTCCGTAAATCAAAGAATCATGTGGAAGACCCTCGAGGAATATAAAATTCCAACAAAGATCATCAGATTCATGGAAGAGATGTACGAAGGGTATGAGTGCCAGGTTCTTCACGAAGGCAAATTAACAGAAAAGATAAAGGTCAGTTTCGGAGTGAGACAGGGGTGTGTCCTTTCCCCCACTCTGTTCCAGTTGGTCCTGGATAGTGTGATGAAGAAGGTAATGGGAGGACGGAAGAGGGGTATTCAATGGGGTATAAATGACAGGCTTGAAGATCTGGATTTCGCAGACGGCATTTGTCTTATGGCACAACAGTACTGAGACATAAAAGATAAGCTGGGGAGGTTGCAGAGAGAAGCAGAACATGCAGGACTGATGATCAACACCAACAAGACCAAAGAGATGAGGATAAATTCTGACATCACGACTAGTTTGACAGTCAACGGAAAGGACATTGAGCGAGTTGAGTCCTTCCTCTACCTTGGAAGTATAGTCACAAATGATGGGGGAGCAGAGGAAGATGTTCGAAGCCGTATCAGGAAGGCAAATGGTGCCTTTGACCAGCTCTACCCCATCTGGAGAAATAGAAACATTTCCAGGAAGACCAAGCTCCGCCTTTTCAATAGCAACGTAAAGTCGATTCTTCTCTACGGCTGTAAAACATGGAAAGTCACAAAACCGATCAACAACCAGCTACAGGTGTTCATTAACAGATGTCTGCGTCGCATCATGAATGTGAGGTGGCCGGACATAATCTCAAATGAAGATCTTTGGACCATCACCAATCAACAACCGATTAGCATCCAGATCAAGGAGAGGAAATGGCGCTGGATTGGTCACACACTAAGGAAGCCGGACGGAGCTATTGAGAGGGCGGCACTAGACTGGAATCCGCAAGGCGCCAGGAAGCGAGGTCGACCTAAGAAGACCTGGAAGAGGACGATCGAAAATGAAATTGCAGAGGTGGACAAGAACTGGAGTCAAGTGAAGAGAATGGCCAGGAACCGTACTGCGTGGAGAAATTTCGCCAAGGCCCTATGCTCTGGAAGGAGCGGCAGGAATTAAGTGAAGTGAAGTTTCTCATTGTAAAAATAAGATCAAAAGTTGATCTGTCTCTTCGAAATCCATATTGTTCTTCCTCCATTTCCTTTTCTACTACCATCCTCAGTCGACCCGAGTATCCTTTCAAATACCTTTGCCACATGTGAGATGAGGGCGCTTCCTCTGCAGTTGTTACGTCTTTTTTGTCTCCTTTCTTGAAGACTGGAATTATTAGAACTTTATTCAACAGATTACACACCTATATTGACGTATGAAGCAGGCACGTGGACAACAACTGAACAGGAGGAAAGTATAATCCAGGCAGCAGAGATGAAGTTCCTTAGAAGTAGAATTTGAAAGACTCGCAGAGACAAAATCAGAAACAAGGAAATTACGAAGAAAGCAGGATTCTCGAAGTTACAAGACAAGATAGAGATCAGTAACCTAAAATGGTATAGATAAATGATGCGAATGGGAGAAGACAAGAGTCCTGAAGCGATTATTTACCGAGAAAGTCAAGGTTAGGCGTCAAAGGGATGAGGTGGATGGAGAGCATTGAGAAAAGAGGAGTGAAATTGGAAGATATACTGGAAGGACGAGAGTGGTGGAGAGACAGAAAAGTATGGAGATCCTTGATTCACACCCCGACCCAGATTACTAGAACTGGGAAATGAAGAAGAAAAAATTACCACACTTACCAAGTTTCCTGATGGGTTGTCTTGTACTTTATTTTTGGAGGGCAGAGACTGTCTGTTTTGTAGAGCTATTTGTCTAGCATATTTGGATCTGATGATGCTTGCTTGATGAATGAAACATGTTATCCCTTAGTTTTCTTATTATATATATATAAATCTTAATCACATGTAATTTATTTCAGTATTCTTTCACATATTCCAGTAATTGGAATTATTTTGTGTTGACCAAACTAAAGCTATAATATTATGGTAATTGTTAATAAGGCAACACTGAGAAATGGCTTCAGAGCTATCTTTACAGAAAGTAAGTTCCGTTTCTATAAGTTCCCCAGCATCTTTGCATTCGCCATTTGGTGCAAGCATGGTAGTTGCCATAAGTCAAGGAGGAGATGGCACCATTTTAAGATAGTTGTCTTTTATCTATGCTTTACAATGCTTGGTTTGAATGGCAGAGTTGATTAAAAATACTGCTGCTTGTGAGATTAGATACTGTATGTCAGGGGTGCTCAACGTATGGCCCGCGAAAGCACTTTATGTGGCCCTGGCCGAGTTTTTATAATGTGCTTAAAGTTTGAGCTTTATGTTTTTCGTAGATACCGAAAAAACTAGATACTAAAAACTGTATTGTAATTTACGGAGAAATGGGTTAAAACCATAAGAAAAATCTCTGAATTATTTGTAATTTTTTCTTGACACGATGTCTCTTTAACTGGGCTGTAGAAAACTTCTGAGATGCATAATTATTCCCACCTTAAACGCAGGTAAGGGTTAAACTTCATCCATTCATTTCTTGGAATTACAGCTCTGTGTGTCTCAACTTTTTATTCCGTCAAGGCTGTTGTGTGCCAACGAACAATGTTAAGAAAATATGCACATTATTCTAGGGTTATTGGTGTCAGTTCGCGGCAGTCGATAATACGAGTACAGCACAAGTTATTGTTTCCCATCATACCGTAGTGTTCAAATTAACGCCTGTCATTCAATAGCCTACTCGACAATGTAAAGACAATCATATCGCCACAGAGCAGCTCGTTTGTGTGCTCGGTGCTAAATACTTCTTTACCTTAACATAACGTTTGTGGAATCACAAAGGCTATTATTAACCGTACAGTGTCTGAATACAGTGAATGTGCCTGGTGTTATCATGATGTTTCTGTGTTCTGTGCTGCTGTAAACTGTGAACGACCTCCATCCAGACTCTTGTTTCATCTTGAAGGATAATCATTGCATGGCGAGTGTTGATATATTCATCGGCAGATTACTTTGTATTTTGTATTATATTTGTATAACTGTCGAGTGTTTGGCCTCCTTCTCGTATTTATTGAATTAACAGTGATAAAGGTAGCATAGCTTCGGTGTGTTTTTATTTATTTGACTCAGGATTGACATTTACATTATATTGCGAGTAATAGTGCCGAAATAATGTCCGAAGTATAGCTCTGTGTATTATTCGTATCAGCTGATTTACATCAACAATAAAAACTTGGCAACACAGCTCAGCTGTTCCAAGCTCCCGCCATTTCCTTCACGTATACAGAGTATACGTTACTGTAAACTAGCGTTCTTACGAACTGCTGTTATTCAAAGTAGTTTTAATAATTTATTTGTGAACGAAAATGTCCCTTTCCAAACGTAGAAAATTGGATAGTGAGTGCCGTAATTTTAAAGAAAAATGGACTGACGACTATTTTTGTATTGAGAATAGTGGGAAAGAAATGTGTCTGATATGTAAGGAAAATAAGTCAGTTGTTAAAGAATACAACATCAGGCGGCATTATGATTCCTAGCACAAATCTGTATATAATAAATACGATGGGGTATTACGGAAGGAAAAGATTTCAATTTTAATGAATTTTAAGCCACTCAAAAACATATGTTCACAAAACAGATAAGAGGAAAATACTGTATAGCTGCAGTCCGTGCTGGTTATAAAGTTGCACATTCATTAGGTGCGAAAGGGAAACCATTCTCTGATGGTGAGTTCGTGAAGAACTGTATACTTTCTGTAATAGAAGAAACGTGTCTTGAAAAGAAACAACTGATAAATTCAGTCAGCTTATCACGGAGCTCAATGATCAGAAGAACAAAAGAACTTGGGGCTAATTTGTGCTCAGTATTACGCGAAAAATTTAAATCATTCGAGTGTTCATCGTTGGCTTTGGATAAAAGTAACAATGTCCGTGATACAGCACAACTTTTAATTTTTATTCGTGGGATTGACGAAATAGTGGAGAAACTGGCATTTTTAAGAAGCATGCATGAAACTACAACATGCGAAAATTTGTTTCTCCAACTGAGTGAAACATTGAAGGATCTCGAATTAGGATGGAATGGATTGGCAGCTATAACAACAGATGAAGCAAGGAATATGAGTGGTACAAAAACTGGGTTGATTGGAAGAATAAGAAACGAATTTACTAACAGAAATACTGATATGCCTCTTGAATTACACTGCATTATTCATCAAGAAGTGCTATGTGGAAAAGCATTAAATTTACAACATGTGATGAACACAGCGACATCTACAATTATCCGATCGCATGGACTGAATCATCGGCAGTTCCAGTAATTTCTGGCTGAAATTGATTGTGATTACGTCGATGTAATTTATCATTGCGAGGGATGCTGGCTTAGTAGGGGTACTATATTGAAACGCTTTTTTCATCTTCGTTAAGAAATAAGCACATTTATGAACATGAAACAGAAAAAAGTGACAGAATTTGGGGACGAAAACTGGATGTGGGATTTAGCTATACTCACAGATTTAACGCAACATTTAAATATTTTGAATAATGGATAACATGAGAAAGGCATGCTTTTAAATGAAGTGTATATAGTAATGTGTTAGCTTTCCAAAATAAATTGAAATTGTTTCGACAGCAATTAGAGAAGGGCATGTTCCCACACCTTTCATGTTGTACTGAGGTTCAACAAGCGAACTCAAACATTTCAGTGCCATATGATTGGTTTATTAAGTTGATTGACCTACTAAAGAATGAGTTTGACACCAGATTTAAAGACCTTTCTGTGAATGCGGAGAAAATTCATTTGTTTGAAAATCCATTTACATTTGATGTCGGTGATGCACCTGTACATCTAAGTACAGATCGAATTAATTGAACTTTAGTGTTGTTCCCAATTAATGGACAAGTTCGCGGAAAGAAATCTTGTTAACTTTTACAGGGCGCCTAGTAATTAAAAATGTCCGGCTTTCTTAAAATTTGCGAGAAATTACTTGTGCGCGTTTCCGACTACTTACATTTGTGAACAAATATTTTCAAAAATTAAGTTTATAAAATCCAAATTACATTCCCGGATCAGTGATGAACACCTACATTCCAATCTGAGGGTGGCTGTGTCAAATCAATCTCCAGACATTTCAACAGTCACTTCAAGCAAAGAAAGTTTATCTGAAGTTACAGAGTATTGTTTAATTTTCACATATTTTTTTTTTGGTATTGCGGTTCAGGTTATTGTTTATGTTGTCGAATAACCGTGTGAGAGCTTGGCTGGTGATTGAAGAAGGGGGCACCTGGGTGTGTGGATATACTTGTGTTAGGGAAGTTTGGGGGGGTTAATGAGGCCCCGGTACATGTAGGAATCTGCCATTCGGCCCGCCCGCAATTTAAGTTGAGCACCCCTGCTGTATGACATTAGTTTTCTGAATGCAAAGAACACTAAACCAGTCAACATTCATAGGCAAATTTGCAGAGAAAATGCGATGAGCGATTCAACGATAAGGAGATCGGTCCTACAGCTCAATGAAGAACGTGATCAAGCGCACAAAGACTTGGTTTGTGCAGTGGAAGAACGCATAAGGATAAACATTATACAAACTTTCTGCAAATTTCAAGATCACTTCTTAATGAAATGGTTGACAACACAGGTGGCAACATTTTATGAAGTCATACAAAAACTTCTACCTCGCTATAACAAATGCCTCCAAACTAGGTGGAAAGATAGTTTAAGATTTGTTATTTGTTTTGCAATGAATAGTTTGTCGGTATCTGTTCTCGTTTTGTTTTTATTACCGAAAGAAACTTAGTTAGTTATTAGAGTTTTAAGGGGCGGAACAGCGAGGTCATCTGCCCCTTAAAAAAAAACGAACTTACTTTCTGGAGGACGTAGAACGTATAAATTATGATTATAATATTATAATGCTAACGAATATAGCACCATGAAGAGAACATCAACCATGAATTGCTACTTTTTTCTTCAAGCTAAGTGATGTTCAAAATAATATGTAGTATTGGTTCCTTCAGTGTTGCCTTGTTAGATTCTATGCACAATTGTACCCAAGTAGGCTATAAGGGAACCCAATTATCTTAGGCAGGTAATGTGAATAAACTCTACTCAACCACCTACAATTTAAAAATACATCGACAAATGAAAGCTTCACTATATAAATTGTTTTTATAGAGTATATTGACATTATCCATCCAATATAATTAGGCTGATTGACTATAGAACAATTTTACATTGTAGTTATTTCAATTTGGAAATAGGGACATATTGGTCATCAACCCTATGTACTCGTGTGAGTTGGATTTGACTGATAATTGTTTCTGCGGTGACTGTAGTAGTGAAAAACATTATTATTGCAAGGGACTTGGGTAGGAGCCTCAAGACTTGAATTAAGTTACCTGTATCACCAGTCTAAAAGCATGTGCATAGGTTCCTCACATATCGTCATTCACAGCACCCCTAAGTGACAGACACTTTCCAAATGTGCTTGAATGCTTTCGAGAGGGTGTAAACACTTAATTTCTTATCCAAAGTAAATTAACAGATTATGGCACAT
Organism: Meconema thalassinum; assembly: GCA_946902985.2. Taxonomy (NCBI): domain Eukaryota; kingdom Metazoa; phylum Arthropoda; class Insecta; order Orthoptera; family Tettigoniidae; genus Meconema; species Meconema thalassinum. Next base: position 611,714,859 of record OX336389.2, on the reverse strand, counting down.
CCTGAACTGAATAGATTGCTGTGTTGCAAAGTAACACTGCCTGTAACCATTGCTATTGCTGAACAAAGTTTCTTCTCATTGAAGATAATAAAAACACCCGAGTTCGACAATGAACTCTCACAGGCTGACAAATGTGGCATTGTTATCTATGGAAAGAGAAGAGAGTGAGAAGCTTCATCTGAAGCCAGATCCCACAGTGAGCCCAATTGCAAATATCAACAGTCTTTTGAGTTTCAATATTGATTTGTCTTCTTCTGATTGTGATTCATAATTATAGGCCAAATTTTTTTTGTGACTTTTCTTTTTTCACTTTTGCTGCTTCCCCTAATTTTAGGTACCTAGATAATAATAATGTTATTGGTTTTACGTCCCATTTAACCACTGCGGCTTTTAGAGAAACTGGAGAGCAAGAAAGGGGATCTTTAATGTGCCAGTAAATCTACTGACATGGTTCCCTCGCATTTGCACACCCTCAAAAGCCAACTGATGGAGTCAGGATATGATCCTGCAACCTAAGGCATAGCAGGTGAGAACGTTACTGCTGAGCCACGCAGCCAGTCTAGGTACCTAGAACTGCCACAAGTACAATATTGCCTTTTGTGGGTACCTGGGTATATTGAATAATTTTTTATCATTATCTGAATTTGTGTAGGTTTCTTGTTGATTCCATACGCATCGTTATGGATTCGTATTGACATATGATTGTGTAAATTTCCACCGAAGTGGAAAACAAAATTCAGCCTAATCAATACGAACATTTGATGGGCATTTCTTGTTACAGCAATGCCAAAAACCACAAAGCCAAGGTTTGGTTAACTTCTGATTCTTTTGTAAATCTATGTGAATATTAGCCAAACTGGTGCACTAATTGGAAGATTACCAATAATGCAGCTGTTAAGCTTGAAAAAATTAAAAAGCTCACAACCAATTCCAAATTTCTTTAACATTCACTATGCTGTGTTAAATTATTGCAAATGATTTTACCGGGTTTCTTGCAAGGGGGATATTAGGATACTGTACAAGTTCCTGATGTCGAACGAGTGCATAGTATGAATTCTAATAATTTGAGCACTTCTGTTTTGTTCTTAACAAACATCTAGTGTGTCCAAATTTCACTAATTGATATCTTAAACCAAGCTATTTGCCACCAAAAACTTGCAATATATAGTTGAAAATATCCTCCACAGAAAAGGGCAAAATGTAGGTTAACATGACAAATATTCTCAAAAATTATCAATAATTATAACGGTCATGAAAGTCTAAAAAAAATATATCAAAAAGCAGTTTAGTTAAAATTATTTTGGGTAGTCCTTGCTTCCAGAATTCACAAACCAGATATATGTACCTGATACATTAAAAGGGTGTCCTTAGAATGAATCTACACGTGTTGTGTCAGGAGCTGGGAGTATATACCACTCGAAAGAATGGTGGAGAGTTTGAAGAAAATAAGAAATTCAAACGTATTGGATGGAACCAAGGACACACAATGGCAGAGTGATGAGGGTGAATTATTGCCCTTCAGTAGCAGCGAGGGGGGCCAAATTCTTCTGAGGCAGAAGATTAGATCTGGTAAGTCCCTATTTTGAAATAATCCACTGAAACAGTTGCAACAAAACATTTTCAGCAAATACAGTATAGAAAACATAGGTGAGGAATTTATTGTTTCAAATAGGCAATATGGCCATCAAGAAGTGAAGACAGCCTATAGACAATTTATTTTAAATTTAAAAAAAAGTTATTTCATTCATGTAAGGAGATAGTTACAATGAATTATGCAAATAACAATACAATGATTTTAAAAAGAACATTTTTGAAAAATCAACTTTTAATATTCTTGGTACAATCGTTGCACCCTGCTCTCCGTCAGGAAATACGGCATACAAAAATATTGTCTTGTATACACGAAGTGCAGGTCGTCAGCATAAGCGTTGTTAAATTTGAGAGGCTTGGACATCGTGGTCTTTTAGCCCTGTGCACTTGGGTGTGTGTATATAATTTGTCTGATAACCTGTCTTATCGGTGTCTGTAGCAGTGCATTTATTCGTGACGAGGATTGAGGAGGAGGCCATGGCCGTAAGTTAGGACCCATCCTAGCATTTGCCTGGATTACAAGAGAGGAAACCACGGAAAACAAATTCCAGGATGGCTGAGGTGAGAACTGAACCCACCTGAATTTTGCCTTCGAGGCCGAGTATACCCCGTTCTAGCCCACAGACTGGAAGTAAATTTCTTGACAGAGCCAGGAATCTAACCCACACCTCTGGGGCGACTGTCAAGAATGCTAATCACTACACAACGAGGTGGTCATCAGCATAAACCAAACAGGTTAAATGATTTCTATGTACTGAACACCTCTTTGCCAGTTTATACCTTTCAATAAATGATTCATGTACAGTGAAGTTGAAAATTTACAACCTTGTTTCATTTCTATAACTACTTTGAAACAAAAACAAACTACTACTCACACTCACTACAGGCTGATTCCCAACAAAATATCCTTGATTGCCTAAGCAAAAGTTTTTCCTCTAATACCCTAGACCCACAAGACGTTTAGCATTTACCCTTAATTCTTAATCATACACCTTTTCTAGTTGTACAAAATGTACACGCACACAAACACACTCATTACCTGATCCTGACAATCCAAACCGGTTTACATCCATCTTATTCTCTGTCAATGATCATACTCTTCTCATGATGTCAGCACATGGGTTTCCTTTTCATACAATTTTCAACAATACAGAGAAACTTCCTTAATTCAAAACTCAATAATTCAAATTTTGTGATATTTCAAATTTTACTTTGAAGAAGGTATCGTGACATCCCGAAAAATGTACTGATGAATTAGTAAATAAATTGTATTGATGAGACTGGTTTACCACAACATTTCTTTCATAAAAATAAATATTCTATCTTTATTAGTAAATACTTTGAATGGAACACAAAACCAAGAGATTCCCCTATAGTTGCTACAACCTTCCTGTTTACAAGCTTGTAAATAGGTGTGTTAGTTTCCACCCAATCAGATGGCACTCTCCCCAAATTCCACACTAATTTCTGTGGCCACTTTACTCCTGCCTATCCACTAAACACCACCATTTCATCAACTCCTTCCTGCTGCTCTGTGGTTCGATAGTGTGTTTACCACTCTTCCTACTTCCACAATTATAATTCTGTTATCTGCATCATTGTTCCACCAAACAATACAACTTGCAAGTGACAGATGCCAACTCTATTTATTTGGTTGACAGTCTCTGGTCACGTAATGATAAATCTGAAAAAGGCTATTGATATGTCTCTATAATCAAGAACATACAATCTGAAGGGATAAATGAAACCTGTGAATCAAAGAGATTTTGAGGAAGCCATTACGACAACGACCAAAACTGCCCAAGTAAAGAAAACGGGATAAATATATACACATGACAGGACACCTTTGTGATGGACAAGTAGGCATAGCTTTCAAAGACATGATTAATTTCATTCACCAACCCGAGATTCAAAATAAGATAAAATACACTTGATTAAGTCTCTTACGCTTGCCCTTTTTCTTTTTCCTCTTCATCCAAATAGGAGTATTCGCGCCAAGAATCAAAGTTATACCAAAAGTCATAGAACTTCTCAACTTCAGCCCGTGAAGCATCACATCCACCTAACTGGGGAACTGGCAGCTTTTTAGACCACCTAGAGTTTAGCTCAAATGCACTGCTAAAAACCTGGAAAAAACAAAGACATTAATTTATTTTTATAAGATATTTATGCAATGTTTATACTGTATTTCATTACATTTAACTTAGTAAGATCTCTGATATAATGGCATCCCCACCTCATAAAAATTATTTTTGGAATGCTCATTTCCATTTGGTATAGCATCATCAAACATGAAATCCACAGAGTCATACGAACGCCTACTTCGTGGGTTTCCCAATATCTCCCACGCCTTGGTGATACACGTAAAGTAGTCATCATCTGGACGTATTTCCTCTCCTAAAGCCCGTCTCTTGTCTGGATGGTGCTGAAGTACCTTTAAACGATCTGTTCAAACAATTCAAGACAAACATTAATAGGGAGCGAATAATTGAAACTATAGAATTCTACACACACTATATGGTCAGAAGCATCTGGACAACCGCAAAATGTGAGTTTCATCTAGTGGAAAACATAGCACCACCATCTACCACGTGGAACATATTGAACCCTTATTGATCTACGATAAATAAGCATTCATAATTTATTATTATTATTACTGCAGCCCAGGCAGTACATGAGGAAGTTGAGATGAATAAAGGCAAGGTAGCGTGTCGCAATGATTGCCACAGAGGTTGAGCTTGTAGCTATTCTTGAAGAACGGCCTGGTAAGCTGAGTTCAAGGCCAAATTGTGTAACAACTTGCACCAGAATTGGAAACATAAAGGAATGGTCACGAGTTACTTACAACCGACCTACGATTGAATCAACCAATCGGGAGAGACCACGCCAATATCACGCGATGGAAGGCGTCAGTGGTAAAAAGCGCGCGGAATTGATTATCTAAAGAACCGCCGATCGGAATTATCTCCGCACGAGTGCGATGAGACGTTTGATTTATTTGATGAAGATTGACACTAGTCCCATCTGTGTGAGATGAAATCTCTGGAAATTTTTTCTAAATCCACCCCACCCTTCCGCACCCTGTCAGTTTCTAATAAATTGTTCGACGTGAAGCTGTTCGATGTCTTTCTGGTCGTGAGCTCTGTGAGCTAACTTCACGCCCGTTTGCATAACGATTTTAACGCTCTGATATATTCGAAGTTATTTTATTTGTGAGCTCTGATGAGCTAAATTCACGCTAGTTTGCGCAGCAAATTTTAACGCTCTTAATTATTTGAAGTCAATTACTTTGTGAGCTAAATTCACGCCAGCGTGCGTGATGATGTGAAACTTGTAATATCTTAAAGACAACTATTTCAGCTCTTAGGGGCAAGACTTGTAAACGTTCTAATTAGCGCTCACCCGAGCGAAGGTCAAAGCAGCGCAGAGCAGTAGATTACCGAGCGAGATAGCGACTGTGAGTCAGGCAGTCTTTGTAACTTGTTTGTCGAGCCAGTGGCGTGGGACTCGAAGTGTGTATTTCATGTATATTTTTAAGTGTATTTTTCATGTGTGTATTGCGCGTGTGTGAGCGATATTTAGGGAAAGTCTTCGTAATTAATCGCATAGGACTATTTGTGGGCGAATTTAGTAACCCACAAGCGATTATAGCCAGGTCGAATTATAATCATTGAACTTTTCTTCCAAGGAGACTACATCAAGATGTCCAACATGTGGTCAGGAGTTGGGATGACGTCCGGCGCTTCAACGAAGACGGCTATGGAGTGCTAACTTTTCCATAGGGGAAATGGGCTGAGATGGATGTCATAATGTTCTGCAAGCTGAGACGGTGACGTACAACAATTGATTATTCAATTATGTAGTTAGATTGGCGTGGGAACTTTTGTAAATAGTTTATTTTGTCTTTTCTTGTTTAGAGTTTTTTTTGTACCGGCACTAATTGTTTTAAATGTACGTTGGCGCGTGGCCAAAGAGTTTGTTGTATATTTGTTTTTCTTGGAGTCATATTTATCCATGCAAATGCGAAACCCGTTACAATCGATAAGTGGTGCTTTATTAAAGTTCATATTTGTGATAGGAAATGGGAGGTAATTACTGTAAGATGTTTGCTGAACAGGTTATTATTCATATTAGGGTTGCCAAGTGCAACGATTTAAGATGTAATTGTAGAACACCTTCGTTCTAATTTGATAGATTTTTTTTTGTCCATTTCAGGTTAATTAGTCACGGCGTGGAACGGTGGCGCCAGCAAGTGGAAAATATTTATGTCTTTTTATTTCAGGGTCTGTCAAACCCATACGTGTGATTATATGTGTGTTATTGTGTCAGGTGTGTGTGTTGATTCTACGTGAAGAGGGGTAGAGGTCCTACCGCCCTCGTATTTTGTTGTTGTTGTATTTTTGATGAAAAGGCAAGGGCGCTCTAGGGAGACCGCTGTTCATTGTCCATTATGCTGATTCTTGGATTTCCTAGTGGAAATACCGGGATATTTTGTTCTGACACACACACACGTATTATTGTGCTTTGGGGCACGCTTCTTCGATACACACGTGGGTTGACAGATATGCAGATTTCCACAAATCGCCCGTCTCGCCTGGTGACTTATTTTTGATAGGCAGTCCTTGTTCCGACTGGCCCCTTTAAGCTTTCATGTAGCAAACCTGTTCATTGTGATGGTCATTTTGGAACCATAATTAGTTGGGGAGTTCGCCATGTGTGTGACGGATTGTTGCATGTTGTATGGATAGACTATTGTGTTAACAATGTAAATGTTGGCTTTGAGCCTAGTGATGTGTTTATGACTCAATTCATGTATTTTAATATGTCACACCCGTGTGGTGTAGTGGTAGTGTACTTGTAAATTTGACGGCGGTCATATGTGTATTTTTATTGGTCACGTGTTAACTTACTTGTGTTGATTTTGTGTGAGAAGTCCTAAGTTTTTAGATAGTAATGTGTTGCTACGGCAATCTTGATTCCAATTTCACACGGAAATTATTGTGTTGTATATTTTAAGTATAGGAAGTGTCGGTTTAGTTTAAGTGTTGTATAGTTGTTCCCCGCGTCTGTCTAACTCTAAGCAATGTGGATTCGTTGTCTGAATGTTCATTCTGGATGATGACGAATCATGCATTCGATTGTACACATCGTGAAGCATGCAGAACGACACGCGCGCATACATTGTTACTATTGTTGATTTTCTTAAGGACACTGTGTATTTAATCTCTCCAGAGATGTTGGCCTAGTTTTGGCGTATTTTATTCTATTCAGTGGGAGTTTTTTTGGGAGTTTGTTTTGTTAATTCTTTTGTATAGTTAGGTGATTTGTTATTAAATTCATTTGTTTTAACCCTGGCTTCACTTTTTCCTGCATGTTATTTTGTTATATGTTACCCTGCATGTTAATGAAGCGCTTTAACAACAACTTACGATATGGACTGTTACACCCCCCCGAAACTGAGTCTCATAAGCTTCTTTGCAAGGGTTCATAAAACAAAAATGGCTGCCCAAGTGGGACTGGTGTTGTTGTTGCTTCGCTGATCTCATATTTATTTCGTTGAGAAATAATGCCAGGTCAAGCGGGCAAAGTAAATTCAGTAAATTGAGGCGATGTTGTACCGCCATGTGCATTAGTAAAATCACTGAGTTCCTAAAGTTAGAGATATTGAACAAGGTTAGAATTTGATATTGTATTTGTTATAAACCTGTTCTGGCGCCCGGCATTAAAATTAGAAAATTTGCATATTATTGAACTCAGTCAAAGCAGGAAGGTGTTGCCTTATATTTGACATTTAATTAACTTCGGTTAATTGGTGTTCTTCGTAAATTCTGTTGGTTAGGAATTTAAAAGCAGATCACTAGGGAGTTATTTTGTTGTTTGGGAATAAGAGTAATTTATTCAGTAAATTTTGTTACTGAAAATTTTGTTAAATTAGAATCAGTAATATTTAAATGTTATGACATGTATGCGTGTGTATGACTGAAATCTTAGTGCATGACCCTGTTTTCTCTGATTATATTTGTGTATTGTGCAATGGCGAGTGTTGAGGAGATCAAGGCATTGTTGGAACAGATGTCCGCAAAAACGGAAAAACAGTTAAAGAACATGAAGGAGGAAATAAGCGAAGATAATGATAAACAATTAAATAAACAGTTAGAACAGATGTCGATCCAAATGTCCGCGAAAACGGAAAAACAATTAAAAGAACAATTAAAAGAACAGCTAGAAGCTCAGCGTGAGCATAATGATAAACAATTAAAAGAACAATTAGAAATTCAGAGCGAGAATTGTGAAAAACAGTTACACGACATGAGCGGTAATATTTCGGTCCAATTAGAGGTCCAGAAATGGACACTGATAAACAATTAAATGAATTAAATCACAAACTATCGGAAACTGATAAACAATTTCACAAATTATCAGAACAGGCGGTAACACAAACAGAGCAATTAGGAAAGATCACTAATGACATCAATCAGAGTGTTAGGGAGGTAGAGAAACTGGCAGGTGAGGTCGCAGAGAATAACGTCAAACAATTGGGGGAAATTAAAAAGTTGGAGGCGAAGTTTGACAATAAACTCGTACAATTTGACGAAATGGTGGCCGATAAACTAAAGCGGATAGTGGCAGCATGTGTCAATAACACCGCGGGAATAAAGAAAACACAAGATAAATTGCAGCAACAAATTAATTCAGTCGACAGCAACGTACTGGAATTAATAAAAGAAATGGATAAACTTGAGGTCAAGGCCGAAACAGAACGTAGGCACTTGCGTGACAACTTAGAGGACCAATTAAGTAAAACCTAGCAGGTCATAAGAAAGGAGGTCGGAGAACAATTGGTTAAAACACAAGAGGTTATAAGAGAAGAGGTTGGAGAACGGTTAGTCAAGACACAAGAACAGATACGAGAAGAGCTAGAAAAGAATCAGGAAAGGAGCGAAGAGAAAATTAACAGTTTGAAAAGTAGGATCCGAAGAGATTGGGAACAGCAGGCAAACGCAAATAAAGAAGACAGGCTGACAATTTTAAAGCGCCTAGGGGAATACAATTCGAGAATGCAGGCTTTGGAGGAAGGCGTAAAATCTAAATTACAAGAGCACTCAGATTTAATAATTAAAAACGAAATTAGATCGTTAGAGAATGCTACATTATTTTCGGCTGAAAATATACCAGAAAAGCAGGGAAGCATTGGGAGTCCGGTAGGCTTGAAGTTGGCTGAGGATAACAGCCAGGGTCAAAGTCCCAAATTAACGAGCAACGCATTCCAAGAGTATAGGGGAGAGACTTCCACACCACAACCAAACTTGGCACCCGCCCAAGTAATCCAAGTCATTAGGGGAAACTATTTCAAGCCCGATAAATTCAAGGAACACTCAGGAACCACTCCCAAAGCTTTTCTACGACAGTTGACTGATTATTTCAATGATCAATATATCGGCCCCGAAAAACAGCTGAGACTCGTGGAGAAATTTTTAGATGAACCAAGCTTAACCTGGTTTTTAAGCTTTAAATATACTTTCACCGACATGGCTCAATTCCGAGAAGCATTTTTAAAGAAGTTTTGGAGCCCTTCTTTACAACAGGGGTTAAGAATGGACCTGTATACACGAAAATACCACAGTACGCATCCGACCAGATTTTCGGAATTCTTTAGCCAACAGCTGGTAAAATTCCGCGATTTTGACGACCCCCCCTAGCGAGCAAAATATGGTTCTAACCATCGGGAAACAACTTCCCATGCACATTCAACAGCTGTTAGTAGCCGGAAATATTCAGACTGCAGTGCAGGCCGAAGAATTACTCCGACACCTAGACGAGACGATTATGGTTAGTCCACAGACGGGAAGGAGAAATATGGAATGTGTCAACACGGCAGAAGTGGTTCAGGGACTCCAAAATAGTCACAACCAGGGGAACCAAACGAAAACTCAGTCCACAGGAACACAGTTCACACCGAGAAGGCAAGATTTCGATGGCCGGAACCAGTTCAACCAAAACAATAGAAATTTTCAGAATAACCGCGATAGATATAACCAAAACAACCAAAACCAGCACAATCAATGGACGTACCAGCGGGAATACACCAATTGGAGGGGAAACCAAAGACAGGGTCGACCTTACCAAAGAAATGGAGATGGCAGGTGGAACAACGCGAGGAACTATCGCCAGGAAAATAGGGGAGACTATCGCAACAATTGGGACGAGCGGTATGTCGAGTCACAAAAGTACTTAGACCAATTAAATGCCGAAGAGACGGAAAAAGAGAAGTGGGGGCGCGCAATGGCAAATCGACAGAGCCCAGACAATCATCAAGGAGAGGGGGCAGAAAGTTTATTGAGGCAACAGGAGAGGCGCGATGACAACCGGCGGAACACAACAAATGGGCCCCGGGATAAAAAAAAACTTCAATTGAACTAAAAAATGATAGTCTGAAAACGGAGGACGCCAGGGAGCGAGAAGAGTTGATAGTGGCCAATATAGAAGAGTGGGTAGCATTCCCGGACGATTGCCTGGAGGAAGTGGTGAAAGACCGAGAAAACGTCATCAGACAATTGCCAATTATATACGCACATATTGGAGGTATGAGGGTGAGATGTTTAATTGACACAGGTAGCCAGGTGAGCTTAGTCACTGAAGTTTTGGTAAAAGAAATCGGAAGAAAACAAACTGTTCCAATTATGCCTGTACCGCTAATGAAAGTCAGGGGGGTTATTCCTGACAAGACCATCAATTGTAAACAGCAAGCATATTTAGACCTGGAAATATTGAACCACACTTTTTCGCAAACATTCATTGTCATACCGAAGATGAACTATAACATTATTTTGGGAGCCAACTTCATCTGTGATTTTCATGCTGTAATTGACTTACATAACAACACTGTAAGTTTCAAACAAGTTGAGGGGTTGAATCACGTTGGTTTAAACATGGAAGAGAGTCCGCTAGAGAGAGAGAGGCGAATACTTGGGTCATTGAGGAATGCACTAATGAGGCCGGAGATAAGAACTTGACGGAGGAGCAAGTAAGCCAGACAGCAGTGGTGGAAATTGACAGCCGAGATATTTCGCAGGAACTTTGGGTACATTTGGCGGAAGAAGAAATTAGCGGAACTAAATTTGAAATTCTACTTCAGGAGCGACTTAAGGAGGCCATAGTAGGGGAACCTGATAGAAGGAAACTGGAAGAAATTTTGAGATTACATAAAGGAGCTTTTGACACCGTACCTGGAAAAGTTTTAAATTTTCAATATGCCATGCAAGTTACAGACTGGACCCCATTTAAAAGTAAATTGTACCCGATCCCAGAGAAACATTTTGCTCAGGTGAAGGACATTATTACTAATTTATTAGAATCTGGCATGATAAGGAAAGCAGCAACCCCGTACCTGAACGCAATATTGGCTGTGGCCAAGCCAAATGGATCAATTAGGCTCTGCCTAGACGCGCGAGTTTTGAATAGTAAACTGCTAGTTGAGCATGACCAAGCACCTAGGATCAAAGATGTTTTGAAAGGCTTCCGTGGGAAGAAGATATATTCGAGTGTCGATTTGACAAATAGTTTCCACCATCTTGAACTTGAAGAAAAATCTCAACTGTTGACGGGATTTTTATTCGATAACCAAAGTTATATCTGGTCTCGAATGCCCTTTGGCGTGAAAACTGCTGGATGTGCACTGATAAGAGCACTCGATAGGAATCTGACTGAGGAGGTCAAGAGCTTCACCACGAGATATGTTGACGACATATTAATTGCATCTGAAACAATGGAGGAACACCTGATAAATTTAAATAAACTTCTGGATAACCTGAGAACCATCAACTTCAAAATTAATCTAAAGAAATCACACTTTAGCCAGAGCGAGATTCTATATTAGGGGCATATAATTGATGTTGAGGGCGTGAGACCTAATCCAGCCAAGATTGATGCTATCAAGAAATTTCCCACACCAACTAAAGTAAGAGCATTTTTGGGAGTGACAGGCTTCTTCAAAGAAAATTGCCCTGGATACACAGAAACAGTACCACCTATGCAAGAGATGTTAAAGGCAAATCGATGGTCATGGAATGAGGAGTGCGACAGGTCTTTTAGAGCAACGAAAGATTTATTGGAAAACTGTGTGAAGCTTGGATATCCGGACTTTGAGAAGCGATTTATTATTCAAGCAGATGCTTCATTGATTGGAATCGGTGCCATGCTGTACCAAGAGGACGCTGAAGAACCCAAGAAGAAATCGTATTTGGCATTTACGAGTCGTAAATTGAGGAAGCATGAGAGGAACTACACTGTGACGGAGCTTGAGCTGCTAGCAATTTTATATTCTCTTCAACAGTGGCGTAAGATGATCTACGGCTATTCCATTATTGTTTGAACCGACCACCATGCACTGACATTTTTATTCAAGACAACGATGGCAAGTGAGAGAGTTACGTGCTGGTCCATCTACATACAGCAGTTTGACATTACAATAGAGCATTGCCCTGGAAGGATGAACGTCATACCAGATGCGTTGAGCAGGAATCCTGAGGACGAGAACGAAGTAACAGCGGAAGTTCACAATATAACACTAACACCTAAGGCTCGTGAGTTTTTGGAGAAATTAAAGGAAATTCGGAAGGAGCAAGAAGCAGACCCATGGATGATGATGATGATGATCAAGTTCTATAGGAAGGAATTACAACCAGATTCACCTGAATACCGAGAAGCCCGTGCTAAAGAGGCGAGATTTCACTACTTAAATAACTTGTTGCATAAGTACGTGGATGAGCATCATACCAAACTGCGAATCTTAGTTCCAGCATCACTACAGAGAGGATTGACGTGGCATGTCCACGAGAGCCTAGCACATATCGGCACGGATAAGACTGAAGCTACGATAGGGGAGAATTTTACTTGGCCTAAGATGCGATTCACCATTGTGGAAGTGATAAGAACTTGTGACGCATGCCAGCGCACTAAACCGAACAACTTCATTATGAAACAACCACCAAGACCACTGTTACCTCAGAAGCCATGCGAGATGCTCGCTATTGACTGTTTTGGCCCTCTAGTCAAAGGAAAGCGTGGATGCCGACATCTTCTAGTGTGTGTCGATGTATTTTCAAAGATGGTCGTGTTATGTCCGATCCAGAAGACGACATCAAAACAAGTCCTCAGTAGAATTCAGAACAAAGTTATTCCGATGCTTGGGAAGCCGGAATCCATTTTATCAGACCATGGTACTTATTTCACGAGCAATGTTTTTAGGCAAGGTCTGGAGAGCCTAGGAATAAAACACATATTTTCAAGCATTCGTCATCCTTGTGGGAATCCGAGCGAGAGAACGATTCGCTGTGTTGCAAAATACTATAGAGTAATGATTCCTAACGATCATAATAAATGGGTTGACAAAGTAGGAGAGATTGAGATGTGCATGAACACCACTAAGCACGAGTCGACAGGTCAAGTTCCACTAATTGTACACCACAACAGGTTGCCAGAAAGATCTTGGGACAAGATTATTCCATGTCCGAGGGATCCACTATTAGCGCATGAGTTGCGAATCCAGCGAACGAGAGAGCACATGAGGAACCAAGCGGACCGAAGACTCAGAAGATACAGAGGAAAGAAGTTTCACCGGGAACTACAAGAACAAGAGTTAGTGCTGGTTCGCAGACCACCGATATCTGACCCCAAGAACAAAGTCTTTGCCAAATTCTGTGCAAAATTTATTGGCCCGTTCCGTGTCATTAAGAATCTGGGTAACAATGCTTACAGGCTTGAAGAAGTGAGCACTGGTGCTAAATCTGTTTTTAATAGCGCCAACTTAAAACCGTATTACAGAAGGGAACCATTTGATGAATAAGAAAGATGATGTGTGCAGGGTCATATTGCAAAATTTTATTTTGAGAGCCAACACTGAAATGTACGTGGACGTGGAGCGCCGGAGAGAGAGCGCTTTGTTTTGTAAACAACGAGCAGCTGAGACGACAGGAGTGGCAATCACGTGAGGAGAAGGGGGAGGTCTAGCGAAGAAGTATGAATGACATTCCGACGAGGGAGCGCGCACACTAATTGGGTCAATGGACTGTACTCTCGAGCAGCTGAGCGAGGTACTAAAGAGATGTTGTTGTTACTACTGTGGATATTGTTTTTGAAATCCAAATCAATTACTTGCTTCGAATTTCAAAACCTTGCTGAGGATAAATGAACCCTTATTGATTTACGATAAATAAGCATTCATAATTTATTATTATTATTATTACTGCAGCCCAGGCAGTACATGAGGAAGTTGAGATGAATAAAGGCAAGGTAGCGTGTCGCAATGATTGCCACAGAGGTTGAGCTTGTAGCTATTCTTGAAGAACGGCCTGGTAAGCTGAGTTCAAGGCCAAATTGTGTAACAACTTGCACCAGAATTGGAAACATAAAGGAATGGTCACGAGTTACTTACAACCGACCTACGATTGAATCAACCAATCGGGAGAGACCACGCCAATATCACGCGATGGAAGGCGTCAGTGGTAAAAAGCGCGCGGAATTGATTATCTAAAGAACCGCCGATCGGAATTATCTCCGCACGAGTGCGATGAGACGTTTGATTTATTTGATGAAGATTGACACTAGTCCCATCTGTGTGAGATGAAATCTCTGGAAATTTTTTCTAAATCCACCCCACCCTTCCGCACCCTGTCAGTTTCTAATAAATTGTTCGACGTGAAGCTGTTCGATGTCTTTCTGGTCGTGAGCTCTGTGAGCTAACTTCACGCCCGTTTGCATAACGATTTTAACGCTCTGATATATTCGAAGTTATTTTATTTGTGAGCTCTGATGAGCTAAATTCACGCTAGTTTGCGCAGCAAATTTTAACGCTCTTAATTATTTGAAGTCAATTACTTTGTGAGCTAAATTCACGCCAGCGTGCGTGATGATGTGAAACTTGTAATATCTTAAAGACAACTATTTCAGCTCTTAGGGGCAAGACTTGTAAACGTTCTAATTAGCGCTCACCCGAGCGAAGGTCAAAGCAGCGCAGAGCAGTAGATTACCGAGCGAGATAGCGACTGTGAGTCAGGCAGTCTTTGTAACTTGTTTGTCGAGCCAGTGGCGTGGGACTCGAAGTGTGTATTTCATGTATATTTTTAAGTGTATTTTTCATGTGTGTATTGCGCGTGTGTGAGCGATATTTAGGGAAAGTCTTCGTAATTAATCGCATAGGACTATTTGTGGGCGAATTTAGTAACCCACAAGCGATTATAGCCAGGTCGAATTATAATCATTGAACTTTTCTTCCAAGGAGACTACATCAAGATGTCCAACATGTGGTCAGGAGTTGGGATGACGTCCGGCGCTTCAACGAAGACGGCTATGGAGTGCTAACTTTTCCATAGGGGAAATGGGCTGAGATGGATGTCATAATGTTCTGCAAGCTGAGACGGTGACGTACAACAATTGATTATTCAATTATGTAGTTAGATTGGCGTGGGAACTTTTGTAAATAGTTTATTTTGTCTTTTCTTGTTTAGAGTTTTTTTTGTACCGGCACTAATTGTTTTAAATGTACGTTGGCGCGTGGCCAAAGAGTTTGTTGTATATTTGTTTTTCTTGGAGTCATATTTATCCATGCAAATGCGAAACCCGTTACAATCGATAAGTGGTGCTTTATTAAAGTTCATATTTGTGATAGGAAATGGGAGGTAATTACTGTAAGATGTTTGCTGAACAGGTTATTATTCATATTAGGGTTGCCAAGTGCAACGATTTAAGATGTAATTGTAGAACACCTTCGTTCTAATTTGATAGATTTTTTTTTGTCCATTTCAGGTTAATTAGTCACGGCGTGGAACGGTGGCGCCAGCAAGTGGAAAATATTTATGTCTTTTTATTTCAGGGTCTGTCAAACCCATACGTGTGATTATATGTGTGTTATTGTGTCAGGTGTGTGTGTTGATTCTACGTGAAGAGGGGTAGAGGTCCTACCGCCCTCGTATTTTGTTGTTGTTGTATTTTTGATGAAAAGGCAAGGGCGCTCTAGGGAGACCGCTGTTCATTGTCCATTATGCTGATTCTTGGATTTCCTAGTGGAAATACCGGGATATTTTGTTCTGACACACACACACGTATTATTGTGCTTTGGGGCACGCTTCTTCGATACACACGTGGGTTGACAGATATGCAGATTTCCACAAATCGCCCGTCTCGCCTGGTGACTTATTTTTGATAGGCAGTCCTTGTTCCGACTGGCCCCTTTAAGCTTTCATGTAGCAAACCTGTTCATTGTGATGGTCATTTTGGAACCATAATTAGTTGGGGAGTTCGCCATGTGTGTGACGGATTGTTGCATGTTGTATGGATAGACTATTGTGTTAACAATGTAAATGTTGGCTTTGAGCCTAGTGATGTGTTTATGACTCAATTCATGTATTTTAATATGTCACACCCGTGTGGTGTAGTGGTAGTGTACTTGTAAATTTGACGGCGGTCATATGTGTATTTTTATTGGTCACGTGTTAACTTACTTGTGTTGATTTTGTGTGAGAAGTCCTAAGTTTTTAGATAGTAATGTGTTGCTACGGCAATCTTGATTCCAATTTCACACGGAAATTATTGTGTTGTATATTTTAAGTATAGGAAGTGTCGGTTTAGTTTAAGTGTTGTATAGTTGTTCCCCGCGTCTGTCTAACTCTAAGCAATGTGGATTCGTTGTCTGAATGTTCATTCTGGATGATGACGAATCATGCATTCGATTGTACACATCGTGAAGCATGCAGAACGACACGCGCGCATACATTGTTACTATTGTTGATTTTCTTAAGGACACTGTGTATTTAATCTCTCCAGAGATGTTGGCCTAGTTTTGGCGTATTTTATTCTATTCAGTGGGAGTTTTTTTGGGAGTTTGTTTTGTTAATTCTTTTGTATAGTTAGGTGATTTGTTATTAAATTCATTTGTTTTAACCCTGGCTTCACTTTTTCCTGCATGTTATTTTGTTATATGTTACCCTGCATGTTAATGAAGCGTTTTAACAACAACTTACGATATGGACTGTTACACCCCCCGAAACTGAGTCTCATAAGCTTCTTTGCAAGGGTTCATAAAACAAAAATGGCTGCCCAAGTGGGACTGGTGTTGTTGTTGCTTCGCTGATCTCATATTTATTTCGTTGAGAAATAATGCCAGGTCAAGCGGGCAAAGTAAATTCAGTAAATTGAGGCGATGTTGTACCGCCATGTGCATTAGTAAAATCACTGAGTTCCTAAAGTTAGAGATATTGAACAAGGTTAGAATTTGATATTGTATTTGTTATAAACCTGTTCTGGCGCCCGGCATTAAAATTAGAAAATTTGCATATTATTGAACTCAGTCAAAGCAGGAAGGTGTTGCCTTATATTTGACATTTAATTAACTTCGGTTAATTGGTGTTCTTCGTAAATTCTGTTGGTTAGGAATTTAAAAGCAGATCACTAGGGAGTTATTTTGTTGTTTGGGAATAAGAGTAATTTATTCAGTAAATTTTGTTACTGAAAATTTTGTTAAATTAGAATCAGTAATATTTAAATGTTATGACATGTATGCGTGTGTATGACTGAAATCTTAGTGCATGACCCTGTTTTCTCTGATTATATTTGTGTATTGTGCAATGGCGAGTGTTGAGGAGATCAAGGCATTGTTGGAACAGATGTCCGCAAAAACGGAAAAACAGTTAAAGAACATGAAGGAGGAAATAAGCGAAGATAATGATAAACAATTAAATAAACAGTTAGAACAGATGTCGATCCAAATGTCCGCGAAAACGGAAAAACAATTAAAAGAACAATTAAAAGAACAGCTAGAAGCTCAGCGTGAGCATAATGATAAACAATTAAAAGAACAATTAGAAATTCAGAGCGAGAATTGTGAAAAACAGTTACACGACATGAGCGGTAATATTTCGGTCCAATTAGAGGTCCAGAAATGGACACTGATAAACAATTAAATGAATTAAATCACAAACTATCGGAAACTGATAAACAATTTCACAAATTATCAGAACAGGCGGTAACACAAACAGAGCAATTAGGAAAGATCACTAATGACATCAATCAGAGTGTTAGGGAGGTAGAGAAACTGGCAGGTGAGGTCGCAGAGAATAACGTCAAACAATTGGGGGAAATTAAAAAGTTGGAGGCGAAGTTTGACAATAAACTCGTACAATTTGACGAAATGGTGGCCGATAAACTAAAGCGGATAGTGGCAGCATGTGTCAATAACACCGCGGGAATAAAGAAAACACAAGATAAATTGCAGCAACAAATTAATTCAGTCGACAGCAACGTACTGGAATTAATAAAAGAAATGGATAAACTTGAGGTCAAGGCCGAAACAGAACGTAGGCACTTGCGTGACAACTTAGAGGACCAATTAAGTAAAACCTAGCAGGTCATAAGAAAGGAGGTCGGAGAACAATTGGTTAAAACACAAGAGGTTATAAGAGAAGAGGTTGGAGAACGGTTAGTCAAGACACAAGAACAGATACGAGAAGAGCTAGAAAAGAATCAGGAAAGGAGCGAAGAGAAAATTAACAGTTTGAAAAGTAGGATCCGAAGAGATTGGGAACAGCAGGCAAACGCAAATAAAGAAGACAGGCTGACAATTTTAAAGCGCCTAGGGGAATACAATTCGAGAATGCAGGCTTTGGAGGAAGGCGTAAAATCTAAATTACAAGAGCACTCAGATTTAATAATTAAAAACGAAATTAGATCGTTAGAGAATGCTACATTATTTTCGGCTGAAAATATACCAGAAAAGCAGGGAAGCATTGGGAGTCCGGTAGGCTTGAAGTTGGCTGAGGATAACAGCCAGGGTCAAAGTCCCAAATTAACGAGCAACGCATTCCAAGAGTATAGGGGAGAGACTTCCACACCACAACCAAACTTGGCACCCGCCCAAGTAATCCAAGTCATTAGGGGAAACTATTTCAAGCCCGATAAATTCAAGGAACACTCAGGAACCACTCCCAAAGCTTTTCTACGACAGTTGACTGATTATTTCAATGATCAACATATCGGCCCCGAAAAACAGCTGAGACTCGTGGAGAAATTTTTAGATGAACCAAGCTTAACCTGGTTTTTAAGCTTTAAATATACTTTCACCGACATGGCTCAATTCCGAGAAGCATTTTAAAGAAGTTTTGGAGCCCTTCTTTACAACAGGGGTTAAGAATGGACCTGTATACACGAAAATACCACAGTACGCATCCGACCAGATTTTCGGAATTCTTTAGCCAACAGCTGGTAAAATTCCGCGATTTTGACGACCCCCCCTAGCGAGCAAAATATGGTTCTAACCATCGGGAAACAACTTCCCATGCACATTCAACAGCTGTTAGTAGCCGGAAATATTCAGACTGCAGTGCAGGCCGAAGAATTACTCCGACACCTAGACGAGACGAGTATGGTCAGTCCACAGACGGGAAGGAGAAATATGGAATGTGTCAACACGGCAGAAGTGGTTCAGGGACTCCAAAATAGTCACAACCAGGGGAACCAAACGAAAACTCAGTCCACAGGAACACAGTTCACACCGAGAAGGCAAGATTTCGATGGCCGGAACCAGTTCAACCAAAACAATAGAAATTTTCAGAATAACCGCGATAGATATAACCAAAACAACCAAAACCAGCACAATCAATGGACGTACCAGCGGGAATACACCAATTGGAGGGGAAACCAAAGACAGGGTCGACCTTACCAAAGAAATGGAGATGGCAGGTGGAACAACGCGAGGAACTATCGCCAGGAAAATAGGGGAGACTATCGCAACAATTGGGACGAGCGGTATGTCGAGTCACAAAAGTACTTAGACCAATTAAATGCCGAAGAGACGGAAAAAGAGAAGTGGGGGCGCGCAATGGCAAATCGACAGAGCCCAGACAATCATCAAGGAGAGGGGGCAGAAAGTTTATTGAGGCAACAGGAGAGGCGCGATGACAACCGGCGGAACACAACAAATGGGCCCCGGGATAAAAAAAAAACTTCAATTGAACTAAAAAATGATAGTCTGAAAACGGAGGACGCCAGGGAGCGAGAAGAGTTGATAGTGGCCAATATAGAAGAGTGGGTAGCATTCCCGGACGATTGCCTGGAGGAAGTGGTGAAAGACCGAGAAAACGTCATCAGACAATTGCCAATTATATACGCACATATTGGAGGTATGAGGGTGAGATGTTTAATTGACACAGGTAGCCAGGTGAGCTTAGTCACTGAAGTTTTGGTAAAAGAAATCGGAAGAAAACAAACTGTTCCAATTATGCCTGTACCGCTAATGAAAGTCAGGGGGGTTATTCCTGACAAGACCATCAATTGTAAACAGCAAGCATATTTAGACCTGGAAATATTGAACCACACTTTTTCGCAAACATTCATTGTCATACCGAAGATGAACTATAACATTATTTTGGGAGCCAACTTCATCTGTGATTTTCATGCTGTAATTGACTTACATAACAACACTGTAAGTTTCAAACAAGTTGAGGGGTTGAATCACGTTGGTTTAAACATGGAAGAGAGTCCGCTAGAGAGAGAGAGGCGAATACTTGGGTCATTGAGGAATGCACTAATGAGGCCGGAGATAAGAACTTGACGGAGGAGCAAGTAAGCCAGACAGCAGTGGTGGAAATTGACAGCCGAGATATTTCGCAGGAACTTTGGGTACATTTGGCGGAAGAAGAAATTAGCGGAACTAAATTTGAAATTCTACTTCAGGAGCGACTTAAGGAGGCCATAGTAGGGGAACCTGATAGAAGGAAACTGGAAGAAATTTTGAGATTACATAAAGGAGCTTTTGACACCGTACCTGGAAAAGTTTTAAATTTTCAATATGCCATGCAAGTTACAGACTGGACCCCATTTAAAAGTAAATTGTACCCGATCCCAGAGAAACATTTTGCTCAGGTGAAGGACATTATTACTAATTTATTAGAATCTGGCATGATAAGGAAAGCAGCAACCCCGTACCTGAACGCAATATTGGCTGTGGCCAAGCCAAATGGATCAATTAGGCTCTGCCTAGACGCGCGAGTTTTGAATAGTAAACTGCTAGTTGAGCATGACCAAGCACCTAGGATCAAAGATGTTTTGAAAGGCTTCCGTGGGAAGAAGATATATTCGAGTGTCGATTTGACAAATAGTTTCCACCATCTTGAACTTGAAGAAAAATCTCAACTGTTGACGGGATTTTTATTCGATAACCAAAGTTATATCTGGTCTCGAATGCCCTTTGGCGTGAAAACTGCTGGATGTGCACTGATAAGAGCACTCGATAGGAATCTGACTGAGGAGGTCAAGAGCTTCACCACGAGATATGTTGACGACATATTAATTGCATCTGAAACAATGGAGGAACACCTGATAAATTTAAATAAACTTCTGGATAACCTGAGAACCATCAACTTCAAAATTAATCTAAAGAAATCACACTTTAGCCAGAGCGAGATTCTATATTAGGGGCATATAATTGATGTTGAGGGCGTGAGACCTAATCCAGCCAAGATTGATGCTATCAAGAAATTTCCCACACCAACTAAAGTAAGAGCATTTTTGGGAGTGACAGGCTTCTTCAAAGAAAATTGCCCTGGATACACAGAAACAGTACCACCTATGCAAGAGATGTTAAAGGCAAATCGATGGTCATGGAATGAGGAGTGCGACAGGTCTTTTAGAGCAACGAAAGATTTATTGGAAAACTGTGTGAAGCTTGGATATCCGGACTTTGAGAAGCGATTTATTATTCAAGCAGATGCTTCATTGATTGGAATCGGTGCCATGCTGTACCAAGAGGACGCTGAAGAACCCAAGAAGAAATCGTATTTGGCATTTACGAGTCGTAAATTGAGGAAGCATGAGAGGAACTACACTGTGACGGAGCTTGAGCTGCTAGCAATTTTATATTCTCTTCAACAGTGGCGTAAGATGATCTACGGCTATTCCATTATTGTTTGAACCGACCACCATGCACTGACATTTTTATTCAAGACAACGATGGCAAGTGAGAGAGTTACGTGCTGGTCCATCTACATACAGCAGTTTGACATTACAATAGAGCATTGCCCTGGAAGGATGAACGTCATACCAGATGCGTTGAGCAGGAATCCTGAGGACGAGAACGAAGTAACAGCGGAAGTTCACAATATAACACTAACACCTAAGGCTCGTGAGTTTTTGGAGAAATTAAAGGAAATTCGGAAGGAGCAAGAAGCAGACCCATGGATGATGATGATGATGATCAAGTTCTATAGGAAGGAATTACAACCAGATTCACCTGAATACCGAGAAGCCCGTGCTAAAGAGGCGAGATTTCACTACTTAAATAACTTGTTGCATAAGTACGTGGATGAGCATCATACCAAACTGCGAATCTTAGTTCCAGCATCACTACAGAGAGGATTGACGTGGCATGTCCACGAGAGCCTAGCACATATCGGCACGGATAAGACTGAAGCTACGATAGGGGAGAATTTTACTTGGCCTAAGATGCGATTCACCATTGTGGAAGTGATAAGAACTTGTGACGCATGCCAGCGCACTAAACCGAACAACTTCATTATGAAACAACCACCAAGACCACTGTTACCTCAGAAGCCATGCGAGATGCTCGCTATTGACTGTTTTGGCCCTCTAGTCAAAGGAAAGCGTGGATGCCGACATCTTCTAGTGTGTGTCGATGTATTTTCAAAGATGGTCGTGTTATGTCCGATCCAGAAGACGACATCAAAACAAGTCCTCAGTAGAATTCAGAACAAAGTTATTCCGATGCTTGGGAAGCCGGAATCCATTTTATCAGACCATGGTACTTATTTCACGAGCAATGTTTTTAGGCAAGGTCTGGAGAGCCTAGGAATAAAACACATATTTTCAAGCATTCGTCATCCTTGTGGGAATCCGAGCGAGAGAACGATTCGCTGTGTTGCAAAATACTATAGAGTAATGATTCCTAACGATCATAATAAATGGGTTGACAAAGTAGGAGAGATTGAGATGTGCATGAACACCACTAAGCACGAGTCGACAGGTCAAGTTCCACTAATTGTACACCACAACAGGTTGCCAGAAAGATCTTGGGACAAGATTATTCCATGTCCGAGGGATCCACTATTAGCGCATGAGTTGCGAATCCAGCGAACGAGAGAGCACATTAGGAACCAAGCGGACCGAAGACTCAGAAGATACAGAGGAAAGAAGTTTCACCGGGAACTACAAGAACAAGAGTTAGTGCTGGTTCGCAGACCACCGATATCTGACCCCAAGAACAAAGTCTTTGCCAAATTCTGTGCAAAATTTATTGGCCCGTTCCGTGTCATTAAGAATCTGGGTAACAATGCTTACAGGCTTGAAGAAGTGAGCACTGGTGCTAAATCTGTTTTTAATAGCGCCAACTTAAAACCGTATTACAGAAGGGAACCATTTGATGAATAAGAAAGATGATGTGTGCAGGGTCATATTGCAAAATTTTATTTTGAGAGCCAACACTGAAATGTACGTGGACGTGGAGCGCCGGAGAGAGAGCGCTTTGTTTTGTAAACAACGAGCAGCTGAGACGACAGGAGTGGCAATCACGTGAGGAGAAGGGGGAGGTCTAGCGAAGAAGTATGAATGACATTCCGACGAGGGAGCGCGCACACTAATTGGGTCAATGGACTGTACTCTCGAGCAGCTGAGCGAGGTACTAAAGAGATGTTGTTGTTACTACTGTGGATATTGTTTTTGAAATCCAAATCAATTACTTGCTTCGAATTTCAAAACCTTGCTGAGGATAAATGAACCCTTATTGATTTACGATAAATAAGCATTCATAATTTATTATTATTATTATTACTGCAGCCCAGGCAGTACATGAGGAAGTTGAGATGAATAAAGGCAAGGTAGCGTGTCGCAATGATTGCCACAGAGGTTGAGCTTGTAGCTATTCTTGAAGAACGGCCTGGTAAGCTGAGTTCAAGGCCAAATTGTGTAACAACTTGCACCAGAATTGGAAACATAAAGGAATGGTCACGAGTTACTTACAACCGACCTACGATTGAATCAACCAATCGGGAGAGACCACGCCAATATCACGCGATGGAAGGCGTCAGTGGTAAAAAGCGCGCGGAATTGATTATCTAAAGAACCGCCGATCGGAATTATCTCCGCACGAGTGCGATGAGACGTTTGATTTATTTGATGAAGATTGACACTAGTCCCATCTGTGTGAGATGAAATCTCTGGAAATTTTTTCTAAATCCACCCCACTCTTCCGCACCCTGTCAGTTTCTAATAAATTGTTCGACGTGAAGCTGTTCGATGTCTTTCTGTTCGTGAGCTCTGTGAGCTAACTTCACGCCCGTTTGCATAACGATTTTAACGCTCTGATATATTCGAAGTTACTTTATTTGTGAGCTCTGATGAGCTAAATTCACGCTAGTTTGCGCAGCAAATTTTAACGCTCTTAATTATTTGAAGTCAATTACTTTGTGAGCTAAATTCACGCCAGCGTGCGTGATGATGTGAAACTTGTAATATCTTAAAGACAACTATTTCAGCTCTTAGGGGC
Organism: Meconema thalassinum; assembly: GCA_946902985.2. Lineage (NCBI taxonomy): Eukaryota > Metazoa > Arthropoda > Insecta > Orthoptera > Tettigoniidae > Meconema > Meconema thalassinum. The sequence goes on along the minus strand of OX336389.2, from coordinate 611,690,723 downwards.
AAGACTTGTAAACGTTCTAATTAGCGCTCACCCGAGCGAAGGTCAAAGCAGCGCAGAGCAGTAGATTACCGAGCGAGATAGCGACTGTGAGTCAGGCAGTCTTTGTAACTTGTTTGTCGAGCCAGTGGCGTGGGACTCGAAGTGTGTATTTCATGTATATTTTTAAGTGTATTTTTCATGTGTGTATTGCGCGTGTGTGAGCGATATTTAGGGAAAGTCTTCGTAATTAATCGCATAGGACTATTTGTGGGCGAATTTAGTAACCCACAAGCGATTATAGCCAGGTCGAATTATAATCATTGAACTTTTCTTCCAAGGAGACTACATCAAGATGTCCAACATGTGGTCAGGAGTTGGGATGACGTCCGGCGCTTCAACGAAGACGGCTATGGAGTGCTAACTTTTCCATAGGGGAAATGGGCTGAGATGGATGTCATAATGTTCTGCAAGCTGAGACGGTGACGTACAACAATTGATTATTCAATTATGTAGTTGGATTGGCGTGGGAACTTTTGTAAATAGTTTATTTTGTCTTTTCTTGTTTAGAGTGTTTTTTTGTACCGGCACTAATTATTTTAAATGTACGTTGGCGCGTGGCCAAAGTGTCTGTTGTATATTTGTTTTTCTTGGAGTCATATTTAATGTGCACGGCGCGTGTACGTGATATTTATCCATGCAAATGCGAAACCCGTTACATTCGATAAGTGGTGCTTTATTGAAGTTCATATTTGTGATAGGAAATGGGAGGTAATTACTGTAAGATGTTTGCTGAACAGGTTATTATTCATATTAGGGTTGCCAAGTACAACGATTTAAGATGTAATTGCAGAACACCTTCGTTCTAATTGGATAGATTTTTTTTGAGTCCATTTCAGGTTAATTAGTCACGGCGTGGAACGGTGGCGCCAGCAAGTGGAAAATATTTATGTCTTTTTATTTCAGGGTCTGTCAAACCCATACGTGTGATTCTGTGTGTGTTATTGTGTCAGGTGTGTGTGTTGATTCTACGTGAAGAGGGGTAGAGGTCCTACCGCCCTCGTATTTTGTTGTTGTTGTATTTTTGATGGAAAGGCAGGGTGCTCTAGGGAGACCGCTGTTCATTGTCCATTATGCTGATTCTTGGATTTCCTAGTGGAAATACCGGGATATTTTGTTCTGACACACACACACGTATTATTGTGCTTTGGGGCACGCTTCTTCGATACACACGTGGGTTGACAGATATGCAGATTTCCACAAATCGCCCGTCTCGCCTGGTGACTTATTTTTGATAGGCAGTCCTTGTTCCGACTGGCCCCTTTAAGCTTTCATGTAGCAAACCTGTTCATTGTGATGGTCATTTTAGAACCATAATTAATTGGGGAGTTCGCCATGTGTGTGACGGATTGTTGCATGTTGTATGGATAGACTATTGTGTTAATAATGTAAATGTTGGCTTTGAGCCTAGTGATGTGTTTATGACTCAATTCATGTATTTTAGTATGTCACACCCGTGTGGTGTAGTGGTAGTGTACTTGTAAATTTGACGGCGGTCATATGTGTATTTTTATTGGTCACGTGTTAACTTACTTGTGTTGATTTTGTGTGAGAAGTCCTAAGTTTTTAGGCAGTAATGTGTTGCTACGGCAATCTTGATTCCAATTTCACACGGAAATTATTGTGTTGTATATTTTAAGTATAGGAAGTGTCGGTTTAGTTTAAGTGTTGTATAGTTGTTCCCCGCGTTTGTCTAGCTCTAAGCAATGTGGATTCGTTGTCTGAATGTTCATTCTGGATGATGACGAATCATGCATTCGATTGTACACATCGTGAAGCATGCAGAACGACACGCGCGCATACATTGTTACTATTGTTGATTTTCTTAAGGACACTGTGTATTTAATCTCTCCAGAGATGTTGGCCTAGTTTTGGCGTATTTTATTCTATTCAGTGGGAGTTTTTTTGGGAGTTTGTTTTGTTAATTCTTTTGTATAGTTAGGTGATTTGTTATTAAATTCATTTGTTTTAACGCTGGCTTCACTTTTTCCTGCATGTTATTTTGTTATATGTTACCCTGCATGTTAATGAAGCGCTTTAACAACAACTTACGATATGGACTGTTACACCCCCCGAAACTGAGTCTCATAAGCTTCTTTGCAAGGGTTCAATATCGAGGGTGTTTTTGCAAAAGTTCGTAACTCACGTATTATTTTACATGAGAGGCAAACTAAGGTTTTTATTGTGGCTCTCCAATTATAGAGGTCATTGTGATGGGGAATATGGCATTGAGCTTATATGGAACAACCTGACAAATAGAGACCTATTGACCCTCGAATGTGTTAAAGCAAGATACCTGAAGAGAATTTTAGGCATATCAAAATACACTCCTTCCTCACAGAAGACTTGAGGTTCCGACAACAACTGCCAGCGACCAAACAAGAGTCGGGCCTACTTCGGGACAGACAAAGCAAGAGATCGGACATCTGGCTTGATTTCTATACAACAGATGCGATGCTGGATAGGAACTGGACGGGAGCAAACAAGGACCTAAGGAGCGCCATAACTAGGCTCTCAGTGCACGGTTTTCATCACAAAATATGCACGAGAAACAGTTTTCACGATCCCTCACCAGTGTGTGTATGCAGCCTCTGCGGGAAGGCCTGTGAGCGCTACCATTTCACTGTGTACCAAAAGCGCACAAAATCACTAAAGGAATATAGCAAGAACAATGATATTTACATGCACATGTAATCTAAACTGTTATACTCTATGGTCGTTCGACTGCAATAAAGCTTTTATATTGTGATGGGAAAGCCATACAAAACGAAGTATTGCCACTCAATTAAAACCTTATTTTGCCTCTCCCGTAAAATTATACAACTGTGAGTTAAGACTTTTTGCCAAAACACCATCAATATGGCCAGTGGCTGCAGTAGGCTGCATACAGTGCGAGACAGCAGAATGGTACATTCTATTGAACTCTCTATCTTTCAACACGGTGAGGTCATTTGATTTAGTCGATGTGAGAAGATTTTCACCCTCTTAAACATACCTAGGTTCAGAGTGTCTGATGTGATAGTGAAGTAGAAAGATGGCGGATGTATACAGCCCAACAACATGTAGGACAACCCTCCATGTTGAATCCCAAGGGCAGTCAAGTGTTGAAGAGGGTCATGCAGGTTACTTCACTATCATTCACAGGAATCACTGTTTATAATATGGCGATCTGATGGTAGAGTGTAAGTGTGGTGAATGCCTGGTGTATGCTATCCACCAAACTGTATAGTCCATAGTGAAATTCAGGGGATAGAGGTGTTACAATGTGGTCATGTTTCTCCTGGAAGGGGCTTGCCCCCCCAGTGTTTTACACAGCAATTTCATGGCACAAAGTAACATAGACATTATAAACTCTTTAATACAGCATACAATCGAAGACCAGTTCTGGATTGACTATAGAGTATTTCAACACCAGCACCCATCCACACTGCACAGATTGTGGGGGGCATCCTACTAGTGGACTGAACTGCACGTCCTGATTTGTAATCCCATAGAACATCTCTGGGATCTTAAGAAACACCGACTTCATGCCAGGTCACAATGATCCACATCCCAACCTCTCCTCCATTCATCACTCACCGACAAATGGGTATTCCCCAAGAAACCTTCCTCAACATGATTGGAAGTATGCCTAGCAGAGCGAAGGCTGTCATCAAGGCAATGAGTGGGTCACATCATATTGATGGCCACAGCTAGCAGTGGAGGCCGTCCCAAGAATCACTTCATTTTCAAGCGAGCATCCAGATACTTCAGACTATTGAGTGAATTTTGCAGCAAAGACAAGCAAGGAGCAAGCAGTATATTCCTACTGGCTACGAGCACAAACTTCCTGGGTACCTCTTTATTTATTTTGGGCCACTTCAAACCAGCACCAACTGAATGCTATATTTTCTCTATAGCAAGTTTCAGTATATTCACTGACAAGCATTAATGGAACAAATATGAATTAGAGTAAGCCAATTTATAGTGGAAACACACTCAGGACTACAATGTTTAAACTCGGGAGAGGTCGCCTTGTGGTTTACTAGAAAAGTGTTCAAATTTGGTGGGTTTGCTCTTCATAAAGAAATATTTTATCCCTGTTTGAGCGTTTTTGCCAATGGGCCTTAGTGTGCTCAAAATTGAACGTTTAAAATCAATCCTCAAACTTTTGTAGTCTTATTCCTGCACACATTCCCTACTCGTCTCCGTGGCGTAGTGGCTAGCAGTTTCTTTATCTTTCTTTGACAAATTTTCTTTTATTTTATGTTTGTGGTACAATATTTAAGTTGGCAGATTACATCAAGTACTTTATTATTTGTTGTTGCTCTTTCTATTCACAATATTAATAAATTAATATTTACGTTATTGTTTACATAAAGAAAGTTTAGCTTGATGGTGGAGCAGAGTGGAACAGAGGGAAGGGCTCTTGGGTTTCCGCATTAGACTCGGCACAGTGCGAATGAACGTAGCGTCGCCGGCCACGCTGCATTTAAATTCTAACGAATAAAACTTACAACACGTTCAAGCGTCACGGACGAATAATGATATTAAAATATTGTACATATCTCCAAAACCGAAGAGACCACAGCAAATACATTATAGAAAAAACAAAAGACAATTAGGAATTAATCAGTTAAAAAAATAAAAGTGGTGACCATGGTCTGACTCGAACTCTTCAATTCCCCATGCCAACGCGCTAGCGACCACACCACGGAGACGAGCCGGGAACGTGTGCGGGAATAGGACTACAAAAGTTTGAGGATTGTTTTTCAACGTTCAATTTTGACCACACCAAGGCCCATTGGCAAAAAAGCTCGAACAGGGGCAAAATATTATTTTATGAATAGCAAACCCTCCAAATTTGAAAGCTTTTCTAGTAAACCACATGGCAACCTCTCCTTGTAAGCCCAGGAAAATAATACTTCCAGGAACTATTGATCAAGACTTCACAGTATTTCATCCTTCAAACCCTCTTCACCTAACCTTAAAAATTACCTACAATGGTTAAGAATAAGATGTTGAGATATTCTAAAGAAGGTGTATTTATGATGGCATACAGTACTTCTTCAGGCACATGATGTCTCAGCAGTCAAGCTGCTTGCCTCCTTCCAAAGTGGACCAGATTTAATTCCCAGTCAATGCAATCCGCGCGCAAAGCACCAGCGGGCCACGTCCCTGACCGCAACCACATCAGAGGAGGCACCAGCTACGCTGAAGTCATTTCTCCCCCTACCTCAACTCCTCCTACCCCCCCCAGACCACTTCCCAACCCCCTGCTATGACTAGCAATAAGTTCCCTGTCCTCTCCCATCCGGTATCAGCCCCAAGCACTTCTGTTCAGACCGCTTCAAACGATATGTTTGAGATATTCAAATTAATTAGCGACCCCTCCCTTCGCGATCTCTTTACCATCGTGAAGGACATCCTTAAGTGTGTCATCAGCGCTCCCGATACGTCTTCCCGACTCCATATAATCATTGAAGTATGCACCCAATACCTTTTTAATGGCTAATCTTCGCACCGTCCCCCTTACCAAGATAATGGCATGGAATGCATTCCACCTAAAGTCACAGGAAGGTGAACTCTCGAACGTCCTACATCGGAAACACATCAACACTGCTCTACTAGGCGAAACCAACATCAAGCCTGACACCAGATTCTACATCCCAGGGTATAGTCCGGGACAGCTTAACTAAGTTACTAGATCAAAACAGGGTAGGTAACATTAACAGCCGTCCCCTATGCCTACGTAAATGTTGGTTTAGGCTTGCATTTCTTGAAGTTAAGTCGTTTTCAGGTGCAAGCACATTGTCGCCAACCCTGCTTAAAATCTCGCCATCTCCAGACCATAATACCAGAAAATTTCTTAACACACAGTTGCCAACATTTTTCTCCCAGAATGCATTTTCCACACATTCTCCCAACATAATAATTACGAATTTTACTAATGCCTATTATCTGAATAATTTCACAGTTTTCTTTGAAATTTCAAGTCTAATGAAGTTAAAACAAGTTGTACAAGGTAAGTACTACTAATATACATCGATTAAAACAGTTTTTACAGTTATTATAGACCCTTGATTATGGAATATGTGCGTGTTCATACCCACTCGTCTGAGATGTTTGCAAGCTTTTATTTAACTAATTTTTGGATAAATTCTTATTTAGATTTCATCATGACGTCTAAAAAACACGAGAACAAGATTGGAGATGGATTGGAGAAACTCCACGAAGATCACTGGCTAATCAACTAGGTTTTAAGTAGCCTAGACCCTATCTACATAATTAAAAGTACAAAGTTATTTAATCTTTGTTTTATTTATTTTTATATTCAGTCCGAGCACAAATAACGTAATAAAGAACCTTAATGGTCTTTGGAAATTTTGGAAAAATTCTTCTGACTGCATTTTTCGTATAATACACACCAAACATAACCTATAATATAGCCTATGTCTACAAGTTCACTCCCAGGAACATATTCTTAGGATCAATTCCTCTTGTAATATTGTAATGTACCGGTATCTTATTCTCGACTTCCAAGTGCCGTCAGCCATAATATTATAATACATTGCATATGTTACTCGTAAGCTTGAAAGTAGTCTATGATTCACACTCGGCTAGTTGTAGTGTGAATGCATTGGCGATTATGTAGTTGGCTACTGACCTATAGCCTACTTAGTAGTAGGCAGATAAATTATTTATATTAGGCCTATTTTTATTTGTTTCAGTTATGGTTGCGACAGACTAGTGTGGAAGCCTTCAACGAACTTCAAGGGTTGTGCAACATGAATCAATCATCATTCTGAAGAGCCATATGCACTGCGCTTGAGTCACAGATGCACATTTTCAGAGAATACCAACAATATCTCTTGGCTCTCTTTTAGTTCTCGACATAAATTACTGCACCACTGAATGTCTGGGTGAGAATTACTGATGTACTTAAGTTGGGTGGGACAAAGTCACTGTTCGCTACTTGGTTAGATGACACAGTTCAGGCGAAGCCACTGGTTGCAATACGTTATAAATATTCCTCGCAACTATAGACTAGGCTACTTGTATTATTAATTCGGAATGAAAGTAGAACGCGGCTTATACAGTTGCATCAGATATGAATGTGACTTTTACATACCTTGTGTCCTTGTTTCATCTTCTGGGCGATATTACATATTGAAATTAGGAACCCTGGTCACTACTGCACTACATATATGTGCATAAGTACATAAATATGCGTTTTTATTTATTGCTCGTTAAAACGGCTGCCATGTTCCAACAGCGCTTGCATCTCGTTCAACTGTCAACAAGGCGCACTCTAGCGGCACACACCGATGCGCACACATTGTTGCCAACATGTAGGATACAAAATCGGCTTCCTTTGGTCATAAATGAATATTTTTCCAAAATTACCTCCCTCGAGAACAGTGCAAACCGCATCAAAATCCATCCAGTGGTTCTCGAGATTACCCGCTTTCTTCAGCTCAATGGATTATCCGCCGAACTGTCAGAACACATCTCTAAAAAATACAACTCTAGAATAGACGACTGTCTGGACGAAACCATTGGCCGCTACTAGGCCAGGTGACTGTGTGGATGAAAATTACTGCTTTTAATACAAGCAAGGGGGTCTGGGGTATAAGCCCCAGGTTAGGTTTGTATGTAAAGCCTTATTCCGGGTTCACCACGCTCGAACTAAGAGGCAAGACCAGTGCCAAACAATAATGTAGGCACTGCTGAAAAATGTAATAACACCCTTTAGCGATAAAATGTTCAACTCTTGTATCTTAGTCACATTACATAAGTTACTGTACAAAATTTTCTAGATTTTGATGGAGGTTGACTGTTTTCCAATCGCTAGGCAAAGTTCAGAGTAGCGTACTCCCAGCATCAAACGCCATATTGTGCTTTTCAATCGCTAGGCAGCGCTGCCAAGGGAATTAATGTGGTGGGCAAGTTGGTCATATTTACTCGGTGCTATTTGTGCTGAATAAGCATTAAACCTTTGGAGTAGTGACACTCAGTAGTTGCTTGTTGTGTTTCTCCTACCAGCTGTGAACACTATGATTTGTGTCATGGATTTGTATGTTAATCGCATGAATCTTAATTTTATGCCTTGTTTTCGTTTATCGAAAAGTGCTGTGATGGCTGACCAATAATTGTTAGGTCGTTACGCCATACAAACACCACCCCTGGTTTTTGTCACGCACAGTGGGGGTAGACACGCATCAATAATTTTCATCCAAACCGATGGTTTGTGCCTAGACCAATAATTTTTAGGCACTGAGGCGCTGGTTTTGCCTTTTGGTTTCGAAACATGGAATCCTTGCGATCAGCATTCATTTCAGTGGTAAATACGGTTCTATATACAAAACAAACCTAACCAGGGGCTTATGCCCAGTAGTGCAATCAGTAATTTTCGTCCAGACAGTCGTCTAACCAAGTAGCGACCAATGGTTTCGTCCAGACAGTCGTCTAACTAAGAAGAGCCCGATTATTTCTTCTTTTTCACATCATTGCAACATTACATGTGTCGTCTAATGTAGGCCTATTTTTTATCGGATATGTTGGTAACTAATGACGTCAATGTGATCGCTGCGGCAGTTTCACATACTAAATATGCTGTCGAACATGGCTGTGGTGGTTAAATATACAATAAATAAAAACACATATTTAAGTGATTTAGCACATATATCAGGTGCAGAAGTGATCAAGGTTAGTAGTTACAATTGATAATGTCCCCCCCCCACTGCTAAAAGATGAAATAAGGTATGAAAATGATATATTATCAAAGTGAAAGCGAAAAGCAAAAGAGTGATACGTGGTACAGAATTAATCTGAATTTTCCCTACAGTATAGGCCTATAAGTCGTGTTGTAAAGGGGATAGCGGGTGGGTTACAGACAGCGAAGGAGAAAACATCTATTAGGACATCATTTCCCCAATTATTATTCATCATTACACAAGGTATTTAGGCTAATTGAAGTATTCTACTTGGTTCATCACTCCTGAAGTGTTACCTCTATTACGGTACGTATGTCGTTTTGCCTTGAACATTTTTGCTTGAAGACGGGCTATTGTTTTATGTAATTTCTTAATTTATTCCACTAACATGTATCGGTTTTCCAATATTTGCATTATTCATGTAAATTTTAGATGGTTGGCTACAGAAAATACTGAAACCTGTTTTACAAAACGCTTTAACTCACAAATTTCGTTACATTTTGCACATCTTACAATTTTCTATTTTTTAGTAATGTTCTTTTGGGCTGTTTTTTTTTTTCAAACAAAACAGTGTTAATGTTTGCACTGCACAACACCACTGGTCACTAAAAACAAATGTTTCCACCCTTAGCATCTTTGACAGCTTGTAAACACTCAGGCATACTGTTCACAACTCGTCGAATGACATTTGCCAGGATGCGACCCCATTCCTCCAGCAGCGATGTTCTCAATTGTGCCAAGGTGGTGGGGTCACACGCTCTGACGTTCTTTCCAAGCATATCTCGTACATGTTCGATGGGGTTTAAGTCAGGACTATGAGCTGGCCAGTCCAGGGTTTGAATCCCCAGTTCCTGCAGATATTATACAACACAGCGAGTAGTATGAGGGCATTATCCTGCATCAACATGAAATTCTGACCAATGAAAGGCGCAAAGGGCATCACATGGTTCATCAGGATCTCTTCGATGTACCTTTGGGAATTGCGTGTCCCGTGATCGATGCACACTAACTCAGTGTGGGCCATAACGTTGATGCCACCCTACACCTTAACCGAGCCACCTCCAAATGGAGTCCTGGAGGAGAAAGCAACAGGGCTGTAACTCTCCCCGCACCTTCTCCACACTCTCTCTCTTCCATCAGGAGATCTAAGATTAAAGCGACTCTCGTCAAAGAAGAGAACAGAGGCCCACTGCTCGTGTTCAACAAATGCCAGTTGTTATTCCTAGAACAAGAATAAGCGAGCGGCAACACTCATAACCCCTTAAATGCTTACAGTGCGCTTCCCGCCATAAAACCATTAAGATAGGCTCATCGAAGATTGGGGGTAATTGGTGGTAATAAACCACCCTAAGAAATGTCATATTATCAATTACTATTCGCGGACGTTTCAGATGTTTGTTCTGATGCGTGAAAAGCTTTTGAAAAATGTGATTACATCTTTTTCATGGCTAATTTTATACTATTTATATTACATTTTTAACTGTTCCACTTTTTTTGCCGGTCTGTGTATTACTCCGTCGATAAAGCTTGCCTTTCAACATGTGTATTTAACTAGTCAATTTGTCTGTGAATTCAGTGAATTTTCTGCAAGTGGCTTTTAATGTGCCAGGTGACGAAAGGTCAGGAGAGTATTCTACCAACCATCTCGCGCTGTGCCGCTAGCAATTTTTTGGCAGTTGGTCCAGGTTCGATTTCCGGCTCTGCCAAGAAATTTTAATTTTGGTCTGAGGGATGGAACAAGGCACACTAAGCCTCGTGAGGCAAAACTGAGAAGAGGAGGGTTCGCTTCCCATCTTAGCCTTCTTGGAAGTGGTTTCCGCACTTCTATTCCAGGCAAATACCGGGATGGTTCTTAATTTAAGGCCATGGCCGCCTCGTTCCCAATCCTCATCTGAATAATAAATGCACACACTAATACAGCCATCACAATAACACAGGTTATGAGACAAATTCCACATGTCCAAGTACACAGGTCAACATGACCATGATGTCGCAAAGCCCTAAAATCAACCAACAACTGCTGCTTTCTACCATTCCAAGAAGAAATCTTAGAGTTGGCCTTACAGTCTTATGCCCCTAAAATCCACGACTAAATCAAATGGATTTAGGCCTAAGCATTGGATCAACCATCATCTTTCATCTCAATAGGGATTTGCCAATAGGCTTTCAATAGCATGTCTCAATTCTGCTTCCATATATGTAGGCCTATACATGCAAGAAATGAGTATGGTACTTATCAAAAATAAAGAAATAATAAGCTAATATGTACCCTACTATTCTATTTCTCTCCTACTCCGAAATCCTTCTCTGAACACTCATCTTAAGACAGAATGGTCTGCATTTTCGGACCAATTATAAAAATGTAGCCTATAAGAAGAAATGAACATGCTCATCTTTAGCTCCCCGGCAAAACTGGAAAAAACCTTGAGTAAGTATTAATGTTTCTGTTCTTATGCATTTTATATGATGTTTTAAAAATCAATCTAGAAGAGCTAATTTAAGTTAACTTCACTACCATAATACTGCTTAAGAGTTAGACTGTTGAGGACTGATGACCAAGATGTCCCTAACTTGAGCAAGGACTGCTTCACAACTTTATGTAAAATGTAAAGGGCCTTTACTTAGTTTGGATCATTTGCGTACGTGTTACAAGGATGTGTGTGCTGACTTTTTGGTGTTAAATGATGTAGGTTGGCAACACCAAATGTGGTGGCCATGTTGGTTTTCTAGTAACTTATTTAAGGTGTCCCGGACTATACCGTATGTACCGCAATGACCGAATAGGGCGTCCGAGTGGTGGCACAGCCATAATCGTGCACTCAGACCTGGCACACCAGCGCATCCCCACACCTGATAACCTGAGGTTTGTTGAGGCCACTATCATACAGTTAGAACTTAGCAACGGACCCTACCGCCTTGTGTCCTGTTACTTGCCTCCAAGTGCTCCGCTTATACCGGCAGATCTGGAGGTACTGTTGCCTAGCAATATCCCAGTGATATTGGAGGGTGACTAACTCCAAGAACACCCTGTGGAATAGTCGGATCACCGAGGCCAAGGGCAGGCTGCTTGAGAAATTCCGCGACGATCACGCATGTTTGATTCATCCTCCACCTGAGTTCACGTATTTTCCGTTTGATCCCAATAAACTTCCGGATACCCTGGACATTGCCATAAGCAAGGACCTGGATATCCCCATTGTTGTTTCTAACCTTAAAGTCCTCGACTCCGACCACGACCTCATCCTTATCAAACTCAACACTAGCTACAGGCCGGACGTTTGTTTTAGACGATTGCCCTTGACCTTGAAGCCTGCGGGTGAGCCTCAACACACTCACTCTCTCACCCTATCGCTTCACACTTGTCACCACCGATCTGATGTAATGGAATTTCAGACTTGAACAGACAGTACAGTCCACGTTGAAGTATTATGTGACGCGGAAGTACACGTTACGTGGTTACGAACAGAACGTCATTATATTTGCCAATGACTGTACTTCAGCAGAAGTGTGAAACAGCTTTGTCAATCATCGGGACTGCTTGGGGCAGCTGATAACAACAAAGGTACTGTAGTAACTCGCCTCCAGGCTTCCATTAAGATTTTTCACTCGTCTAAAACAAACGTCCTTCCCGCTCGAAAATCCCTCTTCACTTACGCAAGATTGACTGGGAACACTTCCAGCTCATCCTAAAAACTACCGTTGCTGGTAATCCCAGCATTCGCTGTGAGGAAGACATAGACTCCCTCACAGGGAAGTTCACTCAATCACTCCTACATGCCGCCCGCACTGCAGCTATTGGACCACAACACAAAAAACAAAAGTCCTTCACCATCCCCCCTTCTCTTCTTGTTACAATCAAGCAGAAAGATATGTTCAGGTGGAGGTGACAAACCACCCGGGACCTTCGCCTCAAGCACGAGTGGTATCGTCTGAAGAGCGTCATCCATTCTGCCAGGCTTGGTCTCAGAAATCAAGCATGGCAAACTAAACTAGGGAATATGGCTGGTAACTCCAGCTCTCTGTATGGTATGGCCAGAAAACTGCTAAGGAGAAGAACTGGCATCCCTCCATTACATGGCACATGTGGACCGGTCTTCAATAACGTTGACAAGGTTAACGCCCTGGCGGATACCTCTGAAAAAGCCTGTGAGCCTAACCAGGAACCTTGTGACGACGACTTTGTTCACGAAGTCCGTCATGACCTTCGAGGCGGCTTCCAGGGCGGACTTCCCCAGGGCTTTAGATTTGTCTCGCCTACCGAACTGCTCAACTACATGAAGAAGCTGAAGACTCCAAAGGCCCCTGGCCCTGACGACATCTCAGCCTCATTCCTAAAAAACTTGACCAAAAATGCTCTCACTTGTCTTACCAAACTCTTCAATGCCATCTACAGATTCGGGTACTTCCCTTCAGCCTGGAAACTAGCCAAAGTAATCATGATCCTCAAACCAAATGCTAACGGAACATTTCCGCAAAACTACAGGCCTATAAGTCTCCTCTCTATTATTTTAAAACTCTTTGAAATGACTCTTCTTGCCAGGCTGCCCTACATAGATAATGTAATTAATGATGAGCAGTTCGGCTTTCGACAAGGTCACTCCACGGTGCACCAACTACTTAGGCTCATTGAACTAATAACGCGCCAATTCAACGAAAATCGTATGACAGGATGAAGCACTTTGCCTTCCCAGACCACCTATTAAAGGTCGTGCAATCTTACCATAAACACAGGAAATTCTATGTCCAGGTGGATGATGCCCATTCCTCCACTAGAAGGATCAAAGCCGGTGTACCGCAGGGCAGCGTCATAGCTCCCCCCCCCCCCCCTCTTCAATATCTATGTCTCTGACATGCCCACTACTGACGCTACTGGTCTCCACCTATATGCAGATGATACTGCCTTCTCTACTACCTCCTGGAGAGGACATAGAATTACCAACAATCTCCAAGTTACTCTCGACATCTTAGTACCCTGGCTAAGGAGATGGAGAACTAAAATTAATGTTAGTAAATGTTCTGCCACTCTGTTTGCAAAGAGACGTAAACACACTGAAGTCCAGGACCTTAACTTCTTCGGTGAAGCAATCAGATGGCAGTCAGCCACTAAATATCTAGGTGTCACGCTGGATCAAGGCCTTACTTTCACTAAGGAGGTCACTCAGCGCACGAATCTAGCGAAAGGGATCCAAGCCCAGCTCTGGCCCTTGCTCAGGTCCCACGGAGCTCTTGACGACAAAAGTAAACTCCTCACCTACAAAACCGTCATGCATTCTATAATGGAATATGCCAGTCCAGCATGGGGATCTGCAGCACCCTCCACCATCAACAAGCTTCAGGTTGTTCAGAACCGTGCTTTGCGAACAATCTCAGGCACCCCCTGGTATGGTCACAATGCACAACTGCACATAGACTACAATCTCGCTACCATCCAGGAGCGAATTCGAGGACAGACAGCAAAATTCTACAGAACAACAGCTACACGCAATCGCAACCCTCTCATGAACAGATTGGGTGATTACCAACCCAGGGGAACCGCCAAAAGCGCCCCCGTATCCTTATCGAATAACTCTTACATGCTACTATAGCACTTAAACTCAACATGCTACCTAGCACTTTTACTTTCACTTTCTATTTTAATATCTTCCCTCTCCGACTTTCTCTTTTGAAATACTACTTTTACTATCCTTTACTATCTTCTGTCTTCCTAATGCTTAAATGCACTAGGCCATATCATGGCCAATTAGATTCAAGGTAATCACCCAAACCCCCTCAATCAAATGCTGTCGGTCGAAACTTCCTGATATGACTCTTAAGGCCCCTTTGGGGCTGGCAGGTCATAATAGTACTCAATGAAGTCGGCTATGCCGACTTCGCTTGCTTGGGTCAGGTCAGGTCAGGTCAGTCGATGCATATAAAATGGTGCAATGTCACGTGCAGTAGTTTGGAATCCGTGTAAAAGAAAGGACATCCCATGCGAGATTAAATGTCATGTAAAACTACAAGCTTCCTTCTTTCAGTAGCTATCCCAAGGAAATGAGACAACTTATTAGATTTCACATACAGTACTGTAATTATAATTGAAATTTGTAGTGAGCAAAATATATTACTACAGATTTTTCCAGCAACTTAAGATGGCCAAACAAGATCGTGTTCTTTTCTGTATTTCTGAAAGAACAGATTTTTTCTCTCCCATTTTTGTGCAAGCAGCCACTTCTAAGTCTTCACTTAATTAACACCATCCACAGCATTCAAATAATACTTGGAAGACACATGAGCAACTGCCAGACTAGATTTACTATATTTGCAAGCAAATGAAGAATAGATATAGACAAACAATTTGGTCGAGGAACAATTGTTCCCACATGTGAATTAACATGATGCAAATGTTCAAAAAATTGATGATGTTCCACAAATAACAAATAACTTTAAATCTGTAGAATTAGTGCAGTGATTTTATTTGCGAGAAAGTTAACACTTGTCTTAAGTCCACATTGTCACATAACCCACACCTATACAGGGAATGCTTGTCAGTTGGTATTTACATTTTAATATCAAAGGGCAGTCTTAATCACTGACTTAAATGTTGATCATTTATAATGCAAGGACTTAGACAAAAGTGCGTCTTTAGAGATATCAGTTTCTTACAAACACTATGTTAATATCCATCACTCAATTGCATCACGTGGTGGTGTTGATTTTAATATTTTATATATTGAAGATGACTGTGAGTGCAATCTTCCATTACATAGTCATGTGCAAGCGAGATCTTTCTATACGATTCCTCTTTTAGCAAATTCCATAACAACTGCTCATTTATACTGTATCCTGATTTCTCAATTCTGAAGTTTTGAAAATATGCAAGGCCACTATTTTAAATGTATGAAGTCAATGAGCATGTGCCTTTGGTAGAGTGAAACTACTGCAAACCACCTTGCCGAGTTTCAAAACTGCTAGTTTTTTACCGTAGATGGAGATTTTTAAATTTAAATACCTTATATATATATATATATATATATATATATATATATATATATATATATTCCAGATAGTAATAATATTAATGCAGCCAAATAGCCATAACTTAAAATATAAGTTACATTGATGGGTTACTTATTTGCATAATCACTAATAGACATTGTTCTTCTTGTACAGAATTCTATGTGGTACCGTTCACACATTTGTCCACATAATGTGCACTCACAGTCTATACTTGTGTCATGGAAGCGTTTTGATTTGCAGAGTAGGTGGTGAAAACCGTGAACTGCCAACCTCGTAATGGCATGTCTTAGTTCGAAATTAGCTTTTGTCCACGAGCGGTCTATCATGGCCCCTGTGCCATAGAAGTCTGGTTGTACTACTTCTCTCTTGTCAACATTGCCAGAAGTTTCTCTGATGCACTGATGATCGGTAGGGGTATGCTTGTCCTGAGGTAATCTACGAGGAAAGATTCCATTGCCAGGAGATAAACAAGTCTAGATCGTGTCATTTTTGATACTCCTATCACCTTCTTTATGTAGTTCGCTTTCACCCTTTCCAAGGTGGATAGGTTCCTCATTGTTAAATGCGTCCAGATGATTTCAATGCCATAGGTCATTATTGGAAGAATTTTTACTCTGAATAGCAACATTGCTGTCTCCAGACTGAGAGATCTGATGTCTTATTTCGTGCATTGCCATCATTGCTTGGGTTACCTTATCTGTAACATGTTTTGTGAAACAGTATGCACTCGATTGCAGTGTGATGCCTAAATATTTAAGTCTGGAACTATCTTTAATTTTACATCCCGAATGAAAATCTCTGCTGAGGCGGGCATTCCTCCTCCTTTTCGGAAGATCATGGTTGTCTGTTTTTGAGATGTTGATGTCCAGCTTGTGTTTGGAGCACCACTTTTGCATGTCATTTACGGTTTCCTGGAGTTTTGCTAAATCTGTGGAGCCAATTACAATGTCATCAGCATATACGCAAGAGAATATTCCCTCCTTCTGGGCTATTTTTAGGATATCTGTGGTTGATATTATAAACAGCAAGGGGCTCAGCGGGTCTCCCTGTAGGACTCCGTTTGATTGGGCAATCGATTCTGATAGAGTGAGGTTGTCCGAAATTCGTACTTTGTTCCATTGCAGTATTGATGTGATGAGATTGGCCCATATGTTGATCATGCCTAGCATCTCCTCTAGCTTTTCTGTCACTAGCTTCCTATTTATCAGGTCGAAAGCCTTTGTGAAATCTATAAAAATGGTGTAATATTTTCCATTGTCCTCTAAGGCATCCCATATTTGGTTTAGCAGGAGTTCAATAGCGTTTAGGGTAGATCGTCCCTTTCTAAACCCAAACTGGTTCTCTGGCAGAAGCTCGTTTATTTCCTCATTTATTTTTCCTGTTATAATTTTGGTGAAGATTTTGAAGGGGCAGTTTTCCAGTGCTATGCCTCTGTACTTATTGGGATCTCTTGGATCTCCTTTCCCTTTATATAAAACTTTTACAATTGACTTCTCCACTGGTCAGGTATGGAAGCTGTTTCTATACATTTGTTATATAATTTTATCCATATTGGGGCTAGCAGGTGTGCAATGTCTTTTACATATTCATTATAGATCCCATCCGGTCCTGCGGCTTTCTTATTTTTGGTGCCGTCTATGGCGATTCTAGTTTCCTCAATGGTTAGGGGTACCCAGTGGTGTATTCTTTGGAATACACGGTCAGTCAGAGTTAGCTTTTGCTGCTCTTTGATCTATTTGTTTCATTTAATTTCTTTTTCCCTGTTCGCAGACACCAACAGTGATTCCTTACGTTATATTTTTCCGTGCCCTTGCTTATGTTTTTTATAAGTCTGTTCTAGATATATATCTTCCATGGACAACCTAGCGGCATCTAGCAGTTAACCACTGAAGTTCCTCAATATCTCCATACTCAAGAGAACTTCCTCATCAATCCACGAGGCATTGTCGTTGTCGCCAGCTAACATCTCCATGAACACCGCTTCATGAAGAAAATTCACATCTATGGAGAATCTTTTATTTTTATTATGTTGGTTATTATAATGTACACTTTCTTGTCCAATAACCCCACTTCTTTTGCTTCCCCTTCCCGTCGTTTACCTTCCTCTGCCGTCTGCGTGTTCGCTCGTCCTCACTTCGGCTTTACTCTTCGAGCATACAGTTTGTGGCCCTCCCCAGGCAAGTCTCCTGCACTCACGAGAAATTTTAAACTAGACGCCATGTCTACTTCGGAAAACCTACCATCACCAGGAACCACCGCCTGCTCGGCATGAAAGAAAGCTAAGTACAAACTTTAATGTTTTAAACCCATTTTAATGAATTTTTAAATAGCTAAATGCTTTTTAATTCAATTTTATACAGTATGTGGAATTGCTAAATGTTGTGCAATAACCGTCTTGGAGGAATTGTCCTTTGTAAGGCTATGGTTATCTAAACTAGCTTTCTAAAAGGAAATTTAGTACTTCTGGTACATAACAACTGGGAATACTTTCTCACACCGAGGGATTCATGTTAACCCCCTTAGTGCTAGGCCTGAGTGCTCACAGTATGCCATGAGTGCCAGACTGATTTAGAGGATTTTGCAGGTTCACACTCTCTGGGCTATATAATTCACAATAACCAACACAATGGCTTGAAATATTCTCTAAATGCTAACTAGAGAACTCACTCACTTCTGAACTACACTTCAACATTATCATGCTCATGTTTATTCAAAATAAAAATATTTTTGGAACATTTTCAAAACATGAAAAATATAAAAAACCGAAATAAAACAAAATATAATTAGAAATTCAACTCACAGATAAGTAATGTTTACTTCTCTGTAATCTCCCATTCCCGATGAATAAACACGTAAAATATCACTTTATTATGTACAATAGTTTGGGAGTTATCTTTCAGCGGAAATGGTTACCTTGTTCCTTCCTCGGCATTTTGGATGGGAAATGTTCGCATTCGGTCTCAGGGTAAGTCCAGCCCTTCCAATTAACAGGCTTGTCCTGGCATCGCCTATTTCCTGCCTTGATCTAAATTATTGAGGGCGTTTCTAAGACTACGAAAATAAGAACGCTCCCCTCCCCCCCCCCCCCCCCCCCATTCCTCCTCCATGGCGAATGCCACTGGGCGTGTGGGGCTCCCTCCCGGTTGCCTTAGTGTCACCGAATTAATTACTTCTTTTAATTATGCTAATTTTGATCATATCAAGGTTGGGAAGAGGTGAGGTGCGACAGTGGTAGCATCCCGAGCATGGTTGATTCTCTCTCCAGTGCCGGTGATAACCATCTTTTCCGCTGACTAATTGCAATTTATTAATCCAACATGAAAATTTAGAAAGAAATTGTACCATCCCCTATTAATTTTTTTTCTCTCCACACAGCTAGGATATTAATTGTATTCTGTGTAATGCTTGATTTTGATTCTGTTACATGAAACATCTGTGAGATGGCTAGACGCAACTTGAAGGTGAAATATCTCACTGAGGAGGAGATTACATATGAACTGCTAATACGTAATCTCCAAGTACCTGCCGAAACAGAACTGGCGAGGACGAGTTTGGAGTATGCTGTGGAATTTCCAGCAACGCCACCTAAAATGTCATTGGCAGAATTCAAACTGGGTGAGTCAAAGATTTGTGGTCTTGTTCAAGAAATATCAAATGTTGTAAGATTTTGTTTCTCAGAGGTTGAATGCGGTCCTGCCAATTTTACTAAGTTACGAGCTCGAATTGAATATCTTTACCTGCGCTGCGTTGATCTAATGGAATCCGATGAAACACGACCTATGTCCGAATTGAAGGGTTTATTAGATGCTGAGATCAAGTTAGTTGAGTGCGCACAGTGTTTGGATAGTGTCAATTCCTGTGATAAAGATGGTGATTTGCTTAATACTACCCAAATTGGCAATCGCAATCCCGTAAATAGTTCTGCCTGTGTGTCTGAAAGTTTGTGTCCCAAGGTTGGTAACCCAGTCGAGCCAGCTGTGAACGAGCTAGGCCACCCACCCCCTTGCTACGAAGGGTCGGGTCTATTTCCGTCTCGCGAACACAATGCCGTTAGTTCTGAGATAATGACAAGTAACTCCGGGTCCAATGTCCTTGCATTAGAAACTGGTACCTCGCACCCAGGATCAAATATTCCAAATGCTGTAATGGTTTCTGCACCAAATAATAACCATGTATCCTTTGATTTTCCTATTTTTTCCTCAGTAAGTACTGGAGTGGCATTGGCCGCTGGAGAGCCGAGTTCATATCTAAGCAGAAGCAATTCTGGTGGCTTGGTCTCAGGGCGTTCCGGGCGGAAAAATACTACTTGCAACTGCGTAACGTGCAATTCTGTGTCTGGTACCGCAGTCTCATCTCGTGTGGCAGGGTCAATGCTTGAACCCCGATCTGTCGGGAATGTTCCCTTGTCTAACCATAATTCTAATAGGACAATCACTAGTGAAATAATTTCTAAAGGTATTGGGTCCTTTCGGTCAGTTAATGCTATGGGTAATGCAGGTCATCAACCACCTATAGTGAAACCAAATTCCTTCTTCGAAGGTGCCGGAAATTTTATTGCCGAGTCTCAGGGGTGTTTAAGAGGTAATTCGAGCTCGGGGCGTAACACCATTCCTACTGTTAGTCCCAGAAATCGTAGTTCTGTTCAAGAGGATTTGTGTGTAGAGATGTCAGGCCGTGGTGCTTCAAGCGAGGGTGATTCTAATTACTCTATATTTTCTAAGGCCAGTTTTGGTACGGTGAACCACCCTATTGTGAGTTTTGTGTCTAGGCTGTCTGGGCGAAGAATGGACACGGCGGAAGAAATTGTGATTTTCTTAAGGATTTTGGTCGATATTCACGAGTGTGCAGAACAGTTTAATGTGAGTGACCAAGTAGTATTCCAGCTGATATCTCCTCATATGTCAGACACATTGAGAATGTATGTGACTAGTGCCATGAGCGAGGGGTGGAGCGTTCAATATTTTATGACCGAGGTGTTAAGAATTTTTGTACCAATCAGATCCTTGGACACTATGAAGGGGCGGTATTTGTATCGTGCTCAAGGTATGAACGAGCCAATAAATTCTTATATAGTTGATATTTCCAAGTTTGTGAAGGTGTTCGGGGTAATCATGCCCGAAACTGAAGTGGTAAAACTCATTTTGGCTGGAGCAACTCCGGAATTCAGAAATTGTTTGTGTATCGGAACCACCGCTACTACTATTAAGGGTCTCTGTGAAGACGGTATTCAAGCCGAGTCAGTACGTTCAGTTGACATTGCCAGGTATGCTAATAGCCAGCCTTTTCACCGTGGAAATTCTGTTCCTTTCATTCGACCTCCCTTGGTTCGAACCCCGCCTGGGCAGGGTCGTTCTCCCCAAAATTTTAATAACCGTCCTGTGACGTGTTATAAGTGCAAGGAAACCGGTCATATGCAGCGGAATTGTCCAGTAAAAAGGGATTGACAATCCAGGGGCAGGCCTCAAGGTATTCGTTCCGCCCAAAATCAGTTGTGTATCTTAGGCAATGAATTACCGGAGGACCGCGCCAAAGTTATCGGAGCAAGTGGCATGTGTTCGAAGGTTTCTGATGGGGTCTTGCCCTCTCCTAGGGTTGAAGTTTCGATAAATGATGCATGTATTATTGCCTTGTTAGACTCAGGAAGTGCTGCTTCATTGGTTAGCGAGAATTGGTATTTGTCTATGAAACTCATTTGTAAATTCAGTAACTTGTCAAATGTAGATGTTAAGTTGGTTTCTGCCAACAGTGCTCAATTGGACGTTCTTGGTTCTGTGAAGTTTAAAGTTCGGATTCATAAATTTTGTTGGAAATTTTCCTTTTGGGTCATTAAGAATTTGTCATGTCCTATTATTCTGGGCACTAATTTTTTTGCTTATACTGGCTTACTGCTAGATATGCAACACGAATCATTCTGGTTCAGGTTTTGTTCTGAGGTAAAATTTAAATTTCTTGCTACTGCTGTCCCTAGCGCGAGTGCTCATGTTGTCAACCGTGATGCTGAACCCGTCTTGTCCACCGGGGTTGAATCCTTGGATTTAAGTAATTTATCTGACGCTCAAGCTAAAGAGATTCGAGATTTGTGTGGGTATTTTCCCGAGGTGTTCACTGACGAATTAGGAATGACCAAGACCCTGGAGTAAAAAATTGAAGTGACGGATACTATACCCGTCAGCCATCCACCCTACCGTTTGAGTCCACCCAAAATGTTGGAATTAAAGAAATTAATCGATCAGATGTTACTAGATGGAGTGATTCGACCCTCCACATCAGCATATTCCTCACCTGTGTTCTTAGTACCTAAGCCTAATGGTGGTTTTCGGCCAGTCGTAGATTATCGCAGGTTAAACAAAAAGATTGTTTTAGAATCCATCCCTCTTCCTGATTTACATAGCTGTTTTTCCTGGTTCAAAAACGCCTCCTATTATAGCCTCATTGACCTGACGCAGGCATATTTCCAAATTCCGTTAGCTGAAGAATCTAAGCATCTGACTGCATTCGCCACCGATTGGAATCTCTTTGAATATTGTCGTTTGCCTTTTGGTCTCTCTACAGGGGGCGCTGTGCTTAGTAGGCTTCTTGATCACGTGTTTTCTGGCATCAAATTTGATTACTTGTATCACTACCTGGACGATGTTGTTGTTTATAGCGAGACGTTCGAAGATCACGTGCGTCATCTGCGTGAAGTATTTGAGAGGTTAAAATCTGCTGGTCTAACCGTAAAGTTGTCTAAAGTGTCCCTTGCTAAACCTAAAATTGCCTTTCTTGGACATGTTGTTTCTGCTGAAGGTGTTTCGGTCGATGACTCCCGAACCCAAGGAATTAGAGATTTTTCACCCCCTAAAAATGTGAAAGGAGTAGCCCGATTGGTTGGAGACATTGCTGACCATCAGAAGGAAGATCCCGTCTTGTGTGACTTAATTGCTCGATTAGTTTCTGGAGAAGAGATAAAACCTTATATTTTAAAGTCTGGTGTATTGTGTTGTGTAACTAGGCGTGATAGAAAGCCTAAAGTTGTTTTGCCTACTCAGCTGATAAATGGCATGCTAATGTATTTTCACGAGTCACCCGCTGGAGGCCACCTAGGAATATTCAAAACTCGACAGAAGATAAGGCAGTCTTTTGTTTGGAAGGGTCTCGATAAGGATGTGAGAAAGTTTGTGCTGGGGTGTCATGACTGTAAGGTGAGTAAGCCTATCGTCAGTGGTAAGGTTGGTAAGTTAGCTTCCGAATCTGCGTCCAGGCCCATGGAACGCTTGTATGTGGACTTCGTTGGGCCCCTGCCGAGGTCTAAACTAGGTAATCGTTTTGCTTTTGTTTGTGTTGATGGTTTCTCTCGCTTTTCGTGGATTTTTCCCACTAGAAATTGTGACTCTGCTACTGTCATAAGATGTTTAAAGTCTGTTTTCTCTTCCTTCGGTCCTAGTCAATACCTGGTGTCAGATAATGCCAAGGTTTTTGTTTCTCATCAGTTCAGAAAATTTTGTTTTGATTATTCTATTTCCCATGTCACCACGACACCTTATTACCCCAACCCTAATTTGGCAGAGAGAGTTAACCGAAATTTGAGAGCTGCGCTTATCGCATATCATCGTGATAAACATGCCAAGTGGGATTCGTCATTACATTGGTTACCCTATGCCTTCAATACTGCTGAGCATGAATCCCATGGGAAAACGCCATTCTCACTTATGTGTGCGTTCGTCAGTAATTCCCCTCTAACGAATCTGTGGTCACTTCATGATCTGCTTCCTGACCAACCCTCTCCTGATCGTGTCAGAGAAATCTGGAAGGAGGCCAAAGCTGCTATAAAGATCTCGCATGATAAGCTGGCTAAGAGATATAATTTGGGCCGAAAACAGGGTGGATATTCTGTCGGAGATTTTTTGTATGCAAAAAACTTCTGGGCTAAGGCCCCAGGTCGTCAGGTATCAGGTAAACTGCAGCCAAAATATGAGGGCCCCTATGAGACTCTGTCCTTTTCTTCTGAAGTAACCGTGTTATTAGAGGATCTGTCTAGGAAACGTGTTTTTAGGACTCATATATCGAATTGTAAACCTGCTAGTGAACGGGAAACTCGAGGAGTGTAAAAGGTGAAATTATGATGTTCTATTTCCTGTGAGTGCGATGGTATGAAGTTCAGGGCGATGGGAGATGGTCTAGTTGTTCCGCTGAAGTCAAATCTCTTATGTCATCCTTTGTAATCCTCAAGAAAGGCTGTGATCTGCTTCTGTTAGCTGAGTTTTGTTCATCGTATTCGTGGTTGATATTTTGAGTAAATTTTTTTTGTGGATGATTTAGTGATAATTTTGTTAGGTTGGTAGTGAAATTTTGATTTTATGTGAAAATAAGGTGTGATGCTTCAGAGTGATGCTCATTTCGGTGTGTTGTTCAGTTGCTGACGTGAGGGCTATAGAAATTGTATTTGTGATCTGGGAAACCTTCGGGCTACCATCTCTTGTCGGTTGAAAATGTATCTAGTTCAGGTTGGTCAGTGGGTTATTCGTAATCTGCAGCTTGATCTGTTAGACTGCTGACTTGCTAATATTGTTACAACTTGCACCTGATTGTAGTTCGGAAATGTAATTCTTGCCTTCCCCGTGTACTCGGGTGTGAATATTTTAAAATTGTGGAACGTCAGTTTCGAGCTGATGGCCAAGCTGAGGCGTCAGTCAGTTGTTCTCTGCTTTCAATTTGTGTCACCTTGAAGTCGTCGTCCCTATTTTGGAGTAATTTTGAGCTAATTATCATTTGGCGAACTCGTTCTTGTTCTGTGCAAGGTGCACTTTCCTTTGGGGACAGTAATCGCCCCGTGCTTTTGAGAATTTATCATCTTGTCGCATCTGTGACCATGTAGTTCTGTATTTTGGAAATGCTGTGGCATGTTAGGGACCGTAAGGTTGAAGCAATTGCAATTTTGAGGATATTAATTGCCTCGTGCTTATTGAAATGTGTCAGATGACACCTGTCGGTGTTTGTAGTAATTATGCGAAACCCTGTATCGGACTATGGTAGTCGTTTGGTGTCCGTGAGTTGTGTAGGGTGTGAAATTATTGGTAATTTGTGTTTTTTTTAATGGTGGGCCACGTTCATTTTGGTGTGTTTTGAAAATTGGTTGGTACCAACTTATATTTGTGTCTGGTTCTGCTGAGCTATGTGCTTTGGGAGTAGAATTGGAGTGTTGCCTGTGTGCAGGGCTGGTAGTTGTTGTTGGTTTAATATTAGTTAGGTTCCGTGACTAGAAGAGGCGGTCGACCTGTTCTTCATTTTTGGGAAGATTTTTTTTTTTTAGATTTGGAGTTATCCATGCGTCACGTTATGTGAGGTCGTTCTCAATATGGGTGTGATCACCTTGGTGTTCTGAGTTCGACGGGTCATCCTCCAGAAGTTCATTAAGAACTGTGGACTGGTAGGGTGCGTTGGCTAGTTGCGATGAGGTCATTTTGTGAGATTTGGTTAAATGATGGCATGCAAATCGGTTGACCATGTGTGTGTCAGGCTGTTTAACGTGGTCCCCATTAGTTTCTAGTCTCGTGGAAAGTAGTTGCTGTTTTCTGCCGTTCGTCGGATGGCCACCGTGGATGGTTAGGGGCAGTGACTGGTGAAATGAGGCAGAGACTTTAAATTTAATCATGTCTTTTATGTATCACAAACCTATGACGATCCTTGGTTTTGATTTTGGTATGTTGTGTATATTTAAATGTTTTCTCTGTACTCAAAATGTTCTGTATTCGTGCGGTGCTGCGTTAGCCCATCCGAGTAAATGTAAATTCCTTTTTATATTGTTTCGCTGTTTTGGCAGGGTACCAGTGGGGGTCCCCTTGATTTCCCGTCTCAAGGAGGGGTTTTCTCTTTCATTTTAAGGGGTTTGGTAGGATATTTTTGAGAATTCTGTAAAATTTTGCTTGTGTATTCCTGGTAACCTCTATGAGTATTCATAATTTTAGTTTAGTTATACTATTTGGTAATGGTGGTTAATTTTTTTTAATTTTCTTAACTCAAAATCAGTCTTCTCGTGTGGTCAGGTGCCCTATCGTGTGATACTCCCACCCCCTTCAGTGAACATTTTAGTGATGCCCTGAAGACCCACTCACTTGTGAGGAACTTTTGATTAAGGCCTCAAGCACCCCGGATACAACTTAAACAACTGCTTACTGAGTTTCAGTGACGTACAAATGTGGTGTGACTTTCCTCATCTGTCCTCAGATGACATAACCTTGCTTAAGGCTAGCATGCTAGTCTGGAGCCACCCGTTCCCGCTAAGGGAACCTAAATTGAATTTATTCTGCTGTAGTAATGGTGTGTTTCAGTTGGGAAATTTCATGTGGGACGTGTACTCTCAACCTGGGCCCAGGTTGACAGTACCATACCAAGTTTGATGGCATCCTCTTTCCTGAGGGGTTGTACTTCGAGATCTGCTGGCGGAGTTCGGAGGTAACCTTTCATCTGCCAGATGCCCAGCGACTCACCACCATTCCTGCTGTTCTCACCCCATCGTCTTCTTTGGGAGGGCGAGGATGTAACGACTTTTAACGTCGTTACATGAAGAAAATGAAACATCCAAGATTGGCTTACGCAACTGCGATTATTTCACAACAGTCTAGAGCTGGTGTATTTCGCAAGCACTCCTGCTACCAGCTAATTGGTTTCCAAAACTCTTGAACCTACATTTGTTGCCTGAGAAAGAGCTGACGTTAATACCCTGGAAGATTGACATTTCTACGCTGCTGTTGTGAAGTGAACTGCTGCGCACAGGTTCCTAGAAACCCCTTTAAGCCCCATTAGTGGGTTGAGTTTCTACCCTGGGAACATTTCGTCGTAGCACTTCTGAGTAAACTCTTAAAGATTTGGGTCATGGCACCACTTGTGGTACCAACATTTCTCTTGGACTATGTCGTCGTTATGGTGGTCTGCACCCCCAAGTTTGGTTGGCACGACCAAACTGTGCAGTGGAGAGGGGGTGGTCACGTTCTCCCTGGAAAGCAAGCCCTCAGCGAACAATAAGCAGTCAGTATCCAGCCTTCTTGAATTTCACACGCAGAACTTGGAGTGTCGAAGACCCCTTCCCGGAGGAAATTTTCATTTCCTCTGGGGAGAGACATAAAACAGTATAGTATTGCTCAAACCTTATCTAACAGGGATCTGACAAAACTTTGAATTTGCTAAGACTGTTAATTCTAAAAACTTTCAATTTGACTCTCGTAGTGCATTTCCTAGCCACGTGTCGTGTGGCAATTCAGATATAAATTTAAGACATGTTTTAGGTTAAGGCATTTTGGAAGGGGATGTGGTCCTCCTCATTTTGCGTTGCATTATTTCAGGGTGGGGATTTCTTCATTATTTAGTTTTCCGTTTTGCTCTTAAGGGTGGGTGTTGGCTTTAACTTTGTCAGAACGACGCCTCGCCAACTGAGTTGACAGGTGTCCTTCAGACGGTCTGGTCGTAATAAGCGACTTGTTCGGTTGTGACAAACAACTTTGTTTTCTGGAGTAGCTTTTGCCTTACTTCATGTCGTTATTTCCTTTCATACTATTTGGGGGAATTACTTTAGTATTTTAAGTTGTGAATTATAATGCGGGAATACAAATCGTCACTTGGACGAGGGATGTGTTGGTTGAAACGAGTTTTAAATTCACGGGGTTTTAATTTCGCGTCGCCCTAATCATAACCTACTGGGATCATATGTTTATTGTGTGGCATTTTATTTATATTTAAGGTGTTACCTAGTTTAGTTGTTTGTAATACTTATGTTAATACAATGAGCAGTCATCTTGAGATTATGATTATTATTTGTGCATGAAGCTCAGCGGAAATGGTTACCTTGTTCCTTCCTCGGCATTTTGGATGGGAAATGTTCGCATTCGGTCTCAGGGTAAGTCCAGCCCTTCCAATTAACAGGCTTGTCCTGGCATCGCCTATTTCCTGCCTTGATCTAAATTATTGAGGGCGTTTCTAAGACTACGAAAATAAGAACGCTCCCCCCCCCATTCCTCCTTCGTGGCGAATGCCACTGGGCGTGTGGGGCTCTCTCCCGGTTGCCTTAGTGTCACCGAATTAATTACTTCTTTTAATTATGCTAATTTTGATCATATCAAGGTTGGGAAGTGGTGAGATGCGACAATCTTCACTAAAGATAAACACAACACACAGAAAACATGTTTACAAAAATATAGGCTTCAGGATTTACCCCTAACCTTCCAGGTGAGGGTTGGTATTTTGCATCTTGTCCTACCTCAACTTCACGGAAATCTTGAAATTGCTGGATATTATTGTTGTTGTCGTCATCGCTACTACTGTCATTCTGAAGGTCATTATCACTGTAACTATCGCTGTTTACCTTAGGCCTAAAAAACCGCGGTCGGATGTTTACATCAATCCCGCCGCTATCACTTTCACTTTCTCATCTATTTGAGGATTAAATTCCTCATCCGAGTAATCATCATCCTCCTCTTCACTCAAATTATTTACGTACATAGCCAGATCATCGCCGTCAACAAACTTATTTCTCCCGCTCGACGCCATTTTACTCAATGTGTCATAGATGTAACCCGGCGCGGATGAACACAGATTTCTAAAATTCACTGAACCGGAAATAGGGAACTTACACGTCATCTAGCGACGTAGTTAAAAACTACTATCCTTTCTCTGTGGAATCAACACGTATGGTACCGCCTCCTGGCAAATCCAACAGTACTAAATACTGTTCAAACGACGATATATCGTTGTTGGCACTTCAGGCGTAAATACGGAACAACGATATATCATTGTCTGGCACTCTAAGGGTTAATTAAACCACTGTCCATAAAACTTAGCTTTCCTCCGAGGGATTTCTGTTACCCCATTTAACAGTTATCACAATTCTAGAACATTCTTTGGTAACCAATCTTTCTACTATGCAAGCAATCTAGTATTTTCCACTCCAATTATGGGAATACTTTTCCTCACTGAGGAATTTACGTTACATAAACTGCTGGTCAACATCTAATTTGCTTTCCACCGTGGGAACTTTACCGCATTATGCTACTGCAATCTAAAAACTCTTCAACGCAATAAACTGATTCAAGTTCAAATTCTACTAGGTGATCTCCGTGAATGCAATAACTTTTACTTTCATAAAGTTTTTGTGCTGCAATAGTGAACTTTTCCAATTCATCAATAGACTTCAGTGCAAATCAGTGCCCGTTCAACTATCTTCCGCGCCGCGTTCGGTTGAAAGAAAATAAAATTGGCCAGAACATTATATTCCCATTCTCCTTTTCCAAACACCCTCTACTAACAATATTCAAATTAACTTATGTACTTAGTTATTTCTCTATGAGGCCTCGCCCTAAGTTTGGCGCCCTCCCATTTTTCTCCATGTAAAATTTATTCACTCTGCGAAAATACAAGAAGTTGTAGAAACTTCTTTTCATTCTTTCTTTTTTTATCCTGCTAGTACAGGAATTGTTAACTTTCTAACCATTAATCTTTTGTACGCAATCTTTTCTCTCCAGGATTCGTTATCACGTCCTAAGCGTTGTATGTTTAATATAGTAATTTCTGTGTAAAATAGTGGTAATTTCCGCTTGTAAGTTTTCTTCTTTACTGTAACTATCAGGATTCAAATATTTGTTTATAGCCTTTCAGATTGTCATAATGGCATTCTAAAAGTGCTTGAATTGCACATAATCAAACTATCAAAATCATAATTGTTTTATAATTATCTTAACAAACGTTAAATTTCTTATTCAAAAGCACCACTTCTAAAATCTTAGAAAGATTTTAGTGCTTTCACAAGTTCGAAACTTGCATTCAAAGATTGTAAACTTCTTATAATTAGGTCTAAGACCTTGACATTTTATACCTCTAAATTGATTTTCTCAACTCAAAACCAAAGTTTTGTTATTTAGTTTTGCAATGGTTTAAATAAATTAGTTGTTTTCCTTTGTTCTTTATCTTTTACGAGTAGGCAGGACCTTCACTTCCTTGATTCTTCCTTTAAACTTAAACTCTTTTTCCGAATCTCTAAAACAACAAAGTTCTTACTACTTGTTACATTTAACTTAAAACTGCAAATAACAACATTTTTAAAGTTTCTCTTAGCTGTCATAGCTAATTCTAGCAAGCCATTAAAGCAAATATAGCTAGCTCTGCAAGCTTCCTACTTGTTGAGATTTTTCCTCTTACTTATGGTTTGTTTCCAAAAATGTTACATTTTGTTTGAGTTAGGTTTGAGGTCCTCCTCTTTTCTAAACTTTTAGTCGGCATCCTGCTGGGTAAAAGCTTAGCTTTCCATAAGTGCAAAAATTGGTATTTTTCTAAAAATTGTCAAGAAAACTAGTAAAATTATTACAAAAGGCATTAAAACTGCTTTATCGCTTCCCTCTCTGGGAGCATTCGGTCGTTTGCCAGAGATCCAACGGTGCCCAGAAATAAAATTATTATCCCACATTCAAATCCTTCCAGCATTCTTGAATGCATTGTAAATCCTAATCTCTCTAAAGGGAAAGTTAGTACTTTCTTTTTTCTCGGCTCACTTTGCCTTGCTAGAGTGTCACCCGTCCCCACAGTACTGAAATACATGCTCGGCAGGGAAAGTGCAATCGCCGAGCACTTGCAGGCCACCTCAATTCACGCTGCGCACTCCGCTTGCCTGAAACAGGCCCCCACTAAAGTTAGGTTCCTCTTAAATTTTGTACAGCAAAATTTCATTCCATATATTAATTTACTTAAATTTGTGTGGTGGATTCTCATCCTATCTACCAATAGTTGTTACCCACACCGAAACCCACTTCCTTTTTTTTTTTTTTTCATTATCATCATCCCTTAGGTAGAGTTAATCCTCGGCTAAAACCTACCACCCGGTCTATTGGTATTTGTGGAGCGAGGGCTATGGACGGGTTTTTCTTGGCTTCCTCTGCTAGCTTCCTGCCCTCTGCTTCTAAGTAGGTGCGCTTCTTTGCTTTCAATGTTCTCTTGAAGAGATTCCTCTTGTCGTTGTATATGTGTAGTAGACTTGGGTTATTTAAGTTCTGCCTTAACCATTGTAATTTTTCTAAGGTCTCCCTCCTCAGCCTATAACTCTCACTATCAAACCATATCTTTGCTCTTCTTGTGGCCCGCGGAATGGCGGCCTTTTGTAGGATTTCCTCTATTGTCATCATTAAGGACTCACATGTCTCGCCATTCTGATTCCAAAAAATGAAATGAAGTTGCTGCAACTAGTAGTTTTCTCATCGGTTGCGTCTGAAGAGACCTGTACGTGATTAACATCCATGGGATCATTCAATCCTTATATATTCCAGATAGTGGATGTGCATATTTTCAGTATGATAATCTTGAGATTTGAGCTAGAAAAGTCTCTTATACAAGACTCCCACTTTTTACCCTTTTACGGTAAATGCTAAGTAGGCAACAGACTTATGGTTTAACACCTTTATGTAACATAGTACCCAACTGCCCCCTTAGCAGGAAAATGTACTCCCACAGTACAAATCGTATGAAGGTCATTTTCCTTTCTTTAGCCTATATCAAGAAATATGAACTGAAAGAATATTATACTCTGGGACTACTTTTGCTTGTAAACAAGAATAGTTATTGACCACTACTCAAGGAAAAAGAAAGGTTATCTTGAGAAAAAAAACTATTAACTATCGTAGTTCAACCTTATTCCTCTGCCAAATTGAAGCGAAGGTTTCACATAAATTACAACCAAGCATGTTAAAAGATATAATGCAAAAAACTGCCACTGTTAGATGTGTCAAAATCCTTAAAGAGCACATTAGTAGTGTGGGATTCTAAACTTATAGTTGAAAATGATAGTCAATTCACTATACTTACATGCTTTCTTGATGTCCTCTTCAGTAGCTGTATGGCGTAGTTTTTTTAATCCTATTACTGCATAGTGGTCTTGTTCCTGCAAATTAAATAAAGAATCTTAGTTGATGCATGCCTAAATTCACCAGTGTTTGAGGTTATGATTAGATCGAATGAGAAACATGAAAACGAAGATGTATAGGTTTCATGTGGATAAACGGCCTGAGTGGCAATTCTATAGTTCCCAAAAATACCTAAATTAAAATCTACTTAATAAGCTGTTTTTTTTATTAAAAACATATTTTTAATCCTGTTTGTCCATTACTTTTAACCATTCGAAAGTAGTACAATGTATTGGAAGCCTGTTTTCTAATAAAGATCTGTGTCTATAAACAAACGTAAGAAATATATGCTACTCTAGCAGAATCCAGCTGAGCTAGATCAGTAACACACAACAGAATACAGGAATGCATTAACGCTGTTAAAAAATCTAAAATTCTCAAGAAATCAGAGAAAGAGGAAAAGAAGTGGTATTATGTCATGTTTGTTTTGATGAGTGTTAAAACATTAACAGTAATATTATACCCATTAAATAAAGGAGGACTAATCACTTCTGCTGTTAGAAATTTGTGTGTGCTTTTTCCTGCCTTTACATGCCATTGTCCTAAGACAACCTACTTCTAGCACTGCATTTCTGTATCCTGACCACTCAGTTTCAATGTCCTGCGACAGCTACCGTATTTGCTCGCGTATATCTCGCACTTTTTTGACCGAAAATATGTGTGAAAATTTTCGGTGCGAGATATACGCGGGGAATGACTGTATTCCCGAAAAAACACAAAATTTGCATTATTGAAACAAGGCAACTGGCATACGGTACTCGCCCTATTCATTGTCACTGCTGCCAAATCTCCGAGATACTCGCGCGTGCATCATTCTGGTCATCATCCCATACTGCTTCATCCTGACTTCCGTCCAATGCATTTGCGATGCCCGTCTTCAAGAAGCTCTTCACAACAATGTCCGTCGACACCATTTATTTCTATTCGTTATGGTTATGCGGCATTAAGAACCTAGGAAAAAGACGTCATACGCTCATTAAGGATGATTCAAGGCAGAAAAGGAATTTAGAGCGCAGACGCTTAGCGATCGATACGATCGATCATCTTCCATATCGATTCGTCGCTACATGCACGAGCGGGCTCGAATTTAGCCAACCGCGGCCGAAGACTAACGATGTACCACGTGATATAACACTCACGCCGCGCCGAATGTTTGCACGAGCTTGCACGCGGCCGAGCTCTGATGCGACGCAATGCGTAAAGACGAAATCATTGAGATTCGAGAAGACTGAACTGCGTTTCTCTGCGATGTAACAGTAGGCCTACTTGCGCAACTGTTGTGGCGCGCTAATCGCTAATTCAAACGTGTCCAAAGGCGGCGAATTTAGCCAACCGCGGCCGAAGACGCGGCGAACGATGTTCAGCGTGCTGAAGCTCTACCCACAATGCGCTGTCGGCAGACGGTAGTGGGCAGACGGCAGACTGTAGTTGAAGGCTGACCCATGCTCTCTTATGGCGTCATTCACAATGTGATGTTGCTTGTCGGTAGTAGATAGTTGACAATCGACAGCGTGTAGTCGGCTGTCGCCAATTTTATCTTTGACAGCCAACAGCATATTTGAGAGCCAATGAGAAAAGATCACAGGATGGCGTCACTTTGTCGTCATCAGCTGTGTAGTTGACTAGTTGTATTCGCGGTATATTCTTCGCATAATTACAGTATATAAAAATATGATGACTGGGATAGAAGATATATTAACTGATCTTGTGAGGGAACGCCGTTGGATGTATGGCATGAGTGAGCCCAAGTATCTAAAAGGAAACTGTTCATTGATTATAATGTTTTCCTTTGTAGCAAATGTAATGCAGCGGAAGGTAACGCTGAATGAGAGCTCATCGTACGAAAACATTTTCTAAAGTAGGGCCTACCGGTACAGACATTAGCCAAAATACATTTTGTAATGACGAAAAATAAATTAGGAAATGATGTAGTAATACATTGAACGTGTTGGGAGCCTTCGGGCGATCAATCAAAAATGACCAGCTACACAAAAACAATTCTGTTCAAAAAACAGTAGGCCTAATTCAGAGTTGGATTTGTTATTAATTATTTACAAGAGGGGATACTGGATGTACGAGTATTTTCCCTCAATTTTAACAATGCTGTACCAGTTAGCAGCAATAAAAATAAACCTCACCGCTCCAAGTCATGCATCCTTGCAAATTTTAGGTTAGGTTGTCGACAATGACAACCTTCTCAAGGAATAAATATAAGTCAAGTTATTATTTACTCCTAGCATTTTAACGACTGCGCATTGTGGGTGGCTATGTTTTGAACTACCGACTTCTGACTTCATCTGCCGTCCACCGTCTGCCCACTACCGTCTACCGACAGCGCATTGTGGGTAGACCTTTACACTCACGCTGCGCCGTATGCTTGCACGCGGCCGAGCTCTGATGCGACGCAATGCGTAAAGACGAAATCATTGAGATTCGAGAAGACTGAACTGCGTTTCTCTGCGATGTAACAATAGGCCTACTTGCGCAACTGTTGTGGCGCGCTAATCGCTAATTCGAACGTGTCTCAAGGCGGCGAATTTAGCCAACCGCGGCCGAAGACGCGGCGAACGATGTACAGCGTGCTAACACTCACGCTGCGCCGTATGCTTGCACGCGGCGCCTCGATCCCTAATCGGCTTGTATCGAAGTTCGGATCAACTCGTTGTTGCTCGCTCTTCCTATTAGTATCGCTTCGGGTAAGTTCCTGGACAATGACGGCTGTTGTGGCGCGCTAAATCGAACGTGTTTCTACCTCAAGGTTATTACCGCCATTTATATGACAGCGTCAGTAATGAATGCGAGATATATGAGAGTACATTTTCCCCCCCCTGAAATTTCAAATAAAAAAATGGGGTGCGAGATATACGCGAGCAAATACGGATCTGTTCTTTGGAATTTCTCACCTTGTATTTTTGCCTTAGTTTTATCCTGGAGATTTTCAACTGTAACCTGCCTGTGGACAGACCTCACTTTGTGCACTTTTAAATATAAATTTAAAAGAATTTGTACTTGTTTGATTGTTTGACAATAATTCTGCATTAATAACTGATATAACATGAAGCCTTAGAGATGTAGCACTTTGTATTAAGCAACTGTATATAAATGATGTTCCAATGCCTTCTGGAGCATTAATAAAATATGTTTTGTTGACATTTGTGCATCTTTGTTGGACCATATTAATGTTTTCATTAGTACTTAAAAGTTGTTCCACCTAAACCCCATGCAACGAAGGGCTTTCTCACCATTTTTGGTGTTTTATATAAATTACATTTTTGTTGGCGGATGGTGCGCTACTGTGATAATTTCGTCCAGATTTAATTCAAGTGGTCCCTATTTCATATGAACATTTTAGTAAACTCATGTGGTGTTTCAGTAATCACTGAAATGATATATTGGGACATTGTTGCCATTAATATTGCGACAGGTTTTGTTGTCTCAGATCCCACTCATTAACAGCATGTCCTTATTGGGACTGGTGCCCTTATTCCACTGAACGCATGGCTAAAACGATAATAATACACACACTGGTCGTTAAAAGCACCAGCATTGCAGTAGCCATTGTAATGAAATCATTCTGTAAAATGAATGCCGTACGACTCCCTGAGAGGCCTGGCGCAGGTCTTTTAATTGATGCTCATACGTGACCAGCGTGCACGAGCTGAGGATGAAATGATGATGATCACAAATACCCAGTCTCCAAGCCAGGCGAATTAAGCACATGGGAATAAAATACTCAAGACCAGGTCGGAATTGAACCCGGGACATTTCAGGGCTAACCACATGGCTGTGATGTTGAGTCACAAATCACAACCCCCCGAAAAATGACAGCTGGTGACGTCATTTGAAGATCTTGTATTTTCACTACGAGATTTGTCCAAAATCTTCACATATCTCCTTCCAACATTGACCTTTTCTGAAAACTAGGGGAACATTACCGGTGTAATGTCTCTCCAAGACCCTCCACCTGCAACAAGACGTATTGGTGAAACAACTTATTGAACCAACTGTATCAGTCAACTCTATTTGTTTCCCATGGGGAGTGCCAGGGTTTGGTTATATAAAGGTCAATTTTCCTAGGACATCAGCAGTTCAGAGAAATTCCCGAGTGTGGTAAACAATTTTGTACCACTCTCCGCCCAACATGTAATGGTTCATGAAGAAAGAAGGGCCGATAGTGTTGAACAATTATAACCATAGGTATGACAAAAACAATTCAACTACAAATGAGAATAACAAAATATTTGAATTATCTTAAGGATTTTCTCTTCCAAGATGTGGGGCGTTCAGAGCACAAGGGAATCAAGTCCATTTTTGGTCATTTTGGACTTATTCCACTTTTACATACTATTAACGGCGCTGCTTTCAGAGCATAAAAGATTCATGTCCAGATATTGTAAATAACTATTATAGGATAGGCAAAACTGTTGTGCATGGCGGTAAACAGTCTTGAGTTCAGAGCACTATGGGAACATGTCCATTGTGACAGTTTCCATGGTTTGTTTTGTCTGTGTGTGAGCTGTAATTAAAGCGGATTAATGATTATGAGTGATTCGTCTAAAAACTTATCCACCAAAAATGTGGACGAGTCAGTAACGAACAGGAAAAAGACAGTTGAAGGCTATGGCATCAACTGGCTGACTATGAGATGGTTACATTATGAAAGGGAATCTCCTTTTACCCTGATGTTTAAGCAGACTCTGAACCCCGATATTCAATTTGATGAAGTTGACTTAAGAAAGAAGACTCCTGGCCATCCTATTACAAACTTGTGTAACATCCAGCAGAGCTCTCTTTATACCCAACGTCGACCGGTATCAAAAGCAAAGAGAAAGGATATGGAGGATTTACTACTGTGCATCACCAGTTTTTCAAGATCCTACCAAGTGACATTGCTAGAGATTCCTAGGCTTTCGAAGAACCAGCAGACGAAAGTGAATATATTTTTCTTTGAATCTGAATTCTACAGGGTGATTCATAATTCCTATTACAAACTTCTGGGGGTTGTAGAGGGGACTAAGTAGATCACATTTTGATTAGGAACCCATTCCCGGACATGTATCGTTTCGATACCAAATAAGTTTGACTCTATTGCACATCTCCCACTTCACTACAGATCGTATGCACTACAACAGTGTTGTTCCACATGGCGATCCTGCTGTTCATTACACAACGTGTACCTGCACAGCATGTTGTCATACACACGTCCCATGAGACCTGGTGCGTGTTCAATAATGTGCGCTGCCGCCAGAACACGTGCAACAAGTTCTTCTTCCGACTTGACAGGCGTATCATAAATAAGGTTTTTCATGAGGGCCCACAAGAAAAAGTCGAAGGAAGTTAAATCTGGCGATCGTGGTGGCCACAAAAATGGACCACCTCGATCTATCCATCTTTCCCTGAATGTTTGGTCGAGATGTTTGCGAACTGCACGTGCAAAGTGTATGCCGCCATCCTGTACTGGTGAATGACTGGATCACAACTGCTGTCAAAGCGGACTCAATGTCATTACCGTTTGTAAACAGTAGGCATAGGTATTGTATGGCATCAGAGGAATGAAGAGGTTGCCCTCAGCCAATGTTATTTGCGTTCCGTGAAGCCGGCGATGTAAAATGAAAGTGATCTTCAAACCGATTTGGTATCAAAACAATAAATGTCCGAACAAGGGTACCTATTTAAACTGTAATTTACTTAATACCATCTACAATCCCCAAAAGTTTGTAATAGGAATTATAACTTCCTGGTTGGAAATATTTGTTATAAGCAGACACAGGGAATAACATTATAATTATATATTCAAGACATGTATTTCCTTTACAGTTTCCTTAAAGACTAGAATAAAGAGGAAGATACAAGTACAGTACATTCAGAGCACAAGAGAATCAAGTCCAACATTTTACTTTTCTATTCAACTTAGCATGTAATAGCACTTCAATTTACTCTCCTTCAATATCAAAATACATTATACAACATATCTTCTATCATTCACGCATTTTAGAAGGGTGTAGACTTTTTCCTAGAATTAATTATTTAGCAAAATCTTTATGTCTATTTATCTCCAAACTATCTTATTGTGACTTGATTCCCTTGTGCACTGAACGTCCCATGTATCAGTGTTTCTCAAAATTTTTATTTTTTTCCTAATGTAGCATGTTAATCTAATTACACCTACTGTGTCCTAAAAATAAAAATCCAATTTAAATAAAGGTAAGAAAACCTATTACAACTCGCACGAGAAAATATCTGAACCTAAATTTATACCTCAATTCGCTATCCTGGTCCTAAGCCAGTGAATTTACATTGAAACAAAACAATTAGGTAAACACCAGGACCAAAACCCATGTGGCCGTCCAAAAGAAAGTAAGTGCCAGAAATAGCCTGAAGCAAACCTGCAGTGGAAAATAAAAGAAACAATGTAAAGACCTGGCATGGCAGAGTTGAAAATAATAAAGCAGTAAAACGCAGCCTTAAATACACACAACAAAACTATATGCCGCGTGCGGAACTTAAATCTTATTAAGTTAAAATTACTAGATAAAAACTTAATATTAATAATAATATATTTATTGCAGCCGAATGGCCAGGAAAGTTTACAATATCATGTTACAGGTTTACATTAGATCACAGTTGCACTGTTCATTTGCTTGCATTTATAAGGTCATTAAGAGACCCTGTCCTGCTTTTGCATCGCTTGATGTGATAAAAGTTCACACCTTTGCCACATGTTTTATACACGAATTGGTCATCTGCTTGGTGATATTTGGTAATTACACACATTTTATGGTGGAAACCAAAAATTTCAAATTAGCAATCGATCACTTAAACAAAGATCGAATAAATTAATATTTAAGTTACAGTACAATGTTTCAGGTAAAGTGCTTAATCCTACATACAGTGTCACGCTGACACGTCCAGCTCAAGGCTGGCTTGTGACCTAAACCTAATCTAATTTGAACACAAGGGTAATTGAAGTTTACATTAGAAAGGGGAAAAAAAAAAAAAAAAAAATCAGGCAATTTCAAGTTTACCACATTCCAGGGAGAGTGGAGAAATGCCAATCACATTCCATCCCATACAGAAAACGTTCGCCAAGAACACCAATGGCAAACAAGCCCCAAAATAAAACATTACAAAATTGAGAATAAAACTCAGTTGTTGTTGAAGCTTATTTTAGGGGCTGCAACATTGCCGTTATATAGCCCCATGTTTTTTTGGGTGTGTAGAATTTGTGTGATAACCTGAGTTATTGTAAAGGAAGAACTAGTGTGTGTATTTGTAAATTGGGGATAGGGTTGGGAAGGAGGTGGCCATGGCCTAAGGTAGGAACCATCCCAGCTTTACCTTGAGTAGAAGTGGGGGAACCATGGAAAACCACTCCCAGGATGGCTGAGGTGGGAATTGAACCCTCCTCTACTCAGGTTTGCCTCACGAGGCGAAGTATACCTCGTTCCAGCACTCACACCAGAAAATACATCTTGGTAAAATCAAGTTGGCAAAACTGTTTTGGCTTCCTGCTTAAAGGATCCTAAGTGTGTTGGTAGCAAGCACAATTCGGTCTCACTTGACCGATCGGCTAGGTGCAGGTAACAAGGAATTCTCCGGAGATACAATAATGGACACAAATAAGGTACTCCTTTCAAGCATCATTTGATACATCGATTTAATAGAAGAAAACTTGCAGATCATTGAGCTAAAATTTCCGAGTGTACGGTTGTGATACGAAATTCAGACACTGGTGTTTTGGAAATAATGTGACTGGAATAGGGGGAAATGCCTGGTTATTTGTGTATTTGATTTAATGGTGTGGTTTGTGTTAATATAACCCCTGGCACTACAGCCCATGAAGGGACTAGGCCTATCAAGTGACTGCTGCCCAGCCAATTGGCCTGCAGATATTGGAGCGACACGTGATCAGAGCATCGAGTCCCCTCGGCCGTTAATCTTGGTTTTCGTGATCGGGGCGCTGCCTCACTGTTAGACAGCTACTCAATTGTCCTCACGAGGCTGAGTGCACCCCGTTCCAGCCCTCACGCCAGTTTCTAAAATCCCTGACGGAGCCGGGAATCAAGCCCGGGGCCTCCAGGTGAGAGGCAGGCGCGCTACCCCAACACCACTAGGTCGGCTTATGTTAATATAATGTTTAGGTTATGTACTTTTTTTTTTTTTTCATGGGTTTGGTTGTGCTCTATTACGCACCTGGTGCGGTGCGATGTTTTGTGGTTGTGAACTCTCTTAGCTTCGAGAGCTGTTATAAGGTTTCTTTTGTCATGGAGACAGACTATCAAACCATATACAGGGTGGCACACGATAAGTCACCTGATTTGTTTCCTGAATAATACATTTGTTGTTGACAAGATGTGTAATTTATTGATGTAGAAGTAAAGAATACAGCTTGGAAATACAACCTAATGAATCACATGTTCAATATGACTGTCGTTTTGTTTTACAACTTCTTCAAGTCGTACACGTGCATTTGTGACGACTCTCAGACACAAATCTTCTGGAATGGCGTGGCATAACTCCACAATGATCGCCCTAAGTTGCACTGCATTCTCTGGTTTTCTGTGGTACACCTTCTCTTTAAGGAACCCCCAAAGGAAGAAGTCACATGGGTTAATGTCCGGGCTGTGGGGCAGCCACATTCCTCCTCCTTCATAACGTTCTGGAAATCTGTTTGACAGTGCCCTAAGGCTAAGTCTTTCATGTAGGAAATCAAGCACAACGTTGGCAGTATGGGGGCGTGCTCCATCCTGCAAGAACCATTGTGTCTGCAATGGAAGACGTGAGGCTATGAGTTGAGGAAAGAACTGGTTTCGCAGCATGTCTAAATAGCGTTCACCAGTTACTGTAGCATCGAAGAAGAACGGACCGATGATTCCATGGATTGACATCGCGACCCATACCCACATTTTCTCCCCGTAGGTGTCTTTCATGTGGATTATTCGCGGAGGTTCACATGCCCAGAATCGACGTTCTGTTGGTTCACAACACCGTTCACGTAAAAATAAGCTTAGTCAGAAAACCATGTGTTATGTAGCACTGCCTCTTGGTCTTGCTCGATTGCCCACCTTGCAAACTGTAATCTCCGCTCCTCATCTCTCGCAGTAAGCTTATGCGCCACAGTCATCTTGAATGGATACAAACAAAGCTCCGATTGAATAATTCTTTGTACAGATCGGCGTGAAATTCCCAACTCTACACTGGCTCTCCTTGTTGATTTACTCGGACTACGAGTCAAAGCCACTCGAACTGCTTCAATGTTTTGCGGCGAACGTACGTTACGCGCATGTGGCCACTTACACTCCAAAACAGATCCAGTACCTGCAAATTTGTGATGTAATCTGCGTATTGTCTGTGGACTGGGAGCCCACCATGTGCCGAAATGAGCACGAAACCTTCCCTGTGACAATGTAACGCTGTTCGTCGCCGCGAACAGTAACACAATCTTCGTCTTTTGTGCGACGGTCAACCGTCCTTTGTCCGCCATCGCGGCAAACTGAAATGACGGACTCAAAACAGAAGCGATGAACTCGTAACGACATCTGGAGTAATTTCCATGAACTGCACGGAGTTGAGCGCACAATTTGAAGGCTATTGCCGCAATAGTATACTTGTAGGATCAAAATTCATTCGGATGACTTATCGTGCGCCACCCTGTAGAACATAGGCAATCTTCAACTTCCCCCGTGGTGAATAAAAATACAGATAAAGATAATATTTTGGCAAGTAACTTTATTACCTTCATAGGAACTTCTACCTCAATTCACAGCCATGTTTCACAATATGAACTTGTCCAGATAATATGATTTAGGAAGTATTCTGCTTGTAAATCAATATCCACACTGTATTTTTCGAAGAGACTGAACTAGATACACCTGCTTTATGCTGAACATTACAGTGTGTTAAAAACCTTTTCGTAGAATGATTTGTCAGGATCATCTTATCTGGCACATTTTCTTTAGATGCTCAGCATTTTCTGGATATAGACGAATCTGACTTGTATACACTGGGTTGAAAAATGTCTGGAAAAGTGATTCTATGTTGGAATTTCTACCATCGGTATTCTGTGATTGTCAGATCCTTTGCTTTCGAAATACACTTTTAAAGAGCTACAGTCTCTTTAAAGTCAGGCTGCAGCATCTCAACGATGGTAAAAGGATTATCTCTTTTAGCTGTGGAGATCATATGGGATACATCAGCAAGAACATTCATTCAGGCATGAAACCTTCTTCTGACGCACGATGATTGCGAGTTGCCTGTCACATGACAGAAAAATAGATACCGAAAGAGAGCCTTTAGACCACAGCTATTGTTTTGCCCTACACACCTACCAGACCAAACAATACGTACTCTGAAGTCATTGGGGTCCAAAACAGAGACGTCTTTGATTACAAACCATAAGGTCTCAGCAAATTCCCCGTCACATGACAGAAAAGAATGGCCCGTTATCATGAAGTTCTAACGAATTTCAGTGAAGTAACGTCATTGTAATAGATACTGAAAGAGATGATGCAGATGATAATTGTTGTTTTAAGGGGCCTAACATCTAGGTTATCGGCCCCTAATGGTCTGGGTGATAGGGAAAATGACAATGAAATGGAAACCAGAACGAAAATCAAGCGAGACGGAAAATACTTACAAAAGGGAATTTAGAACGAAAATACTCACAAAAGGAATAGATTGAAAAATACACACAAAGTGTAGGCTAGGTTCAAAATACGTACAAAATGCAATGTCGAGTCAAAATACTTACAAGATGCAATTGAAATTGAAAATACTTACAAAATGCAAATGAGATCGAAAATACGTACAAAATGCAATTGAGGTTCAAAATACTTACAAAATGCAATTGAAATTGAAAATACACAATGAATTTAGATTGAAAAAGGCCGGTTCAGATTCTAAACACTCACAAAGTGCAATTGAAATTCAAAATACAAAATGCAATTGAAATTGCTTACAAAATGTATGGTACATTAGTTTCAAACTACTCATTTGGATTGACAATACTTACAAAATGCAATTTAGATTGAAAATACTTACAAAATGTAATTTAGATTCAAAATACCCACAAAATGCAATTGAGATTCAAAATACTTGCAAAATGCCCACCACACAAAATGCAATTTAGATTTAAAATGCTTGCGAAATGCGGTTTAGGTTGAAAATACTTACAAAATGCAATTGAAATTCATGATACTCACTAAAATGTCCTGCTCCTACATTGAAAGACTTACTAAAAAGCAATTTAGATTGACAATCTCTACAAAATGCAATTGAGGTTGAAAACACTCGCGAAATGCAATTAAGATTAAAAAAACTTACAAAATGCAACGTAGATTAAAAATACCTACAAAATGTTGTGTAGATGCAAAAAATCGCTAAAGGGAATTTAGATACATGGGGAGCCAATTAACAAAAACAGTGTGGGAATCTTAAAAAGAAAAGGAAAGAGAACAAGAGGTCTGACCCCTCGAAGAAGGAGGGATCAGGATGGATGAGACAAGGGCCAATTAAGGCGGGAAAGTGAAAGACTCCCTACGC
This sequence comes from Meconema thalassinum, assembly GCA_946902985.2. NCBI lineage: Eukaryota > Metazoa > Arthropoda > Insecta > Orthoptera > Tettigoniidae > Meconema > Meconema thalassinum. Next base: position 611,647,537 of record OX336389.2, on the reverse strand, counting down.
CTCAGATATCCTAATACCGTCGGGGTCGGAAAAGAACAAGAGTTTACCAAGGGAGGTCGACAGGAAAGAAGACAGAGGAGCCCGGCACAAGTAAGTGGAAGCAATGCCGGACTCAGCTGGGGTCCCGTGGTCGCCAACCCACGTCCCACTAGATGTGAGCCCCTGGGGGATACTGAAAGAGAGCCAGTCTCAAGACCACAGCTATTGCTTTGCCCTACACACCTATCGGACCAAACAGTACGTACTTTGGGAGTCATTGGAGCCTAAAACAGAGACGTCTTTGGCCCCTGTCTTGGTGACAGACTCGTGCACTAAAACATATGTATCATCTGTCGAGTTGTAAATAGTGAGGTTGTAGTTTGCATATGGCCCCTGGTAATATATATTAGAATGAGCGGCTTGCTGAACATCCATACATCATGATATAACATTACTGTATTTGAATTTCTTTTGGGTTGTGCCATATCATCTGTCAAAGCCTCACCTACTTTTTGGTCATACAAGTCCTTTTCCATACCCATGGTAACAACCTCACACTGATTTGTCGCTTTAAGACGGGAGGGGCACAAAAATATGACAGACAATATGCAAAAGGTGCAGATTGACGAAGACCATTCTGGAAACAGTGAGTCATTCGTATATCAGATAGCGAGCCAGGCGGGATATCTATGAGTTATCACACTCAAATAACGTCCTCTAATCAAATTACGACTAACCTAATCATCTAATCTCTACCAAATTTCGCAACAACATACCTTCATGTGGGAAGAGTCTTTTGACCAAACTACAAGGTCATCAGCCCAATAGTTTGAAGATGGCGGCCGTGTATGTGTGCAAATCGATCTCCTGTATCAATTCAAACACAACGGAACCAAATCGAACCACCTTTGGTACAGAGGTAGTACTAGCAAGGGACAACTCAAGTGTCATGTTGTATATCACCGCCATCATAACAGAAATGAAATGGCACCCATCCAAATGTTCTGAGCTTAAATCAAATTACGACTAACCTAATCATCCGATCTCTACCAAATTTTGCAACAATATACCTTAATGTGGGAAGCGTCTTTAGCCTAAACTACAAGGTTATCAGCCAAATAGTTTCAAGATGGCGGATGTATGAATCATGCAGGTATTATAGCCAAACCGTAACCTACGATTCAGCAAGGCCTGGCCTTGCGTAATACGCTCATTGTACATAGGGAGGTTTAAACTGTCCTCAAGGAGGTGACCGGTTGGTAATTAGCATTTTAAAATAGAATATTATTCTGCAGTAGTGACTAATAGTTCAGGCTGATCGTGCCGTATCGTGATATTCCGTGCCGTCCCGTTATCAGAACTGCGGCTATAATTTATTGCTCGTAAATCCATATATTTCCATAACTTCGCAAGTTTATATCCTTTTGGGAATGTACTGAACAAAATAATACATATTTAGTATCAAATGGTTTATAAAAACGGCAGAAAACGCTAATGAAATCGTTCATTGCAAGACAAAATATTCTAGGCAATTATACAAAAACTGTTATTAACGCAATGTTAGCATTGAGTGTAGTTAGCATAATGGTAGCGTCTCTGACTTGTAGCTTCCTGGTTTAAATCCCAACAGGTTCAAATTTTTTTACTTCATTCTATTTTGTATTTATTGATCTATAACTACTCACACGTTATCATGTTAAGCATATATAGTGTGTATTTGCGATCGAAGATATTATATATATATACTTATAACACCACATATTTCAACACTCTACTACATCAATTAAAATTAGTTGACCTTGATCTGCGGTAGAGTCTGTTTTTCTTGAATCTTTAGGGGTTTTGCGGCATCACGGTCTTGTAGCCCCGTGTACTTGGGTGTGTGTAGAAGTCGTCTGATAACCTGCGTCACTGTGATGTCTGTAGGCTTACTAGTGTGTGAACTTTTATACGAGGAAGGACTTGGGTAGGAAGCTGCCGTTTCATTTTAGATGCATGGACATTATGGTCATTTAGCCCCATGCACTTGGGTGAGTGTTGAATTTTGTCTGATAACTGAACCCTTAATATGATTGCCACATATTAATGTTTCATATTTCTGGTCTGTGTGAGGATGAAAGATGACATTTGAAGGAGGCTTGCTAGTATGTTGAAATTTAGAAGCTACCTGGCAAGAAGAAGGGAGCCTGACTTCCTGTTCAAACAATGAGGCTGGGGTGAGTTTGGAATGCAACCCGGACTGAAGAAAGAGACACAACCCGTTAGCTGGAGTTCAAGAACCTAGTTGGCGCGTTGGACAAAACGAGTCACCCCTAAGCGTCTGTTCTTTGTGAGACAAGGGAAAAGACGGAGAAGCAGAAGAAATTGCGAGGGAAACGACTGTGCGTCAACACCTACGTGGGCGGGGTCCGCATTTTACCGCGAGTTCAGAAACAGCACCCCAACCAATAAGAAATGAGGACGCGGGGCCTTTCGCGCTATTTCGAAGGTACGCCATCAGAAGAAATTAAGGAGGGAAATTGATTACGATTAATTGCACGATCAAAATAAAACCCGCATGCCATAGATGTTCGATTCACATCAAGACAAGATCCCTGATATGTGTTGTGTGTCTGTAGGACTACAGGTTGAATAATTAGATATTTCATTCAGTCCCGCCCCCACTTTTCGGACTAAAATCTATAAATACTGAGTGGAGTGTTCACTGAAAAACATTATTATTTCATTCGTTGACAGATTCTGAAGGCTGACTACGCTCGTTCTACATTACTATTTTGGGAAGTGACAATGTCTGTTAAGATGCAAGTCCCTGGACTTGGCATGTTTCGAGCCAGTAAAAGAGAGGAACTTAAACTTTGATAAAATCATTGCTCTTAAGAGATGAAATTCTACCGCATCTCAAGTGTATAAATTAATTGTTTTGCGTGTGAAACGTTCTAGGTAGCTCCTTGCTATAAGTGAGGGACAGTCATCGCTAAATATTGCTATCAGGACTTGTGGGTGGATATAGCAATCCACGCTAGCAATCTACCGTATTTCCGCGCATAATCGTCGCCACTGCGTAATCGTCGCACCCCAATTTTCAAACACTAAAATAGGTTTATAAAATTTCATCGCGTAATCGTCGCATAGCATGTTCGTATTTGTGCGCCAGTCAGTTGCACACGCTACCGCGACTTTATAACCCGGCGCGACTTTGTCAGACGAAAAATATCTCGTCTTTATGCTTGCGGGCAATGAACTGTGACGCGAGCGGCAAGCTTCGTCACTTAGCACATTCCGCGAGCGTATAATCTGGCGTGATCTTGTCAGGAGAAAGTAATCTTGGCTTTATGCCTGCCGGCTATGAACCGCGACGCGAATGGCCAGCGCACATTCCGCGAGCGTATAGGCCTAATCTGGCGTGGTCTTGTCAGGAGAAAGTAACCTCATCTTTAACCTGCCGGCTATGAACCGCGACGCGAACGGCCAACGCACATTCCGCGAGCTGGCATGTTCATGTCAGCAAAAAGTAATCTCATCTTTAGACCTGCGGCCTAAGAACTGTGACGTGAACGGCCAGCGCACATTCCGCGAGCGTATAGGCCTAATCTGGCGTGATCTTGTCAGGAGAAAGTAATATCGTATTTATGCCTGCGGGCTATGAACCGCGACGCAAATGGTCAGCGCACATTTCGCGAGCTTGTAGGCCTAATCTGGCGTGATCATGTCAGCAAAACGTAATCTCATCTTTAGACCTGCGGCCTATGAACTGTGACGCGAGCGGCCAGCGCACATTCCGCGAGCGTATAGGCCTAATCTGGCGTGATCTTGTCAGGAGAAAGTAATATCGTATTTATGCCTGCGGGCTATGAACCGCGACGCAAATGGTCAGCGCACATTTCGCGAGCTTATAGGCCTAATCTGGCGTGATCATGTCAGCAAAACGTAATCTCATCTTTAGACCTGCGGCCTATGAACTGTGACGCGAGCGGCCAGCGCACATTCCGCGAGCGTATAGGCCTAATCTGGCGTGATCTTGTCAGGAGAAAGTAATATCGTATTTATGCCTGCGGGCTATGAACCGCGACGCAAATGGTCAGCGCACATTTCGCGAGCTTATAGGACTAATCTGGCGTGATCATGTCAGCAAAACATAATCTCATCTTTAGACCTGCGGCCTATGAACTGTGACGCGAGCGGCCAACGCACATTCCGCGAGCGTATAGGCCTAATCTGGCGTGATCTTGTCAGGAGAAAGTAATATCGTAGTTATGCCTGCAGGCTATGAACCGCGACGCGAATGGTCAGCGCACATTCCGCAAGCTTATAGGCCTAATCTGGTGTGATCTTGTCAGCAGAAAGTACTCTCGTCTTTATGCCTGCGGGCTATGAACTGTGACGCGAACGACCAGCGCACATTCCGCGAGTTTATAGGCCTAATTTGGCGTGATCCTGTCAGGAGAAAGTAATATCGTCTTTATGCCTGCCGGCTATGAACCGCGACGCGAATGGCCAGCTTCGTCAGCACATTCCGCGAGCGTTAACCTGTCGTGACCTTGTTAGAAGAAAGAACCCTGTCTCTGACTGCGGGCTATGACTCGCGCTACGCGAATGACTGGCCCGTGCAGCAAATAATGATACAGTATACTCTTTGAAATTAAATATTCTTCGCATAATCGTCGCACCCTGCTTTTTTCCACGAAATTTCGGCAAAAAAAAGTGCGACGATTATGCGAGGAAATACGGTATTAGGGATATTGTGTGAGGCACTATTTTAAAACGAACTGACCTTCTATTTGAAGCAGCCAGCCAGAAATGGAGACCGTGGTATCAGCAGCTGAAGGAAGAATGGTGCTACTGAAATCGAACACAGGAATGATTGGGTGCTAAGCGCACATGGTTGGGGTAATGCCCAGGAAACGTCAACGACGGAGGAGACTGGAAAGGATGAGTACAGAATGATTTATTTCATTATGTAGCCTAGTTTTGGTAATCGGGGAATCCTTGTATATATTGTGTAGTTGTTATGTTTTCTTTTGTGTGATTAGAGTGTTTTTGTTGACCGACCACTATTTTAATTTGTGAAGAGCATCGTGGTTATTCATTTGTATTTCATTAAAATTTGTGCGGGACAGTAGATTAAATTGTACTCGTGTGCACTGAGTGTGTTTTTATGACAGATACAGCAAATGAGCGGACTGTATCGCTGATGACAAGTGAAGTTTTGGTTAGGTAACGTTATTACAGCATAGGGGGAAAATATGATATTTTGTGGGAGAAACTTCGGATTACACAGGCTGTAAAATTTTATGCGATATTGCACATTTTCTTAGCAAGAAGCATTGAGCTTCTGTGGTAATCATTCTTTTGTATTTGAGCACGTAGTAACTTCTTGTGTGTTGGAGCACTATATTTTTTTTAGGTTTATCTGTGATCTGGAGCAAATTGAGGGTGATGGTGTGTTGTACCAAGGCATGGGTCTATTATTATTATTATCCTGCGCGGGGTCTGGCCGAGGTCAGTTACCTGTCAGCTGCGTGGCGTCGAAGACAGGACTCATAAGGTTGATGTCACTGTTAAGTATTCTACGGATCCCGAATTGCATGGTGCAGTTTTGAGGACAGATCTACGAGTTGTTATGTGTTTTATTTCGGAGTGTGATTGTTAAATTTTTCTTCGGATCTCTAGCATGTGGCTGAGAAACAATTTGAGACCTGCCTGGTGTTGACACAATGACGAGAGCTGGATATTCCAGACTGCAAAGGCTCAGATCTCAGATAAGGACAGAGGGGCCTTTAGGGGTGAGGTGCCTGCTCCCGTGATAACGATCAGTTAAAGCCTGTATAATTGGAAGCGAATTAGATTAATATTTGGTGCAAGTTCTTCACATCAGAAATGCAGTTCATGATTATGCTGATTTGTATTTTGTTGCCTTGTTGGCTACTGTCTCGTAATTATTGTAAATATTTTTATCGCATTTTTTTGATGCGCCTCTGTAACTTTGGTGTGTTCGGGAAACGATCGGTTTTTCCACGAGTTAGTTACAGATGACCACGATTGTATTTTCACCCTGTTTCTGTAAGACCTTTTTAGGCAGCTTGATTTTGTGTGCTTTTGGCACTGATATAAATACTTCTCGCGGAAGTAATGTGTATTTTTAGTAAAGGGTAGTGTGGTCGATTGTCATTTCATTTTGTGTTAGCCATTAAGTGTGGATCCCGATGCCAAGGCGTGGTGAAAAATGTTTATGGATATGCGTCCTGCGATATGGTTCTATGGAAGCATATCTCATGGAAATATGTACTCATTCTAACCGTAGTCTTGCCAGTAAAAACCGTCAAACACAATACACGCAACAATAAGAGGAGTAAGGACGAGGTCCATGATTTGGTTTATTTGCTGCTGTAATGTTGATTCAGAGTCATTTATTATTTGATTGTTTGATGTTGAGTTGATAAATATGGGTGTCATTTGGGATTTTTGTGTCATTGTTGTGTCATTCTTATCGGGATATTAAAATATTTGTTTTGTTTGAAGTTGAGTCATCTTTTGCTAATTATATTCCCCTTATGTCACCTTGAAATTATGGAAGCAAAGTACAAAATATCCAACTTGACGACGATGAACTGTACACCCCGGAATAAAGTCTCGTGTACGCTTTCTCAAGGGGACATTTTACTTCATTCTATTTTGTATTTATTGATCTATAACTCCTCACACGTTATCATGTTAAGCATATATAGTGTGTATTTGCGATCGAAAATATTATATATGTACTTATAACACCACATATTTCAACACTCTACTACATCAATTAAAATTAGTTGACCTTGATCTGCGGTAGTCTGTTTTTCTTGAATCTTTAGGGGTTTTGCGGCATCACGGTCTTGCAGCCTCGTGTACTTGGGTGTGTGTAGAAGTTGTCTGATAACCTGCGTCACTGTGATGTCTGTAGGCTTACTAGTGTGTGAACTTTTATACGAGGAAGGATTTGGGTAGGAAGCTGCTGTTTCATTTTAGAAGCATGGACATTATGGTCATTTAGCCCCATGTACTTGGGTGAGGGTTGAATTTTGTCTGATAACATGTATTATTGTGATGGCTGTATTAGTGTGTGTGCATATATAATTCAGGTGAGGATTCAATCAATCAACGTACAATATCCGTATATCATGTTGTATTTCAACAAGCTACAACAACCTACATTCAATTATACTCCTTGAAAAGGACAAAGGGTTATAACTATACCCACGCATTTAGGAGAAAGTATGCTATATGTTCTTTACTGAACATCTTGTTTCTACTTTCATCTTCAGGTTGTGATTTTGCTGGGTTTTGATGTCTCCATCAATTTTCATGTGCTACCCAGCATCTTTCTCTTCACACACTTTCAATTTGGCAGGTACCGGGTGAGTTAGCCATGGTGGTTACGGCATGACTGATGGCAGTCGCTCACATCCGGGAGGCGAGGAGGTTCGAATACCCCCGCCGGCAACCTTGAAGATGGTCTTCTGTGGTTTCCCATCTTCCTTCCAGGCAAATGCCGGGGTTGGTCCCTAACTATAGGCCACAGCCACTACCTTCCAACTCCTCGTCCTTACATTCCAACTTCCCTCCTTCCCTCCCCAACGGTACTTGTAGCTCACCCATTGGGTGTCCGTTTCGAAGCAGCTACGAAACTGGCGAGCCGAACATGTCCTCAGACACTCCCGGCACTAAAACCATACGCTTAAAAAAAAAAAAAAAAATTGGCAGGTTATTTTTATGTTTGCAACTGATATTTTCAAGTTTGCTAGCTGACAGTCAGAAAAATTCAACAAACATGGGTGACCAAAGAAAAGAACAAAAAAGCAGGGGAAAGGAGAAATGGAAAAATTAAAGCACTGTCTTTGGCTTAGAATGGTACAAGTTCTTGAAATATGTGCTTGGCTGAAACTGAAAGAAGGCCCAAGAAAATTGGATTACAAAACGAATACTTATGTGCATAAACCAGGAGAGAAAACTCAGGTTTTAAAAGCAGCAAAATAACTGTGAGGAATCATATACAAAAGAAGTACTGCTCTAAAGGATGATAATTATGAATCCATGTATGGTGATGAATAAAAAACATTAATTGACAAACACAAGGCAAATTATTCCAAAACCTGAATTGAGGGTGGTTATTTTAGTAGGGAAAAAAACGAAAGAATTTTTCTGTAACTCAAGGCTGACATATGTAAATTGTATTACCATTCATTCAGCTCAAAAGCAAAAGGCTTGCCAAAGAATGGAAATATAAATACACATAATACAGCAGAAGGACTCTAGTGGAGTATATCTCTTGGTTAAGACATGTTTTGGAGTCCCATGAGCAAAACCAAAGTGTTTTGCATAACACAACTTATTAAAGGAACGAAACATCGACAAAAGTGTATTATTGTTACATTATTTCAAGGCTTAGGACATCTTGGTCATCACCCTCATATGTTTATACATGTATATTGAATTTGATAACATGATTTTCTGTGGTGAATACAGTATTATGTTTAACTATTTATCCGAGTACAGGATTGAGATTAGTACCCTGGGACTTGATGTAAGGTAACATTTTAGTTTCTGCCTGGAAGAAATGTGAATACGTCCAGGAAAAAACAACTCAAGGATGGTCACAATCAATGCAAGGCTTCAAACCTCAGATCACCATCTCCCCATTGCATTCGTGAAAAGGCAAAAGTGTGACTATACAGCTATAACAAAACATTTAACACCTTTTGCTTATCACAATATGTGCTTAGAAGCTAATAAATTACACAGTGAATACAGTCCAAAACCAGCTGACATAAGCTGCAGCCAAAGTGTGATGTCATTGCTCATACTGAAATCCATTTCTATTGAATGTGCCAGGGAGCAGCGTTATGTAACGACAAGTTCCCTGGAAAAGACAAGTTATGGAATAACCTGGAAAAGACAAGTTATGGAATAAAAAAAACGACAGATTTATATGGAAAAGAAACAGCTCAAATTTCTTGTGATAAAACCATTGCATGTCTAACCCAGAGAATCAAGGAACCATTATACTTATATTTTCAAAAACAATGTTCTGTTAAGTTTAAATGTGCCACTCGTTGCACTGGAATCCCTGATTAAATTCCAGGAAAGCTATTAGAATTACGAAAAAGATGTCTACTTTTTTGTAGTAAAAAATGTATTTGCACATTTAAGCTCTGTTTCATGATGGGAGATACCATTTACTCATTATGTTGTCTTAAAGGAGATATGACAGTTGCTAGGTCACGGATAGCTATAATTTCTTGGAAATCCATTAGAGTTACGAAGCAAATACATATGACCTTTCTTGTAAATTATGGTAAGTTCACATAGTGTGATTCATTATGTGATAGGATTAACCATTTATCTACTTATTTTGGTATTTAGAAGATAAGACATTAGTAAGTTTCATAAAAATCTCCAAACAAACAGCCACCATTTTAAATTGGTTAATTCTATCAAAATCTCAGAAGACCTATGTGCTAGCCAATTATAAAAACTATACCCATGCACAATTTCAACTGAATCTGTTAAATATTTTTTGCATCAAAGAAACAGAGACAGGCGAACAGACCAACAATCTGATAATATATGATAGTGGAGGGGACTGATCCTTGCTGCTTTTCCTCCCCTTCCCCCAGCCAGCAGTAGGTGGTCTCCAGTAGAGGACACCTCTTTTAACGACTGTCCATTATTAATCATTCATCCCTTTGTTGCTAAACTTGGGAGAACTCCTGAAATCAAATGCTCCACATGGGCAAATTGATTGGCAGAGTTAACTTAGAATGTTGTTGTTAGTACAAAAATGTACTTGGGCTTGGGACATCTAGGTCATCAGCCTCATGTAGTTGGGTGTGTGTTGAATTCGTCTGATAACCTGTATTTATGTGACAACTGTAGTAGTGTGTGTAGCTGTATTATGGACAGGGATGGGATAGGTGCCCCGGGTCTTGAAATAAGGTACTATCCCTGCATTTGCCTGGAGGGAGTGTGCGAACACCACACTCGGGATAGCGGCTCTCAATGCCGAGATTCGAACCTACAATCTCTGGACTTAGTGCAGCTGCACGCACAGTTGTGTGCACGATTTAATGAGCACTGCTATGCCGCGGGACTAACTTAGAATGATGCTAAACTATAACCTGATTAAACAAAACTGATATTCAGTACGAAGTCATCACTTTAGCTGGTAAAGCCAACACAAAAGTAGTTTCTGAATTACTAAATCATATACCAAGCAGTACAGGGTTTATTTCTATTATTAGAATAATTATTACACTGTATAACAACAACAAAAAACAACGCACCAGGAAGGAATTGTCCGATGACTATAAAAATCTGTGGATGTGAGGAACAGACATCGAAAAACAAACGATCAAAAGTGCAGAACAACAATCAAATGATTTATTGCAGAGTCAGGACATTACAAAGTGTCAATAAGGTGTTAGTCCACCCCTGGCCTGGATGCAAGCTGTCACTCGACGTGCCATGGACTGATCAAGTTCCCGGATGGTGTCCTGCGGAATTTCGTGCCAAATGGTCTCCAACTGTTGGGCTAAATCGGCGACATTTCGGGATGTTCGCAATCGCCTTCCTATGACTTCCCAAATGTGCTCTATGGGAGAGAGATCAGGCAACCGAGCTGGCCAAGGAAGGATAGGGCAAGCCTGAAGACAGTCCATAGCAACACGTGCCTTGTGCGGCCGGGCATTATCCTGTTGGAAAGTAAAGCCTGAATGTCGCTGAAGGAACGGTAACACAACCGGCCGTAGAATGTCATCAACATACCCCTGTGCTGTCAGTGTGCCAGGAATGACTACCAGAGGGGTCCGGCTATCAAAGGAGGTGGCACCCCAGACCATCACCCCCCTGTTGAGGGGCTGTGTGGCGTGCGATAGTCAAGGCAGGATCCCCACGCTGGCCTGGACGTCTCCAAACACGTCTGCAGTTGTCGTCAGGGCACCGTTGGAAACGAACTCGTCACTAAAGACTATACGTCCCCAATAACAAAAATACAAAGTTTCCGCCTAATCAACACAATTTGATGCTATATTATCGTCTCATGGGTACATGTTTCGGAATTTCTAGTAATTCCTTCTTCAGACCTTTACATTTGTGTTAAGAAACACCATTCCACAGACAAAATTTACCTCGTCAATGTCAAAACAACTATACATTGATATTAAAACACTTAAAACCTATTAAAATTACAACATGATAAACTTAAGAACAATTAAAACATGCCTATTGTTTACGGCAACATTGATATGTAATTGCTGTTACGACACATTCTTGCTAAGTGCGTGATGGTTAAAATACACATTCATAATTAAACTTATATGTCGGGAGAAGATATGAGTATTTTGTTAGTGTCCATGAGCCTATGTAACTCAACAGCTTGTAGTAATATTGGAATAAGTGATGACAAAGTGGAAACTTTGATTACAGCACTTTATTTAAAAGTGCGCTGGAATATGACTATAAATATGTTGCTGGCACCATGAAAACAGGGATGACGTGTCCTGGCTTGTTGACTTTAAAATTTGCATTAGCACATAAAGTGGATTTGCTGTCTTGTATAATCTTCTTAACGGACCTGAAATGAGAATCGTCCGGTGGTTGAAATTTGAACCCATATTGAAAAATACAAATAATTAGTCTTAAGGACTACCCTGAACAAAGCGGACTTACATGGAAACGATTTGAATGCAATGCGCCTATGACATGACACAGTTCTGGGTGATCGGCCTATGCACCTGAAGAAAAATTGAGAAAAAGGAAATGAGAAATTTATTTTAATAGCCCATGAAGAATAAAAGTTGCGTGGAACAAGCGAAATTTGACTGACTTACCGACGTTGAATACCAATGCCGTGTGACATAGGTAGGTCAAGTGCTATGTTGTTTATGGTCCGGTGTGTGTACAACTGATCCGCTTGTGCTGTAAGCAGAGACAGCTGCTGGCCTGACGTGGTGGAGGAGAACGGGTGGGGTGTGGGGAGGTAAAGGGGTGGAACTATGCGGAGTGGAAGTGATCGGAACGGCCCGGGGTGGGGCGGGAATACATGTGTCAATGACCTTACTGTTGTCTGTGGAGTGTTTAGATTTTTTGGAAATGAGGTGGTCTGCTACTGTAGCGAACAATACGTTGGTGTCAAAATTGATTTCATTCAAATTTTTGTGTGCATTGGACCTTTGGAACACGTTGATGTGTATGTTTTCCAAAATATTCATAAGACTGCCTTTGGACATGTAATGCAATATGTTGACATCGTTTTCTATACTGGTGAAGCTGTGTTTGCTATCTTCCATGTGGGATGCCATGGCCGAAATTTTTTTATGTTTTATTGCTGAATAATGCTCGTTATAACGAATGCGAAAGCTTCTACCTGTTTGACCCACGTAATTGGCTGGACAAGAACTACATTTGATTTCATATACACCCGATTTGGAATATTTGAAGGTGTGATTGATTTTACTTGAATTGAAGAATTTTTTAAAATTAGAATTGTTGGTTTTGAAGGCGATATTTAAATTATGTTTCTTTAAGATGTTAGAAACGGTATAAATGCTTCGGTCCACGTAGGTGAAGGTTGCAAATTTTTTATTTTCGGGTTCAATTTTGACTAGTGTAGTTTTCGGTTTGGTTTTTTATTTTATGAACAAGGTTATTGATATAGTTATGACTATAACCGTTGACGTTGGCTATTTGACGTATGATCTCTATTTCCTGTTGCAAATCTTTTTGGGACAAAAGTAGACTTAGGGCTCTGTTTATGTGGCTGGTGAATGTTTCGTTTTTATGACTTCCAGGGTGGTTGGAGTCATAACGTACGGTTGTGCTGGTTTGGGAAGGTTTCCTGTATACACTGACTGGCAAAAAAAAGTGGAACAGTTAAAGTAATATAAATAGTATAAAATTAGCCATGAAAAAGATGTAATCACATTTAAAAAGCTTTTCACGCATTAGAACAAACATATGAAACATCCGTGAATAGAAATTGATAATATGACATTTCTTTATTACCACCAATTACCCCCAATCTTCGACGAGCCTATCTTAATGGTTTTATGGCGGGAAGCGCACTGTAAGCGTTTAAGGTTTATGAGTGTTGCCGCTCGCTTATTGTTGTTCTAGGGATAACAACTGGCATTTGTTGATCACGTGTGAACCATTGTCACACATTTTAGCAAGTTATCCATGTGCAGTTCACACTTAAAGATGCCTCTTAGCCGTGAAGGAGCTGCACAGGCAGTTGCATTGGTGGAGGATGGCCGCAGCTTCCGTTATGTTGCTGAGGGCATTGGATCATCTCTCAGTAGCATTCAGCGTGCAGTACAACGTTACAGAGAACTCCAAACATACGACAGGAGACGAGGGTCAGGCCGTAGAAGAAGCGCAAGTGCCAGGGATGACAGATTTATCACCCTGCAAGTTCTGCGTGATCGCCATACCACAGCAATCCAGGCATGAAATCAACTGGAAAATGTCAGAAATGTGAGAGGGAGTGAGCGAACAATTAGAAGAAGGTTTGAAGAAGCTCATTTATCGTCCAGGAGACCTGCATGTGGACCCGCACTCGAACGACATCACAGATAGGCGCGTCTTCGCTACGCAAGCCAGCATCTGGGATGGACCCACGAGCAGTGGGCCTCTGTTCCCTTCACTGACGAGAGTCGCTTTAATCTTACATCTCCTGATGGAAGAGAAAGAGTGTGGAGAAGGCACGGGGAGAGGTACAGCCCTGTTGCTTTCTCCTCCAGGACTCCATTTGGAGGTGGCTCAGTTATGGTGAGCGGTGGCATCAACGTTATGGCCCGCACTGAGTTGGTGTGCATCGAACACGGGACGCTCAATTCCCAAAGGCACATCGAAGAGATCCTGATGAACCATGTGAAGCCCTTTGCGCCTTTCATTGATCAGAATTTCATGCTGATGCAGGATAATGCCCGCCCTCATACTGCTCGCTGTGTTGTACAATATCTGCAGGAAGCGGGGATTCAAACCCTGGACTGGCCAGCTCGTAGTCCTGACGTGAACACCATCGAACATGTATGGGATATGCTTGGAAGGAACGTCAGACAGCATGACCACACCACCTTGGCACAACTGAGAACATCGCTGCTGGAGGAATGGGATCGCATCCCGGCAGATGCCATTCGACGAGTTGTGAACAGTACGCCTGAGCGTTTACAAGCTGTCATAGACGCTAAGTTAGGAAACACTCGTTTTTAGTGACCAGTGTTCTCGTGCAGTGCAGTGCAAACATTAATACCGTTTTGTTTGGCAATACGTTTGATAAAAACCAGCCCAAAAGAACATTACTAAAAGATAGAAAATTGTAAGATTTGCAAAATGTAACGAAATTTGTGAGTTAAAGTGTGTTGTAAAACATGTTTCAGTATTTTCTGTAGCCAAACATCTAAAATTTACATGAATAATGCAAATATTGGAAAACAGATACATTTTAGTGGAATAAATTCAGAAATTACATAAAATATTAAAGTGTTCCACTTTTTTCGCCGGTCAGTGTATTTTATAATGGAGTCTATTGCCTTTTCTGGTTACCGTCAGATCTAAATAATTAATTTCATTGTTGACCTCGGACTCAACAGTGAATTTGATGTTGTCGATATTGTTCAAGGTTTCTAAAATGTGGGCTATATTTTGACTTTGTTCATTGATGATGATGAAGACGTCGTCGACATATCTTCCCCAGAAATCAATTCCATCGATATGGTTGATTACTTTTCCATATTCTACGTGGTCTAGATAAATGTTGGCCAGTATGCCGGAGAGCCAATTACGTGGGTCAAACAGGTAGAAGCTTTCGCATTCGTTATAACGAGCATTTTTCAGCAATAAAACCTAAAAAAAATTCGGCCATGGCATCCCACATGGAACAGAGCAAACACAGTTTCACCAGTATAGAAAACGATGTCAACATATTGTATTACGTGTCCAAAGGCAGTCTTGTGAATATTTTGGAAAACATACACATCAACGTGTTCCAAAGGTCCAATGCACACAAAAATTTGAATGAAATCAATATTGACACCAACGTATTGTTCGATACAGTAGCAGACCACCTCATTTCCAAAAAAATCTAAACACTCCACAGACAACAGTAAGGTCATTGACACAGGTATTCCCGCCCCACCCCGGGCCGTTCCGATCACTTCCACTCCGCATAGTTCCACCCCTTTACCTCCCCACACCCCACCCGTTCTCCTCCACCACGTCAGGCCAGCAGCTGACTCTGCTTACAGCACAAGTGGATGAGTTGCACACACACCGGACCATAAACAACATAGCACTTGACCTACCTATGTCGCACGGCATTGGTATTCAACGTCGGTAAGTCAGTCAAATTTCACTTGTTCCATGCAACTTTTATTCTTCATGGGCTATTAAAATAAATTTCTCATTTCCTTTTTCTCAATTTTTCTTCAGGTGCATAGGCCGGTCACCCAGAACTGTGTCATGTCATAGGCGCATTGCATTCAAATCGTTTCCATGTAAGTCCGCTTTGTTCAGGGTAGTCCTTAAGACTAATTATTTGTATTTTTCAATATGGGTTCAAATTTCAACCACCGGACGATTCTCATTTCAGGTCCGTTAAGAAGATAATACAAGACAGCAAATCCACTTTATGTGCTAATGCAAATTTTAAAGTCAACAAGCCAGGACACGTCATCCCTGTTTTCATGGTGCCAGCAACATATTTATAGTCATATTCCAGCGCACTTTTAAATAAAGTGCTGTAATCAAAGTTTCCACTTTGTCATCACTTATTCCAATATTACTACAAGCTGTTGAGTTACATAGGCTCATGGACACTAACAAAATACTCATATCTTCTCCCGACATATAAGTTTAATTATGAATGTGTATTTTAACCATCACGCACTTAGCAAGAATGTGTCGTAACAGCAATTACATATCAATGTTGCCGTAAACAATACGAATGTTTTAATTGTTCTTAAGTTTATCATGTTGTAATTTTAATAGTTTTTAAGTGTTTTAATACCAATGTATAGTTGTGTTTTGACATTGACGAGGTCAATTTTGTCTGTGGAATGGTGTTTCTTAACATAAATGTAAAGGGCGGAAGAAGGAATTACTAGAAATTCCAAAACATGTACCCATGAGACGATAATATAGCATCAAATTGTGTTGATTAGGCGGAAACTTTGTATTTTTGTTATTGTCATTTCTAAATGTCAACACGGAACCTGCAATGAATTCTTCTTCCAATATACGTCCCCAGTCAGCGCAGTTCCACGTTGCTCGAGTGCGGCACCTCAGTAATCTGACGGACGGTGAACAGGCGTGAGTGGTAAGCGGCGTACCGGGTGGCGCGAGCGCAAATTCCTGTCGCTCAGGCATCTGTTGATGGTCATGGTGGACACGTGTGCGGGTCACACACTGGATCATTGATAACGGTGACTCCGGTGCTGTGACAGCTGTTCTGACAATCGCTCTGTCTTCCCGTGCTGTTGTGGCCCTTGGTCGACCACTGCCGTCCTGATGCTGATGCCTGCCATTGCTGACCCACGCTTGCCAGCATTATCTGATCACCGAATCACCTTGACCCAAATGTCCAGCGACTGCTCGATTCGACCAACCAGCTTCTTTCAATCCCATCGCACGACCTCTTTCAAACTCTGACATCTGCTGGTAATGAGCACGAATCCTTCGGCGTGGCCTTCTTACATCCGACGTTCAGATATCGCAGTCAAATACAACAGCTACTTTGAGCATACGCTTAAGAATCGCGCCTCATATACACCTGATGCATGCGCGGGAGCTCCCACTATTCATTCATTGAACACGAAGCTTTAATGAGTTGCATGTTCGGTCCGAATGTCTTAGCATACGTAATTTCCTTACAATCGGACAATGCCTTCCCGATGTGTCGTTTGTTTTTGTTATACAGTGTATTATGATTACCGGTATCTTCCTATAGCACCTTAGTATTATTAATTAATACTTATTATCTAATAAATCCTTATTTTCAAAAATTTCTTTTGGTTGTACGAATGAATTGTTTTGTTTAGTCATTGTAATTTGCCACCATGAACAGCGTCCACATTTGCGAATAAATTATGTATGTATGTAATATTTATTAGCATTGAATAAACAAGTACACTTAACATAAAATAACTATAATACGATCTATAAAACCGTAAGTCATTATATATTGTACATTAATGTCGTACCAGTTTCAGTCACATTGTGACCTTCCTCAGTGCAAATTAAGACATGAAAAGGTGCAAGAACACATGCATACTATAAATTTGCCATAACAGAGGATGTTATCAAAAATTCTAAAAATATTCTTCGTCCAAAAGCATACACATTAAAATTTAAAATACAAAAAAACAGATCTGTTACAAAATGTATTAAGTAAGAAAAAAATTAAAAATATAAGTCTTGATACAAACAGCATGGAGTAGAAGAGATGTGGATGTGGAAATAGCTAGGTAAGAACTGATAGTTGGGTATGTTAGTTGGGTATGTATTTGCGAAATAATGGAGAAATAATGGAATGTAAATGTTTGGAATACAGTAAGTATTATAATGTAATGTTTTGATAGGGCAAGGAATGTATTGCCAAGTAAATGAAAACAGTACGACATTTAAGTACAATATATATTGACTTATGGTTTTATAAATCTTATTGTAATTTTTGATAACATCCTCTGTTATGGCAAATTTATATTAAGCATATTATGTTCTTGCGCCTTTTCATGTCTTTATTTGCGCTGAGGAAGGTCACAATATGACTGAAATCGCTACGACATTAAAGTATTATATCTTATTATAATTAAGGTAACTGTACCGGTTTTCGTCACTGATCCAGTCTTCGTCACTCTCGTATATAAGTACAAAAAATAAGCATGTCAACGGGTCTTTCTCAACGCACGAAGTCTTACGAGATCCGTCATACCTTCCTTGCCGATAAGGAGCAACTTTGCAAAATCATGCGTGCGATGTAATAGGTGATTCCCTGCGTCAAACATCTCCTGTGAGCTGAGCTGTCTTGACGCGCCATTTGCTTTTCGCAAGTGCTAAGCACGCGCGCGAGTTAATTATGTGCATGCGTGTTATGTTCCGACATTTTAAAATGTTACAAGTGTGTGATATAGTTGGTAATTGTTTCTGTAACATATGTGATTTGTTATTTCGTGCTCACGTGCCTAGTTTTGTTAGAAATGCCGGTGACGAACACTGGATTTAAAAAAAATACACTTTACCAATGCTCGTCATTTGTGACGAAAACTGGCACATTGTCATTTCTCCTTGCAAGACCTAACTAACAGTGGCAATATACTTATAATGTAGCTCTAAAGTACCCTGTATTAATTAAATTATCATTTGATCATCGTGTCCAGTAGTCGTCATAGCTGACGAACTTTAGAGCACATTCGTGACGAACACTAGTGCACGATAATGTTAACGTTTGTGTTAATATTTCGCAACCAATAAACATTTACAGGGTATTGTTATTATTACGTAGGTCTCTCTTCTTGACGGCCGCACCTCAGTAGGCCTAGTTTTTTTTGGCTAGGCGTGCTACAGAGGATTTTTTTAATTTTAATTGAGATGATAAATAATATATTATTCTAAGACTAAATCTTTGCTTTCAGGCAATATGTTAGATAGTTATTGTTGTTTTAAGGGGCGGAACTACGAGGTCATCTGCCCCAGACAATATGTCGAAACGCACAGTTCTGAATTATGATATTGAGCAAATGGAAGCTGCTATTAAGGCCGTTGTGGAGGACGGCATGAGTATTAAAAAGGCCGCGGAGAGGAATGGTGTTCCGAGAAACACCCTCTCGGACAAAATTAAAGGAAAATCTCCTAGGGAGAGGAAAATGGGGCTAAGTCCATTTTAACAAAGGAAGCTGAGGCTATGCTAGTTCAATGGGTAATCTCACTACGAAAAGCGGGGTCCCGGTAACATAGGACGATTTGCAAAAGCGCCCAGTGCCTTACACAAGAATTGAAGAGGGACTTTCCTTTCAAAGATGGCCACCAGGAAGGAAATGGCGTGAATCTTTCATAAAAAGAAATCCAGGTCTATCTTTTACGAACCCCTCAAAATTTGACAGTAAGCCGTGCTGCAATTACAGAACATCAAAATAAAACCTGGGTTTCAGAAGTCTACAGCTATTCAGTGGAAAACGACTTCCAGTCTATTTTGTCAGATCCTCGGCGGCTGTTCAACGCTGACGAGATGGTTTTCTTTCTCAATCCGAAAGGTAACAAAGTGCTGGCGAACAGGGGTTACAAGACAATATATCAGCAAGTGAATTCGGATGAGAAAGAATGCTTCTAACAGGCAATGCCCATGGCGATATTTCTCCTTCCCTTGTGTTGTTCAAGTATGAACGTCTGCCGCAAGACATCATTATTGCCTCAATGCCAGCACACTGGGGCATTGGCAAATCGCCAAACGGGTGAATGACGGGGGGAAGTGTTTTACGAATTTCTCAATAACATATTTCATCCTGGGTTGGTTGAGAAGGAGATTCCTCTCCCTGACATTATTCATAGACGGGCATTTCTCACACTTGACCATACATACTAATAAATTTTGTGAGGATCATGGAATTGTTTTGGTCGCTTTACTACCTAATGCCACACACGTACTTCAACCCACGGATGTAGTGGTTTTTAAGCTACTCAAGACTGCCTGGAAGAAAAATGTACATGAGTGGCGAATTCAGAGGGTTTCTATGGCAACAATCGGTGTTAGGCCTCGGCGAATGGTCATTTTCCGGGCTGTTATGCCGTGGTCTCACTTGTTTAGAGCAGAATTACGATATTTTCCTGCTCGTATGTCTTCTACCCACCAATCCCGCTTCCTGTTGCCATCTTTTTTTTTTTTTTTTTTTTTTAATATTCCATTTTTATTAAATAACATAATTACTGGTACTGTTTTATTCGTAAATGTTAGCCTCCAAGTCGATAAATCGGTGTATTACGCAACAATTGACAGAAATGCATTATAAACAGCAGACAAGGAAAATTAACAATGTGACGGCAATTGGTGCAAACGGGTGACGAATATAGGAAAAATCCAAATACATCGTGCCGAACACACTTTTTTAAAAAATACGTCATTTTTCCTAAAACGAATATCTTTGATATTTGGTCTTTCCTAGTGTTTGAGTAGAGTTTGAGGTTAGGTACAGTGCTTTTGTTGATTAAATTTACCAAAATGTGTACGGTGTACATGACTTCTTGTCTAAATCTCCCTTAACATGACGACCATTGGTGCATTTACCTTATATCGTCAACAAGGAACAGGGCTAATATGGTTATTTTCATGTCCTTTCATAAAATAACTATTACAACAAAGAAGGATCAAAACAGCGTAATACTCTTACCTTCCAATCTTTAGGATCAAGACTTCTAAGAAACTGAACATCATCTTTATCAAAAGCAACAGTAGCAATTTCATCTTCAGCTTCTTCTACTGGGCTTATATCTATCATATCACTTGCAGGAGTTCCATGCCACGACTGCAAAAACCACCGTCCCACACACTGGACGCTGGCCCTAACCAAGCCTGCAATAGAAATACATCATTCAGACTTTCACAATACACTTGGTTGAGGAAATGTTTTCTGCTCCTATCAATTCATACTACAGAGAATACATACAATAAATATCATCGACCAGTAGTTTCAACCAGCACAGCTGTGATGAGAACCCAAAGCTAACAGTCGATGGCTACATTAAGAGCACCAGAGTTTAGTGGACTAGGGAAAGTTAGAAAAGAAACAATTCTACAATTGTGATGAAAAAATATTTGAAAATGACTATCGATTCATTTAGCCATGCACTTTTGGCATACATTTAAATAGGTTTCAATTTGCTAGCTCCCTAGAAGCCATTTTCAGCCTGTTTTCATCGTATGAAATATAGGCTTACGAGATCATCTTTTGTCCGTGTGTGTTTCCCCCTAATAAAAACTAAACGGCTAAGAGTGATTTAAATGGAACTCAATAAGGACTTGCTACAACCACGTCCAAATCAACCATGCCTTTCATAATACGGTAATTTAATAAGTTTCACCAATCCAACATGGCAGCCACACTAAATATTTCTATGACATTGAAATATCTCCAAATCTATTACAGCTATTAACCTGAAATGTTGTATGTTGATAAGAGGACACAATAGTAAGTTCACATATGTTACTTTTTAAAACCTGATAAGCACAAAACCAACATGGTGGCCTAGTGAAGTTCAAATATTTAGATCTTTTTCCTAGATTTAATCATTTGAGCACAGCGAAACTTGACAAGGCTTAGAACATTGGTATCAATTTAGTTAAATTGTTTTGACAGTCTAAAAATTATGTTTTCATTTCTTCTGTACTAAACAAGCAATCAAAATGAAAGTTTGTACATAAAAGACAATGCAATAATCTTCATATATTGGTACATAACTCTATGGCCTACATATAAAATAATTCAACAAGGCAACATTATTTCACTAGTTCTCAAAATCTATGAACCTATTACAACATTCAAACTGAAATTTAGTACATTCATAGAGACCATTAAAATAAGTTCACCTATGTGACATTCAATAACCTGATAAGCGCAAAACCAACATGGCGGCCACATAAACTTTAAATATTGAAATGGGTTTTTCTCGCAACTTTATCATCCAACCGCAGTGAAACTTGACACAGCAAATCTTTATATATGACTTAATTTACTGGCATCTATTTTTAATAATTTTTATGAGAAATTCAGAATAGCATAATGTGGAAAATTTTAAAGGTCATGTTTCTCATTTCTTGTGTCTTAATCAAGGGATCAAAATGAAATTTTGTATAATGATCCAGCATTATAATCTTCACCCTCTGGGATATAATTCTATAGCCTACATATAAAAACAATCCAACATGGCAGCCATGTGATATACTGTACTTCACAGGTTCACAATATCACCGAAACTATTACAGCAATCAAACTGAAAATTTGTATGGTGATAGAAAACTTAATTAAGTACAGTTCCTAGCCATATTATTAGATGAACCCTGAATTTTTAGCATAATATGAGTTTAGGATGTATACAAAGCTACCGGTACTAATATTGTGTTGATTTGTCTACAGGAAGTAATTTAATTTCTTCAAACATTACTGACTATTGATAAATGATAAACCACACAGTTTTAAAATTAATTATTGTTGTTTTCAAAAAATGTTCAATAAGCAGAACTTGGCTAACCATCTTAATACTTCGTCAAGCAGTCTAGCAGTTATCAATGCTTCGATTCGCCTCGGCATACTGTTAATACAAGCTTGTACAGTGTCCTGCATCTGTGGGTGATGATACCAGGCTTGAATAATCTTTTCAATGAGAAACACTTGTGGTGATTGTTTCCTTTACCAGTTCCCTATTCACCAGCCCCCAAACATAATCAATGGTGTTCATTAGGAGTATTCGACGTCATATTGGTCCGTATTGACATATAATTCTATTTGACAAATTACAATTTTCCGTCTATTCAATACAAAACATTTTATTGAAATTATCTTATTTCCTTATCGGGACATGTTTCGAGCTCTTTTATAATCAGCTCTTCATCAGCCAGGTGCCCTGACAAATATAATAAAAACACTCACTAAAAACACAAAGCTCATAAACAAGTACATTTTAAATAATCTTAAAAATTGACCTATAATACAACTAAACATCCTATACTAACAATTGTCTACTTATTGTAATGGAAACAACTAATGTTCTTAATAAAACTTCAGTGGTAGCTTCATACAGACTTCCCCACACACGCAAAAGAAACGGAGCTGTGTCATGCACAATTTGTTACTGCCCTTTTGACCAGCACACAAGTCATCACATGAACGACTAGTGGAAACTCCCATTGATGTGGCAAGGTTCTTGTTTGTATCAGCCCTCATTGAAGCCTCCTCATAAAAGTTAAGAAACCCAATGTAATTCCTAGTATCCTGTCCTTTAGAAGCAATTCATCTTCAATTCGATTCCACGAGTACGGAGCGTGTGTGCCTACACAGCTGTCTCAAGCTGGACTGGTGTTCATGTCGGGCGAATTTCATGGCCAGGGTAACAGTGGGACGTTTTCATTCTGCAAAAAGGTTTTTCAATCACGCTGTGTGACATGGCGCATCTTGCATAAACACAAATGGTTCTCCTTTAGGGAACTATTCTTTTATAAGAGGTAGGAGCCTCCTCCTTAACACCTCCTTGTACTGGTCTTGCCGCATTGTTCCCTCAATCACGTACAGACATCCAGTGCCTTTCCTACTGATGACAGACCAAATCATGACGTTGGTGGGATGTTTTACAGTCTGCACTGCACAATCGGGAGGGGGGGGTACTTTTCACCAGGGCGCCTTCGTACATACTAAGATTTGTCAAAATTTCGAATGTGGACTCATCACTAAAGCAAACTTCAAACAAATAAAAAAGCCATTAAGATTAGTTTAGGAATAGCTTTAAACTCGCAAAATACATTTATCACTACTGTATGTAGGCAAATACTGTATCATACACTTAAATGATACTAACCGATTTCCTGAAGTCCAAATCTCGGTGCTTGTGCTCCTTTGTCCATGCAAGACGTTTTGACATCATAGCAGCAGTTAATTTTGACTTTCAGGCAGGCCTGCGAGCCTTGAAGTTCATTTGTGAAAGTTTGCGCCCTACAGTTCTTTCAGACGCAATGACGCCACGGTGTTCCAGTTTCATTTTAATTTCATTTGTACAAGCAAACCAGTTCTCTTGGCATATCTTCTTTAGGGAGCGCTCGGACCTTAGTGAAAATACCGTAGTTGCTCGCATAAACCTAACCACCGCGTATATCTCACACCCCATTTTTTGTTTGAAATATCAGAGGAAAAAAAGTACTCGCATATATCTCACATTCATTTCTGACGCCGTCATATAAATGACCGTAATAAACTTGAGGTAGAAACACGTTCGATTTAGCGTGCCACAACAGTTGTCATTGTCCAAGAACTTACCCAAAGCGATACATACAGGAAGAGCGAGCATCAACGACTTGATCCGACATGAGCAGAATAGGGAACTAGTCGCCGCCTTGAGACACGCTCGAATTAGCGCGCCACAACAGTCGTCATTGTCCAGGAACTTACCCAAAGCGATACAAACAGGAAGAGCGAGCAGCAAAGAGTTGATCCCAACTTGTCCGATATGAGCCAAATAGGGAACGAGACGCCGCCTTGAGACACGTTCGAATTAGCGATTAGCGCGCCACAACCGTCATCAATACGCAATAATGTTATTGTTTGTTTTGGCGGCAGAGGTTTCCTTTATTTCACGGTATTTGTCGTACGCCTGTTGCATTGTCGACATCAGTACCGGTACTCTGTCTTCGCGTTCCAGTGTTGTGTTTCAGTTAAGTGTAATTGTTTCCTTGTGTACGTCGATCTTTAAGTTATGGAGAAACTTGGAAGTTATACGGCTGGGTTTAAACTCAAAGTGATAAAATACGCAGAAGAACATGGTAATAGAGCTGCTGGTCAAGAAATCTGTGTGACTGATTTTAATGTTCGCTACTGGCGTAAACAGAAAGCTGCGCTAGCAACCACCAACCGAACACTTAAAGCATTCAGAGGGCCAAAAACTGGTAAGTTTCCTGAGCTGGAAGTCGGGTTGCTTAATTAGGTTATGGAGTTGCGAAATGATGGCTTGAGTATCTCGCACGAGATGCTATATTTCAAAG
Source organism: Meconema thalassinum (assembly GCA_946902985.2). Classification (NCBI taxonomy): domain Eukaryota; kingdom Metazoa; phylum Arthropoda; class Insecta; order Orthoptera; family Tettigoniidae; genus Meconema; species Meconema thalassinum. The sequence continues at coordinate 611,622,792 of OX336389.2, read as the reverse complement.
GGGCCGAACTAACGAATAAACGAGGTATCAGCTGTTCGGATCTAAAAGTGAACCGGAGTTGGATCCGTAGATTCATGAAACGAAAGGGCTTGTGTCTGCGAAGGCGAAGCCCTCTCTGTCAGAGAATGCCAAGCGATTTTAACGACAAAATTATAGATTTTCATTGCCATGTGATAGCAATGCGGAAGAGAAACAATTACCTGTTATCTCAAATTGGCAACGCAGATCAGACTCGGATCAACTACAACATGCCATGCAACACTACCATCTAGCGTCCTTGTACGTACAACTGAGTGTGAAAAACAGCGCTTCACAGTCATGCTAGCAATAAACGCGGACGGAAGAAAATCGCCACCGTATGTTATTTTCAAAAGAAAAACAATGACTAAAGTGAAGTTTCCCAAAGGCATTCATGTTCGTGTTCAAGAGAAAGGATGGATGGATACAGCTCTTGTCCAGGACTGAGTCCGTGCAGTGTGGGGAGCACGGCCAGGGGCATTGCTTCGACGCCCGGAATTGCTAGTGTGGGACGGTTTCCGCGGACACTTGGTGAAAGACACGGAGAAACGTCTTCAAGAAATGAAAACCGATCTCGTTGTAATTCCTATTGGACTCACACATTGTCTACAGCCCTTAGATGTTTCCGCCAATAAGCCCTTCAAGGAAAACATTTGTAAATTGTGCGCCGAATGGATGGCGGGAGGGGGGCCACGACTTGAAGCCAGCAGGCAAAATAAAGAGGCCGTCAGTTGAACTCTTGTGTGATTGGGTTATACGGGCATGGGTTATGGTGTCGACTGACATTGTTGTGAAGAGCTTCTTGAAGACAGGCATCGCAAATGCATTGGACGGAAGTCAGGATGAAGCAGTATGGGATGATGACCAGAATGATGCATGCGAGAGTACCTCGGAGATTGGCAACACTGACAAATAGGCCAGTTGCCTTGTTTCAATAATGCAAATTTTGTGTTTTTTTCGGGAATACGGTCATTCCCCGCATATATCTCACACCAAAAATTTTCACACATATTTTCGGTCAAAAAAGTGCAAGTTATACACGAGCAAATACGGTATTGGTCTTCTGCCACACCTGTTCTTCCTTTGAGGGACTATATCCTTATCAAAATCAATGTTGTTCTTTACACGCCTAACAAGCAATTCAGATATACCTAATCTTCGAGAAATCTCTAGATTTTCATACATATCGGTGCTTTTACCTCCGCAATCTTTTGAAGCATCAAATCACTTGCTTTATCCATTGTTTTTTGTATCGTATCAAAAATCTTTCAGTAATCAGAAAACTTCGTCATTAGAGGCTACCAGGAGACCAACAGTAGCCTACTAGATGTTAATAATGCACTCACACTTCAGTATAGATCAAGCGCTAGTTTTTGGCTGGTGCACATTTCAAATGGAAGACGAAGAGCGAGTTACTTGTCCCGCATGTGTGAGTAGTTTCTCATGGATCTCGACAGGGGCGTAACTCCCCCCGAGCCAAATAATAAAAAATTCATTTTGATGAACTTTTTAATTCTCAATAAAACCAATCTTCAGACCAATGAAAAATGATTGGATTGTGTAAGTTTGTCTTTTCACTTGTGTAACAGTTTCACTGTTACCCTGACTTTAAAGTTACCGAGTGAGCAAAATGGTTGGCTCTTCAGTTAACCAGAGGGACGGCAGTGAGATGGGTGTTGCACTATCTTTCCTCATCCCTTTCCGAATATACACCACTTGCCATTCTGTTAGTACCAGTGTGTCATTTTGGAACGTGAGTAAGAGTGTGAGTAAGAGTTTCTTCACGCTCGGGTGTTGCAGTGACACACCATCTCACTGAACTTGTAAACAACGAATAATATCCACAATCTAGGTGTCCTGGCTTCAGAACATTCTGCTGGTACAGGATCGTCTGGAAGACCCCGTGCCCACCACTGTACCTGTAGCCACTGGCAACCTTGAGCTGGTGGGAGAAGTTGGTCATTCATGCGACAGAGTCCGCAGCAAGGATGCTCGTGAGTTAGCTGGCATTCTCAAGAATCCACATTTGAAGGCACTACTTGAGTCACATGATATCGTAGCTGAGAAGAGCTACGAAAAAGAGCCTCAGCCTGAACCTGTGCTTCCAGCCAACGGAATAGCTGCCGACGCTATTCGGATGGTTGGCTTACGGAAGAACCCAAAGGAGCCACTGGGCTTGACAGTCCAAGTGGATGACTCGAACAACTTGGTGATAGCCCGTATCTTGGGAGGAGGAATGATAGATCGGCAAGGCCTTCTTCATGTCGGAGACGTCATCTTGGAAGTAAATGGTGTCCCAGTCTCCTCGCCAGATGAGCTGCAGGCAGAGATCATGCAGGCAGAGGATTCTGTTACGCTCAAAATTGGACCTGGCTATGAGGAAATACAAGATCACCTGGGCAGTGGACAGGTAAATCGCTACCGAAGAGCCAACAGAACTGCCAAGGATGGAACCAATTTCGTGGTTCCGAATTGGCAGTCGCAAGCCCGGGGCCTCATCTCGCAAGCGATGAGGAAGGAGGAGCGGGAGGAGTATCAACCTCGTTAAAAAACCAGGGTCCATCTGGCTCCGGATGGTAGCACCCTGTCATAGGGCCCCTTGCCAGGGTTACGGTGAAGACCTCAACGGCACCGGCGGCGGAGAAGATGGGCTTCGGTACGGCGTCGATGGCGGAAGAGGCAAACCCGTAGCGTCTGTACTCCAGAGGAGCGGCTACAGAAGGCGTCTGTTCTCCATGTTAGGAGCGGCCTAGTTAATACCTGGCAGTAGGTATAAAATGCCTTTGGACCTAGCGACTCCATCGTAATAATAGCCAAAAATGAGTGCAAACATGATATGGCCTCGGAAAATGCTAGGGCGTCCCCTGCAAGCGACGCGCAGCTCTTTGGACTCTGGGGGAGCTGTGAGAAGTGGGCGACCAGGATCACAACATATCAAAATTGGTACCATTAACGTATTGACCTTAAATGGCAAGACGGAGGAACTCTTAGATTTCATGAAAGAGAAGGAAATTGTCATCCTCGGATTGAGTGAGACAAAGTGGCAAGGTAAAGGAGAAAGAACCCTGACAGATGGATACAGGCTGTTTTACAGTGGAGGAAAGGCAAAGCAAAATGGAGTGGGAATAATTGTGAGGAAAGATATCCTGGAATATGTGGAAGAGGTAAAGAACGTGAGTGACAGGATTATTGTCATGAGAATTCAGTTTGAGACAGGAACAAAAGACCTAATACAAGTTTATGCTCCACAAACTGGAAACAAGGAAGAAGAGTTAGAAAGTTTCCTTGAAGAAGTAGACAAGTACATTGAAGACAAGGAGGCCATAATAATAGGCGACATGAATGCCCAAGTAGGTACAGAGAGACTGGGAAGAGAAGAGATCGTGGGACCCTATGGATATGGAAATAAAAATCCAGAAGGGGATATATTAATTGACTTTTGCCAGAGAAACCAACTAATGGTTGGAAATACATGGTTCAGAAAGAAAAACAGCCAAAAGATTACCAGATATGGATGGGGAGAGAGAAGAACTAAAACCCTGATTGACTACATTTTGGTAGAAAAAGACAAAAGCAAAAACCTGATGGATGTTACTGCCATGCCGGACGAGGCTTTTGGTGGAGATCACAGAGCAGTAATAGCAAAGCTGAAAGTTGGAAAAATTAGAAAACTGAAGGAAAGAAAAGAAAGAAACATAAAAACATGGAGGTTGAAGGATAAACAGGTGCAAGAAGAATTTAAGATGGAACTGCAACAACTAGTACCAAAGACTGATGTTGGACATGTGGAAGAAGAATGGAAGCAATTTAAGGATGCATTTGTTAGTTGTGCAGAGAAAACATGTGGAAGAACATCGGGGAAGATGAAAGATAAACAAACAGCATGGTGGAATGAAAGAGTTAAAGAAAAAGTGAAGGAAAAGAAGAAGAGTTGGAAACAGTGGAAAACAAAAAGGACTGAAGAAAGTAGATTGAGATATGTAGAAGCTAGACAAATCTGCAAGAAAGTAGTGGCAGAAGAGAAGAAGAAAAGTTGGGAGTTATTCGCACAGGAAATTAAAGATGATTGTCAGTGTGGAAAGAAATTATTATTTAGTGTAGTTAAGAGTAGAAGGAAGGAACATGTAAACGCTGGATTTGTGAAAAACAAAGAAGGAGTGATATTGAAGGAACCAGAAGAGATTAAGAACCGATGGAAAGAATATTTTCATGGACTGTTAAATGTCAGGAATGTAACGTACACAGAAGTTACTGTAGTGCCGGATGTGGAAGAAGAAGAAATGGAAGCGGACATTACAATGGCAGAGGTGGAATTGGCCATTAAGAAGATTAAGATGGGAAAAGCTGTGGGAGTGGATGAAGTGGCAGTAGAAATGATAAAGGCTGCAGGACCCATTGGAATATATTGGACTTCAAGAGTACTCAAGAGTGTGTGGAGAGCAAAACAAATTCCAGAAGATTGGCAGAAAGGTATCATTATACCAATATTCAAGAAAGGAGACAAGAAGGTGTGTGGAAATTACAGAGGAATTACTATTATCTCGCATGTTGCCAAGATCATGGAGAGAATACTAGAGGAAAGAATCCGAAAAAGGGTTGAAAACCAAATTCAAGAGGAACAATTTGGGTTCAGAAGGGGAAGATCAACAGTGGAACCTATCTTTGTTGTAAGACAAACTATGGAAAAACACTGGGAATATGGAAAAGACATGGTAATGACCTTTATTGACTTAGAAAAGGCATATGATAGTGTCCCTAGAGACAGAGTTTGGGAAAGCTTAAAACAGAAAGGTATTGGAGATGAAATGATACAAATGACAAAAGCAATGTACAGTAATTGTTGCAGTTGTGTGAAGACCCAAGCAGGTAGAACAGGATGGTTTGAAATTGAAACTGGTTTGAAACAAGGGAGTGTGCTTTCACCACTGTTATTCATTATGGTGATGGATGATATACTGAAGGCAACAAAGGAAGCCTACACAGGTACAAGAATGAACATAATCTTATTTGCGGATGATGTTCTGATTTGGGGAGAGAATGAGAAAGTGGTCCAGGAACAGCTGGATGTTTTAAAGGAAAATATTGAGAAATGGGGAATGAAAATCAGTGTAGAAAAGAGTAAGACAATGGTGATGACAAGACATAAGGAAGAAGGGAAAGGAATTGTTAAAATTGGAGATGTAAATCTGGAAGTAGTTGAGCACTTCAAATATTTGGGAAGTGAAGTGATGGAAAATGCAAGACTGGATATGGAAATTAGCAAGAGAATACAAGGGGGGAGTGCCTTCTACTATCAAGTTTGGAATTTAATTTGGGATAAAGACATACCAATGAAGGCTAAAGAAGTGATGTACAAGACTTATTACTTACCAATATTGACATACGGAGCAGAAACTTGGCCTATGACCCGGAGGGATGAAAGTAGAATGCAGGCAGCCGAAATGAAATTTTTGAGGAGTATGTTACAGAAGACTAGAAGAGATAGAGTGAGAAATGAAGACATTCGAAAGGAAGTGAATGTACAGAAGCTGAACGAAAAGCTGGAACAGAACAGATTGAGATGGTATGGACATGTGAAGAGGATGAATGATGAAAGAATGCCAAAACAAGTGATGGAGAGGCGAATGACGGGAAAAAGAGGACGAGGAAGACCTAGAGGTCGGTGGTTGGACCTTGTTAAGTGCAGCGTGATAAACCGGAACATGGAGTGGCGTTCAGTGCTTGAGGAAGAGTGGTGGACAGACCGAGTAAAGTGGAGGGGACTCATGTTTGCTCCGACCCGGCCTAGGCTGGAAAACGGAAAATGATGATGATGATGATGAGTAATATTGTGTTTGTTTTCCTGTTTAAGTTGAACTTAACCCATCCCAAGCAGATGCTCTTCTGGCTCTGCGCGTTTTTTTGATGTGTAACATCTTTCCGCTCGGTTGCTGGATAGTTTTGTGGGAGTGATTTTGAAAATTGGGGACGGAAGTGGATCGGAACGATCCAGCTGGCAGTGGTGGATCCAACGGAAGTATGTACTGCCCACTCGATCGATCAAACGGAAGTGTACTAGCTGGCAGTGGTGGACAACGGAAGTATGCACTGCCCGCTCGATCGATAAAAACGGAAGTGTACTAGCTGGCAGTGGTGGACAACGGAAGTAAGCACTGCCCGCTCGATCAATCGGACGGAAGTGTACTAGCTGGCAATGGTGGAAAACAGAAGTATGCACTGCCCGATCGATCGATCCAGCTACCAGATTATCATTTTAAACGATATTTATCAATATGGCTCATTTTAACAGAATCCATATGAAATTACGTGTTGGTCTGTGAATGAAGAGGACCTGTTTATAAGGAATTTAAGGTTATGAGCGGTGTCGCGTCTATTAAACTAGTTGATCCATATCGTATTCTTTATTTAGGCTAGTGCTGGTGGAAACTACAAATCATCTAATAAAATGAGTTCCGTATTATAAACTACAATATCTGTAAAACACTCCCTTTTACAATAACAATTGAAAATGTGTGTATTGGAAACAAGGCAGTGTGTGCTCTGTAGCGCGAGAATATTATGGTAATACAGTAGGCAGGGCATTTAGCAGGCACTGGTTTGACGAGCACAGTGGCAAATGTTTCACCGACTTTCATTTGTCATTGAGCAGTTTATGAAGCTTCACGTTCAAGGTTGAACATCACATGGGGTAGGACAAAGACGACAAATGACATTTAAGTAAGCGGCATTATTGTCAAGCTGTGGTTGAGTAGGCCAGTCAAATATTAAATGCATAACAGAATGTTGTTATACGAGTGGAATAAAAGCTGAGACTAGTTCATTTCATGATTGTAGGAAGGCGTGTTTTGATGGTTTACGACGAATTGTATGAGTCTTGAGAATAATGAATGATATAGTTACTGAGGAGTGTGCTCACAGTATTTGAGAGTACAGTCGACGTTGTGTGTCACTTTGTTATTATGAATTATTAAGGAAGGAAGCTTGTAGTTTTGCGTGACCGTTAATCTCACAATCATGATCCACGGTACCTCCCTTTTACGTGGAATGCGAACCACAGGACATGGCATTTCAATTCGAAAATCTCACATGTATTGACCGGGAATCAACCCCGGTCTACCTTGGTGAGAGAATAACAGCTTGACCACTGCGCCACAAGTGTGACAGTAGCATATCTCCAATTCAATCTATACATTCATCATAGTACCAGTCTGAAAATGGAGCGTAAATTAACATTTTAAGAATGTCCAAGCTGTGTAGTATACCAGTAGGATAACATGTCAGATGTTACACATCATATGCGACTACTGTAAGGCTCGTATCGTTTTCTTTTCTTTTCAATAATTCAAAATATGTAGCCTCTTCTTCATTCCATAGCTTCTTCCATGACATTAAGCTCACATCACCAAATAAACACTACAAAAATGCACCCACTTCACCAACTACACAATGACACGTGCGTTCATCTGAAGCAACAGCTGCCTGCAGGTATTTGTGAAGTCAAAGACGTTTTTAGTGGTGACATAATTAACTATCAAACATGTGTCAGCATAGTGGCGCCATCTCCTGGGTTTTACAGTAACTACAGTACTGTTTGTAAAAAGTGAAACACCAAGAACAAGAGATGTGACCACATTGCACTTTATATCACAGATTAGGGACATGACAATACATAAATGATTAGAAGGGCAGTCCGGTACATGCACGTTGACGGTCGATCTTCAGTACGGCGTCGCGCTACCACGTGCTGCACTCAGAGCCACTAGACGTCGTGGCATGGAATCATAAACCCCAACCCCTGGCACTATACAGCCCATGAAGGGCCTAGGCCGACCAGGCGACCGCTGCACAGCCATTTGGCCTGCAGATATTGGGGTGACGCGTGATCAGCGCATCGGATCCCCTCGGCCGTTAATCTTGGTTTTCGTGATTGGGGCGCTGCCTCTCTGTCAGACAGCTACTCAATTGTCCTCACGAGGCTGAGTGCACCCCGTTCCAACCCTCACGTCAGTTTTAAAATCCCAGACGGAGCCGGGAATCGAACCCGGGGCCTCGGGGTGAGAGGCAGGCGCTCTACCCCAACACTACGGGACCGGCTGGCATGGAATCCTATAGCGCTTGAATACGCTGCTGGGGAATACCATCCCACGCAGTTTGTAGGCGTGTCCACAAAGCATCAACAGTGGCGGCAGGTGGGCCTGAATGAACAAGTTGCCGACCGACCATATCCCAGACATGTTTGATGGGCGACGTGTCAGGCGAACGGGCAGGCCAGGGAAGCAGAAGTATCCGTCGTTCTGCGAAGAAGGCTTGCACATTCCTCGCCACATGCAGGCGGGCATTGTCCTGCTGAAATATGGCCTGTGGAACGGCCTGCAATAGAGGCAGTGCCGCGGGCTGTAAAACTTGCCTGATGTAGCGGTCACTGTTCAGATTGCCCGCAAGACGAACGAGGCATGATGGCCTGTTATAGGCAATTGCGCCCCTAACCATTACACCTAGTATTTGTCCGCTATGCCGCTCAACAAGTCTGCCTGATTGCGTTCTCCACGGCGGCGTCAACCGCGTATGCGGCGTCACTGTAGGACAGGTTGAAGTGGGACTCGTCCGAAAACACTACATTTCGCCACTCAGCCTGCCAGTGTCGGTGTGCACGTGTCCATTGTGGTCGAAGGCGTCGGTGGTTCCCAGTCAATGGAAGCCGACGCAGTGGCATGCGTGCTACCAGTCCAGCTTTCAAAAGACGGTGCCACACCATTGACGCACACATGTCCAACCCCATAGCAATGCTCCAACGTCGAGGCAACACCGAGGACGACACTGTTCTGTCCGATACGGCCATGCGGAGAAGATGGCGGTAGTCTCGCGCTGTGGTCACATTGCGTCATCCTGTACCCTGTCGTCGCTGTGTATGGCCCTCCTCTCTCCACTGTATCCACATAGGCCTTACTATTCATGCAGCATGCCCTGCACGAGTCGCAATGTCCCGGAACGACAGACCCGCTCCCCGGAGCCCAAGCATTCTGCCCCGTTCAACCGCACTCACATGCTGATAGTCCACCCTGTGATGTAGGCGAGGCATCGTTGCACTTGCTCACACGTTTCCACTTGGTATGAAGGCCCCACGCCGACAGAACTGTGCGGAACACTGACCTGTCCCACGACAAAGGGCACAGGTGGGCCAATGTGCACGCCATCTCTCTGCGATTTCAATCACTAAGTATGGTACCGCAAGCCTACACAACCCCTGTTCTGGGAGTGTCTCCGACCATTTCTTCTGGATGTTTCACTTTCTACAAACAGTAGTGTATTTTGACGGAAAACGGCGCTAGATTTTAATGTAGAAATTTTCTGGATATATCAGTTTTCCGCTCCCGGCTGAAAAGTACCCTCCGGATATATCCGCATTCCGCTTGGGAAGAGTTAAGTTGTAAATTGTAGTTATAATATTTATATAATGTCGGGGAAAAGCAAGGGCCAGATGATTTCTCGAAGAAAACTGGACTTGATCTAATTAGTATCAACAAAATTGTTAATTTTTTTGCATTTGCACATTGAAAAGTGCAAATACCCGAAACCATATATTTGCTTTCATTGATTATGTCTCATTAAGTCAGAGCCCTCAACATCCCCCCAAATGTAATATTGACTCCAGAAGCAAACCCTAGTTACATCCCTAGGTCTGGCCATATGCTGGACCTAGTTGGGACATTCCCAATGGTCTTCCACTCCCCCTACTTGTAAACACCTATCACTGCTTGCCTCCCTGCTGACATAAACCTTCCTGTCCCGCCCTTAGATTGTGGATGGTGGGGATAGGCCCAGACTACACTTCAGCTCTTGCTGTTCTGGTACTTGTTCACCAATAATCAGCTCTAACAAGAATGATACAGCACAACAAATTAGCTCATTTCATTCAATATAGCTCTTTAACAATATTCAACCCATTAAACAATGATAGATGAGCCAGTTTACAAAACCAGACCCTAGAAACAAATGAATTGTAAAAAATATCAGGTGTATCTAATAATATGCCCAGGGACTGTATATGTGATTTTCAATAACCTGACAAATAAAAAAAACTACATGGCGACCACATAATGTTCAAATATTTAAAACGACTTTCCTGGTGATCTAATCATCTGAGAACAGTGAAACTTGGCACAGCAAATCTCTATTTAGAGCTTAGTATACAGACATCTAATGTTGATAAATTGTTTTCAAAAATTCAAGATAGCATCAGTTCCAAACTTTTAAAAAGGTATTTTTATTTCTTGTATCCTACTCAAGCATTTTTACAGAGTTGCCTATTTTTTGATATTACAACAGGCTGAAAAGTTGTAATATCAATTCATATTCAAGCGATTGAAGAGAAGCTTCATATAATTAACTATTAAAATAGTCATGATCTAATGACAGTGATTCCTATAGCATAATTTTCGTAAATTATAGAAGGCGAACATATGACTTTTCTTAAAATTGACTGCTGTGACTCATTACAGAAAGATGCCATCTCGAGGGATAAGTCATAATCACCCATACTGAATGTTATATATTCTAGCACATGATTTCTTATTGTAGTGGTGGTGGAGATTGTTTTAACACTCCAGTGGTAGTGCCGATCACATTAGTGATCCAGCCATTTAGTTTTTGTCGCTCCAGCCCATTGGTATGACTGTTGGCTTTGAGCATCTGTGTACCTTCCTCACGCCCCATCTCCTCTCTGAAATGCAGTAGCCAGGTAAATTTTACTGATGGCTGTCATGTTATGAAGCAATTTATTCTTGTGGATCACAACTGTGATTCATGCGACCACTGGCATAACTTTTTCTTGACTATGTTCGTTTTATTATTCCAGTGTCTAAATCTAATTTCCTGTGCATATCTACTCCGTTTTATGAATATTAATTATTGGTATATAACTGCAAAATGGACGACTATGAGAACATAAATCTATGACTGAATGAACCAGACAGCGAGGAAGATGAAGTGCTTGGTGTTGAGGGTGAGAGGAAGAGGTTGAAGAACACCCTGTAGAAGTGCATCCATATGTGTACAGTGATGCTGATAGTGGTGATGACAATGTTTCTAGTGGTGATGTATGTAGCGACCTGTATGTGACACTTGCCGTGATAAAGATAATGCATTGCAATAACTTCCCTCAACGCAGACTGCGAGTGAATCGTAACATTTCCTCTGAATTTATTGCATCATTATAATTTTATATTTAATGCAATACAGTGATCACACCTTTTGCTGTATAGTCTCTTTATGAATGAAGACTTCAATATAGACATATCACTGTACCTCTAAAAAACTTTATGGAGGGAGGTATTAGGCAAATATTAGACAAATCACAATGTCCGGTAATTGTTGAGGTATTTCTTGTCAATGCTATAATTATATTATATTGTACAGATATAAAGTTCTTCTCACAATGTATAATCTTTGTCATTGAATAAATACCATAGAATAGCCTCAAACCACAAAGAAAATATGGATCACAAGTGTAATCTACGCGACCACTGGCGTGACTTTTTCTCGTGCGACCACTGGAGTGTTAATGGTGTAGAACACCAAGGTAGTCTACTCCAATTTTCGATTGCAGCAAGTGATGTAAAATACCCAGGTATTTATAAATCGGGGTAAATACCCAGGGTAAATACTCGGGTAAATACCCCATTTGGGTAAATACCCGGCCGGGTATTATAGATCTTTCATTAAAAATTCTGTGTCGTGGTAAGTTGAACTTTAAAAAAGCGTACTGGTATGCAAACTATTCTACATTAACTTTTAAGAAATGTAATATTTTTAAATAGTTAATAAAATTTAATTTAATTAGAATTGGGATTTAAAAACAGAATTAGAATTGGGAATTAGATCAGGAGATAAAATTCAATAGTTATAACCTGAAAAACTCAGGGTTAGAATTGAACTAGGCTTTTTTGCAAACATTGAGATAAAAAGATGGCAAATTGGCTTGGATTTTAATTGAGATAAAAGTTGGGGGAAATTTATTCAGAGCATTGGCCAAGTCCTACAAAAGGTGTAATATACAGTTTTTCAGAACAGTTTGTAATATCATCTCTACTTAGTATAAAACAAAGTCCCCGATTCTTGGATGTCACGGGTAATCTCGAGAACCTCTGGATGGATTTTGATGCGGTCCATGAGTCAATCCTAATTGGCTACATGGATAATTCTTGCCAGGCGCGTCCACGTCGCGGGGGTGGGCAACGGTACTGTAATATACCATGGAACTACAGTACCGGCTAAGTTCTGGTGAGGACCCAGTCCTATGGGGTATAACATAGGCCCCGTGCACAGGGTTACGTGCGAAGACCTCAACGGAATCTGCAGCGGAGAAGATGGACTTCGGAACGGTGGAGATTGCGGAAGAGGCAACCCAGTACTCGGGGAATAGTATGAGTACAGCATCAATCGGCAGCGTCTGTTTCCCATGTTAGGGGCGGCTGCAAGGGCGTCTGTTCTCCATGTTAGGGGCGGCCTGAATAATAGCTGGCAGTAGCTTCATAAAATGCCTTTGGGAGTGGCGACCCCATCGTAATAATAGCCTAAAATGGAAATGGCACTTCCAATGATTCGGAAAAGGTTAGGGCGTACCCTGCAGGCGACGCGCAGTTCCTTTGGTACTGGGGGAACTGTGAGAAATGGGCGACCAGTAACCGAAATGAAAGTGGGAATCATGAATGTCATGACCCTGACAGGCAAGGTGGAGGAGGTGGTAGACTTCATGGAGAGGGAGAAGGTTGGAATGATGGGGCTGAGTGAAGTGAAATGGAAAGGTAAAGGAAGGAAGAAATTGAGGAAAGGATATACATTATACTGGAGTGGTGGCCAAGAGGCAAAAAATGGCGTGGGACTGATAACCTCGAAACAACTGGAGGAGTATGTTGAAGTGGTAGAGTGTGTGAGTGACAGAATAATGAAAATTAGAATGAAGATGAAGAATGACGTGATGGACTTCATAGAAGTGTATGCACCACAGACTGGAAACAGAGAAGAAGATATTGAAGTATTCCTGGAGGATGTAGAAAGAGTAATCTCAGATGTAGAAGTGGTGATCATGGGAGATATGAATGCACAAGTCGGAAATGAGAGACAAGGAAAGGAAGAAGTCGTTGGACCATATGGATATGGGAAAATGAACCGGGAAGGAGAGGAACTTGTAAACTTTTGTGAAAGGAATGGACTGATAGTGGGTAATTCATGGTTTTGGAAGAAAAACAGCAGGAAAATTACGAGATATGGGTGGGGTGATAGAAGAACAAAATCAGTAATTGACTACTTCCTGGTGGAAAGGACAAATCGCAGAAAGCTGATGGATGTGACAGCTTTACCAGGAGAAGCATTTGATGGGGACCATAGAACTGTGGTGGCAAAATTTAGATGGGGAAAATTGGAAAACCTAAAGGAGATCAGAGAAAGTAAAATGAAAGTATGGAAATTGAAAGACAAAGCTGTACAGGAAGATTTTCAGGAGAGATTGAAGCAACAAATCCCAGTTACTGAAGTGGAAAATGTAGAAGAGGAATGGTCCCACTTTAAAAAGGCATTTGCTGGTGCAGCAGAGAGTGCTTGTGGTAGGACGTCAACAAGAGTGAAAGAGAAGGAGACACCGTGGTGGAATGAGGAAGTGAGGAAAGCAGTGAAAGAAAAGAAGTCTGCATGGAAAGAATGGAACCGAGATCAAACAGAAGAAAGCAAAAGGAAGTATCACGACAGCAAACGGAGGTGTAAGAAAGTGGTAGGAGAAGAAAAGAAGAAAAGTTGGGAAGAATTTACACGAAGAATGGAAACAGATGTAAGTGGCAGTAAAAGGATGCTGTATGGGCTTCTAAGAAGTAAGAGGAAAGAAAGGGTTACTACAAAGCTGGTGAAAAAGGAAGATGGAGAGTTGTTAACACACCCGGAAGAGATAAAGGGACGATGGAAGGAGTATTTCGATAAGCTATTGAACGTGAGCAATTGTACTGGTGAGATCGAAGTGACACAGCCTGACGACTCTATAACAGAAGATGATATAACAATGCTGGAGGTAGAATTAGCAGTACAGAAGATAAAGATGGGAAAAGCAACAGGGGTGGATGAGATCAGTGTAGAAATGATAAAGGCTGCTGGACCTGTTGGTATGCAATGGCTGTATCGACTGCTAAAGTGTGTGTGGAAACGGAAATGTGTACCAGAAGACTGGGTGAAAGGGCTAATAATACCAGTGTTTAAGAAAGGGGACAAGAAAGTGTGTGATAACTATAGAGGGATCACCCTCATATCACAGATAGTAAAAATACTGGAAAGGATATTAGAAAGAAGAGTGAGAAGAAAGGTGGAAGGAGAGTTGCAAGAGGAACAGTATGGCTTCAGGAGTGGAAGATCCACAGTGGACCCAATCTTTAGCTTGAGGCAGGTGATGGAAAAGAACTGGGAATATGGAGAGGATTTGATCATGACTTTTATAGATCTAGAAAAGGCATATGATAGTGTCCCCAGAGAGAAGGTATGGGAAACCATGGTTAAGAAGAGACTGGGAAGAGAAATGTTGGAAATGGTGCAAGCAATGTACAACAACTGTGTTAGCAGGGTTCTGACCCCTGTTGGAAAGACAGATTGGTTTAGGAACAAGACTGGACTAAGACAGGGGAGTGTGCTGTCACCTCTTTTATTCATAATGGTAATGGATGAAATTGTAAAGGAAACAAAGGAAGCATATGGACATAAAGAAATGAAGTTACTATTATTTGCAGACGATATTGTGGTCTGGGGAAGGAACACCGAAGAAGTGCAAAAACAACTAGATGCACTGAACGAAAATATTCAGAAGTATGGCCTGAAAATCAGTATAGAGAAAAGCAAGACCATGGTGATGACAAGAGGGGAAAGACAAGGAAAGGGCATTGTGAAAATTGGAAGTCAGAGTTTGGAAATTGTGGACACGTTCAAATACCTAGGAAGTGAATTGATGCAAACTCGTAGGTTGGACATGGAGATTGGCAGGAGGGTACAGCAGAGCAATGCATTCTATCAAAGTGTAAGAAAACTTGTTTGGGATAAGGAAGTACCAAGGAAAAGCAAGGAGGTAATGTATAAAATGTACTATGTACCCATATTAACGTATGCAGCTGAGACTTGGACCCTGACGAGCAGGCAAGAGAGTAGAATCCAAGCCAGTGAAATGAAATTCCTAAGAAGTATGATAGGTAAGACAAGGAAAGACAGTGTGAGGAATGAAGATGTTAGGAAGGAAGTTGGGATGGGAAAACTAAATGAGAGAATTGAGAAGAATAAACGAAGGTGGTTTGGACATGTAAAGAGGATGGAGGAAAATAGAATACCAAGACAGATGCTGGAGGCGAAGTGCAAGGGTAAGACCTAGAACAAGGTGGATTGATTCAGTGAAGAACAGCGTGAGAAAAAGAAATCTGGACTGGGACAAGATCGTGGAAGAAGAATGGTGGAAGGAAAGAGGAAAGTGGAGAAGTGCCATAAATACCCCGACCCGGCAGAAGCTGGATAAGGGGAAATGATGATGATGATGATGATGTTTCACCATTCTGTAAAGGATATCTCGAGGATGATTTCTGTTGAAAAGAATTTATTTATGATCAAAGGAAGAAGAGCAGTAACGATTTCATTGAAAAAATAAAAAAATAAAAACTGGCGTCTAAGGGCTTTGTAAGCTTACGCTGAGGAAACCGTTAAACACATCTACAGTAAATACTATGAGTGTAAGAATTGTTCAGCATGAAAAGTTCTACAAAAAAGTCTGCGAGAGCATATCTCTATCTTCAATACATCGCCCACTATAAGTGTTTTTACGTTTTAATTTCTCCCAACCATGTCCATTCAAATACTGAGGCGACAGTTTACGAGCTAGCTAAGGGCAAGTCTATCACCCTTGTTACAGCCTAACTAGCGGGCGAAACTATTACCCCAGATACAGCCAGCAGCAAACCGTCGAGTCGTGTTGAGTTAAGACTTCAGAGAAGGCTGGTTGTGTTTGGAGTTTCCCTCGAAGTTCAACTCGGCTTTTCTTCATTTCGCCTGTGAACTTTCTGTTACGCAAAATGCACAGTCAAGATTGGACGGAAGGGGGATTTGTGTTTCATGCACCTCGCCATTCCCTGGAAGTGCAACTCTGCCTTTCTTCATTTCGCCTGTGAACTTTTCATTCCGCAAAATACACAGTCAATTTAAGATTGGACGGAAGGGGGATTTGTGTTTCATGCACCTCGCCATTCTTAAATTACGTCTGACAAGAATTCGTTATAATTAATAGTCCAGTCAGTGATTTTAAGCCATCATGCCGAGATGTAAAACGAATATAGGTCATAGTTCATCGACATCGAAAAAAAAAAAAGAAGAAAAAAAGCGCTTATCACGTAACAATGAAACAAAGCAACAAATAATTTCTCGATTGTCACAAGAGAAAGAAAGACTTCGTCCTCGGCTCCTTCAAACCGTTGCTCAAGAAGAACACCGTCTGAACCACGATCAGAAACAAGCTCATAACACCAAGGAAGGTAAGATATTTTTTCTCGATGCCCCTGGAGGCACAGGCAAAACGTTCTTGATTAATGTGTTGCTCGCCAAAGTGAGGTCTGGTGGTAATATTGCCCTTTCCATCGCATCATCAGGAATTGCAGCCACTCTTTTGGAAGGGGGAAGAACAGCACATGCACATTTAAACTTCCTTTGAAAGTCAGCAGTAATGATGGAAACGTATGTAATATTTAAAACAAAGTAACACTGCCAGTTTAATCCAAAATTGTTCTTTAGATGTATGGGATGAGGCTACAATGTCGCACAAAACATCCGTTGAAGCTGTGGACAGGACTTTGCGTGATCTAAGGAATCGGAACACACCTATGGGTGGCTACACAGTTTTGTTCGCCGGAGATTTTCGTCAAAACTTACCAGTTGTTACCAGAGGAATGAGAGCCGACGAAGTGAACGCTTCATTAAAAATATCTAACATCTGGCCGGATATAACAAAATTGACACTCAAAATAACATGAGAGTACTCTTATCTTCAGAAGATAATAATATTATGTTTCAAGAGTTTAGTGCTTTTCAGTCGGTCAACACGAATGTACCCAAAAGAGATGGGTTATGCCCTAATCCTGAAATAAATTACATGAGATTAATAAAATAATTTATTTCAGGATTAGGGCATAACCCATCTCTTTTGGGTACATTCGTGTTGACCGACTGAAAAGCACTAAACTCTTGTTTACCAAGGCAACACTGAAAATATGGCTTCAAACACCACAATATTATGTTTGCTAATTTGTTACTTAAGAGTCGGAAATTGAGATTTACCGGTCATTGGCCATTTGCCTTATCGTTTCAAACGAGTACAATTCCCAGTAAGAGTCTGCTTTGGCACGATTTCTGTGTTTTAGTAAGCAGTATTCAAGAATTGATTGATAGCGTTTATCCTCAAATCCATGACCTATCTAACAAGTCTCATTCATGGTTTAAAGAAAGAGCAATGTTATCGCCGTCAAACGAACAAGTTGTGAAAATTAATGACTTGGTGTTCTCCAAATTCACTGCCCATGCTCAAGTATATTACTCAGTAGGCATGACGCAGTAGTCGATAGTGAAGAAAATGTTCATTACCCTACAAAATTCCTAAATTCTTTTTTTCCTTCTGGCATGCCACCACACAAGCTTATTTTAAAAATTAGGTGTGCCTATTATATTGCTACGTAATTTACACCCACCAAAGTTATGCAATGGGACACGATTGGTAGTGAAAACTTTGAAAAACTGTTTCATTGAAGCAACTATCTTAACTAGCTGTGCTACAGGAGAAACGGCCATAGTACTCAGAATCCCTATGATTCCTTCAGATTTGCCTTATCGTTTCAAACGAGTACAATTCCCAGTAAGAGTCTGCTTTGGCATAACTATAAACAAAGCACAGGATCAGACACTTAGCGTGACTGGAGTTGATCTTAGTGAAGAATGTTTTTCTCATGGACAGCTTTACGTGGCTCTATCGTGGGTTACATCAAACCAAAATCTTTTCGTGTTCACTGCTGGAGGGAAAACGACCAATGTCATATACAAGGAAATCTTACAAGACCTCAGTTAGAAGTCGCCTATCACCTTGCATTCATAACTGTTCCCGGGTTGCTAGTTCATATATAAAATAAATATTCAAATAACCAAAAAGACTAGTAAATATTAAATCAAACAAAGAATAGAAAATGGGAAGTACAGTGTCAGTTTTAATTCTGGGTAGGATGAGCTGAGCAGTGTTGCCAACCCATATGCTTGCTGGCCTACAGTACATCTTCACCGATTATAGAGCCCATATACTACAAAAACTTCCTGACATGCATTTGTATTATTTAGAGTATGATTTAAAAAATTAATATATCTTTAATATTTAAAATGGAATGAAAAATAATTTAAAGCACATTTACTCAGCATTTTTTTTTTCAAATGTCCTTTCTATTGAATATATTTTATTACCTTTTGAGTTTTGGCATACACTTTCAATTAATATGTATATAGCCTACTCTTATTACTACAAAAGTAGCTTTTCCCTCCCACATCTTGGTTGCTCATTTCCAGTACCGTAATAAAACTCAACCTTCTCAATATCTTGGTATTTATTAACCCTCTTAGTGCCAGAGTCGCTGTGAGCGATGCTCATAAAATGAACGAAACTTGCCAGCGTCGCTCTGAGAGACGCTTCGTTTTTGTATTCTTAGAAGGGCTTATAGACAGAAAATGGCGTCTAAACTTGACGTGACCATTAAAGAGAGTTCTAGCTACCATTTTCTGGCAAACATCTTTTGTTTTCTGTCTATCGATATACTCGAGCGATATTTGAAGTTCCTTGACTTGTTTACGCGCGACTCGTAAAAGCATGGCGTCCAAGGGAAGGAAGCATTGTTTGAGAGAGGAAGAAATTGAAGAATTAATGAATGATGAGTCAAGTGGTGAACTCTTGGACTTCGTCGACAGTGATTGCGATCTTGTGTGTGACGAATCAAGTGCCGATTCCGCTTCGGACAATGAATTACCTGCGCTGAATGTGATCGTACATAACCAAACAAGTGATAGTGATGGTAATGATGTTGATAGTAATAGTGACTGGGAAGAAAGGAATGTTGACCAGGACAATCCTCCACAGGCTACACAACCACAAATGTGAAAGATAAAATTACAGGCTGCCCTTCTGTTTATTTATTTTCACTGTAATTATTCTTATTTTATTTATATCAACAATGCCATTGTTGGTGTACGTACGATATTTTATGAATATGCTAGATTTTAGAATTTCGGATTTTTGACAACCCTCCTGATATTTTTTCAACTAAAAAACTTAATTTCCTGGTTCTTTTGTTATGTATGTGTGATCTCCAGTGTTCATTTTTACTCCATTTATAAGTTTGTGGTAATAGGAATAATCAAACTTTCTAATTTTTATTTGACAGAAGAAATTATTTTAATTAATTAATTAATAAGAAATAAATAAGTTTCATAATGATCTGAAAATTTCCCTGAATTTAGATAGCTATGTTTTGCACTCCCTGACTAAATTTCGCTTTCGTATCTTTCAAAACAGGGGATATACATATTTTTTTCTGAAAGCCTACATTTTCCATTTAAACAGCCTGGCACTTTTAGACTTCACCTTTACCTTTTCGCCTGGCACTAAGAGGGTTAAAAATTTACAACACAAAACAACCAAAAGGTTTTATCCAATATTTTACTTTAGTTTAAGGAAAAAAAAAACACACTTATAGACAAGGTTACAGTGTCAAAGCAACATATAAATACCCAAAAATACCGGGATGTCCATTTTCCTTTTTTTTTTTAGTTTTGAAGGATCAATATTGTTCCTGATTTCAATTTAAGGCATCAAATACCTGTGTTTCAGTCCTTGTTTGTCCAACACTTCATCAACACATCAAAAAGTGTTGTACAAAGCTCAAAAACTGAAAATACCCTAATTTTGGGTATTTAAATGACCACTGGGTAAATACCAGGGTAAATACCCAATTTATATTTACCTTCCCACTGGGTATTTACCCGACCCACATCACTAATTGCAGCTATCATAAATTATGGCTTAGCCTATACAAATGTTCATTTCTGACAAGAAGCAAATTTGACTGTGTTTTATTAAATCTGTCTCTTGGTAAGTTGATATTGTTGATTCTAGTGTTACATTCAGTGCACAGCCATAATAGTCTACTATTTTTTCTATTAACGCAGTCGAATTCTCCTTTCGTAAGGCCACTGCATTCAAAGTGTTGCCATTTGTTGCATTTATCACATTCTATAGCTTTATCATTATCTGATACTGCTTTGCTACATATTTCACACTGGTCGATTTCTTGATCGTTGCTACTTTTAAAGTTTGCTTTATTATTCGCTGACATCTTACCTCACTGGTTATATATACACTATGAAAAGAAGACGACTGCACACGATTAAATATTCACTTTTACGTAAGACACATTAGAAAGTCATTTAACATAATCACACACGATGTTCGACTATTCAAATCTATTTCAAATATTTAAAACACCATTAACCAGCCACTTCTTTTCAAATTAATTTTAGAACTATGGTTCTTTGCAGAAGCCACTAACCTCAAGCACTATGATAGAAGACAGTTACTTGTGTATGACCTATATGTAGGAAGAGTACATCCCTCAATGCATAAGGAAATCTTGATAGAACATCTTAAGAGTAATGGAATAAGGGAAATAAAGGAATGTGATCAGCTGGAATCCAGGGGTTACAACAAAGCCTTCAGAATTGGAGTTCCATTAAACAATCTCCAACTGGTATATAACCCTGATTTCTGGCCAAAAGATGTAATAGTTAGACAATTCAATTTTCGAGGCCCAAGGTACAGTGGGGCCATCCTGGACAGAAACCACAGGACATCCTACAATGGTGACATGCATCAATAAGGATAAAACGACATCAATACTGCTAAGGAATATTGAAGGCCTAAAAAATGCTAAATCAATATTGCCGAACAATATACTAACACAAGACATTATAATATTAACGGAAACTTTTCTAACAGAAAATATTCACACTGACGGTTATTACAGCATACATACCCTAGCTCAACAACACCTCCGTGGAAGACCCAGTGGTGGAATCACATGCATGTTCAAAGCAAAACTGGCCCCCATTGATGTTATTTATAGATCGGACACTGTGTTAGTCATAAAACTTAAATATGTGACAATCAAAGGAAGCTTGTAGTTTAACGTGACCGTTAATCTTGAGATCATGAGCCACGGGACCTCCTTTTTACGTGGAATCCGAACCACAGGACATGGCATTTCACTTCGAAAATCCCACATGCATTGACCGGGAATCGAACCCGGACCGCCTTGGTAAATGTGACAATCATTGGAGCCTATTTTCCACCAGATGTTCAACCAGAAGACATTATAGAAACATTAACTGAAGCCATAACAAAAATTTTGAATAACGAAGCAGTGATCTTATCAGGCGATTTAAATTGTAGAATAGATAAGCCAAACAGGAATTTAGTCATCACTTACTTACAAGAAGATGGTTTTAATTTAATTAATTCCAACACAAACCCAACGTATTTCTGCCACAATGGCAGCAGTACAATAGATCTGTTATTCTCAAACAATCTAATTGAAGTCCACTCGTGGAAAGTAGAGGACAGATGCTTAGTAAGGAAACACCTCCCAGTAACAGCTACGTTTACAACACTAATCAAATACAAGCCCCCCAAACAGAAACTAACAGGAAATTTCTCTAGGAAGATTGAATTAGAGAAGCTTCCAACGTTAGAAGAACAACAGACCCTCATACAGAAGATACGTCAGAATCCGTTAGATGAAGCTACTAAAGAAATAGAAGAAAAACTCAAACAAGCTCTTATAATATCCAGGAAAAACACCAGGAGAGCTCAAAGGTGGTTTGATCAAGAGTGCTATATGTTAAGGAAGTCGGTCCTCGAGTTCCTACATAAAGCAAGAGAGACAAATAACACAATGGACCTAAACCTATTTGCAGTAGAAAGGAGAAAGTACAAACAGCTTTTGAAAGAGAAGAAAAAGGCATCCATTGATAGAGAAGCAATGATAATCGCTGAAGCAGCCCATAAAAACCCATTCATTTCACAAACCGCAAAAAGACCTCATTTCCCAAATGATATTCCAATGGAAATTTGGACAGAACACTTCTCACACACACTAAACAGAGATAACCGGTCCGTGGCTATGGAAATGAAAGAAAACACGGATAAACACGTTGTGTTTCAGGATTTTACGGAAGAGGAAGTTAGAGAAACCATAACACAAATGGCAAACCAAAAGGCAGCAGGTCCAAATGGTATCCTAAACAAACATATAAAATTGTCTATAAATGCATTTATTGGAATATGGGTGTCATTATTCAACACCTGTATGGAGAAAGGAAACATTCCCTACGAGTGGAGAGACTCTAACATTAAAGCTCTTTAAAAAGGAAAGGGTGATACAGGTTCCCCAGAATGCTACAGAGGTATAGCGCTTGAGAATAATCTGTTGAAAATACTCACCAGGTTACTGAAAAACAGACTGGAGGAAGAAATCAATGATAAGATTCCGGATGAACAATTTGGCTTCCGGAAAGGAAGATCAACACTGCACACAGTCGCAAACTTGCTGGATAACATAGATGAAACACTACGGCAACCTGAACAGAAATTCTATGCAGTCTTTATCGACTATAATAAAGCTTTCGACTTAATAAACGGGGAAATTCTAATTCGCAAACTGGAACTGATGATCGGAAGAAACAACAAAATGGTGACTATTGTAAATAATATTCTGACATCAAACAGAATTATGATAGATGATGGGACAACCAGATCAGAATACATCACTCAAACTTGTGGGGTCTTGCAAGGAAATCCATTAAGCCCACTACTCTTTAATGTAATCACTTCAGATATTGTTAAAATAATACCTCGGAACTCCCCATTAGTACTATACATGTATGCTGATGACATGGTTCTAAGAGCTAGTAACAAAGAAGAATTACAATCAACAGTAAATAAATTGGAGGAATGGGCAACAGAAAATGATTTTACTATTAACAATAACAAGACTGTACAGATGGTTTTTAGAAAGGGAGGAAGACTAGCCAAATCAGATAACATACTTATTGGAAAAGAAAAATTGGAAATTGTCAACCACTTCAAATATTTAGGATTAAGCCTACAATCCACCAGAATGACATTTAGATTACATATAAAGGAAAGAGCAATAGCAGCTATTCGTAGTATTCAAGATATCACTGGATATTAAAACAGCTATGTTCTTATTTCACGCAAAAATTGCACCGATCGCAACATATGGACTACATTTAATATGGACACAAGGCAGAGACCTCGAAGTATTAGATTGTGTAAAAGCAAGTTTTTTGAAAAGGACACAACATCATCATCATCTTGTACAGTTTCCAGCCCCAGGCTGGGTCTGTTTGGAACATAAGCCTCGCCACTTAGTCCTTTCTTCCCACCACCTCTCCGCTGTCACTCTGGTCCAGTCCTCGCCTCTCTTTTTGACACATTCCTCCACTCCTTTCAGCCATCTATCTCTTGGTCTTCCCCTTGGTCGTTTCTTCTGCATCTGCATCTCATGTATCCTCTTGGGAATCTTCTTCTCTTCCATTCTCTTTAAGTGTCCATACCACCTCAGTCTTGATGTCTCAATCCTACCGTGCAAGGGATCCTCTTTCACTATTTCCCTGACCTTTTCATTCCTCACCCTGTCTCTTCTTGTTACTCCGATCCCACTTCACAGGAACTTCATTTCACCTGCCTGTATTCTGCTTATGTCTCTTTTCTTCATTGTCCACATTTCTGAAGCATAGGTAGCTTCTGTATAACACTTCCTTGCTTTTTTGTGGGACATCTTTATTCCACACTAAGCTCCTAATGCTTCTCAGAAATGATTCTGCCGGTCTGCCACGTTCCGTAATCTCTTTGTCATTTCTCCCATTTTCCTCCACTATACTTCCCAAGTACTTGAGACTTTCCACCTTCTTCAGCTGTCCACCTCCAAGTGTTATCCCACTCATTGGTCTGTCCTTTTTCTGGGTCGTTAACAGGATCTCACATTTACTGATGTACTTCCATCCGTACTCTCCCACTGTTTCTTCCCAAGCCTTCAGTTGCTCCTGAATTTCCTCCTCCTTGTTTCCCCAGACCATGAGATCATCTGCAAACACCATTGCTTTCATCTTATCTTCTCCTATCTTTCCTGCTATCCGTGTCATTATCTCGTCCATAACCACAATAAAGAGAAGGGGTGACAGCGCACTACCCTGCTTGAGGCCACTCATTTGTCTGAACCAGTCTGTTCTTTCCCCTCCAACTTTCACACAACTCACACTTCCACAATACATCTCCTTCACTCTGCCTACAGTCCCTTTTTCCACTCCCATGTTTTCCATTGCTTCCCAAACCTTCTCCCTACACACACTATCATAGGCCTTTTCGATGTCCAGGAAGGCCATCAACAGATCCTCTCCAAATTCGTAGTGGTGTTCCTGGAGCTGTCTCACTGAAAATATGAGATCCACTGTTGATCTCCCAGGTCTGAATCCATACTGCTCCTCTCTCAATTTTCTCTCCACTTTGGCTCGTATTCTACTTTCTAATATCTTTTCATATATCTTGGCACAGTGTGGTAGGAGTGTGACTCCCCTGTAATTTTTGCACTCCTTTCTGCTTCCTTTCTTAAATATTGGGACAATTAATCCTTTCTTCCAATCTTCTGGTGTCTTTTTCTCCTTCCATATCACCCTCATCACACGGTACAGCCACTGTTTCCCAACCTCCACTGCTGCCTTCACCATTTCAACACTCACTTCGTCCACACCCGGTGCCCTTCCTCCTTTCATCTTGTCTATGCCATCTCCAGTTCTCTCCAAGTCAGGTCCTCTTCCATTCCTGTGTTGTCTTCTCCATCATCCAATACATTGTCTTCCTCCCTATGACCATTTGGATTCAGCAAATCCTGAAAGTACTCTTTCCACACTGTCTTGAGTGTCTCTTTGTTGTGTACCTCATTTCTGTTTTTGTCCACCATTACCACATCCTCTCGCAGACCTCTTCTCTTACTTTTGACCAACCCATAAAGTACTTTATTATTTCCTCTGCTGTCTTCATCATCTCTGTCCACTTTACCATCCACTTTTTCCTCTCCTCTGCGACAATCTTGATTGCTTCTTTCTTCTTTATCTTATAATCTTCCCTTGCCAGATCAGTTCTTTCCTGGAACCACACTCTGAAAGCCTTGTTCTTCCTTCCCACAGCTTCTTTTACTCTCTCATTCCACCATGGTGTCTCTTTACACCGCTTTCTGTTGCTTGTTCTTCCACATACTGCCACTGCAGCTTCCACCATTGTGTTTTTGAATTGCTTCCATTCCTCTTCCCCTGTTTTAGGATTGTCTGTTGGCATCCTTTTTTTTATTTTCTGGAATTCTTCCTTGACATCCTTTTCCTTGAGTTTCCATACTTTGATTCTCCTTTCCTGGTACTCTGTCCTCTTGCTATCCTTAACAACTCCCAGGTTCATAACAAGTATTCTGTGGTCGCTATCTAAGGCCTCTGATGGTATTACCTTTATATCTCTGACACTTCTCTTCATTTCCCAGTCGTACAGCATGTAATCTACCAAAGATTTCTTCGTTAAATCACTGCTGTACCACGTTACCTTGTGGCTTTCTTTCTTCCGGAACCAGGAGTTGCCTACCACTAAACCGTTTCTCTTGCAAAAATCCAGCAACTTTCTCCCTTCTTCATTCCTGCTGCCCCATCCTTCTGCTCCCATTACATTTTCATATCCTTGCCTTTCACTTCCTACATGTGCATTCAAATCTCCCATGACAATGATGCTCTGACCATTCAACTGCTGTTGTAGCTCCTCCTCAAAGTCTTCCTTCTCTTGAGCTGTACATCCAACTTGAGGGGCATATACCTGGGCTATCTCCAGGCTTCTTCCCTTCACAGTTACTCTGATTTTCATGATCCTGTCACTTATTCCCCTTACCTCTTCCTTCATTCCATCTCTCACAACTACTCCTACTCCACTGCTCCTTCCTTCACTGTTCCCACTCCAGTACAACCGGTACCCTTTCCTCAGTTCTCTGCGACCTTCTCCTTTCCATCTTGTTTCTGCCAAGCCCAGTACATCCAGCTTTCTTCTCTCCATCACATCTACAATCTCCTCCACCTTTCCTGTCAGTGTCTGTATGTTTAATGTCCCAACTCGTAGTCCATTAGCATATCCGGGTCGTTGTCGTTTGCATCCGTCCTTTCCGAGGCCTGTTCCTGTATTGAAAGCAAATATGATATCCACTACTGGCTTGCTAGGCCTATCGTAGCTTCACCAGAGCCCCGTCAGCCGTCACTTTTCAGGGTTCCCATAGAGTCTTCACAGCTACCGTACCGGTCCCGGGGCACACAAAGTCCCCACTGTACTTCACCCCTACAGGCAATCAATCCCCTACTTCATGCCATTGCCCGTCTCGCACCACGTGGAGGGGTTGGACTTGTGGGAGACTTGCTGTTTCAAAATTCACTCCCACACAATTAGTATATGAACTTACAAAGGAAACCTTCTTCATTGAGGAACTTAAAATAAAATTGCAACTACCAACAACACCAGCCTCAGAAAAACACCTAATTGATAGGAAGGAGAAACGGGAAAATATCTGGGAAGAATTCTACAGCACTGACGCAATGGTCAACAGGGAATGGACTCAAACCAACTAGACTCTCAGGCACACGGTGACTCGTTTCGCTGTACATGGGTTCCATCATTTGATATGCAAAGTAAAGTCTTTTCATTCACCGGACGAAAACTGCTTTTGTGAACTCTGTGATAAGCAATGCGGAAGATATCATCTACGGGACTGTCCGAAAAGATATATCATGAGTTATAGTGAAGGAAATTAAAATGTATTTATATACTGTATATATTGGCCATTGGCTGTAATAAATCTATTAATTAATTAATATTGTTGATTCGTTGAGATGCTTTGTGACATCATGGTATGTAGCCCCATGTACTTATGGGTGTGTGGAATTTGTCTGATAACCAGCATTACTGTGATGGCTGTAATAGTGTATGGTAAGTTGATAAATCAGTACAAAATTCCTTAGTGCTGTCTTCATATGTTGCAGATAAGCTTCATTGTGTAAATTTAGATACTGTACCTTACATATTTTCCAGTGCTAGAGGTGTGTATGTAGCCGGCCCCGTGGTGATGGGGTAGTACACCTGCCTCTCACCTGCAGGTCCCGGGTTCGATTCCAGGCTCAGTCAGGTATTTTAGAAACTGACATGAGGGCTGGAACGGGGTGCACTCAGCCTCATGAGGACAATTGAGTAGCTGTCTGACAGTGAGGCAGTGCCCTGGTTGCGAAAACCAAAATTAACGGCCGACAGAACCCGATGCGCTGACCACGCGTCACCCCAATTATTGCAGGCCAAATGGCTGGGCAGCAGTTGCTTGGTAGGCCTAGGCCCTTCATGGGCTGTAGTGCCAGGGGTTATTTATTATATTATAGAGGTGTGTATGTTATTCCATATAGAATAATCCACCATGGCGACCATCCAAAATATTTAGACGGTTCTCAATATCTACGAATCTATTACAGCAATCAAAATTAAATTTTGTATGTTTGTATGATAGAGGCTATTAACGCTAGTTCACCTAAGGGACATTCAATAACCTGATGAGCACAAAACCAACATGGCAGTGATGCAAAATTTAAATATTTATATGGATATGCTGGCCCCATGGTGTTGGGGTAGAGTGCCTGCCTCTCACCCAGAGGCCCCAGGTTCGATTCCCGGTTCTGTCAGGGATTTCAGAAACTGACGTGAGGGCTGTAACGGGGTGCACTCAGCCTCGTGAGGACAATTGAGTAGCCGCCTGAGAGGCAGACAGTGCCCCGGTCATGAAAACCGAGATTAACAGCCGAGGGGAACCGACACGCTAACCACGTGTCACCCCCACAATCTGCAGGCCAAATGGCCACGGGGTTTCATTTAATTCTATAGCGTACATATAAATCCAACCATTTTTCAGTTCTGAAGGTGTGTTGATGCGAGTTATCTTGACGAATGATGAAATACATATAAATCAATCCAACATAGAGTCCATGCCATATATTTCACCAGTTCTAAATATTTCCAAAACTATTTAAGCAATTAAACTGATATTTTGTAAGGTGTTAGATGATAATAATAATAATGTTATTGGTTTTGATGTGCCTTTTAACAACCACGACTTTTAGGGACACTGGGGTGCCGAAACTTTGCCCCGAAGGGGATCTTTAACGTGCCAGTAAATCTACTGACATGGTTCCCTCACATTAACGCACCTGCGACCTTGGGCACAGCAGGCGAGAACGTTACTACTGAGCCATGCAGCCAACCGTATGGTGTTAAGTAAGGAAATACAGTATACTTGACTTTCAGAATCCTGAGAAATATGAAAACAACATGGCAGCTTAGTGATTTTCAAATATTTAAGATATCTTTTCTGCCGATCTAATCATCCGAGTGCAATGAATCATGGCACAGCGAATCTTTGTTCAGAGCTTAAAATGGAGACATCTAATTATAATGAGATACAAGTTTTTCGGGCTTGCAGGCTCTGGACCACGGCCTACAAGCCCAAAAAACTTGTATCTCATTATGAACGCCGGCCGTGAAAGCCTAAGCTTTTATATCACATCTAATTATGTTCATTTTTTTTTCAAAAATTCAAGATGGAATCAGTTGAAAATTTTAAAAGCTCATTTTTTTATTTCTCGCATCTTATTCAGGCAATTGAAGAGAAGATCCGTATGATGGGCTACACTAATACACAATTCCTTAGCGTTAAAAGTCTCATGTGTAACTTTGGACACACATTTTCCAGTTCTGAAGGTGTGTTGAAGAGAGTTATCTCGACGAACGAAAGTTTTGATTTCAGACAGGACATGCACTAGTTCCATAGTAAGACGATTATGTTTTCTTTACATTTCTTGTCGTTTACGACTACAGCTTATGGATATTGAGTTTTGATTTTCTTGCTCTATACTTTATCACGATGTAGGTCGTGCACTAGAAGCTATTTAGTACATCACATGTAAAATCCTTTAAATAGGAGGGATAGTTTTTAATGGAAAAAAAACAGTAGAATATATGAAAATTAGACTACTTGTTTTCTAACAAAACTAGATGCACTGTGAAAACTAATAGCCAAACAAGGATTCGCTGAATCTGACAGCCTAGCCATGGTTCAACTATTCACAGCAATCACGGAAGTGTGTGTACTTGTAATTGAGGTAAGATTTGGGTAGAAAGCGGCCGTGGCCTGAAGTTAAGAATCATCCCAGCATTTTCCTGGAATAAAAGTGGGGAAATCATGGTAAACCACTTCCAGGATGGCTGTGGTGCGAATCAAATCCACATCTTCACTTTTGACACATGATGCTGAGTGCACCCTCGAGACCTTAGACTAGAATTAAATTACTTAGCAAAGCCGGAAATCGAACATGGGCAGTGACAGCCCAGGATGCTAGGCACTAGGCAATGATGCGGACAAAAATTTAAAGTGTAAACTCCTTTTATATAAGATATCAGACAGTATGAACTCATCAATGACAGGTACACTAAAGCTTGTCATTAATTACATAAATATAGCTTTTGTACCTCTAGTATTGAACATGAAATACAGTATATCTAACCAAAGTCATTAGTCAAATTTATATGAAATCAGCACTTTGACCAATTGTAATGCATTAAATACACACATCAAAAAAAGTTTTGCATCACCTCGGTTCCCAGATCTCCGGCATATAGATGTTGACTGTGTATATTGTATCCAAGATACAGTCCCTTTGACTGTTCATAGATGTCACTAAAACTGCTCAAAGATGTAAACAACCATGCATGAGCAGGGCCTATTAGACGGAGGGGGTACGACAGCCGATCAGTTCCAGTCATTCCACCAGGACGAAGGTACGCTGCTCATGTTGTCTGTAGTTCTACCATGCCTAGAAGGTCAATACCGCAGTTCGATCGCGTCCGCATTGTTACTTTGTGTCAAGAAGGGCTCTCAACAAGGGAAGTTTCCAGGCGTCTCAGAGTGAACCAAAGCGATGTTGTTCGGACATGGAGGAGGTACAGAGATACAGGAACTGTCGATGACAGGCCTCGCTCAGGCCGCCCAAGGGCTACTACTGTAGTGGATGACCGCTACTTACGGATTGCCGCTCGGAGGAACCCTGACAGCAATGCCACCATGTTGAATAATGCGTTTCGTTCAGCCACAGGACGTCGTGTTTCAACTCAAACTGTGCGCAATAGGCTGCATGATGCGCAACTTCACTCCCGACGTCCATGGCGAGGTCCAGCTTTGCAACCCCGACACCATGCAGCGCGGTACAGATGGGCCCAACAACATGCTGAATGGACCCCACGGAATTGGCATCACGTTCTCTTCACCGATGAGTGTCGCATATGCCTTCAACCAGACAATCGTCGGAGACGTGTTTGGAGGCACCCTGGTCAGGCTGAACGTCTTAGACACACTGTCCAGCGAGTGCAGCAAGGTGGTGGTTCCCTGATGTTTTGGGGTGGCATTATGTGGGGCCGACGTACGCCACTGGTGGTCATGGAAGGCTCCGAAACGGCTTTACGATACCTGAATGACATCCTCCGACCCATAGTGCAACCATATCGGCAGAATATTGGAGAGGCATTTGTCTTCATGGACGACAATTCTCGACCTCATCGTGCACATCTTGTGAATGCGTTCCTTCAAGATAACGACATCGCTCGACTACAGTGGCCAGCATGTTCGCCAGACATGAACCCTATCGAACATGCCTGGGATATGTTGAAAAGGGCTGTTTATGGACGTCTTGACCCACCAACCACTCTGAGAGATTTACGCCGAATTGTCGTTGAGGAGTGGGACAATTTGGACCAACAGTGTCTTGATGAACTTGTGGATAGTATGCCATGGCGAATACAGGCATGCATCAATGCAAGAGGACGTGCTACTGGGTATTAGAGGTAGTGGTGTGTAATGCAATCTGGACCACAAATGCTGAAAGTCTAGCTGTATGATGGTACAACATGCAATGTGTGGGTCTCATGAGCAATAAAACTAGCTGAAATGTTGTTTGTGTTGATCTCTATTCCCTTTGTATTTAACGGTTCCGGAACTCTTGGAACCGAGGTGATGCAAAACTTTTTTTGATGTGTGTATACACACATAAACAAAACTTTATGTTCATCTGTCATGAAACAATGATCTGTCACCAAATGGACCTAACCTCGGTAGACCAATGATTTTAATATCCACCGGACCTAACCATTGTCAGTAAAAAACCAATGATCTGTTGGTGACCAGACCGGGCTGTAATTTCCACTGGATCTAACCTCGGTACACCAATGGTTTTAGCACGATTTGTAAAGCATGGAATTACATGAACAGTGACGGTAGTATAGATTGTGATACCTTACACAACAAGAATCCCTAGCCATAAAATGGCAGCATCCTCGTCGTTGTGGACGACAATCAAGGTTTTAAACAATGCATAAATGTTAAATTCTGTGTATTAATAATGCTTTGCATACAAACACAAACCTAAACTGGGTCTTATGCCCAAGACCACCTTGCTTATAGTACAAGCAATAATTTTCGTCCAAACAGAGGTCTAACCTAGTAGCGGCTTATGGTTTTGTCTAAACAGTCGTCTAACTAAGTAGCGACCAATGCCTTTGTCTCATCAAGGCTTTAGATGAGTGCAGTGCAAATTTCAATTAAATTGAAAAACTAAAAGTAGGCTAATTTATAAGACACCAAACCTCACACTTGAACACACGTGCGTGCATCACCATGTAACGACGCACTGTTTGAAACCATATACAGGTGAGTAATATGGCAGCAATTCCAGCCACAACATCAAACAAACTACAAAGTCCGCATGTTGGCTAAACTAAAAAAAATCCCTAGACATGTACGTATTACAGTATATACTTCAACCCAGTGACATACCTTCATCTTGTGGAAGTATTTGTCAAGTGATGTGCGAAACAGTTCCAGTAGACCTATGTTCACCACTATAGACTATATTCTGATTTACCAATAATGAACGGTGAAAGCTCTCAAAGCTAGCATATGGGGAAATGCTGCGTTGCCACCGAGGCAGATCATGACTCATAACATTCCAAGTGGCTTGCAGGAAGACACAAATACTAGGGAAGTTAGCCCCCCCTGCCTGGCGGTCTAATGACCGTGACGAGTGAAGGAACAGTAGAACACTGAGTCAAACCATGTGCACACTGCTGTGTCTGCATACATTGCAACACTGCTCGCTGTTGCCATGGAGACTGTTACCCCTCTCGTCTCCACTCCTCACCTCACCCTTCAAGCAGATGACAGCTCTTCACCGTTCATCTTTGGTAAATCCGAGTATAGCACGATTCCACTAGCAAATAAATGTGAGATTAATTAATACATTTCTTCAAATGCCTCAAAATTATCACAGTACTTGGCTTGAAATATTTTTTCCTTATTTTAATAGTAGCCCACCCTCAGTAGCACATGCATAGGAAGCTTACCCTTACTAAATTTTGCACCATAAATGATTAATGATATGAGTACTGACTTCAGCTGCAGAGCTAAATCCATTTAACTTTATAGTAACAAAATATTACAGAAATATTTTGTTAACACGACATCTGGTGGTGAAGGCAAGTGTCTGGTTACATTGTATCCCCGAGATTTTTGAGGTACACAAACTGCATAATATTGTGAAATCCCCTCATTTTCACAAACTGCACACTAACTCAAGGGGTCTGGTACAGCTTACCATGGTAACATTTTAGCAACTTGAACATTTATTTCTTTGAAACCATAATACCTACAATAATGAAATTTTGTGCATATGAAACAATGGTATTGTCTTACATGGAAACAGCTTAAAACTTGAAAAAATAGTTAGCATATTTTTTCAAAATTCAAGTTGGTGGTTGTTTATCATGCAAGGCTGAGGCGTTTTTAGGATAAATTCACTATTTTTCAACTTCCTTAAGGTTCTTTTTGTCAATTTTATTGCTAATATTCACTTTTACAAACTCTCAGCAACATATCTGAACAAATAGTATTTTTTATTGAATTGAGGGAATAAAATTTGTATAATATTTTTACCACAATTTATTTTTTAAGAAGAAACTATCCAAGTGAGAGATAATTTTGCATCATTTTGTAGATATAATATGTAGAAACACACCCAAAAAATGTCATCAGTGTATGTCAATTCGTTTTCGAGATATCACGAAAACGGATGTTAAAAAAACAACTTTCGGAAAAAGAGCGATAAACATAAGTGCATAAATATTACATACCATACTGACAGGACGAAAAGGGGGTGCAAGTCTTTGCCTTTTAAATCGTAACTCAAAAACTGTTGCTCATAATGAAATTTTTTCACCAAAATGTTCCTAAAGGATAAATTGAAAAATGGATTTTCTTTTTAAGGTGGTAAGCTGTATCAGACCCCGTAAGTGCTAAATATCACATATTAGGACAGGGTAACTGGGATCCCAAACACTATGTGTGGAATAGACATTCTAACCAACTGAAAAACTCCTATAGGTGAGAAGTATAGACAGACAATATTGGTCAGTATGACTAAGGCATTTAACTAGTCAAGGGTCAAAAACTTTAATTTTTCAAAACTAGCGTTTTTCAATGCTTACAACGTCATTTTATCTCAAGAAAGTTCCATGTTAATATCTTGGCGCGACAGTTTAAAAAAAAATGTCAATGTAGGCATATTTATGTATGTGCTACAACCCTGTTTAGTTTATTCTATGTAATTTGTTTTTCCATGAATGAGTTTGCTCCACCTATGTTTAGGATTATTCTAACAAATGGATGAAAGCTCAAGCTTAAAATTAAAATTGACTTCATAAAAAAAATGTGTCCACGGGAAAACCCAGAATGGCATTGAGGGCTTCAACAATCTGGTTTGGATTAGGTGCCCTAATTCTACCTTTTGTGGGACTAAAGTGCTGTCTACTGCTGTTTATGATGTGTTGATAAAGTGTTCACTAAAAGGAAGAATAGAAGTTTTAAGACAAGCAGGTTGAGAACCAGGCGTACGAACTGTCAAGACCTTCAGTGACCTAGACCGGAAGAGGATTGCAAAAGTTGAGAAAACTCTCCATACTCTGCATCAGACTCTAATGCAAATGAGATCACAGAAAAGGAAGCAAGAGGATGAGTAACAGCACTATGTATATGGAGGATACTAATTTACCAATCTCTGCAGCAAGGATTTCTACTTTAGTACATGAGAAAATTTTAATGTTCTTTTCCCAAATTTAAAATTTTTAAGGTAACTATACAGCTTTCTCAGAAAGTATTGAAGATAGGGCTTTAAAATTGATATATTTTCTTTATTTCAATAGGAAGATGTCTGCACACTAAAATAATACCTATATGAAGGCTACAAGAAAAACTGGTAATATTTGAAAACAGCTACTCAATGGGAAAAAAAAATCTTAAACTAGTGAAATTAGCCAAAATACCTGAAGTAATGGTCGGGAAAAAATCTGGAGATGATGTAGTAATAGATGTTTACTCCTCCGTTGTCTATAACCCAACCAGCTTCCCAAATTCGATCACGACTTATATGAAATTCCAGCCAACTCCGCCATTTTTAGCAACATGTACAGTATAGCCAACCCCACGCATTCTATTTCTTATCCAGTATCGTAAAACAAAAGAACGACATCAAGTTAATGTGAAAGTGCGCCAAGTTTCATTACAGTGGTGAATACTGTTCTACATACAAAACAAACCTACCCTGGGGCTTACGCCCCAGACCCCTTTTCCTCTAGTGCAATCAGTAATTTTCGTCCAGACATGTACAATACCAAGTAGCGACCAATGGTTTCATCCAGACAGTAGTCTAACCAAGTAGCGACCAATGGTTTCGTCCAGAAAGTCGTCTAACCAAGTACATGCTGTCGAGTGGTGACCTATTTTTAAATTCCCGTATTTCCCAAACAAAAATTTACCCGATTCCCGTATATTTTAGAACTCTCTGAGATTTGAGTTTGCTACCAGATGGCTGAAAAATTAATCTTAAGAGCGTGAAGCAAGATTTTCTAGCGTAAGTGTAATTGCATGTTTGTAAAATACTTCCGCGGGGGTGATGGCGAGATTTAGGCTAAGTCCATAGTGTAAGCAATGCGTGTGCGCGAGAAAGTTGAACTCTCTCGCAGATGGGATGAGAAGCTACAAACACAAATAAAGTACCGTTTACTGCAGGCAGTCGGCCAGGCAAAACAGTCGCATACGAATCAACGACGTTAGCTAGGCTCTCAGCCCTCATAGCACTCTAAGCGGAGGTGGCGAAAAAAGCGGATGGCGGTGTGGCCTGCAGGCGAAATAGAAGGCCGAGCGGCTGGGCACTACCGAGCATTCAGAAGCTAAATAGTTGAGCATTATGAAACTTTTCAAGATTTCCCGGATCAAATGCGAATTTCCCACATATTTTCCGCATTTTTCCCGATCACTGATATTCCCATACATTTCCCGCATATCCCGTATTGCTCGCACCCTGAAGTAGCGAACAATGGTTTAGGCCACACATCCATTTTAGTTCTGGTGTATTTTGTATCAGAAATGTTGGCAACAGTGATAGGACGTGATATGACGTCAATGTATGCGTATCAAACATGGCTGCCATCGTTGAATGAATAAGAAATAAAAAAATTATTTACGTAATTGGCCTATAACAAATAGTTCTGGTGCAGCAGTGACAATTGACAGTAATTTCAATTCCTAATGACTCCCAGAAAGGTATGTGAATCATGAAATCATATATTTTCAATAATCTGCCACTTAAAAGCCAAAAATAGCTGTTGTCAAGCTTTAATGAAAAACTATGGGCCATTATGCATATTAATTTTGTAAGAAAATTCCATAAAAATTTTAAATTTTGATTCATGCTTACATATTTTATTCTAGTTTACATGAACAAATGATCTATGAACATAATGTATACCAAAAGCCAAGTATTCTGTATATATTTGTATTATAAGTTCCCCTGCGCATGAGAATTTTAGAGCGAGTCTACACAATATCATGGGACTTCTCCTGGCAGTCTTCCCGCCTCAACTGTGTCTACGGCTTTAACCACATAACACAGACATCATGGAATTAGATGAAGGCTACACACTCGTCAAAAAATAAACTAAACGGGATTCCTCCTTCGTCCCAGCAGGAACATGTCAGGACGAGACAGATTGCCACCATTTTACAATAAGATAACAGACATAATCTCAACGAAATTAATTTTGATGCAAACATACTTTTTGAGAACCTTTACAAATTTTTCCCAAATCCCAAAAACACATCAATCCAAACAAAACCACAACCATTCACCTCCCAAACTCAACATTAATTTCAAAAATCCCCCCAATCCCACATAAACCCCCTTCCCCCCCCTCTTCACAATCATGCCCCACACCCACACACAAACTCCCGTCTCTGCCAGGCTAGATCCCTACCTCTCTCCCCTCCCCTTCTTCCCCCTGTCTACCTGTCACATGCTCTGCCCAGCTCACGGTCACTCCACAGCACAGATCATCATTCAGTCCACCACAAGCATTCAACCAACGCCAGTAGAGATAAGCAGTTATGCAACCGATGACGAATAGATCATGTTTTTCCTTCCGTTTATAGACTTTAATCCATTTCTTTCGTTTTCACTCATTCCAGCTCCAGGCAGGAGGTTTTCCTAAGATATACGTTTTAAATTCCATCTTGAATTCAGTAAGTCATTTTTCAACAAAGATTAGTAAACTTCAATCTTCTCCGACACATTTGCTCTTCCCCTAAAAATTTTTGTTGTTTCTTTATAGCTTGCGCCGCAAACGCATCTTTTGGCAAGGTCGCCTCACCAATAAAGTCCGTATGACGTACTATCACAATGATTGTCACCATCTCTGCCCAGCATAAAAACAATACAATAAAGGTCGAATGGGTCTCGTATATGGCATTTTCCTAGCCTGCCTTTGGAACCAGGCCGTCAAGACCTGCTACAACACAGTGGCACCATACTTCAAGGACATTCCAATACACTTAATGATGCCTTCAAACTAAACTTTATAAAATTTAAAAAAAAAAGTGTTAATCAAGCTAAAATTAAGCCAATAAGATGGTCAACAAAGCAACGAGGTCAATCTCGTTTTATGGTGTCTTTTATATTAAGTTTCAATGCCTTGTTAGATATAGTTTTTTGAGTGCTTTTTTCATATTTTCCTGCACTGTGCATGCTTTTTTGGTGATAATGTGATTTTGATGGATGTACAACGTTCCAATAATTTATATGGCTGAAGAAGGGTCATTTTAGACCCGAAACATGTCCCATTAGCAATAAACCTCTAGTTGTCCATAACAAAAAGTATTGATTGGGCGGAGCCCCTCACCCCATTAAAATTGAAAGATAACAGACTACGAAGATTTACAGGGTACATTCCGGAAACAGTCATTTCATGCATCACATAGCGAGCGAGGCTTCCAGCAACTCATGATAGTGAACCCCATGTCAACACAGGTCGCAAGATTTATGAATTGATCTTTCAGAATTTCTCGTTCACACATCTGCATACGGCATATTTCAAGCCTGCTAACAGACATACTATATTACTACAAAACATATTTTAGGATATATTAAAATATTTCCTTTGTATGTTCCTTCAATAATGGTAATGCGCTGACAGGTGCTCTGGCTACGTCTCTGGCAGTTGTGTTGCCAATGTCTGGGCAGGGATGGGCACGAGCCCCCCATTCAGAATGAGGCTCTGCTTACCTGGTTGCTCCCCTAGATTATTTAAGATTGAGAACAGACAGAAGACAATGAATTGTTGTGAAGAATACATACATTGCAACCACCACTAGAGTCTAGTGATGTGGGCCGGGTAAATACCCAGTGGGTAGGTAAATATAAATTGGGTATTTACCTGGGTATATACCCAGTGGTCATTTAAATACCCAAAATGAGGGTATTTTCAGCTCTTGGAGCTTTGTGCAACACGTTTTGATGTGTTGATGAAATGTTGGACAAACAAGGACTGAAACACATGTATTTGATGCCTTAAATTGAAATCAGGAACAATAATGGTCCTTCAAAACTCAGATTAGAAAATATTTTATTACTTTGTGATATTTTGTTTTTTTGACATTAACAGATGTATTTCTTGTGATGTACTTTGAATTCCTTTTGTAAATTAAAAAAATAACTATAATAAACAAAATTTCAATTTGATTTGACCCAAGTTGTACTTGTACTACTCAATTGATATTTGTCATTGTAAATTGGAATATAGGCCTAAGCCGAAAGAGATTCTTTATGTATGAATAGCCTAATACATTTGTTAAGCTTCATTAAACCTATATAAAGTAAGGCCTCTATTTTTAGAACGTTTTTAGTGTAACTGTTGATTTCCTATTTACTAGTCTTTTCGCTTATTTATTTTATACTAGCAACCCGACCCGGCTTCGCCCGGGAACAGTTATGAATGCATTACGTGATAAGCGCTTTTTTTTTTTCAATATCTATGAACAACTATCAATATCCGTTTTACGTCTCGGCATGATAGGTTAAAATCACTTACTTGACTATTAATCATACTGGTGTCCACAGAATTTTCAATGTCAATTTTCCTGACTTTTCCTGACCATTTTTCAACAAAATTCCTGACTCGTGAAGTCATCGTAACATCTGAAAAAAGGTTTATTGAGCAAAAATATTTATATCTTTTTTCATTTGCAGAATTTGCCCAACGCTTGCTTCTTTATTCATTTAAAATAGAAAATAAGGTAAATTATAATTATAACACATATATCAAAGTACTTAATGGGGAGCAGATGACCTCGTAGTTCTGCCCCTTAAAACAACAATAACTAACATATAACTTAAGTACTTAATAACCTAAACTATAGTGATGGGGTCGCCACATCCCTACGCCAATGCCAAAAAAAGCGTACACAAAATAGGTAAAGGAGGTTTTTACTATGATGTACTGTAAAAATGGAAACTTACCATAATGTCCAGTGAGTTATTGATTTTTATCTTCAGAGATTAGTTGAACTAGTAACATCAAAATATGACTGTAAAACACAAAATACTGTATGGTTAATATAAAATTCCTTACTTCCTAATACTTTTTGCCATTTTTTCCTGACTCGCGCCATTTTTTGACACTTTTTCTTGACTTTTCCTGACCAAAAACAAAATTCCTGACTTTTCCTGCCTGTGGACACCATGACATATTATCTTGGAGATGCATGTGCAACAAATTCTTGTCAGAAGTAATTTAAGAATGACGAAGTGCATGAAACACAAATCCCCCTTCCGTCCAATCTTAACTTGACTGTGAAATTTGCGGAACAAAAAGTTCACAGGCAAAATGAAGAAAAGCAGAGTTGCACTTCCTGGGAAACACCAAACACAACCACTCTTCTCTAAAGTTTTTAACTCAACACGACTCAACAGTTTGCTGCTGGCTGTATCTGGGTAATAAGCTCGTCCGCTTGCTAAGCTGTAACTGGGAGATAGACTCGCCCCTGGCTAGCTCGTAAACTGTCGCCTCAGTAACTGAATGGAGATTGTTGGAAGAAATGAAAACATAAAAACACTTAAAGTAGGCAATGTATTGAAGGTAGAGATATGCTCTCCGGGACTTTTTTGTAGAACTTTTCATGCTGAATAATTCTTACACTCATAGTACCGTATATAGATATTTTTAATGGTTTGCCCAGCGTAAGCTTAAAAAGCGCACGGATGCCAGTTGTTGTTTTTTTCGACCTTTTCACTTAAATCGTTAGTGCTGGACTTCCTTTGGTCATAAATAAATTATTTTCTACAGAAACCTTCCTCGAGATATCCTTTACAGAATGGTGAAAACCGCATCAAAATCCATTCAGTGGTTCTCGAGATTACCCGTGACATCCAAGAATCGGGGACTTGGTTTTATACTAAGTAGAGATTATACGCCAATCAGTATAATTTAAGAAAATATAATCCCCCTTCCGTCCAATCTTAACTTGACTGTGTTTCACAGGCAAAATGAAGAAAACCCGAGTTGCACTTCCAGGGAAACTCCAGACACAAACCACCCGTCTCAGAAGTCTTAACTCAACATGACTCAACGGTTTGCTGCTGGCTGTATCTGGGACAATATGTTCGCCCTCTAACTAGACTGTAACAGGGATGATAGACTCGCCCTTAGCTAGCTCGTAAACTGTCGCCTCAGTAGTTGAATGGACATGGTTGGAAGAAATTAAAACTTAAAAACACTTATAGTGGACGATGTATTGAAGATAAACATATGCTCTTGCGGACTTTTTTGTAGAACTTTTCATGCTGAACAATTCTTACACTCATATGTTTAACGGTTTGCCCAGCGTAAGCTTACAAAGCGCTCGGATGCCAGGTTTTGTTTCGACTTTTCCACTGAAATCGTTACTGCTCGGCTTTCTTTGATCATAAATAAATTATTTTCTACAGAAATCATCCTCGATATATTCTTTACAGAATGGTGAAAACCGCATCAAAATCCATCCAGTGGTTCTCGAGTTTACCCGTAACATCCAAGTAGAGATATGAATGATATTACAAACTGTTCTGAAAATCATATACAGTGTGTTGAAAACTGTATATTACACCTTTTATAGAACTAGGCCAATACTCTGAATAAATTTCCCCCAACTTTTATCTCAATGTTTGCCAAAAGGCCTAACATAGTTCAATTATAACTCTGAGTTTTTCAGGTTATAACTATTGAATTTTATCTCCTGATCTAATTCCCATTTTTAATTCTGTTCTTTAAGTCCAAATTCTAATTAAATTAAATTTTATTAACTATATAATGTTGTTACATTTCTAAAAAGTTGATGTAGAATAGTTTGCATACCGGTACCCTTCTTTAAGGTTCAACTTACCACGACACAGGATTTTTAATGAAATCTAAAATACCCAGGTATTTACCAGAGTATATACCCTGGGTATTTACTCCGATTTATAAATACCTGGGTATTTTACATAACTACTAGAGTCTACTGCATACCTACTAGTATTTTCCACTGATGCATAATAACGGAATAGTTGTGGTAGGGACATGTGTTATATAGTTTTCTTTACCTTGTAACATCCCAAGTGAACTTCATAGATGCTTGATTTAAGAACAGATCTACTATAAAAGAAATAAATTTGTGTGTTTCACTATTGTTAATTAAGCGATTTTCACGCTACATCTACTGACTTTAAATTTCTTTAAATATTTCTTCAACCTATTGTTGAAGTATTTACAAACCTTTCGAATACTCTTAAGCCATGGAAACAAACATTCCTCTATCGATATTGGAATCTTAAGAGTGTTTTGTATTCAACTTACAGATTTTGCATAAATTTGAGTTAATTAATATCTCTTCGTAAGTATGTATAAAGGTAGTTAGAACAAATGATTGTGTAGGCGCCTGGTAAATGAAAGCTGTCCCCCATTGTAAGAACTATTGTTCATTAAATCTATGTACCACTAATTATTATATGTGAAATATTCTGGTAATGCAATTGTCTCTTGGTAGCACAAGAAGGTAAAGGAGCACAACAGCGAAGCCAACGACGATCCAACATTCCTGCAAAATTTCGAATTTATGGGGGGGGGGCATATAAAGTTAATAACTAATGTTACTGGTTCTACGTCCCTTTCAACTACTGCGGCTTTTAGAGACGCCGGGGTGCCGGACGGGGTTTTTTAATGTGCCAGTACATCTACGGATATGGCTCCCTCACATTTAAGCACCCTGCGCCGGCAATATACAACCTGTGACAATAAAGTTCGGTGAATAGTCCTGTACTATCAACATAGATGAACAATGCACGACAGTGACCCTACTGTCCTTCGAAATAGTCCCCTCCCGTAACTATGCAATGCCGCGATCGGCGATACATATCCTGGAAACTTTACAAGAAGGCGTCCTTTAGGATGGTGCTCAAAAGCCTAGTCACGTTGCGTTCGGTGAATAAAGTCAGAACGGTCGACCTGGCATCATTGGCAACACACAACGCAACGTGTAAGACCGGTTTGACACAGTACGTGTTTAGAAGGATGAATTTATGCAACATACCAGGCACACTTGTTCGGCGGGTGGCAGTGAGAAGGATGAATTTATGCAACCTACCATGCACACCTGTTCGGCGGGTGGCAGTGAGAAGGGTGAATGTTCTGTGGAATGGCTCTGAAATCCATCATCACGGTCAACGAGACCTGGTGTCTGAGGTACAATCCCGAAGTCAAGCGTCGAAGTATGCAGTGCCGGGGTCCACGTCCAGGGTCACCGAAAAGCCCTGAAGGACCCGAGGTTTTTGGACATTTTGGACATCCAACGTAATGTGACGACCCAACTAAATGCTATCCCTAAAGAGTTTCCAGGAATCGTACAGA
This sequence comes from Meconema thalassinum, assembly GCA_946902985.2. Classification (NCBI taxonomy): domain Eukaryota; kingdom Metazoa; phylum Arthropoda; class Insecta; order Orthoptera; family Tettigoniidae; genus Meconema; species Meconema thalassinum. Next base: position 611,580,200 of record OX336389.2, on the reverse strand, counting down.
CATTCTCCGAAGTGCATAACCATCCACGGGGATTACTTCGAAGGACAGTAACTGCTGTTTCAGGTAAGCCAACAATCCGTTCGTAATATAGACCCATTCACCGAACTTTTCGGTCAGAGGTTGTATTAAGAAAGACCAATGTAATCAGCCAGACACTATTCTAGGCGCTCACATGTCCTCACCCTGTCAACTCGAGTAGAGCACAGAGACTCGACCGACTCAATATAAGCATGTGTTGCACATGGAGACATGACGCACATCATTTGCTTTGTTCACACATGTATGTAGGCTCATTGCGTGCTGAAACGCCATTGCGCATGCAAATTGTACCAGCCGAAAAGGAGCGGCTCATTTATATATGTTGTGGAGGAAAATCTAAACTTATATTGTAATATATTTAATATATTGTATTGTTATATCCCTGAACTAATTACACGTGCTCAATACGCAGACATAACTCAAACCTATAAAACAAAACTACACCATAGACTTGATAGTAAAACTGGAGGAGACCTACTCCTAGGGGGAAAAAATCTTAAACTACCAAAGTTAGCCAAAATACCTGTGGTAATGGCCGGGAAAATATTTGGAGATGATGTAGTAATAGATGTTTACTCCTACGCTGTCTATAACCCAACCACCATTTCCTTTTTTGATCACGACTTATATAGATGATATTTCAGCTGAGGCCGCCATTTTACGCCTGATTTGGGGACAGGTACAGTAGTGCCAACCACACACAAATGGAACTACTTCATTTCTGGTATCGTAAATCAAAAAAACACCGCCAAGTTAATGTGAAAGTAAACCAAGTTCCAGTCTAAGTTTGACATGGATTGAACGAGTTGTGATATAATTTCCAATTTCCTCCTATCCGCTAAAACTCAACATCAATAACTTTCATCCAAACCAATGGATTTGCCTGTCCCATTATTTTCATCCAGACCATTGGTTTTTGCCTAGACCAATAATTGTTAGGTGGCGCAGCCCTGGTTTTTGTCACGTACAGTGGGGGTAGTCGCGCATCAATAATCGTTATGCAGGCCAATTGTTTGCCAATTATTGCTTTTTCACATAATTACAACATTACGTGTGCCGTGAATTTTATATCCCACAGGTTGGCAACAATGAACTGTCGTCAATGTGTGCATCAGAATAACAGTTAAAGAACCTCATGCACCTCAGGCCGGGGCGCACCCTGACTTTTGGTTTGGAGGGGGCTTTCCTCAATAACATGATTTCAGCTATGGAAAGAGAATGTGTCCATTATTAGTCTTGTATGTAAATATGTATATGTGAGATCTTATGCATAAGATCAAACATACTGTAGGATGCTCTGTTAAAACCAATATAAAAGATGCTATTGGACTGGAGATTGTTTAAACAAAATGTGCATTGGTTTTATACAAATTTTAGTTACAGTACCATTGGGCTAAGGTTATACAAGTAATAAAAAGGAACTGCATGATTTTTATCAAGAGTTAACTTTTGATCACGATCAGAGTGATAATGACTGGATTGCTCTGCTCACTATTATCATAACTATACATCCAGCTACCAGGATCGTCAGATTGATGTGTAACATCAATTATCTGCAATCATTTATTAAGTTTTGAGTTGTTTATACCAAGAACTAGTATAGGTTTTAGGAAATTAATAATAAAATTTTGATTTTGAATATGTAAATTTAATTCGAACTAAAAATTACATTTTAAAAATTACGAGATGTAATTGTATACCATAGTGTTATGGATTGTAACAAATATTTTATGTACTGTAAGTGAAAATATATAAGTTATTTTAATTTTCCTTAATAACTAACATTATAATAAAAAATCTTAAAACATTTCTAGAATTTCAAGTTGAACTTAATTACACAGGCTGAATAAAAGTTTAATCAAATAGTTGAATACAAATCATGTATTAATGAATTAACATTAACGTTGTTTGAATAAAGTGGACACTCAAATTTCACAGAACAAAATCCAGCCGTCTAGCAGATTTTTTCAAAACGGAAACTACCTCTGTACTGGTGACTTCAATTTCCCGGTGAACATTCAGTGCATCTAGTCCAGTCAGCCTGTCTGCACCCATGGTATTCCTAAGATATGTTTTCAGCCGATGTAGTGTAGAAAATGACCTCTCAGCAGTGCTTGTAGTCACAAGGATGGTACACAAAATTCTCAATGTGTGGATATTAGGAAACAAGTCTAAGTCACATAGATTCAACACATCGATTGCGTTTTTAGGAATATTAGCGTGGGTCTTGAAGCTCTTGTGCCACAGTTCAAACTCAGCCATAAGCAGGCCTTTGTTGTTTCCTCCACTTTCAATTATGTCATTCTTATAAAAATTACACAGCTGTAAGAAATCAAGTTGCATTTTTTCTTGGAAGGTTTCTTTATGGTATGTGATGCATTGGCTGATGGCAGTAAGCACTCAACACTCTTTATTAAGTGTTTATGCTTGATGAATCGAGATTCCAATGAAATAATGAAAGAGTCAATCCAAGGGATGAAAACAGATCTTTTATAGTATAATTCTGGAGTTTCTGCTGGTATGTTGCTTCTGTTCAGTTGTCTTCCAACTGTTCGAGGCATCGAAATTATTGAACCGCAGTTATTAGCAATTTTGGTAGCTTCTTCAAACAACGAGTGAAATTCTTGAACTGCATTTTTTTCTTAGAGATTTTAAGCTTTCAATCACAGTTTCAGCGTGTGTAATTGCAGACGATAAATCTAAATGAGTTCCCTGAAGCTTTTTGCTTAGGTTTACTGTGTAACCAAGCAGTTTTTCTGATGCCATGAGAGAAATTATACATTCACCTTGACTTTAGGAGTTTAGTAGTATTAGAGCCCCTGAAGAAGATTCCCTATCATTCCAGCTTTTAATCTCCTCTAACGCTACTTCAAGAGGTTGCAGCAGTTTTTTCATAACAAAAATAGCATCGTGCCTCTGTACCCATCTCGTTGCACAAAGCTGCAGCAGTTTTTTTTTTGTTGGTTTCAAGATTTACCTCAGATTCAATGCACGGTTTTAAAACTGCCTGTCTTTCAGGAGTGTTAATAAAATCCCACAACTTCTCTACTATTCCAAAGCCGTTCCTGATTGATACAACCTCAGACGCGGTCGACAATGCCAGGTTAAGGCTATGAGAAGCACAATGCATGTATATTGCTGTGGGGTGAGCTTCTTGGATGCACGTTTGAGCCCCTTTAAACTTTGCACTCCCTGGGTGCGCCCCTGACCTCAGGAACATGGCTGCAGCATTGAATGAGCAAGAAATAAAAACATATATTTGCGTAATTCACGAACTCAATCGAATGTAGGTGGCAGGTCGGTCGCCACAAAATGGTGGACGCAAGGGTGATAGACTTAATATATGTATTGGATGTTGTCGGCAATTCTAGGTGGGCTCGTGTTGAAGGACAGGCAATTTTATATGCCAGACACATATTTATGTGTGGGAAAGTGCTAGAAACAGAAGATTTTATGAGACTTGAATTCAATTCAGATTCAAAATGGAATTCAGTCACCAGTTGCCGAGATAAAAATAACTTGTTCAGGAATACGTAATAAGCGTGTAGTCGGTATATAGCTCTACATACATTTAAATTTGGAAGATATAACTTAGCCTAATACCGGTACTGTTGAAGTCGATAAATCAAAGACTGTACTAGTTGACTATAGCCTAAAGATTTTTAAAATTTTTAATAGGCACCTGATTATAAACTTAGAGGACCTGAGCAACACAGTTTTGAAGCAGCAATGGGACAAGTTAAAGAAAGACTACCACATGTAGGCCTACGATAAAGCTAACACTAAAAGTATTTTTTGCCACATGGGAAGAACAGCTGTCAAATCGACTCTGCTTTAAGTCGCCTAGTTTGTAGTGCAGGGGAGAATGTAGGGTACTGGTTATTGTCAGAAATTCATTAGTATTTATTAATAAATAATTCTCCTTTGTAAAATGCCAGCCGCATACGATCATATACTTTGAAATCGGCTTTGTGACGTGAAGTAATAGACTCCATTCCGTCTGAAAAGCTTTCTTTTTGTGGTAGTAATGCATTGATAATTGTTGAATCTGAAGTGCACTGCGGAACTGAGCAATTATATTACTCATCTTTTTGCCTCAATTATTATGAAGAAAAAAAAAGAAAAAAAACTGAAAAAACGAAAAAATAGCACACCCATCAACTCAAATCACATGTTATAGCATCTGTTGTTTGTTTGTTAATGTTTCCATCACCCTTACGCTAGTTCCAGATAACGGCAGCACTGTCGCTTAAGTTCGCAAATATTAATTCTTTTTCCGGTGCAGCAGTGATAATCGGACAGTAATTTCAATTCCTAATGACTTCCAGAAAGGTCATATATTTTCAATAATCTGCCAGGTAGAAGTGGAAAAGGCAGGAGTAGGTTTTCTCCAGAATTAATGAATAGACTAAATAGCTAATAACGTCATTCACTGCTAATCGTAATACAGGGTCATTAATTTAAGTCTCGCATCCGATACCGATCACGGCGCTGCAAGCTCTCGTGCTGACACCCGCTCGCTGGCCGGTAAAAAGTGTGCGACTTCTCCCCACTACTTCGCGTCAACATACAGTCATTTAATAGCAATTTCTAGTGAAAATAATTATCTACAAACTTACCTGGTTTTACAAGAAATGTTCAAAGTGTTGTCCGTCAGCTCGCAAGCATGCCTGGCACCTCGTAAACAAGTTTCTAGACACACTGCGAATTTCTTCCAGGGTGACGTTCGTTATAACTTGGCGAATATTTTCTTTTAACTCGTCACTTGTGTGAGGATTGTTTGCATATACCTTTCCTTTCAGCATTCCCCAGAGGTAATAATCACATGGATTTAAATCGGGTGATCTGGCGGGATAATTAACTATACGGTCATTGAAAACTTCCCGTATTACTGCCAAGGAGTGATTAGCTGTGTGCGCCGTTGCATTATCTTGCATGAAGTAACCATTCTTCTTTTCTTTGTCTGTGAGTTCATGAAAGAACGGCCTTATGATTAGGTCAATGTAACGGTTAGAATTAATTGTTTCGTGGAAAAATATAGGTCCTATAATTCAGCGAGAAGTTATCGCACATCACACTCCAACTTTCACATCATGAAGCGGCTGGACATGCAACCGATGTGGATTTCCAGCGCTCCAGTAGCGATTGTTTTGGCTGTTCACATAACCACTTAAGTGAAACCAAGCCTCGTCACTAAAAAATAAAATTTCAGGGTCTACATATCCATCGTGAACTGACTGCAGCAGCCAGTTGCAATATCGAATCCTCACACCACCATCAGGCTCCCTTAATTTGTGGGCAGCTGTGAGTTTGTATGGTTTGGCTTTCAATAACTTCGTCGCATTACGAGCAGAAGAAAACGACACATTAGTCTGCGCAGCGAGACGTGATAAAGATTTCGACGGGCTTCTTTCCAAGATAACTCCTATTTCATCAAGCTTTTCCTCTGTTAAAACAGTCCGTCTCCTACGTCTCTTCTTGTTGTGAACGAACCCGGTGAAGCAGAACTTTTTTACAATATCGCGTATCGTGCGCCTATGTGGAGGACAGATACCAGGATATTTCCGAATAAATCGATAACGGTACTCTCCAACAGAAGAATACTTCGCATAAGAAAGCACAATGAATACACGTTGTTCCATAGAAAACATCACTTCGCATAACAAAGCACAATGAATACACGTTGTTGTATAGAAAACATCACTTTAAGGCAACACATAAACTGTAAAATTGCCCCGAGACTGCACTGTATGTTAGGTAAAGTCAACTAGCACTTCACAAGCTTGAATACGCCGGAGATACTGACAGCTTATTGCAACATTGCCGATCGCAGCGCACATGTTCATTGCGGGGAGAACGCCAAGGCCACCTTCACCGGCCTAGCGGCGCGTACATGCGGGAAATAAAATGACCCGGTACTAACTAGATGAGAGTTATATAAATAGGCCTATAACAAGAACAAATTTGTAAAAATTATTATATAAAATTGAACTCCAACCCTAGTAATCAGGATCAGGTGACCCTGGAACAGTCAAAATGCATAATCCTAAATTCCCCTCTATCAGTGAATAATATTAATACATCATCATCATCATCATCATCATTTCCCCTTATCCAGCTCCTGCCGGGTAACTTTTAATAATTTTATTAATGCAACCAATGGCCATGTATTTTCTTTTCAGGACAAGTCAGAGAAGGAATTTTGTAACGGAATCGGCCGTGGACCTATTGAAAGGAACCGTCCTGGTATTTGCCTGGTGGTGAAAATGGGAAACCACGAACACTATTTTCCGGACGGTCGAGGTGGGGTTTGAACCCACACACTTCCGATGCCAGTGAGGCTCTCGGTCAGCGCGTTAGCGCTCTCGGTCAGCGCGACCGGTTACATGTAACTTTTCAGGAATAGTGTTTCATGTACATAAAGCTACCTCGACTAATTGGGCAAAACCATGTTGACCGACTGCAAAAGAAAGTATAATTTGATAGTTAGCTTCAAAACTTCACATATTGGTTGCCACTGTTACATTTATTTTGGAAGCTATCGTGTGTGTTTATTGTATGTTTAAAATATGAAAGCACCTGTGGTACCGCCCATGAAGAGTCCTGGCCTTCCAGCCTGTAAAATGCAGGGTGATGCGTGGTCAGCGTGTCAGGTCCCCTCGGCCGTTAATCTTGGTCTCTGTGACCAGAACTTATAAAATAAGCTTGCAGTAATTTTTGGAAAATGACAGTGCATAACAGGTTACGTTACCCCTTAACCCTACCGGCTACGGTGGCCGAGAGCGCTAACGCGCTAGCTAGTGTCTCGCTGGCATCGGGAGAGCATGGGTTCGAATCCCACCTCGGCTGTCCTGAAAATGGTTTTCGTGGTTTCCCATTTTCACTACCAGGCAAATGCCGGGACGGTTCCTTTCAATAGGTCCACGGCCGATTTCCGTTCATATTCCTTCCCTGACCCGTCCTGAAAGGAATAATACATGGCCATTGGCTGCATTAATAAAATTATATTACCACTTAACCCTGCATTAGGCACATGGATGACGACTCTGAGCAACTATGCATGCGCAGCTTTGTGTACCCCTCTGGCGATCTCTCATCTAACCACCAAATTGAGTCTCAAGTGCAGTGCTGCTACACTGATATTTCTGTCAGCCAGTACAGTATATTTGCTTGGAGGACCATTGTCATCCACGTGGGCAAACTCGGCCCTTGGTAAGTTTATGCCGTTTCAATAGAAACTGTCCTCTTCTCTGTACGATATTCCACACTGTACATTGAAAGTAAGTTATTATTACACAGAACACTTCTGTAATATCATTGTTGGTTTTCTGAAGCCTTCTCTTGTTGGTAGTTTCTCATACAACATGAGTCACAGAATGGAAGACAGGTGTCGTCCACATGCCTAAACCCATTACTGAATTACATGCGACTAACGCAGGGAGAGCAAAATTTCCTTAAACTCCCAATGATATACGAAAACAAGCCCAGTTACTCCTTGCAATGACAATTGGATCACTGGTCAAGGCCCCTGTCATCAATATGAGTGAAGTCGGAACAAGACAACAGGAAAGTGCCAAACCTGGTCCCATCCAGACCATCTTACGAACGTGTATGGTAATTGTTTTCAAGAGTAGTAAGTTAGAACATCTGTATTAACATAATGGAATTTCTCACATTATTAGAAAATTATAAATAAGTTATTTAGAACAAAAAAGATCAGTGAAAGTCAGGACAAAAGTGTTTCTTCTTATTTTGTGCCTTTATCATAATATCACATTTTTTGAAAGATGAGATGTATTAAAATAAACACTATCTGATAACGGGTAAAATTAGGCCTACTGTAGCTAATAATTGTGGTGTTTGAAGCCATATTTTCAGTGTTGCCTTAGTAAACAAGTGTTTAGTGCTTTTCAGTCGGTCAACACGTAAAAGAAATTGAAGAGATTGTGAGATTACTGAGGGTCGTTCTCAACCAAAACGTGTTTCAATTCGACAATAAAATATACACACAAAGAGAAGGCCTAGCAATGGGATCGCCACTAAGTGGGTTAATCGCCGACATCTTCATCAATGCACTAGAAAATGCGTTCTTAGAAAAGACTTCAACAAAGGGAATAGTAATATGGAAAAGATACGTAGATGATGTAATTTGCATCTACGATACTGAACTAACAAGCGAAGAAACAATTCTCCAATCCATTAATAGCCTTCACCACTCTATCAAATTCACTAAGGAATCCGAAATAGACCGGAAAATAAATTATCTCGATATAACTATTGAACGTAAAGACAACGACCTTTTATATTCCATATTCCGGAAAGCAACACAAACCTCGCATGCAATCGACAATCAGTCTAATCACCCCAGTACGCACAAACTAGCGGGTTTCAACTCAATGGTGCACAGGGCTTTAAACATACCCATGTCAAAAGACAACTATAATAAGGAAATAAGAACTATTATGCAAATAGCTAAGGAAAACAACTTCTCGCCAAGCAAAATAAATCAAATTATAGCCAAACATAAAAGTAAAGATCAAACGATTCCCAAACCGGACAGTAATGAGAAAAAATTTGCGCGTTTCAACTATGTGAATGCGAATACATATAAAATCACTAACCTATTCAAAAAGCAAGGCATAAAGATAGCTTTCACGACGAAAAACACAACCGCTAGGCACCTCCTAAATAGTAATCTAAATAAACGTGACCCGTATTCAAGGTCAGGGGTATATTCTATAACGTGCCAAGGCACCGATTGTCAAGCTAATTACATCGGGCAGAGTGGAAGGCGAGTAGACACACGTTATAATGAACATAGGAATGCGATAAGATACGGAACACATTCAGCCGTGTGCGAACATATGTGTGATGCAGGGCACAGCTTTACCAACATTGAGTCGGACCTTAAAATAATCCATCACGAATCGAAAGGCAGAGCTCTTGACATAAAGGAAGCAATCGAGATACACCTAGACAAACGAAACAATCCCAACAATCTAAATGAACACACGTTCATGGAGAGCTCACCCCTCTTCACGCTACTAAAAAACACACCCTGTCGGAAACAAAACACAATTTAGCGACACAGCCAAGCTAGATAAAAAAAGGGGGGGAAATTAGGGGGTTTTTAATAGGTAAATGTTATCTGGATCAGGTGTACGATGTACTTTTCTTCTGCAATAAACCAAGGCCCATATTCGCGGCAGTATTAAAGGTGCCGGGACGTCCTCATAAGACCGTCAACGCTTAGTTCGAATGGGTTATGCTCCACGCGTGGCGAGGGCTAATCCACGGTCTTTAATAGTTGCAGACCCACTTCATTCAATAACATACATCTTATCTAGGTTGGCAACACCTCACATAAACACATCGCGATCACTCCCCACAGCACGTAGGGAAGGGGGGAGAAGGGAGGGAAAAACCAGTCGTTAAGATAACCACCGCAGTCGACCGTACAGTGAGTTCTAGTAAGCACGAAAACTGCGAGTAGCTGTAATACGGAAGACAATCAGATAAGTAGTTAGCCTAAAATTTTATAGTTTAACCATAGTTTACAACCATATAATCTCTCTAAAGTACAATCTCCGGATAGCTATCACCATTTAGCATTTCACCTAACATATATACTGCATTTAGCATACACTGACAGTTGCAGTACCAATACTGCAACTAAATAATTGTACATATTGTAAGTATTTTCACCTGTATTTCAAACATAGATTTTATAGCCTAAGTGTAATGGATCTGATGATGATCGCTTGACGATCGAAACTGGTCATCCTAGTGTTTTATTAATCTCATGTAATTTATTTCAGGATTAGGGCATAACCCATCTCTTTTGGGTACATTCGTGTTGACCGACTGAAAAGCACTAAACACTTGTTTACTAAGGCAACACTGAAAATATGGCTTCAAACACCACAATGTTCACGGCTAGTCAGGCAAATCGTGAAGCCAAGAAATTCAAATCACTCAGGCTTAAACTCATGAATTTAGACAAGTCAATTTGGTTCAACAAAAAATGTATAGAACTAAACCTCACACCTAAATACGTACCAATTAAAACCATACCGAACACACCAGCCTCGATCATTTCAACTAAACAAGCCAAAGCGCTTTGGATAAAAAACGAATTAAGATTTGCATACATAAGAAAGCAAAAAATTAACCAACAATTATACGACATTCAATTGCAACTAAGTAATTTCTGGCACGCAGCCCAATGGGACAGCTTCACTGAGCACCTACATGACACCATCAAAATCAGAGCAACGAGGAAGCATGAAACGCTAGAAAATAAATTAAGAAAACTAGGAGAAACACAGAACCATCGATCTAACGAACAACACACGAATAATAATGAATTCAATTTCCACAGCAGAGTAAACAACAGAACGAACGTAACCTTTTCTCAAGGTGAAATGAATATTTTAGACAAAGGTTTGAAATACAACTGCACAGACGCACACACGAACCACAATATAAAACAGTTGATCACAGATATTGAGATAGCCAGTCACAAGCTCCCAGCAGAAGACAGGGAATTAACCAAAAATCTCGCCACCAACGAAGCCAAAAAAATCCTCAAACGAGAGGGCGATAGCAATAACATTCAAAACAACAAACAACTCAAAGAAATAAAGTCGTTGAAACAAAAAATAAAAGAACATGACTTAATCATCACAAAAGCAGATAAGGGAAACACTACAGTAATTTTGAACAAAACAGAATACATTGAAAAAACAGTCGAATTCCTAAACAACAACGAAATCAAGGAATTAACAAAAGACCCCACCAACAAATTCCAAAAACAAATAAAAAGTGCGCTAAAAGAAACAGAATACATACTGACCAAAGCCGAAAAATCAAAACTAATAAACATGAACCCGAAAATACAGTCATTGAGGGGACAACCAAAAATACACAAAAAGGAATGCCCAATGAGACCAATAGTCAATTGTAGGAATGCCCCTAATTACAAAATCAGCAAAGAGTTACTAAAAATCTTAAAATGCCGTCTTTCCAACGACAAAAACAACTCTGTAAAGAACACAACAGAACTAGTAACAGCATTGAACACCCTAAAAATGAAACCTAGCTTCAGGCTAGTATCCTTCGACGTAACTAACATGTACACCAATATTCCGATTATTGAAGCAATCAACACTATCGAAAACAACTTAAAATCCAACAATTCGGTAAAAGAAATTGAAGAGATTGTGAGATTACTGACGGTCGTTCTCAACCAAAACGTGTTTCAATTCGACAATAAAATATACACACAGAGAGAAGGCCTAGCAATGGGATCGCCACTAAGTGGGTTAATCGCTGACATCTTCATCAATGCACTAGAAAATGCGTTCTTAGAAAAGACTTCAACAAAGGGAATAGTAATATGGAAAAGATACGTAGATGATGTAATTTGCATCTACGATACTGAACTAACAAGCGAAGAAACAATTCTCCAATCCATTAATAGCCTTCACCACTCTATCAAATTCACTAAGGAATCCGAAATAGACCGGAAAATAAATTATCTCGATATAACTATTGAACGTAAAGACAACGACCTTTTATATTCCATATTCCGGAAAGCAACACAAACCTCGCATGCAATCGACAATCAGTCTAATCACCCCAGTACGCACAAACTAGCGGGTTTCAACTCAATGGTGCACAGGGCTTTAAACATACCCATGTCAAAAGACAACTATAATAAGGAAATAAGAACTATTATGCAAATAGCTAAGGAAAACAACTTCTCGCCAAGCAAAATAAATCAAATTATAGCCAAACATAAAAGTAAAGATCAAACGATTCCCAAACCGGACAGTAATGAGAAAAAATTTGCGCGTTTCAACTATGTGAATGCGAATACATATAAAATCACTAACCTATTCAAAAAGCAAGGCATAAAGATAGCTTTCACGACGAATAACACAACCGCTAGGCACCTCTAAATAGTAATCTAAATAAACGTGACCCGTATTCAAGGTCAGGGGTATATTCTATAACGTGCCAAGGCACCGATTGTCAAGCTAATTACATCGGGCAGAGTGGAAGGCGAGTAGACACACGTTATAATGAACATAGGAATGCGATAAGATACGGAACACATTCAGCCGTGTGCGAACATATGAGTGATGCAGGGCACAGCTTTACCAACATTGAGTCGGACCTTAAAATAATCCATCACGAATCGAAAGGCAGAGCTCTTGACATAAAGGAAGCAATCGAGATACACCTAGCCAAACGAAACAATCCCAACAATCTAAATGAACACACGTTCATGGAGAGCTCACCCCTCTTCACGCTACTAAAAAACACACCCTGTCGGAAACAAAACACAATTTAGCGACACAGCCAAGCTAGATAAAAAAGGGGGGAAATTAGGGGGTTTTTAATAGGTAAATGTTATCTGGATCAGGTGTACGATGTACTTTTCTTCTGCAATAAACCAAGGCCCATATTCGCGGCAGTATTAAAGGTTCCGGAACGTCCTCATAAGACCGTCAACGCTTAGTTCGAATGGGTTATGCTCCACGCGTGGCGAGGGCTAATCCACGGTCTTTAATAGTTGCAGACCCACTTCATTCAATAACATACATCTTATCTAGGTTGGGAACACCTCACATAAACACATCGCGATCACTCCCCACAGCACGTAGGGAAGGGGAGAGAAGGGAGGGAAAAACCAGTCGTTAAGATAACCACCGCAGTCGACCGTACAGTGAGTTCTAGTAAGCACGAAAACTGCGAGTAGCTGTAATACGGAAGACAATCAGATAAGTAGTTAGCCTAAAATTTTATAGTTTAACCATAGTTTACAACCATATAATCTCTCTTAAAGTACAATCTCCGGATAGCTATCACCATTTAGCATTTCACCTAACATATATACTGCATTTAGCATACACTGACAGTTGCAGTACCAATACTGCAACTAAATAATTGTACATATTGTAAATATTTTCACCTGTATTTCAAACATAGATTTTATAGCCCAAGTGTAATGGATCTGATGATGATCGCTTGACGATCGAAACTGGTCATCCTAGTGTTTTATTAATCTCATGTAATTTATTTCAGGATTAGGGCATAACCCATCTCTTTTGGGTACATTCGTGTTGACCGACTGAAAAGCACTAAACACTTGTAGCTAATAAGTAAGCAGTAAACCTTCTCTAGTTATTAAGTCACTCAGCTGTTCTTTCCCAGAAGAGATGCATGACCAAACTAGGCTATATTACAAGTCCGTAAAATACTCACCTGCGCATGCGCACAGGATATGCATTGCGTATATATCACAGATGCAAAATTTCAGAGAATACCAACATCTCATACTGTAGCTCACTCTTAGCTCTCGACAGACTGCACCACAGACGGTCTGGACGAAAATTACTGATGTACTGTAATAAAGTTGGGTGAGACAAAGCCATTGGTTGCTACTTGGTTAAACGATGATCTGGATGAAAACATTGGTCGCTACTTGGTTAGAAGACTGTCTGGACAAAGCCATTGGCTGGTACTAGGTTAAACAACTGACTGGACAAAATTTAGGCCTACTGCTTGTACTACAAGCAAGGAGGACTGAGGCGTAAGCCCCAGGTTAGGTTTGTGTTTGCATGTAAAACTTTATTGTGCGTTCACCACTTTCGAATTAACCGGCAAACACAGCGCCAAACAATAATGTTGGTACTGCTGATAAATTGCAATAACACACTCTAGCGATAAAATGTTATTAATTCTGAATGAGAGTGGAACGCAGCTTATACACTTGCAGCAGACATGAATGTGACTATTACATACCTTGTGTCCTTGTTTCATCTTCTGGGCGATATTACGTATTGAAATTAGCAACCCTGGTCACTACTGAACCTCATATATGTGCTAAAGTACGTAAATGTGTTTTCATTTACGGTATTGCTTTTTAAAAGCGGCTGCCATGTTCTGACAGCGCTTGCATCTCGTTCAACTGTCAACAAGGCGCACTCAAGCGGCACGCACCGAGGTGCACACATTGTTGCCAACATGTGAGATACAAAATCACTGTTGATAAAAAAAAAAGCATTCATCGGGACGCCTTAGGCTATAACCATTGTCAAAAATCATTTATCTGGCAGTGTTAGGCTGTAACCATTGTCAAAAACCATCGGATTGGACAAAACGAAGGTTAGAATGGTCGGGTGTGGGTGCGGCCTTGAAGTCCGGGTATCCTCTTGTTGCAGGTTACAGATAGGTTGTTTTATCCACCCAACTTCCACTTCACGATGGCATTTCGCACATGGTAGTGTTGTTGCAATGGCTTCAGCAACTTCTTAGGTTGATCATAGAACCGCCGATTGAAGTTACTGATTGTTATCAGGCAACTTCGACAATCCATAGTGAATAAATTATTCAATTCAGCGCACTATCAGGTGAACTGAGTGCTGCGCACTTGAGAATGAACTGGGCGCTTCTTTGTTTTAGGTTATATGGTACCGTAAGATCGAGGTGAGCAGTACTGTTTTGATGATGAGACTAGCACTTAAAGAGACAGACCAGCTTGGCTAACGAAGCGACCCGAATACTCAAGGCCGCAACCGATGACTATTGACTTGAACAATGGCGCCCACAGCTGCAATTTTCGCTATGTAAGTCACGATTCTATTTGGGATGGTTGGGTGGGTCACAGACGGCGGAGGATCAAAAGATCGTTCCCTGATTTATTTCTCATAGTTTCATAAGGTATTTTGGCTAATTCATGTATTATAGAGAATGTTATCGCACGTTCTACGTTAATTTAGCGCTATTCCCCAAAATGTTCAACTCCTTTATCTTTGTCATACTCCTACGAAAACTTTCCGGATTTTGATAGCGGCTGACACCATGTTCTTTCTCATAAATTCTGCTCTCGCAACATAAATATCGCAGCTCTCCACCGAAAATTGTTTTGTGTCTGTATCTTTTCATCCCATCTACTAGAGAGTGTCTACCGCATGCGCTAGGTCTATTTCAAAACTATGACTTAGTCTAAATCCTGCCGTCCCTTTCAGAGAAAGTTTTTCCAATATATCTTAAAAAGACATGCTTATGCATTCTATCTAGGTCTACTTTACAGTTTACGGCTCTCCTGTAGTATGCGTTGCCCGTTTCGAAAGTGCGTTATTTTACTTAGTAGCGCTCGGAAAATGGTTTGTATTTACTCTGCCACGTTATTAAAGCCATTTGCCATTAACAAACACCGCGTAAACACTTCCAAAAAAGGAAATTGTCAACATTAACTTTCAAGTAATAAACTTATCAAAAAGCACGTCGCCATGTTTGATTACGTAATGCTGCCAACTTACTGATTGTACTACTAGGCAAAATCATTGGCCTGGTTAAAGATTATTGATACGTGACATCCCCACTGTGCGTGACAAAAACCAGGGGTGTTATCTATTAGCTTAACGCGGCCCGCAGGGCCGCGCTACCTAACCTTTATTGGCCTAGACGAAAACCACTGGGCTGGATGAAAATATTGGTCTGGAAACAATAATGTTGGCACTCTGAAAAAATACAGTAACACTCTCTAGCGATGAAATATTCAACTGCTGTATATTAGTAACATTGGCCATTTCTATAGAAAATTTTTCGGATTTTAATGGCGCCGGGCAACGTATACTACACGAGTTCCCAGTTTACTTTACAGCTAATATCTTCTCTCAGACTCACAAGTGCAAGTAGGGCCTACCATTACGGTACACCTCAAGGACTCATAGGATTGCCATGGAAAATAATCCATCAACATGGCAGAATTCCTTCACTCTAGTTCATATAATCCAACATACAACCACAAATGACAGTAACATGGGAAATGCAGTCTAGGCCTACTTTCAAGGGTCACTTTAAAGTGTACCTAAGCAAGTGGATAGAAGCATGCCATTAACCTAAAAAATACGAAATTTTGTCTCACAGGTTGCTTATCAAATTCCAGACATTCTAAAATTTCTCAAGACCATCTGAAGTCAGAAAGGAATTTCAATATTTCATTCCAGTATAAAAACTAGGAAAATAGTTCAATTCAGTGAAAAAGAATACAGTTCGCATGACATTATGATGCACACTTGTTGAGATATATACACAATGTCAACTACAAAAAAAAAAACGAAGAAATACCGTGTCATTATTCTACACCAAAGCCAAACTAACCAGTAATAGTTTCCTGAGCGACATGCCACTCACAGGTTTGAGCATCGTGAGTTAGCTCTCCCATTACAATTCCTTTAAAGGATGTAAGTAAGTCAGTAATATTAAAACGTGGTCATCAGACGCTTTCACAATTCATTGAAATGTGCTACCATATAACAATACCGGCGGTGTTTCTACACACTCAAACGGTTGTACAATAACATCAGAATATCTTATATCGAATAGTTTCTGCCAACTTCGACATTATCGACAAAATAAGATGACACACACATGGGCGAACATCGACCTTCTTCTTCTTCTCTTGAGGGATGTTGGGCGCAGCACAATCTTTACCCAGTCACTGATCCAGAGATTGACAAAAAAATGTTCTATTATCGGGAGGAGAATATATGAGGAAGCATGATTATGACGTGAAAGGGGTTGACACATAAACAAACAAGGACACAATAAGGTGCTAAACTTCACGCCCAAGTGACGCATCTTGGCGACTTGCTACGTATAAACAAACACGAGGCGTCACACGTAAGGGAAAGAGGTAAATAGTTAAATGGCAGTCAGAAAAATATGTGAGTAAAGCGGAGAGGACAGGAAATGTAGGGGAATAAAGAAGTACCGAAATAGATAAGGGGAGAGAAAAACCTAGCGTACTGAGTGAATTAATTAGCTTAGTTCGTTGAGATGTATATAAGGGACACTGAAACACGAGGTGATTAACAGTACCTATCGCAGTATTACATGCACAAACCTCGGAGGCTTGCAAGTTGCACCGAGCCATAAAGACGGGGGTGCGCGCATGATTAAAACGTAAGCGAATAATGGTAATGATGTGACGACGAGTATAGCAACCATTATAAAACCAAGGGAGATTGGGTATCGACGGTTGTAGATTATAATAAAACTGAGCCTTTTCCCTTGAATAATACCTCCATAGTGTCGACCATACTTCCTTTAATTGATTTTTCAGAAGAGGTATAAGATCGGAGGCGGGAGTGGCAATGGCGATGGGGGTGCCGTGGCCACAAGCAGCACGTCGAGCGGCCTGATCTACGCATTCATTTCCTAAAATAGCTGTATGGCCCGGGATCCAAGAAAAAACAACCTTAAATCCCGCCTGAGTCAATTCATACGTCAACCTGAGTATATGAAGTATGAACCAGTTGTCGATGTGCATCACATTTTGTAAAGCCTGGAGAACACGTCTGGAGTCAGATAGAATAAGAGAGCGAGATATCACATTCCTTTTGACGTATAAGAGAGCTTGGCGAATAGCAAAAGCTTCAGCCGAGAAAATAGATAATTGCGGAGGTAATGTAAAGGAAGCAAGATGTTGTTTGGCGGGGACATAAAAGGCCGCCCCCACGCCGGGCGGGGAGTCGAATTTGGAGCCATCTGTGTATATGGTGGTGCAGCTGGAGGCACTTTCTTCAATTTGACAGACATATCGACGGGCGATAGAGTGGGAAAGAAATGAAGCTTTTTGAGAAAAGTAGGGGGAATGGTGAAGAACATCAGGAATGAACTGATAAATAGGATAGGGCGCATTATAGCATAGCGGCTTCCGGGTTGGAGAATGTCTGGACGAAGACTGGTAAGACCGATAAAAGATAAGAGAATAGAGGGGGGGGGGAATATTTTTTGAGTAAGTGTTGCTGATGATACTCTTGTAGTAATTGTAATTTCGGGAGAATAGAGAAGCAGCAAGAGCCATTTTGCGAAGGAGATAACGAGAAGACAGGTACTTCCGTCTGAGACCAAGAGGTGGATCTGTAGCTTCGACGAGAAGGGCCTGCGTGTGCGTAGAGGAGAGAGCTCCCAAGATAATTCGCAGAGCGGCATATTGTAATTTATCTAGTATCGTGAGACGAGACTGGGGCATGATGTCATAAAAATGGCAACCGTACTCCATGGAGGACCTGACGATAGAGCGGTATAAAAGTAGCAAAATTTGAGGGTCCGCTCCCCAAGAGCGGCGCGTTAACGAACGAAGGAGTTGTAATTTTGTTGTGACGTGTGATTTTAGGTGCGCCAGTTGGGGGTGCCCATGTCAACTTATCATCTATCAATATCCCTAGGTATTTGGTATAATGGGTGATGGTAATAGAACCCTGTTGATATAGAATCGGGGAACGGTCGTAGAGACGTTTATGGGTAAACATTAAGGCAGAGTTTTTGAGTGGGACTGTATCAAGACCGTGATTAAAAAGCCAAGAATGTAAAATTGTGAGGGCATGGGACATATGTTGTCTACACTGAGATAAATCGGGGTATGAGCAATATAATAGAAGGTCATCGGCATATTGAATAAGCCGGAAATGTGGGAGTAATAGTTCCTCAATCTCACTGGTATAAAGGAGATATAGTATACCACTCAGAATATCGCCCTGGGGCAAGCCGAAAGACGCAAAGCGCGAATTCAGGACGGTGGGGAAAGTTGCAAGAATGACGTGACGGGAGTGAAGAAAGGCGGCAATCAGTTTTATAAAAGGGGAGGGGAATTTCCATTTACAAAGTACAGCCAATAACAACGAGACGTTGACATTATCATATGCGCCTTGAATGTCTAAAAATACTGCTACCGTAAAATGTTTACGACAGCTGGCCAATAGGAGGTCAGTGAGGAAGATATTCAGAGCATCGGTAGTCGATTTTCGTTTTATAAAAGCAAATTGGGTTTTTGGGACCAAATCATAATACTCAAGAGCCCATATCAGTCTCGCCAACAATATACGCTGAAACGTTTTTCTGATACAGGACCCGAGCTGAATTCCCCTATAACTGCCGGGGAGGGCGGGGTATTTGCCAGGTTTTAAGATGGGAAGTAATAAAAATTCGTTCCATGTGGAAGGAATCTGACCTGTACGTAGGACATTATTGTAAAATTCAAGTAGGACCAGATGTGCGGAAGAGGGTAAACTACTGAGCACGTGGTAAGAAATGTAATCGGGACCGGGGGTTGAAGAATTTTTGAGAGAGAGGGCATTTCGGAGTTCAGCTGGTAGAATTGGTTGTATTAGACAAGTAAACTTGGAAGGGGTGACATATTGATAGGATGGTGGGGCACAGGCAACAAAATTATGCGTTAAACTACGATAGAAACATAAAGAATTTTCAAAAGTATGACGATGTGGAGGCGCATATTTTGTACTCCTTGATAAGTTGCGTACGGAATTCCATATTTGAGTACGGGGGTTTGGTGATTAATGGAATTGACATATTTATGCCAAGCAGTACGACGTTTGTCATTGAAAGTGCGTTGCATAGTCGCAACAAACTTTTTATACTGCTAATAAGTATATGGGGTATGGTATTTACGAAGGAGGTGAAGCAATGCTTTGCGGCGCTTGACCAAGCTTATACATTCGTCGTCCCACCAGGGGATGTGAAAAAGGGCATGACCAGATCGTTCTCGACAAGGAATGAGTGGATGATAAGTGTCAAAATATCTATTAATAATGGTAATTAAGGATTCATAAGAATAGCGTACAGGCGGAGCGGCATGGCAAAAATGTTGTTGGATATATTCGGAAAACAACACTTCATCAAAATTTTTAAACTGTCGAAAGAAGCGAGGAGTATGCTCGGGGGGTGGGGGCAAGTGTATAGATGAACCGGTAATGATGATGGGATAATGATCACTGAGATGCAGATCTGGAGTTGTTTGTCAATAGAACAGGTGTGCGAGAGAAAGGGATACAAAGGTTAAGTCGACAGCACTGGGTTCTTGCTCAGGGGCGGAAAGACGGGTAGGGGAACCATCGTTAAGAAGATGAAATGAAGAAATTGGGACGACGTCCAGATATGACGACCTTTGGGCGTAATTCGGGCGCTGCCCAATTCCGTGTGATGAGCATTGAAATCACCGCCCAGAAAATGGTACGGAAAGGATTGACAATAAGTGAAGAAGGATTTCCACTGTCGTTCGTTGCCCTTAACATCTGGGGGAATGTAAAGATTGGTAATATGATATTTGTCAACTTGAATAGTAAGGAAATATGTGCGGGGAAGATGAAAAAGAAAGGGTATCACTTTATAGGCAAGGGACTCATGAATGAGAGTAAGCACTCCACCGTAATGGGGCCCATCAAGACGTTCAACTACATACTTCGGTATATTGAACAATAAGGAATGATACAACCATGTTTCCTGTAGCAGGACAACCTCTGGCTGATATTCCTGTATGAGAAGAAGGAGCTCATGCCGCTTGTTTAATATGCTATGGGAATTCCATTGTAGGATCTTCATGGGATGGGAGATGATTGTACATCCCTGGGTGACTCAAGTGGTTGGGATTCGGGAGGAAGAGAATGAAACGGGAGAAGAACTATTTTATCATACATATTTTTTAAAATGTGGGCCCATTGGACATTCGAGCCCAAAAGGTCCATAAGTTGGAGATAATCACGTGTGATGGCAGGGGGCACACCAGTTTTGGGTGGCACAGGAGGGGGAGTAGGGGGGCTGAAGTGCATGGTAGACGTCGACGGAGTGACGGCACTGGGCACCGGACGAGTCAAATGGTCTGGCCGAACTATCGAGAGATAGGCCTGCCGGTCGTAACCCAAAGGTGGTATCACTTTGGGTGAGCTTTGAACAATGGACCTAAATTTGCGTTTTTTAGGTAGCGTGGTAGAAGCAGGGGTATTTGTGGGAGAAAGTGGGGGAAATTGCTGAGGAACGGTAAGTGGTTGAAAGAGGTTAGAAAATGGGGCAACAATTTCTTGGTATGACTTATTTTCGACACACATGCGTGTTTTTAACTCAACTTGATTTTGATGGTATACACACTGGGAGGAACCGCTTGTATGATTCTCATCACAATGCACGCATCATACCAAGACTTGGGAACATGTTGAAGTTTTATGGCCTTGAGCACAGCGGCCACATCGGGGAGCTCTTGCACGACAATTTTGACCGGTATGTCCATACCGCTGACATCGATTACATATGATCGGCCTAAAGATAAAAAGGTGGACCTCAAGGACAACATGAAAAATTGAGACATATTTAGGGAGAGTCTGCGTTTCAAAAAAAAGTTTTATCGTCCCCGTGGGGAGCATCTCCACTTTACCGTCAATCATCTTACGGCGAGACATGCGTTGGAGTTTGATTATGGGGCATGGCGACTCAATATACTGCAGGATATCGTCATTCGATAGAGATAAATCGACACCACGGATTAAGCCTATCCGTTGGATGTTCGAGGATGTAATGAACGCTTTCAACCTTTTTCGGCGAGTAAGGGGTTTTTAAGAAAGAGGTTGGCGGCTCGAGCCGTGTTGAAGGTAATCTGTATGCGATTGCGCCCCTTGCGGTGAATGGCCGAAATTCCCTCGATTTTTTTCTCATAGAACAGTCGTCCCAAAGCCATCGGATGTAAATGACCTATATGCGAATTGTCGACAGACTCGACATTAACATGATAGGGCCCAGAGTGGGTTGAGGGGTACGGTCTCGGAGGATCGGCCCCAGTTGACGGAGCTGAGGTGGTCGAAATTACAGGAGGCAAATTCGTATCAGATGACGGGGTAGAAGAAGATAAGGCTGGGGTAAACGGGGCATTTAAAGGCATAATCTCCGTAAGAATAACGTCCATGGCATCGTCAGGTGGGCCCGGATTTTCCGCACCCCCACTGGTGTCTGACATGTCTCCGATATATAGAACCGAGAATGGGTCTACTATTCACTGCGTAAGAGTCACTAATACACGCTTAGGAACACACAAGTATACGTGAACACACACAGTCACACTACTTAACAGAAGCAGTCGCTCTCCTCACACGAGGCGATTCGAACAGGCGAGCTAAGAGAGACTGACCCGTACGCGACGGAAGAGCACACGCAACTGAGACAGACAAATTGAACATCGACCTTACGCAAAACGGATATGTTTTGTTCTTCATTCCATAGTTACTCGATAATTTGGTCCTCCAACCAACCAACCACCATTGCTGCTTGCGATTTGTATGCATATCAAATACTTCATTCTTACATAGAACTTAGATTTCAAAATATTCCCTAACTAACCAATGCCGTCCCTAAAATTATGAGCTACCGGTACACAATGTTATATTTAGAGACTGGGATGGTTGAAGACAACACAGGGGAACCTGACTTTCCGAAACGTAAAATGAACGGTACCGGTATCGGTACCGGTAATTGCACCTTGCACATCGCCCACTGCAATTCAATGTTAAAATTCAGTCAGCTAATCAAGCATACAACCATTTGAAAATCTTTTAGTACACTTCAGAATGGACATTAAAATCCAAGATCTTTCTTTTTATTGAGAAAAAAATTTCATAGTGGGGAAATTCTATAAGGAAAGAACACACGAACCACCATAAACTGAAATGAATCAGCCAGACATGTTTCAAAAGATTAGTTCGAGTTGTAAGATAATAATAGGCCAAGGTAAATAAATGCCAATAAACGGTACCGGTATACAACGTCTTATATATAGGCTACAACGTTCGAACAGCACCTCTCAATCCACGACAAGTTGCCGCATAGACAAAGTAAAATGCGCACCGTATTAGCGATCTGTGTGCTACTTGGTGTCAACAGCCATATAAACTATTCATTTCATAACTTACCTTACACACGGTAATCAAAATGACGTCCTTCAACTCTCGAAAAGGCGTTGCTCCCCCCCCAAACAGGTTAGAAACTCGGCGAACATCAATATGTGTGATGTAAAATATAACAATCCAGCAAAACGCTCCGAAATTGAAACTTTAGGCTTACTGCGTCGAAAATTTACCTTTTAACAACAGAATGTAGGCAAGGATACTGACTCTTCTCACCCAATAGGACTTCGTTTATCGCGTCTCACATGAACCGCTTATCATCAGTAGCATGATCACGTGACAAAGCCAAAACGCATCTACCTTGCATAACATTCAAATAAAAAAATACTTTGCATGTGCCGAATGATCGGTATTATTGTGGGAATCGGAAGATGATGAACCGTTCGTGGGTTTCCCACCAGTCTCGGCACTACCCGGTGGCGCCGCGTAGAAGAACCGAGAGGAAGCTGTGAGAAAAAGAGGACGATCAGTGTGTCAGTTTTGTGTCGAGTAAAGTCACGCTAAGTTCTGTGCAATCTCATCTGTTGTAATCTTATGTGTAAATACAGTTTTTATACTTAAAATTACTTAAAGACGTGTTCGGTTTATTCGCTTGCCAAAATCCTTTCCCACATTTGGGGGCTCGTCCGAAATACGAAGTATTTTGAGTGCGGAACGGCAATCTTGGTTACAGCGATAAAACCAAGGCGTGAGGTGACGACATTTTTCTGGCAAAATCGACGACGACGTGGGTCCGTGGAATATAGAAGACGAGTAGCTGTTCAACTTCCAAAGACGTGCTGATTCGAGCAGGCTGCAAAAGACGATTTCGAGGATCCTGAACCCTAAGACGACGACGAAAAGAAAAGTGATTAGTGCGAGTGCCGAAAAACAAAGAAAAATGGCGGACAAAGTGGCGTGTTTACAAGATATTGAAAAAGTTAATAATAACATTAAGACGGCGCCTACGGCCGTGATTAAGACGTTACATAACCTCATTTTCGAAAAACTGCCACGTGATCGAAAGAACAGGCAGCGCTTAAGAGAATTCTCAGGATTCGAGTTTGAATGTGACTCACCAGAACACCTGGAGAAATTGAAGTTCATTGAGTGCGAATTCACCGAGGCTGATCTAATTGCCATTTGCACAGTGTTAAACATTCAATATACAGGAGAGAAAGCCGTGCTTGTGCAACGCATCTGTGACAACTTAATAGACCTTTCGTTGCAGGGGATGCCCAAAGACGAAGATGATGAAGAAGAAGAAGAAGAGACTGGTAAAACGAAAGATGTGATGAGCAAGATGAAAGAGGCAAACGAATTACTGGCGGAAGAATTACGTGAGTTAATGGAGAAAATGGCTGGTATGAAATCCATGAAACATTCAACCTCTAGCACGTCAGGATCATCATTGGATTCATCTAGCTCGTCCGAAGACCAGAAACTCTCCAAAGCAATAGGAGGTAGGCCTAACCATAGAAACATAGCAAAGACCAAATACAAATCGAAGACTGTAGTAGAAAGCTCAAGTGAAGGAGAAGTCGACCAGGACGTGGTGGACTCGCGGTGCACTGCAAACCGGGGAGTTGCACACAAGTTTGCGTTGACTTTCCGAGATGTAGAGGGCTCTGTCAGAACCTATGACGGCAGCGAGAACTATCCGGTGCGACGTTGGATTGAGGACTTTGAGGAAACAGCAACGTTGATGGGCTGGGACGAGATGCAAACATATGTTTTTGCAAAAAAGTCGCTGTCAGGCCTGGCTAAGTTGTTCGTGCAGAGTGAACGTGGCATCACATCCTGGCACAAGTTGAAGAAAGCCCTGAAGAAAGAATTCCGAGATGATACCAGTGCAGCAGAGATTCATCGACTGCTAACCAACCGACGAAAAACGAAAGTTGAAACTCTTCAGGAATATTTCCTGGTGATGCGAGAAATAGCCAGCAGGTCGGCAATCGATGATAAATCGTTGATACAATACGTCATCGATGGCATCGAGGACGACACTGGATCCAAGATGGTTTTATATGGAGCAAGGGACATCAAGGAATTCAAGGACAAGTTGAAGATCTATGAGAGAGCTTACGCACGAAACTCCCAGAAGTTGACAAAAAATGAGAAGACGACAAACAAACATACACCAAGAGAAGACAACAGGCAGAAGCAGATCTCGTCTGTAAAGAGATGATACAATTGTGGTCAGAAGAACAGTCATGAGTCCTGCGGATGTCCACACAAGAGTCAGGGTCC
Source organism: Meconema thalassinum (assembly GCA_946902985.2). Lineage (NCBI taxonomy): Eukaryota > Metazoa > Arthropoda > Insecta > Orthoptera > Tettigoniidae > Meconema > Meconema thalassinum. The sequence continues at coordinate 611,555,169 of OX336389.2, read as the reverse complement.
AAAGTGCTTCAATTGCAGCAGCTACGGATACATAGCTTCCAAGTGCCCAAATCCTGAGCAGAATGCAGAGAAGAAAACAGTGAACGTCGCTTTGGGAACCAAGTCGAATATGAAGATGAAGGAATTGTTGCTCCAGGGCCAGAAGATCAACGCATTGGTGGACACGGGCTGCCCAATCAATCAGATCCGCGAAGACATTTACGCAGAGATGGGGGATTTGGAGCTGAAGGCGACCGCCATAGTACTTAAGGGTTTAGGTGAAAGCGAGGTGCCACCCCTAGGATATTTTCCATCCGACGCCCAGATTAACGACGACACTTACTTGACTGATTTCTATGTGGTGTCTGGAGATGTACTCAAGTTGCCAGCTATCGTGGGTAACGACTTGCGGGACCAAGCCGTAACTACCATCAGCAAAACCGGTGTCAAGATGTCCAAGGAGATATCAGAAGCGTACTTGTACCGAATCGACGTGATAGCAGGCGAGGAATTGGACATAGGAGAGGCATCGGAAGAGGCTGTTTTGAGAATCAGAAAGATGGTCAATGAATATTCGCCACGCAAGGAGAAGAGTACCAGCGTTGAGATGAGCTTCACGATGAAACAAGAAGAACCGATTCACAGTCACCCAAGACGCTTATCACCAGCTGAGAAAGAGATTGTAGAGAAGCAAGTGCAGCAGTGGCTCCAAGATGGCATCATCCGACCCAGCATGTCTGAGTACGCTAGTCCAGTGGTAGTTGTGTGGAAGAAAGATGGGTCTCCGAGGGTGTGCGTCGATTACCGTCCAGTGAATAGAAAAGCTGTCAAAGATCGATACCCACTACCACTCATTGATGACGTCCTGGAAAAGCTGAGTGATGCCCGAGTATTCAGTACTCTGGATCTGCGAAATGGATTTTTTCACGTCTCAGTCAAGGAAGAGAGCAGAAAGTATTTGGCCTTTGTGACACATTCAGGCCAATATGAGTTCCTGAAAGTTCCATTTGGTTTCTGCAACTCGCTTCCTGTGTTCCAACGCTTTATCAACTGTGTATTCAGAGAACAAATTCAAGCCGGTACAGCCCTAGTGTACATGGACGATGTAGTAATCCCAGCAAAAGATGAAAATGATGCCATAGAGAAGCTTGGGCAAGTGATGGAGGTAGCTGAAACTCATGATCTGGATATTAAGTTCTCGAAGTGCCAGTTCCTGAAAAAGAAAATTGAGTTCCTAGGACACGTTGTAGAAGATTGAACTGTCTCACTATCTCCTAGGAAAGCAGCCGCAGTTCAACATTACCCAGAACTCAAGTCGCTGGCCGAAGTCCACAGTTTTTGGGCCTTTCTGGATATTTCCGGAAGTACATCCCAAACTACGCCAAGATTGCAAAGCCGCTCAGTGATCTGTTGAAGTCAACCGGTGGATTCAAGTTTGAGCAAGAACAGAGGATTGCATTCACGAGTCTGAAAAAAGCCTTATCCGAAGATCCAGTCCTCATCATCTATAACCCGGCTTACGAGACGGAAGTCCATACTGATGCATGCAAGTATGGTTATGGAGCAGTGCTACTGCAACATTTCCCTGACGATGGTCAACTGCATCCTGTTCAATACCTGAGCAAGAAGACGACGCCACAGGAGGAATGGTACAGCAGCTACGAGCTCGAGGTGTTAGCTGTGGTGACGGCCTTGAAAAAGCTCCGAGTGTACCTGCTTGGAATCAAGTTCAAGATCATAACCGACTGCTCTGCCTTCCAGAAGACGATGGACAAGAAGGACCTCACCCCGAGAGTTGCAAGGTGGGCCATGATGTTAGAGGAGTTTGATTACTCGATCGAGCATAGACCGGGTGCGAGAATCCCTCACGCCGATGCCTTGAGTCGCCATCCCATGGTCCTCTACGGTCTCGTCGATGGACTCGTTGCCAGGCTGAAACGAGCTCAGCAAGCTGATGAAGGTCTGTGTGCGATCATGGAGCACCTTAAGTCGAAGCCATACAAGGATTACACCCTGCAGGAAGGTATCCTCTTCAAGTTCTGTGATGGACAAAATCTACTTGTCGTCCCACGGCCAATGCAGAACGAGGTGGTGAGAGCCACTCATGAGAAAGGACACTACGCTGCCCTGCGCACAGAAGAAGAGATCAAGAGATAATTGTATATACCCTATTTGAAGAAGATAGTTGGCCGTGCCATCTCCAACTGCGTGAAGTGCCTGCTGGTCAACCGCAAGGCTGGGAAACAAGAAGGACTCTTGCATCCCTTGTTTAAAGAAAGCACACCGTTTCACACTTACCATGCTGACCATCTCGGACCCTTGCATTCAACGAAAAAAGGATACAAGCATATCCTCGCAGTAACGGACAGCTTCACAAAGTTTGTGTGGCTGTATCCCACTAAAACGACGACCACGAAAGAAACTACGGCGAAGCTGGACGTGCAAAAAGGAGTATTTGGTAATCCAGCGCAGATCGTCACCGACCGTGGAGCCGCCTATATTTCACACGAATTTGAAGAGTACTGCACTGCCAACAACATCACCCATTCGCTAATCACAACCGGACTCCCTCGTGCCAATGGCCAGGTAGAAAGGATGAACTCCACGATCATCTCTGTGCTGGCTAAGTTGTCCATCGAAAACCCAGGAGATTGGTACAAACACGTCTAAGCCACTCAGAGAGCCATGAATTCCACTTACAACCGCAGTATCAAGCGGACGCCGTTTGAACTTTTGACAGGAGTTAAAATGCGCTGTGAAAATGACCTGAGAATAGTTGAGTTGATCAATGAAGAGATGCTAGACGAGTTTGAGACCAGGAGAGATGAACACCGTGAAGAAGCAAGGGCACAAATCCAGAAAGTGCAACAAGAAAACAGGGTGTCGTTCGATCGACGTCGACGGCCTGCACACCAGTACCAAGTTGGCGATATCGTCGCCATCAAGAGGACCCAGTTTGGACCAGGCCTTAAATTGAAGAAAAAGTACGTTGGGCCTTACAGAATCTCTAGAGTCAAACCAAATGACACTTACGACGTCTGTCGTGAAGGGAATCACTTAGGCCCCAATCGAACAACTACTTGTGCTGAGTTCCTCAAACCCTGGGCTGAAGACGACTCATCATCCGAGGCGGATGATCTGCAGGATGGCCGATTGTGGGAATCGGAAGATGATGAACCGTTTGCGGGTTTCCCGCCAGTCTCGGCACTACCCGGTGGCGCCGCGCAGAAGAACCGAGAGGAAGCTGTGAGAAAAAGAGGACGATCAGTGTGTCAGTTTTGTGTCGAGTAAAGTCACGCTAAGTTCTGTGCAATCTCATCTGTTGTAATCTTATGTGTAAATACAGTTTTTGTACTTAAAATTACTTAAAGACGTGTTCGATTTATTCGCTTGCCAAAATCCTTTCCCACATTATTACATAGTGAAGAAATGCAATAATGCCTAGCTCCATTGGCATGCTGCTAGTCCTTTTTACTGCGCTATACATCAAAAAGAAAGCATAGCCTATTTGTAATTGGGATTATGGAAGACTTGCATGCAATTCACAAAACCTGAAAATTGTTTCTTGGCCTAAGTGTTGGCAATCCTGTATTCAGTGGAGTAAAACAAAGAAAAAGTCAAGCTGGAATTCCAATAATGTTGATATTCAATTGTGCATTTTCACACCAGTTGGTTACAAAAATTGAAGTTACTGATTGTTATCAGGCAACTAACAACTGTTGCAGCAGAATATTTTTAAAATGTTGCTAGCGTAATATGTATTTACATTGAATAATATTATGGTTCTAATGATGTCAGGCACTAGCTGGTGCAGAATATCAGCAATGTACTGTAACCTACCCTCCTCCAAAAAATAAAAATATTATAAACATATAGAAACACTCATTGTGACAAATAATGAAGTCCATACGTCGCTCCTTTTTGCTGCAGAACTTGTCAAGCACCCTGGCATTGAACCCCTCCATACTGGAGATCATCTTCTCAATGGAGAGCATTGCGAGGGCGCTTTATCTCAGTGGCGTAGCCAGTGGAGGGGGGGTTATTGGGGGTTAGAACCCCCCTCCCCCCATTTGAAAATTGACTGGTTGTGATTTGTGTCTGTTTCACCACCGTGTCGGCTACTTGGTGATGTACTGTTGTCGCCTTTCGGCCCGGGTCGCCATTTGAGGCTACACATGTCTTCATGACAACGTATAACCACAGTCTACCTACAGATCGTGAAGCTTGGCTCATATTTTTCTACCGCGCGACAATAATGCTCTCACGCAGCCAGCAAGCATGTGCCCACTGCGCTGTGTTGGTGTATGTTATTGTCGCTGGATTTACTGTATATGAGCATTGTGTTGAATTTAAAGCATTGTGTAACCGTTATATCTTTAATTTAGCATGTGTTTTACAAGAGGAGATGTGCAGTTCAATAAACAGATCAAATATTAGATGCCATATTTCAGTGTTGCTAAGTAATCTATATGATCGCTTTTCAGTCGGTCAACACGAGTGTACGGTACCCAATTAGATTGGACGGGGAGTGACAATTCATCTCTTAGTGAAAATACATGAATTGTTTATACACTTAATAAAACATTTCTGACATATAGGAGGGGGAGGGTGTATGAGAAGCGTTTTGTTACCGGTAATTGTATAAATAATTACTGTATTATGAATTACACAATTACACTGGGAAATTAATTGTCACTCCTCGCCCAATCTGATTGGGTCTGACTGAGAAGTCATTCTATTAATGTAGCCTGTTCAAATAACAAGACTACGCCCGAGTTTCCAAAGGACCCTAAAAGGTAAGATTTGAGCTATGGCTTTTTGGCTGATATTATAAAGCTTTTCAAGGGGAGCGTGATGGCGCAGAGGCTTAGCTGCTCGTCAATCACCCGGGCGGCTGGAGTTCCAGTCCTGGAGACAGCGGGGTGGAATTTTCACCTGAAAAATTACGTGGCGTCAGAAAGGGCATCCAGCCTTAAATCCCCGGCCAAAATGAGCCTGGTGGCTCCGACGACCCCAATTAATTGGGATAAGCAGTAGAAGGTATTATAAAGCTTTTCAATCAAACAACGGAACTACCTAGGTCTTTAACTGGTTATAAATCAATAATAATGTTATTGGTTTTAGGTCCCTTTTAACTACTATGGTTTTTAGGGACGCCGGGTGCCAGAATTTTACCTACAAGGGGATCTTTAACGTGCCAGTAAATCTATTCACCCTTAAATGTCAGCCGACTTCGCCATGATTAGATCCTTCAACCTTGGGAACAGCAGGCGAGAACGTTATCGCTGAGGCGCGCAGCCAGTCGGTTATAAATCAGAAGCATGTCTCGTTAGGATATCTATGTATGGCTTCGGTGGCGCAGTCGGTAGCATGCTGAACTGCTATGCCCAAGATCGCGGGTTCAAACCCAGTCGAAGTCGTCGGGCCCATGTCATAGATTTATGGCATGTAAAGGAACCTACAACTACAATTGGTAGTATGTAGCCAAAATTTGTAGGGTATTGGGTTAGAAACGCCCATCAACTTCAAACGTTCGCCACTGGGTGTCAGCAACAGTGGCGTCTTGTAGCTAAAGTTGGAACTACCGGTACTTGAAATTGAAATTTGGGAACCTAGGGGCGTTCATTTGAAATGCCTTGCTAGGGCTATTGGCTGAAATTCAAATATAAATGTCTATGCATTTTGAAAATTAAGACGTAAGTAAACGTAAATGATGTCATCTCAAACACGTGCCGATATTTTAATTTTCAGAAGTAGAGAATGGCTTTTTAATGGTCAGAGAGCTGATTTAATGAATAAAGATATAGACTATTTTGTTCAATAATCATTTTGAAGCATGAAAATATATGTCGTCAGGATAATGCTCACAAACTTAGATGTGGTACACTGTTTGTTAATTCTCTTATGAAATTCTTGTTCTCCCACATGGCTGATGTGAAGGTACGCTACACAATTTTTATTGCCGAAATTATTTGTAAAATTGACATTGTATTATTTAGTCAAATTCAGGAATGAAAGGTTTCAAACCCACAGAAAAAATATGAAGTAGGCCTACCTACAATTGAGCCGTTTAAGACCTTAAGATCTTTTTATACTTTTCGTTTCACAAATCACACTGGTATTTTTACTAATTAACTATAATGTTACTCAATTTTACGGAATAACTAGCTTTTGATATGGTTAAGAATTTGATATTTTCCTACAGAAACCTTACTATTATGTTTTGAATAAAGCACATTATAGCTATAGTGTTTTGAATAAAGGATATTATAGCACTTTAATAAGCACACACATCTGAATCTACATCTTAACACAATGAACAAATTACAACTGACATTGTCACAGAGTAAAAGCATATTTACACTCCGACCAAGTTCCATAGAGAACATAAACTAGATACATAATAGTCTCCCCCACTTATATAAAAACAAATAAAAGGAACTATTCATATTCATTTGGGCACATAGTCTTGCAGATACTGAGGAGGTCGCCTGTCTCTGGCTGATCTTCTTAAATAATTATCAGCAGGTGGTGGAAGGCTGTTTCGATCAGGGCGTTCATCTGGTTGCAGGATGGTCTGCCTTGTATCATCTGAAGTGTGGGTTGCAGGAGGAATATCCTCATTTTCTAGTCTTGACTGGGTTGGTGTTGGTATGTTTGGAACACCACGCACTGGAGGATTTGTTGGAGCAAAAGTGACATGCTTATCTTTCTTTGGCACGAGAGTCGATAATAACTGGTCAACATGCCGCTTTAAAATTCGTCCCGAATCCAATTTCACATCATAGTGACGCTGGCCGAGTTTAGTTTGTATAACACCAAACTGCCAAATATCACGGTTTTTCTGGTGAATCCGGACTTGCACTCTCTCTCCCACGTTGAAAGAGCGAACAGGGGGTGAGAAACTGGATGTAGTCAAGCTCTTTTGGTTTGGAAGTAGAGCATCCAACCGGATACGTAGCCGACGTTTCAAATATAGTTCAGCTGGAGACTGTCCACATGCCAATGGCGTTGCTCTGTATTGAAACAAGATGTTCTGTAACTTAGTCGATAATGGTGCCGGGTCATTTACAGCAGCACGAAGTCGCCTCTTCAAAGTTTGGATGTTTCTTTCGGCTAGCCCATTGGTTGCTGGGTGCCCTGGTGCAATATGTTTCTGAAAAATCCCTCTCTCCTTGCAATATGATCTGAATACATCACTCGTGAAGATAGTGGCATTATCTGACACAAGGACATTCGGGTACCCATGTACGGTAAAGATTTTGTCAAGCAGACTGATAGTAGTTGCAGTGGATGGAGCGTCTTTCACCATTCGTACTTCGACCCACTTGGATTTCGCGTCAACACACATCAAGAAATGGTGGTTATCAAATGGCCCCGCATAGTCAATGTGTATGCGTTCCCAATTTTCTTCTGGTTCATCCCAGGGGTGTATTGGAGCTTTTGGTGGATTTGAACGAGTCTGCGCGCACTCTTCACAAGATTTGATAAGCTTCTCAATGTCTTTGTCTAATTGCGGCCAGTAGACATATCGTCTTGCTAACTGTTTTGTTTTCACAATGCCGAGGTGTGTTAAATGTAACTCTTCCAAAATTTTTCTTTGTAGTTTCTTTGGGATAACAATTCGGTCTTGACGGAATAGAATACCATTTTCAACTGTATATGGTTCATCCAAGGATTGAGTTTGAAGACGTTGCAGGGTGGCACTAAGTTCTGGGTCTAACATAGTCTCGTCACGGATAGTTTCGTACGTAATGGCTTCACTTGACACTTGAAGAATCGTTTCAGCACAGAGTTGTGAAACTTCTGCATTTATTGATGTTTCAATGTTTGGCGAGGTAGATGCAACAGGGGCTCGGGATAGGCAATCAACATTTTCGTTATCTTTCCCTTTTTTCACTCTTACCGTGTAGTCAAACCCGGAGAGAAACGATGCATATCTTAGGAGCCTTGCGGATGTCATTTGTGGCAGGCCCTTGTTCTGATGAAAAATACGAGACAGAGGTTCATTGTCTGTCACAAGAATGAAATTTCTTGCAAAAATATAGTTGTAGAAGTGTGTTGTGGCGAAAATTATGGCCAGCGCTTCCCGGTCAAGCTGACTGTAATTACATTCTGCTGGTGTTAGGGCACGAGAGGCATAGGCGATGGGTCTTTCTTGGCCATCCATCTCATGACTTAATACTGCTCCAACACCAGTAGGACTGGCATCGGTTGACAAGATGATAGGCAGTGATGGGTTGAATGGGGTAAGGACACGTTCACTACATAACTCGGACTTGAGATTCAAGAAAGCTGCTTCACAGGCTGCAGACCAGAAAAACCGTACACCTTTCCGCAATAACTGCCGTAATGGGTGGGACTTCGTTGAAAAATTAGGAATGAACTTTGCATAATAAGTCACCATACCAAGGAAGCGTCTCACTTCTTCATTGTTTTTAGGGCGTGGCATTTGTGACACAGCTTGAACTTTCTCTGGTGACTTGCGGATCTCATTATATGATACAATATGCCCTAGGTAGTCTATGTTTTCCTTGAAAAATGAGCATTTGCTTTTGTTCAAATGCAGATTATTTTTTGAAAGCCGTTCTAGACAGGCTATTAAGTTCTTGGTGCACTCCTCCTTCGTTGTACCATGTATTATGATGTCGTCAAAATAAGCTTCAGCTTTTGGAAGACCATGAAGGATCTGTGATAATATCCTATTAAATTCTGAGGGGGCAGTTTTGATGCCAAAACTCAGTCGGTGCATCCTGAAGGTTCCTTTGTGAGTGGATATAGTTTGAATCATACTACCTTCTTCATCAACCTTCAGATGTAGATATGCCTTGTATAAGTCTAACTTGCAGAAAAATTTTGAGTTTCTAAGACTATGTAGAACATCATTAACTGGTCTTATGGGATGGTTTGCAGAAATCAACCTTGAATTTACTCCACATTTGTAGTCAACACATAACCTAACTCCCCCATCCGGTTTTGGGATAACAACAAGAGGCGATCCCCAATCACTTAAAGCTGTGGGAGAAATAACTCCTTCTGATTCCAATGAAGCGAGTTCCTTTTCAACGCGTTCCCGAAGAGCAAAAGGGACATCACGTTCACGATTGAAGACAGGTTTCACCCCCTCTCTGAGTTGCAGTTTTACTTCAATATTGGGAACGCATCCAATTTTTTCTTCAAAGATTGTACTATACTGATGTAAAATATCCTGAATTGACTGCACTGAGTTGACAGATTCAGTGTGAAGTGAATGATTTGTGTCCTTGTCAATTTCCTTCAGATTAAGGCCGAGGCCCCTGATCCAAACACGACCAAGCAATGCGGCATGACCTTGCGGAACTACAAAAAGATCTGCAACAATTTCTGTTCCTTTGTATGATACTGTGACAACAATTTTTCCTCTGGGTTTGATAACATGATCGGAATATGATCGAAAACAGACATTTGTTGGCTGCAATGGCAAACCAAGACCCAAGGTTGAACATTCGTTCTCTGGGATGAGTGAATATTTTGCTCCCGTGTCGACTTCAAACCTTTGTGATTTATTGTTGAGTTTAACAGTGATAAAATATTTATCTGATTCTTGTCCTACTTCAAAGAGATCTTCGATGCATTCCAGTTGTCCTATCCCGAAATTGGTTTCAGGGTGGTCATGCAAGTTGTCATCTATGTTCTCAGTTGCAATGTTGTGTGTATTTGACTGTTGAAGAAGTGTAGTGATACAAACTTTTGCAACATGTCCCACTTTCCTACATGACCTACATTTAAGAGAGTTTCTGTTTGTGCGACAATCTCTTGACCTGTGGTTTGAATTTCCACAATTCAGGCATAATCCATCAATACCTAGTGCTCTATAATTGACAGAACTACGGCGGCCCCTGGACTGTGAACGTGAGTGAGAGCCTGGGTTAGGCTGTTGAACAAAACGTGACTGAGTATCACTGCTATATTGATTCATACTTCGGTCATTATATGAACTTGTGGCTTTTGTTACTTTGTTTGTGTCCTCTATAGAGTCTGGCGGTGCAGTGAGCTGTTTTGACAGCTGATTACTCTCATACCGCGATGCTTCCAAGGCTATAGCCTTCTTCAGGAGATCATCAAATTTCGTGTCATTAGACTGGAGAAGTTTCTCTCTGATCCAATTGTCTCGCAAGCCACGTATAAATTGTGCACGAAGAAAAACATCCGCAATTGAAATTCTGGCGTCACATGTACACTGAATATAAAAGTCACAGTCTAGTAAGTGGCTTCTAAGAGTGGCAACAAATCCTGCAATATTTTGACTTTCTTTTTGATTGACGTTCAAGAAATAGTGTTGGGAAACTACGGTTGAGACTTGAGGTGACAATATTTGCTTTAAATGCTTTACTAGGTCATTATAACCGAGAGACTTGATTGGTTTATCAGGGCCTAAAAATGCAGAGAGATTGTTATAATGAATTGCCCCTATTGATGTACACAAGAGTTGAGCTTTCTTTGTTGGATCGGTGGCATTGTTGAAGTTTGCGTAATTTTCAAATCGTTCTAAATACGACACAAATTTTTCCTTTTCAGAATCAAAATTTTCAAAAGGTGTGATGTTAGTGGCTTGTGGGGTTGTGACGGGCTGGTGAGCTTGATACCTTTCAAGTAACTTCTCTTGAGAATTAGTAAAAATGTTCAGTAATTGTTGGAACTGATTTGCGTCCATCTTGACGGAACTTCGAAATAATTTTAAAAATCACAGTTCAAATATAATAAAATGTTTCAAGATAACAGAGTTAAAACACACTGGGTAGTGATCGATGACCGAATATTGTCCTGGGCTCGAGAAAAAAAAACATTGCATAACCTCAAAGTTCGAACTGCGATACATATTATTTTGAATATGTGGCATGCAGGCACACGTAGCTGAATATACGATGAGTTGCTTAGGATCGTTTACAAGTACTCTGTGTACATTTCATGTCGATTTGCCTGATTCTTGATTTTACTCACGTGGCCGTTGAAACAGACGACGTAAATACCGTACTTCATTGATGTAGGCTATATCTGAACCGGAGGATCAAGTCCCAATTCCTCGTCGCCAACTATTATGTTTTGAATAAAGCACATTATAGCTATAGTGTTTTGAATAAAGGATATTATAGCACTTTAATAAGCACACACATCTGAATCTACATCTTAACACAATGAACAAATTACAACTGACATTGTCACAGAGTAAAAGCATATTTACACTCCGACCAAGTTCCATAGAGAACATAAACTAGATACATAATACTTACTCGAGAAATCCTTTATTGAATGTTGAAAACCGCATCAAAATCTATTCGATGGATTTCGAGATTACCCGCTACATCCGAGAATCAGGGACTTTGTTTTTTACTCTGTAGAGATGCCAGCGACTATCATTGAAACAAATACATGAATTTATAACTAGTATGGGCTATTAATTCTACGTAAGACTCATTAAATACGTCATACAACTCTACCTTGGGACACTTGTAGAGGACTGAACTATTAAACACAGAACATTTTTTTATGTTCCTATGAATTAAAAGTTTGCAGTATATCAACATTGTGGCTTTTCTATTCTATAGTGGTTAGTGATTTAACTTGACTTACGTTTGCAATGGAAATAATCACTCAGGTGAGTTAAAATTCATAAAACGCCTGCAAATGTGAAATCATCAGTTCCACGAATAACGTGCCCAAGGCAGTTGCCATCTTGCTGTCCGCCGCGAGCGCTAATGTCATTTCATCTACCAAGAGGATGCAATTTCGTAATGCAGCGAGCTTCGCGGCTGTGTATTTTAGACTGTGGTAATACAACTCCGTCCTCCCAGGGTTGCCAATTTAGCTTATTTCCTGCGAAATATAGATTATTTCAATCTGAGGCTAGCGCCAAATAATTTTAAATCCCACACAGTGGGACAATATTAATTTTTTTTTCTTGGATATGTAAATTAATCTAGTTTTTATTAAAAATTACGCGTTTTAATAAGGACTTAGAAAATTCTAGGGGTATATTAACACTAATTTTGGGATCTTTATTAACTTCTTGAGCATGAGATAACCGTCAGCCCAGTTGCTTCATATTTCGTAAATATATGTCCAGCAATTCCCCGAATTACGGTTATCTCCCAGTTACCAATGAGTGAAATTTGTCGCATGTGTAGTGTAAGCAACCAACCCTTTGTCCGGCTGCATGTAGCATTTGTAAGGTAAGAAGGACTTGGTAGGTGACAAAATCTTCGAAAATTATATTTTAGGGATTCAGGGCTAATTGCAATATAAAGCACAGAATCTTGTTGAAAAAACTGAATAAACATAAAAATGAGTATTGAATAACTCATAAACCAAAATGATACATCGTGAGAGGACATGCCCACTTTTGCTGAGACCTCAGCAAATGTTTTCTCTTGTTGAGAGATACGCAGTCTTCATGTTGGTAGCACAGATTTGAGTTTATTTTGTTCCCGTCAGGGGAATAGGAATGTTCAAGATTTACCATTGAAGTGAGACATTTTAGTCAAAAATTAACTTAAGTTTTTAAAGAACTGATTTTTTTGTCTTTAGTTCATATTTTATTACTCGAAAAGTTCGGGATCAAAATACATGAAACTTTTCTTGTGTAACAATATCTCACTACGTGACCATGGTGCACGTTTGACGAGCGCGGCTACGTCGCGGGACGAAATGCTCTAGAATTTGGCTTGAGTAACTATAACCCCTCCCATTGGTCGAAACTGCTTAATCTTCCTTGTGACATGGCGTCACGCAGGAAGGACGTGATCATATTCAACGATGAGGAACACCTCTGGAAAATCGTTCAAAGTTGGTGGACTCATAACATTTCTGATACTTCCAGATGATCCAAGGTTTGGTAGCGATCGCGAATTTCACGTGTTATTCTATCACACACTTCCCTGGCATCAGTACGCCGACATGATAGCTTTCTGCGTTTGTTTTCTGAAGCACACATTTCTTCAGAAATACTGTCAATGTTTCCTACCGGTTCCCTGCTGTTGTTTATCAGTTGAATGAAGTGTGACACAGCAGATCTTATATTTACAGCATCAGCTTTCCTCGACTGCAACTGATTGTACATTATGTCCATGTGGCATCAATTTATGAAAAAGAAAGCCGAAAGATGAATTTCTCGTCCTCTAAGCTGCGGCAAAGCCCGTTTGTCTGAAGGCAAGTTTTGTAGGATGGGGTTTTCTCCAACATTAATAAACACTCCTTTATGGATGTCCTTTGCTCGAACATCACATTAACGGTGCGCGACCTTAAATTCCATCTAGTTGCTGGTCCTGTTGGAATTCTTCGAGCTGCCACTGCTTCTAAAGCAGACATCCGTTGTGGCAATCTCGAAAAGAAAGCAGAGAACCCTGATAGGTGAGCGAAGAACACCCTAGCCGACTGATTCTGCGAATCAGAATTTTCCATTGCCTGATTCAGCTGGTATGCATAGCATAGGATGTAACGTGCGTAGGCTTTAGCTTGCACTCCACCTTTACCACCATTCATTACTGATACCCCGTTGTAGGTCTGCGCAATAACTTTGTGTGGTGGATCTTTAAACATGTTGCTGATTACACTTACTTTCCGTGTCCGGGAGACACACTAAATTCTTCCTTTCGAGAACTCTGCAGTTCATACACCTCGGTCTGTGGCCAACATAAGGTCTTCCTGGCTGCAGGTGTCATTAAGATATTGGCACGTGAGCAGGTGTTTTGGAGTCTGGATTTCTCCACAGGCACATCGTGGATCTTCTGCATAACCCCACTTTACAAGGTTGCTACGACACTTAGGTACTCCTGTTCTCATCCGGTTTATGGACCTCCAGGTGGTATAAGGCAAATGACTACCACTGCTCAGTTCTTCTTTAGGGGTGAACCCCTCCGGTACTATTTGTTTCCAGAGTGACACACGCCGGACGTCTGGTTTGGTATGGAGGGGTACTGTTCTCTTAATAAAACTCTTCCTGGAAGTTAGGCGAGAAGTGGTCACCTTGCGGTTGAACATAGAATGTCTGGGATCCGTTTCAAGCTTTTGTTTCTCTTTCTCTGCTGCCAAACGCGTCGAATAACTGGAGGTGCAATGCCAGCGACAGAATAGATCTTCTGCACTGGAGTGGGTCTCAGACATCCAGTGACAATACGGGTGGACTCAATAAGAGCTATGTCCACTTGCTTGGTATGGGCAGATGCTCCCCACACTGATGATCCTTACTCTCCTGCTGCGAAGCAAAGTCCCAAAGCTGTTGAACGTAGAAACTGAGGGCTCGCTCCCCACGTTGAACCTATCAACTTCCACATTACGCTATTCCTTGAGCTGATCTTGCACTTCAGTTCTCTACAATGTTTCCTGAAGCTCAGGGTTTGATCAAGGTTGATTCCCAAATATCGAGGCATTTCACAGCTTTCGAATGTCACTCCTTTCCAGACAACATTCAACTTTCTCCGGGCCTCTCTGTTGCGAAGATGAAATGCGCATACCTGTGTCTTTCCTGGGTTAGGTTTCAGGTGATTCTGGGTGTAATAATTGTCTAATCTCTCAAGAGCATTGGACAGTTCTCCCTCCACCTCTTCAAAGCTCCTACCCTGTACAGCAATAGCGGTGCCATCCGCATAAATAAATCGCATGGCCTCTAAATATTCTGGATGGTCATTTGTATAAATGTTGAATAGTAATGGGGATGAATACCATTCAAGAGTTGTTTGGAAACTTAGTCTACGAAGCCTGGGACCATCTGTCTGGTACAGATTGCTTGGGAGAATATCCTTACCCAGTTATAGGAAATTAGAGGGACCTATCCGCAGTAGTGGATATGGCTTGAGGCATTCCTCATTACCCGCACTCAGGCTAGTCTACGTAAGCGAGACCAACGTTGCCCAGCAAGTTGTGTTAGGAGCATATCCTATTACTCGCATAGGGATTATCTTAGAACAGGCATCTACGAAAATTCCAACACTCCATGATTATAAGAGTATTTTCGGTGAAACCAGTTGCTATTGTCAAAACTGTCACATTTGTTTAAAGACGGAACATTACATTTTGAACTGTATAATGAACTTTGAGAATGTGGAGAAGTAGTGTGAAACCACGGTAATGTTTTCTATAACACAAGTTATAATGTCACACGTTCGTGAAAGTAATCGAGATTTTTATTAGTGAGTAATTCTGAACGCGAATATGCATCACCAAATCACGAATTGATAGGCCGATGGTGGACACCGAAGATGAAACAGATGGTGACGCAGATGACCAAGGGGGAAGTTGCCATACCGATGGAATATTGGGGAACCCATTGGATTATGACGTCAGCCAAGGACACGCATCGCCATGAAACGTCGGAGGAATAACGTGAGCTGAACTCTGAACATGTATTATTACTAGTTGTATATAACTGGGAATTAATTATTTCATTTATCGTATAAAATATCAACACTATTTACGCTTCAAATCGACGATTATGTTCTTACGTTATGATTAGTAGGATGATTAACGACTGGTGTTTTCCAGTACAAATTTTGCTTTAGAGATGTTTAGACCAGCGATAGATTGTCTGGGTGACACGCTGAAGTCATTTTATTTAGGATATTAATGCTTATGCAATTCTGAGAAATCATGGATTATTCAGATAATTCAAAAACTAAATAATTAAATAATTCAAATATTTCAAATTATTCAGATAATTAAAATGATTTAAATAACTTAAGTATTAAAATGATTCATGTAATTTAAATAATAATTTAAATGTCAAATAGGAGCATTTAAAATCTCATTCATGAGATAGTAATAATAAATATTAGTTAAATATTATAAATAATTATTTAAGTTGAGGGATTAAGACGCCATACCCTAATTATCTCTTCTTTTCTTTTTAAAATTTATGCTGCCTGTGTTCAATCTTTAGCACTTCAGATAGTTTCCGTACACCACATTTCTCACGTTTGTGATATTCTACGATGTCTACTTACTCTTTCAAAATTAAACTTTTATGACGAGCCATTTCAGATACACTCATTTGCTTCTGTAACACACGGGTCCTACAATAGATTTAAGAAGTTTCATCTTAAAACTGTCCAGATAGTGAAAGTATGAATTCCCTTATCCCGACAATGTCAAGTTCAAGAGAACAATGAAAGCGATACCGTTAGGTCAAAGTTTATTTTTGGAGCAGTGCAGAAGATAGGGGATGGGAAGGTCAAAGCTAACTGGCTTCCAGGAAGCACAGGATGTGTCAAAAATACATTAACACAACAGAGTGTTCATACAAGACTAATAGACCTACAGAGATGCGATTTCTTTTCAAAATAAGTGTCCGCTATGAGAGGTTGGTTGATATTTTTAATGCGGCCGGGGTGTCCGTGTCCGTAATAGCGAGTGTCCGCATAAGAAAGATTAATTACTAATATACTTAATAGAGGTTTGGTCACGGACCTAAAAAATCGTCCGTTATGAAGGGGTGTCCGCCTTAGAGGAGTGTCCGTTAAGAGAGGTTTCACTGTATATACAAAAATGTGCCAAATCAGGGACAAAGATGCATCGTAGGATTAGTTGTAAGTATGTAGTTAGTTTGTTTATTAGATATAGTTCATTATTCCATTACACTGTGGTGTGTGAGTCTGGTGACAGTTGCATTGTTTATTAGATATAGCTCATTGTTTCATTGGACTGTGATGTTTGAGGGTGCATGTGAGTGTACCTGGTGACAGACTGTTTTAGTGGTAGTATTTTGTTGTTGGTGGAACTTAAGTATTTTTTCGTTAGTAGAATTTTGGAATTTAATTTTTAATAGAAGGTTAGTATTTTTGTTAGTAGAATTGCTCTATAACTTATTCTGAAAGGGAGTAGCAGCCTTTCAGAATAAATCAATTCTTTAATTGGCTTATAGACGGTTAAGATATTGATAATATAATGGATACACTGCGTTCTGCTGCACGGCTGAAAGCAACGGGAAACTACAGTTGTAATTCTCTTCCCGACGATATGCACCTCTCTATGCAGAAGTACATGTGATGATGGCCTCCTCCCTTGTAAAATTCCAATCCGGAGGTAAACTAGTCCCCCGTTCGGATTTCTGGGTGAGGACTAGTCGAGAGGGGGTTAACATCACAGAAGTGACAAAGAGGAAATCTGACATTTGACGGATCGGAGCGTGGAATGTTAGAAGTCTGCTGGGAAGTGGAAGGTTAGAAAACTTAGAAAGGGAAATGGATAGGTTGAGGTTGGATTTGGTTGGGATTAGTGAAATGTGCTGGCAGGAAGAACAGGACTTTTGGCCAGGAGACTATAGGGTCATTAGCACTAAATCAAACAATGGCCAAGCAGGGGTTGGTCTCATATTGAGTAGGAAACTTGGACAGCAGGTGGAATATTATGAGCAATATAGTGAACGGATTATTGTAGCAAAAATCAATACTAAACCTACGTGCACCACAGTGGTACAAGTCTATATGCCTACCAGTCAAGCTGATGATGAGGATGTTGCAAAAGTCTACGAAAAAATTGATGAAATTCTGAGGTATATCAAGGGTGACGAAAATGTTATGGTAATGGGAGATTGGAATGCTGTGGTAGGAAAAGGGAGAGAAGGGAAGATAGTAGGAGATTTTGGATTTGGTGAAAGGAATGATCGAGGAAGCAGGCTGATGGAATTCTGCACCGATCATGAGTTGGTCATAGCCAACACCTTATTCAATAACCACAATAGAAGAATATACACATGGATGAGACCAGGAGATACAGGGCGTTACCAAATCGACTTCATTATGTCCAAGCAGAGGTTTCAAAACCAGATTTTGGATTGTAAAACATATCCCGGTGCTCACATAAACTCCTACCACAATCTGGTTGTTATGAAATGCAGATTAAAGTTCAAGAAACTGAAGAAAAGTCAAAAGCCAAAAAGGTGGGCAATATACAGACTGAAAGAGAAGTAAGTAAGCGAAAGATTCAAGAAGAGTATAAAGGAATTACTAATGAAAACCCCTAACCAAACTTCAATTGCAGACGAATGGCACTTTTGAAGAATGAAATAACAAAATCCGCAGAAGAAAACATTGGTAGGAAAGAAAGAATAGATAGAAAACCATGGATTACTCAGGATATACTGGAATTGATGGATGAAAGGCGGAAACGCAAGAATGTAAGAGATGAAAAGGGGAAAGCAGAATACAGACGTCTGAGAAATGAGGTTAACAAGAAGTGCAATGAAGCGAAAGAAGAATGGTTGAAAGAGAAATGTGCAGGTATAGAAAATTGTCTGAAATTAGGAAAAGTAGACACAGCTTATCGAAGGATTAAGAATACTTTTGGGGAAAAGAAGACTAAGTGCTGTAATATTACGGAAATACATGGAAAGCCTCTAACAGATAGGGAAGAAAAGGTTGAGAGATGGAAAGCTTACATAGAGTGTTTGTATAAGGGAAAGAAGATTGAGAATCATGTAATGGAAAGGGAGGAGGTAAATGATGAGGATGCAAAAGGAGATTTAATATTGAGATCAGAATTTGACAGAGCATTGGAAGACAAGCAGGAACAAAGCACCAGGCATAGATGATATTCCGATTGACTTCCTACGCTGCATAGGAGATGAAGGTCTGATCAGGTTATTTAACTTGGTGTGTAGGATTTATGAGACAGGTGAGGTACCCTCTGATTTCAAGTAGAATGTTATCATCCCTATACCGAAGAAAGTGGGAGCTGACAGATGTGAATATTACCGTATAATCAGCTTGATTACTCATGCTTCAAAGATCCTGTCAAGAATAATTTACAAGAGGATGGAAAGCCAGATAGACACGGAGTTGGGTGAAGACCAGTTTGGTTTCAGGAGAAATGTAGGAACAAGGGAAGCTGTACTAAGTCTTAGGCAGATTTTGAAAGGTAGAATAAGGAAAGATATGAGAACGTTCATGGCATTTGTAGACTTAGAAAATGCTTTTGATAACGTTGATTGGACTAAATTGTTTGACATTTTGAAAACTATTGGAATATAGTACAGGGATAGGAGGGTGATCTACAATCTATACAGAAATCAGACAGCAGTCATTCGAGCTGAAGGACATGCGAGAGAAGCTGTTATTCAGAAAGGTGTAAGGCAAGGCTGCACCTTATCACCCATACTTTTCAATCTTTACATTGAACAAGCAATGAAGGAAATTAGAGAAAAAATTAAAGTGGGAGTGAAGATTCAAGGAGAAAATAATTTCAAACTCTGAGATTTGCCGATGACATAGTCATCTTGGCCGACACGCCTGATGATTTGAATGAGTTTATGAATGGTATGGACTCCGTCTTGAGGAAAGAATTCATGATGAAAATTAATAAATGTAAAACAAATATATTGGAATGCAGCCGAAATAAATCAGAATCCTCAATGGACATGAAATTGGCAGGTGAAAAACTATAGGAAGTAGGAGACTTCTGTTACTTAGGAAGCAAAATAACTAGTGATGGACGAAGCAAAGAGGATATAAAAAGTAGGTTAGCTCAGGAAAGGAAAGCATTTTTACAGAAAAGGAATCTGTTGACATCGAATATAGATATAGGTGTTAGGAAGTCATTTTTGAAGACCTTTGTCTGGAGCGTGGCACTTTACGGAAGTGAAACTTGGACTATTGGTGCAGCAGAAAAGATGAGAATTGAAGCGTTTGAAAAGTGGTGTTACAGGAGAATGATGAAGATCAGATGGGTAGATAGGGTTACAGACGAAGAGGTATTAAGACTAGTGGGAGAGGAGAGATCATTCTGGCGACTGCCAATTAAGAGAAGAGATAGGTTGGTAGGACACATACTAAGACACCCAGGAATAGCAAGCTTAGTTATGGAAGGAAGGGTTGAGGACAAGAACTGGAGGGGTAGACCAAGGTTAGAATATGTTAAACAGATTGCCTCGTACGCAGGGTGTGGTAGCTATATAGAGATGAAACGATTAGTTCAGGACAGAGAGGCATGGAAAGCTACATCAAACGAGTCAAAAGATTGAAGACTCAAACAACAGCAGTGATGGGGATAACACACTTCCTTGAGGTAACCCGTTTTTCTGGTTCCTCCATCGACTTTTGCTCTCTTGAAGTGTTACATAGAACCTTCTGTTCTGGAGCATCCCACGTATGACGTTTGTTAGTTCTATGACCTTAGTGATGTTGTACAGCTTGGCTATGAGCTTTTTATGGTTCACTGTATCATATACAGCACTGAGATCTATAAAAGCGACACCAGTGTTAAGTTTATTCTCATAACCATCCTCGATATGCTGTGTCAGGTTCAGAATTTGGCAGCAACATGATGTACCTGGTCAAATTCCAGCTTCGTCTTGAATTAGCCGGTTTTCAAATAATGTTGCAATTCTTTCAAGGACCAACCTCTCAAATGCCTTGTATAGGTGGCAAAGGAGAGAGACAGGACGGAGGTTCTTTGCATCCGTTGGTTCCTTGCCTGGTTTTAGCAGTGCTACCAAGTGAGCTTTCCTCCTCAGCTTGGTAAGTGCAGGGTCTCGATGCATCTATTCATCATATTCACCAGCCACTGAATTGTTCCTGGTCCCAAGTTCTTGATTTGTTCTGTCCTGATGTTCTGGGCCCGCAGCTTTGTTGACTTTCATCAGCTTGATGGCATGTTCTAATTCTGCAGATGTGAAAGGACGACCGAGAAAATTATTCTCATCTTCACTAGGCTTCAGCTTCACAGGCTGAGTCTTCATGGTGGTTTTCCCGTTACGGAGCAGCTGATGAGCTATTTGATTTGGTGTAACCTTGGTGAGATCCACTGGACTCTTAGGGTCGTTGCTCAAATTATTGGCCAGCTTCCATGCTCTTCTACTGTTCTGGGCCATGTCAAGGTTTGCTAGTAAGTTCATCCATCTTTCCTTTCTTCCGTCAGCGGTGCTCCTCATGAGATCTTCACCCGTCTGCATGGTATCAGCTGCAAAAGGGGTTGTCTCGTATTTCTCCTGATAATCTTTTAACAGATCCTTGGAATCGGCATTGAGGCCAGAAATGAACTGGGTACGGCAGCCTCGGGGAATATGTCTACGAGAGATCTTCTTCACAAGGTCAACAAAGTCTTCATAATGACTTGGCTCTGGTTGTAAATTGGACTGTTTCTCATCCAGCTCAGTGGAAAACTCCTCCCAGTTTGCCTTTTTAAAATTGAAACGTCGTATAAAAGGGACTACCTCAGGGCTGACCACTCCCCGAACTGAACACGTGATTGGGCTATGTTGTGTCCTAGGGATGGTTTCCTCCACCGCTTTAACTACATGTTTTGTTACTTGCTCGCTTATGAAGATGTTGTCATGGTTGTAAACTCCATGCCATCTACCGCTTTTGAAAGATGGTCTCAGTTTGGGGTTGTGAAACAATCTCAATCCTTCCCTCTCTGCACATTGCTCGAGTTCCTCCCCATTCTTGTCTATGATATTATATCCCCAACTGATGCTCTTACAATTGAAATCCCCCAGGATAATTTTGATATTCTGCTTGTCAAAGTTACTTGGCCTTTCAAAGAAGAAGTTTTCACTGGGTGGTTTGTAAATGGATGTTACAGAGCAGGATTCCATTTCTACAGTCAAGATTTCTATATTGTTCCTGAACGTCATTTGAGATGACTTGACATTAATCTCTGGTCTGACAAAAACAGCACTGCCGTATTGTTCATGGGGTCGTTCGACAACCAGTCGCATTCCATCTATTTTGGGTCTGTTGTTGTTGATCCCTCTGTGAGTTTCTTGCATCACGAGGGTGTCGATCTTCAGTCGGTTGCACATGTAAGCGAGGAAGAGTGCTTTATCTCTGGATAAGCCTTCGATGTTTATTGAAGTTATTGAAAGTCTTGAAAAAGACTGGTCGAAAACGTAATATCTCCCGGTGGTTAAAGGATCAGCCGCTGGCTTGTGGCCACCGTTGCCCAGGGTACGCCCGATTGTAGTATTCATAATGTGTGCTTATCTAGCAAATATTAATAATCTTCGGGGAGGCTCCTTCAGTGTTTCCCCTCATTACACTTAAAATACATGATTCAAGGGAATCTGACCTTCTGGTTTAAAAAAGCACCAAATTCGTTCATACGGAATACCATTTTTCTCATTCCGAAATACCAACACTAACTGCGCCTGCTCTGAAACATCGGTAGTTTCATCGGTCATCATACTAACAAAATCTGCTTGCTGTATTTCTTCTATCACTTCTCTGCAGATTTCTAGCATGCAGTACAACAGCTCGTTCTGGATGGTTTTTGAGATCCCTTTGAAAACACTATTAGATTCAATGTGCTCCTTTACTGCACTGTCTATACTAGAAATGAAATCTACTAGGCCCAAAGAAACGCCAGGATTGTCGGAACTATCACTTTCGTAGTGTCCCCTTAAAGCTAATTCAATCGCACCGCAAAACTTAATGCAGTCTATAATATTCTTGAGAGCGCATTACGGTTCCTCATTAAAGCGTTTAAGTTAGATGCCCAAGATCTGTAACAACCGTTGTTCCCCAAGAATCACTATTGCCAAAACACAAACATGGAAAACAAAAAAGGGCACTTTCTTAGCTCGCATCCGCACACCCAATCGTTTACATTCATTTTTATACTAAATTTTCCAGTGTATGCAGATTTGTTAGAAGTGGCTTTCTGAGCTATTTCAAAGTCCGGGGAAGGTCTACCTAATTTCTTTAGGGTAGTTATTTCTTCCAGAGTTCTGGTTGAAAATGGGGTTTTCAAGAGGCTCTCCACTGAGTTTTCCATACTGCACAAACACGCAAACAAACTCAACACATATACTGTACACATTCCTCGTACACAATTGAACACACAATACCACCTGCAATGACAAAATATTCACGAACTCAGAAACACTTGGTGTGAGCGCGCATAAACGGAAATTCTCAGTGTTACCAAAAGCATTAAAATGAAATCAGCAACGGCGTAATGCAAAATTACATAATATTTTGCTGTAGTGAAAAACACAAACTGGGCATTTTCTAACTAAAGATAATCTAAATTTCATGTCTTTATTTTGTCGACTTGAAAATTATAATTTTTATAGTTCATCGATTTACAAAGTGGCTATAGCATAGGTAAGTTGGTAGTATTAGAAGACCTTCTGGCGGGAAGATCTGAGAGCTTTGTCCAATTTTTCAGCCCGTTTGCTTTGAGCGACCCCCTCTTAAACGCTATCGCTGAGTCCAAAGAGTGCCACCGGCCACGTTCTCATTCCGTGTGACCAGTGCTGCCTTTCTGTGGTCGAAAAAAGAATCACTGTGATGACTGGTATTTGCTGTAGTTCCAACAACACAATGGAAACAATGGGCACGCAAGCGCAAAAGGCAGATTTCATATTTGCTGGCAATAAACTCATCAGGCTGTTTGCCAAATAGCCAAAGTGTACACTCTTGCACACTCTCACTCGGAAGTGACGTCAGTGAGTGGTGTTCCAAATACGAACGAGTGCAAGTGTGTGAGCAGAGTTCGAGTGTAGACAGCGACATTTTCGAAGGTGCAGACTCGGTTCGTTCACTCGGTGCAGCCTCTGTGATGTCGCCATTTTAACAAAACTTCGGTATCCTCACTTGACATGATCAATTGTGTATTTCAGACGATACAAGGAGGGATACTTATATTTAATTGTAGGGGAGACTGGGGAGGTTTGATACTTTTTTTAATTTTTCAGAAAAATAATACTATTCATATAAAAACTGCCATTTTTTCCACATTTATTTAGTTATCTTTTGCCATTGTGCTCAGTTGTACAAGGCCATTAGTATCTAAACCCAAGTAATATTCCATTTACTGTAGTAATGCAAAATGTATCAAAGCTGCCCATGCAAGGGAGGTTTGATACACATAATGGGGAGAGTTGATACAGTCTTCGTAGGGAGTAAACATTCATAAAATAAACAACAATGGAACCCTTATGAGCAAATATATATGCCTGAATACTAAGTTCAAGTGCTGACTTAGGCCTATGATAGAGATTTTGAAGACCATGCAAACAAAATTTGCCTTAAATTACTGCAAAACTCTATCTCTCATATTACTATATTTCTCGTTCAACTGCTAAGCCCTGAAAGCTGTCATTAAAATAAAAACACAGGATTCTTTCATTTCTCTCTATAAATGTTGGCTCTGATAATATTGTATCAACCTGATCACAATCGACTTCAGATATATCTTCTTTTTCAGGCCATTTAAATTTTCGTTCAGTAACATGTCTAGCAAATTTTGAAGTCCTTGTTTGTTATGATGGTGATCATATAATACTTCCAACAAATCTAAGAATAGACCTCTTCCCCTTAAACGACACGAGAAACCATTTCCCAACTTCAACAATGTCCTTAAATGAATCACTGTCACTTTCATCTTCAAGTTCATAACTGCTGGAGTCACTTTCAAAAGATTCGTTATCACTATCTGAACTTAAATGTGGCTGTGGTTTTTTAGTTCCTTTTCTATTTACGAAGTGATCAAATTTCAGTTTCTTGACAGCAGAAGCCTTCGCCATTTTTCTTTCTTCTGTCAATTTTCTCTTCTCTAATCGCTCATTATGCTCTGCTTCAACCTGCATTTTAACA
Source organism: Meconema thalassinum (assembly GCA_946902985.2). Taxonomy (NCBI): domain Eukaryota; kingdom Metazoa; phylum Arthropoda; class Insecta; order Orthoptera; family Tettigoniidae; genus Meconema; species Meconema thalassinum. The sequence goes on along the minus strand of OX336389.2, from coordinate 611,530,624 downwards.
GGAGTGTCAGTCAATGTTAAAAATTTTCTACTTCTTTGCCCTGCATTTCTCCTTATTCGAGGCTGTGCCTTAGGAAATGGTAAGATTTCTTCTGGTGTTACTGCTTGAGGGTTAGATGTGCAATTTGAAGTCGAACTGCTGGGAACTTGAAATGGTTTGGAGCTCTGAGTTGGTGTCACTGCTTGTGGGGTTGATGTGCAGTTTGAAGTAAAGCGCTGGATGCTTTCAGTTGTCTGGAGCTCTGGGTTGAAGATGTGCATCCTTGTCCTAAACGTAGAGAAGCAGTCGGTTGACTTTGTGCTGCCTCTTCAGGCTGATCAGTGACTGCGCTGCGTATATAATCAACATGGGTAATTATTTCACTGTTAAAAGGACAAATGCCAGTGTGTTCAAAACCAGCTATTATATTACGGGCAGTGAACGATAGAGTAAAGCAATTTCCAATTATGTCTGAAATATCATAAATTGTCATCGATTGTCCTGGATGATTTACCATCCATTGTTGTGCAGCCAAGTTGAAAGATTTTTGGAAAGGTGCATAGACAGTCACATTTTATGGTTGCAGTTTGTGACTGCAATGTGGTGGGAACGTCTGCAGAACAATACCATTTTCTTTTGATTTATTAATGGCAGCAACAGAAATGTGTGATTCATGATTGTCCATGAGTAACAACACTTTATTCTCTAATGAACATTTAGTATGTTTAATAAAATGTTCCAGAAACTGAATAAAATTGACTTTAGTCATCCAGCCTGAGTGCTTTGGGTGACCTACACCCATTGTCCCCGGTGGTCCTCCTTTCTACATGTATTCTTTTACATTAACCCTTGGAAAGACAAGGAACGGTGGAATAAAATTTCCAACAGCGTTAACTGCATTGCAAACAGTGACAAGTGTCCCACGTTCTTGGGAAGTAGCCTGTCCAACTTGCTTCTCTCCTCTTTGTGCAATCACTTTTGTCGGCTTGTGTGTTGTTGTCACACCAGTCTCATCTACATTCCATATATCTTGGGGTTCGGAATGTTCCCTCAGCAAAACAGCCTCTAGTTCGTCTGGAATTCCTTCACTGTAACTCTGTTGAAAGCAGTTGATCTAGCAATGCTAGTCGCTTCTGGCTGCCTGACAGAAAGGTCTTTATTTCGGAGCATAAATCCTCTAAACCAGTCATAAACAGCTATTTTGGTCTCATTCCACTGTTCAGGGCATTTCTTCTTATTTTGGACAGCGAATTCATATGCAAGGTGACGACTCTGGATGGTTCCCAGTCCATGGTGTAATTGCGATGCCTTCTTCAGATATGATGCTAACAACCCTTCTTCATCATTAGTGAAGATTTGACATGAGCTGTAGTTGGGAGAACAAGACATGTCATTTGTATTGTTTTTTATACTTGCTATTTATCAGCAGTCCTTCTCAAACCAGATCCACTTTCTACTACTTCCTTCACTGCAGCCTTAATTATATCTGGGGCATGTTTTTTCACTTTCTTTCCCTCAGATTCGATTTGAAAAACATTGGCATCTGTGATGTAAAATTTGGATATTAATCAAGTAAGTTCGACTTTCGAGATTACTTATGACATATGTGATACAATAAAGTATGGTATTTTAATTTTGATATATACGAAAGTCATGCATTGAGCCCTATGTCTGCTAGTATTTGGATTTAAATATACCGGTGAAAACACCTACATGCGTTCAATGAAATATTTCAACCTCAGATTGAGGTTATGAACTCAATGATAGAAATAACTCTAGTTTTAGTGATTAAAATATGTATAGTGTCTATTAAAATAATTGTATTTGCATTAGAAGATGATAAACTGGTGAAATAACATATTAAGGACAAAACTCATACCTTACTTTTACTTGATGTAAACAGATAATGTGGCAAATATCAGTTTCTTCTCCTTGTACACAATTACAACCAACAGGAAGTAACAAACAGGAAATAAGGAATATGGGGAAGGAGTAATTCAATGCTACCAATTGTATAAACAAAAATTACCTAACTGTATCATACCTCCCTATGTATCAGACGTCCCCAGTCTCCCCTAAGTATTTATCTTTTACAAGAGCGGTGATTGTTTTTTTTAACATACTTGCAATATTGAATGAAATTTGTTTGTTATTAGTATGGTTCCATAACCTGCGAGGTTAACTAAACTTTCCATGGCCTTTCAAACATTTACTCGTAATGTTTTCCTTTTTATTTCCTAGGGTCGATGATGGAGTATTACGTGAAAAGAAAAACTGACACTTCTTTTTCAAATCGGATTTTGTTTCTCACGGGTGTGATGTGATTTCGCAAATTTGAACAGTCCGCACCCATATAAAATTGCAAGATAAGTAAGAATATGTCATTTCTGAATAATAATAATAATAATAATAATAATAATAATAATAATAATAATAATAAATAAATAAACTGGGTTAGGCAATTAGTTTGTTTTATAGCAAGGACCAATTTATTACTGTATTTACGCTAGCTGCATTTAACGTCTGGCAACTGGATGCAACATGTTGTGGTCATCAGCGTGCGAAGTATGTTTATCCAGCTTGCCACTCCTGCAGATAGTTATTGTTGTTTTAAGGGGCGGAACTACAAGGTCATCTGCCCCTACTCCGGCAGATAATTTCGATATTCCTCCCCATAAAATAACAGTTGGTTACTCCTGCGAGTGAGTCTTGTTATAAGTGTTTGTATCTAGTTGAATGAGGAATTCCATGTAGGCCTACTTCAATCTCTACAAACTAGCTCTACATTCTACTTGTGATGGAGAAACACATTTATGTCGCCTCCATCTGTTTTCCTTGCTGTAAGATCATTTCAGTAGCTTAATATTACGGTAGCGCTGAATGAAGATAGAACGAGTGATAACATTCTCTATAATACATGAATCAGCCAAACTACCTTATGAAACGATGAGAAATAAATCAGGGAGCGATGTTTTAATAGATGTTTACTCCTCCGACGTCTGTGACCCACCCAACCATCCCAAATAGGAGCACGACTTATATAACCAAAATTACAGCTGTGGCCGCCAAATCAATCATCAACGGTTGGGGTCATGAGTATTCGGGTCTCTTCGTTAGCCCCACTGATCCGCTGCTCTGTCATCAAAACAATACTGCCAACCTCGCCCTTACAGTACTATGTAACGCAAAGAAGCGCCCTGTTCAGTCTGTAGTGAGCAGCACTCAGTTCACTGCTCTAAATAGGCTAGTGTTTGCAATATTTCGTTTCTCTGTAATGATTATTTTTTTCCACGGCTAAAATGAGTTTTTTTGTTATCTGCTCGGTAATTACTCTGCAGTTTTTCGCTCCGGAGTAATAAATATGAGTATTTTTTATCGTACAACTGTGGTTTTGACAATGGTTGCAGCCTAACGCGCCCAGATCAATGGTTTTGTGTCAATCGTGCCCCGCTAGCTGCCCGCGGCCAAGGCCACACCTACACCTGACCTTCTAATCTTCGTTTTGTCCAATCCAATGGTTTTTGACAATGGTTACAGCCTAACGCGCACAGACCAATGGTTTTGTGTGAACCGTGCCCCGCTAGCTGCGCGCGGCCAAGGCCACACCTACACCTGACCTTCTAACCTTCGTTTTGTCCAATCCAATGGTTTCTGACAATGGTAACAGCCTAACAGGCACAGAAAAATGGTTTTGTGTCAACCGTGCCCCGCTAGCTGAGCGGAGCCAAGGCCACACCTACACCTGACCTTCCTACCTTCGTTTTGTCCAATCCAATGGTTTTTGACAATCGTTACAGCCTAACGCACACATACCAATGGTTTTGTGTCAACCGTGCCCCACTAGCTGCACGCAGCCAAGGCCACACCTACACCTGCCCTTCTACCTTAGTTTTGTCTAATCCAATAGTTTTTGACAATGGTGACAGCCTAACGCGCACAGACCAATGATTTTGTGTCAATCGTGCCCAGTTAGCTGCGCGCGGCGAAGGCCACACCTACACCTGACCTTCTAAACTTCGTTTTGTCCAGTCCAATGGTTTTTGACAATGGTGACAGCCTAACGCGCACAGACCAATGGTTTTGTGACTACCGTGCCCCGCTAGTTGTGCGCGGCCAAGGCCGCACCTCCACGCGACCATTCTAACCTTCGTTTTGTCCAATCCAATGGTTTTTGAGAATGGTGACGGCCTAACGCGCCCAGATCAATGAGTTTTGACAATGCTTACAGCCTAACGCGTCCGATGATTTTCTTTCTTGGTCAACAGTGATTTTGTATCCCACATGTTGGCAACAATGTGTGAGCCTCGGTGCGTGCCACTAGAGTGAGCCTTGATGACAGTTGAACGAGACGCAAGCGCTGTCGAAACATGGCAGCAGTCTTAAAAATAGCAATAAATACAAACACATATTTACGAACTTAAGCACATATATGAGGTTCAGTACTGACCAGGGTTGCTAATTTCAATACGTAATATCACCCTGATCAGGGGCGCACCCAGACTTTTGGTTTGGAGGGGGCTTTCCTCAATAACATGATTTCAGCGATGGAAAGAGAATGTGTTTATTATTAGCCATGTATGTAAATATGAATATTTGAGATCATATGCATAAAAAGATATTCTATAAGATCAAGCTTACTGTAGAATGTTCTGTTAAAACCAATACAAAAGATGCTATTGGACTGGAGATTATTTAAACAAAATGTGCATTGGTTTTATACAAATTTTAGTTACGGTACCATTGAGCTAAGTTTATACAAGTAATAAAAAGGAACTGCATGATTTTTATCAAGAATTAACTTTTGATCACGATCAGAGTGATAACGACTGGATTGCTCTACTCACTATTATCATAACTATATATCCAGCTACCAGGATCGTCAGACTGATCTGTAACATCAATTATCTGCAATCATTTACTAAGTTTTGATTTGTTTATACCAAGAACTAGTATAGGTTTTAGGAAATTAATAATAACATTTTGATTTTGAATACGGTATGTAAATTTAATTGGAACTAAATATTACATTTTAAAATTTACGAGATGTAATTGTATACCATAGTGTTATGGATTGTAACAAATATTTTATGTACTGTACGTGAAAATATATGTTATTTTAATTTTCCTTAATAAATAACATTATAATAAAAAATCTTAAACATTTCTAGAATTTCAAGTTGAACTTAATCACACATGCTGAATGCAAGTTTAAACAAATAGTTGAATACAAATCATGTATTAATGAACTAACATCAACGTTGTTCGAATAAAGCGGAAACTAAAATTTCACAAAACAAAATCCAGCCGCCTAGCAATTTTTTTCGAAACGTTAACTACCTCTGTACTGGTGACTTCAATTTCCCGGTGAATATTCAGTGCTGCTAGTCCAGTCAGCTTGTCTGCACCCATGGTATTCCTAAGATATGTTTTCAGCCGACGTAGTGTAGAAAATGACCTCTCAGCAGTGCTTGTAGTCACAGGGATGGTACACAAAATTCTCAACAATGTGTGGATATTAGGAAACAAGTCCTTGTCACATAGATTCAACACATCGATTGCGTTTTTAGGGATATTAGCGTGGGTCTTGAAGCTCTTGTGCCACAGTTCAAACTCAGCCATAAGCAGGCCTTTGTTGTTTTCTCCACTTTCAATTATGTCATTCTTATAAAAAATACACAGCTGTAAGAAATCAAGTTGCATTTTTTCTTGGAAGGTTCCTTTATGCGTATGCGATGCATTGGCTGATGGCAGTAAGCACTCAAAACTCTTTAATAAGTCTTTATGCTTCATGAATCGAGATTCCAATGAAATAATGAAAGAGTCAATCCAAGGGATGAAAACAGATCTTTTGTAGTATAATTCTGGAGTTTCTGCTGGAATGTTGCTTCTGTTCAGTTGTCTTCCAACAGTTCGAGGCATCGAAATTATTGAACCGCAGTTACTACCAATTTTGGAAGCTTCTTCAAACAACGAGTGAAATTCTTGATCTGCAGTTTTTCTTAGAGATTTTAAGCTTTCAATCACAGTTTCAGCGTGTGTAATTGCAGACGATAAATCTAAATCAGTTCCCTGAAGCTTTTTGCTTAGGTTTACTGTGTAACCTAGCAGTTTTTCTGATGCCATGAGAGAAATTATAAATTCACCTTGACTTAAGGAGTTTAGTAGTATTAGAGCTCCTGAAGAAGATTCCCTACCATTCCAGCTTTTAATCTCCTCTAACGCTACTTCAAGAGGTTGCAGCAGTTCTTTCATAACAAAAAATAGCATCGTGCCTTTGTACCCATCTCGTTGGACAAAGCTGCAGGAGTTTTTTCTTGTTGGTTTCAAGATTTACCTCAGATTCAATGCACTGTTTTAAAACTGCTTGTCTTTTAGGAGTGTTAAAAATCCCACAACTTCTCCACTATTCCAAAGCAGTTCCTGATTGATACAACCTCAGACGCGATCGACAATGCCAGGTTAAGACTATGAGAAGCGCAATGCACGTACATTGCTGTGGGGTGAGCTTCTTGGATGCACGCTTGAGCCCCTTTAAGCTTTGCACCCATGGCAGCCGCCCCATCGTACCCCTGGCCACGTAGGTTAGTTATGTCTATAGTACTGTCTTCAAGACCTTTAATCAATGTTTTTGCCAATACGCTACCCGTAGTAGAGGTTAGAGGCATGAACTTCAAAAATTGCTCACATATTTCATAACCATTTAAAGTATTTGGCGTTACATAACGTAAACACAAAGAAAACTGTTCAACAGTTGAAATATCAGATGTTTCATCTGCGAGAACACCAAAAAACTTAGCTTCTTTTACTTTACTTGCTATTTTTTCAGTTATTATTTGGTTACAAGCATCGATGACTTGATTTTGAAAATTCCAACTTATATAGGTCGCATTTTTGCCACATGTCCCAAAGTGATCATTCAAATTGTTGTCACCTGCTTCAATTCTAGCTCTGAGCAAAGCTCTAAAGTTCCCCTCATTTTCAAATGGTTTGCTGTCGATTTGAAACTGACCATAATCTCTATGGCCCCTAAGGGCGATATTTTGCCTGCCACACAAAATTATAGTTTCTATTATTGGAATTATTCTTTTCACATTATTTTGGGCTTGGACGTCTTTTCCTTTATCAAGAGATTTGTCAATCGGTTTCATTCGGCAGTCCATAACTCTTTGAAAGTTAGCTGCGCTTACACATGAGTCTTTATGGTACTGCGAGTTTGCATGTTTTCATTCAAACTTTTCTAGTGCTTTTTTCCAGTTACAAAAACCTTCTTCAACAAGTTGTCCAGTATGATGAGCGTTACTCTTACCTACTTCTTTTTTCGAAAAAAGCATACAATGGACACAGTATGCACAGTCTTCAATTCCAGAATACGAAAGCCAGGTATATTTCTTAGGCCATGAAAACGAAAATTTTCGTTGTTGGTTCCCATGTGATCTAAAAGGAAAGTAAAAGTTGCTCTGAGGAACCCATTTGTCATTTAAAACTTTGAACTTTTCATTGTCCGTCAACACTTTGTTTTTAAATAAACCAATGCCCAAATCCATGTTATGTTTACTTACAACGGCCTTAGGCCTGCTCACATTTGCCTCTGAGCCCTCCTCTGACGAACAACTTGGCTGTTTTTCTATGCTTGCAGGCCTTGTTAACAGTTCCTTACTCGTTGAAGGATTGCCACATTCACTAACACTAACCACATCATATTTATTGATTTTTAACGGTTTAAAGTAGTTTTGCATGATTGACTTTCTTTTGTCTCCCATTACTTCTAGTCCAATTGGACACACTACGAACACCAATAGCCAATAGAAAATACAAACACAACAACAATCAACTTTTACATACACCACTACTGACTTGACGCCTGACACAGAGCACAGCACAATACCTTGGGGAGAGAAATTTTCACTGCTGTCCCACGCGCATCTTGCTCCGAGCATAGTTACGACAACGGCCGGAAATATCCGATCGTGTTGTGTTTACATTATATATTATTATCACTCAAGTGTTGCATAAATATAGGCCTAACATAATTCTGTTTTAAACCAGTAGAAAATCGCAAAATGTTTCAACGTTCCAACACTAAGCATTCTGGAGCCCGTTCAGCAATCAATTTTCGTGAAAGATATCATCAATGTTTTTAAAGTGTTCCCAGATTTTAGGGGGGGCTTAAGCCCCCAAAGCCCCCCCCCTGGGTGCGCCCCTGACCCTGATGATGAAACGAGGACACAATGTAGGAAAAAGTCGCATTCATGTCTGCTGCAAGTGTATAAGCTGCGTTCCACTTACATTCAGAATTAATAATATTACTACTTATATTCTTAGCAGCCTATGCAAATGTTTTAAAAATTGAGTGGTAGCTTACATTGGTGTTTCTCTTCTTCAGGGATGCATACAGAACCCAACCGTGACACTTCATACGGTTTATGAATAGCATACTCTTGAAGTAAAATCTACCCAGTGTACCCGGAGTATTTTACGTAACAAATTTGGTGACAATTCATATTAACGTTAACAGACACCCTAATTATTGGAGATAGAATGTTGTAGGCCCAATTGGCAAGCGTTTTCTCATCATCATCTTCATTTCCCCTTTTCCAGCTGACACCGGGTGGGGGCAAATATGGTTCCTCTCCCCTTTGTTCTGTCGTTCCACCATTTCTTTTCCGACACAGTGTTCCAATCCAGGTTCCGTTTTCTAATGCTATACTTCACCGAGTCCATCCAACGCGTTCTTGGTCTTCCTCGTCCTCTCTTCCTTGTCATCCGTCGTTCCAGTGCTCGTCTTGGTAGTCTTTCTTCATTCATCCATTTCACATGTCCAAACCATCTCAATCTGTTTTGCTCCAGTTTGTCATTTAGTTTCTGTACTCCCAGTTCTTTCCGCATATCTTCATTTCTCACTCTATCCTCGTTTTCTGGACCATACTTCTCAGGAATCTCATCTCAGCTGCCTGTACTCTGCTCTCATCCCCCTTGGTCATCGTCCAAGTTTCTGCTGCATATGTCATTATAGGAACATAATATGCTTTGTACAAAACTTCTTTAGCCTTGTTCCATACTAGTCCCCGCACCTGTTAGTAGAAAGCCCTCCCGAGTTGTATTCTTCTGCTAATTTCCAAATCTAGTCTTCCATCTTCAGTCAGTTCGCTTCCCAAGTATTTAAAGTGTTTCACCACCTACAATTCCTTATCTCCGACTTTGATTACTCCTTTTCCTTCTTTTTTAGCTCTATTCATCACCACTGTTTTACTCTTCTCCACATTTATCTTCAATGCCCATTGCTCAATCTTTTCATTTATTACGTCTAACTGTTCTTGTACCTCCATCTCATCATCGCCCCAGATCACAACATCGTCTGCAAGCAACATTACCTTCATCTTTGCCCTACTATAGTCTTTCATTGCTGCCTTCAAGATGTCATCCATCACCATTAAGAATAACAAGGGTGACAACACACTTCCTTGCTTTAGTCCAGTGTCAATTTTAAACCATTCCGATGTCCCGACTCTAGTCTTCACACTACTGTAGCAATCCATGCACATTCCATTTATCATGTCTCTCAGTTTCTTGCCTATCCCACTATTTGTTAAACTTTCCCAAACCTTTGTTCTAGGGATGCTATCATGGCCTTTTCTAGATCAATAAAAGTCATTACCATATCCTTCCCATATTCCCAACTCTTTTCAATGTTCTGTCTCAGAATGAAAATGGGTTCAAGCGTTTACTATTCGTGCTAATTATTAACAGACCATCGTTTCATCAATATGTTGCTCATAATACTCTCTACTTTCTGGCTACTAGAATTCAATACGACAGTCATTGCGGACATGGCATAGATCACACTGAACTCGAATTCAGCCCAGCTTAAGACTTTGACTGAGCCGAGGTTCGAACCGACTTGTGAACCATGGGAGAGGAAAATTGGAAATATGGAATTAAAACAATTTAATATTTATATATGCATTTTGGGAAGTGAATGATGCATATTGAAACTATTTTGGAAAATTTTGGAGCATTTTATGGAATTATTATTTGGAAATATTCCGGTGAATGAGATTTTAACTAAGGAAGTGTTAGATCATTCGAGGCTGGAAATTGTACAAGGCTTCATGCTAGCCAGCAGAAAACCAGTTTTGGTTAGTCAAGGCGACAATAACAAATTATGCACACGACCCGTTGATAAGAGGCTAGATCCAGGAGCTTCTATCACGATATTTCAACAGCCAATCAGATTGAGGCACATAAATATTGTGGGAATCGCTTTTATATAAATTTGGCTTATATAAAGCGAAATAAACACTTCTACAGGTGTAGAATATAATATGGAATTTATTTGGTTAAATATAAATATAAATTATTGGCTAGGAGAGAAACCATGAGTATATTTCTATTAAAATGCATCTGCGTGAGGCTAGCAGTCCAGTCTAGATTTGGCACGCGCGCTATCGCGGGGAGGGAAGCGAGGACTCTTACTCAGCTTCTTGAACCAAGTGGACGTATTCAGTCACGCGTCCAACAGAGCACATTTTCCACGATAAAGAAGTACGGACGACAGACGAGGCAGTACCGTCTGGAGATCGACCATTCGCCGAGGAAGAGATACGAGGAGCCGGTGAAATGCAAATGCACTAGATATTGAAGAGAACAGCATTTATTCTGTACCAGAATTATAAGGAGAAGACTTCGCTTAAATAGCATTATTCTACAGCGAAGCGATAACCAACAGAATTGCTTACTACAGCTATATCATTGCTACATTAAATATTCTATGTTACAACATTATAGTCAAGATGACCGTAACGAACCTGAGTCAGGGAGGACAAACTTTTTCAACGATTACTGAGAAGATTATTATGAGCAACTAAATGGAAGGAGGTTAGTCTATACCATGGATTGGAGATTCAGAGTGACTTAGAAGACCAGGAATCGATAAATCTACAACTGCTTCACAACATGCAGTATTCTGACGTGACTTCCAATACTACAAGCGAGATGTCCATTACCATCAGGAGGAGATGTCCACCCAGGACATTCAGATCTACATTGATGATGCCACTCTGCTACACGGAGAAAGGAAGAAGACGAACGCTAGCAGTTGATTGGACCAAGAGATGCAGTTTCCAGGTCGCTGACTGTGGAACAAGAAGACTTGCCGTTAGCTGTCACAGTCGAGCGGGAGTGCAGGTGTTCGTATCACGACCTAGACGGGGGAGCGCTCAGCTGTCTCGCACACGCCCGAGAGAAACTGGTTTCCAAGGCAGACGACGTGCTCACGCAGTTCCAGCCTAACACCGACAACATCTTATGAAGGTATTCACGACACCAGAAGCCATCGAAAAGGTAGAAAAACTGAATGCTCTAAGATCTGTAGTTTTGCAGTAGTATTTGTTGAAATCGATGGGTGACCAACTTCATTGTAGATATTCTCATCTTTATCCTATGTTTATTGTAGCTAAATTTTAGAAATTCATTGTAATTCTTTGATACGTCTACGTGTGTCGTTTCAGACGTAATTTCATTCATTTTTAACTTTAGATATTTCGTTTCTTATATATATATATATTTTTTTTTGAAGGGATCGTTTTAACATGCTCACTTTCGAACGAAACTCGTTTTAAAAGGGAATGCTTCGATAACAACATATTTCGAAGGATATGCTTCGATAGTAACATATTTCATTGAAAATACTTTCCAATTGTATGAACATTTTGAACGTTAAGATTGTTTGTTAATGATAGTTACAAATGCGTAACAGCGACAGAATATATTTGTATAATTATATTGCATAATTATAAAGAAAAGCATTATTGTAAAATGCTGTAACATTGTTGAACAGACATTATTATGTCAGAATATAACTGAAACATTTATTTATAACAATATGGAAGTTATAAAATTCCAATTGCGGAATACATTTTTTTTGACATTGATGTAGTCTTGGACTATTGTTATTATGAAAATACACTATAAAATAGGATCACGTTAGTGACAATTGAGGTCAAATAATGCCTATAATTTTTATCAATTTCATTGGAAACATTGTTAAACTGAAATGATAGACCAGGAGATTTGTTAGTCTACCTGAAGTCTAATATGTCTTAAAACTAGCTTAAATATAAATAATTCATTTATTTAAATGTACACCAGATGCGTGAGGATATGTATTTATATTTATTAACTAGTATAGACGAGCGAACTACGAGTTAGAATTGTTAATATTTGGTAACGTGGAAAAACAATCTATTATGGAACTAAGTGAATGGAAAGCGCTATTTAAAAAATAAGAAATACTGTATGAGGTGAATTGTAGTGAACAAACATGTAATTGTTGTTAAAGATGCACGAGGTTAATAATTTAGAGGAGAGATGGAGTTAGGAGTGCACTCTGAACGGTAGTATACAATTGCGTATTTACCTAGTACAAGTCTGTACCAAGATGGGTTTCTTATTGAAGTAATGCCGTGCGGAGTATTGAAGATTGTTGGTAGTAATGAAATGATGGAAGTATGATGTGTTTGGAGCGTAGCAGACGCTATTTATGGATATTGTTCACCGTATTACGAGAGAAGGAAATGTATTGCCATGTGAAGCAACGAATTGTTACAGTGTGTGTAAAAAAGCGCTGACATAAGGGTAAATATTTGTATTGTTCATGTCAGAGAGTATCAGTATATGATCCACGAAGTGTTTAGAGGTTTTTAAGTAGTTTCGCATCGCTCTTTACCTTATTGTATTTTTATTCGTTGACACGACATATTCTAAGCTATATTTAACTTCAGTGTTCGATATACAAGCTTTACTAACTATGACAAGTTGCCAGAGATATCTGAAAATTTATTGTTGTGTGAAACATTGTTCATAAAACTGTTTTTAAAACAGAGACACTAGAAGACTGTCAGATCGCGACTGATAGTGCGGATAGTATTTTAATACCGTGTTAAACATTGGAAAATTGTATATAATGTATATATTTCACATGTATTTAATTATTATTATTATTTTATATATTCACGTTTTACACACGTATGTGTATAATTTTGTTTTTTTTACATTGTTAATTTAAATTTTGATGCTTGAACAGCTGATGCTGATCAGACTGCTTCAGTGACAGAGTCACAGGGTGATTATTAATTGCGTTAACATTTTAATAATTTCTTAAATAATCACATTTCTGTAATGACATTGTTTATGAACATTTATACCACAGATAGAAGGACTATCTGACGTGTGAGATAATTCATTTTACCTTGCTCTTATTTTTATTGGTGATAGGGAGTTTATTGTTCTGTAAATGTTTAGTTATAAATCCCAGGCACTATTTTTGTTTGCCTGTTTGTTTTTTATAAATCTGATCACCTTTTCATTTTGCAATCGACATGCGATAATACTACGAATTAGTTACTAGAATTCACGTAGTCTCAACTTACACCGTTCACGCCCGAGATCCGAGATTCTCGTCCTACCATCATGTTATGGGTATTTTATTTCTAGTAAATGTTTAACTAATCAGTAGTGTTGTTGCATGGCCGGTATGTATCCAGAGGTTTTCTAGTCATTATCCTAGTAGGGTATTGTTGGTTTATCTGGCTGGGTATCGATCTCCCTACAATCCTTTTCCATCTTAGCGGATATAGGCTATGACTATGCGGAATTCGGTTGCAATACCAAGCGGACAGATTGTGCCACATGGCAACTCGGGAGTGTCTGTCGATCTTGTTTCATTCTGTGATCTATGTCTGTCAACCAGTGACTTGTATCCCTTGTCCTGGGGATTGCACTATTAGGGGGGCATGTAGGTCGTAGGGTAAAAGACTGCTTGATATCAAAGAAAACGGATATACCTCATTCATCACGAATGCTACATTTCAGAGAACATCACATTGTATTCGGATGAAATGTATTATAAATTAGTCTACATGAAAATCTTCACAAGAACAAAATAACATACGTTATATAGAAGGGGGAGAAAGAACCGCGAGTGTTACAAATACGTGCAAATTACATCAGCAGTTGACGAAGCATCTCGGCTGTCTCCGTCCGTGCCTCGGCTCCCTTGTTGCAATCAGCGGGCAACGGCCAGCCGAGTTAACTGTTGGGATAGGACTTGCACGATCTAGCATCTCAGCCATAGCCTTCACTATTGAGACCTGATCGGTGCTCGGGCCAGGCAACGACCAAACGGACGAGCGCTCCTAAACAGTTGGCCCGCTTCACTTTTTCAGACGGTTCACAGCAACTTACTATAAGATTTCATGAATTATTAAGGAACAAAATTATGAATTCCTATACTTATAAAAGAAACGTACAGCTTTTATTACTAAAATATTATTACGGTATTAATTGCTTTTCTTAATGAAATCTGGTCGTTGTGCAACAATGCAACCTTATTACCGGCCGCCACTGGTAATTATGTAAGTACAAACTCCTGCGACACATACAACACATTGTGCATGCTGTCACATTGTGGCCATTAGGTTTATAGTGAATGCTAGCGCTGCCAATTAGCTGAAGTATGGAAAATTACATCCGTCCCGCTCAAGTTGCAACAAATTGCTGAGAGCGCATCAAATTTGAAAGAAAATTAATACTCTGAATACAGCTGAGAATTATATACTTTTGCATCGTGGGCCTAATGTTTACTTCCGACATGATGCACCTCCTGCCACCTTGTAGAGGCGCCCCTAATGGAACGAGATTAGGTGACTTTTATTCAATATTAGGGAAATATATTTTTGTGACCATTTATTCTGCATGATTTCATTCTCGATTGAATCGCCCTGTACCTTGGTATAACTAGTCTCATCTCAAGCCTGGTACTGTCCCCGTAAAATGAATTATTTGGGATGAAAATGGGAATTTTTTTCGGAATCCTATGATAAAATTTAACCCAGCAATATCGAGGCTGGAACTTGGCACAAACCAGTCTTGTGGCTACGTTGAGCAGGAGGGAATTTCCGTCACGTGATTATATTGCGCAATGGAAGTTTCGAGAAGCCTAGAATCGGCCTAGCAACAGCGATTCATCCCAGGAATTGTTTAAACATTGTTATAAATTATTCCATTGGATATGAGCCTACAGCCAATAAGAAGAAGTCATAGAGGAGACGGAAGTTCCAGCAACTAAATTTTATGGATTATTATCACATTTAAGCCCCAAGAGAGTGAATTTATGTATTGGTAAAGTGAAGAAAATTATAATAAAATATTGGAGATTTTTTATAGGTCGACACCAGGTAGCATTTCGAAGGAATAAGCAATTTTCTAGAGCCCGCCAAAAATTTCGAGGGAACGAAGAAAGGTGGCTAGATTTGGTGACTTGTAGGGGAGACGCCAAGTATCGAGGCTCTTGTTCATCTGAAGTTGGAACCGATCAGACGTGTTTTGCCGGGAGAGCTATAGTCCCGAGTGCATCACCGAGTCCGTGAAAGGTCGACTCGTGGAGACACGGTATAGCGAGGCTAGGTGTTGGAGATTGCCGCGCTAGAAAAATGAGGGAAGTTGTGAGGAGTACAAATGCCGCAATAACTTCAAACTGATCGACTTTAGGAACATTATTTCTACTACAGATTACAGTATATAATCTAGTGAAGTGTATTACGAACTTTTATTGAATTCGAAAGAATGTTTTGGGAAATATAAGCATTTTGTGATGCGTTAGAAAAGTGTCTGAATCAAGCACTGAAAAGCATTTTCGTTCGAGACAGACTACAGCGAATGCACAGATTCACGTGAGTAACAGTGATTGTTAGCATTGCTAGTTTGGAACTTTATTGTAAAACCAATATGATGACGGTGTATTCTCAACGGAAGAACATTATTAAATATTGTAATATGATTGCAATTATGGACTAAATAAGTATGTGCGCCAGGAATACAAGCAGATAGAAGCAATATATTCAACGATGGTGCTTCGTTAAGGAGTTTATTCATGACTGTCTACTTTACGAGCAATCATGAGACGTTTTGTAGAACCACATTCTAGTGCATTATCGTCAAACATGAGCCCGATATCAACACCAGCGACTACAAAACGATATTCATACTCCATCTCAATGAATATTCTGTACACGAGTGAGATCCATGACTTCCTTTTCGAATTTATTTCGGAACGTGTAGCTAAACTTTCGACACTTCTCGTTGTTATGATGAATTGATACCACGACGGAGAAAGAAGAAACATGAAGATTTTCAAGATGACCAGGGTTTTCCCGGCAGTAATGAAGATGACGGATGGTAGTCCGCAGTTCGATCCCGGTTGGAGCTTGCTGTTTCCCGGTAGGGGAATTCGTTCCTTTCCCGAGGTCGTGAGTTCTTGGAGACGAACTAGGATCCAGCCTAGGTCCTTGAAGGTTGTAACATCTGAGTATTATCCAATACTCATCTTGAACTTCCAACGCTCCAGACAAGGTAGCTGGGTTCATTAAGTTGTAGTTAGAGCATTATTAGTGACATTCTAGAGCAATTCCTTTATCCATATTTCAACAAAACATTTATGTATTCCATGTGTAAACGTTTTATTCTTCGAGATCATTTGTAGTGATCGTCTTTCGACGTTTTTAGAATTGTTTGTTTGCAATCCAGTTTCTGAAGTGAGAAAGTTAACTTGTTTGAGGAACTAGTATTCTTGTCATATCCCTTAAGGAACAGTAATTTATTTTTGACGTTTGTGAATTCATTTTGAATTCAGGTGATAGACATTTTCGTCTATGTTACCAATTACATTATTTTAATAGTTTAATTTGGGCTTCTTATCCGTCGAGAAGAAACATCAAGAAAGTAGAAAGAAATAGTGATATATTGTGAAATATCACAGCATTGTTACGAACTTAGCTTCGTATTGGAGTGAAACATTTAACGTGGAAACGATGAAAGTCGTTAGAACTCATAGACATTGGTTCAGAATGGAGATAACACGAATATGACTAACTGTATAATTATTGAAGAAATTATCAGTCAGTTAAAATAATTTGAGAATAGAATCTTCTTGGAAGATTATTTTCATCCGACGTTAGGGAAGTTCTAGTTTGATTACCTCGTCAAGATTGATTCCTATCGGACCTACACAAATAACTTTTGTGGTTATTTATTCACGATGGGTAATATAATGCCATATTGTAGACATGATATTCCTTCATCTGTGAAAGTGAAACCAGAAGCATGGGGAGACAGTATTGTATTTTTATTAGAGGTATACGCAACAGTTAAGAGATATCCTAGTAACGTTTTTAAAGTAACTGCAAGGAGGTCTTTCACGCTTAGTCCAAAGGTCGTTGGCATGTATAAATTAGTGGATTAACGACTGATGTTATTGTTTGTTATACCAGCGGTTGGTTTGGCAACGCTGAGTAATTATGCCCTTTTAAGGAATGCCAGTTTAAAGAAAATGAAGATATTGATATTGGTTGATATGTTTGTAATTCCGTGTGCAGTTGGCATACGAGAGGTATTTTAGTGAAGGAGTTTCCGCATTATAACAAAATCATTGCATGGGCGAGACTATTTGGCATGGCGTAGGATGTGAGTTGGTAGAACTCATTTTATTTCATACACGACTTTGGATAAGTGAAGATAGTAGGGTTGCAGTCGAAATTTTAACGGGAAGTTGGATATTGAAGTCTGTTATGTATTACTCATATTAACCTTTATTAAACCCAAGTATGTAACTGCGCATGTTTTACTTTTGCTGGTTGAACATATCCGACTTATTTTGACTACAGACCAGAAATGAGTATAAGTGGTAGTATTTCCGAAGTGATGGAAGATTGTGAGGATCCCATTAAATTGCGATTGGCATTAATGTGAGATCAGAGCAGACGCTCTTTTGTAAATAGACATTACATTTTTGTCTTAATAATAGCTCATGCTATTAAGCGTAATTAAAATTCATTTGTTATAAACTTTCATTATTATTCAATCAAGGGAATAACGTGTTAGTTTTAGGAAGATGTTGAAAGTTTTCGCATAGTGTATAGAGTATGAAAGTAAATATGTTTTGAATGCGGTTTACTTATTGTTCAGTGTGAATGGTGACAACTCCGTTGGGATATCACGACACGAGGGAGTGAAAGGAACAGTGTGTAGAAGTTTCAATTAGTTCACATGAAGGATGTTTGGATGATTTGCGTTTTCGTCTAGCATATATGAAATTTTTGTAACGTTGCCTGTTTGGTGACAGAAGTGTGTATTCTAATGACAAGTGATGTCGAACGCAGTTCTATTGGAGAACTCGTTTCGTTCAAAGCCGAGGTCTGGCCACAAATGTGAGGACTTGTTGACAACAGCATAGTCTGAATGAATGAATCAGCCGGTAGGGTGGAAATGTAACGGGTCTGTTATATAACCAACCACGTGGCTCATACACGCGCTGCGAGATTGCAGGTTTACTCCGTAAGCGTGGCCAGGGAATGTTAAGCGCGCCAGACTCTATAACGTGTTTTAGCTTGTTGTGAAGGCTTCGCCCAACTCAGAATTTTACCCCGATGTTCTTTTAACACGGATTTTCAGTGGCGTGGATGTGAAGAGGTGAGAATGAGTGTGTGTTTATTATTAGTTGTATGAATGTTTAGTTATAGTTTACTCTTGTTATTAAATTGTTACTTTTGTTAGACGCCGCGTCGTTTCGATTTATTTTAGGTATAGAGAGATGCAACTGTGAAACCCATTTTTATGTCTAGGAGATGACCACGAGATCCCCGAGAACACGGTAGGTGCTCTACTTTGAGCCAGTGCATACATGTAATTCACAGTTTCGTCGTATCTTCCGCTATGTATATTTTTGAGGGTCATGTTGGAGTGGATTCTTGACTAGTATTTAAGCCGGAGCAGTCAGTGTCTACAAATCCAGCTTTGCTTCAGATATCTGACAGACCGCCTCTCGAATATACGGGTACAGAGGAAAGATGGCACCTTAGACTTTGGGGCCATGAAAATAGCTTCGTGAGGCCATTCAGAAGCTCTCCAGATGACAGCTTAATGTTTAAGTTTATGGGATTAACTAACCATATCATCTATGATGAGCTTGAGTGTAATTATATAGGTAATTTGCTTTGTTTTTAATAAAATTTCACTCAAATAAAGATCAGATCTAATGGATAGCATGAGAAAGGAGTAATAGGTGATATTTTTCGAAATGACCTATGATCTGAATCTAATTTCGTTTTGACCGGCTCATTGTTATTGATAGCCCTGTTAATATAAGGCTAACGTGATTAATGCCAGTAAATATACTTTATGGTAGTATATTTAAAATAAATCACACGCGAACGCTCTATAGGGACTGGTATTTTAGAAATAGGATGTCTGGTAATCTAATATTAAGTTAATATTAAGGCGAGACGATAAGATACCCAAATACATGGATTGAAAGGATGCTCTAAAGTGTTGTTATATTGCTCTGTTTGTTTGTATTCCTATAGCACTTTGTATTATTGATATTGTTGTAATGGCAACGATGGCGACAGATGATGTCCGGAAGATGATGAACGAGATGAAGGAGACCTTGTCGGAGAACATGCAGAAAAGTTTGAAGGATTCCCAAATTAAAATGGATAGTAATATGAAAGAGAAATTAGATAGTGTTGAAAATCAGATTGAGGAGAATCTGAAGGTGAATGTTATTGATTTATAGATAAAATTGTATGAGGCGAAGCAGGACAGAGAGCAGCTGAAAAAGGATCGCCAGGCAGATCTTGACAAGTTGTTGTTAAGGTTGGTGAAAGTTTCAAGGGAGATATTCAGGTTATGCAAAATTCTTTACAGGGTTTGCAGACCAGCTCCACAGAATTGAAGGATGATGTCAGTAGTGTCCGTACTGATGTTGCCAATGTACAGACTAGAGTTGAGAATGTTCATTCTGATGTTGCTCTTGTTAAAAATGACGTTGCCAATGTACAAACCAGAGTAGAGAGTGTTCATTCTGATGTTACCCTCGTTAGGGATGATGTTGCTCTTGTTAAATCCAAAGTTGCCAATGCTCAAACTGATGTTGCTCTTGTTAAATCTGAGGTTCCCAATGTTCGGTCAGATGTGTCCCATGTCCAAACCAAAGTAGACAAGGTTCAGGAAAATGTAAATAACATGCAGATTGATGTTAACAATGTCCAAACTGATATAACTAGTGTAGAGACTGATATTAACAAGGTTCAATCTGATGTTAACTCTATGTTTGTTGATGTTAATAAGGTCCAAGGGGAAATAAACAAAATTAGAAGGGAAGTAGAGGAATCTAAGACCCAATGTTCTGATGGTATAGGT
Source organism: Meconema thalassinum (assembly GCA_946902985.2). NCBI lineage: Eukaryota > Metazoa > Arthropoda > Insecta > Orthoptera > Tettigoniidae > Meconema > Meconema thalassinum. The sequence continues at coordinate 611,510,392 of OX336389.2, read as the reverse complement.
GCTTTAAGAACGCAATTTGTAGATGATTCCCAAAAACCTATTGTTTCATTAGCCGAGTTGAAAACTAATGTTGATACTCTGCGTAATCAGGTGATAGACCATAATATGATCTTAAAGGATGACATAGAAGTTGACATAGCTGAAATGTTAAAGGCGAACGTAGTCATCCGGAAATATGAATGGGATAAGTCAAGTACGGAACATATGATCCAAGGTAAAATTGAAAGTAAACTAGCCAGTACGCCATTACAGATAAACCGTGATGTTATGATTGTCAGGTCAGATCTAGGAAAGCGTATTGTTCAATTGTTACAAAGACAGGTTGACGATAAAAATCAATCGACTGAGGCTAATAAAACTTCAACTGAATCCTTAGAAACTCATAGTAAACGTTTAGATGAGCGGATAGATACAGTAGTCACAGTCGTAAATGAGATTAAGGAGGGAAGATCTACCAGTATCGAAGACTACATTAGCAGGAGATTGCAGAGTCTTAGCTTAGGAGACGTTGCTGATCTTGAAGTCTATAAGGAGGACTTGAAGAAGGAACTAGAGAAGCAAGTGAAAGAAATGATTACCGAAATAGAAGATAAGGAGAAGATAGAAATCGAGGACTATGAAAGTCGTCATAGAAGACCCAGTATGGAGACAGGAGATAGAGAAGTTAGGCCAGAAGAGAGAGTATTCAGATACACTGAGGGACACGAAGATAGAAGTAGAGAACCTGAAAGAGAAAGGAGAGAATATCGTCCCAGTTTCCAAGATTTTCAACAGAGAAACGTGACGGTAATACGTAACTTTGAGGACATGCCTCGAAAGGTTAATAACCTCGATTCTTACACCCCAGTAGAGTATATCAGGAATATCCGTGATTACTTTACTGAAGCACACATTCCTTGTGAACGTGATATGAAGATAGTGGAACGCTATTTGGGTGAGGGACCCCTTGATTGGTTCAGGGCCTTCAGGTACACATTCGTGGACTTTGAAGAGATCGCAGAAGCTCTAACGAAGCGCTATTGGTCAATTGAAGCACATAACAGTCTGTGCGCGAAAGTATATTCCAGTAAGTATTCGGGTACTTTACCGACGAGCTACGCTGACTTCTTTACGACACAGCTCGCCCGACTACGTTTTTACAACCCCCACTATCCACGGCACAACTGATAGATGCTATCGCCAGAATACTGCCAGTTGAATTGAGAAGACTGATAATTTCTTCAGGAATTAGTGACTTAGTTGGCATGGACGAACTTCTCAGGAAATTGGATTATACTAGTCCAACGCCCAATGTCGTAGCTAGAAACCAACGTCAGGACTATAAAGAGATCGATACTGTGTTTATAGATCAAACACAGCAGACAGAAAGCCCTAATGTGCAAGAGAAGGGAAACTTAGGTCCAGAAAGGAATTCGTATTTCGGAGATAGGAGACCGGAACCTAGGTATAGGATATTCCGTGGTGGCCGCCCCTATCAACAACAACTAGGACGTGGAAACCATCAAGAAAATCGTAGAAGCGGTTTCTTCCATAATAACAATAATTATAGATATAACAATAATTATAATGGTAGAAACAACCGAAATAATCTGGGCCAGAACCAAGATAGACCACAAAGAAACGAAGTAATGACCAAAGAGAATTATGACAAACGTCATCAGGAAGGAAAGCAATTCTTAAAGGAATTAAGGGAAAAGGAAGGTGGAAATGGAAGTATTTCAACCTTGAACGTGGATCCTAAACCCGGTACTAGCCAGCAAGGAATCCGTGAGAATGACGCTCAGGAACAAAAAAAACTTCATTTACCAAACGGAATTAGAAGGAGAGAGAAATACTACTACACTACACCAGATATTGATTAATGAAGTATACAAAGTAACAGACGAGGATCTATTGTTAGAAAATGAGATTGTAAGAGAGGAAAGGCCATTTGAATCACCAATTGTTTGTGTAAATGTCGATGATCAGACATGCAAGTCTCTGATGGACACGGGAGCTATTATGTCCATAATATCTCACGAGTGTTACCAGAGATTATTGGGTAGTGACAAGATGACTGCTTTGCCCGCATCTGCTGTGAAAGTGCGCGGCATTTTTCAAGAGAAAGCTGTGAAGTGTAAAATTCAAGTTTTGCTAAACTTTGAAATAAATACACGTGTTTACGAATATATTTTCATCGTGGTGGATAAGATAAATTTTGACATCGTGCTTGGTATTGATTTTATCACGAAGGTGGGAGCTGTTATTGATATGAAGAACAGGATTATTAAATTTAGTGAAGGGGTGATTAACACAGAAGAGTTAGAAGAACAGGAACTGAATAACAGTCCAGATATGGATTATAGGGAAGATATTTTAAGTAACGTCATTGAGGAGGTAGAGAACGCTAGAGAAAGGCCTACCCTCAAATCTGAAGGATTTGAAGAGATTTAAGAAGAATTTGAAGAATCGATTATGGAATTTATGGATTTTACCAGAAGAAGATATACCCCATTACAGAGAAATACTATGAAGAAGTACGAGGATTAATCAAAACGATGGAAGCGGATGGTATTATCAGGAAACAGGCGTCTTCATATATCAACCCCATTACTGTAGTGAAGAAGAATAACGGACAGCTACGCCTATGTCTCGATGCTCGTTCAATCAATTTGAAAATTCTTCCCGAGGCAGACCGACCACCGAAAATTCGTGATCTCCTGAGGAAATTCAAAGGAAAGGCATGTTTCTCCGTATTAGATCTCACAGCGACCTTATATCAAATTGAGCTTGAAGAGGAGAGTAAACAGTACACCGGTTTTCTCTTCGACCAGACTTCATGTTTTTTTCAGAGGCTACCTTTTGGTATAGTAAATAGCGGTCCAGCGCTAATCAGAGCCCTTGACGGCAAGCAAACTGATGAGGTCAAGAAGAACGTGATATGCTACATCGATGATTTGATCATATCATGTCCTAATGTAAGGAACACATGGTGCATTTACGTAAACGTTTTGAGAACTTGAGGGAAGCGAATATCAAAGTGAACTTTGATAAGTGCACTTCATGCACGAGAAACTCAATTTCCTCGGTCACACCATCGATCAGGAAGGTTACCACCCAAACCTTGAGAAAGTAGAGGCTATTACTAGATTCCCTAAGCCCACCAAGGTCAAGCAAGTCCGCGAGTTCGGGGAGCTTGCCAATTTATAAGCAGTCCTGTCCAAAATACTCTGAGATCATGGCACCTCTTTATGAGTTACTAAAGAAAAACAATCGTTGGAAGTGGACGAGTGCTACCAACGAGGCCTTTGAAAACGCGAAGGAGATGTTGAGGCAGAATGTCACGTTGGAATATCCAGATTTTGACCGTATATTTTATATCGAATCCGATGCCTCCCGCGTAGGTATAAGTGCTGTTCTGTACCAGAAGGATGAGGACGGAGGAAAGCACTATATCGCTTTCACTGGTAGAAAGTTGAAACGACATGAGGAGAATTACTTTACAACGGAACTGGAGGCGTTGGCCTTAGTCACAGCTCTTGAGACATGGAAGGAGATCTTGATCGGTCATCAGATTATTATCGTGACCGACCACAAGGCATTACAGTTTATGCTTCAAACTGATATGTCGAGTGATAGGTTAACACGATGGGCCCTATTCACTCAACAACTTAAAGCAACTATTGTCCACCAGCCAGGGAAAGATAACTTACTGGCTGATGCATTATCGAAAAACCCAATCAAAAGTGTGCAGATTAACCATGTACAATTGGAGCAAGAAGATCTAGAAACCGTTAGGAGATTAGCCTGAATCGGTGTATCACAGAAGAGATACGTTCCAATAAGGAAAATGTACGGCTTCATAAAAGGTTTCATGGACATAGCAGATGAGGATTATATAGCTACCCAAAGACAGTCGCGCCACTCTGTTTTGAGCGGTGGTCTGGTATGCAAGTATGTTGACGCTGAGCATACAAAATTCCGCATAGTTGTGCCCCCTAATTTTGTCACGAAATTAGTGTGGTTAGCTCACCACTCCATAGGACATGGCGGTTTAGATAAGACTCTCAGTACACTCAAAGAGAGATTTACCTGGACCAACATGAGATCTGCTATTGCGAGGATAATAAGATCTTGCGATGAATGTCAAAGAGGGAAATTCACATCTGAGTTGTTGAAAGGTAAACCAAGGCCCATGATACCTTCAAAACCGCATGAGTTGATGGCGGCGGATATTTTGGCCCCTGTCCTAAGGGCTACCGAAGGATCCAGTTCTTGTTAGTAACAGAGGTTGTCTTCTCCAAATTTGTCACGATAGATCCAATGCAGAAAGCAAACACAAGAAATGTAGTGAGCAGATTGGAAAATTCGGTTTTTCGAAAGGCTGGAAGACCAGAGTATTTGTTATCAGACCACGGAGCCCAGTTCACTTCAGCATAATTTGAAGCAGATATGGAAAGATTAGGGATAAGACACATATTTTCCAGCGGGCGTTATCCTGAATCAAATTCTAGTGAGAGATATATGGCTGAATTTAGTAAATTATGTCAAATTTTCTGCCCTAATGATCACCCCAGTTGGGTTAAGTATGTGCCTATCATTGAAGAATGTTTTAACTCCACAGTTCAAGAGAGCGTGGCAGAAGTTCCAATGGTCTTACATTTAGGAAGGAAGCCAGAAAGACATGGGGCAACACATTTAATTTCATTCCTCGAGATCCTGATGTAGGAAGACAGGAAAGGGTAGACAGAGCGAAGGAAAGGTTCCAGAAGGCGGCTGACAAGCGCATGAGAAGAGTTGAAGGGAAGAGATTTAGCAAGCCTTTAGAAATAGGAGACATGGTATTATTGCGCCGAACAGTAAAAGCGGACGTAGGCAAGAAGATATACCCGAAGTTCAGAGTTATCTTCATTGGCCCGTTCAGCATAGAAACTGTCTATGGAAATTGTTATGAGTTGTATGATGAAGAGAACAATGTCATTTTGGGAAAGTACAATGCAGAGAATTTAAAAAAATATTTTAAGAAAGAAGGCTGAAATATAATGCATTTTTCGAGTTCAGTGACATGTCTAAGATCCTGATTCGAAGTGATTAAAAACAATTTTGCAACTGTTTTTAAGTTGAGATGGGGGAAGAATGCCCCCGTAAAATGAATTATTTGGGATGAAAAAGGGAATATTTTTCGGAATCCTATGATAAAATTTAACCAAGCAATATCGAGGCTGGAACTTGGCACAAACCAGTCTTGTGGTTCTACGTTGAGGAGGAGGGAATTTCCGTCACGTGATTATATTGCGCAATGGAAGGTTCGAGAAGCCTAGAATCGGCATAGCAACAGCGATTCATCCCAGGAATTGTTTAAACATTGTTATAAATTATTCCATTGGATATGAGCCTACAGCCAATAAGAAGTCTTAGAGGAGACGGGAGTTCCAGCAACTAAATTTTATGGATTATTATCACATTTAAGCCCAAAGAGAGTGAATTTATGTATTGGTAAAGTGAAGAAAATTATAATAAAATATTGGAGATATTTTATAGGTCGACAGCAGGTAGCATTTCGAAGGAATAAGCAATCTTCTAGAGCCCGCTAAAATTTTCGAGGGAACGAAAAAAGGCGGCTAGATTTGGTGACTTGGAGGGGAGACGCCAAGCATCGAGGCTCTTGTTCATCTGAAGTTGGAACCGATCAGACGTGTTTTGCCGGGAGAGCTATAGTACCGAGTAAATCACCGAGTCCGTGAAAGGTCGACTCGTGGAGACACGGTATAGCGAGGCTAGGTGTTGGAGATTGCCGCGGTAGAAAAATGAGGGACGTTGTGAGGAGTACAAATGCCGCAATAACTTCAAACTGATCGACTTTAGGAACATTATTTCTACTACAGATTATAGTATATAATCTAGTGAAGTGTATTACGAACTTTTACTGAATTCGAAAGAATATTTTGGGAAATATAAGCATTTTGTGATGCGTTAGAAAAGTGTCTGAATCTAGCGCTGAAAGGCATTTTTGTTCGAGACAGACTACAGCGAATGCGCAGATTCACGTGAGTAACAGTGATTGTTAGCATTGCTAGTTTGGAACTTTATTGTAACACCAGTATGATGACGGTGTATTCTCAACGGAAGAACATTATTAAATATTGTAATATGATTGCAATTATGGACTAAATAAGTATGTGCGCCAGGAATACAAGCAGATAGAAACAATATATTCAACGATGGAGCTTCGTTAAGGAGTTTATTCAAGAATGTCTACTTTTCGAGCAAACATGAGACGTTACGTACAACCACATTCTAGTGCAGTATCGTCAAACATGAGCTCGATATCAACACCAGCGACTACAAAACGATATTCATACTCCATCTCAATGAATATTCTGTATACGAGTGAGGTCCATGACTTCCTTTTCGAATTTATTTCGGAACGTGAAGCTGAACATTCGACACTTATCGATGTTATGATGAATTGATACCACGACGGAGAGAGGAGTAACATGAAGATTTTCAAGATGCCCAGGGTTTAACTGGCAATAATGAAGATGACGGATGGCAGTCCGCAGTTCGATCCCGGTTGGAGCTTGCTGTTTCCCGGTAGGAGAATTCGTTCCTTTCCCGAGGTTGTGAGTTCTTGGAGACGAACTAAGATCCAGCCTAGGTCCTTGAAGGTTGTAACATCTGAGTATTATCCAATACTCATCTTGAACTTCCAACGCTACAGACAAGGTTGCTGTGTTCATTAAGTTGTAGTTAGAGTATTATTAGTGACATTCTAGAGCAATTCCTTTATCCATATTTCGACACAACATTTATGTATTCCATGTATAGACGTTTTATTCTTCGAGATCATTTGTAGTGATCGTCTTTCGACGTTTTTAGTATTGTTTGTTTGCAATCCAGTTTCTGAACTGAGATAGTTAACTTGCTTGAGGAACTAGTAATCTTATCATATCCCTTAAGGAACAGTATTTTATTTTCGACGTTTGAGAATTCATTTTGAATTCAGGTGATAGACATTTTCGTCTATGTTACAAATTAAATTATTTTTAGTTTAATTTGGGCTTCTTGTCCGTTGAGAAGAAACATCAAGAAAGAAGAAAGAAATAGTGATATATTGTGAAATATCACAGCATTGTTACGAACTTAGCATCGTATTGGAGAGAGACATTTAACGTGGAAACGATGAACGTCGTTAGAACTCATAGACATTGGTTCAGAATGGAGATAACACGAATATGACTAACTGTATAATTATTGAAGAAAGCTATGATCTTTCAGTCAGTTAAAATAATTTGAGAACAGAATCTTCTTGGAAGATTATTATCATCCGATGTTAGGGAAGTTCTAGTTTGATTACCTCGTCGAGATTGTTTCCTATCGGACCTACACAAATAACTTTTGTGGTTATTTATTCAAGATGGGTAATATAATGTCGTATTGTAGACATGATATTCCTTCATCTGTGAAAGTGAAACCAGAAGCATGGAGAGACAGTACAGTATTTTTATTAAATGTAGCCTATACGCAACAGTTTAGAGATGTCCTAGTAACGTTTTAAAATTAATTGCAAGGAGGTCTTTCACGCTTAGTCCAAAGGTCGTTGGCATGTATAAATTAGTGGATTAACGACTGATGTTATTGTTTGTTATACCAGCGGTTGGTTTTGGCAACGCTGAGGAATTATGCCCTTTTTAAGGAATGCCAGTTTAAAGAAAGTGAAGATATTGATATTGGTTGATATGTTTGTAATTCCGTGTGCAGTTGGCATACGAGAGGTCTTTTAGCGAAGGAGTTTCCGCTTTATAATAAAACCATTGCATGGGCGCGACTATTTGGCATGGCATAGGATGTGAGTTGGTAGAACTCCTTTTATTTCATACACGACTTTGGATAAGTGAAGATAGTAGGGTTGCAGCCGAAATTTTAACGGGAAGTCGGATATTGAAGTCTGTTATGTATTACTCTTATTAACCATTATTAAATCCAAGTATGTAACTGCGTATGTTTTACATTTGCTGGTTGAACATATCCGACTTATTTTGACTACAGAGCAGAATTGAATATAAGTGGTAGTATTTCCGAAGTGATGGAAGATTGTGAGGATCCCATTAAATTGCGATTGGCATTAATGTGAGATCAGAGCAGACGCTCTTTTGTAAATAGACATTACATTTTTATCTTAATAATAGCTCATGCTATTAAGTGTAGGCCTAATTAAAATTCATTTGTTATAAACTTTCATTATTATTCAATCAAGGGAATATCGTGATAGTTTTAGGAAGTTGTTGAATGTTTTCGCATAGTGTATAGAGTATGAAAGTCAATATGTTTTGAATGCGGTTTACTTATTGTTCAGTGTGAATGGTAACAACTCCGTTGGGATATCACGACGCGATGGAGTGAAAGGAACAGTGCGTAGAAGTTTCAATTATTTCACATGAAGGATGTTTGAATGATTTGGTTTTCGTCTAGCATAATGAGATTATTGTAACGTTGCCTGTTCGGTGACAGAAGTGTGTATTTTAATGGCAAGTGATGTCGAACGCAGTTCTATTGGAGAACTCGTTTCGTTCAAGGCCGAGGTCTGGCCACAAATGTGAAGACTTGTTGACTGAATGAATGAATCAGCCGGTAGGGTGGAAATACGAAGTACGTCCAGAAAGTAAGTTCCGTTTGGTAATAACACCAAATTGTGTACAGATACAGAAAAATTATTTATTGCACAAAATTCTACAATCCTTAAACTACTTTTCCACATAACTGCCGAAATGTTGCAGGCATTTGTCGTAGCGTGGCACGAGTTTTTGTATACCTTCTTCATGGACGTGTGCCGCCTGTGTCTTTAACTAGTTGTACGTTCCGCTGCAGCGCAGTTCCGCTAATGCGCGGTAGACGCTCTGTATCAAGGAGAAGAAACGTGCGCCATTTGGAGAGCGCTGTGGTGTATTTTTGCAAATACACGGAAAGAAAGAATTAGCTTTTGCTGTTCATTACTTTATATCAGTCCGTTTATTTATATTTCTTTCCCACACACACCAACATCGAACTGTTACCTCCCGTTTGCCCCGTGCATTTGTTCATTTTTCTGTCAGTTTTTTACAGAAAAGCATATTCCGCTGATCCAGCCTGACAGCGTCCCATCGCTGCCTTCTGAACTTCCATTGCTTCAAACCATGAAGACTTCTATTAATCCGCAGGGCGTCGTGTACTTCACCAACCAACTACTCCATGAAGACACCGCTCCAAGAAGAATTTTGTTTTTGTCAAGTTTTTTCATGTTTATGCATAACCTCTGTGTTTCCTCCCCTCACTCGCCCGCTTCCTCCTCTTCTCCCCTCCTCCTACTGCTCTCTCCTCCGCGCGCGCAGCCAGCCCGCTCGGTCACTTCACTTCTACACTTGGTCTCGACTTGTCTCCGCGTCGTGAGCAACCGCTCACCTTCTCAGTGCACTCAACTTCTTGTTGAACATTCCGTCTAGGCTGGTGTGCTTTCGCTGCGTCTAGCAGCCCTCACTTGTACGTCGGAAGTCGACCCGTTCAGTTAGAGCTTAACTAAAGCTCGCCTCCTCAACTCGAGAGGCAAACTTTTAAATTCTACGCCATGTTAGAATTTTAGTATCAACCGTCAAATGGAACATCGCCTTCGCCATGAAGCGAAGCTAAGTACTACTTCTACGTTCTTCAACTTATTTTAATTGATTTTAAATAGCTACATGCTTTTAATGATCATTTTATAGGCAGTGTGAGATTTCTATATTTGGGGCAATAATCATTCTTCGCGGGATTTTCTATGTTGGGCTTTTGTCTATCTAAGCCAATCTTAACAGGAAGCAGCATTTCTTATGCTTATTAAATGAGAGATTTTCTCACAACGTGGGATACCATTAAATTACCCACTGTCTATAAAATACTTAGCTCGTTCCACCGCTGGACTAATTTTTGCTCTATTCTTCAGTCATGATTGCTCTGGAACCTTCCAGAATCTGCACTCTATCTACCAGTTATATTGTCATGTATTTTCCACTCGCATATGGGAATACTTTTTTAAACTAAGGAATCTTCCTTATTAACTGCTAATCAATATCTAATTTTTCTTCCTCCGTTGGGATTTTCTCTGGCGCATTCAACTATAACCTACAACTTTCTCAAGCAATAGACTCTCGCATATCTAGTGTAATTACTTTCCACCATTGCAATAACTGCCTTTGCTACTACAGTGAACTTTTCATCTATTTCAACAGACTATAGTGAAAACAGTGTTTGTTCAACATTTCATCCGCGTCGCGCTCGTCCGAATACAATAAATACGGCCATGAACACTTTTCCACAATCCCATTTGATCTTTCCCAAACCCTTTACTAACAAACCAAAATAATAAAATTGTTACTTTAGGTCTTCTTTCAATGAGATGTCACTCTCAATAAGTGCCCTCCCTCTCTTGCTTTATGTACAACGAATTAATATCTGTAAAACTTCATGTCTAGTACACGCCTTAAATTATATTGTTTCTCCCTTCTAATGAGGAAATCCAATTCTTACAACTCATAAGTGAGTTATCTCTAGGTTTCACGAAAGGGAAACTTGCCTCATTTGTCTCGTGATCCCTACTTATACATAGGAATTCTAGACACTTCCTTTCGATTGTTCTCTTCAGGTTTCACAATAAGTGACCTGCCCTATTTGCATAATCCAACCAAGTATTTCTGTATTAATATAAGAAGTCATAGGAACTTCTATTTTATTCTTCCTGCTTTTTGTTGTTGTTGTTACTTTCGAAGTTGTTACTCTTTCTAAGATATTTACCTAGAAATTCTTAAAGCACACACCTTGTACTTGATTTATTGTCTAACTTTAATTACGTTAGTTATCTTTAAATTTTTCATTTATTTATCTTCGTCATTTCAAAATCTTACGAAGATTTTAAAGCATATAAAAGGTATAAAACCAAAGGAATTGTCAATTGCCTGGCGCAAGCTTTAGATGTTTTTGGAGGTCTGCGACCCCATTTGTTACAAAATCAAAATTATATATTTGTTACAAAAACTACTTGTTACATTGTTAAATAAATTAAAGATTTGTTCCTTGATTTATCATTTCTCAAACATAACGGTTAGGCAAGATGCTGTCTTCCATAACTCTTCCTAGGTTCCTGCCCTCTTTAATAAAAATAAATCTATTGATAAGGTTTGCACTACTTGTTGCATTTGAGCAAGAACTCTTAGTCATAACTTATGTCAAACTCTCTTCCTATTTCTCCATCCTTTTTCTCCGGTCCGAAACCCCCTTCCTTTTTTTCATCATCTTCCCTTGGGGGTTAGGTTATCCCCAAGCTAATAATCTACCCAAAATTTGGTGCCGAAACCCGGGAGAGTCCATTTCTCAGAGTCTATTTATGAGAATCTATTCGTTATTTATTGCTCGAAGTCCATTTGACAATATTTTGCAAATCATTAATATCCTCTTTGAATTTTTCAGCTATAACTTCGCAGTGCAAAGCTAGTGAAGGTGATAGGGGTCGTTCCTGTCTTCTTCAACCTGTCTTACTTGCAACCTGACTTCTGCTGCCAACCTGACAACATTTTAAAAATCTCGCTACAGTTTCATAAGTTACACTTCAATTTACCTATTTTCATCATGCCAACTGAAGAGGATGAAACTCTCATTGCCAGACGTTCTTCCTGCAAAGGGCAACTCACCAGATTTAGAAATTTCATTAATAAAATAAATCCCGCCGAGTGTGATCTAGACGTCTTGACACAACGCCTTAAGTTGTACGAACGGTCCTATGATTACTATGATCAAATTCAAACCGACATTGAATCTGCTTGCCCAGAACTTCAATCGGATCGGGACGAGGTTGAACCCTTGTATTTTGCAGGGATCGCCAAGGCCCACCAACTGATCAGCAGTATCTCAGAACCGGACACTAGTGTCGTCAATCCGGCCCAGTTCGCCCCCGCTTTAGTTCATAAGGACAAACCGAAACCGTTACTTCCTAAGATAAGCCTACCTCACTTCTCAGGCCAGAAAGGTGAATGGTATTCCTTTTACGAACTTTACTGCCCCCTTATTCATGAAAACACAGACATTCTTGATATCCATAAGTTCTATTTCTTGCGTCCGTCCTTGGAAGGCCAGGCCTTGGCCTTGGTTGAGTCACTGCCTTTAAGCGCAGATAACTACCACATCGCCTTTAATCTCCTTAAAGAGAGATATGGTAATGTACGTTTGTGTGTTGCTCGCCGCATTCGCTGCTTGTTCAACTTGCCAGTCGTAAAACCTAATGACGTCACCTCTTTACGAGACCTGTTAGACTCCATGCAATTAAATGTTAGAGCGTTATATCAACTCAAGCAACCAGTCCAAACATGGGACACCATCCTTATTCATCTAGCTACATCCATATTCGACTTTTCAACATTAAAGGCTTGGGAAATCGAACTCACTCGGAAGGTGGAATATTTTTTGAACACCTCATCTCGTTTCTGAACAGCCGGTGCCAAGTCCTTACAGCACTCTCATTTCAGTGCGAAAATGTCGAAACGAGTCAACAGTGTCACATTCTGGATAAAAAACTTGTCTCTTCAAATAGTCATCAGTACCCATCTGTCGAGAACAAGCAAACCCGTTCTGCCTCTTTCAACCATCCAAGAGAACATATTAGGCCGCTCAACAAATCTTTAAAATGCACGCTCTGTAAAAAGTGTCACACTTTGTATTCCTGCAAATCCTTTAAAGAATTGTCTGTTGAAGACAGAAGGAAGTTTGTCTTCAATAATAAAGATTGCTTCAACTGCTTGTCACCTAAGCGTTCTTCTTCTAATTGTACGTCTTCCAACCTCTGTTTTCATTGCAAAAGACCGCATCATTCTTTATTGCACTTTCATGATCAATCGAGGTCACTAGTACCTGCTTATTCAAACTCCATGCAGAGCAGCTCCGAACAAACTAATGCTTCTTCCTGCATTTCTAACGCCGAAACTTCTCACAGTGCGCAAGTCCTTTTGTCCACTGTACAATTCGAAATCCAAGATAAATTTGGAAATTGGTTTCGAACCCGCGGTCTTCTCGACTCTGCATCAACTCACAACTTTGTTTCGCAATCGTTAATTAAAGAACTAGGTCTTTCTTCATCACCTACTTCCATCAATGTATCCGGCATTGACAATTTGAAAACTCAAGCCTTGCAGTCTTCAAAATTGAAAATCAGAGACATTTGTCAAAGAAACACCAATCTTAACTGTCTCGTTCTTACCAGTATTGGCAAGGACACTCCTAGCAGCTCTATTAATACTTCCGGTTTAAAGATTCCTTCGCATTTAAGGTTAGCTGATCCTCAGTTTAATGCTCAAGGCCCCATTGATATACTTTTCAGTGCCAAAATTTTCTGGAATTGCCTTCGTAAACAAACCCGTAGGCTATCTTCAAACGTGGTCGCCAGAGACACCGATTTTGGTTGGGTCATTACTGGTGAAATACAACATCCCAGTCTTCAAACCAAATCGCAATGTCATTTTGTTACTGCCGATTCAAATCCCCTTTCTGAAAAAGAGAACGCTTATGTTTCCGATCTCGATACATTTGAAAAACACTTGCCGAAACGATGTCTCATTGTAAACAACTACGTCACCTTTGTAAGTTGTTTAAATGGTTTTGCCTTATTTCTGCACAAAATGGCAATTCAAGTTGGCCTTGCCTTGGGTCACTTCGTTTACCTTCTCATGTCATTTTTGTAGAAGGTAATTGTTTAAACTTTCTATCGAAAACTATCTTCCCCTTGTGTAAAACCATGGCTATCAGTCACCATAATTTCGTGGTAAGCTATGTTTCTCTTCACTCGCTATTTATTAGGAAGGCCATGGCCGCCTCCTACCCTCATCCTCACACTCGGAAGCCGCTTTTGAAACCGCTTGAAAATCTAAGTTCTCTAGCATCTAGAATAACTATTCTTACGCATAAACTCCTTCTCAATGTCCCAGCTTCTCTTCTTTGTTCAGAAGAATTAAGCTTTTTTCTGTTGAAAATTGTCGGATTCCGTGATCCTCAAAATTATGCGAAATTAATTACTTGCTTTGTTTCATATGTCTTTAAATTGTTTTTTCACGTCCAAGCTACGGATGACTGCATGACGTGTTACTTGAAGTTCCACTTCAAGTCTCGGCTGATTGCACTAGCTTTGTTTGTTTATTTTGAACTGCTTGTTTGTCAATCTTGTTTGTATACAAGATCGGGTAAGGCCAAGTTGCCGTTTATTTCCTCTATGCTTGACAAAGGTTAGAGCAAGTTTTCCTTATCTCAACTTTGGCTGACTGCCAACCATTGTCTTGCGAGTTGCTTCCGTAATTTCAGAGGCTGTTCACCTCCTTACCAATGTAAACTTGTTCTGGTCAAGGACTCTTTCAGATATTTATATTCGTTATCTCGCTGTTCTATGTGGGTCAAGGTCGTTCTTACCAATCTCTCCCACTTGCTCACATTCGTATCCTATAGCTGTTTCGATCCTTGTTTCATAACGTCGTTTCATATTTTTTATGCGCTCATGTATTGCACCCTGCTTACATATTTTGCACTTTTATTGTTCATTGTTAAACAAACTTGTTTTCTCTCGTCGTTACACTCGATGTGTTTTTGCATCTATGCTTGTTACGTCACGATTCTTGATGACTTAAGTATTTTTCTGATTAACCCTTTTGATACTTATTATGACTTAAGGTCATTGTTTATGGCTACTAGATTGTTGTTAACTATGGCATTCTTGCCATCTACTCGCATAGTTCCTTTGTTTATTTGGTACATTCTTATCCTTAATCGATGTACTTGTTTCTATACGCTTTGTTTAAATTTGTTAACTCTCCTTTCGCATCTTGTCGCGATCGGGTAAGGCCAAGTTGCCGTTTATTTCCTCTATGCTTGACAAAGGTTAGAGCAAGTTGTGATTGACAGCGTTGTTAATTTGCGCCCGTTGCCCCGCATTCTAATAACCCTGATAACTTGCTTCCTCTTACACCTGGTCAGTTCCTCATAAATGCCACCCCCTTTTTCCTTTCTTCTTCTAGCATAGATCTTTGGCGTAATGACCGATTGTTACCCGGGAGGAAAGGGAAGAGTCAGAGAAAGAATGATCTCAACTACCAATATGTTTATTATAAGACCGCTTTCATATTGTGTTCTTGTTCTTTGCTGGTGTTTGCTGTTGTCCCCCAACATTGTGTATTTTTGCAAATACACGGAAAGAAAGAATTAGCTTTTGCTGTTCATTACTTTATATCAGTCCGTTTATTTAATTTTCATTCCCGCACACACCAACATCGAACTGTTACCTCCCGTTTGCCCCGTGCATTTGTTCATTTTTTCTGTCAGTTTTTTACAGAAAAGCATATTCCGCTGAACCAGCCTGACAGCGTCCCATCGCTGCCTTGCGAACTTCCATTGCTTCAAACCATGAAGACTTCTATTAATCCGCAGGGCGTCGTGTTCTTCACCAACCAACTACTCCATGAAGACACCACTCCAAGAAGAATTTTGTTTTTGTCAAGTTTTTTCATGTTTATGCATAACCTCTTTGTTTCCTCCCCTCACTCGCCCGCTTCCCCCTCTTCTCCCCTCCTCCTACTGCTCTCTCCTCCGCGCGCGCAGCCAGCCCGCTCGGTCACTTCACTTCTACACTTCGTCTCGACTTGTCTCCGCGTCGTGAGCAACCGCTCACCTTCTCAGTGCACTCAACATCTTGTTGAACATTCCGTCTAGGCTGGTGTGCTTTCGCTGCGTCTAGCAGCCCTCACTTGTACGTCGGAAGTCGACCCATTCAGTTAGAGCTTAACTAAAGCTCGCCTCCTCAACTCGAGAGGCAAACTTTTAAATTCTACGCCATGTTAGAATTTTAGTATCAACCGTCAAAAGGAACATCGGCTTCGCCATGAAGCAAAGCTAAGTACTACTTCTACGTTCTTCAACTTATTTTAATTGATTTTAAATAGCCGCATGCTTTTTAATGATCATTTTATAGGCAGTGTGAGATTTCTATATTTGGGGCAATAATCATCCTTCGCGGGATTTTCTATGTTGGGATTTTGTCTATCTAAGCCAATCTTAACAGGAAGCAGCATTTCTTATGCTTATTAAATGAGAGATTTTCTCACAACGTGGGATACCATTAAATTACCCACTGTCTATAAAATACTTAGCTCGTTCCACCGCTGGACTAATTTTTGCTCTATTCTTCAGTCATGATTGCTCTGGAACCTTCCAGAATCTGCATTCTATCTACCAGTTATATTGTCATGTATTTTCCACTCACATATGGGAATACTTTTTTAAACTAAGGAATCTTCCTTATTAACTGCTAATCAATATCTAATTTTTCTTCCTCCGTTGGGATTTTCTCTGGCGCATTCAACTATAATCTACAACTTTCTCAAGCAATAGACTCTCGCATATCTAGTGTAATTATTTTCCACCATTGCAATAACTTTCTTTGCTACTACAGTGAACTTTTCATCTATTTCAACAGACTATAGTGAAAACAGTGTTTGTTCAACATTTCATCCGCGTCGCGCTCGTCCGAATACAATAAATACGGCCATGAACACTTTTCCACAATCCCATTTGATCTTTCCCAAACCCTTTACTAACAAACCAAAATAATAAAATTGTTACTTTAGGTCTTCTTTCAATGAGATGTCACTCTCAATAAGTGCCCTCCCTCTCTTGCTTTATGTACAACGAATTAATATCTGTAAAACTTCATGTCTAGTACACGCCTTAAATTATATTGTTTCTCCCTTCTAATGAGGAAATCCAATTCTTACAACTCATAAGTGAGTTATCTCTAGGTTTCACGAAAGGGAAACTTGCCCCATTTGTCTCGTGATCCCTACTTATACATAGGAATTCTAGACACTTCCTTTCGATTGTTCTCTTCAGGTTTCACAATAAGTGACCTGCCCTATTTGCATAATCCAACCAAGTATTTCTGTATTAATATAAGAATTCATAGGAACTTCTGTTTTATTCTTCCTGCTTTTTGTTGTTGTTACTTTCGAAGTTGTTACTCTTTCTAAGATATTTACCTAGAAATTCTTAAAGTACACACCTTGTACTTGATTTATTGTCTAACTTTATACGTTAGTTATCTTTAAAATTTTCATTTATTTATCTTCGTCATTTCAAAATCTTACGAAGATTTTAAGACATATAAAAGGTTTAAAACCAAAGGAATTGTCAATTGCCTGGCGCAAGCTTTAGATGTTTTCGGAGGTCTGCAACCCCGTTTGTTACAAAATCAAAATTATATATTTGTTACAAAAACTACTTGTTACATTGTTAAATAAATTAAAGATTTGTTCCTTGATTTATCATTTATCAAACATAACGGTTAGGCAAGATCCTGTCTTCCCTAACTCTTCCTAGGTTCCTGCCCTCTTTAATAAAAATAAATGTATTGATAGGGTTTGCACTACTTGTTGTATTCGAGCAAGAACTCTATGTCATAACTTATGTCAAACTCTCTTCCTATTTCTCCATCCTTTTTCTCCGGTCCGAAACCCATTTCCTTTTTCTTCATCATCTTCCCTTGGGGTTTAGGTTATTCCCAAGCTAATAATCTCGTACAATGTCGGTGTTGATTGAATATCCCGCCGCTTGTAAAATCAGATCTGTGATTCGTTTTCTGAATGCTAGGAAAGTGAAACCAATTGAAATTTATCGGCAAATTTGCGAAGTGTATGGGCAAAATGCGATGAGTGATTCAATGGTGAGAAGATGGGTCCGACAGTTCAATGAAGGACGTAAAGAAGTGCACGATGAAGAACGAAGTGGGCGTCCATCTTTGGTTACAGAAGAACTGGTTCACGCGATTGATGACAAGATCCGGGAAAACCGCAGGTTTACAATTAGTGCTCTCGCTGTGGAATTTCCCCAATAACCACGATCACTAATTCATGAAATTGTTTCCGAAAAACTGAACTTTCGTAAACTTTGACGACGTTGGGTACCAAAGATTCTTACGGAGCAACACAAAACAAAACGGATGGGTAGTGCACTCCAGTTTTTGACCCGTTACAATGAAGGCGGCGAAGAATTTCTGACACAGATAGTCACAGGAGATGAAACTTGGGTTTCTTACGACACCCCTGAAAGTAAGCGGCAATCAATGGAATAGAGGCACACTTCATCCCCAGAAAAGGTTAAGCCGAAACAAATCTTGACACCTCGGAAAATGATGTGCACAGTGTTCTGGGACTGGAAGGGCATCTTACTCATTGATTTCTTACCGCGTGGTCAACAATCAACGCAGATGCTTACTGCGAGACGCTTAGGAAATTGCGCCGCGAAATACCGAATAAGCGCCGAGGGTTGCTGTCAAAAGGTGTTGTTTTTCTTCTCGACAACGCACGACCACACACTGCAAATGCGACGAAAAACCTCCTACAGGGATTTGGCTGGGACGTGTTTGAACACCCTCCATACATCCCTGACCTTGCTCCTAGAGACTTTCATCTGTTCACACATCTCAAGTCTTTCCTTGGCGGTCAACACTTCAACAGTGACGACGAGCTGAAAGAAGATGTTTCCAACAGGTTGAAGACACAGGCGGCAAACTTCTATGAAGAAGGTATCCAAAAACTTGTGCCACGCTATGACAAATGCCTGCAAAATTTCGGCAGTTATGTGGAAAAGTAGTTTAAGAGGTGCAGAATGTTGTGCAATAAATAATTTTTCTGTATCTGTACACAATTTAATTTTATTACCAAACGGAACTTACTTTCTTGACGTGCCTCGTATAACGGGTCTGTTATATAACCAACCACGTGGCTCATACACGCGCTACGAGGGTGCAGTTGTACTCCGTAAGCGTGGTCAGGGAATGTGAAGCGCGCCAGTCTCTATAAAGTGTTTTAGCTTGTTGTGAAGGCTTCGCCCAACTCAGAATTTTACCCCGATGTTCTTTGAACACGGATTTTCAGTGGCGTAGATGTGAAGAGGTGAGAATGAGTGTGTGTATTTTATTAGTTGTATGAATGTTTAGTTATAGTTTACTCTTGTTATTAAATTGTTTAATTTTGTTAGACGCCGCGTCGTTTCGATTTATTTTAGATATAGAGAGATGCAATTGTGAAACCCATTTTTAGGTCTAGGAGCTGACCACGATATCCCCGAGAACAAGGTATGTGCTCTACTTTGAGCCAGTGCATATATATAATTCACAGTTTCATCGTATCTTCCGCTACGTATATTCTTGAGGGTCATGTTGGAGTGGATTCTTGACTAGTATTTAAGCCGGAGCAGTCAGTGTCTACAAATCCAGCTTTGCTTCGGATATCTGACAGACCGCCTCTCGAATATACGGCTACAGTACATCCGTTGATGCCATGGTTTATATGCTTTATGCTTGACTTGTGCGTTCTCCATTCTCTTCATCTTGGTGCATATATTATTAGTTTATAGAAAGGAGAGACCAGGAGATACATCAACAAAAATCTTCCCCTGTATCATGCACTCGGTGGAATCACTACCACACTAGAGCACATACTGTATACTCATTTGGAATCTGCACAGGCTTTTTACCTCGCATAATTTAACTTGTTACAATAGGGTATGTAAGTTGGTGATCTTGTTTGTTATCCAACTACACAATGCAAAAAAATTATATTGTATAGATTTGACAATATTGACTGCATATAACAACTGAGTGATGTACATGCTTTTATAAAGCCTAGTTTGAAGATATTCCGTACCGGTACCCTATTGTCCTTGGCTCCAACAATATGGTATACCTCATGGTGTAGCGGCTAGCATTCATGACTGACATCCCAGAAGTCTGGATTCGATTCCCTGCTGTGCCAGGAAATTTAATTCTGGCCTGAGGCTGGAACAGGGTACACTCGGCCTCATGAAGCAAAACTGAGAAGAGGTGGGTTTGATTCCCACCTCATACATCCTGGAAGTTGTTATCTGTGGTTTCCCGATTCGACTCTATGCAAATGCTGGGATGGTGCCTAACTTAAGACCATGTCTGCCTCCTTCCAAATCCTTACCTGAATTACAAATATACACACTACTACAGCCTCCAGACACGGCACTAAATGACCGCAATGTCCAAGCTCCTCCAATGAAACAACAATATGGTATGACTACTCTCTATGCCAGTGTTCCAAACTTTTGTGAAGTGCATATATAACAATTTTTCCTTAAGTTTTGACTGCATAATTTTGAAATGTTTTTAAGCACCTAATTTGGCTAATCTCTGTCTTTACATTGGCAGGTGAGGAGTGCAATATAGAATTTGTCAAGGAGGCTTATAATATGCCCCATTATATTCTCAACTCCTTGACAACATTTACATTCTCTCCCCTCCATCCAGCAACCCCGTCGATGTCATCTGCCTCCAGGACAGGATCTACACCAAGACTGAAGAAATGGCCTCCCTTGTAGAATTGATGCAATATACTGCCCACGGAAATTGAATTATATTGAGACCACGATGGCTGTATTGGCAAATATGAGTAAAGTTATGGATGTCATAGTTATGACGTGGATATTCATGACGTAGGCACGGATGACGCAGATTTCATACAAGTAGGCTGGTTGAGCCGAGATTCTTGGTGACGTCATGATTTTGTTCGAGAAAGATCTTAGATTTACGACGCAGTCGCAGGAAACAAGGTATTGTGCTAAGGAAGAAGCTACGCTATTGGAGGAGAGACTCGAACCAATGAACGATAGTTTGGAAGGAAGACGGAGATTGCTGAAACTACGATATTTAATTACTTTTGGCATGCAGATTTGTGGAAATCTATTTTCAGTTATGGCATTGATTTGGAATTTTGAAGAAATTAATTTTGAGTTTTTGAAATTTGAAAATCCGTCAAGTATAGCCAAAGTTAAAACTTCTAGCAATGACGCAGCAACAGGCTATGGAAGGGATGGATACGCCCCTTAAGAAGTTGATAAAAGGTCGTGCACAGGAGAGAGGAGCTCTCAGAACTCATACTCAGATCTCATATGTCAGATCGCATATATATTTCTGGTGATATATAGTTATTTTCAAGTGATTCAGTGAAGTAAGTTGTCTTTAGCGTGGTTAAAGCCCGGCGCATCGAACGAACTCGGAGGAGTTCCATTTTACGCTGCTCGAAACTAGGTGAAGTTGAAACGCTCACATTAACGTTTCCACCAGTTAAGATATCAAGCGCTAACTTCAGCCTGTATTATAATTCTATTGGGCAGTATAACATTGAGGTGTGTAGAAGATTTGAACAATTTCACAGTTATACTTCGAAAGATATTGGAACTTTAAGGCTGCCAACAAAAGTGATTTTCTCGCCACATGAGAAACACTTTTAAAATTCCACATTATACACTACGGCTGACACGTGGAGTGCAACAGTGATATTGGAGAATACGTTTGGTATTACAACGATACATTCGACTATGGAACATTATAATCTTGCAGTGCTTTCAATGATTATAACAGTAATTGAGATGGAAGGCTAAGGCTTTAATGCAATTGGGACATATATCGATTGGAGTAAAGTAACAGCATGGAACTTCGTTAATCGTCTTTCTACAAAAGCGAGCATGTAGTGAACCTCCAACTACACTCATGCATCGTGAATCCATCGCTGAATTATACCAGATAACAGTGGAAATATTTTCATACTCCACAACTATGAATATTTCTGCGGAAATAACTACAATAAACTTCATGGCTAATTCCTGCAAGAACTTCAGGGAACTTTCAAGAGAGGCCAGGGTTGTCCCGGCGCACAAAGAAGAGTTTTGCCAGAAGGATGTTTTTTCGTATCCACGGAGCAGTGCAATTTCGGAGGAGGAAGCAGTTCGATTCTCCGAGGACGCTGATTCCAGGTTCGAGGACGGAGCACATCTTTACGCTGGTGAAATGGAACCAACAGCAGTTTTCTTTGAAAACTTTCCTCTGGAACTTCAATCAACAGATAAGGTAGTCGTGAACGTTTCTTGTATTATTTGAGTCTTGTAGCGATATCTGAGCAACCATTCTTCCCATATTTTCTGTCCTATCTTTTGCCCCATTTTCTTGATTGATATTTCTGTACTCAGTACACTTCGATGATTTATGCCTTTTTCTTCGATTTTTGAGACATTGCTATGTCATTGGCATACTTAAATAATTTTGGATCAGTTGAGACTGATGATTTAGATTCTTTCAGTAATTTGCATATTTTTGTAGTCACGATTTGACTGTAAAGTTAACGATTTGCTATGGCAGATTTGAATTCAGACAGTGTGTCATTTTATTAAAGTAATTCTATTCAGTTAATTAATTTGACCAATTTTCTGTCATCCTCAAGAAAGAAGAATAATTAAATGATTTTAGAGCGTTAAAATCTATTTCGATATCGACGATCTTTGAAATACTAGTCGTCTTATGAACATGATTGCAACATAGACATTTATCATTGCATTATAGACAATTTTATGAAATATGAACTTTTATTTCGATTTATTGAATACACTATAGTAATGAACATTTGATAGGAGTTTTTCTCAATTATAGATTGGAACAATAATGTTTGCATTCCACAGTCTAATTGTATTCTATTCGACTATTTTGCAGTTTAGATGAACTTTGTTTGAAGATAGTATTTTTATACTGCGTTACTTTGAAGATATTAATCTCAATTTTGATAGACCAGGCAGGAGTGTCTAATCGTATTTGCTATTAAATTTATTTGTGATTGGCAAGTTTTTACTTCATATCGATTCATGAATGAAACCCACGAAGGTTAAATAATAACAGTC
Organism: Meconema thalassinum; assembly: GCA_946902985.2. NCBI lineage: Eukaryota > Metazoa > Arthropoda > Insecta > Orthoptera > Tettigoniidae > Meconema > Meconema thalassinum. The sequence continues at coordinate 611,487,631 of OX336389.2, read as the reverse complement.
ATTATTACAATTGATGAATATAAGAATTTTTAAAGAGGAACAATGGATGTATAATCGTTAGTTCAGTGGACGTGTAAAAGTCGCTGTTGAATAATGCCCTTGAATAATGAAGGAGGTTCCCACAATAATTAATGAAGTTGATGAATTTATAAGTGGAGGATTTTTGTGTGTAGTTTGGAAGATTTTTATACCATATATATGAAGATATATGATGAATTTTGGGCCAATTGTTGTGTAATTTTGTGCGTTATAAGCGAAGTATTTTCCCGCTGATTGTATTGCTCTTGTTCTTTGAAAGTTATTCATATGAAGATACTGTTAAAATTAACAAGAGTGTTAAATAATTTGAGATAAAGATTTTGAATGGAGGTTACCGTCACAAATATTAATAATTATTATTAAACCTTATTAAACCTGAATTTGACAGTTAAATATAACTAACCTTCATTGGTCGATTATATCAGCACGATTTGAGTAATTATCAACCGGATAAACGTGTGGTTTAATGTATTTCTTGTATAAATAATATAAACAATATAATATTGTAAAATAATTTTGTAAATATCTTTGATAATAATTTGAAATGATAGTGATTAATACAGGCGTGTATAAAATTTTCAATGGTCATTTGACATTGTTATAAACAATTTATTATTGTTATAAATAATTAGTGAACTTTTGTTATTAACATTTAGAGTTTTTTTATACTCTAAACAACGCTAATTAAGCAGGTGGTTTGAACAATTAATCATGATTTGGGATTGTTGGAGTAATCCACTGGTGTTTGAATGAAGCATGTAAGACATTTGCGTGATAATATTTCAGTTGAGATGTGAACATTTACGTGTTTGAAAAGGAGAGCCAAGCTCTGAGGTAACACGCTTATGCTAGGGTTGACCGAACGGGAGTCCACTTTGACGATACAGGTGCATTGCAGCTGGCCCGGACAACTGTGTTACAGAGGCCAAGGACGTTCCATAATAGCCTTGTGGCTATAAATAAAATGTGCAGTATATAAACACGCAAAACAATTGATATATGTGTCTCATCCCAAATCCCGTTTCCATTCCATATGCATTATTATTTTTACGTTGCTATGAGCTTGAGAAAGCTGAAACATTATATGTAGAGAATACAGGTCCTACAGGAGGACATGGTTATGTAGTCAATGGCTTCTGATTGCCACGTTGATTTTGTTGTTTATTTTTGTTAAAATCATTCTTTATGTGAAATAAATTATTGTGCAGTTTAAAGTTTCTCGTCTTCGTTCTGGTTCATTTTAAAATATCATGGTGGAGGTTATTGTGTGGGCATACTTTAAGTGATCCAGTTGACAACCCAGTCCCCGAGATAAATTTAAGAGGTAAGTAAAGGTAAGTATGAACCCCCGTTTATTTTGGTGTGTTCCACAATAATTTTCTTGTTAACTATTGTGCTCTAATCTCGATAGTATCTGTCAGTGCCATTTTCATTGATGTAGCTGTGCCGGTGCGTTTTATTATTGGCAATCCGATTGAGGGGGCGGATATCTGACAGCCTACTATCCGGGTTATCGGGTACAGTAGGATTGGCGACCCTAAAACGTGGGGCTTGTTCTACAAAACTGGATTACCAAGTAGGATTGGCGCCGCAATTCGGTGGGGCTCGACTGTTTCGATTGGCACGATCAGCAAAACATTGGATTACCAAGTTATTGCAGTAGAATTGACACCGCAATTTTTGTGGAGTGTTCGAATAACATTGGATTACCAAGTTATCGATGTCAGAGGGATTGTGAAAACTCAAATAAAGAGGTTGATTCTTTGTTAGATGTCTTAGCCAATTGTAGAATTTGAGAGTGTGATTATATAGGAATTAAATGTTGTATTGTATTAGGAAAATTACACTCAGAAAAGATCAGATCTTATACGACTTGAAAGAGGTTAAATAGGCTGGAAACTTAGAAAAATCGCCTATGATCTGGAATCTTATTTTATTTGACCGGCTTATGACATGTATAGTCATATTAAAGATAAAATTAAACTATGTGGATTATAAATAGAAATTATTTGTGTTAGGATATTTTAAAATGAACCAAAGAAACTTGAACATGTGGTTGAGTTTATTTCAACATGAAGTGTCTACGAAGGTTAATTATAAGGTAATTATAAGTTAGATTTAAGACAGAAAATTGCTCAAATTTTATATATGGGGAAAAATGTTGCACAGATGTTGTTATTTTGCTCTGTTTGATGTATGTCCCTAAAGCAGTTTATTATTGAAATAGTATTGAAATGGCAGATGAAAGTCTGAGAATTATGTTGGAGGAGATGAAAGCTAGCATGAATAGCAGTATGAAGCAGATGATGGAGGAGAATGCTAGTAGAATGGATGAAAGTTTGAAAGTTCTTCAGACCAGTTCGGCAAACTTAGAAAATAATGTGTCGCGTTTACAGATCAATACCCAGGGAATCGAGAATGCTGTAACTGACATGCGCACAGACGTGTCCAATGTGCATAAAGATGTTTCTGAGGTTAAAAATGATGTGTCTAAGGTACAAAAAGATCTTACCATGTTGAATCATGATGTTGCTAATGTCCGGGGTGATATTTCATGTGCTAGAGCTGAAGTAATTGTTGTTAGGAATGATGTTGCTACTGTACAAGACAAAGTAGAAGAAGTTCAAAGAGAGGTTAGTAATGTTCGAACTGATGTGTCAAATGTTCAAGTTGACATCAATAATATTCATTCAGATGTTAACGATATGCAAAGCGACATCAATAAAATACAAGTAGAAGTAAATACTGTTTTTGTAGACATTGCTAAAGTTCAGACTGATGTTAACAAAGTTAGGGAGGAAATTGAAACTTCAAAAACACTTTGTACTCGTAACATTAGTGCATTAACAACTCGGTTAGTTGACGAGTCTGTTAGGACAACGGCTTCTTTAGCTGGTTTAAAATACGATGTAGAGGTCATGAGAACCCAAGTATTAGATCACAATCGTTTACTTAAGGAGGACATCGAAGTAGATATTGCAGAAATGTTAACTGCAAATGTAACGGTGTGGAAAGATGAATGGAACAGGTCAAGTGGGGAACATGTAGATCAAATTCAGGAACGAATTGAAAGAAAACTTGCCAGTACACAAGTAGACATTAATAATGAAGTAGTTCAGATTAGGAAAGACTTGAATGTAAGGATGGATTCGCTATCCGAAAAGCAGGTAGAGGATAGAACACAGATGGGTCAGGACGTGCAAACATTAAAGGAACAAATTCATAAGGTTGTCTCTGATGTTAATGAAACCACGAGCAAACTGCAGAATTTGAAACTAGGAGAAGCTAGCCTGATGGAAACCTACAAAGAAGAGTTGATCAGGAAAGTTATAACGGAAATCACTGATAAGGATCCAGAAGGATCGACTTGCGAAGACAGGAATTACGTGAGAAGAGGTGGCCTCACTGCAGAAGAGAGAGATATTGGTCCTGAGGAACGTATATCCAGATTCCGGGGAGAAGAAGAGGATCGGAATATTGAACCCGAATGGAAGTATCGTGATAGTGGGAGGAATTATATGGATTCATATCCGAGAAATGTGACAGTCATCCGGAATTTTGAAGACAAACCTCAAAAATTTAGCAACACTGATAGTCTCACACCGATCGAATATATCAGGAATCTTAAAGACTCTTTCATAGAAGCCCACATTCCTAGAGAGAGAGAGATGAGAATCGTAGAAAGATTTCTAGCTGGAGGACCCCTCGAATGGTTTAGAGCATTTCGGTACACTTTCAGCAATTTTGACGAATTTGCAGAGGCACTGATTAAACGATTCTGGTCAATAGAAGCTCAGAATTCATTAAGAGCTGAGGTATACTCGAGGAAGTATTCAGGTACTCTTCCAACACGGTACGCTGATTTCTTCACGAGTCAACTATCACGCTTGAGATTTTTGCAACCCCATTGTCAACAGAGCAGTTGATAGATGCGATTTCACGTATGCTGCCTGTGGAGGTAAGAAGACTGATCATATCGTCAAACATTAGAGATTTGACAAGTATGGACGAATTGTTGAGAAGGCTTGACTACACGAGTCCAATGCCAAATTTGGTACAAAAAGGTCAGAGGCACGAATTCAAAGACGTTAATACGGTCTACATGGATCAAGTGCAACAAACTGATAAGCCTGAGGAAGGAAAAACTGAAAATGTAGGTCCCCACAGGAATAATTATTTCCGCAACCACAGATCCCAAGGTTACCGTCCATATCAGCAAAGACGAGGCTGGAATAATAATAGAGGGAATTACAACAACGGAAGAGGTAGATACTACAACAATGGTTATAATAGAAATTATAACAGAAATAACCAGTACCAGAATCAGAATCAGAATTCTCAAGGTCAGGTTATGACACCCGACAAGTATCAGGAAAGAGAGAAAGAAAGTCAGCAGTATCTGAAGGAATTACGAGAAAAGGAAGCTGAAAATCAAAAGAAAAGACAGGATGTAGTGATCGATCCTGGTCCTTCTACAAGTCAGCAGAACTTGGAAAACAGATATTCAGGACAGAAGAGACAGTAGAGAGGAGAGAATGCATTAGCCACACACAAACCAGAGAAGAAGAGACTTATGATTAAGGAACATAGAAGAAATATCATACAAGAGTAAGCCAATAATAATTCAATTTCGTGTTCAAGTGAATTGAGATATTTGTAACACAGAGTTTAAAAACAATTTGCAACTGTTTTTAAAACGTGGTGAAGGGAGAATGCCCCCGGAAATTGAATTATATTGAGACCACGATGGCTGTATTGGCAAATATGAGTAAAGTTATGGATGTCATAGTTATGACGTGGATATTCATGACGTAGGCACGGATGACGCAGATTTCATACAAGTAGGCTGGTTGAGCCGAGATTCTTGGTGACGTCATGATTTTGTTCGAGAAAGATCTTAGATTTACGACGCAGTCGCAGGAAACAAGGTATTGTGCTAAGGAAGAAGCTACGCTATTGGAGGAGAGACTCGAACCAATGAACGATAGTTTGGAAGGAAGACGGAGATTGCTGAAACTACGATATTTAATTACTTTTGGCATGCAGATTTGTGGAAATCTATTTTCAGTTATGGCATTGATTTGGAATTTTGAAGAAATTAATTTTGAGTTTTTGAAATTTGAAAATCCGTCAAGTATAGCCAAAGTTAAAACTTCTAGCAATGACGCAGCAACAGGCTATGGAAGGGATGGATACGCCCCTTAAGAAGTTGATAAAAGGTCGTGCACAGGAGAGAGGAGCTCTCAGAACTCATACTCAGATCTCATATGTCAGATCGCATATATATTTCTGGTGATATATAGTTATTTTCAAGTGATTCAGTGAAGTAAGTTGTCTTTAGCGTGGTTAAAGCCCGGCGCATCGAACGAACTCGGAGCAGTTCCATTTTACGCTGCTCGAAACTAGGTGAAGTTGAAACGCTCACATTAACGTTTCCACCAGTTAAGATATCAAGCGCTAACTTCAGCCTGTATTATAATTCTATTGGGCAGTATAACATTGAGGTGTGTAGAAGATTTGAACAATTTCACAGTTATACTTCGAAAGATATTGGAACTTTAAGGCTGCCAACAAAAGTGATTTTCTCGCCACATGAGAAACACTTTTAAAATTCCACATTATACACTACGGCTGACACGTGGAGTGCAACAGTGATATTGGAGAATACGTTTGGTATTACAACGATACATTCGACTATGGAACATTATAATCTTGCAGTGCTTTCAATGATTATAACAGTAATTGAGATGGAAGGCTAAGGCTTTAATGCAATTGGGACATATATCGATTGGAGTAAAGTAACAGCATGGAACTTCGTTAATCGTCTTTCTACAAAAGCGAGCATGTAGTGAACCTCCAACTACACTCATGCATCGTGAATCCATCGCTGAATTATACCAGATAACAGTGGAAATATTTTCATACTCCACAACTATGAATATTTCTGCGGAAATAACTACAATAAACTTCATGGCTAATTCCTGCAAGAACTTCAGGGAACTTTCAAGAGAGGCCAGGGTTGTCCCGGCGCACAAAGAAGAGTTTTGCCAGAAGGATGTTTTTTCGTATCCACGGAGCAGTGCAATTTCGGAGGAGGAAGCAGTTCGATTCTCCGAGGACGCTGATTCCAGGTTCGAGGACGGAGCACATCTTTACGCTGGTGAAATGGAACCAACAGCAGTTTTCTTTGAAAACTTTCCTCTGGAACTTCAATCAACAGATAAGGTAGTCGTGAACGTTTCTTGTATTATTTGAGTCTTGTAGCGATATCTGAGCAACCATTCTTCCCATATTTTCTGTCCTATCTTTTGCCCCATTTTCTTGATTGATATTTCTGTACTCAGTACACTTCGATGATTTATGCCTTTTTCTTCGATTTTTGAGACATTGCTATGTCATTGGCATACTTAAATAATTTTGGATCAGTTGAGACTGATGATTTAGATTCTTTCAGTAATTTGCATATTTTTGTAGTCACGATTTGACTGTAAAGTTAACGATTTGCTATGGCAGATTTGAATTCAGACAGTGTGTCATTTTATTAAAGTAATTCTATTCAGTTAATTAATTTGACCAATTTTCTGTCATCCTCAAGAAAGAAGAATAATTAAATGATTTTAGAGCGTTAAAATCTATTTCGATATCGACGATCTTTGAAATACTAGTCGTCTTATGAACATGATTGCAACATAGACATTTATCATTGCATTATAGACAATTTTATGAAATATGAACTTTTATTTCGATTTATTGAATACACTATAGTAATGAACATTTGATAGGAGTTTTTCTCAATTATAGATTGGAACAATAATGTTTGCATTCCACAGTCTAATTGTATTCTATTCGACTATTTTGCAGTTTAGATGAACTTTGTTTGAAGATAGTATTTTTATACTGCGTTACTTTGAAGATATTAATCTCAATTTTGATAGACCAGGCAGGAGTGTCTAATCGTATTTGCTATTAAATTTATTTGTGATTGGCAAGTTTTTACTTCATATCGATTCATGAATGAAACCCACGAAGGTTAAATAATAACAGTCATTATTACAATTGATGAATATAAGAATTTTTAAAGAGGAACAATGGATGTATAATCGTTAGTTCAGTGGACGTGTAAAAGTCGCTGTTGAATAATGCCCTTGAATAATGAAGGAGGTTCCCACAATAATTAATGAAGTTGATGAATTTATAAGTGGAGGATTTTTGTGTGTAGTTTGGAAGATTTTTATACCATATATATGAAGATATATGATGAATTTTGGGCCAATTGTTGTGTAATTTTGTGCGTTATAAGCGAAGTATTTTCCCGCTGATTGTATTGCTCTTGTTCTTTGAAAGTTATTCATATGAAGATACTGTTAAAATTAACAAGAGTGTTAAATAATTTGAGATAAAGATTTTGAATGGAGGTTACCGTCACAAATATTAATAATTATTATTAAACCTTATTAAACCTGAATTTGACAGTTAAATATAACTAACCTTCATTGGTCGATTATATCAGCACGATTTGAGTAATTATCAACCGGATAAACGTGTGGTTTAATGTATTTCTTGTATAAATAATATAAACAATATAATATTGTAAAATAATTTTGTAAATATCTTTGATAATAATTTGAAATGATAGTGATTAATACAGGCGTGTATAAAATTTTCAATGGTCATTTGACATTGTTATAAACAATTTATTATTGTTATAAATAATTAGTGAACTTTTGTTATTAACATTTAGAGTTTTTTTATACTCTAAACAACGCTAATTAAGCAGGTGGTTTGAACAATTAATCATGATTTGGGATTGTTGGAGTAATCCACTGGTGTTTGAATGAAGCATGTAAGACATTTGCGTGATAATATTTCAGTTGAGATGTGAACATTTACGTGTTTGAAAAGGAGAGCCAAGCTCTGAGGTAACACGCTTATGCTAGGGTTGACCGAACGGGAGTCCACTTTGACGATACAGGTGCATTGCAGCTGGCCCGGACAACTGTGTTACAGAGGCCAAGGACGTTCCATAATAGCCTTGTGGCTATAAATAAAATGTGCAGTATATAAACACGCAAAACAATTGATATATGTGTCTCATCCCAAATCCCGTTTCCATTCCATATGCATTATTATTTTTACGTTGCTATGAGCTTGAGAAAGCTGAAACATTATATGTAGAGAATACAGGTCCTACAGGAGGACATGGTTATGTAGTCGATGGCTTCTGATTGCCACGTTGATTTTGTTGTTTATTTTTGTTAAAATCATTCTTTATGTGAAATAAATTATTGTGCAGTTTAAAGTTTCTCGTCTTCGTTCTGGTTCATTTTAAAATATCATGGTGGAGGTTATTGTGTGGGCATACTTTAAGTGATCCAGTTGACAACCCAGTCCCCGAGATAAATTTAAGAGGTAAGTAAAGGTAAGTATGAACCCCCGTTTATTTTGGTGTGTTCCACAATAATTTTCTTGTTAACTATTGTGCTCTAATCTCGATAGTATCTGTCAGTGCCATTTTCATTGATGTAGCTGTGCCGGTGCGTTTTATTATTGGCAATCCGATTGAGGGGGCGGATATCTGACAGCCTACTATCCGGGTTATCGGGTACAATACATAAGAAGAAAACAAAAATTTGTAATATGATGAGTCAATAAAATAAAGAAATAAAATTTAATTTCAAAATCATATCTGTACAGTTTACATCAATTTAATGTGTTGCAACCTTTTATTCCTGAAAGTATTTATAATCAGTAAAAATTGCAACATTATAGACTTAACTCCATGTGGTACATCACAATTTTGCATAATAAGCCCGCCTATTTTCTTACAACAGGATGTGCAAGATATTGTTCCAGTGCTGCTGCCTGATTTAGGCGCATGGTGCAGAGGTAATGTTTTCGCCTGCTGGTCCCAAGGTTGTAGGATTTAATCCTGGCTCAATCAGTTGGTATTTGAGGGTGCATAATTGAGAGAGAGTCGTATCACAGATTTACTGGCATGTTAAAGATGCCCTTTTGGGTGGAAATTCTGGCAACCTGGCTTCTCTAAAAACTGCAGTAGTTAAAAGGGACGTAAAACCGATAACATTATTATTATTTGATTTAGGATGTTCCAAGAATGAAGCATAACTGTCCCGCTATACTACCGTAGAGCTGATTTTTTTTAACAATACACTATGTATAGTTTTCAGTGCTGAGGAGTGGAACTATATATTGTTAGAAGCTACCTAATGATTGATGTAAGATACTCTATGCCTTTTGGAAAAATAATTTTTCTAAACCTGTTTGGATTACATTGTTTTTCTAGGACAACGGCAACGGAAATAACAGAAAGGCACTCCTGTGTGTATACGAGTCAGTGTCTCAATGCATCTCTCATCCTAAGGGCTGCATTTCATATGCACTGATTTGTCAACTAGTCAGAATGCAGTTAATCTGAAATAAGGGAAAAGAAGCAACATACCATGCTAGAATGTGAAAGCATGCTGCTCGATTTGAAATTGACTCTAAAACCTACCTTTTCTAGGGTGAATTTAAAGCTAGCATGGCACTTGTACAACACACCAGAGTGACTTAGCTGCCCTTGTGAGTGTATGTTTGCCATGTCTAATTATTAAGTTATTCACTAGATGTGAAAATACTCTCTATACAAAGCAGGCTTAACGTGGGCTCAGTGTTCACTTGTTCAGTGAAACTCTTAGAAAAATAGTAGAATGAAGGCACAAAATACAATAAAATTACTAATTTTAAAATGTTATTTATGACGAGCTATTCCTTTCATTTCTTGCCATTACTTGTGTGCACAACGGAATTGATGGCTTCTGTAGTATAGTACCACACTTCACGAAGTCAATACGATGCAGGCGTTATACCACACGTCCTATTTCGACGAGCTGGGAAACAATATTTGTCGCAGGTAAGAATACAGACTCTTATAACTATGAAGTGTGTGGAATTGTCCACAAGTTGTTATTGCAGGTTTCTTAAACTGATTATTGAACTAAGAGGAACACGTACCAAAGCCACTGTGATCCCTATGTTGTGATGAGGCAACATAGTGACTGCTTCGACACCTCTTCCTATAGTGCTGAAAACGTGTTTCAGCTACCCATGAAAAACAAGAAGTAAAGGGGTGTTTTAAATGAAGAATGCGGTGATTCCACTGTGACAGAATTCGTTGGTTTGGTTTCTGAGATGTATGCTTATTGCACACTAGATCATTAGGAAGCTAAAGAGCAAAATGCGTAGGTAGAGCAGTCGTAAAATCGCTACGTGTGGATGGCTACTTAGCGGTTTTACGAACTGGCAAAACTGTGTCCCATAAATAGTGCAGGATACAATCTAGCAACCATAACTTGTATCTTGTGGAACGGAGGAAACACACTCGCCTCGATGGATAACAAACGTGTGTGGACTGATGATTTTCTCACCAGCCTACCATGGGGTTATCACAACGAGGAGGATGTGTGATTTTTCTGTTTTAATGTTTAGGGAAATAGCTTTTTGTAAATAGTAGATGTAGTACTTTTTGCTTTGTTAAAGATGTACATTCTAAATATTGTTCTTTTAAATTGTAAATATACATTTTTTGTAAATATAGGAAACAACCTATTCCCTTTGCTCTTTAAAACCATGTACAACCTTATTTTTTATTTTGTTCTTTAAATTTGACTGTGTTGGAAATTGTAAATATTTTCTTTTATTTGAAGACTGTACAAATGTGTTATTTAGTTTTTTGAATCTTAAATTTGTAGTATTTGCTTTGTAATGTTAAATGGTTAAGTAACAGTTCTTTGGGATGGTGTGCATGCTAAGGATGATCTTTGGGAATAAATATGGTGGTTGTGTTTGTTCCCAAAGACATGTATGTATGTGCGGTTGTATGATAGACAGAGAAAGAGAAAGCATGAGTACGTAACATTTTTCGTTCGACCTTAGCAAACATTGAGAGGGAGCGTGGGGGAGGGAGGGGGAGAATTAACGCTTATATTAATCCTAAATAGTATATTTTTTCTTTTCTTTTCTTTAAATGCAGTGGTAGATAGGCAATTTTTGTAATACAGTCTTACCTGTAGTATGCCACTAAGTTTCTGGAAATAAACAGAGAGATGCTGCCCCATCGCCCTAGCCATGCACTCGCATCAAGACAATTTGAAAACATAAAATGTAAAATCTGTTTCAGAAATATCAACTTCCTACATACTGCAAAATGAAAATGTGTAAACAGCAAAATGGGAAATGAACCTTTCAATATCGGCAATGTGCAAAATATCAAACTTCAAAATGTAAATTTTAAAAATGCAAAGTGGAAATTGAAAAATATCACTGCGAGAAGTATGAAAATGAAAAAAATGGCTATCTACATTCTTTGAAACTAATAGACATCGCGCTCTGGTAATACTGTTTTTATTTCACAACAAATAGGGCTTTACAAAAAAAGAATACAAAATGCCAATTCCTCAACCCTCATTATTAACTTTCCTTTCATAGCACTAATCACAATTAAGGCTGCCAACCTCTCTCCCACTGAGGCATCACCTGATGTCAAACGTTGTTTAGCTTTTTTCAACAACACTTTATCCGCCACACGTCTTAATGCAGGTGGACTATAGCGATAAGAAATGTCATTTTCTTTGCATGCTTGATCCAAAGGATTAAAAGGTACATCGCCACGCTTATACTCTTGTCTGTGATTCCTGGACACTACATTTGGCTTCGGGCTCGTATAATCCAATTTTATGAGCAGTTCATCCATGCTATCGCATCGATTAATTGAGCCGTCGACAAAGGTGGCTGAAGAAACCTAAGTCTGGCGAGCCGACTAGTAAAGAAATCGGCATAGCGTGTCGGTAAAGTCCCCGAATATTTTCTCGAGTATACTTATGCGCGTAAACTGTTCTGCGCCTCGATTGACAAAAAATGCTTTATTAGTGCTTCTGCAAACTCCTCAAAGTCCACGAATGTATACCTGAAAGCGCAAAACCTTTCAAGGGGGCCATCGGTCAAATAGCGTTTTACTATCTTCATCTCTCTCCCTCGAGGAATGTGAGCTTCAACAAAGTAATCCCCAAGATTACGTATATATTCTATTGGTGTGAAACGATCTTGATTACTGAATTTACGAGGTTTATCTTCAAATTTACGGATCGCCGTCACGTTTTTAGGTTGGGAATCTTGAAGACTAGACCGACAATTTGTAGTAGGTAATATAGGCCGAAGCTGGTGCAGGGGATAATGGGCAAGATGGCCGCCGCGCACAACCACTCTATGTTATTCATATCGAGGGGACAGCCATAGCTGGGTCAGGGGCTCATGGGCAATATGGCCGCCAAGCGCTATCACACTCTTTAATGGCGGGCTTTTCAAATCATTATTTATTTGTTATTAACTTATAAATTTTTATTTATTTAATATTTAATTTATTATTTTTTAGCACAGGGCTAAGACACAAAATGGTCACTGCACACAACCACTTATACATATGGCATGCTAACCTAACATAACCTAACTTTACCTAACCTAACCTAACCTAACTTCACCTAACCTAACTTCACCTAACCTAACTTTACCTAACCTAACCTAACATAACCTAACCTAACATGAAAGTGGGAGAAAAAAAAGGGAGAGCAAAAAGTATGAGCAAAAACCTGAGAGCAAATGTGAAAGCACAAATAAAAAACCTAGTTATTAGCTAACCTAACCTAACCACACCTAACCTAACCTAACTTCACCTAGCCTAACCTAACCTAACCTAACTTGAAAGTGGGAGCAAATACGGGAGCAAAAAGTAAGAGCAAAAAGTGGGAGCAAAAGGTGAGAGCAAGAAGCGGGAGCAAAAAAATGGGAGCAAAAATTGAGAGCAAAAAGGTGGGAGCAAAAAGTGGGAGCAAAAAAGTTGAGAGCAAATGTGGGAGCACAAATAATGAACTTAGTTATAACCTATCCTAACCTAACTTCACCGAAACTAACTTCACCTAACCTAACCTTACCTAACCTACAGAAACCTCGTTTAAAGATTTAAATTAATGCATGTAGGATTTTTTATTTTTACATTTTATATTTTAGATTCTTTTTATTTTTAGATTTTAGAATTTTAGATTTTACGTTTTACATTTTAGATTTTACATTTTAAATTTTTTATTTTTACATTTTATATTTTAGATTCTTTTTATTCTTAGATTTTAGAATTTTAGATTTTACGTTTTACATTTTAGATTTTACATTTTAGATTTTCCGAATATAGTAAACTACAAGGTCAAATACCTAACCTCACCTAACCTAACCTAACTTTACCAAACCTAACTTAAGCTAATCCAAAGGCATATGCAAAAAGTATATAAGGGCTCATGCAACTATCCTTGTGCTAGTCTTATAGGCTACTGTACAACATGTTCACTATCCCAACCGGCTTATATTTTTTTCATTTTGTTGTTTACAAATTTGTCAATTTCCCAATCTCTCATTTCCAGTTTTAAAAAAATGTCAGTTTTATGTTTTCGAATTTCATGATATGGAAACATGGATTTTCCATTTTTTTTCTGTTTACACATTTGTCAACTTACCAATTTCCCATTTTCAGTTTTTTAATGTCAGTTTAAAGTTTTTTTTTAAATTTTGTCAAGATGGAAACATGGATTTTCCCATTTTGTTGTTTACAAAGTTCATATATGTCAAACACGATTTTTCATTACATATAACAAGGCTGTATACCTTATCCCAAAGCATATAGGTAATACATGTGTTATACTATACTTTTGACTACCTAGTTTTAGCTAACTAAAGCAATTTCTCAAATTTACTAGAGGTTAACAGTTTGGATTAGGAGAGGGAGGTGGGTAGTAATTAAAAATGTCCAAACAGTGTTCATACAATATTTTTTATTCATTTTAAATATATTTACACTATTTACACATAATACATTTGTTATAAATTGTAGAGTTGGTTTTATTTGATTTCTATTTTTTTATTGTTGAATATGAATACAATTTTTTAATCTTTTTTGCTTTCTATTTTTGTAGTGCTATTCTTTAATTTTTTTAATTTTTTTGGTTTATGTAATTGCTACATGCAGGTTAAGCATTTTCATATTCATAACTTAACTCTTTAAGCATGGTCAATAATTGAGTAATGACCATAGGTATGTGTAGCTGTACCATTCGAATCAATTACTCTTTTATCTTCACCAGGACAGAATGCAATTTTGTTTTGTCTTATAGCTGATATATCATGTTGTTTAGAAGCAATAATGTTCATTGGTATTCTTTTTACCTCGTTTTTCATAATACAATCCATATAATCTTGAAAGCTTATACAATTTTTGACAACACCTCTGCTAATACCTTTAATCTTTTTGATTTCATTGCCATTTATGTCTAAAGCGTACATTTTAGCTCTAAGTCCAACAAATGCTTTTATAATGTGTTCACATGTCTCGTCTTTAAATTTTCCCATCGTTTTCTTGTTTGATGTAGAGTAACATATGTGATCAGTAGGATAATCAGATATGTCCAGGTGTTCTAGGAAATCCAACTTGTCTTGATAAACATCTTGGGTGTTAACCAAATAAATGAACGAGTCAGTATCCATATACATTATTTTAAGAGTGTCCATTCCATAATAGGGTAGCAGGACATCATAGTGGTGGGAATACATTAGAGTTTTTGAAATATCCGGTATACACATTCCAATATATATGCTTATTGAATTCAATGTTATGTTTAGCCATGTGGAAAGCAGCTAGGTTAGGACCATAAATTGTTCTGTCGATAAATGTTGGCTTTGCTATTAGCTTTTCAGCTTTTTTGCTATCAGTCACAAGACGTATGTCTATTCTTTTACGAATATTTTCCATTGCTTTTCCAAAAATGGCATTGTTAAATAATTTGTACGGATTTTTTTCAAAATCATTTTTGGCTTGTTTTCGAAGGTTGTTATTAAAATCAACGTATGCCTTTAGCCAAGGTCTTTGTTTAAACTTTAACACACGATGAATTTTACCAATTTATTCCATGATCTAAAGCCTGTTTAAGTGCCATGTAATGAACAACATACCGCCATCGATTTCCGAGATGAGGAATTAGATTTTGAGAGACGAATCCTTTGATTGTGTACACTCTGGTAGGAAAGGTAAATCGTTGTGTAGACCATGAAGGTCAGATGGGTAATCAACATCAACGTCTTGAATGTATCCCACAGGATCGTCTTTCTTTAGTTTTTCTAGATCAACAGTAGCTGGAGAAACCCAATGAAAGCCACCATGAGGAAGGAAGTGGCACATAGCCCACCCATATTGGTTGTTGGCATCATCATAGGTAATAAACTGCGATGGTTTCTCGGAATCATAGGCACATAGCCCACCCATATTGGTTGTTGGCATCATCATAGGTAATAAACTGCGATGGTTTCTTGGAATCATAGGTTTCCATTTATTTATTGTTAGCTTCAGCATACCGATGAGACACCTGACATATTCCGCCACGTATTCCAGACACTATTAAAAGAATCTGATCGTAATCCCGTAGCAATTCCAGTTCAATGGCAGTGTAAAGGAGCATTGCCTCAAAACTTAAACCAGGCGAAGTAAGGAAGTGCGCTGCATCCACTCGGTGTGTTTCTAATGTTTTGTTTCGAAAAGTTTCAAAGCTGTCTGCAAGAAGGAGTACATCTGAAGTTAGGTAGAGGTCACTATATTCCCCTAGAGTTTTAATGTTGAACTGATTCCAGACATTTTTGGCATGTTCATAGTATTCTTTGCTAACATCTTCTTGACTTAATTTGTTAAAGAATGACTCTTTTGGAGGTAAACCCGTTTCACTTAACTTTTGCCATGAATCAATGTAGTCATAACAAAATACCCCTTTACGAGTCATGAGCGTTGCATTTTCTTTCCCAAAGTACTTGTCTGTTTCAGGGTATGATCTTAAGTTGGAAACTAAGTTTTCCAAACTACTCGGCATTCACCGAAACGTGTCCACATATCGAAGCTTAACATTTCCCACATATTTGGTGAAGGAAATGTACTTTTCTTTCGAGTTAGCGATAACATCCACTCTCTCAGTAGTACATCCCAATTGCTTTACAATGAAATTTGCGTCGTAGCCACTCATATTGTGTAGAAATACAGGAACGGGGTTTCGTATTTTACACCTCAAATTACAGTTATTTTTTGCACTTCCACGGTGATCCCCTGTAATTTGACAATGGTCTCGAACATACAATCCTCTTTGGTAAATGTTTTATGACACAAATAACAGGTTTCTGAACATTGGAACTCTGCTTCTTGATCCTGAGTTAAGGGCTTTGGAACATTTAAGCTGTAAAGAAGATCAATTTCATTAGCTATTGAGATCAAAGAGTCCATAAACTTTTCTACAGCATCAGGTCCACGATAAATAACAGGTTGGCTCGGAAGGTTTGTCTTTATATGTTCCAAAGATGGTGAAAGTTTAACGTATATACCAAAGCTCATAGGAACATGACTCTGGTATGGCACTGTATAACTTGCTTCAGGATTGGGTAGACATGTTTGATA
This sequence comes from Meconema thalassinum, assembly GCA_946902985.2. Taxonomy (NCBI): domain Eukaryota; kingdom Metazoa; phylum Arthropoda; class Insecta; order Orthoptera; family Tettigoniidae; genus Meconema; species Meconema thalassinum. The sequence continues at coordinate 611,471,064 of OX336389.2, read as the reverse complement.
TGGTGAGAGTATACTTTCGAAATCTGCATAGATAACGTAGGGTATTCTAAGCATTTTTTCCGCGTTTAAGAATTTAACAATTGGGGTTTTAATAGGCATTTCAACTCCAGCAATGTCATGCAGGACACACAAAGCTCTATGTTCTTTCAATTTTTCCATTCCTAGTTGACCATATCGATTATCGAAGTGAGTAAAACACCGTTTACACGTACATATCTTATGTCCATGGTGGGTAATCTGATGTCCTACTAGTTTTTAAAAATCTTTGATAAAAAAGTAGTGGTTCTGTCGTAAAGGGGTATTTTGTTATGACTACATTGATTCGTGGGGAAAGTTAAGTGAAACGTGTTTACCTCCAAAAGAGGCATTCCTTAACAAATTAAGTCAAGAAGATGTTAGCAAAGAAGACTATGTACATGCCAAAAATATCTGGAATCAGTTTAACATTAAAACTCAAGGGGAATATAGTGACCTCTACCTAACTTCAGATGTACTCCTTCTTGCAGACAGCTTTGAAACTTTTCGAAACAAAACATTAGAAACACACCAAGTGGATGCAGCACACTTCTTTACTTCGCCTGGTTTAAGTTTTGAGGCAATGCTCCTTTACACTGGCATTGAACTGGAATTGCTACAAGATTACGATCAGATTCTTTTAATAGAGTCTGTAATACGTGGAGGAATATATCAGGTGTCTCATCGGTATGCTGAAGCTAACAATAAATACAAGGAAACCTATGATTCCGAGAAACCATCGCAGTTTATTACCTATGATGATGCCAACAACCAATATGGGTGGGCTATGTGCAACTCTCTTCCTTATGGTGGATTTCAGTGGGTTTCTCCAGATACTGTTGATCTAGAAAAACTAAAGAAAGAGGCTCCTGTGGAATATATTCAAGACGTTGATGTTGATTACCCATCTGACCTTCATGATCTACAGAACGATTTACCTTTCCTACCAGAGTGTACACAACCAAAGGATTCGTCTCTCGAAAAACTAATTCCTCATCTTGGAAATCGAAGGCGGTATGTTGTTCATTACATGGCACTTAAACAGGTTTTAGATCAAGGACTAAAATTGGTTAAAATTCATCGTGTGTTAAAGTATAAACAAATACCTTGGCTAAAGGCATACGTTGATTTTAATAACAACCTTCGAAAACAAACCAAAAATGATAAAAAAAAAATCTGTACAAACTATTTAACAATGCCATTTTTGGAAAAACAATGGAACATATTCGTAAAAGAATAGACATACGTCTTGTGACTGATAGCAAAAAAGCTGAAAACTAATAGCAAAGCCAACATTTATCGACAGAACAATTTATGGTCCTAACCTGGCTGCTTTCCACATGGCTAAACGTAACAATGTATTCAATAAACTTATATATATTGGAATGTGTATACTGGATATTTCAAAAACTCTAATGTATTTCCACCACTATGATGTCCTGCTACCCTATTATGGAATGGACAATCTTAAACTAATGTATATGGATACCGACTCATTCATTTATTTGGTTAACACCCAAGATGTTTATCAAGACAAGTTGGATTTCCTAGAACACCTGGACACATCTGATTATCCTACTAATCACATATGTTACTCTACATCAAACAAGAAAACGATGGGAAAATTTAAAGGCGAGACATGTGAACACATTATAAAAGCATTTGTTGGACTTAGAGCTAAAATGTACGCTTTAGACATAAATGGCAATGAAATCAAATAGATTAAAGGTATTAGCAGAGGTGTTGTCAAAAATTGTATAAGCTTTCAAGATTATAAGGATTGTATTATGAAAAAACGAGGTAAAAAGAATACCAATGAACATTATTGCTTATAAACAACATGACATATCATCTATAAGACTAAACAAAATTGCATTGTGTCCTGGTAATGATAAAAGAGTAATTGATTGGAATGGTATAGGTACACATGCCTATGGCCATTACTCAATTATTGACCATGCTTAACGAGTTAAGTTATGAATAAGAAAATGCTTTATCTGCATGTAGCAATTACATAAACCAAACAATTTAAAAAATTAAAACAATAGCACTACAAAAAATGAAAAGAAAAAAGAAAAAAATGGTATTCATATTTAACAATAAAAAATAGAAATCAAATAAAACCAACTCTACATTGTATAACAAATGTATTATGTGTAAATAGTGTAAATATATATAAAATGAATAAAAAATATTGTATGAACATTATTTGGAAATTTTTAATTACTACCCACCTCTCTCTCCTAATCCAAACTGTTAACCTCTAGTAAATTTGAGAAATTGTTTCAGTTAGCTAAAACTTGGTAGTCAAAGGTATAGTATAACCCATGTATTACCTATATGCTTTGGGATGAGGTATACAGCCTTGTTATATGTAATGAAAAATCGTGTTTGACATATATGAACTTTGTAAACAACAAAATGGGAAAATCCATGTTTCCATATTGACAAAATAAAAAAACCTTTAAACTGACATTAAAAAAAAATGAAAATGGGAAATTGGTAAATTGACAAATGTGTAAACAGCAAAAATGGAAAATCCATGTTTCCATATTATGAAATTCGAAATCTTAAAACTGACATTTTTTAAAAACTGGAAATGAGAAATTGGGAAATTGACAAATTGGTAAACAAAATGAAAAAAATTAAGCCGGTTGGGGGTATTGAACATGTTGTACAGTAGCCTATAAGACTAGCATAAGGATAGTTGCATGAGCCCTCATATACTTTATGTATGTGCCTTTGGATTAGCTTAAGTTAGGTGTGGTAAAGTTAGGTTAGGTAAGGTGAGTTTAGGTATGTGACCTTGTAGTTTACTCTTTTCGAAAAATCTAAAGTGTAAAATCTAAAATAAAAAAAAACTAAAATGTAAAACGTAAAATCTAAAATTCTAAAATCTAAAAATTAAAAGAATCTAAATTGTAAAATGTAAAAATAAAAAATCTTACACGCATTAATTTAAATCTTTCAACGAGATTTGGTTAGGTTAGGTGAAGTTACTTTAGGTGAAGTTAGGTTAGGATAGGTTATAACTAAGTTCATTATTTGTGCTCCCACATTTGCTCACCACTTTTTGCTCCCACTTTTTGCTCCCACCTTTTTGCTCCCACTTTTTGCTCTCACTTTTTGCTTCCATATTTGCTCCCACTTTCAAGTTAGGTTAGGTTAGGTTAGGTGAGTTTAGGTTAGGTTAGGTGTGGTTAGGTTAGGTTAGGTTAGGTTATAAATAAGTTTATTATTTGTGCTCTCACTTTTTTGCTCACACTTTTTGCTCTGACTTTTTTTGCTCGCACTTTCAAGTTAGGTTAGGTTAGGTTAAGTTAGGTTAGGTTAAGTTAGGTTAGGTTAAGTTAGGTTAGGTTAGGTGGAGTTAGGTTAGGTGAAGTTAGGTTAGGTTAGGTTAGGTTAGGTGAAGTTAGGTTAGGTTAGGTGAAGTTAGGTTAGGTTAGGTTAGGTTAGGTTAGGTTAGGTGAAGTTAGGTTAGGTTAGGTTAGGTTAGGTAAAGTTAGGTTTGGATAGGTTAGGTTAGGTTAGGTTAGCATGCCATACGTGTAAGTGGTTGTGTGTAGTGAACATTTTGTGTATTAGCCCTGTGCTAAAAATAATAAATTAAATAGTAAATAAATAAAAATTTATAAGTTAATAACAAATAAATAATGATTTGAAAAGCCCGCCAATAAAAATTGTGGTAGCGCCTGGCGGCCATATTGCCCATTAGCCCCTGACCCAGCTATGACTGTCCCCTCCATAAGAATAACATAGAGAGGTTGCTCGCGGCGGCCATCTTGCCCATTTGCCCCTGCACCAGCTTCGGCCTATATTACCGACTATCTCTGACGTCTTTTTCGGGCTCTTTACTTCTTTCTTCTGGTCCTTCAGTTAATCTGAATACTCTTTCTTCTGGTCTGACTTCTCTTTCCTCTATTTCTATCTATTTCATCTAGTATGACTTCCATAATCATCTAGATCTGCCTTCTATCTCTGTGATAATATTCTTCAATTGCTGTCCTAGTTCTTTCTTCAAATCTTCTTTTTTAAGTTTCAAGACTGGCAACATCTCCTACGTTTTGTCTTTGCAACTCTCTACTAATATATTCCTCTATTTCGGTAGACTTTCCCTCATTTATCGCATTCACGTCAGTGACAACATTATCTATACGATATTCTATGGTTTTAGTCATATTCTCTAAAGAATCCTTTAAAGATTTAGACTGTTTTTCCAAATAATCCTTTAAAGATTGATTATCCTGACTCAATTGATTTTTATCGTCCACTTATTTCTGTAAAAGCTGATCAATACCGTTTCCTAGGTCTGTTCTTACACTAGTTACGTCACGATTAATCTGAAGCTGTGCACTAGGTAATTTCTTTTCAATATTGTCCTGTATTTGTTTTACATGTTCGCTACTGGACTTATTCTATTCATTCTTCCAAACAACTACATTCGCCTTTAACGTTTCGTCAATGTCTATTTCTATATCCTCCTTAAGGATTTTGTTATGGTCTATTACCTGATTTCGTAAAGTGTCTACATTAGTCTTTAATTCGGCTAAAGAAACAGTTGTCTTTAAAGCATCATCTATAAATTGTGTTCTTAAAGCACCTCTGTTTTCCGTACGTTGTGTTTTTGACTCTTCTACCCCTTTACTGATTTTATTTATGTCCCCTTGGACCTAACTTCCGTCTGCATTTTATTGATATCGGTCTGCACACTATTGATATCAGTTTGCACATTATTAACATCGACCTGCATATTAGTAACATCTTCCTGAATCTTGGCAACATCGGATCGAACATTTAATACATCGGTCTGAACACTATCGACCTTAGTCTGAACATTATCTACCTTATTCTGGATATTTGACACGTCATTCCGGACATTACCAACATCTGTCTGGACACTATCGACCTTAGTCCGCACATTACTTACATCATCCTGGATTTCTCTGGAACTGGCCTGTAAACGCGATACATATGCATGTACATCAGAGGCACTAGTTTGTAAACCATCTAGGGAAGTCTGAACTCCCTGTATTTCCTCCTTAAAACTCTCCTTTACACTGTCAGTTACTCTCCCTGTAATTGATTCAACTACATTCTCAACAACCTTGACCACTACTGTGTCAAGACCCTCCTTACGCTCTCTCTTAAGGTGATCCAGGTCTCGCTTCGCCTCCTGAAATTTACATTGCATATTATGCATGCTCACTTTCAATTTATCTTTTATCTCACCTTGGACACCCCCAAACTTTCCTTCATTTTACTTTGGACACCCTTCAATTCCTCCTTCAAACTCTCATTCATCTCGTCCATCAGCCTCCTGACATCCTCGGCTGTCATCGTTGCCATAACAACAATATAAATTCACAAACTGCTAGAGGGTTATGTTCAAAAACAGAGCAAGATAACAACATTTCGAGCAAAAATATCAACCATGTATTTGGGCATCTTAATGTCTATCGATAAGTTAATATTAACTTACCAGACACCCTATTGTTAATAAACTTACTCATATCGTTCGTTCACTTGTGACCTACTTTAAATATACTATCATAAAGAAGATTTAGATTTACTAACGTTGAAACAAGTTAGCTTTACATTAAACATGGCTAACATCGGCATGAACCGGTCAAAAATATTGAAATAAGATCTAGATCATAGGTCATTTTCGAAATATTCCTCATATTATTCCTTTCTCAGGTTTTCCATCAGAACAGATCTTTGTTGGAGTACAACATTACTAAAACAATTCAAAACACCTATATTATCGCACTCACATAGTCGGGTTGCCATTTTTATGCCAAAATATGGCTCTACGAAGCTCATTCGCAGCCCCTTAAATTGGGCGACCATTTCTATGGCTCAAAATGGTTCGACCAATGCCCCATAATATATTTTTCGTAGCCTATACGTTCGGCAGTCATTTCTATCTACTTTACCCGTAAAATTCGAGAAGTTGTCTGCTGGAAATCCATAGCAATGCTGGATTGCAAAATTCTGAAGGCATCCGGCTAAATGTACCATCAAAAATCGCTCTAACAAGGTCTTCGGAAATATATACAGTAGTCTACAATGATATTATGGACAAACAATAAAATACACTGGGCCCAAGTGAACACTTACCTTTAATCTCGAGGTTTTATTAAGGGGAATCAGCTCCAAACCTGAAATGGGGCTCCATAATATCATTTCATCTATATATAAAATAAGTCATGACGTAGAAAACGAACTAAATTAGTTTATTAACAATTGTTAACTAAAAACTAAACAAATAAAAATTCCCTCACTTGATAAATTAATTAGTAAATTCATACCCACTCATCCCTCTCAACACACACGCTACTGAAGTTACTATGTCCACAGTTAAACAGAAATTAAGTTTTGAAAGGCCTCGGCCAATTACAAGCAATAAAACATTTAACGAAAAATTCTTGCGTGTTTAGCATTCCTCTAGAAGCATTAACATTCCTGCGCGCGTCAAAAGCGTGCATCTGGACTGTCGACTCGTTAATATATATTGACACAGTTTCCATTCAGCCTTCAACCTGTTTTCATTATAAAGATTGTAGCCGTAGTAACGTTTTTCATTTATATAATACATTGACCTTGATTTTATAATAGGAGTTGCCTGCCTCCCCTTTCAGCCGGCAAGTCCACACCGCAGGTCTGCATACCGTGATTGCGTAACTGCGTTCCAAGATTACACGTTTCAAATTGTATCATTCATTCTTAACAAAACCTTCTATAAAACATTCATTCCTTTATCGAATACATTCAAACTTTAACATAACACTCCATGCATTCCCTTGCATCATTCATGACTGATGAAGTTTGTCTCAAACACACTTAACATCGTAAAACGTTCGTTCCAAAAATATTTACCCTCAAATACAATACATTTTAAAAACATACGGTCAAATAATTATTATCAAAGTATGCCCTTAATTAAATAATTATAAAAATTTATTTACAGTATCTCCACTCGTTAACGTTGACGTTTACTCTTATAACGGTAATAACTCGTTATATCCCTGAGCCTTAGCTCTAGTTTAAAGTTTACCTTTCTACTCATTTAAATGTGATACTCATATAGAGATCGCCGTCTCTTTCATGAAATACTACACCACCATGTCATATTTAGGTTTGTAGTCGTTATCAGTCTAATGTCTAAAGATCAAACACATGTATTTACTCAGATCCGTGTTTAATAAAAAGGTTAATAAAACGTATTAGTAAACAGACGTTGACAACATTTTTCCCATTCTATTTCCGCACATACACTCTTGCCTCCACTTCTAAGTCGTGAATTCACACATCGGAGTTCTTAACAACTCGATTCCATTATTATAATGCCATGTGCTTACCAAAACAGTACTACACTGCAATAACTTCTCTTAATGCGGAAACTGCTTCGCATGTACACAAACGTTTCTCTACGTAGCCTCATATACCTCTGTATACGGTAATAAACTCTCCTCTACTATTTGTTGAACAATTCTATTACACAAAATAATTGTTACCAACACCTTTTCTGTAGAACTTGCAATTACATTATTGGCATTTTCCTCAGCGTTGCAACAATCAACCGCTGGCATCCTGAACAGCTAGTTCTCTTCCTAAACGTTACCTTCATCCTTAAAGACGAACTTAGACGTATTGTGGATGACCACCATGGGTTTACTCTAAAATGTTACTTGGCTGTCGACTAAACTGTCACATATACATTTATTAGAAGTACAATTATGTTCCACCGTACTTATCTGGCTTCAAAGTTACAGTCTTGCAATGTTACGTCCAAAATATAACGTGACATTACATATTGTGTGTAAATAACCACAAATGTTATTTAAGTGTCCAATAAAATCAATCGCGACTGGGATAGACTAGCCTTTACTTCCCTAACGTCGGATGAAAGTATCTTCCAAGAAGATATGTCTCTAATAAAGTTTAAATTGACGAAAGATCTTAGCTTTCTGTAATAAAATAAGGATTGTCAATTCCGGAATGTGTCTCCATTTTATACAAAGAATGTCTATGAGTATATGACTTCCTGTCATAATCATGACGAATATTTCTTGTCAGATCGGCGTAAAGTTCATAGTAATTGTGATATTATAACAATATATCACTCGTGGTTTCTTCTGTTCTTGAAGTCTCTTCATTACATATAAGATGCCCAAATTAAATTACTAAAAGGAATTTAATTGGCATCCAAATCAAACTATCTGAACCCTCTATTCAAAATGAATCGAAAAACGTCGCAAGTTAAAGTTACTGATCTTAAATAAAGAATACTAATTCCGTAAACAAATTAGCATCTCAGATCGGAAAATGAATCGTAGAATATATACGTGAAAATGACGAAAGACCTCACATGATCTTGTAGAATAAAATGTTGTTACATACATGAAGTACAAATATATGTCGAAATATGGAGAAAAGGTTGCTTTGAATGTCACTATATTGCTCTAACTACATAATAATGTACACTTCTACCTTGACAGAAGACTCACGATGGTCTGGCTAAGTATTTGGAAAATACTTAGGTGTTTCCTCGTCCCAAGAAACTAAGTTGGACCCAAGTCCGCTTCCTCGAATCTTCGACCTCGGAAAAGGAAGGAATTTTGCCTTCCGGCAAACACCAATCTCCGCCTGAAATCGAACTGCAAACAATCGTTCATAGACCTTCATTGCTGCCAGGTCCAACCTGGCATCTTGACTTTTCTTATGATGAAACTTCATTCTCCGTCGTTGATAGAGTTTCCATGTCATTATCGAGAAATGTTGTAGGCTCAGCTTCATGATTACAAATAAAATTTGTAAAGGAAGTGCTGGACCACGATCGTTGTTAGAAATTTTCATAATGATGGTCTATGATATATTTATGTAGCTCGTAGATGTTAAGTTCAAGTCCATGAAGTTACGTTAATGCACGAGATGGAGGTGTACATAACGTTTCATATATACTTGAGTCGTAGACATTCAGAAGTAATCTTGTTAACGAAGCTCCATATTGTAACTAATACTCTGTTTCAAACATATCCCTTGCGCATACAATTCTTTAGTTCATCATCTCAAACATATTATAAATGTCGAATAATACTTGCTGAATATTAGCAGTCATAGTTATGCCGTAATGATATACTGCTTCAATGTTAGAGTCAATCACACTGTTACTCACATGGACTTCGTATAGTGAACCTGTGTTCGCTGCAATCTCGTTGAAACTAAAATGCTTTTCAGCTTCTGAGTCCATCACTTTTCTTTTGCACTACTAAATAGTCAATATCTGCTAAAGTCTTCTTTCTGTGACGTCGACATATTATATAATGATACTATGCGTTCGGAACTATATACTGTATTAATTTACTTTGATAAATTCTCAAAGAATACTCAGTAATCGCAATGTCAAGTCTCTTCACAACTTCACTCAATTCGTAAGCGTGGGCGATCTCCACTATCTACCCTGCAACGGCGATGTCTCCACGAGTTGTTAAAACTCCGCACTCGGCTATTACCTTCGGGAACTGAACTCTCCAAGAATGTGCATCTACACTCTTCGAAGTTTGTAGGAGTAAGAACCCTGTTGCTTGCAGTCCTCTCTCCAAGTCAAAAGTTCTGGCCGCCATCTCTGTTTCCACCAGAAATATAGCGCGCACTTGAAGAATGCTTACTACGGCGTACTTCTTCTTTCGGCGACTTTCAAAGTATCTGTAATATTTTCTCTTGATTTTCTTCTCATTTCCAATGAATAAAATATCTTTCTTGGGGCCTATATGTAATAATTATAGATATAATTTAGTTGAAGGTAGTTCCATCTTCAATAAAACCTCTTTTTATTGGCTGTGGGCTAATGTCCAATGATATATTTTATAACAATAATTAATCATAATCTGCAGCAAATTCACTGTTGCTAGGTCCTTTTCAACCTTCGAGAACGTTCTATAGCGCAACATGTCACGTGATGGGATCTCCCTCCTTGCTCGATGCACTAACAAGACTTGTTTGTGTCAAGTTCCAGGATTCATATTGCTATGTTAAATTATATCATGGGCTACAAAAATAATCTCATTTTAGTCCCAAATAATTCATTTTTCGGTGGCAGTACCATTTTTTTTGGATTTTCTTGAGAGGATTGTTTTGACATTTTGAAGATATTCTTACATGACAGGGACTAACTGAGAAGTCGGTCTGCTGATTAGTAAGTCGCATTGCATCCACTTAGTGATATTAAACTATGGGACAGGGTATAATAAAATGGTAAATTTAATTTGACGATTTTCACTTTGCTGTTACATCATTTTTATTAAATGCATATTATTATGGCTTTGCTTGCCGATGTTTGAGCTGTAAATTCTGTTAGTTTTTCAAGTCCAGCTGTACCTTTGAAATTTGTTTAGAGATAACAAATTTTCCACCACAATTCTTCCTTTTGCATTTTATGTGTTCGGGAGGTAGGTGTATGTAGGTGATCCCCTTTCCTCAAAATATTGAAAATGATGATGGATGAGGAGACTATGAGAGGTCTTTTGGTGGAGTTGCGTGCCGATTTGAGTGCCGGCCTGAATGCAACTTTGAACACTTATCTGGACATTATCAGGGGTGAAATGGAAACTACCAGAGATGACATGAACACTAATATAGCTGATTTCAAGGGCAGCGTGGCTAATGCCAGAGGTGACATGGAGACCGGTAGGGCAAAGGTGACTGTCGAGGTTGCTGCCAATAGGGTAGAAGTCAATCATGTTTTGAATGATGTGAATACCACTATGAACACTGTTAGATATGATGTAATAACGCTCGGAGGTGACATGGAGGCTGGTAGAGCAGAAGTGACAGCTGCGTTAGTTGAGGTACGAGCCGATATAGAAACAAACAGGGAAGAAGCAAATCGCAATTGTTTGATAGGTCTTACTGCCGTTAGGAATGATATTGTAAACCAAAGAACTGAAGTTAGTGCCAACCTAGACAACATTACTGGTGGAATGGCTGCCATTCGACTGGATGTCGAAGTTGTCAGGACAGATATTAGGACCAACACAGCCGAGGTCAATGCCAGTTCAGATACGCTCAACGTAAATCTCGATGCCGTAAACGCCAGGTTAGACGGTACCACAACTGAATTACATGCAGGGTTGGACAAATCTCGTTAGGTAATGAGGGATGAACTTAATGTCAGCCAGATTGAAATCAACATATCTTTGGAACAACTTAAGGCCGACATGACGAAATCGAATGACTCAATCATAACAAGAATGAACACATTAGAGAGTCGCTTCGAGGTAGGAAATGCGTACGCAGAGAAACTTACAGGGGAAGTTGCTGTTGTCAATGTAGGACTCAATCTAACACGAGGCGTAGCTGTCGCCGTAAACTGAAATGTAAAGAAGGCATTAGCAACTGTAGAAGCGGTGCAGGCCGAGATGATGGTGAATACACAATGCATCCAGGATATTAGGGATGAGATCTGAAAAAATAGCGACCAACTCAAATCTGACTTACATCAAAAGTTGATGAGCTCAAACAGGAAATGAAGACTACTTCTGACGAATTACAGGTTGACATCGACATTGTGAAGGGCGAAGTCAACGAGACAAACACTACACTTCAAAATAACTTCACATCTCTTAATGGGTATGTTGATTTTTTACGATACCACATTGAGAAAGAGGTCACCACAATTAAGGTGGGAACTCAAGTGGGTATCAAGCGGAATAAGGGATTAATGAGTAAACAAATGGAGAAGTTCGACACATGTTTAAGGGGCAAAATTGAACGAATTTAGCTCCAGGTCAACTCGCTCAAAGGAGGACAAACGCCAAGTATAAAAACTCCGGACATTGACGAATTAGAGTGAAGGCTTACGACCAAGTTACAGGCTCAATCTAAGCCTGATAGTGAAACACAACAACCGAGGGAGCAGGTGAATACTCTGAATTCGACAATCAAATACGCAATATTTGCAATTCAACAATCCACAAATTCAAACTCTGCAGGGAAACAATGTTATGATCATTCGTACACAGGAGGAGAATCCCCATCATTTTTCTGGCTCCGGACCGATAACTCATTTTGAATTTATACGAAATGTTGAAGCCTACCTTCGGGATACGACGGTATCAACTGATAGACAGCTTCGAGTAACTGAAAAGCTTCTTGAGGGGAATGCGGCCGTGTGGTACAGGGCGTTCAACTACTCGTTTTGAGCATTTGCTGACTTTAGGGAGGCGTTTTTGAGAACTTACTGGTCTAGTGACATCCAGCAGAATATTCATACTGAGATGTACACAAAACGGTATGCCTCGACTCAACCCACAGAATACGCTTAGTATGGTAACGTGTAAAGATTCGTGCAATTGCCCGGCGACCGCCTGTTCTCGAGGTGTCAGGTGGGCTGGGTGTCTGGAGAGTGCCGGGCAGCAATCCGGCCAGGGCTAATTACGGTAGGCCCCTCCCAAGGCCGCCAGAATAACAATAGCCCTCGAGCCAGGTATATTATTGGTGCACGGGCTTCTAGACCGTTCTGTTGCTCGAGGCCACTAGATGTGACGGGAAGATCGAGAACAGTCAACTGGAAAGGACTGGGCGGTGGTAGGAGAGAATACACGAGAACGGACTCGATGCTACATGAGGTAGAGACGTCTAGAATTTTCGAGGCCAGGAGCCGGATGGGATATATACGAGCGATCTGAGGCGAGCAGACAGTTTGGAGCCAGTCCTGAGTGAGTCTGAGCTAACGGTGTGTGCCGTGCCGAGTGACCAGTGAAAATAAATGTGAAGTATTGTAATATTGAAGACAGTGCTGTGAAAATAAGTAACGTAGACAGTAAGTGTGGAAGATAAGTAGTGACTGTGGAATATAAATAGTGACTGTAAGAGATACTCCCTTGCAGTGAACATTTTAAATAAATAGTGACTAATAGTAGTATAAAGTGAGACTCTCTCTGTGTACGTGCGAGTAAGTAAGCCAATTTTTTTTATTGTTAATTAGTGTACATAATAACAGTGTAAATAAAGATTTAGTGCATTATAGCCTGACCAGTATTATTAACGAATCCCAAAAACGTTACAACTGGTGTCAGATGTGTAGGTGAGGTTATAAGTGAGTGTTTCTTTATGAAACAGTGCGTACTTTTGAAAAGGCCTACTTTAAGGAAGTGTGTACGATAGTTAATTGTTAGTGACTTTCTTGGTGTACCATCTGGAAGCCTGGTTAATTTTGTGCTAACTGTCCGTGTATCTTGCATTTTGAACTGTAAAATGACGACAAAGAAAGTAAGACTTTCAGACCTGAAGGTTTCAGAATTACGTGAGGAACTGGAAGAAAGGGGCGTTGATGTAACGGGAACTAAATCTACGCTACAAATGCGGTTAAGACAGATAATTATGGACGCTGGTGAGGACCCAGATGAATTCCTTATCGAGCTTCCTTGCGGGACTGACGGCATAGGTAGGATGGTGGAAATTTTGGAAAAGAAAATGACAGAAAATTCGGGAAATTTTGAAAATTTGGCAAAGAAAATGGCGGACAATGCGGAAAGTATTGAAAAGAGAATGACGGAACATTTCTTAAATTTAGAGAAGAGAATGACTGACAATTTGGAAAACTTCGGAAAGAAAATGGTGGCATTTTCGGAAAATTTGGAAAAGAAAACTGGGGAATATCCTGAAAAGAAAGTGGAGCATTGTGAGCATGAAACTAGTCAGGACGAGCTGAAATCTGACCTGAAGTCAAAACCAGAGTGTAATGAGCTTGGAGGCGGAATGGAAAGTGACGCTACAGAGGGTAATGATGACGAAGCCGAACGCATCGTGGAGTCCGGAGTTCGGAATGCTGAGCGGGATGGAGACGAGCCATTGGGAAGCATTACAGGTCTGGAAACCGGACTGAGACTTGGCAGTTCTGACGATGGGAACAGTGTCACGAGTGGAAGGACCCCGCACGTCGATGAGGCTACATCACGGCAGATCTGCGGGACTGGGTTCGACACTGTGGCGAACCATGCCGGGTGCACGCTGGAGGACGGAACAGTTCAGCTCATCACGGGACTTCAGGAGCACATGGCGGAGGTGCTACACGACATCCAGTCAGGGACCGGCTACAACGGGATCTTCGCGACGCTGGAGGAGCATCGTCAGGGTTACCAGCCACCGGCCATGTACCACCTACGGCTAGAAAAGAGGAACAGGCGCCCGAGTAAGTCAGTTCAAGAGCTCGCGCTAGCTGGCTTGCCTCCCGAGCACGTACACCAAAAGGCGGCATACAACTTCGCGGATGGGCATCGCGACTCCATGGTACTGTACCCGTATATTTGAGAGGCGGTCTGTCAGATATCCGAAGCAAAGCTGGATTTTTAGACACTGACTGCTCCGGCTTAAATACTAGTCAAGAATTCACTCCAACGTGACCCTCAAGAATATACGTAGCGGAAGATACGATGAAACTGTGAATTACATATATGCACTTGGCTCAAAGTAGAGCACCTACCTTGTTCTCGGGGATATCGTGGTCAGCTCCAAGACCTATAAATGGGTTTCACAGTTGCATCTCACTATATCGAAAATAAATCGAAACGACGCGACGTCTAACAAAACTAAACAATTTAATAACAAGAGTAAACTATAACTAAACATTCATACAATTAATAAGACACACACTCATTCTCACCTCTTCACATCAACGCCACTGACAATCCTGTGTTCCACGAACACTGTGACAAAAATTTGGGGTGGCCTAAGCCATTACAAGAAGCTAAAACAATTAAAAGAGCCTGGCGTGCTTCACTTTCCCTGGGCCACGCTTACGAAGTGCACCTGCGTCCTCGCAGCGCGTGTAAGAATCACGTGGTTGGTTATATAACAGCCCCGTTATATCTCCACCCTACCGGCTGATTCATTCATTCAGACTATGCTGGTGCCAACTAGTCTTCACATTTGTGGCCTCACATCGGCCTTGAATGAAACGAGTTCTCCACTAGAACTGTGCTCGACAGCGCTTGCCGTAAAAATACACACTTTTGTCACCCAAAAGGCAACGTTACAAAAATCTCATTTATGCTAGATAAAAACGCAAATCATTCAAACATCCTTCATGTGAACTAATTGAAACTTCTACACACTATTCCTTTCACTCCATCGCGTCGTGATATCCCAACGGAGTTGTTCGCATTCACACTGAACAATGAGTAAACCGCATTCAAACACATTGACTTTTATACTCTATACACTTTGCGAAAACATTAAACAACTTCCTAAAACTAACACGTTATTCCCTTGATTGAATAATAATGAAAGTTTATAACAAACGAATTAAAATTACACTTAATAGCATGAGCTATTATCTGAATAAAAAAGTAATGTCTATTTACAGAAGAGCATCTGCTCTGATCTCACATTAATGCCAGTCGCAATTGATTGGAATCCTCACAATCTTCCCTCACTTCAGAAATACTACCACTTATACTCAATTCTGGTCTGTGGTCAAAATAAGTCGTATATGTTCAACCAGCTAAGGTAAAACATACGCAGTTACATATTTGTGTTTAATAAAGGTTAATAAGAGTAATACATAACAGACTTCAATATCCGACTTCCCGTTAAAATTTCGGCTGCAACCCTACTATCTTCACTTATCCAAAGTCGTGTATGAAATAAAAGGAGTTCTACCAACTCACATCCTATGCCATGCCAAATAGTCTTGCCCATGCAATGACTTTATCACAATGCGGAAACTCCTTCGCTAAAAGACCGCTCGTATGCCAACTGCACACGGAATTACAAACATGTTAAAAAATATCAAAAGGTTATCATCTTCACTTCCTTAAAACTGGCATTCCTTAAAAAGGGCATAATTCCTCAGCGTTGCCAAACCAACCGCTGGTATAAAAAACAATAACATCAGTTGTTAATCCACTAATTTATACATGCCAACGACCTTTGGACTAAGCGTGAAAGACCTCCTTGTAATTACTTTAAAAACGTTACTAGGATATCTCTAAACTGTTGCGTATACATTTAATAAAAATACTGTACTGTCTCTCCATGCTTCTGGTTTCACTTTCACAGATTTAGTAATATCATGTCTACAATATGACATTATATTACCCATCGTGAATAAATAACCACAAAAGTTATTTGTGTAGGTCCGATAAGGATCAATCTCGACGAGGTAATCAAACTAGAACTTCCCTAACGCCGGATGATAATGATCTTCCAAGAAGATTCTATTCTCAAATTATTTTAACTGATTGAATGATCATAGCTTTCTTCAATAAAATATACATTTAGTCATATTCGTGTTATCTCCATTCTGAAGGAATGTCTATGAGTTCTAACGACTTCCATCGTTTCCACGTTAAATGTCTCTTTCCAATACGATGGTAAGTTCGTAACAATGCTGTGATATTTCACAATATATCACTATTTCTTTCTTCTTTCTTGATGTTTCTTCTCAACGGAAAAGAAGCCCAAATTAAACTAATAAAATAAATTTAATTGGTAGCATAAACGAAATTGTCTATCACCTGAATTCAAAATGAATTCATAAACGTCGAAAATAAATTACTGTTCCTTAATGGAAATGACAGGAATAGTCTTTCCTCAAACAAGTTATGCATCTCAGATCAGAAACTGGATTGCAAACAAACAATACTAAAAACGTCGAAGGACGATCACTACAATTGATCTCGAAGAATAAAACGTCTATAGATGGAATACATAAATGTTGTGTCGAAATATGGATAAAGGAATTGCTCTAGAATGTCACTAATAATGCTCTAACTACAACTTAATGAACACAGCTACCTTGTCTGGAGCGTTGGCAGTTCAAGGTGAGTATTGGATTATACTCAGATGTTACAACCTTCAAGGACCTAGGCTGGATCCTAGTTCGTCTCCAAGAACTCACGACATCGGGAAAGGGACGAATTCCCCAACCGGAAAATAGCAAGCTCCAACCGGGATTGAACTGCGGACTGCCATCCATCATCTTCATTACTGCCGGGAAAACCCTGGACATCTTGAAAATCTTCATGTTTCTTCTTTCTCCGTCATGGTATCGATTCATAACAACAACGAGAAGTGTCGAAAAATCAGCTTCACGTTCCAAAATAAATTCGAAAAGGAAGTCATGGACGTCACTCGTATACTGAATATTCATTGAGATGGAGTATGAATATCGTTTTGTAGTCGCTGGTGTTAAATATCGAGCTCATGTTTGATGATAATGCGCTAGAATGAGGTTGTACATAACGTCTCATGTTTGCTCGTAAAGTAGACAGTCATGAACAATCTCCTCTAACGAAGCTCCATTGTTGAATATATCGCTACTATCTGCTTGTATTCCTGGCGCACATACTTATTTAGTCCATAATTGCAAACATATTACAATTCTTAATAATGTTCTTCCGTTGAGAATACACCGTCATCATACTGGTGTTCCTCACTAGCAATGCTAACAATCACTGTTACTCACGTGAATCTGCGCATTCGCTGTAGTCTGTCTCGAACAAAAATGCTTTTCAGCGCTAGATTCAGACACTTTTCTAACGCATCACAAAAATGCTTATATTTCCCAAAATATTCTTTCGAAATCAATAAAAGTTCGTAATACACTTCACTAGATTATATACTATAAACTGTAGTAGAAATAATGTTCCTAAAGTCGATCAGTTTGTTGTTATTGCGGCATTTGTACTCCTCGCAAATTCACTCATATTTCTAGCGCGGCAATCTCCAACACCTAGCCTCGCTATACCGTGTCTCCACGAGTCGACCTTTCACGGACTCGGTGATACATTCGGGACTATAGCTCTCCCGGCAAAACACGTCTGATCGGTTCCAACATCAGATGAACAAGAGCTTCGATGCTTGGCGTCTCCCCTCCAAGTCACCAAATCTAGACGCCTATTTCGTTCCCTTGAAAATTTTAGTGGGCTCTAGAAAATTGCCTATTCCTTCAAAATGCGACCTGCTGTCGGTTTATAAAGAATCTCCAATATTTTATTATAATTTTGTTCACTTTACTAATACATAAATTCACTCTCTTGGTGCTTAAATGTGATAATAATCCATAAAATTTAGTTGCTGGAACTCCCGTCTCCTCTAAGACTTCTTCTTATTGGCTGTGGGCTCATATCCAATCGGATAATTTATAACAATGTTTAAACAATTCCTGGGATGATTCGCTGTTGCTAGACCGATTCTAGGCTTCTCGAAGCTTCCATTGCTCATTATAATCACGTGACGGAATTTCCCTCCTGTTCAACGTCGCCAAAAGACTGGTTTGTGCCAAGTTCCAGCCACGATATTGCTTCGTTAAATTTTATCATGGGGCTTCGAAAAATATTCCCATTTTCATCCCAAATAATTCATTTTACGGGGGCATTCTTCCCCATCTCAAATTAAAAACAGTTGCAAAATTGTTTTTAATCACTTCGAATCAGGATCTTAGACATGTCACTGAACTCGAGAAATGAATTATATTTCAGCCTACTTTCTTAAAATATTTTTTTAAGTTCTTTGCATTGTACTTTCCCAAAATGACATACAGCTCATAACAGTTATTTCCATAGACAGTTTCTATGCGGAACGTTTCTTCCTTCTATCCACTCGTTCGGCATGGTCTTCTTCAATTGGCCCATTCTTCTCGTCTAGTGCTGTGTAGTAGTATCTCTTCTCTCTTCCTACTTTTCTCGTCGTCCTACTGGGGTTCCTCCATATCTCCTATACGAGTCTTTTCCATTTTGTTTCTCCTTATTCGTACTGGGTGTAGGATCCAAACTCAAGTTTTGAATAACTACTTCCATTTCCACATTCCTTTTCCCTTAATTCCTTTAAGAATTGCTTTCCTTCCTGCTGACATTCATCATAATTCTCCTTGGTCATTACTTCGTTTCTTTGGGGTCTCTCTTGATTATAACCTTAGTTATTCCGGTTGTTTCTACCGTCGTAATTATTGTTATTTCTGTATTTGTTGTTGTTATTTTGGAAGAAACCACTTCTACGATTTTCCTGATTGTTTCCACGTCCTTGTTGTTGTTGATAGGGACGGCTACCACGGAATCTCCTATACCTAGGTTCCGGTCTCCTATCTCTGAAATACTTATTTCTTTCTGGACCTAAGTTTCCCTTCTCTTGCACTTTAGGGCTTTCTGTCTGCTGTGTTTGATCTATAAACACAGTATTGATCTCCTTATAGTCCTGAAGTTGGTTTCTAGCTACGACAATTGGCGTTGGACTTGTATAATCCAATTTCAGGAGAAGTTCGTCCGTGCCGGCTAAGTCACTTATCCCTGACGAAATTATGAGTCTTCTCCCCTCAACTGGCAGCATTCTGGCGATAGCGTCTATCAGTTGCGCTGTAGATAGTGGGGGTTGAAGGAAACGTAAGCGGGACAGCTGTGTCGTGAAGAAATCAGCGTAGTGCGTCGGTTAAGTACCCGAATACTTTCTGGAATATACTTCCGCACGCAAGCTGTTCTGCGCTTCAATGGATCAATAGCGCCTTATTAGAGCTTCTGCGAACTCTTCAAAGTCCACGAATGTGTACCTGAAGGCCCTGAACCACTCAAGGGGCCCTCACCCAAATAGCGTTCCACTATCTTCATTTCACGTTCACGAGGAATGTGTGCTTCAGGAAAGTAATCACGTATATTCCTGATATACTCTATTGGTGTGTAAGAATCGAGGTTATTAGACTTACTAGGCTTGTCCTCAAAGTTACGTATTACCATCACGTTTCTCTATTGAGAATCTTGAAAACTGGGACGATATTCTATCCTGTCTCTTTCGGTTTCTCTACTTCTATCATCAAGTTCCTCGGTGTATCTGAATACTCTCTCTTCTGGCCTAACTTCTTTATCTCATTTACTTCTATTTCCGTAATCATTTCTTTCACTTGCTTCTCTACTTCTTTCTTCAAGTCCTCCTTATAGACTTCGAGGTCTGCAACGTTTCCTAAGCTAAGACTTTGCAATCTCCTGCTAATATAGTCTTCGATACTGGTAGATCTTCCCTCCTTTATCTCATTTACGACTGTGACTACGGTATCTATCCGCTCATCTAATCGTTTTCTACGAGTCTCTAAGGATTCGGTTAAAGTTTTATTAGCCTCGGTCGATTGATTCTTATCGTCAACCTGTCTTTGTAAAAATTGATCAATGCGCTTTCCTAAATCTGACCTGAAACTCATAACATCATGGTTTATCTGTAATTGTGTACTGGCTAGTTTATTTTCAATTTTACCTTGGATCAATTTAATGTGTTCCGTAGTTGACTTATTCCATTCATCTTTCCAGATGACTACATTCGCCTTTAACATTTCAGCTATGTCAACTTCTATGTCATCCTTTAAGATCTTATTATGGTCTATCATCTGATTACGCAGAGTATCAACGTTAGTTTCCAACTCGGCTAATGAAACAATAGTTTTTTGGGAATCATCTACAAATTGCGTTCTTAAAGCACCCATACCATCAGAACATTGTGTCTTAGATTCCTCTACTTCCCTTCTAATTTTCTTTATGTCCCCTTGGACCTTATTAACATCAACAAGCATAGAATTTACTTCAGACTGAACCTTGTTAATATCACTCTGTACACGAGTTATGTCAGTTTGGACATTGTTAACATCAATCTGCATGTTATTTACATATTCCTGAACCTTGTCTACTTTGGTTTGGACATGGGACACATCGGAACGTACATTGGCAACCTCAGTTTGAACATTGGCAACATTATCTCTAACAAGAGCAACATCACTTTGAACATTGGCAACATTATCTTTAACGAGAGCAACATCAGAATGAACACTCTGAATGAACACTCTCAACTCTAGTCTGTACATTGGCAACATTAGTGTGTACATTGGCAACATCAGTACGGACACTACTGACATCATCCTTCAATTCTGTGGAGCTGGTCTGCAAACCCTGTAAAGAATTTTGTATACCTTGAATATCTCCCGTGAAACTTTCACCAACCTTAACAACAACCGTGTCGAGTTCTGCCTGGCGATCCCTTTTCAGCTGCTCTCGATCCTGCTACGCCTCATAAAATTTTCTCTGTAAATCAATAACATTCACCTTCAGATTCTCCTTAATCTGATTTTCAACACTATCTACTTTCTCTTTCATATTACTATCCATTTTAGTTTGGGAATCCTTCAAACTTTTCTGCAGGTTCTCCTACAAGCTCTCCTTCAGCTCGTTCATCATTTTCCGGACATCCTCTGTCGCCATCGTTGCCATTACAACAATATCAATAACACAAAGTGCTATAGGAATACAAAAAAAACAGAGTAATATAACAACAAACCATGTATTTGGGCAGCTTATCGTCTCGCCTTAATATTAACTTGATATTAGTTTATCAGACATCCTATTTCTAAAATACCAGTCCCTATAGAGCTTTCGCGTGTGATTTATTTTAAATATACTACCAGAAAGAACATTTACATTTCCTGTCCTTAAACAAGTTATCTTTATATTAACATGGCTATCAACAACCATGAGCCGGTCAAAACAAAATTAGATTCAGATCACAGGTCATTTCGAAAAAAAATCACCTATTACTCCTTTCTCATGCTATCCATTAGATCTGATCTTTATTTGAGTGCAAATTTATTAAATACAAAGCAAATTACCTATGTAATTACACTCATGCTCATAACAGATGATATGGTTAATTAATCCCATAAACTTAAAAATTAAGCTGTCATCTGGATAGCTTCTAAATGGCCTCACGAAGCTATTTTCGTGGCCCCAAAGTCTAGGGTGCCATCTTTCCACTGTACCCGTATATTCGAGAGGCGGTCTGTCAGATATCCGAAGCAAAGCTGGATTTTTTGACACTGACTGCTCCGGCTTAAATACTAGTCAAGAATCCACTCCAACATGACCCTCAAGAATACACGTAACGGAAGATACGACGAAACTGTGAATTACATACATGCACTTGGCTCAAAGTAGAGCACCTACCTTGTTCTCGGGGATCTCGTGGTCAGCTCCTAGACCTATAAAAGGGTTTCACAGCTGCGTCTCACTATATATAAAATATATCGAAACGACGCGGCGTCTAACAAAACTAAACAATTTAATAACAAGAGTAAACTATAATTAAACATTCATACAATTAATAAAACACACACTCATTCTCACCTCTTTACATCAACGCCACTGATAATCCTGTGATCCACGAACACTGTGACAAAAGTCTGGGGCGGCCTAAGCCTTTACAACAAGCTAAAACCATTAAAAGAGCCTGGCGTGCTTCACTTTCCCTGGGCCACGCTTACGAAGTGCACCTGCGTCCTTGCAACTCGTGTAAGAATCACGTGGTTGGTTATATAACAGCCCCATTATATCTCAATCCTACCAGCTTATTCATTCATTCAGACTATGCTGGTGTCAACAAGTCTTCACATTTGTGGCCTGACCTCGGCCTTGAACGAAACGAGTTCTCCACTAGAACTGCGCTCGACAGCTATTGCCATTAAAATACACACTTTGCTACGGGCTGGACGGGCCCCCATCAGTCGCGAAAATGGCAGCATGGAGCCGTCTCCCATCTAGCGAAACGAGAGATCGTCAGCAAAAACAGGGGCTTGTCAGCGCCGTCAATGCCTCCCCCTCGGACCTTGGATTGCCTCACGATAAACATCTCGAGGCGAGTTGTTTTGAGGAGAGGGGGCAGTGTAACGGGTAAAGATTCGTGCAATCACCTGGCTGCCGCCTGTTCTTGAGGTGTTACGTGGGCGGGGTGTCTGGAGAGTGCCGGGCAGCCAATCTGGCCTGGGCTAATTAGGGTAGGCCCCTCCCAAGGCCACCAGAATTGCAATAGCCCTTGAGTCAGGTATACTATTGGTGCACGGGCTACTGGACTATTCTGTTTCTCGAGGCCACTAGATGCGACGGGAAGATCGAGAACAGCCAACTAGATAGGACTGGGCGGTGCTAGGAGAGAATCCACGAGAACGGACTCGATGCTAATGGAGGTAGCGACGTCTAGAATTTTCAAGTCCAGGACCCGGATGGGATATATACGAGCGAGCTGAGGCGAGCAGTCGGTTCGGAGCCAGTCCTGAGTGAGTCTGCGCTAACGATGTGTGCCGTGCCGAGCGACCAGTGAAAATAAAAATGAAGGATTGTAATATTGAAGACAGTGCTGTGAAAATAAATAACGTAGACAGTATGTGTGGAAGATAAATAGTGACTGTGGAAGATAAATAGTGACTGTAAGAGATACTCCCTTGCAGTGAACATTGTAAATAAATAGTGACTAATAGTAGTATAAAGTGTGTGTGTGTGTGTGTGCGAGTAATTAGGCCAATTTGTTTTATTGCTAATTAGTGTACATAATCATAGTGTAAATAAAGATTTAGTGCATTATAGCCTGACCAGTATTATTAATGAACCCCAAAAACGTTACAGAATTTTGCAGTCAGTTTGGCTATGCTCCAATGCCTACAACCTCCGCTAGCTCAGAGTGAGCTGATACAAACTATAACCAATCAATATCCGCCCGACCTGCAGAAGATCCTTATTGCTGCCAAACCGGAGACGTTCTTAGAGTGTGATCAATTGCTCAGAAGTTTAGACAGCAGCAATGAGAAATTTATGCCGCAAAGACACCGAGCTGAGACACGAGAGATAAACGTAACGTCAGTGGACAAGGTAGTCGAAACGCCGAATGCACGTGAAACACTGCATATGCCGTATACGTAAAATCGAACTGGACCGATTCCAGGACATTTCAGAATAATTATATTCTACCATCAGATTATCGAAGGAGACAGGAGAACAGAGGCGCGTACAATTTCGATTAGAGAAGAGACCGCAATCGAAGGATGGAGGTCACAAGGCGAGGAAGTGGTTGTCGAAATAACACAACCCATAACACTCCACAACAGGGAGGTACAAGACGCAATAACAGGTACTATGTAGTGTCTCGCGCATATCAGAACCAGAAACATAATAACAACAGAAATCTACACATTGACCGCGATTGGCAGGATCAGGCGGAGGAAAGCCGACAATATATTCGCCAATTGAAAGGGCGACAAGAAGAGGGGAACCGAGCCCAAACTTCGAGGGAGACGTCAGATAGACGTGTGGGGACGCATGATAACAACCAACCAGGGCCCTCAGGTGTGCAAAAAGAACGCCGATTCATCAGTAATATATGAGGACATAGAATGCTCCGAAGTAATAGCAGTTGTACTACTTTGGCAGCCTGTACAGGAGGACCTACTCGAAGAACGATGAATGACGAACGACCTCCGACATACGAAGTTGCCCATTATTGCCACCAAAATTAATAATATGCCTGCCAATATGTTAATCGACACGGGTGCCATGATCAGCGCGTTGTCGACGGATTTCTATTCACAAGTAAAACAAAATGGAAAGGTAACTCAACTACCAGTTCTAACAATAAAGGTGCGAGGTGTAATCCAGGACCGCACTATCAAATGAGGAGACTATGAGAGGTCAAACTATATGCTTGATGGAAATTGTAGGACATGTTTAACATCATAATTTCCTATTCATAAAAGGTCTAAGCATGAGGCTCCTCTGGGAGCCGATTTTATGCGTCAGTATGACGGCGTAATAGTCAATTCAATTTCATTCAATTTCGGTTGTCGGATGATGTGATGATGGTTGATGCCGATGATGAGGAGGATAACTATAAATATTTTCATGAAAGTGATGGATGAGTTCCACATTGCAATTAATCTTGAAGATGTGGAGGAGACAAGGCAATTACCGAAACAATTGAGGGAAAAACTGGGTGATCTGTTTCATAAATTCAAGGATATTTTCGACACTAACCCTAGCGAAATTAGAAATTTTGAATATGACCTAGTGGTTTTGGATGATTTCCCATTCCAACGTAAGGTCTACCCTATAGCC
This sequence comes from Meconema thalassinum, assembly GCA_946902985.2. NCBI lineage: Eukaryota > Metazoa > Arthropoda > Insecta > Orthoptera > Tettigoniidae > Meconema > Meconema thalassinum. The sequence goes on along the minus strand of OX336389.2, from coordinate 611,446,138 downwards.
TAAAAGCATTTGGAGGAAGCTACTCAGTAGATCCATGACATGGAAACTGTAAATATAATTAAGAAAGCGCCAACTTCGTATGTGAATCCTATAGCAACTGTTATCAACCCAGATGGTGCCCTTCGGTTATGCCTCGTTGCACGGGCACTTAATGAATACTTAGCTCTGGAGCATGACAGACCTCTGAAGATCAGGGAGGTGTTAAGAAAATTTAAAGGCAAGAAGAACCTAACTTCCCTAGATTTAGTGCAATCATATTATCATATAAAATTGTTGGAGGCAACACAAAAATACACCGGTGTTTTGTTCGGATCAACGACATACGTATTTTGCAAACGTCCTTTTGGATTAAAGAATCCTGGAGCTGCATTAATCCGAGCGTTGGATGCAAACCTCACACCTGAAGTGAAGGAGAAAATTGTTTGTTATGTAGATGATATTATAATTATGTCAGAGAATGAAGAGGAACATTTCAACACCCTTCTTCTTGTTTTTCAAAATTTGAGGATGTCCAATTTTAAAACCAACATTAACAAATGTAAATTTTTCAGTCCGAATTAAATTCGTAGTACACATAATTAGCGGGGATGGACATAAGCCAAATCCGGCTGAAATCCAGGCTATTTCATAATTCCCCAAGCCCACCATGATTAAATATGTCAGATAATTCCTGAGAATAATGCAATTCTTCGCCGCTCATGGCCCGGCATACCATGAAACTATAGCGCCACTCCATGAATTGTTGGGAAAGAACACGAAATGGGCATGGAACGCGGACTGTGATCGCGCATTTGAGGAGGCCAAGCTAATGTTGGTAAATAGCAAAAATAGCAATACCCTGACTCCATCAGGAACTTTATTCTTGAGACAGATGCCTCTGGTGTAGGAATCAGTGCTGTCTTATTACAGGAAGACGAGGATCTGAAACGACACTACATTGCGTTCCTACGTCGCAAGTTGCGAGCACATGAACGTAGCTACTTCACGACAGAACCAGAAGCACTCGATGTAGTGTGGGGGCGTGGTGGCTCAGCGGTCTAGCTGTATGCCTCTCACCAAGGCGGTCCGGGTTCGATTCCCGATCAATGCATGTGAGATTTTCGAAGTGAAATGCCATGTCCTGTGGTTCGGATTCCACGTAAAAAGGAGGTCCCGTGGCTCATAATCACAAGATTCACGGTCACGTAAAACTACAATCTTCCTTCCTTCCTTCCGATGTAGTGTATGCTCTAGAGTACTGGAGGAAGCCCTTGTAGGGTCTGAGGATCATCGTTCGCACAGATCTCCTTGTGCTAACCTTACTTCTTCGCACAAGACTGGCCACTGAAAGTATTACTAGGTGGACCCTTTTTATCCTGCAATTGGATTGGGTAATTGGGCATCTTCCTGGAAAGGAAAATATTCTAGCTGACATATTAAGTCGAAACGCAGAGGGTCAGGTCTATGCCATTGGCATCGAGGGAGAATGCGCGGAACCCTTGAGAAGGTTGGGGCATCTCTGCGAAGGTCAAAGACGCGACCGTGAATTTCGCAAAATCATCAGGTACCTCGAAGGCAAAATGGATGCACAAGATGCCAACTATATTCGAACGGCTGACCTAGCAGCTGATTATGTGCTATACCAACGTCTACTGTATAAATTTTTCGATCCCGACCATACTCAACTTCGTGCAGTGGTACCCAGGAGATACTAACCCCTGGTTACTCAACTGGTACACCTCACAATCGGACAAGGAGACATTCACTTGGAAGGATATGGGAACTACTGTCAGAGATTACGTGACGGATGCCAGCGTAACAAATTCCCTATATAATTGTTAAAGGAACTTCAAAGACCAATCTTGCCTAACTAACCAAGAGAACTGTATGCCCAAGGCATATTTAGATCTATTCCCAAGTCTAGTGTGGGAAACCAATACGTGGTCGTAACAATTGATGTCTTCAGTAAATTCACCATGTTACATCCGATTCAAAAGGCAGCGCACCAAATCATCCAACGAATCAAACGGCAAGTGATCACGGAAGCGGGGAAGCCACATATTTTGTAAACGGACCATGGGTCGCAGTATACGTCTGCACAATTTGCTGACGCTATGCGGGAAGTAGGCATAGGACACCTCCCATCGTCCAATAGACATCCAAGAAGTAATCTTTCAGAGAAGAGTAGCTCAGTAGCTCTCATTCGTGCATTAAATATAGCTTTAGGTAGGGACACGGGTGATTTTGTGACCATATACATAGATGACTTGGTACATTTAAATTGTGTTTTTGAGAAGTTGGATCAGGCGGTATGCTCAACTCTGAAGTTATGGAAGTCATATTTTTGCAGGAAAGAGATCACTTTTCTGGGCCATAACGTTTCCACGATTGGCGTAACACCGAAAGTCAAAAGAGTGAATCGCAGGTTTGTGCTGAAATACTTTCGTCTGACTGAACCATTCAGAGAGCTATTGAAAACAGGTAACAGGTGGCATTGAGATGAGTCCCATGACGAGGCAATCCAAGCTCTAAAACGTGGTTTTGAGCAAGCTGATATACTACATTACCCACTTCAAGATAAGGAGCACGTCCTCATGACTGACGCATCTCCTATTGGTTTTCCGGTTGTGCTATGTCAGAGAGATGAGGAAGGTAATTTAAGAATCGTATTCTTAGCCTCTCAAGGACTTTCAGCAGCTGAGAAGAGATATACTATAACTGAATTGGAGCTTCTGGGAATCGTATTCAGTCTGATTAAGTTCAGGATGTACGTCCTAGATTGTAAATTTGTGATTCACATGGATCACCATGCACTTGTTTTTATTTAAATATGCAAATCAAGTTCCAACTGGGTGAGTAGATGGATCTTAGCGATGCAAGAGAACGATGAGGTTTTCATATAGAAGGGAAAGGTAACATTATGGCAGATATGTTATCAAGTGACGTAAGTTTGAATAAAGAGAATTCCATTGTGAAGGCTGAACAGAATGTTCTGATCTGTGCTTAAGTGAATGCGAGTAACAGGAAGTCGTTAGAGACTTTGAAGCACATGTTGGTTAAGTGGAGAGAGGACGTCATTTTGGGCGAGCCCTTGGCTATGTTGGAAGCAAGTGGCTCTAAATTGTGAAAGTTGGGAGATTCACATATAAGATGCAAGATGGCTTCCTTGCCCGTAACTACAAGGGTGACCAATGGGAAATTTGTGTTCCCAGTTTTCTGAGGGACGAACTTATATGGTTCCTACATAGATAGGATATTTTGGCGCGAACAAGGTGCTCTACGAACTTCGGCATGATTTCATATGGGGTAAGATCGGAAGGGATGCCAGAAAAGTAAATTTCCTGTTCGTTATACAGTTGGTCCGATGCAGGCAGTCCTCACAAATAGCACGGTGAGTTACTATGTGCTGACTTATTTGGTCCTGTAACTAAAGGTCAGTGTGGCTATAAGTACATATTTCTAATAGTTGACGCATTCTCGAAACACGACAAACTATATGCTCTTAGGAAAGCCACGGGTAAAGCATGTAGCCAGCTGATTATTTCTAGATATTGTGCCCGTTAGTCTGGAGACCAACACCCATCATGGATGTTCATGGTCCCCTCATGGCCTGGAATCGACATCTGCTTCCTTCTTCTGTCTTCCTTCTCGCCTAACCCATTTCCGTGTTTAGTGCATATTCATATCTATTTTTACAGCGTAGAAAGATCTAGCATATCAATCCCTCAGATTGTCGCAATGTTCATCACACAAGTTGGAAATGTCAAGATAATAGCGTTTTCGAATGTTCTGCACTCGCTTGGCTAGCTGTTATACAAATGGTATGCCACACAAGCTGTAATTTCAGCTGCGAGTTCGTCACATAGAATATTTTGCTGTTCAATGCTTGATCCGTTTCCTGCCCTAAGTTAATGGATTCTAAGATGTGCACACTCCAACAGAATGTTCTAGTACCTTCCGTGCCCAGCGATATCTCAGCGGCCTTCTTACGTGAAATTACCTTTCAACGTTCATGAATTATTGCCTCGGCTAAAACACACACAGCCCTGGTGCACTAAAATGTATCCACAATAAAATAATAAGTTCCAAAGCTAAGCACACTTCACCTTGAAAGAAAAAACAAAGCGAGATAGTAGTTTTCAATCACTCACATATTACGGCAAAAGCTTATGTTTTCTGTACTTAATAAGCGTACGGGCTGGCGGACTGGCAGCGTGACCTAACTCCCCGGCGCACTGGTAACACGGTGATGCGGACTTAACACTTTCCGCAGTAACAACGTGGACTGCCATCGAAGAGATTGCTCACACACATATAACCTGCGCGAAGGGAGCTGCCAGAAAGCTAGCTGCTGCGACCTTTATACTGCTCGGAAATGTGGCTTAAGTTCTGAATGACGTAATGCTCCAAAACGTCTTTAATTCATATCTCATGAACGCGTGACGATAGAAATAAAATTCCTTTTGTAGATTCTTCACAAAATTAGGCCTATTTTATAACGTAGTCAGCTGCTCTGTTGGGCAACGGAATAACTATTAGTCAGAAATTCTGGCAAATTCTATGGCTCGTCAATCGCTGCACACTCGCGCTCAACAGCGGACTGGCTCCCGACTCTCACGGTGCTCGTTTGAAATTCGGCGTGGAGTTTCATTTAAACATTAAACGACATGACCACTCCCGGTCAGGGGAGCAGTATATTCCCGAGTTTGGCCTTCAACTCAGAATTTCGGCAGACAGAGACCCACATTTCACAACAAAACACTGGCAAAGCTGCATGGTACAAACCGGGATTTATTTTCTTATTCATTCATTTATTTGCAATGGGGGGTGTGTCCCCCGGTGGCAAATTGTATATACATAACAAATAAATAATTATACATAACAATTCAATAACAATTATACAACAATTAAACTGGAGTATTTACACAAATAGTCAGTCTTTTCTTAAACACACCTATATGTTTGGGAAAAGGCTCTAAGACTGCGGCAGGTAGAGAGTTCCAGTTATCAATGGCACGGTTTACGAAAGAATATTTACCATAATTTGTTCGCTGTGGTCGGCCCTTAACTTTGAAAGGATGATCGCTCCTACCCATGTAAGTGGGCTTTCCCAATCGTTTGCTAAGCACGCATGTACACTCATCAGTGCGCTATCCGCAAGGAAATCTCTCTAAACGCACGATGAGAGAAATCGGTCGATTATTTCGTGCCTTGTTGCATGATAGGCATTCAGATTGGGTCACTCAGCTTCCTAAAATAGAAAACTGACTGAATTCCGTACAGCATGAAAGTAGAAAAATGACGCCGATGGAAATTCATTTTGGTAGGAGACCCCAGAATGAACTACTGAGAGTACACAACGATGGGTACACAACCGGGGTTTGATGTCGTTATCCATTTGGCGAAACATAATTAGTAGGGTGGTAGTAGCTGTTGTAACTCAGGGGCAACTGTGTAGGCCACACGCAATACATGCAGTTTAAAATAATTAATATCTGGTGAACCCATTGTCGGGTTTAAAAAAATTAGGTGTCGTAGGGCTCGGGGTAACGCCCTCTTTCCTCTGGACTACTTATTTCAACCCCAAAATAAAATCTTCCCCTACTAGGGGGTGAGATAGTATTTTCTTAGTAAATGTGGCTTTCCATGTGCTACATGTATGATGTTCGATGCTAATATGAAATTAAACGTTGTTCCAATTGAAACGCATGCGTACAGCTGGATACCAATATGAATTAAAATTTTTGTTTTTTGTTTTAACGCATGCGCACTTGGGGTTTTTGGAAGAGGGCGGGCTTTTTAATTAATGATTTATAGATGAGTTATTTATATTTTTAAATGTAACCAAAAGTTCCAGAACTAATAGGCCATGCGCATTTTAATATCTTTTGAACCAATAAGTCTAGGGACTTGTATGAGGGGTCGTAGCACTTGGGATGACACCCCCTTATTGAATGTATTTTTTAAATTTTGACAAAGGGCCTAACTACACTTTTGTAGATATTTCCTGAACCCATGATGGGACTTTGACCTGCGTGGTATTGTTGGACTATGGCTGAGGCCCTCTTTTTGAATGTATTTTTGAAATTTTGACAAAGGGCTTAACTGCACTTTTGTTAATATCTCGCGAACCAATAAGACTAGGGACTTGTATGAGGTATTGTAGGTCTTTGGCTTACGCCCCCTTTTTAAATGTATTTTTGAAATTTTGACAAAGGACCAAACGACAGCTCGCAAACCAATAATTGGAGATGGCTATACGACATGTTGTTGGAATTGGGGTGACGTCCTCTTTCCTATGGTCAGTTCACCATATTGAAAAAAAAAAAAGAAAATATTTGTTTTGGAAAGTAGGCTATATTTTGAAAACTAATTATGATAGAGCATTGTACCGTAGCTGGATTTGAACCACGAACCCAGCAGTGAGAGGTTAGTGTGCTGCTCAATCCGGCCACGGTGGCCATGCCACCAAAATATGAAAGGATATTTTGGCGGGACGTGATACGACGGTTCGTTTTCGAATCTTTTGAGTAACGATACCGGTGGTGTGTAGGTGTTTAAACAACAAGCATGTGGCTGGCCACGCTGGCCATGCTTGCAAATGCATTCATGGATATTTCATGGACCATGGATCGCAGAGGCTTATGCGAAGGTTCGTTTAAGGATGTGTGTAGGCTTTTTAAAAACTTAACATTAAACGGTGATGAGTAACATGACAAATGATAATTCCATGATCAGATGAAATGACTTTATGTAAGACAAACAGAACTTGGTTATATGTTGCTTGAAGCGAGTACAGAAAACAAACTTGCTGGGACAGACTGGCAGGATGTGAATATTTATTGAGCTTTGGAATGCACTGACTTGGCTTGGCAACAGGTTAATGGAAAAGTGCAAAAAAGCAGAGGACACTTGAAGGTCAAACGATCTGGCAACTATGGTGGGAGGGGAGAGCAAGGATGATGTCGCCGACCACGGTGGCCATGTCCAATGGATGAATCGATATTTTGCGGAGCATATCGGAGAGGGTAATGCGACTTGTTTAAGGGTATTCATTTTTCTGCTCTTTCCTATGGTGGACTCATTGATTGAAATAATCCAAAACTGATAGGGCATGGACTTGGGATTTTATAAACAGACAATGGGATTTCGACACACAAGGTCCCCCAGAACTTGACATGACGCCCTCTTTTTTATGGCTCATGAATTTCCTGAAAAGACCCGAAACAACAAGATCATGGACTTTTGTTTTTCTTAATATATTGCAAACCCATAATGTTAGATGTTTACTGCGAGTGATGAAACCTAGCAAGGTAAAGAACGAATTATTGTAGACTACATATATGGTGACTGATACGTCTTTGATCATTTAAACTAGTTTTCAGACCTGACTGTAGTACGTAGGGAGTATAGGTTGTAGGCATGTCATGACTAACGGTGTACACAAAATCCAATTTATCGACTAAAGAATTAAAAGTAGACTATCTTTAATTGATTGGTTAAAGAGGATCCCTAAAAAAACAAAATGGTGACTACATTGAACTAAACAGAACCAAGTCGAATCAAACCCAACTGAACCAAACCAAATCCAAACCAAACCAAACCTAATCAAGAACAAGCCAAGGGCTTAAGTGTAAAACTTGCGGGAGGATGATGTCATTGACGATGTCCAAAGGAAAGGGATAACGCTCTACCTTTAGAGGGTAAGGCAAAGCTACTACATGGTGCTAATGCACACACACAACTATCCTATGCTGTTTTCATGGGTTGACCGTTAAAACTTGTTCAGTGGTTACTGGGACAAGATGGTCGCTACGCACAAACAAGCTTTAAGTACTCATGGCTAATAATCTATACACGCACTCGCAACAAACTAAACTAAACTGGGCTAATGCCGTGTGTATTTTAAATTTAAACCATACGTTTCGGAGAAACCTTGCCTCCTTTTTCAATGGAAATAAACAATGTGGCCAAAGAAAGTATATCAATGAGATTACAAAAAAATATAGATAAATTCCTCTGTTCGTCACCAGAGAGCAGCTGCCAGAAAATTACTGTAATCTCATTGATATACTTTCTTTGGCCACATTGTTTATTTCCATTGAAAAAGGAGGCAAGGTTTCTCCGAAACGTATGGTTTAAATTAAAAATACACACGGCATTAGCCCAAAAGCATGAATTGTTTATATAATAATCCGGGCCGTGAAAGCCTTAATATGTAAACTAAACTGTTTTGGTGTCAGTGCTCAGACAGTAGGCAGATGACAGAAATGCTTGGCTAATAGAAATACAATCATTTCCGGTCTTCTACTGTTAGCTTTTTTTTTTTCTGCAGTGGCAAGCACTCGCGCCTCTTGCACTGGACATCTTAACTCGATTTCCATCTCCGAGGCCTAGTACGAAACAAACTAAGAAGAAGGGCATGGTGGTGCAGTGGTTAAGCTCTTAGCCTTTTCACAAAGGTACACCAGGGTTCGATTTCAGGTTAATATGCATGTCATAAACATATAAAAACGCAGAGATAATGTTTAAAACCGATTACACTTGTCTATTTTTAAATTATTACTTGAATTATAAATACAACGGTGGACTGGGTTCGATATACAGTTAATGCTACCTGTCGCACACTAGACTGTAAGAAAGCCGAAAAAGCAAAAGGCGTATGTAGAGCAAGGAGAAAATCGCTATGTGTAGACAACTACCTTGAGGTTTTATGAACTGGCAAAGCTATGTCGCATAAACAGTGCTTATACAATCCAGCAACCATAAGTTGTATCTTGTAGAACAGAGAAAACAGAGAGAGAGAGAGAGAGAGAGAGAGAGAAAGCTTGTGTGTGTGGGTAGCATTGATTGTTTAACCAGAGCAAACACTGTGAGGAAGGGTGGGGGGAGGGGGGGGGAGGGGGAAATCATCACTTATATATCAATGGTAAATAGTTTTTTTTATAGTTTTGTGTCACTGAAATGCAGCGGTAGCTAGGCGTAATTTTGTAAAACAGTCTTACCTGCAGTAGCATTAGTAGACCTTTATGTTTTGAAAACACATAGACAGACTGTACCATTGCCATGGTCAATCATTCACTTTACCACCATTTACAAAAACTTAAAATGAAAAAATCATGTTTCGCAAATATGAACTTTTGACATATACAAAATGAAAAAAATGAGTAAACAACAATTTGGAAAATCCATGTTTCCATATCATGAAATTCAAAAACTTTGAACTGACATTTAAATAAAATGCAAATGGAAAATTGACAAATTGCAATGTGTGAAATGTGAAAATGAAAAAAATGAACAAATGGCTATCGTCATTTTTTTAAATCAAAAAAACATGGTGCTCTATGGTTGAGGTGTGAATCAAACCCCCTCTATTTATTTGGACCACCCGAGACTGAGTAGACTTGTTTTAGTCTTCATTCCACTTTTAAAATTTTGTGTTAAAGCTGGGAATTGAACCCAAGAGCTTTGGAGTGCCAGCTAATTATGCTAACCACTACACTACAAAGGCAACTTAACACCACTCTTAATGAATATTAGATCTTAAATTTTACATTTTATATTTAATAACAATAACTTACATTTTATATTTTTTTGATTTTAGATTTTGTGATAAGACCAAACCATAATATCATTTGACTGAAAATGTTGGGTAACTAATTATTAAAGAAAGACATATAAGTATTTGTATTACTTGAAATTATGTTTTCTGTACTATAATTTTTTTAGATTTTAGATTTGAAAATTTAGATATTGGATTTTAGATTTTAGGTAAAGACCAACTAATATTAACTATTTATTAGACACTGGTATGTAGATAGAAAGATGATTAGACTATACGTTAAGATGAATTTTTAGGTCTTGACTAGCCTTGCAATAAGAATTGATTAACCAGACATGAGTTAGCTACCAACGAAACACTTTGGCGAATATGCTTGTAATTGACCAGCGAGTAGGGTTTTAGAAAACTGTTTGCTATATTGGGTTATGTACAACAGATGATTAGACCTACTGAGCGACTATGTTTGCTAAACATGACATTATACCAGAGACGTTTAGGATACTTATGTAGCTCAGGCAAGGAAAGCATTTCTATAGAAACGGAATCTGTTGACATTGAGTATAGATTTAGGTATTAGAAAGTATTTTTGAAGGCCTTTGTCCGGAGCGTGGTACTCTATGAAAGTGAAACTTGGACTATTGGTATAGCAGAAAAGTGGAGAATTGAAGTGTTTGGAATGTGCGTAGCAAAATTAGTCTTATATAAAGTCAGCTTCATCTGACAATGGAATTATCATTTGTCTTGTTACTCATCACCATTTACATGTTAAGTCTAAAAACAAGCCTACACACATCCTTAAACGAACCATCGCATAAGCCTCCGCGATCCATGGTTCATGAAATATCCATTAATGCATTTGTAATCATGGCCACCGTGGCTTGCCACATGTTTGTTGTTTATACACCTACACACCACCAGTATCGTTAATCAAAAGATTAGAAAACGAACCGTCGTATCACGTCCCGCTAAAATATCCTTAGATTTTTTCGGGGAATGGCCACCGTGGCCGGATTGAGCAGCACAATAACCTCTCACTGCTGGGTTCGTGGTTCAAATCCAGCTACGGTACAATGCTCTATCATCATTAGTTTTCAAAATATAGCCTACTTTCCAAAACAATTTTTTTAAATATGGTAAATTGACCATAGGAAAGAGGACGTCACCCCAATTCCAACGACATGTCGTATAGCCATCTCCAATTATTGATATGCGAGCTGTCAACAAAAGTGTCGTTAGGCCCTTCGTCAGCCCAAGTCCTACAATGCCTCATACAAGTCCCTTGCCTTATTGGTTCGCGAGAAGTGCAGTTAAGCCCTTTGTCAAAATTTCAAAAATACATTCAAAAAGAGGGCGTTAGCCCGAGTCCAACAATACCTCGCAGATCTAAATCCCATCATGGGTTCAGGAAAAATCAACAAAAGCGTAGTTAGGCCCTTTGTCAAAATTTCAAAAATTCAATCAAAAAGGGGGTGTCATCCCAAGTGCACGACCTCTCATACAAGTCCCTAGCCTTATTGGTTCACAAGATATTAAAAAGCGCATGACCTATTAGTTTTGGATCTTTTGGTTAAATTTAAAAAAATATATAACTCATCTACAAGTCATTATTCATAAAGCCCGCCGTCTTACAAAAACCCCAAGTGCGCATGCGTAAAAACAAAAAACAAAATGTTAATTCATTTTGGCATCCAGCTGTACGCATGCGTTTCATGTGGAACAACGTTTAATTTTATATTAGCATCGAACCTCATACATGTCGCACATGGAAAGCCACATTTACTAAGAAATTATTATTTCACCCCTAATAGGGGTAGGTTTTATTTTAGGGTGGAAATAAGTTGTCCATAGGAAAAAGGGCGTCACCCCAAGTCCTACGACACCTCATTTGTTAAAATCCGTTCAAGGGTTCGCGAGCCATTAATTATTTAACTTTCGTTTGGCAGCCATGTTTGTTTTTTGGGCACAGCCGCGTCGAGTGAAGCAGAACTCCTAGCACTCCCCTACTATAATTTGTCTAAAACTCAGCAATTTTTCTAGGTTTGTGCCGTGTCTTGTGCGGGTTTTCACCTAGGACACCAAGCTGGTTTATCAGCTGGCTCTTAGTGTCCCCGCCCGGAGCCCCACAGGAGTAACGAACTGCGCGCTACCTTACTTTTTATGAAGCGCACCTGCGCCTCATTATTGCGAGAACTAGCAGCTCATGCAGCCATATGCTTCCTATCAAGGCTTCCAAAAAGATTGTATATTGGCTTTCACGGCCAGTAAAATAAAACTCAACAATTCTTCTAGGTCTGTGCCGTGCCAGTTTTAATTCACTGGCCGTGAAAGCCAATATACTGAGCCCGCCTAAGCTCATGCTGGTGATAGTTTTGAGAGAAGCAAGGAATACTACAACTAAGAGTTATTAAACGCACCCCAGAAGCTTGTCTCAGCTTCAGGAGATCTTCTGACTTTGTTTGGAGGACTGGATTATTCTATACAAGATCGAGGATTTTTATCTTCGATGTGCATACTTGAACGAATCATTCTACGTAACTCTGCATAATAAACCACTTTAGTTTGGTCTAATATTTATTGCATTTTGGTAATGAAAAATGTATAACATCGCAGAAACGCGAAGCACATGGAAATAGTTGCAAAATGACTTCGACTGTAGTCGAAGCCGGAACACGCCGTTCCAGGCTTAGTGCGTTTGACACAAGTAGACGTACAATTGTGACCGGTCGTGGAGACCGAGGGTGCTACAGTCTTATAATAGGACCTTTGAGTCCGTGATCTACGAAATATCAAGACATCGAGTATTATTTTGGCACTAAAGTGCTGGTGATATCGTATTTCAACAGTTTAAATCACGGGAGTGAAATATATTCGAGGAAACAGTGAATTTCCAACTTTTTGTGCTAGGAGCACATGGTAATTGTCACACCACATGGTGGACAACGTGTACGACGAAAAATCTTCAAAGTGCTAAAAATATTCACAATATTCAGTGCTATTGCTTACTAAATTATTTGTTCCATAAGTAAGAATCACGCCGTGCAAAGGCTGATATTTTGATTCAATGGATTGCACAGATATTCAAGTGATTGTGATATCCAGTGATTATCAAATCTGTGTTACCAGAATAGCTTCAGTGAAGTCAAGCACATGTTCAATCTTGCTTACAGCTTGCAAAGTGTAAAGGCAGTTTTGAGAAGAGAAACCACTCATACAATCAGTGAATTTTCACCCAATTTCACCAGTCCAGTGAAGTCAGTGGAAGTGAGTGGACGTGTTATCCAGTTGCTGATAAGTGATAATATTGGGCTGCTCGGTGGAGGGTTATCGCACGAGGATCGGGGCGTGGAATGCCAGGATGGTTAAGTGGAACTGGGCCTCCCAGTGTATGTGTGCAACATCAGGTCCGAGTAACTTGTTGTTCATCGCCCTTGTAATAGCGGCGTTATTAGTTATTGGTGGAGTAGAAGTAAATCCAGGTCCTGCTACTTCTAGTGTTACCCAGGTGTCTGTGAAGTGTTCTACGTGTAGCAAAGTTTTGAAAAACGGCGTGATGTGTGGTTTGTGCGAGACATGGTTTCACTTTGGCTGTGTTCGAATGTGATGCAGTTAACTGGTTCTGTAAAATCTGTGACAATCCGGAACTTTTGGGACAGCAAATTAAGTCCAGGGATCTTATTATTCGTTAAGCAATGCTTAACGAATCGGAGGAGACCTTAAAGGATCTGACGGAGCGTATTCCAGGGGATGAAGCTACAAACGAGGCTGTGGGAACCGAGGATGACGTTATGATAATGGGTGATTCTATGATACGGTTGAGTGCGGATATCTCAAGGAAATCATGTACGAAAGTGCGGTGTTATCTGGGGATTAAATTTGACCAGCTTGACCAAAAAGTGGAAGAAGCAAATTTAGAGGACTGCGAAAAAGTTAAAGTGCTGTTGCTCCATGTTGGGACGAACGATTTAAAGAAGAGGGCTACAGCTGATTACATCATGGGGGAGCTATACGGACTAGGAAGAAAAGCTAAAAGCAAGTTTAGGAATGCGAACATTATAATGAGTGGCATTGTGCGACGGGGAGATGTTCCGTTAAGACGAGTTAAGACGGTAAATGACCGCATGGACTGGGTATATGCACAACTGGGATTAGTGTACGTAGGTGCTGACTGCTGGATTGGGGGCCGAGACTTCGCCGAGACGGGCTGCATTTAAATCGACGGGGCGCTTTCAACTTAGGGAGCCTACATGACAGGATCATCGATTCGAGCCGGCCTTTGTGAGGAGGAGCAGTTCCAAGAGTTGCCAGCCGACGGGAACAGAAGGAGCTAATTTCGGGATATTTGGTGTGGATGTAAGACTCTAAGATTACTGCAGGTTAATTGGCAGAGTATAGGAAATAAATTAATTGAATTTTGGAATCTTGTAGAGACTTATTCTCCGGACATTGTCATAGCTACTGAATCTTGGTTATATGAGGACATCAAGGGACCTACGAAATGTACAGAAGGGATCGGGGGAAGCGAGGTGGTGGGCTATTTATTTGTGTGCACAAAATTATAGCTCGTTTCTTAAAGTGGGCTGATACGGATTATGAAATGATATGTGTGCAAATCTCGGATAAAGGAAATAAATTCCCTCTTCTGGTGATAGGGGCGTATAGAGCACCGAAAGATAACTTTTCTCTCCTCGACCGACTGTACGATAAAACTTGTACGGGTATGAAAAAGAGCACAATAATAGCCGGAGATTTAAACCTCCCAAAGGAGACTGGTCTGGTGAGTCAACTAGTTGTGGTCAAGCTCAGTGCGCTGCAAACAAATTCTTAAGGGAGGGGGGATTTTCCCAAGTAGTTGACTTCCCTACTAGAGACAATAATACCTTAGATGTTTATCTCGTAAGGCCTGTAGAGCTATATATTAACTGTCTGCCAGTACCGGGAATTAGTGACGATTCTGGGGTTGTATTAAATATTAGATACGATAACATTACAAAATTAGACTCTGATATAGCAAAAAAAATCATATTCCTGTATCGAAGGGCGGATCAGGGCTAATTTCAGGGGTATTTTAATTAACTATTTGTAGGATGGGCATCGGAAGGAAATCACATTAATATCCTGGGGACTTACGTTTTGAAAATTTTAAATAGCGCTATTGAAAAAAATGCCCCATTTAATTAATGAAACAAACTCCAGATCCTGAGTATTACACACGAGAAATCAGGAGTCTAAAACGGAAAATTAGGAAATTATACACTAAAAGATATGATAGGGACAAGTGTATGTTGAAATTAAGTCCTTATCAAGAGAGCTCGTCTTAAAATAGAGGGCTGCTCATGACAATTAGACTTACGTCTATCGTTTTTAAACAGATGGAGCATCTCTTTTGCGACTACTTGAGGTAACAGTGGGAAGGATTATCATGGTTTAATGATGGGCAACATGGATTTCGGAAAGGTTACACATGCGAGAGTCAGGTGCTATCACTTTTTCAAGATATTAGCGAATCGTTAGACAATGGTGTTTCAGTGGACGTCGTAGTTATAGATTTTGCGAAGGCATTTGATGTCGTACCGCAAGACATGCTACTCCATAAATTAGCTTCAACGAAGATTGATAGAAGAGTAATTTTATGGATCCAAGAATTTTTGACGGGTCGTTCCCAGAAAGTAAAAGTCGAAGGCCTATTCTCGGATGAAATTACCGTACCGTCGGTTATCCCTCATGGCAGCGTAATAGGAACTTTGTTATTTTGGCGTTTATAAATGACTTACCAAATGGAATTCGTAGTGACTGTCGATTGTTTGCGGATGATTGTGTAATATATCGAAATATACATGACTCTCAAGACAACGCAGTACTTCAAGACGACCTGAACCTAGTCTATAATTGGGCGATTGAAAATAAAATGAAGATTAACCCAAGACAATGTAGTCTCATAAAAATAGGGAAAGGGCGAAGGCAAGATTTTCAATATGACATTGGCTCGGAAATACTTGTAGAAGAAATTCTTGCAAATATTTGGGCGTTAACGTAAGGAATGATATGAAATGGAGTACTCATGTAGGATGTGTAGTTTCTAAAGCTTACAAATCTCTGCACTTTGTAATGAGGGTATTAAAAGGAAGTAGTACCTCTGCTAAAGAATTAGGATATTTGTCATTTGTAAGACCTATTCTGAAATACGCCTCGGCGGTTTGGGATCCATATCAAGTAGGGCTCATCAATGAGTTGGAAATGGTGAAAAGAAAGGCCGCTAGATTTGAGCTCAGTGACTTGAATCCCAGGAGCAGTGTGAGCCGTATGTTAAAGAAACCTGGGTGGGAATAACTGGACGCTAGGAGGATGAAATCTAGACTCTGTGCTATGTACAATACGTATACAAATCAATCAACATTGGGTGAGCTTAGCAAACGTATGGGAAAGCCCACTTACATGGATAGGAGCGATCATCCTTTCAAAGTTCAGGGCCGACCACAGCGTAAAAATTATGGTAAATATTCTTTCCTTAACCGGGCCATTGATAACTGTAAATCTATACCTGCCGCAGTCTTAAATCCTTTTCCCAAACATATGGGTGTGTTAAGAAAAGACTGACGATTTGTGTAAATACTCTAGTTTAATTGTTAATTGTTATTGAATTATTATGTATAATTATGTATTTGTTATATATACCCAATTTGCCACCGGGGGACACACCCTCAACTGCAAATAAATTGAATGAATTTCTACCAGAAATTCGAGATGCCAAAACTAGTCCACGTGGTATTTAATCCCAGTTCCATGATGTTGACCATGAGGGCTCAAACTCCGGTATGAAGGAGCCATTGATCACCTAACGACACCTCAGGATGGAAGCATACACTAGGACTATGATGACCACGGCCAAGGAGTTGCAATCTTTGCACAACTCCTGGATTGAAGGAAGGACCCCTCAAATTATGCCTTCCCAAGGTAGAGGTGAACAACTGTCGCCGTGAGTATCGATTAATTTCCTCTTGTATTGGTTATGGATCAGGGCTGGATTAGTTTATACAACCGTAAGCATAACAGTCATTTAGGTAGGTTTTATTTTCATCTTGTAGCCGCCACTGACGGTGGGTTTCATTCTCATGGGCTTTCACCCGCCTTGTGGTAGCTCAGTTCTAGAGTTAGACACCCCACGTGTTCCATCCGGGTGCTATAATTGTAACTTTGTGTAGTCCACATAATGGACATGGATTAATAACTTTGAGCAGTAATTTTCATTAATCAGCTGTTGCTGAAAGCACAGTCATTCCTTGAAGCTCCATTTCATGTGAAATATTTGTACGCAACTGTAGCGGGCGTATCGTTTAGATGCAGAGAAGATAACGCATATACTTAATTATTGTACATAATTATTGTATGGTCTTAGAACCAGATTCAAGTAGAATCAGAGTAGTGTAATGGAGTGCTGTAGGTTAACTAACTCTAAAACCCGCATTACACTTTATACGTATCATTTGCAACTAACACCCCAGGTGTAGGTGTTTTATAACATGTATGGGCTTTGATGTGCTTAGCGAACGATATTTTTGTGATAATAATGTAGTGGAATATCTTTCAAAGACATTACAGAGTAAGCATGTCTTTCCGTTGCTACTCTTTGCCCATTTAATGGCTAACATATGATTATCAGTGATTTTTAAGGCTAACTAGAACGCCTCAGATATACAAAGAACAGTGTGATGATATTCTCAAGTGTAATAGATCAGAACTATGAACTTTATCTAGTGAAATCTACAATGTTCTTAATGTTTTGATGGACATTGCTATGCAATGAATGTGAGGTGCTGTTATAAACACTCACTGGAGCTCGGCGGAATGACATATGTCGACGCTCAAGGTTAAAGCACAGTTAGATTTCCCAGCAGCCACCTGGAAGTTCCGTGTGAGACTGCAGACAGAAATGACACAGCTCTCTTTGCATAACTATTATCGAGACATTCTTAGTGCTCGAACGGAATGTAATTTACGTCACAGCAATTTTTGAGTACAGGGTGACCAGAGAGTCACGTCTTACATTATATTTGTTATATTCGCATGATGTTGTAACGGAATGAATGATGTTTCTTATATTATGATGAGTACTATCAGAGTAATTCTTAGGAACGAACCAGACTTTTGTTCATTTAGGCTATTTATTCTCACTTGAAGTGATAGATGATTTTTGCCGTGTGTTGACACGAGGATAATGGGTTGGTTACCGTTTTTTGTGCATGCCAGCAGATTCAAATTGTGTTTGAGTGCTGAGGTTACCTCTCTCTTGATCCGGTTGAGGGACGCGATGAGATACTTCTTGAATGGTTTGATGGAGCTTTGAATGCCCATCAGGTAGTCGTGTTATTGTGGAGCTGAATTATATTTTTATTATATTGGAGCCGCTTAGAGCTCATGACGGTAGTGGCTTGTCCATTTACACATCTCGTAAGCATCTGTTTCAGACCTACGATTAGGCTTTATAAGATTGTGTTATTGTAGCAGGCAGAGGCCGCGTGTACTCTGCTGTGATTTATTCTTTGGTCATTCTTCATAACTAAGATACTCATAAACGACGATAATAATATTAAACATCCATAAATCATAAAAGCTCGTTTTATTAAACCGACGCGGGTTAAAACTTCTATTAAATCATAACAGCTGTTTAACATTGATCCTATTAACCTTTCGCTGGACCAATGCGCTTGATGAGAGACATTCCTGAAGGAATGGTTTAGAGAGAGACAACACGTTTAGACTTGACAGGAGACCAGAGGCTGACCGGAGGTGGTTAACTCGAGGTTCGAGTACCCTTGCTGATGACATGCTGTGATAATAGCATACTTTGATTAATTCTTTTACACACTTTTAGATGACGAATGGAACAGAGAGTCTCCATTTCTCTGTAAGAAGGGTAATAAGAATATTTGATTATGTGTTTATTTATTTATTTATTGAGTGCATAATTCCCTATGCGAACCCTACTATTGTTTCATCTGTAGTATTTGTTGTACAGTTATAATGGTAATGCTTATAATGTGTTGGAATGACTGTTATATTAGTATTTGTTGTTAACACGGACGCTTAGCACCGATGTTTATGTAACTTAAAACTTAGCTTAGACAGTTAAACTTAAATGTACATATGGGGAATGGTCACAGTATGATCTAGATTTTCGCTGTCATGTTTGACTAGTTTTATGGCATGATGATTCTTCTCAGACCATCGTTACCTTTCCTTGTATTTAAATCAGGGCTTTTGTACCACTTTCCCAAGCTTTGCTTTGTTTTTGAATGTAATTAGGGCTGATCATGAGGGTTAATTTCCATTAGCTTAGGGGTTGTTCGTTTCTTGTTTTTTATTAGATAGCGGATTAACCGATTTGAAACCCTCTGATCCTAGGTTAGGGGTTGGTTTTATTCAATAAATATTCCAACGATTTTTACTTCAGTCTGGACTTCCTTCTTTAGTAGTTTGTTTCTTTTGGGGGTGTATTATCAAGGTGTGTCTTAAGACATAACAATCATGATGGGGACCTGATCCTGCGTTTCAGGACTCTCGTGCCAGCGAGCCCTATTGGAATGCACTCCAATCCTCTTCTTCGGTACGTGGCCGGAGGAATAGGCCATCTGGGAGGCCATACTCGGTTGGTGGTGGAGAGATGATCTCCTCCAACGGGCACATAGCACTTATATCTATTCCTTTGGCGCCCAAAAAGTGGTCGATTTTTAGGGACATGTAGGCCATCAGCTTCATGTCGTTGTCAAGAGGATTATGTTTTTTTGGTTATTGACAATTTGTCTGGACTGGGACGAACGTTAAAATTCCCCCAGCATTTCAAAGGTCACATGGTTTCTTTCAGATGTCAGACCATGGAGGGAAGTACAATTACATTTAAAAAGGATAGGACTTTTGCTTTGCCATTACTTCGTCTTGATTAAATGTAACTTGTCTTTGGTTGCTTGTTTGTTGTTGTTAATGTCAATGTGGAGTCTTTTTGTCTTCGACAGTCCAGCAGTAGTCGTGGGTATTTGTTTGATAAGGCCAACTTTCCGCCCTGATCATTTTCATTTTTGTGGTGTTTAGTTAGGTGTAGATGACTCCTTCTTGATCTCAAATTGAATTTATCGTAATGGATGGGGAGAGAATCAGAATATTACTGGATGGGATGATGCAAAACATGAATTCAAACCTTGAGGCTAGTATTGCCGTCTTTAGGGGAGATTCTAATGAGAACACTAGAGTGTTAAGGGGTGACTTGGACATAATCTGAGGGGATGTCACCGATGTTAATACTACTATGAATCGTAATGCTGCCACCCTGAGGGGTGAATTAAATGAGAATGTGACCACCATTAATGAATCTCTAAATAATGTCAGGGGTGACATGAACACAAATGTGGCCACCATTAATGAATCTCTAAACAATATTAGGGCTTCTGACATAGAAACTGTAAGGGGTGACCTCACAGCTAATGTAGCTACCTTGAATGTATCTTTAAATGATGTTAGGGGTTAAGTTGATGCTGCTAACGCCACGTTGATTGTTAACACTCAATCTCTAACTGACCTTAGGCACGATCTAGAAACAAATCGCGGGGAAGCCAATGATAATTTACTTAAGGGTTTAGCTGATCTTCGCAATGACATAACCACAGGTCGAAATGAAATCGAAACTCGGTTGGATTCAATTGAGGAATGCATCGAACGAGTCAGCGATAAGATGGATGAAGGGGAAAACGAACTTCAATTGCAGATTGCCACTGTCAGGGAACAACTGGATTTATGAATCGCAGCCGTCGAGCGAAAGTTAGATGAGAATCAAACGTTTCACGATGGGATTCGAAGAGAAGTTGGACTCGTGAGCACAAGTATGAGAATTATGCGAGGAGTTGCCATAGCCGTCCACGGAAATTACATGACAATGTCCAAGGATATGGTCAGGTTCAAGGACGAGCTGACGAGTAGCACGCAGATGGTAGCAACACTGACCGCTAAAGTCGAGGATCTTACGCACCAGTTACATGCGAACCAGGCAGAGTTAACCAGAGAGATCATCAGTGTTAAAGAGGATATGACCGAACATAAAACTACCATGGAGAGCCGTCTGACAGAGCATCAAACAGCCATTGAGAGCAATATTAACGAAGTTAAGGGTGAGGTTACATGTGTGAAGGGCAAATTAACTGAACACAAGACCATCATAGAAGGACGTTTGGTTGAAGCTTCCCGGGATTACAGGAAGACTGTCCAGGAAGTTGACGAATGTCTTCGTGGGAAATTGGAACGTCTGGAGTTGCAAATTAACACCTTAAATACATTAGGCAACACAATCAATACTCATGATATTGAACAACTAGAACATAGATTGTTGGAAAAGTTAGAAGCGAAGCCGAGAGCAATTTCCTTCTCAGCTCCACAAGAGACTGTACCAGTAACGTCCATAAGCTCACCTATGACGTTGACTGCTCAGGCTTGTCCTGTTACCATTCTTGGGCAACCTAGCATGTCATGTCAATGGCAGAGTTACACACCACAAACTTCCACCGTGGGAACAAACCCATTTAGAACACCATAAATAGCCACAAATACTCCAGCATCGACTACGAAAACTAATGTCACGTCAAGTTTGGGTCAAGGCTATACAACTTCATTTGAGCAACCCAGTTACTTAAATCATAACGCTGCTTAATTCACACCTATGCACCATCAGCATAATCAGAACGTTATGATCATACGATCAAGGGAAGAGCAACCCGGTCGATTTTCTGGCACTGGAGGTGGGATGACTCCAGTGGAATTTCTCAACAACGTGGAGAGTTATTTGAGGGATACCCTAGTAACACCTGAAAGGGAATTCGTGTCATAGTGCGCTTGCTTGAGGGACAAGCCAGCACGTGGTTTAGAGCATTCCGTTATTCATTCAGTGGGTACAGAGACTTCCGAGAAGCTCTTCTAAGCGCATACCGGTCAAGTGACATTAAACAAGGCATTAGAGGCGAGATGTATACCAAAAGGTATAGCTCAACACAGCCGACGCGTTACGCTAACTACTTTGCAACGCAGCTCGCAAAACTTCGTTGTCTGCAGCCCCCATTAGCTGAGGCAGACCTAATACAGACCATTATACGTCAGTATCCAAGTAACGTCCAGCGTGTCTTGATTACAGCGTCTTTTGTCCAATGTAACTAAGTTCTACGGAGACTTGGCTCCAGTAATGAGGAATTTACATCACATCGACCCAGAGGAGAACCCATGAACGAAACTAAGCATATCAATCTTACTACGGTTGATAAGGTCAGTCAAACGACTGCACCTCAGCCTACCTTTGACAATCGGTGCGAGCGTCATAATATCGGACCAGACCGAAGGCCATGGAACAGGCTGTCATATGATCGAAATCGCGAACCTGGAGAACAACCCTACTGGAGACGCCAGCCTGGTAGAAAACAGACTGACAGCCGAAATAATGATGACAGGAGGAACCCGTATCATAATAGAGATGAACCTCGTAACAACGAGAGTAACCAAATGCATATTATCAGGAGAGATCACCGATATTCCGGAGGTTATCGGAGGGATCGCGACCCGCGATATCGGACAGACCGCGATTGGCGGGGGCGTGCCAAAGAAAGCCGAGACTACATCAGTCAACTTCAAGGGACAGAAGTGAGGGATAGAGCTCGATCTCCGAGGGGCAGACGGGAGGTGCCTAACGAAATACCATCGGACGCTGACCAGCCGAGTACTTCGACAGCCAATTTTAAAAAAATATCACCAGAACTAATCACATTGCCTCATTAAATAAAAATGCCTGTCCTGCATTTTCATTTAAAACGACGAGGGGACAAATGAGCCCGGCTAAGCTCATGCTGGTGATAGTTTTGAGAGAAGCAAGGAATACTAAAACTAAGAGTTACTAAATGCACCCCAGAAGCTTGTCTCAGCTTCAGAAGATCTTTTGACTTTGTTTGGAGGACTGGATTATTCTATACAAGATCGAAGATTTTATCATCGATGTGCATACTTGAACGAATCATTCTACGTAACTCTGCATAATAAGCCACTTTAGATTGGTATAATATTTATTGGATTTTGATAATCAAAAATGTATATCATCGCAGAGACGCGAAGCACATGGAAATAGTTGCTAAATGACTTCGACTGTAGTCGAAGCCGGAACACGCCGTTCCAGACACGAGCACAAGCCTTAGTGCGTTTGACACAAGTAGACGTACAATTGTGACCGGTCGTGGAGACCGAGGGTGCAACAGTCTTATAATAGGACCATTGAGTCCGGGATCTACGAAATATCAAGACATCGACTATTATTTTGGTACTAAAGTATTGGTGATATCTTATTTCAACAGTTTAAATCACGGGAGTGATATATTTTCGAGGAAACAGTGAATTTCCAACATTTTGTGCTAGGAGCACATGGTAATCGTCGCACCACATGGTGGACAACGTGTACAACGTAAAATCTTCAAAATGCTAAAAATATTCACAATATTCAATGCTATTGCGTACTAAATTGCTTGTTCGATAAGTAAGAATCACGCCGTTCAAAGGCTGATATTTTGATTCAACGGATTACACAGATATTCAAGTGATTGTGATATCCAGTGATTATCAAATCTGTGTTACCAGAATAGCTTCAGTGAAGTCAAGCACATGTTCAATCTTGCTTACAGCTTGCAAAGTGTAAAGCCAGTTCTGAGAAGTGAAACCACTCATAGAATCAGTGAATTTCCACCCAATTTCACAATTTCTACAAGAACTTCGAGATGACGAAACTAGTCCACGTGATGTTTAAGCCCAGTTCCACGATGTTGACCATGAGGGTTTAAACTTCGGTATGAAGGAGCCATTGTTCACCTAACGACACCTCAGGATGGAAGCCGATACTAGGATTATGATGACAATGGCCAAGGAATTGCAATCTTTGCTCAACTCCTGGATTGAAGGAAGGACCCCTCAAATTATGCCTTCCCAAGTTAGAGGTGAACAGCTGTCGCCGTGAGTTTCGATTAATTTCCTCTTGTATTGGTTATGGATCAGGGCTGGATTAGTTTTAGACAACCATAAGCATAACAGTTATTTAGGTAGGTTTTCTTTTCTTGTAGCCGCCACTGACGGTGGGTTTCATTCTCATGGGCTTCCACACGCTTTGTGTTAGCTCAGTTCTAGAGTTAGACTCCCCACGGGTTCCACCCGGCTGCAATAATTGTAACTTTGTGTAGTCCACATAATGGACATGGATTTTTAACTTTGAGCAGTAATTTTCATTAATCAGCTGTTGCTGAAAGCATAGTCATTCTTTGAAACTCCCTTTCATGTGAAATATTTGTACGCCACTGTAGCGGGCGTATCGTTTAGATGCAGAGAAGGTAACGCATATACATAATTATTGTACATAATTTTTGTATGGTCTTTGAACCAGATTCAAGCAGAATCAGAGTAGTGTAATGGAGTGTTGTAGGTTAACTCACTCTAAACCCCGCATTACATTTTATACGTATCATTTGCAATTAACACTCCCCAGGTGTAGGGGTTTTATAACATTTATGGGCTTAGAAGTGCAGAGCGCACGATATTTTTGGGATAATAATGTTGTGGAATATCTTTCAAAGACATTACAATGTAAACATGTCTTTCCTTTGTTACTCTTTGCCCATTTAATGGCTAACAAATGATTATCAGTGATGTTTAAGGCTAACTAGAACGCCTCAGATATACAAAGAACAGTGTGATAATATTCTCAAGTGTAATAGATCAGAACTATGAACTTTATCTAGTGAAATCTACAATGTTCTTAATGTTTTGATGGACATTGCTATGCAATGAATGTGAGGTGCTGTTATAAACACTCACTTGAGCGCGGCAGAATGACAGAAGTCGACGCTCAAGGTTAAAGCACAGTTAGATTTCCCAGCAGCCACCTGGAAATTCCGTGTGAGACTGCAGACAGATATGACACAGCTCTCTTTGCATTGCCTAAAGGGGAACTTTTATCGAGACATCCTTGGTGCTCGAACGGAATGTAATTTACGTCACAGCAATATTTGAGTACAGGGTGACCAGAGAGTCTCGTCTTACATTATAATTGTTATATTCGCATGATGTTGTAACCGAATGAATGATGTTTCTTATATTATGATGAGTACTATCAGAGTAATTCTTAGGAATGCACCAGACTTTTGTTCATTTAGGCTACTTATTCTCACTTGAAGTGATAGATGATTTTTGCCGTG
The DNA here is from genome assembly GCA_946902985.2 of Meconema thalassinum. Lineage (NCBI taxonomy): Eukaryota > Metazoa > Arthropoda > Insecta > Orthoptera > Tettigoniidae > Meconema > Meconema thalassinum. The sequence continues at coordinate 611,421,346 of OX336389.2, read as the reverse complement.
TGTTGGCACGAGGATAATGGGTTGGTTACCGTTTTTTGTGCATGCCAGCAGATTCAAATTGTGTTTGACTGCTGAGGTTACCTCTCTCGTGATCCGGCTGAGGGACGGGATGAGGTACTTCTTGAATGGTTTGATGGAGCTTTGAATACCCATCAGGTAGTTGTTTTACTGTGGAGCTGAATTATATTTTTATTATATTGGAGCCACTTAGAGCTCATGACGGTAGTGGCTTGTCCATTTACACGTCTCGTAAGCATCTGTTTCAGACTTACGATTAGGCTTTAAAAGATTGTGTTATTGTAGCAGATTCTATTGACCTTTCGCTGGACCAATGCAATGCGCTTGATGAGAGACATTCCTGAAGGAATGGTTTAGAGAGAGACAACACGTTTAGACTTGTCAGGAGCCCAGAGGCTGACCAGAGGTGATTAACTCGAGGGTCGAGTACCCTCGCTGATGACAGATAATAGCATACTTTGATTTATTCTTTTACACACTTTTAGATGACGAGTGGATCAAAGAGTCTCCATTTCGCTGTAGGAAGGGTAATAAGAATATTTGTTTATGTATTTATTTATTGAGTGCATAATTCCCTATGTGTACCCTACTATTGATTCATCTGTAGTATTTGTTGTACAGTTCTAATTGTTATGCTTATAATGTATTGAAATGACTGTTATATTAGTATTTGTTGATAATACGGACGCTTAGCGCCGATGTTTATGTAACTTGGGATTTAGCTTAGACATATAAACTTAAATGTAAATATGGGGAGTGGTCACAGTATGAGCTAGATTTTCGCTGTCATGTTTGACTATTTTTATGGCATGATGATTCTTCTCAGAACATCGTTACCTTTTCCTTGTATTTAAATTAGGGCTTTTGTACCACTTTCCCAAGCTTTGCTTTGTTTTTGAATGTAATTAGGGCTGATCATGAGGGTTAATTTCCATTAGCTTAGGGGTTGTTCGTTTCTTGTTTTTTTTATTAGATAGCGGATTAACCGATTTGAAACCCTCTGATCCTAGGTTAGGGGTTGGTTTTATTCAATAAATATTCCAACGATTTTTACTTCAGTCTTTAGTAGTTTGTTTCTTTTGGGGGTGTATTACCAAGGGTTGTCTTATGACATAACAATCATGATGGGGACCTGATCCTGCGGGACGGGAGTCTCGTGTCAGTGAGCCCTATTGGAATGCACTCCAATCCTCTTCAATTCAAATGGGAGATCGCATCCTGTTAAGGGTCCCGAAATAGTCCTGTAGATTAATTGATGCAAGATTTCTTTTTGATTTACAGGGGTCCATGCATAGTCTCTAAGCGCATTGCTAAGAGCGCGGTGTGTTAGTGGATGAAGGAAAAAACTATACGTCATGGTCAATATACATTATTTACGGAAGCATATCTCGTAAGGTACGTATGAATGGAACGAGTCATGACTGTAGCAGATGAGTTACCTTGAGATTTTTAAAGTTCATAAATAGATCAATGTCACTAGAGGGGGGGGGGGGGGGATGCTGGTCTTGGCAGATAATCTTGACATGTGTTCGCAGCATGTTGGACCATTGATGTGTGAGAACGGGGTAACTGATGACATGAGGGATAAGATGCTTTCTGGTGTGCACGCCTGGAGCGTGGTGTAACCACATATTTTAAAAGGAACTTAAAAGGGGATGTTTGCACAGAAATATATGTTGAATTATACGTAGATCTATGTTTGAATTTCTTTGGTGTAGAATCGGTATTGTAATTCTAATTACGGAGAATTTGAGCAATCAAGTCCGTAAGCATATCTACATGCGTTTGACTTGTGATTGCGTGTGATACAGCAATAATTGGAATAATTCTGGAGCAATGATAGCAATTTTAAATTTCAGTATGATACCGTCTCCATGAATTATTGCAAAAATTTCACATATGTATGGAGTGAAGTCATACGTTGAAAATACCAATGAAATACGTAAAGTATGACGTACCGGTATTACCACGTCGGAAGAAATTTTCATGTGTTGTAAATACAAGGGTATATATATTGTTGTATGCATTTATTGAAACGCGGCAAGACCGCGAACATCCATAAACACTGACGTATATGTTACGCTGAGGAAATAACATAAACATTGACGTACTTGATGCGAACACAAAAACAGTGACGTAAACTACGTCGTAGGACAACAACCTGGGCAGAATACAAACACACCGAACAACAGACCTTGTGAAGTCGTTCGATCACTTCAACATTGAAACATTGATGTTATTAAGATGTAACCCAGCTCGTACGAGCTCATAAAAAATTTTAGTCCAATTTGACACACGCAGTACGGTATGTCAATTAAGTATTCGAAGCTAGTGATCAGCATATGCTTTGTACTACGTAAGAGTGGGAACATTACTTCAATGGTTATGTGAACAATATATAGGCTACACCATATAAAGCAAGAAAAACGCACACACTGGCAGTATTCACGACGGTCAAACAAATTATAAGACGAGATGTTTAGTACATGTCGAGGGCTAGGATATCCGTCCTGTTTCACAGCCATCATGAGGAACCTGTTGTCAAGGACACTTATAACTCATTGCAAGGTGCCATGGATGTGTTCGTGGTGCAAATATGTTGAATTTTACGAGAGTCGAGAACAATTACAGCGACGCACATAATACAAAATAGTGTCATGATTCAATTGACATTGGTGAACATTGCAGTACGTGGAGTTTCTATAGTGCACAATGGACAGACTTGACCGATATTAATGGGAGTACAACAACTTACGTAATGAATCAATACGCGAGCGCAGGGAGAAGTCTCAGGATGGACGTGATGACATCGAAGTGAAGTCTTGTCACTAAGCTACAAATGAGTTTCGAGAAGCATCAACCTACAGCCAGGATGGAGTCGCTGCAACCAGAGCTGGAGGACTTGGGAATCCGGGATGGACAGAAAAAACAGAAAGGAGGTGACATCGGGGAAAGCAGAGTCCGGATCATGGGAGTCCAAGAATCCTTACACACGTTTGAAGACAACAAATGTAGCTGGAATATATTTCATTGGCCACATATTTAATCATATGCATGCCACTCTTTAAAACACGATGATCTGTGGTTGAGAACTTCGAGATATTTTTGAGCATACACTAAATTTGCCGTCGTTAGGAATTTAAGCTATTCTTTCCCACACCGTATTTTAATATCTTAAATAGGCCGTGACAAACGAGCTTCTTAATCACTGAAACGTATTTGATTAATTAATTGATTAATGATTCAATTATTATTATTGTCAGATTATGATATGAATAATATAACTGGAAATAAGAATAATTTATTCAGTGAAAAGAGTGATAGTTGACATCATGGGTGCCAAAGGGGTGGGGGCAAGGAGGGGGCGTGGTCCTCCCCTGGAATCCCGAGAATGTTTCGATTGTTCATTGTCTTACCAGTTTATTTCATAAATTGAAGTTACTGAAACTGACAGTTAACTGATTTAGATGTAGGGATACTTCCGCAGTTTTATTTAACTTAGTAATTTGGGATTATTTGAAAATATCGCCAATTATTTAGAAAATCGGCGAACTGGATTAACAGTACCATTTTAATGAACTGTTAGAATTTTAATGTTGTCTTTACATGGTGATAGGACAACTTTTCTCCTGTTTTTAAGAAATGAACATTATGACCATGATTCACAAAGAAAAGCGAACTTCTATGGACAACAATTTTGAACAACAACAAAAAAACATTCCTCCCTTTCATGCCATAAAGAAATGAAACGAAAATTGTGGGGGAGGGATGTCTCCATCACCTACCGACAATTAAGTAATGAAATGAAAAATATTACTTGCAACTCCCCTCCCCCCATGGAAAAAAATCCTGCGGTCGCCCATGGCTGACAACTGAAATAATTAAATAATTTACAATGGATGGATCATAGGATTGAGTTTATAATAATTTATAATCATCTTTCTTCGGCTTTTTCCCAATTAATTGGGGTCACCGGAGCCAACCAGGCTCATTTTGGTTTTGGCCGGGGATTTAAGGTCGGATGCCCTTCCTGACACCACGTGATTTTTCAGGTGAAAATTCCACCCCACTGTCACCGGGATTCGAACCCCGGTCGTCCGGGTGAAAGACGAGCAGCTAAGCCACTGCGCCATCACGCTCCCCAGTTTATAATAATTTATAATATAATATAATATTTCACTCTAAACAAGCAAGTTTGGATGTCAATCACCAATTTCAGTATTTTAACAAGACTATAGACTATAGAATATAACGAACAAATATTGACAAGTTGAACTATCTCAACTAATACTGCAAATAAAGAAGTATACATATTGTAAATATTTTTACCATACTTTCATACATAAACATTTCGTAGCCTAAGTGTAATGGATCTGGTGATGATCGCTTGACGATCAAAGTTGGTCATCCAAGTGTATTTATTAAGCTCATCTAAATTTATCTCTGGATTTGGGAATAACCCATCTCATTTGGGTACAATTGTGTTGACCGACTAAAAAGCATCAAACTTTCGTTTGCTAAGGCAACACGAATATGGCTTCAAACACCATAACTATTTATTTGCAAAATATTCCTATAATTGTTTCGATTAGTAAGATGTAGTTGGAGGGGCCTGATTCGATACGGCAGATGCATGACGTTCAAATATTGATATGTGAAAAATGATGTTGGAAATACAACATTGTAGGTATCGCCCCACATCAAGGATCGATAAATAATATAGCGCAATTGAGGTGTAGCCTACTTATGATGTGTTTGTGGTAATATATGAGTGATTAATTATTAGGGGGCGTGGTGGCGCAGCGGTCAAGCTGTTGTCCTCTCACCAAGGTGGACCGGGGTCGATTCTCGGTCAATACATGTGATATTTTCGAAAATAAATGTCATGTCCTGCGGTTTGGATTCCACGTAAAAAGAGGTCCCATGGCTCATGATCGCATGATTAACGGTCATGTAATACTATGCAAGTTTATAAAAGAGGATTAATCGTTTGAGTACGTTGTGGAAGTATCTTATTGAGTAGCCTATAGTTACATGAACATACCTGACATTTGGTAAAATAGTTGTGAATTAATTGTATATATAAGTGTGAGAGGAATTATCTAATTTATTTATATGCATTTAGCTAGTGATAGGCCTAGAGGTAGTTGTGGGAGATCTGCAAATGTATAAATTTAATCCCAAGATTTAATGTATGGCTAACTTTGATTATGCTGAAGAACGATGCAACCACAAGTAGGAGTCGATAACCTAGATGTTAGGCCCCTGACAACAACAATTATCATCATCAACCATAAGTGACATGCGATAAGAATGCTAATATCGTGTGCTGATAATAGCGATTGGACAATGTGGACACTTACCTAAGATTGAAATATAACTTCATTATTATTTGGGAGGGGGGCAATCCCCCTACTATCGGCGCAGAAATTATGTGCACCCGAGTTTGGAGATAAATAGCAACACAACCGAAAGGCCTATAGAAAAGCAAGTAACATCACCGTTTTCCTTGTTTATTTCTGCGTTGATTCATGATAAAAGTAGTTTTTAGAAACTTATTTTAATACCCTTTTTGGCATGTATAACGTAAAAAGTATTGGTTTTTCGCGGGGTTCGAGCGAAGTGTGGACATTAGAGTTTCACAACTCTTAACTCAGTTGCGCTACAGCACAAACTTTGGATATGTGCTAGCCAGAAATGATTTCTGTGTATATGTGAAGTTTCACATTTTGATCTCCAACACAAAAAACGAAACAATCAATTATGTGAAAGGCTCGTATTTCGAAACTGATCTTCCGCAGAAGTCCGTTCTTGGGTGCGTTGTGATCCACATATAATAAGCGTTGGCGATGAGTAACTATCCGTGATGTAAATAAATGGGTTTAGTTTATATGCATTGATATGTATTATGATTTTGGTGACTGTTGTTGGCAGGCAAGATCCTCAGGAAAGTTCGTGCACTGTTGCCGCATTCACTGCCTGGTTAGCGCTGTCTCGGCACCGAGTATGTCCAAGTTAAATGTATTTCGTCTTTTCCTCTTGGCTGGTCCTGGATTTTCATCCCTCACTTTCTCAGCATTCACCTTTTTAACCGAGCGAAGGGACACTCCAAGACAATCAGTGACTCGCTGGAGCACCGGATATCGCTTATCGCCAATTTTCTCGCCCTCTAACTTGAAGAAACAAATAGCACTCAAAACCATAGTAATCTCGCACTCCGTAAACGGGGTTCTAGGAGGCATTGTGGAGGTATCTATTCCACAATATGCTGAGTGAAACTGGAAACTACACATTAAGACAATGCCAGAGATACTAAGATAAACAGTGACTCACTGATGTGTATAAAATACTTCCTCTGACACATCTTAAGGACAGGGTTGAACAGTGGATGTTGACACTGGCCAAGAATGCGATCCTTTCATTATTCAAGGCCACTCATCCAAGGATGACAAAATATGTCTTTGGTCAATGGCGGCTGGTACAGAAAACCAGTTGTGTGCTGTAACCCATTCCCCCTCAAAAAAGTACAAATATTTAGAAACATAATTTATAGGAACTGGCACTCAGAAACATTCAAGAGACTCTCCACTAAGTTTTCCATACTGAACAAACTCAACACATTCCTCATACAAAATTAACTAAACACACAAAACCACCTGCAATGACAAAATACAGTATTCACCTCATTTCGTGTGCCTAGTGCTTCCGCTGTGTGGTCGAACGAAGAAACCCTGTGGTGTCTCGGCTCTAGTCTTGGCTGTTGACCCAACAGCACAACGGAAACGTTGGGCACGCATGCGCAAAAGGCAGAGTTCATGTTTGCTGGCAGTAGACGCAGACATTCTCGCTGAGCTGCGATCTAGACAGCCCGTACCGGACCAAGGAGTAAGCGCACGATTAGATACCTCGTTGTGAGGGGAGTTTAAATAATTCCCATTCTTTGACTGGCGTCTGTTCTAATGCGCTATATATAATTCTAGGTATTATAATATTTTAGTAATTATTTTTCAAAAAAAAAAAACAATGTGCTGCAGCACTTCAGCACATAAGGTGCAGCCGCCCCTGTCTTTGGTATAATTTATTTATTTTTATTGTTTAATTTTGTACTAGCTAAATATTCAGAGTTTGTTTGAATTAAATTGCTTCCTTTATTATTATTATTATTTATTTATTTATCGTATGAATTTTAGTGCCGGGAGTGTCCGAGGACATGTTAGGCTCGCCAGAGTCTGTAACTGCTTCCAGCGGACACCCAGAGGGTGAGCTACACGTTCCGTTCAATTTCAAGTACTTCCAACTTTCGCTACCAGATGTCAATGATACCTGGTGGTGAAGGTTGGAACTTCGATGGAGCGTTCCAACGATATCTAACCTAGAAATTTAGCTCCACACAAGTTTAGTCTGTGGAAGGATCTTTTACATACCATAAATCTAAGACATGGGACCGCCGGCTTTACTTCCCCTCCGAAGGAAGGCATACTGAAGGATTTTTAACGCTCTTAAAAAATCTGACGACTTCGGCCACATTCAGCATGCTACCTACTACGCCACTGGAGCCGATGCTTCCTTTACTAAATACTAATAAAATAATTGTGTTATGAACATACATGCTACAATATAAAAACATATAATTTCATTTTCTTATTCATTTTGGTACGTACTAGTGAATTAATTAGTGTATGCATGTCTACCCCTTATTATTCCCGTTTCCAACGAGGTCTGGGATGAGATGAGATGAAATTATATGTGGCGGAGGTTTTTACGGCCAGATGCCCTTCCTGACGCCAAACTCATGAGAGGAGTTAATGAGAGCAGAAATGAATGAAAATGAATGTAATTGGGCAAGGATGTGGAAGGAAGCAGCCGTGGCCTGTTAGAAGATACCGTCCCAGCATTTGCCTGGAGTTGAAAATGGGGAAATTTGTGAATTCATTAGTAATTCTTAATTATTATCAATAATTTTATTTGTTTATTTATTTATTTATTTATGTATTAATTAATTAATTTATTGATTGATTGTCACGTCATGTTCCTTGGACTGGCTTTCTCTGTTTTTCTTGTATTTTATTACCGCCGAGATTCAACTTAATAGTAATTAATGTACAGTATACCAAATTAAAATTCTAAATGACTCTCCACCACTAAAATGCACGGAACACAAAGACCAACTGAAAAGGTATACTGCCAGACACCATTTCACAAAATATAGGAGGCGCAGTACAATATAATAAAATTGTAGGTACAGTACTACATTCCAAAAGATTTACTGCATGACGAAGCAGAGTGAACAAAGTGCTGAACAGTCAATGATATTCTCGGGTGGGTCAGAGCAAGCTAACGCGGCAACTCAGCACGAAATTTCCTGCGGACCTCGCTTGCCAACAAGTCACCAAAATCATAATAAATATCAATCCATATAAACTAAACCCATTTATTTAGATCACGGACAGTTACATATCGCAAACGCTTATTATATGTGGATTACAACGCACCAAAGAACAAACTTCTGCGGGAGTCCAGTTTCAAAATACGAGCCTATCACATAATTGATTGTTTCATTCTTTGTGTTGGAGATCAAATTTTGAAACTTCACATATAGACAGAACAAATATCTGACTAACACATATCCAAATTTGGGTGCTGAAGCACAACTGATTTAAGGGTTGTGAAACACTAAATTCGACACTTCACACGAACCCCGCGAAAAACCGGTACTTTTTACGATATACCTGCCATAAAGGATATTAAAACAAGTTTCTGAAAAATACCTTTATCATCTATCAACGCAGAAATAAACACGGAAAAACGTGATGTTACTCGTTTTTCTGCAGGCCTTTCGGTTGTTCTGCTATTTATCTCCAAACTCGGGTGCACATAATTTCTGCGCCGACAGTGTAGTCATCATTATGAGGAATTCTTCTTCATTATCACAAGACTACTTGTGAGAATGGCAATAATTTAAGGAGTTGCTTTATAGGACAGACCAATCTTATCTTTTTAGATCATGAATCCGTACCTAGAGTCGTATCAAACTCAAAAATTGTAGGGTAGGGCATGTGATTTTTGGATCAATAAAGAATCAGGATTTTATTTTATAATTTGGTTTGGTTTTGTGTTGTATTACCCTAGGATGCCCTAATTATTGTGTTGATGGGATTTTAGTTTGATGAACCTTCCCGACCTGTCCCAGTAACTACCCCGAGACATTTGGCCACATGCCGCCCGAGCATTTGAGCATTTGATTTCCTTTTATACCAAACTAAGATCTACACACTCATTTTATTTTATGACGTGTGTCCCCTTTGAGAGGGTGTTTTAGCCGGGCCATCGCAATTCTCTTCCGAGAAACGGGCACAACGTTTATGTTGACATAGTCATGCACTCCTTATATGTCAAAAAATAAGGCTATCATGTTTTCGACAACGCGCTAACCGTAGATCTATGAGGAATCTTGGTACAGCCCCAGCCCTTAAAAGGCTGTAACGCCCTAAAATCCCAAGGAACCCCATAAATTATACGGAAGCTCAGAACACAAGCCAGAACGAGTGTCCACACATATGAGGCAACTATCACAACAGGCGATGTATGATGACCAAACACGGAATACAAACAGGTATACATCAACAAGAATACCGCTAACCCAACAAAAACACACAGCTAACGAATAAATAGTGGCGGAGGAGCAACATTGAGAACAATCTCTTCTATTCTCGCTGCCTGTGGCAGCACACCCCTCCCCCTTTCTCGCCAAGCAAGTACGACCACTTGAGAAGGATCACGAGAGAGGTAAAACAAGTGTTGGAGACGCCGAGCTCGATCCACGGACCTATTACACTCGCATCTTCACCTCGACTACCCCAGAACTTGTAAGTGTGTGTACATATAGATTATTCCTCAAATCCTCCACTCACCAAATCCTTATATCTTTGTAAATTCCTTATCATTCCGAGTTTCATTGTCGGATATTAGCTATTGGAATAAACCCTTGCACTCTGTTCCAATTGTTTGTACGCCAGCTGTCATTTCTCCTGACACCAGCAAGTCTCATTCCCCCTCACTCCTCGCCTTTACGCCAGGTTACTCACAGCCCAGTCAGCGCATAGCTGTATGCACCAAGTTCGCTCGACCGACTTCCGCGCTCACTGCAAATTGATTGCCCCTCCATTCTTCCCAATTACACCCACGCCATTTTGCCCTCTTGCTTTCTCGCACATCCCCCTTTCTCGCCAAGCGAGTACGACCCCTTGAGAAGGATCACGAGAGAGATAAAACAAATGGTGGAGACGCCGTGCTCGATCCAAGGACCTTTACCTCTTGCTCACATACAATTACACATTATCGCTCACATTACTCTTCAATAAACTGCAACACATCATTATCCACATACAGTCACACATCGTCGGCCACACACAATCATAAAATACTCCTCTAATTCAATCACACATCACTGATTACATACTATATCACACTATTGACTACTTACAGGCACACATTATTACGGAGGCTCCGTGCTCGATTCCCGAGACGAACACCCCTTTCAAGCCCACACTCACGCATTACTGATTACCATATTGACACACATTACCATTCACATATAGCCACACATTCTTGGTCAAACACAATCACACATTATTGCTAGTAGTTGCCATACAGGGATTAAAAATAGTACACTTTCTTTTGGAAGCGACAGTACCTGCCGCTCGAACTTGACTATACGTAGCGTTCGGTTTTTCGCCGATATCTCACGAATGAATGATCGAATTTTGATGTATGTGGTGTCAAATGGCTTGTCTTGAAGCTCTCTTTGTATGAATGTGTGATTTATATTTTCCCCATAAAGTTACATTGGAAAAGTAGTGATTATTGAAAAAACTGTGTATCGTGGAACGTGCTGTGTGGACTCTTTGCCGAGTCGAGATGTAGCTAAAATTTTGTCCACAGGGCATAACTACCTGAGGGTCCCATTTTATTTATCCATGAGTGTACTTGACTTTGCGTCATGTGACTATGGGTAAGACGTTGGCGAGCTTTTAAAACTAATTATTGGTGACGGCATGATGAACGCTTGGGAGGGGTGAGGGGGGGGGGGGGGGTGAACATTAAAACCACTTGGCTAGTTGTGAGCCCCTGACCGTGCCCCATGGATATCCTGTGAACCTATCGTGGGGATTTTGATGTATGAGGTATCAAATTACATGACATGACGCCCCCTGTTGAATTTATTATTATTTTTTGAAATTTTGACAAAGGGGCCTAACGTCACATTTTGAAAAAAAAAGATTTTTTATTAGTTCATGTATTATTTATATAATATTACTATTTTATTTACCATGGACAGAATTTAAACTAGTGTAAGGATGGGCGCTTTTTGCATGGCAAATTGGTGTGTGTGAGGGTGTAGGGCCGCTCGTTGGAATGCGTTAGTAATAAGCAAGCTTGTTGTTTGAGGGGACAGTACTGTACTACCTCGTTTTTACGTGGAATCCGAACCACAGGACTTGGCATTGGCAGGGAATTAGAAACGTGGAATCCAAATCACAGGACATGCACTGTCCGGGAATAAAACCACGGTGAGAGGCATACAGCTTTTCCGCTGCACCACGGTACTCTTAATGAGTAAGAACTGTGTTGAAACGCACGCATATGTGTGCGATGTTCAGTCCCGGCTCGCAACCACAGAGGGCAGCCCCCTTGACTGAATATGTGGTAGTACAAGTGTGCAGAATGTACAACGAGCATTACATTACACTTCCGGCAACAACACCCGGTCTACTGTGAGTTCGTGTATGTAAGGAATAATGCTAGCGACTTTAAAGAGAGAGAGAGAGAGTTTGGGCAAAGTCCCAAATCTGATTATTTAAACCGAATCTACTTGATAATTGTCACTTTAACTCAGAGAGTCATATCATGACGTACAGAATAATGGGAAATACAATAAGTACATTGAATACATAAATTTACAATATGGCGTTATATAAATAAACCAAATGTTCAGACGGCATTTAATAGCTTCCTAATTTTAAAAAAAAATTAATAATGCTTTTGCAGTAGTTGTCTTCATTCAAAAAATCACTGGGAAACTTTTCTGATGGAGATTGCACAAGGTTCTTTCTTGATCATACAGAGTATAATACGGGCAACAGTGTTCTTCATTTTTGACAGTTCTCCATGGGAGACACCTTTGAGCTACATGAATATGGCATGTTCCGTATGTACAACACAGAAAAAAATACTTTTTATTTTCCTATCGAGCCCTTACTGTCTGTAAGAGACTGATATGTTTTTTAGTAAGTTTAAAAAAAAAACAAGAACATGAAACTCACAGCATGGATTCAGAACGTAAAAATCTACAGACAGCAATATATGGATATACTATAGTAGTAGTACACCTAGTTAATACCGACAGGCTCTCCTAGGCTGTAACAAGATTTATAGCTTAGGAAGCCATCTCCTGTACTTGTATGCTTAAATCACATGCACCACTGTTCTGAATATCATCCGACGCTTTCCTATTCCGCATTGCCCGGATGATATTAAAATATTTTGCTAATTGACCTGCCTTCCCCCATTCCTTTTTAGTAATTTTATTAAAGTGTGATACTCATTTACATTTTCTATTCTGTTTAGATCTGATTTGTCTACGAACTTTGCTCTTATCGTTTTAATCTCTTTGCATTCCCTGATCAGGTGTGCTGCACCCATAACCTTCCCACAAAACAGACAAAGGTCCTCTTTTCCTACTTTCCTCAACGCTTTGTTCTTATACACCCCCACTAACCACCAAATTATCCCTCTCATTATCGTTTCATTAGACATTGAGGCTTCATACTCATAAAGTTCCTAATTTCGCAGAAATCTGTTAAGGTTCTCCTGTTGGTGCACTCTTCTCTTAGCACCTGCAACTCTACGTCATTAACCCTTCTGCACACATTTTTACACACCCTACCTTCCTCTCCTCGTTAAGTCCCTATCCCATAGATAATCCATTCCCAATCTTTCCAGTACACTTCTTACCCCGTCCACCCAGTAGCCCTCTTGCTGATGCTTCAATTGGTGCAGGTAGGCTACCTTTAGCATTCCCCCCCCCCTCCACCTACATTCAAACGAATCCAAGACTTTATGACCCTTTTTATGATATGTTGTCGAATGCTTACATCCTCACACAATATTCTCGCTCCACAATTCGCCGTGCAACTTGACCCAAAATTATCTTGGCAAACCTACTTACAATACTGTCCAGGAATGCCGTTTCTTCCTCTAAACCCCATACTTCCACTCCATAAAGTGCTCTTGAAATTATGAGTGCGTTAAACACTTTCTTATACACTTTGTAGTCAAGATTCGGTAACTTACGCTCTAACACTTTAACACTCGCCAATGCCGCTAGCCCTTTCGATTTTGCCCTTTTAATTTGTTCGGTCCATTTTCCATTACTCGCCATTATCGTCCCTAGATACTCAAGTTTCTTCACTGTCTCTAACTTTGACCCATACATGACCCACTTTTCATTCTTAGCCAGTTTAACTCCCTTTTTGCACACCATGACTTTTGTCTTACGCGGATTAATTTTTAAGTTCCAGTCCTCACAGTATTTTACAATCTCGTCAATACTATGTTGCATGTTAGAGCGAGCAGAAGGATGTCATCAGCAAAAGCTAGGCCCGGGATATCATAATTGTCCAAGCAGGGGTTGGACCGTTGCTCAAAGCCCTTTGAATCGAAAATATCATTGATAAATAGCAAAAAAGCACAGGGGATAATTTGCATCCCTGTTTTAATCCTATATTAGACTTTATCTCTCCTACAATTACACCCTCTTTACTTTTAATTGCACATTTCACTTAGGAATACACATTCTCAATTGCTCTTATCATTTTATGTGACACCCCGATTTTTCCCGTTTTAGCCATGACAGCTCCCCTGCTCACTGAATCAAACGCCTTCTCCAAATCAATTGCTGTGATATACAGCTTACCTCTTTTCCTCCTCCTGTACTTGTCCATCACCGTTTTCACCACCATTATATTGTCACTGGTCCTCATCCCTTTTCTGAACCCTGTGTGTAGTCTCGAGAACACCGAACAGCCTTCTGCCCATGCTATTAAACGCTTGGATATGACCCCGGTGTACATTTTGCTCAAATTGTCAAGCAAAGTTATGTCTCTATAGTTGCCTGGGTCTAGCTTGTCCCCACGCTTCTTATATATTGGACAAATTATCCCTTCTTGCCACGCCCTCGGAAATCTACCTCCTTCAAAAATCTTGTTAAAGAATTTTACTAAGCTTTCCATCATGAACCCATTCTTACTCAACTCTTGCCAAAATTAATTTGTTATCCCCGAAATAGCACCTGACTTTCCTCTTTTACTTTTTGCCATTACTTCCTTAACTTCATCTATTGATATGACTTGGTCCAGCATAGGCAGAACGACCTCCAGCCCCCTCGGGACGCCAAACCCATCTTTCTCCAATTATCTTCAGCATTCAACAGATTTTCATAATATGTAATCCACACTTCATCACTAATAGAGTTCACACCACCACTTCTGCGCCCCCTACAGTAAGAATTTATCCTGCTCCACACTTTCCTACAGTCGTTAGCTTTAGAATCCTTGTTTAGTGCTGTTGTTTCCTTACCCTGCCACTCATTTTTCGTTTTGTTGAGCAGTTCCCTATATTCTTTCCTTAGACGACAAAATTCTACTCTCATCGTATCATCCCCTCCTCCCTTGTATAACTTCAGTGCCCTCATAACTTCGGTTTTCTTCCTCCTACAAGATTCATTGTACCATCCTTTAATTCTCCCTACCTTTCTCCTAGCCTTCACGAACATTTCCCGCCCGGCCATCATAATTGCATTCTCAATCAGACGTACTACCCCTTCAATTTGATCATTATTGATCATTATACTTATCCCTACCTTTATCAGCTCAAAATTTTCTCCTTGGAAGTAGTTCTGGAACTCTCTGCAGTTTTCCTCCCTCCATCTGAACGTATTTACCTTTCTCTCTTTAGCTTTAATTTGTGGATTCCCTTTTGATTTTGTCACCGCTCCCTGCATGTTGACGACAATTGGTAGGTGGTGTGATTCCCCCATTCTTCAACAGTGAACCTCTTAATTAGGGCTAGTGCTCCTCTGGAACATATTGCTAAGTCTATTACACTTCCTCCATTCTCTGTTATATATGTTAAGTTACCTCCTTCATCCCCACACAGACACCATTTAGTATATATAACTCTTCTGCACCACATAGTTCCAAAATCTTTTCTCCGTTCTTGTTGCACTCCCTGTCTTTGCTGTGCCTATCCCCACATGAGGCCTCGGCAACTCTCTTGCTGTAAAGAGGCTTTCTGACTGCAATCCTCGCATTGAAGTCCCCTAAAAGCACAATCTCTGTCTCTTCATATATATTTTGAATTCTGTTTATTTCAATTGCTAATTCATCGAAGAAGCTTTCTCTTGCATACGGGGAATTCTCGGGAGGGTTGTAGACAAAACCAAAACATACCATTCCTTTCCCCTGCCCCCTAATATCTGTTTTCACCCACACTACTTCTTCCAGTTCTGACCTAATAAATTCTGATAATTAGCTCACCTGTTCTTTAATTAAAACAACAACCCCCTCCCGGGATTCTACCGGTCCTAGCTTTCCTAATCTTAGGTTTTGTATATATATTGAAGCCATCTATTTGAACCTCGCAACCTGCAGGGAGCCAACTCTCAACAAATCCTACAATCTGCATCTCTTCTATTAGGGTCAAAACTACATCGTTCCCTCTCTTATTTCAAAAACCCTCTATATTTACGCTTGCAATATTCCAGTTCAGTTATTTTTTACCCCTACCCTCTTCGATGGAGAAGAAATTACATCCTTCTCCACATGGGACTGCTCTACCAAAGTTTTCTTGCCCCATATTTCCTTTAAACTAGTAACTCGTTGTTTCACAGTCTCGCCTTTCTGCAAACCACGCACTTCTCCGGTGCTCTTGGAACTGACGTTAGTTGTTCCTGCTCGCGCCACTTCCGTATTGGACTTTGAGGTCGAAGCTCTCTGTTGAGTCACCATCGCACTTCCCTCTGAGCCGACAGCTGCTTCCACCTGAATTCTAGGTCTAACTGGCTCCTGTTGTTGTTGTTTCTCCATATCCTGAAGTTGTGCCACTGTCCAAACCCGCTCCCAGTTGTTGCCGCTAACCGCCAGTCTATTGCCTTTTACATAAGCCTTGAGACCCGAGTTCCTTGCCTTCCTTAAATGAAACTGCAAGGTCTGCTGCTCGATTACCTCTTATTTGCTCATTTCTTTTCTTACCCATACCCTCTCCCCTTTCAGGTTCCTTGTGTTCGCCAGAATTCTGTAAGCCATCAGCGAAGAAACTAACGACACTTTTACGGGCCTCGTGCCCTTTCCCCGCCCTATCCTGGTCACATTGTCAATCTCTGAAACCCCGATGTTTATCCGCATGCCCTCACAAATCACACGGAGCACCTTGGATACTAGATCCTCGGTGCTTTCATTGGGTTCTTCCTTTATTCCGTAAATGAAGACGTTTCTCTTTCTCTCATCCAGCTTGGTCTTCCTTAATTCTTTTTACATTTTTCTCGAAGAATGTCCCGGATCTGGTCATTTTGTGACACTTCCTTCACAATTTCTCTTTTTTTTTCCTTTTCTTGCCATCCTAGCTGCCCAGGCCCTGGGATTGACTCCACTCCTCCAATTAATAGTAGCGTCGCCACAACCAGTGCTACCATCCCCATCGCCAAGACCCCCATCTGTTCAGTGACGTTGCCCACTATCACCTTCCCGACACCGAAATCGCACTTCACTCTAGCCTGCCAGTGGCCGATGACCACCCGGTACTGCTGAATAGCGATTTCGATTCTTCCTTACACTACACTGCACGTCTATTCACCTTGCTTGCTTGGTTAAAACTCGCTAGCGACTTGTGGCTGAGAGAGTGTATAAAGTAGTTATTGCAATCATTTAAACACTTGTAGGTTCTTAGGATAAGGTAAAATAATTAAAAAGACACACGTTTCTTATTACAGAAAATGATGTTCATTGACCCATGAATTGTAGGAATCAGGAAATCCAAGCCACTTAATATAAGGTTGATTTCCTTTAGCCTTGAGTATTTTTTCAACAAGAAAATGGCGGGGAAAAGATTTTTTTTTTGTAATTCTTCGATGTAAAATGTACCTTGAATAGGTTGCCTGGCATCATCATGAAGCAAATAGGTGACAGAATTTCCCATCTTCACTTGACGGATTGTAAAAATTTCACTCGACCAATTTGGAGTATAGCCCTTTTGAAAGATGGATTTATGTTTACTGATACGGACGTCATCATTTATTTCAAGACGATGGCGCATGGGATCAGCTGTTTTCATGGGATTAAATAGTTTATCTAGCAGTGGAATATTCCTGGTTACAAGTCGTGGCTTTGTTCCAATGGCGCGGTGAGTTGTATTATTATACTGTGTGACCAACTCTTGCACAAAATCTAACCATAGAGAACTACCTCTTGAGGTAAACTGTCGCCAGATGTGAGTTTTTAAAGTACGGTTAAATCTTTCAATGACATTGGCTTTTACATTACTAAACGTGGAATAGTGATGAATACCACAGGATTTCATATAAGTAGAAAACACTTTGTTAAAACTCTTTCGCATCATCTGTTTGAAGCAAACGAGGCTTTCGTTTTGAGCGTTAAATAATAGTTTTAAAGACACTGTTAACGACAAGTCCTGTTCTATTTTTGACTGGTTCAACAAACGCTATATTTGAGTATACATCAATAACAGTAAGCATATAGCATACTCCGTTATTAACATCTGCATAGGGTATCATTTCAACAACATCTGCTTGCCATAAATCATCAACCCCTTTTGAAATAACACGTCACCTTTGATATAAACGACGGGCGGGTCGATGCAATTCATGGGCAATGGCTAGCTTGATGGAGGATGATTTATAAGATGATTTGATCATGGCGAAGTTCTTGCTCAATGTCTTGAATTTCTGCGTCGTGGGATGAATGTCCATCCTGTCTGGAAGCATGAAGCAGATGCAATCGTTGAAGTAACTTATTTGGGTTATTCCAATAAGTT